>CM051485.1:0-1278125 GCA_028015225.1 Carex myosuroides | reverse complement strand
TGGTTTATAAAAGAAATTCGCGGGCCGCAGGCCTACTAAAGATTAAAAAAAATAAAAAATATCTCGAAGCCTCGCAATATAAAAATAATAAAACACAAGTCCAAACTCGAAATAAAGATGATTCCGTGAACCGCAGTAACAACCGACCTCTCAGAGATTTGAACACGTATCCTCTGCATTAACTTAAAAGGGAATCTTTCACATCTCGGCCGTCTGATTTTAACAAGAGAGCCCTTTACTATTAGTGCGGATCTAATTTGCACTGATCTTAAAGTGGATCGGATGGTCCAGATGCATTAACTCAAAAGATTCCCTTTTGAGTTAATGCAGAGGATACGAATTCCAGAGATTTCACTGCGGTTCGTCTCTTTTTTCTTGTCGTATACCTCGGGAAGTTGAGAACAGTAAGTAACAGGACTTGGTCTATGACGAATTTACGAGAGAAACCCTGGCGACGAATGCGGGTGAGCAGCTTTTGTCTGACTCTGCTTTTAATTAAAACAGAATTTTAATATTAACTGTTTTTCTATTTATTTAATATTTAGATTTTTTTTCCGAGGGTGAGCAGCTTTTAGAATGAAATGCATTGGCTTTTTCTTTCCTTTTTTTTCTTTTGTATAAAAGACGAGATAGTGCTCTGGTGATTGATACTCTGGCGTGGTACTTTTGTCTGACTCTGCTTTTAATTAAGGCCCAAAAATTATAATTTTTTACTACTCTCCTGCTTTTAATTAAGGCCCAAAAATTATATTGAACTGATGACGTCATGCTGAATTAAGCAATAACTCACCTTTATACTTCTTTTCCGTTGCGGAGAGGAAGGAATTCGTATCCAGTGACTGAAAACAATTATATCTGACTGAGTCTTCAGTTTTAAATTGGCACGAATCTCAAAACAGATTCTCTAGAGTGAAATAGACACTGAGAGCTAATTGTTCTCAGTCAGGTACCTGAGAGGATACGGATTTGAGAGAAAAATGTAAAAGTCGGATTAGAATATATAACATGATTCTGTTTTCTCTCTATTTCTCTTCTTCTCTTTTTTTCTCTCTCTAATAGACAATTGTAGCGGATTTGAATCTTGCAACAGAGTATTTTCAAATCTGCTACTATTATCGAGAATAGCATGATTTTGTTTTCTCTCTATTTCTTTTCTCTTTTTCTCCCTCTAATAGAGGATTGCAGCGGATTTGAATCCTGTAAAAAAAGTATTTAGAGCAGGTAAAGCTACACCATCCTCACGAGAGAAATACGTTATATGTGCGCAAAGGAACTTACAAATAAAGGAGGTTGGAATTTGAGAATTCTTATATAAGTGAGATTATGGTAATATATTACGAACCATCATATGCTTTGGATTCATATATTATTAAACATGATCTCTGTGTAAAAATATACTAGGAGAGTGCATTTTATATTTTTAGAAATTTTTGTATAATTTTTTAAATAGATAAAAAAATCACCACTTTCAGATTGTCTTAAATTGTTAAATTTATTTAAAATGTATAACAACTTCATAATTGCAGAAAATAACTATTAGCAGCTCAATATTCATGATATAACCTATTCACAAATTTTTAAATATTTTCCTATCTTTTCCTACCAAATTTAATTGGTGAACGATGCATTAGAGAATTTTTTATTTATAGAAATTAATAAAAAAATAATGGAGAGAAAGACAAAAGGTGTCTCAATTGTTAGATCTGTGGGCCCTACCTCTTCAAAACATGGGCTATTAATGGACCCGTTCGGCAAACTATTAGAATAGAGAAAAAGTAAAGAAAAGTGGAATTTGGAATAAACTTCAATTCATCACTATTCCAGTCGTGTTCGATTGAAGATGAAAGGGTGGAAGAGCGTAATAGTGGAAAGTATTGATAAATGAATCATTTATATTTATTGGAAAATGCCAATTCCTCTATTCCACCATCTCGATAGAATAAAGAATTGACTCATAGAAAAATAGAGGAGGGACCTAGATGTAAATGACAAGGGTCTAACTACAAAAGTTCATACTCAATTCCAATTTCACTTTTCTCATTTCTCTAATTTCACTCAATTTTTTTTTTCTGTTCGGCGAAATAGTGTTTCTATTCCAATCTTTTCTTCTATTTCTCTCTTGCCGAACATGCCCAATATGCTTACAAAATCTGTCATGGGCCCACAACTTTGAGAAACAACTTATGTAACCTCATTTGTATTTCAAACTGAAAGATTTAACATAGAACCTTCAAATTTCATATTTTTTTATCACAAAAGATCTCATAATACTGGACAAGAAGAAGAAAAATTACATCCGATCTTTCCGTGGGTATAACAACTGGAGTACTCTATAATAATTTATATGAATAAAAAAATGCTCAAGGTATTAGTTTGATCAAAGCACAAGACCTGAGTCCTCAGTTTTAACTTGACATGAATCTCAAACGGATCTCCTACATCTAAATAAGTACCGAATTTCAATCGTTCGGCTGAGATTTAATAATAGCTAATTGTCCTCTATCAAGTACCTGAGAGGATCTTGTGTTTTGATTTATCTGTTTTTTTTTTTCTGGATCATCTCTTTTTTCGAGTCGGATCGGGTCCAATTTAGGCAAATACTTCAAAAACACGTCATCGAATAATTTCACATCTGCCTATGGGCTTCTGAATAATAAAAAAAAGAATAATATTCACATCCGAAATCCGAACAAGAAAAGACAAAAAGAACACAAAGCTTAAGTACTGAATTTTTTGTTTTCTGTCAATATTTAGAGACGGAACGAATATTTATAGAAATAAATGCCACGTTGTGAAGAGAGGGTCCGGATTCCCTAAAGTAACTTAATTTTTAAGTTTTAGATCGAGACCGTCCAATTCGAATCTATCGCTTGAGATGTATACGCTCCACTCGGAATATAATTTTCTACCCATTAAATTTCCTATCACATTTGTAAGCTTCATTATTATTAACTTTCTGATACTACATTTTTTAATAACATGAAATTAGTGTCTCAAGGCATATAATTTAGTATTAAATCTTTTTAATAAAGAATGTTATTAGATAAACACATGCATGATATGGTATTAGTTTATTTTGTAAAATATTTTTACATTTTAATTATTTTTAACAATCGCTGTAATACATGATATTAATTTACTCTGTAAAATCTTTTGAATTAACATATGGATCTTTTTAATATAGACATTTTATTCAGTAACAAAAAATCATAACATGGCTTTCACAACTATAAATAATTTATCAGATCACATGCTAAGAACAATTAAGTGAGATACTCATGCTTCAAAAAAATCAATTAAAAAAAATATTTTTTACTGGTATATTCGAATGACAAACGGATTGAGGCATAATAAAATGAAGGATTGACCTCTTTGGATACTGATACCCAAATAAATTTTTTTATTTTAAATGAATGTGCATCATGCATATGCATATCTATTTTACAACATATCAAGAAGTTGAATGCCTCAGCTACAAAAAAACAGCTATAGCAAACAAGAAGCAATTAGCACTTCTCACAACAATGAAGCATGATGGATCATATCTAACGGTTTTATTTTATAATTGCTTCTTACATCATATGCACTTCTTGCTATAGTGAAAATCATATAGATAATATTTAACGGTTTTATTTGATTTTGAAATTTGAAATTTTGAGTTATTAAAATTTTAAAAAATGAAAGTATGATGAGGAAAAAAAATGAAGACATTTGAACCCTCCTCATGTTAGTATTGTATAAAAAAGATAAAACCTCGGTTTACTAAAAGAGAAAGAGAAATATAAAGTGGAAATGGAATTTATATATTGGATTAATTAGTAATATTGTCCGTCCTATTCCTGAATTCCATCAAATTATACTGGTAAGTACGGTTGCATATGACAGTATTATTAAAAGTCAATTTAAAACACATATTGATATATAAGTGAATCCAAAGGGATATCAATTAATGTCAGATCCGATATCACAAATTCCTCCTAAAAAGTTTTGCATCCTTCTTCTATTTACCGATGCTGTAAGAACCAATTCAGATACTCATTTTTAATCTCCTCTTTAATTTTCCGCATCAACCAAAATAGTTAAAATAAGTGTAATAGGTGTAAGAAGACTTCAGGGGAGGGGAGCAAACTTATCGGCAGTTGGGCTATGTGCAGAGGAGAGACATATCAGAGGCCAATCAGAGGGGCGCGCGAAGAGCAAGTGCGGAGGAGAGCTAATGGGGCGGTGCAGAGGAGAGACAGTGGCGCTGTCCGGAGGAGAGACGGGTGGTGCGGAGGCAAGAGCGGATCCAGGGTTTTCATCAGGGGGGGGCAAAAAAAATATCGAATCGGGTTTAAATTCACTAACCAATTGGGTAATTGATAAAAAACAATGCTATAACTTATACTTTCTAAGCTTTGACTTGTAATTTCTGATGTTCTGACTTATAATTCTAATTACCAATTAAAATTCTACAAATTTATTAAGAGTATCCATATTACCAGTGAATAAATAATTATGCACAAAGAAATTGATGAAAAGAGAAGCACCATTTGGTGTGGTGACAAAGATAATACTACGCGTCATATAAATTATTCGTACATTGTTGGATTATGACAACCTTTGTTTATAAACTATGTGTCGATTATAAACTATATGTCGATTATGACAACGGTTAAAATGTTGATGTTACTTGTTAACTTAATAGTAAAATGATCAATATTATTAAATTATTAAAATAAATATTTCTTATTTTATTCTTTCTTTCGTGTATATAAAAAAAAAACCCAACATGCTACGTTTTGGATGCACTAAAAAAAAATGCACACATCTAATCAACTAAACGTACTAGTAATATTGGATATAAATCTGCTATCATTACAAAGGGATCATAGGGTCCCCTACCGTTCAAAAATTTTCATGTGCGAATCTAAAAAATAAAAAAATGTTTTTCGTGTCCGGTCTCGACAAAAGTCAACGGCTGGAATCGGAAGAATCGTGTTATCCCTTTGGAATAAGAATACTGTATGCACTAAAAATGATGCACACATCTACTTACCCTCTAGTATAAATAAAATCAACATTTAGGAGAAATTTTAGCAGTTTAGTTTAGAAATTCGAAGGAAAAGAAAAAAAATCGAGTATCCCTGAGACCCTGACCCTGAGTGACTGAGTCCCTGAGATAACCCGTAAGTAAACCCAAAGCTCAATTTTAATAAAAGGAGAGCAGGTTGGGTCCGATGGATTTTGGGACAGTCCGATCCACTTCAAGATTCGTGCGCACGAAATTTAAAGCAGACTCGAAAGTCGCGGGCACGCCTCATCGAACCCATCGAAGAGGCCGATCAGGGGCATCAACTTTATCTATTCGCAAGACGCAATAAATATTGCGTCTATTTTTATCCACTAAAAAAACGACAATATAAAGGAGAGAAACGCACCTAGACAGCAATGACATTTGTCATTAGGCTCGCACTCTCTCGCTGAAGCTCTCATGGCCATGGCAGCGTCTGTGTCCACCGCCCGTTTGACCGCCGTGTCGGCGTCTCTCCGCCGTATCCGCCTTCCTCGCACCTCCCCCTCCGCCTTCTCTCTCCGCCAGCAACGGCGCCACCTTCACTTCACCTCCCCCTCGGCTCTTCTCAAGACCGATTTCAAGACCAAGGAGGTGGGACAGCCTGAAACCCTAGATTACAGGGTTTTCTTCCTTGACTCATCTGAGAAGCAGGTCTCCCCCTGGCACGATGTGCCATTGCACCTGGGAGATGGTGTGTTCAATTTCATCGTGGAGATCCCCAAAGAGACCAGTGCGAAAATGGAGGTGGCGACAGATGAGGCATATACTCCGATAAAACAGGACACCAAGAAGGGCAAGCTCAGATACTACCCGTAAGAGTTTGATTTTAAAGTTTGATTGGGAACAATGCAGAGTCTTTTAGCAAACTATGAATTAAATTAAAGTTTTTTTGTGGTACTTGGGTGATTCTCCAGGTGTGAGTTTTCATACAATTTTGAGTATCACAAGAAATAGAGAAAATTTGAATCATAGTTTCAAGTTGGGGGTGGGGTTTAGGTTTGGGACCGGATATTGTCCCAATCAAGCTTCGGGTCAACCAATGGGCCAAATGGTTGGAACGTTGGTACATACTATCTTTCAAAATCTGCGCACATATATTGTACAATATATTCCAAATTTAACTTATCCATATATTCCGAATAATTCTCACCCAATCTTAACTAAGTAACAAGTAATAACATTGCGCACAACACACAGAATGTAAAATTGTGCAAGTGTCACATAAAATAATAGCTTAACTTTTAATAACCAAAGAAAATACCGACATTATCGAAAGGCTAAAGAAGTTCACTGTTTAAGTTAAGATCAAAAGGATTGCCACAAAATAAAAAAAACTAAATTATTTGCTGAACGGTTAACTGTTTTTCTATTAAATGTTAGTCAATTGACCTGGTTTTGACCGATTCTATTGCATATGATGCCTTTGAGCAAACCAAAAAGGACAGATCTCCAGATTGACCTGGTTCTGATAATACTGGCATCAAAGCAACGTTTGGCTTAACAAAAGCCATTCTGTCAGAATGGTTGATAGGCAACTAAACTATAATCCTGGTAAATGGTACATGCTGGTGCATTATATTCTAAAATTCATTTATCACTTCTTTATACAATTTTGGTGGCAGGTACAATATCAACTGGAATTATGGATTACTACCCCAAACATGGGAAGACCCCTCTTTTGCAAATGAAGAAGTTGAAGGTGCTCTTGGGGATAATGACCCAGGTATACAATCTCTTGCCTTTTCTTTTCCATTTTATGTCATTAATTGTACTTGTATTCTTGCTCTCAATATAACCATACTATTATCCAATTGCATGTCATTGGCAACTGAGACTGCACTGACTTCAAAATTTTTGCATCTGAGCCTAATATAACAAAAAGTTTCCTTAAGTAACCCTTCGTTTTCCAGTCATGCGTTAGTTTTTCCTCACTACCAATTCGACACAAATTAAGCAAATGAAAATGCATTTTCAGTTTACTGCCAGTACCAACTTAACCCTTAGTTTTCCAGTCATGCCTCTGTTGCACCCTCGGTACCAATTTTGTATTTGCAGATAAATAAATATTATTTATTTAAGTTAATTTGTTTTTCCTTCTTTTTCTCCTTTGTTTTTGACAATAGTGGATGTGGTGGAGATAGGAGACAGAAAGGCTAAGATAGGGGAGATTTTAAAGGTGAAACCCTTAGCTACTTTAGCTATGATAGACGAAGGAGAACTTGATTGGAAAATTATTGCAATCTCATTGGATGACCCCAGAGCTTCTCTTGTTAATGATGTCAACGATGTAGAGAAACATTTTCCGGTATGAAGAAACATACGTTTTTTATGTCGGCAATTTGCAAAACAGGTTTTACATCCTCAAGACAGTGCTAGAAGCTTTAAAAAATTATCCAACAAATTCACACATCTAGAAGTCAGTGGTACTTGTATCTAAATTATATGTTACTGGACCTGCTCGAGTCTAATCAAATTGATTGTGCGCGGGTCTTACTTTGTACCAGGATAGTGATGTGAGGCAGAATTTTGAATTGGTAGCTAGGGACCTGTTCAAGACCCACCCAACCTGATACTTGTGAAAACTACCGGGTTTATGTTGAAGCTAATGTAGTAATTTGGTAAAATTAATCAGCAAGTTAGTGAAATCCTTTTATGATGCACAATATGTCTACAAAATCCAACTTTACATGACTTCTATACAATTCCTACCTCCAGGGGCAGATCCATGTATTGGATAGGGGCGGCTTAGCCACCCCTATAAATTCAAAATTAGCAGTTTTACTCCTTAATATTTTATAATCCATATAAGTATTTATACCTTTTAGCCCCCCTTATAAAATAAAATTACACTACAATAATTTATTGAGCCCCCCAATCTCAATTTTCTAGTTCCGCCCCTGCCCGCCTCAATCATTTGTCGTCAAAAATAGTGTTTTTAAATAGCAGTTCCTTTGTAGGAGTTAGGAAGATGTGAATATGATGTTTCATTCTAAATATTTGTTCTAAGCACGCTTTACCCACTTCAATTATGAGATATGGAATATGGATCTTCTTCTTTTTTTCAGAAAATGCTAGGTATTATTTGTTCTAATAGCTCATTGAATATTGAAGTTGATTTGCTTTATCTACCTCATTCATATTGCTTCTAGTAAGAATATTCTTTTTCTTTCAACGGAAACAAAGAAATAACTTGGTTCAGGTCCAGAACTTGGACCTACCTGACCTGACTATGCAGGGGTTTGGGTATGGTTGCAGATTCAATCCATCTGACTTGAAAGTATTGTACTATCCACACCAGACATGACCCAGTATGACAAAAGTAAGTATGGTTCTAATACCAGCATCATAGAGACTTTTGGTAATCAATATCCTATGATAGGCTGGTAGGAACTTGGAAAAGTTCTCTTAATCGTTATCTTTTAGTTTGGACTCTTGATCCTGGCTTATATGTTAAAATGTTGTTCTATGATAAAACTATTATCCTTTCAAAATCTGTTATGTTATGTTGTATAATTAGTGTATATGTTTATTGTTTAGGGAACTCTTACAGCAATAAGAGACTGGTTCAGAGATTACAAGATTCCTGATGGAAAGCCAGCTAACCAATTTGGTCTTGGGAACAAGGCTGCTAGCAAGGTCATTTATTGTTTCTTTTTAGATCTTTCAATTTTTTGTATTTTAATATTTTGCAACACGCCCCACCATTTATAGGCATTTGCTAGAAGCACCGCAGAGCATTTACTATCAAAAGAAAGTCCAATTATCACACGATCACTTGTTAGGTCTTAAAAAAAAAAAAACCAAATACTTTGCAAGGAAAACAATTTTCTCATCTGTCTTGAATTCATCTCTCTAATACATATTTGGGACCTCTATTCTCTGTCTGATTTTTTTATTCTGCAAAGGTAATTTTCTGGAACACACCATGAGAAGAAAACTTTGAAGGTGTCAGTTTATCAGAGGAGCAGAAAAGCATAATTCTAGAGACCTATATTTTATTAAATAGTTCCTGCCTTTTTACAAATAAAAATTCATTGGGTATTTGGGCAAATACTGTCCCTTGGTACTATGCATAGAGCACCAGCATATATTGCCCCAGTATGAACTGGTGAAGTGTCCTGTTACTACATTTCAGTCCTACTTGAAGGATGAATTGTACCTTGCCTGTTTATCATCGCTACCTATCCTAGGCTGACTGGTACATGTGCTGTACTACAGTAGCATAAATGTATGGAGTAAAGCTATATGAACTTTTGCTTACCAAGATGATTGACGAGCTTAACTTCAAAACCAATTGATCGACTTCAAGCAATGAATTGAAATCGTTGGAAGTTGAAACCAATTTATGTCATGAGTGATACATTTACTTTTTAAATTTATTGAATTTCGAATTCATTTAGTAGAAAGTCAAACGGCCAAAAAAAATGGTCTATAAGTTAGTTTCAATACATTCATATTTTTTTTTACCGGTTGACTTTGTACTACATAAAATTGAAAATTAACCAATTTAGCATATTGACACATCACTCATGAAATAGATTGGTTTCGATAGTTTGGATTCGTCATTTGAAACTGATCAAATACGTTTTGAAGCGCCTTGGTAATCTTAAGCTTATACTAGCCTTACTCGTATGCTATGATACTAGAGTTTAATGCCTTTTCAGCCTTAAATATAGATTTTTGGTATTGATGCCCTTTCGAAAGGTAACATTCAGAGGTTAACTAAACCGCCAGCTTTAACTTGGTCATAAAACTCAAGACTATACTCGACTCTAATTTTTGCTAAGGTAGATAATGTTCATTTTTAAATAATACTTTTTACAAGGTCTCAATTAAATTGTCTGAAAAGTGGAAGAAATATTGTTATTTTGTGAATATGTGATTTTCTTGTTGCGGAAAACATGATTTACTCAGCTTATGATTCACAGCACTTCACACCTGGTCATTTCCTTGTAATTTTAATAGATACTTTGTAATTGATGTCTCAAACATAAAACTTATCTTTACAAAGTCAGCCAATTGGCCACTTCTGTTAAGGTATCTAATTTGTTATTTATTTGTTTCTTAATTTCATTTAATAGGATTATGCTTTGAAGGTTATAAAGGAGACAAACGAGTCATGGGGAAAACTTATGAAAAGATCTGTTCCATCTGGAGAACTGAGCTTAGCCTAAAAAAGCACCTGAAAGGGCTTATTCTTGTCGGCATTTTTTGATAGGCATTCAATAAATTATGATATGACTAGTGAATATTTGATTCGAAAGATGAGAGCTTTCATAAATAGTTGCTATATGCCAATATTTTGGAGGCATTATATGGACATTAGAGTATGTTTTCAACTCATTAAACTCGTATAGTTCGAAAATAATAATATTTTGTTCACCTATCTCAGTACTGCTGTGGTCTTTACTACAGAAATGCAAAGTATATAGGCATCACTTGGATCTGTTCTGTTAGGGTTCAAATTGTCAAGTGATAATATTAAAAACTGCATAATTGCAGTATCTGTTGGTCTTAGTTTTGTAAGGGATTGTCTGGTACCGTCTCAGGGAGTCTAAATTAGTACCGGTAACTGTAAGTCTTGGTTACGTTACCCATTTGCATTTCAGAATTCAACCTGCTATATGAGAAAATTTACTTAAGACATGAACAATTTTTTTAAGTGCAAGTACTTTGACAATTGCAATAATACTTTTAGTAATGCAAACTTTGAATAAATATTTTTTCAGACTAAATTTTTTTTTTTTTTTTTTTGTGAAAAGCCCGTAGGCACTTTTCAGACTAAATTAAAGGAAAGAAAGCTCCATCTGGAACCTGACACTAATTCTGACCGAAACTAGAGATCCATTATATCATGGAGAAAAAAAAGCCTGTTCTGTTCCATTGGAAAGGAATCTGGCCCAAATTGGCCCAAAGAAAAAAAAGCCTATTCGAAATTCTGAAAGAGATATTAAGAAAGGGAAATGCATCATCCCTTGAACATTTATTTTAATGTTCATTTTTTAATACGTCCCGTGTTTAATTTATTTAACAGATTACAATACTTAATTAATTGATATTAACATATAATAATAAAACATGATTTGATAACCGTATTTTTAACGCTAAACTAGTTTCTTTTAATCTACTTTATTTCGACATTTCTTTCTTTTGCTTAATACTTATCTATTCATAATTTTAAGGCATGTCTGATGTTGATCTAGAAGTACAGTGATGACCACTCTTGTGATATCCATATTATCAGGGGTAGAACCAGACTTTCGAACTATGGCGCACAAGGAAGGTCATTTATATAAAATTTTCATATTGAGAATGGAGTCAATTTACGGTATCCATCACATTTACTCTAAATTATATAAAAAAATACATAAATACAATTTAAAAAAAATTGAGGTCAATTGACACCCATTCAATGTATATATGTCCGCCTCTGCATATCATCATCAAACGTGCCTTAGAAATTGTAACTATATGTATTAAACGTGAGGTTGCGGTACTATGTGTAGTGCATGTCGATCTGTACTATGACTCCATATATTCATTTTTAAATTCCAAAGAAATAGATTGATCTGAACTGTTCAACATAATCTTCATATTAAAATGTATTTGAAAACTAAATTTTATATTTTTCAAATTTTTGTACTATATTTTTAGATAGATAGAAAATCACTTGATCTAAAAATTATGGACAATTCAAAATTAGTGATTTTCTACCTATCTAATAAAATAATAAAAAAATTATAAAAAAATGTAAAATTTAGTCAACGAGTCCATTTTCATATAAAAATCATGTTAAACTGTGTTGATCGACCGTTTGGACATTGAAAACAGAGATATAAAGCCATAGTACAGACTAATTATTAAAACTATTTAAGTATTTACAAGATACTCGTCCAATATTTATTAAAACTACGTAGTCATACAGTCATATTTTCATACTCATAATTATAAAAAAAAAACTAGCTTAGCATTAAAATTAATTATGTAAGTATTTAAAAGTACACCATCATAGGTGGACATAATGGTGTGCTACTCTCTCTTTTCACAAATATCAACTTCTATAGGGTAGATCCGTCAAATTTCCGGGAAAAAAAGTTTCGCTAAATACTAGAAACCCTAACTTGAAGCCTCTTTTTTCGACTTCCTTCGCGTTAGAATCCCACGGTCGGCGCCATCTCGCATCGAGCTAGGGTTTCTTCAAGGTCAGTCATCTTATCCTCTTAATTTTCATGGCTTCGCAAATCCCTGTCCATGATTCAGCGCAAATCTTGCTTTTGATTCGGTTCATGCGGCTCAACTTGTCCATTCTACAGCTATTCTAGGTTTCGCCTGTCTGTTTCTTTGTAACTTTGGGATCTTGAGAAAAATTCGCATAAACTTCATTCTTTTGTTGATTTCTTTCACTAATAGCAAAGCTTTGCTACGGAGAGTAGCGGAATTTACTGCTGGGTTATAAACTACGAAATTTAGGGTTTCGCATACCTTTCAATAGATTTGAGCAAAATATCCACGAATGAAATCTTGGCTATCAGTTTTACTTAAAATTTTCGCGGATTTATAATTTCAGCCATACAGAACACTTACTTTTGTTAACATCCCTCAATTTAGGTTATGCTATGTTCTTGATAAAAGAGGTCACGGTAAAGTTTATCTTTTTTTTTTTTAATTTAGCCCTTCATTAATCAAAATATATGTGAAGGTGTCTCCTTCCAGTCTAGCTTTGCTAGGTTTTATTGAAACTTAAATAGTAGGATATGTTTCCTTGCTAGGTATTAACCTGAAAAAATTGAAGTCTCCAAGGGCTTTAGTGAAATATCGAGGAAAATTTTAATGGAATCTTGCAAATTTTTCTATTGGCAGATTGTAGGTACATGTCAATTACATTACATTATTTTTAGTGCTGTGTTGTTTCATTTCAGGCATCATTACTGAATAAAGAACCCTGGTACTTTTGGAAGCACAACAGCTCAAGTCAATCTGATAAGAAGAGAGAATAGAAGAGGAGAAAGTCGCAGCTAAAGGTCAGCATCTGTTATGGCGCCACATGGCGACCAGTCGTACCTCAGCAGCACAACAGATCATAGCCCATACCGGCATGAGGAGATAGGCCAGACTGGTCCATCCTGGTACTACAGCCGGAAGGAGATAGAAGAGAATTCTCCTTCCAGAGGAGACGGTATTGATCTGAAGAAAGAGACGTATCTACGCAAGTCTTATTGCACCTTCTTGCAAGATCTTGGCATGCGACTTAAAGTGTAAGTCGTATAGCGTGACATCAAGGTCTCTTTACCCCTTTACCAGTATAGTTTGTTTGATATTGGCTGTTGTGTTCAAGTAGTACAATAATTGCTGGCTGTTAGTTGTGAATATGAGTTGTGGGTAGTATTGCAATACTGTAAAACATTTGCTCTTTTGGGAAATAAAAAAAGAAAAATTAGAACTATTTTGCCCAGCAAAAATCTTAACCACAAAATACTAGCAAAGGCCGCTACAAGTCAAGGAGGTCTAGTGAGCTAGAAAGTTATTGCTATATATCGATCTTATAAGGTATACAAAGAGCTTTTGGCAGCGAAATTGTTATACTGTTTTTGATGCCTATTAGACCTTAATTGAAAGAACTATTTCCTTTGCTCCATTTTTAATAATTTTTTTGTGATGTGTAGGCCCCAAGTGACAATAGCAACAGCCATAGTGTTTTCCCATCGCTTCTTCCTTCGTCAGTCGCATGCCAAGAATGATAGACGAGTATGTCTTCTCATGTTATTTTACTGTGTTTTTTTTTAATTTATATGCCATATTGTGTTGGTTTCACTCTGCTGTTTCAAGTTCCTTGGTTGTTGTGTTTCTTTGCTGGTGTCAGCATATTTGTTTTCATTAATTCTTCTGCTTATGTAAGGTTGGTGCTCATCTTCATTTTATTTTCTGTTGTATCTTTCTGGAAAGTACTGATTTTTGTTGCACATCAAAACTTTTTCATACACAAGGCTCTATTTTTATTACAGGAAGGCCCTTTGTATGTGCTATACAACACATGGATGTTGTGGAATTTCCATATTTTGTTCCGATCACACTTCTTTTTTATTACCTGCCAATTTTTTTTTTAATCTTACTGCTTCTCCATTATTGTTGGTAAGAGAATAAATATCAGTAAATTATGGAGAAGTGGAATAGAGAGAAGAATGGGGAGAAGACTGTTCTCCTGTTGAGTTCTAGTCTGCCACATTCTGTGCTATACTGTTTTAGATTTCATCTTATATGTGTCTCATCCTTGATTATTTTTACAAAGTTGTGAATCTTGTAATAGGTTGATTGTTATTTTTTTGGATGATGATTCAAGATTTCCTATTTTTGTTATTACATTCAAGCCAAGGTTTTCTATATTGTTTATATATTAAAGAAAAAGCAATGATGGTTTGAGATATTGGAGAAAGTTTTGAGATATCGAGAACACTTATACGACTGATGAAAGTTTTTGTATCTTTGTTATTATTTATGTATCAATTTTCTTTTTTGGTACAGACAATAGCAACGGTGTGCATGTTTCTTGCTGGGAAAGTGGAGGAGACGCCAAGGCCGTTGAAGGATGTCATTCTTGTCTCCTATGAGATCATCAACAAGAAAGATGCCGATGCGGTGCAGCGAATCAAACAACGGGTAAAGCAATTAGGCGTTATTATTATTCATTTGGTTTCTGCTCCTTTAACGTCTGAACAATTCTGCTTTCGCCAACCGTGGAAATGGCAATCGGGTGGGTTCGGTCATTTCTGTTTGGGTCATTTTCAGGTCGTAAAACATTTAGGTTGGAGTACCGGTCAATTGGGTTCCAGTTATTTTGGGTTCCGGTCATTGGAGTCCAAGTTATCTCAGGTAATGGGTCACTTTGTGTTTTGGCTGTTTCAAATCTTGGGTTATTCAGGTTTTCGGCTGTATATTGGGTCAATTGGATCCGAGACCATGGTTTTATGTTTTGGTTCAGCTCTGGTCTGGGTTAGTTTGGGTTCACGTCTAGTTGGGCTACATGCGCAAATTGTTCCGGTTCGAGTCGGGTCTGGGGTTGTTTTGTCTTAAGAAAGACATTCCTTGCCAGGCCAGTGCTTGCCATCTCTGGCTGGCTGGTGTGTTCTTTGGTTTATCTAAACAATACGAGTTTGTGGTTTAATGACAGATTTGCAGGAAACCCAAAATTGTGTATACTGGCTGCACATGCAAGAACTTTTGAAATTGTGTGAAGATACTATAGTGGTTGCTGCATTTTAGTCTACTACAAAGAAACCTAAAATGTTTTGCATCTTTATTCTGATTATTATTTATCTTTTTTGTTTTCTTCTAAATGAAAATTCAATTCTTGAATACAGCTTGATTCTAAGAGTTCCGATGTATGCATGCATTTCAAAGTTTTTAATTCTAGAAAATAATTGTGACATTGTCGTATGGGGAACTTGAGCAATCTCAATCTCATTTGATTTGGACATTAAGCCCCATTTACGTTGACTAAGCTATATACAGAATTGGTTCAAGATCATCATTTTTAACATTATTTTTGACTTGGTTCTGGTCTTCATTTGAAAAGATGTTCCATTTGTTTTCTTTTTATGACAATTCCTTGTTACCTTTTTATAAATTCATGCTGTGGTAAAGTTTATTCTGATCATTTAACAAACTCAGGTTTATGGTTTTTTCTAGACAGGCAATTATTTTTATTATAATTTCCATCAACGAAGTCTTGGAATTTTTTATTGTACTGGTCATTGGCAATAGTGGAATCTTCTGTTCCTTACTGGCCTAAACTTAAAAAGCACTTTACAATGATACTTTTAAAAATATGCTCTTTGATTTTTGTACACATTTGGTCAGTAAATGAATTTGTCCAGCCCCTGTTCTTTCCCAAGTTGGCGAAGATCCACTCGTCTTCTTTTTATGAAATCTATCTACTACAGATGTCAAATATGTTGCTAGGCTTGGTGATTGGGTGGTGCTGTAGGCACTGGGTTCCAACCTGAGTGTGCACCATCCCTATCATCTCATTGAATAACAGAATATTTAGGTTTTCAAAAACTTCCTGTATTTGATTTGGATTATACCCTTGCATTTGTTTGCCAAAAGTGTTCTGAAAGAATTTCACCAGTTAAAAAGGTACTAGAGAGCTGGAAATGATGTCTGACGAGTGATTATTTACATTATTAGTTAGGTAGTAGTTGTTCCAACCCCGTTCATGTTATCTGACCACTTTTGCAAGTTCACTATATTTGTTGGTGATGTTTTATGCATGCCAGTGAACATTTTTACTAAAATGGAACAACAGGGGTCTATGAACAAATTGTCTTTCTGTTATCTATTTACTATTTAGGAAATGTATAAAGGTTGCCAGAACTTCCTTTTGATGGAGAAATTGTCTTTCTGTTATTTATTCAGGAAGTCTATGAACAACAGAAGGAGTTAATATTAATAGGCGAAAGACTTGTGCTGGCTACTTTAGCTTTTGATCTTAATGTCCATCACCCATACAAGCCGCTTGTGGAGGCTATAAAGAAATTCCATGTTGCCCAAAATGCTCTTGCACAGGTTGCCTGGAATTTCGTCAATGATGGGTACGGTACAATTACCAAAATAAAAAAGATACAAACTGCATGTAGTACCATTAGTTGGAAATTTAAAGGGGGTAATGGTAATGGAACAGGCTAAGAACGTCGCTGTGCTTACAGTTCAAACCACACCACATAGCGGCGGGTGCCATTTTCTTGGCGGCCAAGTTTCTGAAAGTAAAGCTCCCTTCTGATGGAGATAAGGTTTGGTGGCAGGAGTTTGATGTCACCCCCCGCCAGCTAGAAGGTTCGTGTGAAAATTCGTTTTGACCCCTGCATAAATTCACACTGTTTCAAGGAGTATTGTACTAGCAAATAGGAGAAAACAGCTGAAATATTTAAGCATGTAGTTCTTTCTGTAGGAAAACTGAGATTTTGGTTTATTGCACCATCTGTTGTTTTTTTTAGTCAATTAACCAGAATTAGCTTGATCTAGGTTTCGTATCTGGTCTGGTATACAATTCTTTAAGCAATATATATCTTAAATTAAGATAACAATTAGACATATTAATGAGAAAAGGAATGAAAAATTGTATTAGTTTCTGGTGTGTCTGGTCATATCTAACATTAATTATTTTCCATGGATATAATTTTTATTTTTAAAAAAATAACAGAGGTTAGCAATCAGATGCTGGAGCTATATGAACAGAACCGTATGGCCCCTCTTTCCCAAGGTGAAGCCACTGCCAACGAAGAGGCCGAGGGCAGCTCTGCCAGCCACCAGCCTCGCACTCCGGTTAAAGCACCTCCCTCTGAAAGTGGGGACCCATCATCAGCCTCCCATCACCACCATCCAAGCAGCAATGGCCACCCCACACCACCAACAGTGCAGCACCACTCTTCCTTGAATGGGCCCCACCACAGCAAGCCTGATGAACAGCAGCCGCAACAAGACAACCATGCCGGGCCGACCTGTGATGGTGGCCCATCTAGGGTTGCTTCGTCACCGATGGTCTCAGATGCCATGAAGAAAGTCAACACTGACAAGGTCAAGGCACTGGTGGAGAAAAGGCGCAAATCAAAGCTTGAGAACTCCAGAAAGGTTGATGTGTTTGATGAAGATGACCTTATAGAGAGAGAACTGGAACATGGTGTCGAGCTTGCTATTTCTAATAAGAAGGGACATAGTGGTGGCCAGGTGGAAATTACAAAAAATGGTTACCATGGAAATGACAAGGGGGAGGAAGGGGAGCTGTCTATAGACGGTGAGTTGCACTCACCTGAGGCTGGGACCCGCAAGAAGAGACCTGCTAGCCCGGGTGGGACTGGCAAGGGTTATGGGAATTCCTTGAATGATGTACGGGTAAAAAGGTTCAAATATGAGAGCCATGTCTAATTTTTGGTTAGAGGTAGACTTAGCTGTCTTTATATATACTTCAATTATGGCAGGAAGAGAGTTAAACCTGTGCTTGTAAAACATGGGACCTCTTAACTGTGTTTATTGTTACTTGGTTTTTGTGGAAAAAAAAAAGAGAAAAAAATGCGCCAAAGGAAAAGAAAAAAAATATATATTAGAGGAGATGATATTGAGGTATTAAGTTATTCTGCTACTGTGGATAATATTAGGATGACCCTCAATTTTGCTTGTACCTTTCTTTCCATGGTCCAGGAGTTGGCTTCTTCAATAACAGTAGTAGCAAATCATAATATTTAGACCTACCTGTTAAATTTGTCTCTTTTCAGTGATAGTATCAGTCAATTACATATTTTGTTCATATTTACAGATCATTTCCGTTTGCGTGCAAATAGTTTATTAATCTTGATGGCCAGGTTATTGAGTGTTCACCTTGGTTTATGGACACGTAATTTGGTCAATTTGAGGGAACAAGGAAAAACGATACAATTGATATCTGTATATGATATTTAGTTCTTAAACGTTGCTGTAGTTCTGATATGAAATTCTTCAGATCCAATAGCTGGAGCATTTGACAATATAACTTAACAAGAATTGTCAATTGAACTTGACTGTTTGTAACGAATTGGTCATCATAATTTGTTCTTCATTTGCCACTAAACTTCGTATTTGTTCCGTTAAAAAAACTAACAAAATACGACATGCATTCCAGGTCATCATATTTGATACCTTGTTTACATTTTTTGGAGAAATCAACTATTTCTCTCATCCATCAACCCTCCTTTTTTTTTTCTTTCTTCACAGCATCTCTTCATTTCTCCGCTCTTCTTTTGTTCTGTTCTTTCTTTTATTTTCTTTCATACTGGATAATCCATCTAAGGCACACATATTTACGGACATGAAGAAATCGTCAACAAACAGATTGACATGATCTTCTATATTTTAACATAATCGTCAACAACATTTGTGTAAGTTACAATATCTTACAACAATTTGGTTTTACGATTTTCAAAGTCCAAACAGTCGATCCAAACCGTTTAACATGATTTCTATATTAAAATGTGCTTGAAGATCAAATTTTAGATTTTTTTTTTTTGAATTTCTTTACTATCTATTAAGTATTTTATAAAATTGTTATTTTTAAATAGTTATGGACCACTGAAAAAGATGTCAAGTTTAAATTTAAATAATGTTCTAATTTAAGATAGATTTGAAAAAGAGTATATCCACTAAAAGATGGCTAATTGGTTTGATAAAAGATTTATCATGGAAAACAACGTGGCAGGAATTACTTCCGTACCTAAAATAGCAGCCACTAGGACGACCTTATTGCTTATTATAGATAATCGCATGTAACAAGAGAACTTAGCAATCTATATTTTATATATTTTAAGGGTAAGAATGAAGACTATTTCTTTTGATTTTTTAGCTGTTACTATATATCGTAGTTACTCATTTGTTTTAATATATCCAATAGATAAATTGAATAAGCAGAGTTCTTTCTCTATCACTATCAACCAATGTAAATCTGTGAGACGTGGGTTTGATCACAACAATCAACTGCGTGTATATTTCCAGAAGCTACTAGAAAAAAGTGAAAAACCAAAGTATAGGTCAAAAGATTGAAGGGTGATATTTTCTTTGGCCTAATTTCTTCTGTACCCCTCAACTCTCTATGATTTTGAGGAGGGTTCAAATGCATTATAATTTTGTGCTTTAATTGCTCTACATCTGTATTTCTGTTTTCAAAGTCCGAATAGTCGATCCGAACAGCTCAACATGATTTTTATAATAAAATATTCCTGGATACCAAATTTTATATTTTTTTAGAATTTTTTTACCATTTTTTTACATAGGTACAATATCACATTTTCGGATGGTCTAGAATCTCCTTAAAACAATGATTTTGTACATATCTAAAAAAATAGTAAAAAAATTCTAAAAAATATAAATTTGGTCTCTAAGTATTTTTTATTATGAAGATCATGTTGAACGGTTCGGATCGACTATTCAGACTTTGAAAACTGAGATAAAGAATGTAGAATATATTAGAGCACAAAATCATAATGCATTTGAACCCTCCGAGTGGGACCTTTTTTGCTGGTAAATTCAGACTTGTCGACTTGGACTCGTCACTTGTGCGAACAAAGCAATACTGGCTGCAAACAACACAAAGAGTCAAAAGACCAAACCACAATTGACCTGGTCACACTTTAGTGTATTTTTTTCAAGTTTGGTTTCTTCTTGTTTTTTTTGTTTGTTTGATGGAAACGAAGTTCAATTTTTCTTTCTCATGTACAGCATTTTGATCCAATAATTTGTAACGAGACAACTATTGACTCTTGAAAACCTAGTATTTATTTGTCGTCTTTCTTGAAGCTTTGACAGTACTTGATGAATTGATTAAACAAATATTTGACAATACATTTTTCAATTATTGTCAAGCAACTTAAAATGTATTACGCAAGCGATAACCAGAATACAATTTTAATAGGTTCTTCAATTTTTTGGTGCACTAACTTGGAACAACATCAAATTAATATATTGGAGGTGAATAATTAATTGATTGATACGAACAACTGTCAAGAAGTTGTTTATTATGCAATTTGGAGTATTTGAGATCAAATCATTGACCGGTTGATCTTAATATGGTTGAAGTGTTGTTAAAGAAGTTAATTTGGTTGGTGTTAGGATGAGCAATGGTAGATCAAAGGGTTCAAAACTGGATGAATGTCAGGTGAAGCCCCAGAGTGGAGAAAACGTGTCGTGCCGTGATCAAAATGTCAAGTGGTGGTCACGGTACGCAAATGGTCACGCCACGTGAGTCACTAAACGTGCCGTGATCATATGTGACTCGCGTGACCATTTAATCATAATTTAGGTTAGTTTATTCAAGATTCACCATTAAATCAATATCTAATGGTCCTAATTACACGTGACTCGCGTAGCTACGTGTCGTGCCATGCCAAAATTTCAAAAGATGAGCACGCACGCGAATGGTCACGGCACGGAACACGCGAATCACGGCACATAACTAACACGCGTGCCGTGCCGTAACCGTACCGTTCCGTGAAGGAACCGACTCCACCGTGCCATTTTTCCCACTCTAAGCCCCACATTTCAAAAGGGCACAACACACACAATAGACAATAGTATGTATACTACTATTGTCTGTTGGCTGTAGGCTGTAGGCTGTAGGCTGTAGGTGTTTGGCCAAGTGGAAAAGGACCTCACACAAATCCGAATTCATGGAAATACTCCAAACCTTTTTAGCGCACTTAAAACCTGTCCAACCTTTTCCACTTGTTCTATGCAAACAGGACCGGACCTTGAGCCTTGAGCCTTGAGGAGAAGAATTATTTGTGCTTTGAGATTCGTGTAGAACGTATTTGAACGGTTGAGATTTTCCAAAAAAACACTCAAAGTTTGAGATATCTCAGAGAATTCGAATTCAGGTTCAGCCCCACAGGCCACATCTCCTTTCAGTTGAAAAGGAAATAGTCAGCTGGGCCGTGGGCCATTAGCTATTCGATTTTTTGAATTAATTTTTTATTAGCAAAATTGCAAATCTAAATTATACTTTAAAATGGGATTACATTGCAAAAACCTTTGCAAAGATACAAAATTTATGATTATTCGAGACTTACTTTTGAAGATTTCATTTTTTATTGGAACACATGTGAGAAATAATTCTTATTCCGCACTTACGGAGTCATATATCAATAACTTAAGTGCGCATAAGTGGGAATTAAGGGAAGTTATGACTTCATACCTTGTGAAGCCTATAAAGATGGAATAAATTATTCCTCAAATTGTCCTTCGTAGGGACCCACAATTCGTACTATTAATATTATTATTACTATATTTACTAACATAATAATAATTATCATAATCTTCATTTTTTATGTAAAAATATCATTATCATTATTATTGTTATTATCATTAATTGTATCGTTAGTGTTATTATTATCATTTTTCATTATTATTATGAAACTAAATAATCATGATCACAATTATAATTATTATGGTTATTATCAATATTAATATTATTATTGCCATTGTTTTAATATTTTAGTATGACGACATAAATGTTATCTCTTCTTATTTTTTTTTTCACCTGTTCAATCAAATAAGAATAGTTTATGGTGACTTTACATAAGAACATAAAGAAGTTAGAGTGAGTCTATGGTACTATGTATAATACGATTTGGTCCGTCATACATATTGATTTTTTTATTTTCAGAATTCTAACGATTAATTTGAACCGTTCAATATGATTTTCATATGAATATGTACTTGGCAACTGAATTTTATATTTTGTAAATGTTTTTACTATCTTAAAAAATAGTAATTTTTTTAAAAAAAGTATAAAATTCGGTCCGCAAGTACATATTCATATGAGAATCATGTTGAACGGTTCGGATTGACCATTAAAATTTTAAAAATGAAAATATTGATCCGTATTACGAACTAACAAGCTTATTAAACAAACAAATAAGAAGAAAATTAACAAACGAATTTTCTGCGTACAACCATGTTAGGGACGGTTATATCAATCTGAATCCCCTGGCATTAAATACATCAAATGCGAACCAAGATGCATTTCTTTATTCCTTGTCGTTTTTATTTAACTAATAATAATAATAATTAATTATTAGTAATTATTACCACTTCCTTCCCTTCCCGCCTTTGTTGCTGTGCTGCTGCTGTCCCACACTCCCACTTATATTCTTCATAGTCAACTCCACCTTTCTCTTCCCTCACCATCTCCATCTCTCTCTCTCTCTCTGTTTAAAACTTCATTAATTTCTCTCTCTTTATTAACTCTTTGCTCCTTTTTCCAGAACCAACATCTCTCTCTCTAGAATCTAGATGCATTATCAACATTGCACATGACTTTCTCTCTCCTCTATCTCTTCCTCCTTTGTCTCTTCTTTCTTCTCTCTCCCATTCAAACCCAGCCATTATCAAACTCAACAGAGTTCTTCGCCTTGTACAGCCTCCGCTCCTCTCTCTCTATCCGGTCCAGCTACTGGCCTCTCAAATCCGACCCATGCACCACCTGGACTGGAGTCGGATGCTTATCTGGTCGGGTCGTTTCCATATCCTTAACGGGTCTCCGTCGGACCAGGATTGGCAGGTTAAACCCACAATTCTCTGTAGATGGTTTGCAAAACTTGTCTCATTTAACCACATTTAATGCCTCTGGTTTCTATTTACCGGGTTCGATACCAATCTGGTTCGGCCGCCAGCCCGGGTCGGGCTTCATGACCCTGGACCTTGGGTTCACAGGTGTTACCGGGTCCATACCTGCCGAGCTTGCACTTCTCTCCAGCTTGAAAAATTTGGTGCTTTCACACAATAACATTACCGGTACCGTACCATCACAACTAGGTTATGTTCCCTCTCTCAGTCACATTGATATCGGGTTTAACAATCTCACGGGTAGTGTGCCAGATACAATTTGGGCGCTTCCAGAGTTGAATTACCTTGATTTGTCATCAAATCAGCTGACAGGTCAGGTACCACGCACACTGCCAACCCGTAGATTTGGCACTTTATATACTTTTAACCTATCAAATAATCTTTTTCATGGCAAGGTCTCTCCGGCAGTTGAATCATTTATTCGAAGCTTCAATCTTTCTGACATCTCTAATAATTATTTTGAGGGCTCTTTAAATACCCATGTTATAGCAAATATGAATTGCTTCAGTAATGCATCTAATCAGAGAAGCATATCAGATTGTTCTGAGTTCTACAAGCAGAGAGGTCTACTGTATGATCAATTTACCAATTTACCTTCTGCCCTTGCTCCTACAATGCCAAACCTTCCAACAACAGAAGCTTCATTATGGAGCAAAATAAAAAAATCAAAAACTAAAAAAAATAAAAATAAGTATATTTTAGCAGGGTCTATTGGTGCAGCTGGATTGATTGTGCTACTTGCTATAATTGTGTTTGTTATCATTTGCATATGCTCGAGGAAAAACCGAACGCAACCTATGAGTAGGAGAGGCAGTGGCTTAACCAGTAGTGTTCATGCCCAAGCTTCTCCCATTGCCACATTACCGGTACCGACCTCTCCTACTGGTACTCAAAACCCATCAGCAGTTGCAGATTCATTCACCTTTGACAAACTAGCACGTGCCACATCAGACTTTGCAGAGGACAAATGTCTCAAACATGGTCACACTGGAGACATCTATCATGGGATGCTGGAAGATGGGTCCCACGTGGCGGTGAAACGGGTCAATGGCAGCCTTGTCAAAAAGGAGGGAGTTATAGGGGAATTGAGTTTCTTTGAGAAGATGACGCATTCGAGGTTCGTACCATTTTTGGGACGTTTTGTGCGGGATGAAGACAAGGTAGAGTTCTTTGTGTACCGATTCATGCCAAAAGGGGACTTGACAGGGGCTTTGCATAAGAGGCATAAAGAGGTAGAAGAAGAGGAATTGGAATTGGAAAGGGAATCACAATTAGAGGAGTTGCCATCTTTAGACTGGATAACTAGGCTGAAAATTGCAACCGGAGTTGCCGAAGCACTTTGTATCTTGCATCAGGAGTGCAATCCTCCAATTGTGCATAGGTATAAATTTTGAATAAAGTTTATTTTTAGTCAAAATTAAACAAAGTGCAAGCCTAATTAGGGGAGGTTGCATGGGTTGTACTTTTAATGCCTTTTTAGATTGGTATGACTTGACTACAATATGTGTGGTACTGGTACATGTATCCTGTGTTGATATTTAGTCATCTATTTAGCCTCAACTAAGAATATGAGCAAGCTCCTATTGTAGTTTATAAATCTCCCATAAATAGGGGATCGATATTTAACACTGTAAATCAACAAAACCTAGTATGATCAGGCACTAATCTCTGTGCCTTAATTTTCTGTTTGAATTGTAGAGATATTCAAGCAAGCAGTATTCTTCTAGATGACAAATTTGAGGTGAGGCTTGGAAGTTTGAGTGAGATTTGTGCACAACAAGGGGATGGCCACAACAGTGTATTTTCTCGAATTTTGAAGTCTTCCAAGTAAGCTTTTCTTTCCTTTTCTGTTATTGTAATTTCTTAATTGAAACTCTTTAATTTGTTAAGGAAACTCACACTTAGCTTAATATATAGAACTCTGCATAATTAATCCCCCCTCCCCCCCAAATCCACAAGAAAAAATAATTAACAGAAGGAGGAACAGGAAAGCTGTATGAACTGAAATCGTTATTCGCTAGTTATTACTATGGGCTGTATTAGCTTTGTGTTCTAAGCAGATTCTTTCATCATACCTTTTTAGGTTTGCTTTCTGTCTGGTTTAGATTATATCCTGATTTTGGAATTACTTGACTATGGATCTGGTTTGTTGACTCGTACCGACTGGACACAATGTACCCCATTATGTTTTCTTCACAGAAATAGATCCTACTTGTTCCAAGTCATATGATTTGACTCATCTGATTTTTTCTTACTTATAAGGTGATTTAAATTAAATGTATAGTTGAATCAAAATGTAAGTGCTAATTTCATGGTATTCCTGGTAGTCTGAGAAAACAAAGGTGGTCAATAATAGTTGCTGCTTGTAACCTTTGACAGGATTTTACCATAGAAAGATGAATTAGCAGTACACTTCTGATAAGTGATTATCTTTAAAAACAGAGCCTTAGATGGTGAAGTTTTAGGTTTAATTTAGATACTGCTTCCATGTTGCTTACGGGAATATCGCGATGTACTATCAAAAATTCAGAATTTCTTACAAAACAGATTCAACAACAGTTGCTTAGAAATATATGCAGCAGTCTTTTGAAAATTTGTCCAATATTTTCCAGAACTGCAAATAACACAAAAAAACAAAATTTAATTTAGCTTTTTTTTTCCCCCAAAACTTAGGTACTTCTTTCTGTTTTACTTCATTTTCTTTTGAAATCTCTTGCTAGTTTCTAACCTCTACTTTCACATGTAGGTCACTTGACAAGGCCATTTCTGGTATGTGTTACTTGTCATCCCAATTTTTGTGTTTCTCCCCTTTTTTATCACCTATGCTAAATGAATCATAATATCTCATATTTTCAGGACCACCAGCTGCATGCTCCTACGATATATTTTGTCTTGGTAAGGTACTACTCGAGCTAGTAACCGGTAAGCTCGGTCTTAGTGGATCTGACGACCCGGCCACAGCTGACTGGATCGAGATGGCGTTGACCCACATAACTATACATGACAGGGACCTAATTGTAAAAATCATTGATCCATCTCTATTTCTCTATGAAGACCATTTGGAGGAGGTATGGGCCATGGCCTTAGTGGCAAAATCATGCCTAAACTCTAGGCCGTCAAAAAGACCACCCGCCCGATACGTGTTAAAGGCTCTCGAGAATCCATTAAGGGTTGTCAGAGAGGAGGAGAGGTCAAGTTCCTTATCAGATCGGATTCGAACCATGTCTAATAGGAGCTCATGGCGAGGTGCATTTCACGGCAGCTGGCGGTTCGGGTCTGATATTGCTTCGTCGGGTCAGGTTGTCGAGAATCGCAGCTTCAGGCATTCAATGAAGTCACAAGGGAGTGAAAAATCTTTTACACACAAAAGATCTTCTCAAAGATCTTCTCGAGGAGAAAGGTGTAGGTCCGATGCCCATCGGACCTAGTTTGGTTCCGATGGGCAGATCTACCGTAGAATAACACAGTGATTTGTGCGCACGAAAATTGAAATATAAATGCACGGGTTTTAAAGTATTTCGCACGAATCTAAAAGAAAATCAATGGTGATTAAACCCGTCGAACTGAGGTAGGTCCGATGCCCATCGGACCTACACTCCTTCCCTTCTCGAGAGGTCGTGCCGGAGCCATCGGATTTGGAAGACGGTGCCATTGAAATCAAACCTTAATTCTTTAACCATTCTATATGTAAATTCATTTCATTGTTTTATTTTATAGCTTTACCATTATTTGGAAATGCATTTTTGTCTTTTGCCATGCATTTTCTCATTGCTTCAAAGGATAAAATGGTGCATATTTTTTTTTCATTTTTGTGGATTTCTTCTTGTTTTTTTTTGTCTTTTGGGAGGGCGAGGGATGGAGTGTGGGTAGTAATTTTGCCTCTCTTTAATTTCGTTTTTTTCCCATTTAAACAAACAAGCTGAAATGCTCGGAATATGATTTATTTATTGATCTCAAGTTCGTGTGCTATAAATCTATATAGATGCCAGTAGGGCTGCAAACGAACCGAACCGAATCGAACTTACTCCCAGTTTGAGTTTGGTTTGAATTAATTTCGAACTAAGTTTGGTTTGAATTAATTTCGAACGAACTCAATTTCGAACGAACTTAATTTCGAATCGAACTTTTTACGAACTCAATTTCGAACTTTTACGAACTTTGTTATGACTTACGAGTTATGACTTATGGCTGAGCCATAGTTCGAAATTACAGCACTTCAATAAAAACTCAGGCATTCTGAATTCTAATTACACAGTACACCAAAGTTTAGTACAATCAATCAAAGTTCAGTACAATCACAATATCCAATGTTTTCCAAATAGCCAACAGGAGCAACATCACTAAAGTTTTCAAATATCCAAAGTATTCAAAGTACAATTTAAATATCAATAAAAGTACACAGCAATCACCAAAGTCTTAGTATTATTACAAACCCAAATATTATCCTAAATAAAACATTAAAGTTCATTATCAGCGGAAATCAACGGTTCACGTTTGAGTTAATTTCGAACTAAGTTCGATTTGCGAACCTATTTCGAATGAACTAGGTCCAGTTTGAGTTTGGTTTGAATTAATTTCGAACTAAGTTTCGTTTGAATTAATTTCGAACGAACTCAATTTCGAATCGAATTTTTTACGAACTTTTTCGAATCAAACTCGAATCGAATTACAAACTACGAATTTTTTGTGCAGCCCTAGATGCCAGTGCTATTTTGCAGAAAATGTTTTCCAATTGATAAGAGCAATTTTGCAATCTCGTCTGAATTTCCACCTTCAGTCCTGTGAAAGAAAAAAAATAAAGTGATTATGGAAATACATATTTTCAAAGAAAGGTTCCAAAAAGAATATATCAAGTATTTTAAAAGAAAATTATACAAAAAATAAAAAAGGAATAGTTTCAACTGGAAATGGGAATTCTTTTTAATTAAAACAGTTGCCATTTATATTTTTTTAAGGAAGCAGCTAATAGTCCCCGGATCCCAATCCCGGAAAATTCCCGAATATAACTCAAAGTCTCTGTAAACTAATGAAGCTAATTATGTAAATCTTTTGCAGTAAACATATAAACTAATACAGTGGATGTCGAACTAGTAGCAAATTCTCAAAAACAGTTATATATCCGCGTGGCCCCCTCATGAAAGCGCGTGGTCCCCATTAAAAGCGCATGGTCCCCTTAGTAACATTTTTCTCTTTTGGATATAACTCAAAGTCCCTGTAAACTAATGAAGCTAATCCTGTAAACCTGTTGCAGTAACCTATAAACTAATACAGTAAATATCGAACTAGTAGCGAATTCTCAAAAACAGTTATATATCAGCGTGCCCCCCCATGAAAGTGCGTGGTCCCCTCTTTAAAAGCGCGTGGTCCAAATTAGTAATATTTTTTCTTTTGGATATAACTCAAAGTCTCTGTAAACTAATGAAGCTAATCCTGTAAACTAATAAATCTAATCCTGTAAACTTTCCATTTTTACAAAAATAGTTATATATCCGCGTGGTCCCCTCATTAAAACCGCGTGGTCCCCTTTTCTCTTTTGTAAAAATAGAAAGTTTTACAGGCGGGGATTTTACGGGAATATGAGAACGGGGACAGTAACTTTTCTCTTTTTTTAAATAACAGAGATGTTATATCGATAAACATTTTTAATGATTATCAATTTTCAATTTTCAATCAATGATCAAATTTTAACTTTTTATTTCCATTAATATTTTCTACCAAAATTTTCCTCAGAGAGAGGGCTATTATCCTTTATTGTTTTACTACCAGACAATTATCATATTGTTTTAGCCTTAATTTACAGCTTGTAATTAAAATTGCACATATTTGAAAACTTAAAATATCACAATCTAGACTGAAATGTGAAACTCCGTATATTTTTTACTCATGATGTCCTGCAAGCAACTATTGCAACTAGCAATTTGCAAAAAAAAAAAAAAAAAAAATTGCAACTAGCAATTTGCAAGCCGTTGAAACCGATCTACTTCACAAGTGATGAGTTTACATATCAAATTTATAAATTTTCAAACTAATTTAGTATAAAGTTAAGTGGTACAAAAATATAGTTTATAAGCTAATTTTAATGTGTTCATTTTTCATCATTTTTTTACTGCTTGACTTTATAATAAATTAGTTTTAAAAATTTATAAATTTACATGTAAACTCATCACTCGTGAAGTAGATCAGTTTCAACAGTTTGGATACGTTGTTTGAAGCCAATCTGATGAGTTTTTGAGTTAGGGTAAAAAAGAGGCTTGGTGAGCTTAAGAACACTCTAGTTCTACTCTTTAGTATTTATACGTAATTTTCTATATTGTTTAGAGTAAAATACTATAAATATTATAAAATTGATTTTTATATTCAGCATGAAAATTTATGTGTTTGATTTTTTTATAATATTGTGCAGGCTTTCTGAATTCATACATTCACAGATTATTTCGAATTTTATTGTTCAAATAATTAAAAAATATCAGTTAAAATATCAAGAATAGAACTAGGGTGTGCTTGAGTTCACCAAGCTCGTTTATGAACTTAACTCTAAAATCTATTGAATTGGCTTCAAATGACGAATTCAAATCATTGAAACCGATTTAATTTATGAGTGATGCAACTACGTGATTTTTTTTTAAAATAAACTTATTATTAATCAAGCGGTTAAAATTTAGAAGGTTTATAAATTGATTTTAATTCATTCATTTTTTTGAACATTTTTTGACCACTTGACTCTTTACAAAATTCACCATCTCTAAAAAAAAAAATAAACAAATAACTCTATTTTTCTGAAAATTCGATTTTTGTCCGTTTCAAACCGCAAACCAAATTTGGGTGTCTACAGTTTCAAAATGTGGACCAAATTTGGGTGTCCGTAATATGAAACTGTGGATCAATTTTTTTTATTTCTTGGAGATATCACAGCTTAATTAAATCAAATAAGACTTTGATTTGGTGTTTTGTATGCAGTTATAATGTGGGGTGAACTGCGGAGACTCAAATTTGGTTTGCAGTTTGAAACTGCATAGTTTGAAATTGCGGACATGATAAAAATCAAATTTTCCAAAAAATAGAATTATTTGGTTTATTTTTTTAGAGACAGTAAAAATAAAAATCTCACCAAAATTCATGAGCTCAGAATGATTTACAATGACAAGATCCGAATATGCTGAAATCCGAGGTCGGTATGTTCACCATGAAATCTCCGTAATTCTAATCCAGCCGTCGAATTGTTTCGAGATGCATGCAAGGAAAAACCAGCTGTTTTGAGATGTGTTCTCGAAAAAAATTCGATGGCTGAATTTCAGGGTGAACAGTACCCGATCTCAGAATTTCAGCTGATTTATTTCCACAATAACATGTGTTCAGAGAGTTTCTTTAATTTTTTCAAAATAAAAATTATTATTAAACAATTTTGAAAATGGAAATAGAGGCCCAGCAGCAGCAAGCATACGCTTCCCCAAGAGCCGGGTTCGGAATTTCGGATAAACGATAAACCCCCCGAAATCCCAATGCCTCTCTTCCTCAGGCTCCCTCCAATGCTCTCTCCTCTCTCCGACCACCCAATTCCAATTCGCTTCCTCCATTCTTGTCCCCACCAAAAACCTACCCCTAATTCCTCTCTTGTCTTCATCACTTTACATTTCCGTACTCTCTCGTGCTTCAGGCACCTAGTATGCTGCCGGCGCCACAACTCCTACACCATCTTAGAAACCGACAACCCCATTCAATTGCGCCAAAATCCCCAATCAGAGCAAGATGAGATCCGTCGGAAGATCATTAATGAATCCTCCCTGGCCACACGCAGAATCCCCAAATTCCCGGGCTCTGTCGACTTCCCAAAGCCCGACTTACCACAAGTCGACTTACATGCTTCGTTTGACAGCAGCGTGGAACAAGATAGGTACAGTGCTGAAATTTTAGCTAAGGAATGGTGCTAGTGTTGTACTGATGCTGGTCCGGAAAGTTTACCCTCATTGCACCAGGTGTTTACAATTACAATGACAGTAATGCCATCACTGGAACTATTACACCAATAGATGGCACATTCAAGCACTTATTCCAGCCACCGGCACATTACCAGCATTACTGACCCAATGTAGTGCATACTACAATGGTAAATTTTAAAAACAGTATGATATCCTTGTGGTGCATATCAACTAAAATCCCAACTCTAATTCTAACTATTTTATTTGTTTGTTATTATATTTTCTTATTTAAAGGGTATTGAAGAAGGCTTTGGAGGTTAGAAGAGGGGTTGCTAGTGAAACACTAAAAGCAGCATTTCGGGCTGGGAGATTGAGCATGACTTATTCAAGTAACCTAGTTTCCAACTTGGGTGCTTTTGTGGATCGGGTTGTGATTGGTGCTGCGTCCATGAAGGCTGATCCTGAATTTTCGCACCAATCATTTAATGCGCGAGCCAAGGGATACATTCAGAGCACCGGTGTTGTTCCTCTTGTCAAGTAATGAACTCCCCATGCTTTGATAGTTTGATATGGTGTCTATTAAGTGTTTAAAAAGTTCCATCAAGCACTTATATGCTAGTGCAAGCAAGTTTCACCCACATTTTTCTGTAATTACCAAAAGAGCACCCAGCGTCTTTCACTTTGCCACAAGACCGAATATTTGATGTTATTTTAATATGGCACCCAAAAGGTAAGTCATGGTAAATTCAAGCAAACCTGACCAATTGCCTTTGTGGTTTAACATTGGGTCGCAAGTACATTAATAACGATGTATGTTAATTTGTAACTCAACATCTAATCGTCCTGTTGGCTTAGTTTTTAGTTCCAATTATGCTTGAGGAAAATTTAAAATAACTTATACACCGGGAGTACATTCAGCAATATGTAAGAGGGTATATTTTGTTTTTTTATCACACTTACCTGCCAGTGAGTGGTATTCACAATTATCTCAAAACTGCTCGGTAGCAGATGCGAGAAACTTTTAGGTCATCGTGAAATAGGATAGTATTATGTGCAAGTCACAAATTGGACTAAAGAAAACAAAAAAAATTAAGGTTCATACTGAGATTTGCATCGAGTTTTGTAATATCCTCCTTTTTAATGAACCATTTTTTAAATTTTCTCTATGAATAACTACTAATAATTTAATGTATAATATATATTGCTTTATATTATCACAATATTTTTTCAAAGGGGAAATTTCATGTGTACCCCTCAAAAACTTTGAAATTACGTATTCCCCCCTCTAAACTTCATAATATCTTATTTACCCTTCTAAACTTCAGAAACTCACAACTTTACCCATTTTACTGTTTTTTCTATTAAAACTCATTTTGAATTTATAAAATGCCTATTATACCCCCTATTTACTCTCCAATCACAAAATTAAGCCAATCCTGCCCCAATGTCTGAACCGACTCCACCCCCTCTCACCCTCGCCCTCTCTGCCAAGACAAGTAATTGAAAGACACCATCTATTCCACTGAGACAAGAACCTGTAGCATAGCCACTGCATTCTACGCCTCACAAACCTGCACCCTCTGAGTGAGAGAAACCCACTTATACATCATACCTGATTGAAAAAAAAAAAACAGAGAAATATAATATAAAAGTAAAAACGGCAAAAACAACAAAGACAGGGGATCTAATCAGGGTCAGGCAGCAGGTATCTCTCTCTCTCTCTTTTTAGAAATAATTGGCAGTGGCTACCAATTTATTGATTAAATAAACTGATTGTTTACATCACATAGTATAAAAGTAAAAATAATTAATACCTACAATTATCTTATCACACTTCAATTAAGTAAAAGAAAAAAACTACACAATCAAATACTATAATCCAAATATTAAAACCTAGTAGCATTTTTATCTTCGTAATGCTTCTAAATCAGCAGTGCGCTTTCCACAGACCGACATCTTGCACGACCCGCATTGCCAAGTTCTTTGCTGGTATCATAGAGCCCCCAAAAACAATTTTGTTTCTCTGCTTCCACATATGCCAGAAGCCTCCCATATAAAACGAAGTCCACCGTTTTGTGCTTCCCCTTTGTCCGATCTCCTAGCTGTGATAGCGTGCTTGCCCAAACTTGATGTATAGTCTGAGCCTGTACCATTACTCTGAATCCAATTGCATCCGTTATCCAGTACCAGACTTCAACAGCATAAGGGCAGCCAAGAAACAAATGTGAACTTGACTCAATCAGACAATTGTTACAAATCCTACAACCCAACTCGCAATTCATACCTCTTTTTAGCATGATATCCTGTGGTAATATGTGCAATTGCAGTAACAGGTAACAAATTTTTTTGACTGTAGGCAGAGCCTTGCTGTCCCATATCAGATCAAAGTTCCATTTACCTTCCCCCCCCCTGTCAGTTCATTGTATAGCGATTTAGCTGTGTAAACGCCTTTTGAATTCTAGCGCCACTGAACGGTATAGTCCTTTGATGTCAGTACCGGTTCTTGAATAATTTCCTGCAAATGTGGCATTAGAGAAGCCCATATTGGCTGACATCTCTCAGAGATATTGACGGTAGCTCATTCGGTTTGTGTGCCCTGTCCAGACCCGCAAGTGGCATACCACACCACAAGTCGTACCAGAACGAAATGCTCCTGCCGTTTCCCACAACCCAAATTGTGCTCCAGTTGAAATAGTACTTTATTTTTATCAACTGACACCAGAAAAACAATCCTCTCTGTGACCATAATTTCGGTCCATGCAGATAATTACTTGCCCCTCTTAGCAGGTATCTCTCTCTCTCTCTCTCTCTCTCTCTCTCTCTCTCTCTCTCTCTCTCGATGGATTCGTAAGACCTTCATGCCAAGTGTTTCAACCAGTTAATAGAATATGCGAGAGATCTGAGCCTCATCACTGTGTTCCAGCGTCTGGAACGGTACCAGCAGATTGTTCAGCTCGAAATCAATAAAAGAATACCAAAATCAACTGAAAAATTACAAAATCCTCTGTAATGAGCATCTGACAAGCCACTGTCCTTTTAACCTTTGGTCTTGGATAATTTGTAACTGCTAATTTGGCTTGGACTTGGATAATTTTCTGGCATCAAGCTAGTTTGATCAAAATGAAATATGTAAGTTGGTTATCTGCTAACATCTTGATTACATATTTGTTATTTAATTTTTCAATGGTAGTAACTTCTAGTAATGGAGACAAAACTGAGCATGCTATTAGAAGTGATATAACTGATCTTTTGTTTTAGTTCAATTTCATGAATGGATTAGAATTACTGAATGCTTTTATAGTTGTCAGTTGGTCTAAGTTCAGCTGGAGAGTAGATAGGGGGTATAATGGGCATTTTATGAATTTAAAATTAGTTTTAATACAAAAGACAATAAAATGGGGAAATTTGTGAGTTTTTGAAGTTTAGAAGGGTAAATATGATATTATGAAGTTTAGAGGGGGAAATATGTAATTTGAAGTTTTTGAGGAATATACATGAAATTCCCCCTTTTTCAAAAATTGAGGTTGATACTGGTTTTGCAATAGTTTCAACTATTCACTGATAAAACAAAAATAAAATTGGTTATCATTTTGGTTTAGGTGGCTGAAGCACAACTCAATGACATATCCCCAAATTGGCAAGATTATTTGCAAGTGCAACAATGATCTCAACCATATAAGGCGTATGGCCGAGTGGCTCAAGTCAATCCATGTGAAGGGACAATTTCTTGGGCCCACAATGGTCAAAGCAGGACCCACTTTACTAGATCTAAAATTTGAACAGCTTGAGGAGAATATCGATCAACTTGAGAGTTATGGTGTGAGACATGAATGGATAGGGTATGTTGTGACTAAATGCCCTAAGCTTTTGGTTATGCCGGTTGAGGAAATGGAGGCTCGGATTTGCTTTTACAAGGAGATGGGGTTGAATGAGAGAGATTTTGGCACCATGGTTTTTGATTATCCCAAAGCTTTAGGGTTCTTTAGCTTGGAGGAGATGCAGAGTAAGGTGCTTTGCTGATTCTTTTTTTTTTTTTTTTCTTTTCTTGTTTATTGTTGTCAGGTGTATTCAACAGTAGGGTATGTTTTCTTTAGTTTCCTTGTTTGTTACAACCAGATTTGGCATAGAACCGACCCAGCTTGGCATGGATGGGAAATATTTCCCGCAAAACTGAAGTAGAATTTTGAACTAAGTAAAAAAATCATTTGTTTTTGTCCTAGGTTGATTACCTTATGCATTTCGGCTTGAGCAAGGAAGAGGTAGGACGGCTACTGGCTTTTAGGCCACAGCTGATGGGATGTAGCATAGAGGAGAGATGGAAGCCTCTGGTGAAGTACTTGTATTATTTGGGGGTCAAAAGAGATGGTATGAAGAGGATTTTAGTGGTGAAACCTATGGTCTTTTGCATTGACCTTGAGGCATGTATATCACCGAAGGTAGTACTGCTGCTCCTTTTTATTTTGATTCTAACTGGCTAGTCTTTTTCTTTATCGAGGAATTTAATTGATGCAAAAATGAGGTTAAAACTACTTAAAATAAGGCCGAAGCTGGGTACAGATTTATCTAACAAATTTCATTATTGATTTTTCTTGGGTACAAGTTTATAGCTATTTAATTTTCTTGTATTATTTTGTTATTTCTTGTAGGTAAAGTTCCTACAAGAAATAGGTGTCAGAGACGAAGCAATAGGTAGTGTCCTTGTCAAATTTCCAGCTTTCTTGACATACAATCTTCTCAAGAAAATTCAACGAGTGGTAAGCATATTTTATTAATGTTTAATGAGTGTGTAATGCTAAATAGCTGAAAATATTAAAGGATCTTTTACATACACGCTGTTCAAAGTTTTTTGAAATTAGACGTAGATGCCACTTACAATAGTAAAATACATAATGTCGTGGCTCATTCAAAAATGCCAGAACTGTAAACACTCCACTATGTTTCCACTAGATCTTGAGTTAACACTATATATATATATATATATATATATATATATATATATATATATATGAGGAGGGTTCCAATGCACCCAAATTTCTATGCTCCCAATGCACCCAATTTTATATCTCCTTTATCTCTATTTTCAAAGTCCGAACAGTCGATCTGAACCGCTCAACATGATCTTCATAATAAATTATGCTTGGAGACCAAATTTTATATTTTTTAGAATTTTTTTACTATTTTTTAAGATATGTACAAAATCATTGTTTTAAGGAGATTATGGACCATCCGATAAAGTGATTTTGTATCTATCTTAAAAAATAGTAAAAAAATTCTAAAAAATATAAAATTTGGTCTCCAAGCATATTTTATTATGAAGGTCATGTTGATCGGTTCGGATCATCTGTTCGGACTTTGAAAATAGAGAAAATAAAGATTGGGTGCATTGGGAGCATAGAAAAGAGGGTGCATTGGAACCCTCCTCTATATATATATAGAGGTTGGTTAATATCAAAACGTTTGTTCTGGAGCCGTGGTGCAACCAATTGGTTAGATGTGATATTTATATTAAAATGTGCTTGGATACCAAATTTTACATTTTTTGCAATTTTTTTACTATTTATCAAGTCAGTTTTAAAATCGTTGATTTTAATAAATAGTGAAAAATTTCTGGATCATTGAAAACAATGATTTTAAAACTGGCTTAATAAATAGTAAAAAAATTCCAAAAAATGTAAATTTTGGTTTCCAAACACCTTTTAATATAGATTGAATGTTGAACGGTTTGGATCGACTGTTTGGACTTTGAAAATATAAAAACCGAAGCGTTTGTTCCATGGCCTAGGAACAAACGTTTTGATATTAGCCACTCACTATATATATGTGTGTGTGTGTGTGTTTGTGTGTGTGTGTGTGTGTGTGTGGAGGGATAATTGAACTATGAGAATCTCATTATGTAGTCCTAAACAATTACATCAAGAATATAGTTACTAATACTTGGTTATATGAAATAAGTCGGTACAAATAATGCAACTCAAACATTAATACTGGTGCTCAAATGAAAATTAGTACATGCATAAATCTAGTCAAGCTTACATGATAACAAAATCATACCAGTGCCTACTTAGCTTGAGTTTGTGTATAAGTTAACCTAATCAGTGCATATAATATGCAAAATAATTCTGTAAAAGTGAAAAGTCAGTAAAATGTATCACTATTTCTTCTCCAAAAAATATAATATCCAACTTTGGTCAAACTCAAATGAAGTTTCTATATCAATAAATCACATCTAATGGAGAGTTGACGTCGTGTTCATAAGATTTGGCCCCTTTGGAAGGAGGTGGAGTTTATATGGCATGTATATAATTTAATTTTCTGGGTGGGGGTAGATAAAGGTACTTTTGAGTTATGCCACTTCAAAATATCATCTGTACCTTTATGAAACTGGAAATACAAGATAGAGGTGATGTTTATTGGTCTTCAAGGCAGTCATTAATTTTGCAAGGATGGACTGAAATTTGATATTTCATTTTTTGTATAGGTTATCTTCTTAATGACAGATGCTGGGGTTACAGAAGAAGATATAGGCAAAGTCATTGCATTGGATCCCCAGCTTGTTGGGTGCCATATCGTAAACAAACTGGACGTGAATGTAAAATATTTCCTCTCATTGGGTATTAGACGTCCCATACTTGGTCAGATGATAGCGGACTTCCCCATGCTTCTTAGATATAAATTGGACATCCTGAGACCTAAATACAAATACCTGAGACGTGTTATGGTACGACCTCTGCAAGATCTCGTTGAGTTTCCCAGGTATCACTCTTACAAGTCTAGCACAATGTAGACATTCATATCAACTATTGAACTTATTTTGAAATCGGCTTTCAGATAAATGATTTGGGACAATTTTCCTTTTCATTTTACCGATTCTTCTCTCTCAATAATTTTGCTTTGGCTAACATGTTATATGACATTTTAGGTTTTTCAGTTATTCACTAGATGGAAGAATAATGCCAAGGCATGAAATATTAGTCAAAAACAGGGTCAATTTCAAGTTAAGGTACATGTTGGCTAGTTCTGATGAAGAGTTCAATATGAAAGTCCAGGAAGCTGTTCAAAGAAGAGAGAGGTTTGAGTCCCGCCTAGTAAATTCTGATATCTCACAAGCTGAAGAAACTCAACCTGAACAGACTCAACAGTAAAATGTAATCAGAAGCAGAATTATGCACAGCCTTTGTAATGAAATATTTTTGTTTAAAAAGGTGATACTGTATATTATTCTTTGCGTTGTTGTATATAACACTTGCTCTTCTTAAAAGGTCGCTTAATATTAAATTTCTTGATATTGAAAATGTGGTAATTAACTAATTATCACCTTGGCAGCCGCTGCCAAGTTTTTCAAAAAAAAAAAACTAATTATCCCTTCCGTTGGAAATCAGTGTTAATGTTGGATGATTTTGACAAACCTTCTCTGTCGATTCAATTTCCAAGAGGGCAATTGTTCATGTATGAAAAATTGGATGATGTTACTCCACGTATGCATAAAAGTAAGATTGTAGTAGGTGTTTTAAGCTAATCGTGTCTAATGATTTCATATTATAAAAGGAAAGAAAAGGGTACTGAAGCAGCTACTTATCGAACATTGCACTCTAATGTAGTAGTTTCTACAGTTTTTCCAAATTTGTGAGAAGCAAACAAAAATGTGCCAGATTTACTGCTTTCTGCTAGTAGATCTACTAATGTCTAGCACTCTTACAAGAAACTTTAAAAGAAAAAGAAAAAAAAAAAATTGTCAAGAGAAACATCTTAAATAGTTAGTATAGTCTAAAGGGTGGACCAGGAAGCATAAAAACTAGCAAGCTAACAAGGCTCTGCTTCAGTCTCAACATTGGCATAAAGAGGATGGAGAACATGACCCTTGAGTGGGTTGACATGAACCCACTTTCTACCCGTGAGCTTGTTGCGCTCAAACCTGACGTTGCCTTCTTTCAGTGCAAACAGAGTGTGGTCCTTCCCCATGCCAACATAGTCCCCTGGGTGGAAGCGGGTTCCCCTCTGACGAACTATTATATTTCCTGGTATAACCTTCTGCATTTATACAACGCCAAATGTTACATTAAGGAGTGGTATAAAACATTTGAAGTGCCTTCTGCAATTTACACATATCAGTTAACCTTGTTGGCAAATATCACCCAAAATTTGTCAAATTTTCAACTAACAAATTTGGCAAATATCCATCAACTCGTGATACTTTTCTGAGGGTGATAGTTTTCCTTGTTTGAGGAAATCTGGTCATTTTGATTGTATTAATCATTGTTTACCAGATGATGTAACTTGTACATAAAGCAACAGAAGTATTTGGTGTTAATTGCAAACAAGTTTGGTACATATTTTTAGTACAGGAGAATGTTATGTGCCATTTTGCAATGAAGTAAATAACCATCCCGGATGTGCTACTATTAAAGATGCAATGTTTAGAAGTTTGAATAGCTTATGGGCCAAACAAATGTCAAAACAGTGCGGAGTGTCACTGTTAAATAGGTAGTGTATCCTGCATGTTAGCATATGTGGAACACCAAAATTACAGATGCCAAACAGTGTGGTGATAAGTGCAAAATGGGATCAGTGGCCCTGTGTCTATAAAAACCAGGTCATTAATAAATTTTGTTGGGCTAATGGATGTAGCATCTTGCATTTTTTCCTAAGAAAATGGACTAAGAAACTGGGGTATTAGCTGGCTTGTTTTTTCTTTCTACATCAAGACCTAACTAGTTACAGTGGGAGTTTGACTAGAAATAACTCATACTTCTGTATTGCTAAATCAGATAATTTTATTCAATTAGTAAGAGAACTTTACCTAGCCTCAATTCCTGTCAAACCATTTGATTGTTATATCAAGTATAATAAGGCATTTCTGTGAATAAATCATTCTCAAGCACCTCCGAGAGATTAAAAACCACTTAATTCATAGAAAAAAAATATATTGCATCATGTTATTAGTTACCTCTCCGCCGAACTTCTTCACACCCAAGTACTTAGGATTTGAATCCCTGCCATTTTTTGTGGACCCGGCTGTCTTTTTTGTGGCCCACCTCTTAAACAAGAGGCTTAACCCTCCAGATGACTCTGAGAAAATGATATATATGCTATTATTCTTTCAACTTGGCAGTAAGAAGGATCAAATAAAGTAAAAAAACATCAATGAAAAAGCTGAACTTACCAATGGGGCTAGTGTAGACTGGGGCATTTGAGACTATATCTTTGAGACCAACTCGCCGGAAAACTGTTGAGAGAGACATTATATCTGTAAATCATAAAGGAACTTGTCAATAAACCTCAAATTAGGTTGAAATTATATAATGTTGTGCAGTTAAGCTGCAATTTCCCCTAGTTGTTAAATCAAACAGAAAAAAGTTCTCAATTGGTGCCAAACCTACAAATATCAATCCTGGTGAAAAAAATACCTAATAAAAGAAATAGAGTCCAAGTTTTCTTTTTTTCCCAATAGAAAAGCTGACAACCAGACAAGAAAAGTTAAACAACAACTACAATGATCAAGAAAAAGTGACACATTTTTGTTGTTAGTCGAATCTGACACAAAAAGCACTAAGTAATACTAAAACCCATGTCCAGACAAGATGTAAGATGAAAAGGAAACCCACGCCCCGAGAATGCATCTCAGGTTTTAAGTTACAGCCCTTTATTTTGGCTATCCTATTTTATTTTTCTACTATTCTTGCAAATGTTTAAATTCATTGTTCAGTGTTGGTCAAAATCCAAGCAATTAAAACACACAATTCATGTAAATCACGGTCTGCAAATATACTTCAAAATTTAATTTTAGGCGGCCTGCAAATATACTTCCATATATTACAAGCAATTTTGCGAGAAATTCGGGTCAGGAAATTCGGTCAGGAAATATACTTCAAATCCAAGCAGGTCGGAAAATTTGCGAGAAATATACTTCAAATCAAAGTTCAGGTCAGGAAATTCGGTCAAAATCCAAGCAATTTTGCGAGAAATCGAGGAAGTTCGGTTAGACCTAAACTCCCGTATTACAGTAGAAGGGGATTTACCAACACTACAACAGTAGAGGCGGGCTAGCACAGGCGGCGCGGCGATCCTTCTTCTTCGCGCAGGCGGAGGCGACGGTCCTCCAATTTTTTTCTTTTCTCGCGTTTCGCCCTTGGCTGCTCTGGCTCTCTACTAGCGGGAATTCATATCACCGACGGTACCGTAATAGGGAATCTTCTACAATTACTTGATCTGGACCGTTCTTTTTAACTTGGCACGAATCTCAAAGCCCAATAATACTGCCCCCTCAGTCAGCTCGAATCCTAAACCGTCTGAGAGTTAATCTCAACCGTAAATAGCTAATTGTAAAAGGGAACCTTTTACGGTACCGTCGAGGATATGGACTCCTAGCGGAGGGTTGAGACTTGAGAGCATTTTTTTTTTATTGATCTGGGCTTTGGATTCTGGGCTCTGGGGTAGGCAAATCTAAAAAAGGCCGGGTTCCAAAAAAATATATATATATCTTGGAATAAGCAAGTGCCTACACCTGTGTCTGTGATACACTAGCTTCGCCCATGTTGGGGTCCGTTTTACAGGGGGATTTGATCTGTGTTGAAACCTGTTGGCCATGTTCGGCAGTCCTCTTTAAGGGTGGAGGATTAAAAAGTTTAATCTTTACTAAGGAGGATATGTTCTAAAAGATGTGGGGATTAAAAATAAAGACTTAGTGTGACTAAAGTATATATTATAGTATGTAAATATCAAATTACTCTCATGCGTTTTTGTTATGTATCAGGCTACATTCTCAATGGTACCGACTGACACACACCGCGACATGACCTTTTTAGTAGACACTTATTTGTTTTACAAGTGGACCCCCACTATTTAATCCCTCCTCTGTCTCTCGTTTTCTACCGAAAGTTTTATTAATACCCTTAAAAAAAAATCAAATCTGTCTCTCTTTTCCTCCGAAAAGTTCTACAAATGTTTTTTATAAACAATCATTCTCTCCAAAATTTTACTTTTAATAGATATTTTTTAAGGAACTAGAAAGATAGAAATTTTTTTAATTTCATAGAAGGAACATAAGAGTTATACACATGAATTGCAAAATTAGCTGACCTACATGACTTTGAATGTTCATATTTTATTTTATTAGTAGATTATATTAGTGTAAAAAGTGACAAGTGGATTTGCACTAGCTAGATGGTACCATAGTAACATGATTCGCATTTTATTCGCGAATAAAACGTTTTTTGGAGGTTTCCGAACCAAACAACGAATAAAATGGTTGACCGAACTTTTACCGATTTATTCGCGAGTAAAACGCGAATAAAATGATTTTTACGAATTATTCCCGTTTTATTCAAAAAATTCGTCGCTCGTTGCTCGTGCCTCCGTGGCTCTATGCTTGAGTGAAATTCTGGAGGACCCCACCACGTGGGCGAGACTTAGGCACAGTTTTGAATTTTGAAATGTATAAGTGGACCCCACCACGTGGGTATTAACTATCAGCTATCAATTATCAAATATGAAGTTATGAACTCACAACTCAAATATGAACACGTGGTTACCACAGTAATTGACATTTTTTTATAATAAGTCGACTTTTGAATTCCAAATATGATATTTACCAGATTTTTAGCACTTCTCAAATATTTTTTTTTCCTCAAAATTTTATTAAAACAGTTAAAATAAAAAAATTAAAATAAGTACATATATATTTTTTTTTTGGATTTTTTGTTTTTACTTTCTTGTGGTACCAAATCATTCCCGAATTATACCCGAATCACAAATTTTTTATCTCGCCGAACCGAACCCGAACTTTTGATTTGTCACTATGGTTGGTACGGGTAAAGACAGGGACAGAGAGACTAACCGAGACGAAAAGAGAGCGGATATTGCGTTGACGGACTGAGATCGGAGATAGTTCGGTCGTAACTCGTAATACCTATAATCGGTCACGAAGCCCAATACAAACAGGCCCATTTTACTTCCATTAAAGCCCAAAACCACATAGCTTATTTGGGAGGCAACAAACGGCGCTGAAAAGTGAAAACTATTGGAATTCAAAATTAAAATTATAAGCAAGTTCGATATAATATTTAGTATAAATAAACTTTATGAGTTCACAAGTCTGGTGTGGTTAGAATATTGTCTGATACTCTCAATTAAATGGTTTGAACATTTAACGATTCAGTTTTTTTAAATATATTATTATGGACGATCAAGTAATATTTAACTTGCATCACATTTTGTAAGTCATCTATCTATGTGGTGCATAGTGGAAATTTTTCTTCAAAAGCTAACGGTCAGGTTTTCTCATAGAGTCACCCAGTTATAGCTTGTGTTCTGGGATATCTCATATTCGGGGATGGCGCAGTATTAATTAAGCCTTGAGATTCGTGCAGAATGTATGTCCACCTTGAATTATGCCTGCCAATATAAGTCTACACATGCATTTAGATGTACTTTAGAGCTCAAGCGTGGCACTGTAGCAGCATGCAGTCCAAAACACATATACGTATCGTAACCATTTTTATTGTTGAAAATTTTGTCCAATCTGTTACACTTAATTTCTTTTGCGACTGCAGGTACACCGGTACAGGTACACCGGTACCGTAACTATTGTGATTTTTTTGATGAATGCCTCCTTATCTATCTCTAATTTTATGCATCCACATTGCACAACGGGCCCCACAAAATAGGTAAAGGAACTTCTTTCAACTACGAACAACACTTTCTTATTATTTCACATTATCTGCAAGCAATGGTTACAACTGAGATTCGTTTTGTTTGGCTGTTACAAATATTAATCACAAGTATCCCATTTGCACCAAAATTCAAACACGCTATTTAGACCTTTATGTAAACTACCCTTGCCAGCTGTCAATTACAGAAATTAGGTACATATATTTTGATGATTAGCTACTACAATTATATGATCAAAGACCAAGCACGTCAAACTCGTGAGGCATGAAATCTTCACTTGGTCGGTAGTACTTGTCTGGAGAATATAAGCCAAAGTTTGTTACTTGGCTGCTGTACAAACATGCGAACCTTTCAACCTGTGCATGAAAGAGAGAATATGAACATAGTTTTTTATATAGTACTTGATCAAATCATCCAAATTTAATATATATATATATATATATATATAGAGGAGGGATCAAGTTACAACAAATTTGAGTTACAACAAAGTTACAACAACCATTTTTTTTATTTTCAAAGTCCAAATCATCGATCCAAACCGTTCAACATGATTATCTAAATAAAATGTGTTTGCAGATCAAATTTTACATTTTTTTGAATTTTTTTACTATTTATTAAGATGGGTACAAAATTCAATGGTCTGAATATGACTATTTTTTGTAAAATACTTAATAAATAGTAAAAAAATTCAAAAAAATGTAAAATTTGATCTGCAAGCACATTTTATTGTGGAGATCATGATGAACGGTTTGGATCGACGATTTGGACTTTGAAAATGAAAAAAATGGTTGTTGTAACTTTGTTGTAACTCAAATTTGTTGTAACTTGATCCCTCCTCATATATATATATATATATATATATATATATATATATATATATATATATATATATTGTTATCTTTGATGCAATATATATAGTACCTGATGGGCAAAACGGGAATTCTGGTAACCAGTCTTCATAAGTTGCCCCCATACCTTATGGAACTGCAATAAGATCATCAAATGAAAAATAGTTAAAAAATAAATTCATGTAATTCTTCAAATTGTGGAATTTCCACAGAGAACAAAAGAAAAATGTTATGCCAAGAACTGGTTGCTCTAAAAGGTGCAAAATTAGAGTGCTTACCATTTGATGGGAATTTCTTTGAGCCTCTTGATGTAGTTTGCGAACATGCTCCCTTTTTACCTATATATTATACAAGCACAATAATAGAGGAGAGCCACTTGCACAAATATATCAATAGAGCAATGGTTTCAAAGATGCTAACCCGGAGATCTTCCAATTCAGATAACAAACTTTGTTGCTGATGCTTGTCAAGGTCTTCAAAGCTGAGTCAAACAGGCAAATAGAAAACAAATCCAGATTCAATGTTCAGAACCAAAGATGCAGCATAATATGTAACCCGTATGGGAGTTTTGAATTGCTTGCTTCTAATGAGACCGAACCAAAGTAAGGAAAACTTGAATTTTCTTGTATCACACCATAACTTTGAGCCCGAGCTGAATAAAATAAGCCTGTTGAAATTGTTCTTTGGTTGGATCTAGTAACTCCATCTATTAATCAGTTCAAGCTTTTTTGGTCTTCAATTATCAAAGAAGAAAAGAAAAACTGAAAACTAGGTTTATTTTACAACAGCACCCGAGTTCTGATAAATTTCAGTAAAAACCCGACATAATGCATACAGTTAAAAACACTAAGAATCAGTAACTACTGTTTGATTAACAAAATTATATGAGAAAAGAAAGCAGCTTACTTGAGAGACCACTCTAATCGATGAATTTTGTCTTCAATAAGATCCCGATCTCTTCTCAATTGCCTCAGCTCCTGGAAACAGAGAATAGCATGAAATTATTTTGGGCATCCATACCTCAGAAATTGTTCCTTTTATAAATCAAAGTGATACAACCACCCTTTTTTATTATAAAAAAAGGAGACTCAAATTACAACCAATTTAACTTCAATTAACCCCGTGTGCCCCCATTACCTTATTCATTGAATTATTAATTGATTATGGAAGCAACCGTATGAGTTCAGATGATAGTTTCATTGATACAAATATTAGTTTAAGCTAATTTTAAAGGTAGTTACAGATAAAAATTAGTCATTACCTTACGGGTGACCTTAGAATCAAATTGGAGAATAACCTCCTCTGCTAGCTCTGGAATTACGAGCATGGTTCTCCAACCTAACATTTTATGATAAATAATGGTTAATATCAAGAACAGAAAGAAGAGGCAAACCTCTAGTAAGCAGTCCCATTTGAAGCTACAGCTTAAATAAATTTTACCTAGAACTTTTTTGCTACGTAGTATGTCCCCATAAATATGATCTCCAACATAGAGAATCTGTATTATCAGTAAAGGTAAAATCAGAAAATTTGCCCCAAAAGTTTTTAAAGAGACAGATTTTGTAAACTTCATATACCAAAATAAATAGTAGAATACCTGGGAACTAGATTCAATGGAAAGCAATCTGTGAAGGTGCCCGACATTGCCTCCCTGAAAAGACGGATCAATTAAAAGATGTTTATTTTTCTTCTTAACATCCAAAACTTTTATTAAACGAAGGCCATGGTTTAAAAGCAATTTGTGATGAAGTATTCTCCTTATAAACCCAATAAACCAATTGAATTTCCCACATGGCTTCGTTCTTTTATGTGCAATTTGTGAGGAAGTATTCTCATGATACAATGAAACTGTATACTACTATGGAATTAGGAAAGACTAATTACCTGATAAACTTTGTGGGTAGGTTTCATTGCTTTCACTGCTGGTCTGGGACTTGGAATCTTATTGCAGGATCAGAAATGAATTAGATTAAGAACATAATACAACAATAGACTAAATACAAGGAAAAAAGAAAGAAGCATAAACCCAATTTATGTGCAACCTGAATATCAGCATTTAGTAGCTTTCCAGAATCGGGCTCGACTTCAAATAGGATTGCCCGATTATCATCATGAAAGAAACCAGGCTTTGAACTAGAAAGGAAAAAACACATAAAAATGATTTAGGTATCTTTCTTATTTGTAAATATTGATGGTATTTAACCAAATTTAGCTCTACTAGCAACAAGCAATGAACTAACAAAAACAAAGATAGTTTAAGTCGGTATCCACGGCTGAAATTTTGGTCGTTTTTTAGCTATACCGGTGAGATAAAAACTGCCCAAAATTTTAAAATTAAATTAAATCAGATACTCAGATCTTAATAGAATTTTGTTGAAAATGTCACTCTCGGAAAAGTAAATATATAAAGCAATGTAAAAGAACACAAATAGTAATCTAAAAGCAAGATACAGAAACAACCCACCTGCCAGTTATTACCACATCAAAGTACTGGAGCCACTTATGATTGTCAGGATAGCCGACATCTGAATAGTGGGGCCCACAGAGAAAGTTCATGACAACATCTGTATAGTCCCACAAGCTGTATCAGAAAGAAGTTAAGCATGTAAGAAGTACTTTACAGAAAAATAGTAGAAGATGAAGAAGAAAAAGAAGAAGAGCATTTAACAGGTGAGAATTAACTTAATTTTTACTACAAAGTATAACCAATGACTAATTGACTAGTATAAAAACCACTCAATTGTAAACCACATCATGTGCTCCTTGATTAAATATAAAGTGAACAAGGAGAAGAAGAAAAACATAAGTACCTATTAGTCACCAGAAAAGTAGATCGGCCTGATTTCTGGATCATCTTGAGCATGGGGACTATGGCAAGATCTTCATTTATGTACCTGTTTGTATGGTGTAAGTAACAGAAACTATTTGCAATAGAAGATTTGATATCATGATTGTTGAATGTCTGTAGTAACATTGTACAAGATATAGCTCAACAGCTTTGTGTATGGGAAAAGAGTCATTTATAGCAGCAATTGTATATTAGTGCTGCAGAAAATTCTAACAAAACTACCTTCCCGGATCCAAGGCAACCATTTTCTTCAGGGTTCCGTCACGGTGGCACAAATCAACAGCAAATCTGACATCTCTGTACATAACAGCATAGCTGCCAGCATAAAATGGAAAAGTATCAGTGAATGTTTTAACATGTAATCAAAATTTCTCATCTTTTGCATGTTATAAATTCAACCTTAAGCAGAAAACAGCAACCTAAGTAAGAAAGTACCAAACAACATATAAAGGAATAATTTAAACAAGACAAAGCGAACAACCAACCATTAAAAGGTAATGAACCAAACAAAACTTCCAGTATATACGAATTCTAGATATTTTATGGGAGTTATGTTAGTAGATCTCCCCCCACCCGCCCTGGACCTCAGCTAAGAAAAGATCAATACAGGATAATAATATACAAGCCTATAGTGTCCCCCCCCCCCCCCAACCGCATTTATAGATCATTCTCCCTCGCGTTGCAACCCGCAAAAATCACTTTTTTTTGGTGGTTTCTCTTCAGAGGAGCCACCAGTTTTGGAAACTGGAAAAACGGTCACGGTTTTCCCCAAGTAAAAACTTTCTTTTCTTATGTCCAATAATGGTATTGGGCTAGGCTTATTTGGGCCTAATTGTCACTTTCCATAAGGGACCACATGAGGCATTCAGTCTAATATATTATTGAGTGCATCAAGTAATACGGCTAGACTAAAAATAATCTGAAATTGTTGTACTTAACTTGTATTAAATACTGAATGGTGAAACTATGCTTTTCTTTTGTGTTAGATTTCATTTAGATTCTTTTGTGTCCTTTAAAATATGATATACTCTGGTTGGCTCAGCCCAGGCTATTCAGGGCAGGACTTGGTACCAGAGATCCAACCATCAATAGCAACATTTTTGGGTTAGCAGTGCACTTAAAGTTGAGCTCCTAATTTGGAAGGATATTACATATAACGAATATCAAATCACCTCAAAACAAAAACAAAAAAAACATACTCGGTACCGGCAGGGACTTTGCCAGGGTTCTTGTCCATAAAATCAACAAGCTGTGAAAAAAGGTATGCCTCTGCTAGTGAGAATAGAGTGTCAATAAGTGCATAATCAGGCTCGTCAAAAGAATCCCTAATTAATGTGCTTCCATAGGCTGCAACTTTTTCTTCCTTTGACATTTCTTTGAAACCGTGATAAGCAACTTTGACATACTTGTGCCGATCCATCTGAAATATATCAGGTATCCACTAGTTAAAATTGGAATAATTTTATGTATTTAGATAGAAAAGGTGAAATATCTCGCATGTCCCGCTTGGAAACAACATGTATATCTGTGCTCCAATTCTCTTAAAAAAATAGAAAAAAATTGCCATCTTCTAAACATGCAGCAATGATCAGTAAGGTAGTGAGATGCTCAAAGAGAATTTTAAATGTCTTACAGGATATTCATGATATTTTCAATTCCTTGCATGGGCATGTATGATATTTCTAGTTTCTCATGAAATTTTTAAGAACTATCAATGAAATTGGCATGTAAAGCCAAGTACCTTCAAGATATTTCCTCTCTTTTTGTCAAGTACCAGACCTCTGACCATGTACTTCCAGTCGAATTGCCACTTCAGTAACTAAAATAGTAACATCATATGAAATTTGTGTCCCTTGGGATAAATTAATACAAAATAATCAAGATTGTACTGCTACACAACATCAAAATAGCTTATTAACCATGCAATAAGAGAAACATTTCATATGGCCCTCTAAAACATGGCTCATGTCTTGTATGCCCTCTGTGAATGTCTTCAAGAAATAGCCAAACTAACCTTTTTTCTTCCCATCAATACAGAGATGAAACAAGCAAGGTAGAGTAGAGAGCTTAGAGGAAATTTCTGCTCTTTACAATGTGCCGTGTATTATCTCCCATGTTTTTGGGGGAACACATCATATTTTCATTCACAAGGGCAAAGATATAACTTCACTAACCTCATCAGGATATTTGAGGTCGTTAACCAACTTGGCAATAGTCCCTTGGTAGGCCAATGCCTCAAATGTCTCAGGCTTGTACTGAGCAAGAGTGTAGTCCATGTCAAAACCAACAGCTGTTATATTCTTCATATTTAACGATCTGTTACAGAAAATCTGTTTTCCTATTGGAATACTTTCTCCCGATATTTGCGTGCTCGACCAGACTTTACCAACCATCGGCTCCATTGCAACCTTCGCGATCCAATGGTTGCACCCTGATTATAGTGTTAGATTGTATAATACTTCATAACAGTTTTATACTAAGGAAGTGACAAGCTTGCATGCTGCTATAAATAGGGGTGTTCAACCGGTCGGTTCGGGTCAAACCAAACTTTTTTTGCCGAACCGCGGTTTGAACCGAATTTTGAAAACCCAACCGAACCGACCGAATTAAAATTCCAAACCGATCTAAAACTGAACCGATTAAACCGATTTAAACTTCGGTTTGTTCGGTTGAACCGAATACAAACATTTCAAGTTACAAATAAACATTTCAAAACCGGTTGGTTCGGTTCAAACCGATTTGGATAATATTTTTGATAACCACACAAGCCGGTTTTTGATAAACCGATCCATTATAAACCGCACAAAATAAACCGATCCATTATAAACCGATCCATTTTTTATTAAACCGGTTGGTTCGGTTCAAACCGATTTGGAGATCCCAAAACCGAACCGAGCCATTTAAACCGAACTTCTTCAAAAACTAAACCGAACCGAACCATTTAAACCGAACAACCGATCCAATTAAACCAAAATTTGCCGGTTCGGTTTAAAACCGAATAAACCGATCCATTTGAACACCCCTAGCTATAAATGAAGACATGTCTAGTTCAAGGAAAGTTACTTTGATGGTTGTGAATATGGACAAATATCGCGGCCAAACCACCAAAAGGTGAGCATGTACAAAAAATACAGTGGTCCAAAGTAGTACAATAACTTATAGGATAAACATGATATAGTCTATCCAGCTTATTGGTGGCAGTTTGATGATCATTATTTTCATGAACAAAAGTATTTACCAATTTTTTCCTCTTAAAAGTATGAGAATACCACCCTTGTGTGTGTGTGTGTGTGTGTGTGTGTGTGTGTGTGTCTTTGACGAGAAAGAATTAAGTACAAACAAAATTATAGAATGAGCTAGGTATTTATACAACAGAACTTGAGACAGCTAGATCCTTTAAAAGCTGAAATTCATAAATGCCTAATTGGAGATGAGCACTGCTGGAGGGAAGTGAAGAAAAGTTCAATTCGAACAAAGTTTTTTTATTATTAGCACAGGAAATTTCACTTCTATTTGAGAATAAGATATGATTGTATCAGAGAATAAGTAAAGAGTGCAAACATTATTCTATTTGGATAGAGAGCTAGAAAAGTTGGATTGGTTCTCTTGGAATGGGATTCAACTAGGAGTGACAATTACCTTACAAAAAAGCCAAAAGGATCCAACTGGATAAGTTAGGAACTTAAGTTCTAGAGGAGTTCTTGTGGGAGGAATCTAGAAACTTCTTGTCATATGTCAAGGAATTATTCTGCCTTGCATATATTTTGTTGACTCCCTAAGACACATAATTCATGTACATCATGTCAAATATGTTGAATTGTTGAAAACACAAAACACAGAAATTAGTTTTGATAGAATATTTTTCACTCAAAAGTACACCTTTTAGTTAGGCGAAAATTTTCACATGCAAACTCACTTCCCCTCCCTCAGTAGCATTTGTAATTTTGGATTCAGAAGAAGCAATGAACAATTTCAAAGGAAAAAGTATCAAGAAATATAGTGGAGTATTAAAAAATGATTAGCAATTAAAAAATAGCCACTTAACTTTATGTCATCAACCCAGGCTAATTTAATATTGGCAAGTGTTAACTGTTAAATCAACTGAGTTGACTACCAAGTAACAATAGGACATCAATGATGTGGATCCACAGTAAAGAGGTCTGATAGAATTCTGATATTCATATTCTGCAAGGTATACCTGATGTTTTGAGGCTTTTACAGGGTTATATATGAAATTACACCTTGAAATTTTCAAGTAAAAACACAAACTGGGAGCTCATTACTAAGAAGAATGTAGAACTTTTGTTTAGCTTCTCTCTCTAAAGAGATGACAGGAGAATCCCAGGAAAATCTGGACTCTCCAATTCAGATCTAGCTGTCAGGATCACTTCACAGACAATAAAGTATCAAATCAGGCAGCTTAGGGAACCCCTCCTGTCAGGCACACTACAGACTGTTTGACATTATTTAGAGAGTCAAATAAAAAACATGGACTATCCAATTGTTTATATACAAAAAAGGACAAACCGAACTGCCAGCTACATAAAATTTAAGCAAAATTGGCAGGAAAATCCTAGCCTGGTGATGCTTTCTTGAGTTGAAGCAGGAAAATAATCATCCAAGTCTTATGGAGCAGAGTTCGAAACTTTGAATTATAATAAGATAATGGTTCATTCTCAATCAAAACCATGGTCTGGTTACTAAATAGAAGACAATACCATCCCTGGGATGTGAAAAACTGGAAAATAACCAGAAGCCTCTTTTCAAATTCAACTCAAGTTCCAAATTCTACAAAATTTCAACTCAAATTTAGCTGTGAGCTCAGAAGTGTGTATATTTAGTTAAACAGAGTGCATCCACTTAATGTGCAAAACAACTGAGATTCTTGAATGATAATTATATTCAGCTCCTTTGATTAACTCCAAAAAAAGTGAAGGCTCCTAGGAAATAACTTGATCCCCATCCTCTAAAAAATGTTCGAATCCTAATCAGATTAGGTCCACGTTCAACTACGGATCATCGTACGACTATTTTCACTATATACGCTACGAAATCTCATCCAGATCAAACCAGATATATCCTTTTCGGAGAACTGATTTGGGGCTAATCAAACTGTCAGGTATCAAATCCTCGCATAATAAAAGTGAAACTATGAGCTAATTAGCTCAGCGGAATAAGGTTTCAAAACAAACTGGAATCCAGCCAGACAATGCTTTCTAGCATTGAATTTTACAACAAAAAAGACGAGAAAGTTCGCTCGATACGACAAGTAAGGAAAAGATGATAAAATTAAGAGAGAGAAAGAGGAGTACAGTTCTGACCTCTTGGGGAGAGAGAAGGGAGAGAGGAAGAGAAGAGACGAAATGCGGTGGTGAAACGCATGCTTCGGTCTCCTTAAATAGGGATATGCTACGCTAATGCACGGAGAAAGCAACGCGTGTCGTGTCGGGTCGGATTCGGATAAGGCGAAAGAAGAATAAATTCGCTTGTCTGCGCCAACACCAACACCACCACCAGGTCCACCACCAATGCCTCAATTTTGTGGCACTAATTGTAATTTCCGGCAATGCCACTGGGAATCAAACCGGCGCTGTGAGAGAGAAGGGAGATACGATGGTCCCGAGGAACAAAGTAGGCGCATCTGATTCTGGGGGAGATTCGGAAAGGCTTGTCGGGTTGGGCCACATGGCCCGATTTGATTGGATCAATGGAGGGAAGGTATCTTGTTCCCCGTTACAGAGGAAAAGGACTTGGAGATGTCACTGGGGCCTGCATATCCACTCCCACTCTGCACCGTCTAAAGAGTAACCTTAGCCGTCTGATCTCAGTACGAGTCCCTTGGAGGGAATATAGAGGAGATCCAATGTTTTATAGTGTTCTCTGTATTATGCTACTGAGGAGAGGATCCGAGCAAAGGTGATGGCGGGGAAGAATTGTTAAGAACGGCTGGGTTTTAAAGTAAGATTGAGGATTAAGGGGAATTTGAGATAGACCTGGTCTATCATTTAAATCGGAAAGATTGCTTAAGTTTGTTGTTTATGTGATTTCAATTATCTAATCTCGTTTTAACAATTGTAAATTAGGAAAATCAATATATTTGTTCTATGTATTTATTAATTATTAATAGATTATATTTCAGAATTGTAAAGACCCGCTAAAAAGCTCAAATTCAATGTATCTAAACTAACTCTGCATGATAGAGCTACTATGAGTGAATTAATGATTGACTGAGTCTGTGGTCTAATGACAATGATATTAGGGGTGGAGCTCGAATTTTTGTCAAAGTGGGGCAAAAAAATAGCGAATCGGGTTTAAATAGTTAATCATATTCAATCCATTAGTTAATTGGGTACTAGATAAAAAAAACAATAGTTTAATTCTAATTTCCAATGCTCTAACTTCTTATCCTACTTATCAATCAGAATTCAAGAAATTTATCATAATTTTAACCCTAAATTTAACATTAATTACAAATCAAAATTTCAGAGGGGGCACATAAACTTCTAGAGGGGCAAAGTCGATCGAAACCTATAAATTTCTATAAAATTTCAAAATCCAGAGGAAGGTAGTTGACCTCCCTGGCCTAAGGTGGGTCTGCCCCTGAATGACATATTATTCACAGCGGATACAAATAAAATTCAAATCCTTAGATATTTAATTTAACCAATGTGTGAGAGAGATGCACATGCCAACATACTTGTACTAAAAAATCTAATTATTATTAAAGATTTATAAAATGGAGACATAAAAAATAGAAGAATTTGAACCTCTTCTTTATTTATTTTTCAATATGTAGTTACCAATATCAAAATTAAATAATATATTCACTGCATCATCCAGATTAATATAAACTTCATAAAATTTTATTGTTTGAAGATATATTTTACTATTGTGATTTGTGATAGATCCACACCAATACTTTGGCCTCATGTCCTCAACAATCCAATAATAAATTTTCTGACTGGCATGCTCAAATTTGTATAAGCCAAGTCCATACATATCATTTTCACATAAATTTTTTGACTGGTATGCTCAAATTTTTCAGTTTTGGATCGAGACCGTCCGATTCAAATCTGCGAAAATTCATTCCTGAAGTGAGCACACACATCTCGACGACGAATTCGAATTCCGAGACAATCTCGAGCGACGAATTCGAATCGGACGGTTTTGATCCAAAATTCAAATATTGGGTTACTTTAGGGGATCCGGACCCCATCTTGATGGAGGTACTGGATGCTCCTATGACGTGGGTCCCGAGTCCGGACGTGTCTCTTATTTTGCGGCCTCTGAACGTGTACGGTGTACCTGTCCCACAAGGATCGTCGACTCTTGTGTACCGCGCGCTGATTTTAACAGGTTTTTTTTTTCTCAAGAATATCAGCCTACTTTCTTATCTCCACCTTTCTTATATTATAATAAAATTCATTACACGTTGGCGTTACATTACTAGAAATACAAGATCTACAAATTACACTTTTATTAATTTTAAAAATACTTTACCTTATTTCCTTATAATCATTAAAAAATAATAATAACGAACACGTTACAAATCTGCATACTAAGTATAAATAATTATGGGTTCAAATATAATAATTTACGTGTTAATTACAAATAATTTTTATGAAACTTTAAGAATGATAAGAGGTGTACACGTTTGGTGCAAAAATATTTTCAAAAATAAAAAGAACAAAATATATTGCGGAGGAGGCTTTACAAATTACAATGCAATAATTGCTTAGGAAGGATATCTCGACAACATCCGACAGTTTTAAAAATGGAAATGATAAAATTATGAACTTATTTTCTAGGGTAAATTTTGCTGGATGTCACTAAACTTTGTCATTTGTTACGAATTGGTCACACAAGTTTGATTTGTTCATCTATAGCCACTAAATTTTTAATTTATCTCAATCAAGTCACCCTATAATTTTCTAATCCAAAATATTAACGGGATATTCTCATTCTATCCAAAATATAACGGAATATGCTCATCTCATTCAAAATTTTAACAAAATATACTCATTCTGTACAAAATATATTTTGATGGAAAAGTATCGAGTACCTCCATCAAGGGGGGATCTGATGATTCCTATTCCGCATGGCATGCCAGCTCCTGTTATTTTTTTAGATGATTAAAATATCATTATTTATGGATTGTCCAGAAGTTAAAAAAAATAGTTAACAAATTTTAAAATGTGTAAAATTTAGTTTACATGTACATATGAATATAGAGATCATGTTGAATGATTCAGATCGACCGTTAGGACTTTCAAATCGAAAAATTAAGTCCATAGCACGAGCCAATATGTGTTATGCATAGTACCATAGCCTCACTCTAATTTTTTTTTGTTGGTTGAAAGCCCGTAGGTGATTGCATTGATTCAAAAAGTTACAAGCTAGCTGTTACATAATATTAGACAATGAGTGTTTGAAAACATTTAGCTATAAAATAAATAAAAAAACACACATTGTATGTGCATTCCGTGGATACAAATTTGATCATCCTTACTTGATCGTAATTATAGGAGCATAGTGATTGTTTCCTCTGTGCGCTTATTTGTCTTGTTTCTTCTAGCAGACTACACCGAATCGCAGTCGAGAAGGCACTGAATTAAACTAGATCGGGAACTGAATCAACTGAACCGAGATAGTCACCGTTCAGAGAAATGTGCAACCAAGAAGGTACTAAATCAAACTGAACCGAAAATTGAATCAATCGGACTGGAACAGTCACCTCTCAGAGGAAGAGCCAGTGTGGAAGCTAGAAAAGAATCTTGAAAGCAGGAGAAGAAGAAGAAGAAGGAGAGAAGGAGATAACATTTTAGCATCATCGTCATCGGCAACAACCATAAAACATTATTCATATATAACTATAGTAGATACTACGGGAGTGGAACGAATTCACAACACCCTCAGTCAAACTCGGAATCGAGACGAATCGAGAAGCAGTGGTCAGATTCACTAGACGGAATGGTCAGATTCACTAGACGGAATCACCGAAAGCGGTAGCTAGATCCACTAGTAGAAACACGTGCTCGAACTCGAACAGAGTAGAGAAAGAGAGAAGAAAACGGAGATAGGGTGAGATCCAAGTGGACGCGGGGTGGGGGGGGTGGGGGCGCGGAATCGTCTTTGGTTTCTCTGAGACTCTCAAAGCGGCGTCTAGGGTTTTTTAACAAATATATTGCCTCACTCTAATCTATATATCCCAATTTTGTTAGCATGTCATTGGTCAGCGGTCGTAACTGGGGAAATATTTCATAGACATGAGTTTTCTACTTCGCTTCGACATATTTTTAAATTTTCGTTAATTTGGTTTAATTAGAACTGCTAACCGTAAAAAAAAGTACAGTCACGGTCAACCATTAACTATTTTAATAAACTAGCTAGATCCAACAAAATTCCATTTGGAAAATTTCCTTTTTTATTTTGTTTGGCTAAGATCGAAAGAAGGGGGAAGAAACCTTGAGCATAATTTATTTTTGTCACTACTCTCTAGTCTCTAGTGGCAGTGGTTGTGACTTGTGAGATTAGAGAATCATGGGATGCATGATTCGGAGCCACTTGGACATAAGGAGCTACTGACTCGACCTCTCTTTTTGGATAAGAATTGTTAGCCTGGAATTGCTTTTGGGGTATTTTTATGACCAAAGAATAAGCACATGAACAACTAGTTTTTTTTTTATGGAATATGTGTAGCTGGAATACATTAAGTGGTGGTGGTTCCCCCATTGCCTACGCAAACACTTCCACGTTTCCTTTTTAAGTTGAATAGTTGTACCGGTTTATGGGCCCAATAGACCCAAGATAGCCTAGAAAAGCCCATTTACAGAAACTATAGGCCTTAAATAAATAAAAAGAGAAATCTAATAAATTAAAAAAGAGTCGCCATGAGAGCAGTTATCCATTCATGCGCCACTGCCTCTCTCGCTCCTCCTCTCCTTCAGTCTCGCCGGATCTGCTCCAAGGCAAGTAGCACCGTTTCCGTCCAACCATCCAATGAATTCGCTCAATTGATCACCAATCGCCGAGCCGCGCTCGTTCTTTTCCTTCTCCCTTCTCTCGCTTGCTCTGGTTCAGCCCCAGCTATCTGCTTAGGGATTTGTACGACATTGATCCGCACTTCAGTTTTTGATAAATGTTTTTTAATGCAATACATGCTTAATTGTTTATGAGCAAACTAATTCTTAGTTTAATATTGAAGCTGGACCAAAAGAATGGCTAAGGGAACAAAAGAAGAAAACCTCAAAGTACGTGCTGGCGCCGATCGAGGCCTCTCATCAGACACTCGAAAAAGCCTACCAATTATTAAGTAATGACCACCTCTTAGTATTTGATAATTTATTCTGCTATTAGCTTAGTTAAGTTTATTAGATTAACTTATGTTTGGCTCTATTTAAACATAATAACAAAACATAAATCCCTTTTTCTCAAGGCTAGAGGCAAGTTTCCTACTGACAATCAATACATAAGAGATTTTACTGCACATACACACCTCTTGATAATTCGGAAAACCATGAAATTGCCTCTCTTAGCCTCTCTTTTCCTTGTTCATTGAAAGATCGAACTTGACAGAAGAGATTTAGCTATCGTTTATCTTCTTTTTGAGTTAGTTTGGACATAAAACTAGAATCAAGTGAAGGGCACATAGAACACGCTGATGTACTCTAGAAGGTACATGTGATATATTCTTGTTCTGCAAGAGTCTGCTCGATATTCTGACAATTCTCAGGACATGTGTCTGATATATTCTTGTTAGGAATATGCATGCTCCTAAGAGCACAGGAATTCACGATCTTCTGTTTCTGATTTTAGTCTCATTTCTGCAATGCCTTGCTATATATATATAGAGAGATAGAGAGATGGGCTATTGTGCTTTGCAAAGTAAATGGGGGGTTTACTTCGGGTCATATTTTCATTTTGAAAATCCAAACAACCGATTCGAACTGTTCAACATGTTCTAAATATTGAAATGTGCTTGGAGACTAAATTTTACATTTTTTGGAATTTTTTACTATTTATGAAGCCACTTTGAAAATCGCTGATCCGATGGTCCAGAAAATTTTACTGTTTTTACTGTTCACAGTGGATCAGCGATTTTCAAAGTTGCTTAATAAATAGTAAAAAAATTCAAAAAAATGTAAAATTTAGTCTCCAAGCACATTTCAATATTTAGAACATTTGAACGGTTCGGATCGGTTGTTTGGATTTTCAAAATGAAAATATGGCCCGAAGTAAACCCCTCCATTTACTTTGCAAAGCACAATAGCCCATCTCTCTCTCTCTCTCTCTCTCTCTCTCTCTCTCTCTCTCTATATATATATATATATATATATATAAAGATTATTCTGGTCTTGTCCTATTTATCTACCTATAATTTTTACCTTTACCAGAAAGTGCTGGGCCAGCTGAGGTTGAAGAGATCCGTGGCCTGCTTAGTTCTGCAACAAGAGATTGTGTACCAGACCAAAGAAACTCGATCGTTGCATTTCAATCTCGAACAGGAGTAGAGGTTTGGCATTGTTCCTTCCAATTATGTAATATATTTTAAGGAATACAGGAAATAACTTCCTCTTAGTTAGGCATCATTCCTATTATATGCATCAAGTGGTACAATCTAGACTGCTGCCCGGAAAGCAGAAATAGCCCAAAAATCTATCGAAGACAAATAATTCAATACAGGTAAACGAAAAAGAGAAAACCCCTAACTGGTAAAGTGTTGGATAGTAGTTTTGTTGTATCAGTACTAGCCGTGAGTAATACCCTCACTGCATTTCAGGTTTGCACATTCAGTCTGGTACTGAAGAATGCCTCTTCATTGCTTGATGACAAGGATCCTGTTAAGCTAAAGGCTGAGGCTGACCTTAATCAGCTCATCAGGTAATATTTTGCTTTTCTTTACTTCACTTCAAATGTGTTTTAAGGGTGGCTATCAGCCTCATCCATTGTCCCTGACATGCTGATTTGCTTTTTTGTGTCATCCAAAGCCAAACCCAATGCCACATGTATAAAAGAAGTAATTTATTTATGCATCAGTTTATGAGTTAGATGTAGATAACTATATGTGTATTTATTAAACGAGTAGCTAAAATGCTTTTGAAAACTTCTCTCAGAATAGAATTGCTAGAGTATGCTTCTACAGAATTTCTTGTTTTCTTGCATCAACTAGATTTTCAATACTCATAATATTTGTTATAGTAATGTGTTTAAATTGTTATTATGCAGATCATTCTCAGATATTGGAAGCCTTATGGAAACTAGCAATTTTGAACTATCTTCTGATAGGTTAGTCACTGAGGCTCATTTCAGTATACTTAGTTACTGAGTGTCATAGAAAAGAGCACCTTAACTTTCATAATGTATATGTGGAATAAACTTTATTTGTTTCTGTAGAAAGCAAATAGAAGATAAATTGATGGACACGATCTCTGTGCTTGACAAATTTGAACAAGGAGTTAAGAGCTGCTTAGGCATCTGAAATTTGAATTCTGTATTTTTAGAATATATAGAAATTTGGTTGGAGATAAAAAATAATTGTATCTTTATATTCCATCCTCAAGTTTTTCTTAGATAAGAAAAAAATACCACAGATTGTTTCTGTCTGTATCCATTTTCAATACATCTCTTTATTACAGCAAACTTGCTCTTGCTATCTTTTATGATTCAAATGCTTGTTTGAACAACCTTTATTATTTAGTACATTGACAACTCAGAATTAAATATTTAGGAAAATCGTAGGCTTATTTCGAAATATAGTAGAATCAGATCATTATTCCAACGACTCCAGAACCATATATAGAAAGATGTAGGACAAGGAATCACAAATATCTATCTTACATTAAAATTAAAAAAAAATCTTTACATATTTTTCCTTCCTGTAAGCTATCCTAATAGAACACAGACCCTGTTGCCTCCTTTGACATTTTTTTTTGCTTCCTGTCAGCTATCCTCACCTGACAGGGACCCCGTTGCCTCCACCAAATAAAGACGGCAGCAGGGTGAACCGTCCAGCGGATCAATATCAACTGATCTAGGTATCTTCCTTCGCCTATCAAACAGATTTTCAGGATCAGTTAGCAGCCCGAAATTTGCATCAGAGTCCCCAATTTGGGACACCTTTACATTGCAAAAGCCAATACGAGGCAAGAGTTGGTCAGGCCAATCACTATAAAATTGGTACATATCATTAGATAATGACACTGCCGATTTGTTCATAAAATCCGCAAGAAGCACCGCGCGTGCAGTCTTTTCGAGTGCCTGTGCAATTGTTTCTAGCACTTGCATTGCATCATCATATGAGAGGTAATACAGAATTCCTTCAAGTATCCAAACCGTGTTGGTTCCTGGTGAAAAGCCGGAGTCTGTTAGCTTTTGGAGCCAGTTGGGTTCGCGTAAATCTGCCGGTACATGGATCAGTTGGTCAGATGAAACTGTTAGGTTTGTCTGGTTGTCAGAGGATGCTACTACTTGGCGAATCAGGTCAGATTTGAGCTGTATTAAGTCTGGGAAATCAAGTTCGAAAATAGTGGTCTCCTTCAGGTAACTTAATCGATACGCCCTGGCATCCATTCCTTGTACAATGGTAAGTCATACATGTGAGAAAAATATAGAATACCGAGTATCGGTTAAATGACATGTATTAATTATCGTCAGGACAATTCATATGCCCCCCTCTCCCCTTTTATTTTCTTAAAAGAATGGGGAAGGGATTGAATCTAATTAAAAATATGCAAAAGTTCACAGTGGTCAGTTTTATGGCGCATGAGTCAAGGATCATAGCTCAAGTGATCAATCTTTACATCTAAAAGCTGATCTGGGTACTGGTTCCTTGGAATTAAGAATTTAAGATACACTTTTCCTTGCTTTTGGACTTGTTAATTAATTCATGCTTACTTGAAGTAATTATGAATGTCCGTCCATTAATGTAAAATGTCTCCACATGATCACATTACATTAAATAATTTAAAATGCTAATTAACGCAGTCTAAATATATATAATACAAATTGAACCAATCCTTCAACTAACCTGCACCTAACAGTACTAATTGAACATGGCCACCCCCAAAAGATTCGATTGCGGCCTGGAGCCTTGCATCAAACCACAGTGTCCTTATGGCAAGCATCACACCAGACACCTCTTTTGCATTGCTCATTCTGTCCCTCCTCATTTTCTTGTACAAACCCTGCAATAATTGCTCGCCAGCTAAGACATCAGCTAATGGGTCATTGACAACATGGCCCCACAGTGCACGTGCAGCAGCAGTCTGCCTGGCGCTCTGCTGGAGCGAGCCCCACTCCGTGTTGATTGTCAGATGAATCGCTCTAACCGCATCAGACATGACCAAGTCACGCAGAGCGAGCTGGTCGGTGTCTGATGACGTGGCTCTCTCTTCTTCTGCCATGCATGTGTATGGGAGAAGAATGAACATGGAGAGAGAAGAGAAGAGTGCATGGTTGGAGAATGTTAATTAACTAGGGGTGTAGAGGAGGAAAGGAGGGGATAAGGAAAGAGAGCCACACAGAGATAATTAACTGATTAAGGTTGAAAGAGAAATTAATGGGAAGGTACAACTGTGTGCGTATGTAGAATACAAGATAGGAGATGTAGCTAGAGAGAGAACCACAGAACAATGAATGAGATGACAGAGCTAATATATTTGAGCGTTGTAGGAAATTGCATGCGGGGCACACGGATACTTTGCTAGAAAGAGAGAGAGAGAGAGAGAGAGAGCTCAATTTCTCGTCTCATAAAGTGTTTTATGTTTTTTAAGATATGAACATATTTTTCTGTTACTCTATAAAAAATATTATGTGACTTATCATGTTATTTTTCATTGTAAATGTGTTTAGTGTTTTGAAAAAAAATATTTTCGGTTAAAACTTTGTTGAATATAAGAATTATATAAAAAAATTTAAATAAGTTTTTTTTTAATAAATAATGGTTTTTCTCAAGTGAAGTCCAAAAAAAATCTATTATAATTTAATTACTTTTAATTCTACTCACCTCCAATTCAAGGAAATAAAATATTAATGAAGAAAAAAAATACAGCCGAGTGCAATAGTATAGGAGTTTCATTAAGAAAAAAAAAAGCAGGAATTTGAACGATAGGAGTGCAATTAGAGTGGGAAAAATGGCACGCCGGAGCCGGCTCCGTCACGGAACGGCACGGAACGGCACGGAACGGCACGGCACGGCACGCGTGTCATTCGCGTGCCGTGACTCGCGTGTCCCGTGCCGTGACCATTCGCGTGCCGTGCCTATCTTTTGAAACTTTGGCACGGCACGGCACGTGAAAAATTTAGTCACGGCACGACACGGCACGTAGTCACGCGAGTCACGTGTAATTAGGACCATTAGTATTAATTTAATGGTGAATCTTGAATAAATTAACTTAAATTATGATTAAATGGTCACGCGAGTTACGCGAGTCACGCGGGTCATGGCACGTTTAGGCACGGCGTGACTCACGTAGCGTGACCATTCGCGTGCCGTAACCACCCCTTGACATTTTAGTCACGGCACGGCACGGCACGTGAAAAATTAACTTGGTCACGGCACGTCACGGCACGAGACCAAAGTCACGGCGTGTTAGTCACGGCACGGCACGGCACGTTTTTCCCACTCTAAGTGCAATGCTTAACACCTTAAAATCAGATTCAAGTCTTTGTTTGTAATATCCTTTATTTATTTAAATGTTAGGAGAAATTTCATATATACTCCTGAAAACTTTGAAATTATGTATTTCAAATAGAACTAGGGTGTTCTTAAGCTCACCAAGTCCCTTTGCGAGCTTAATTAAAAAAACCTACCGGATTGGCTTCAAATGACGTATTCAACCGTTGAAACCAATCTACTTCACGAGTGATGCGTTTACATGTCAATTTTATACATTTTCAAACTAATATAGTATAAAGTTAAGCGGTAAAAAAAAGATTTATAAGTTGATTTTAATACGTTCATTTTTCATCATTTTTTGACTGCTTGACTATAAATTAAATTAGTTTGAAAATTTATAAATTTGATATATAAAAGCATTACTTGTGAAGTAGATCAATTTTAACAGTTTGAATGCGTTGTTTGAAATCAATCCGACTAATTTTTGAGTTAAGCTCACAAAGGAGTTTAATGAGCTTAAAAACACTTTAGTTCTACTCATGTATTTCTTCTTCTAAAATTCATAATATCATATTTATCTTTTTCGAAAGAGAAGGTAACACAATTGGTTAAAAAAAAGATCTTAAAACAATTGGTTACCAAAAAATCGAAAGCTCGATTATCTTTCGTGACTTCGCAGCTTCTGCGAATATTTTCAAAAAAAAATATATATATATTTATCCTTTTAGAGAAGTTTTGTTCGGCCTGCTTGATCGCCTACAGTAAAAAAACAATACTTCATCCAAGGCCCAATATGCGGACTTAAATTCAGTCCTAGGCCTTATTGTATTGCTCAAGTAATGGGCCTATCTAAGGCCGAATGCACTTGGCATGACACCCACTAGTCTACTTCTATCAAATTCTTGTTTCCCCGGAGTCCGCACCTAGGGACCTCCGCTCTCCCTCCAAGGCGATTCAGAAGAGAAATCAAGTCTGAGGTTTTGAGAGTTGTCCGTTTGCTTTGATTCTCCGTTTTGCCATCTCCGTCTCTCTTTTCGTCTATCCGGTCCACCTCGCTTTGCTCTATTTGATGGATGATTTCGTATGACGAATATGACCGTTGCTCAAAGTTCCGTCTCACTCCATCCGAGCAGGTGTTTCCGTCCAATAGATTTGGTCACCGTTTGCCGTTCCATTTTGCCTCACTCCAACTGAGCAGGTGCTTCCATCTAACGGATCTGATCATTGCTCTTTGATCCGCCTCGATTCTCCGGGTTCGACTGAGGGTGCTGTAAATTTGTTTCACTTCGTAGTATTTAATATAACTATATATGAATAAGGTACGTGCTGTTATGATTGTGGCTGATGATGATGATGTATTGTCTCCTTCCTCCTTTTCTTCCTCTTTCCTCCCCTCTTTTTTTCCTCCTTCCTCCTCTCCTTCTTCTCTCCCCCGGTGTGACGGGAGACTCCTATGAGGTGACTGTCCTGGTTCAGTCGATTCAGTTTCTGGTCTGATTTGATTCAGTACTTCCTCGGCTGAGTGGTGACTATCATGATCAGTTTCTTGTTCGGTTTGATTTAGTGTCTCTTTGGCTGAGTGGTGACAGTTCTGGTCCGATTGATTCAGTTTCTAATCCGATTTGATTCAGTGCCTCTTGGGTGCGCATTTTTCTGGGCGGTGTCGACAAGGTGTAGCAACACTCACTCTACTGCTACATTTGTATACCAAGAGAAGAGAATGAACATGCCTATTAACTTGCTAATCTTATGCGAACTGAATATTTGGCAACTATTAGTTTTACTTTTTCTCTCTCTTTGATTTTTAGTAGTGGGAGATTTTACAAGTAGTGTATAGAATATTATTTTTATGTAATTAAGATATCTACGCTAAAACATGCATGTAATTTTCTATGATATTTTAATGCAATGCTTACAACCAAAAAAAATTCCTGTTTCCCTTATTTTTAATGCTAAATTGATGCTTTTTTTTCAGTTGTATTCAGAGAAGGTGATGAATGGTACTTGAAAAAGATGGTGAAATTGACACACTTTACATTCCATCGAACTATATCACTGGAGATGTAATAGCGTTAGATACACATCATTTCATTTCTAGTTCATGTGTCTATTGTGCATTCTTCTATATAACGTGGCATCACATGAAAAGTTAGAAGGATTTTGTTAGCTGTGTTAATTTCAGTGCAAACTAATGTTAATCAGTAAATTAATAAGATTTTTGTTTAGCTAGCTGTGTTAATTTCAACTTTTTATGATAGAATGTTAAATGTTTGGATGGAGGTGGGTGCAAAATCTCTAGAGCGGTTCTTCAGCAACATATTTTCAGTGAAATGTTGGATCAATATAGTAGAATTTGTATTTTTTTTTTAATTTATTTTCTTTTTATAAATTTCTGAAATTTATTTTGTAATTTTTTAAGGGGGTGTTATTTTGAGTGCTCAAATAACCGTATTGAAAGCCGAAGAGGATTTTTTTTTTAATCCCAGTTTTGCCCTTAGTTAATTTCTTATTTTGACTTTATCAAATTGTGTTCTTTCTTGAATCAGTCAAAATTAATCGCCACAGCAAAGGAAATAATTACTAAAGTGATCAGTGAAGTTTGTGTATAACAAAATTATTATTATTTTTTTTTTTGAAAGGATAACAAAATTCTTGGAGACCAACTTTTCAAGAGACCTTTGTAACAATCCAAATTAGAGAATTTCATTAATTTTTAATTTATTTTTATTTAGTTTTTGTAGGAAAATAAGTTACATAATACATATAGAATATTAAATAACAAAAATATGGGATGATAAATTGCAAACTCTATTTTGAATTATCCTATTGAGAGCAAACTCTTATAGTACAAATTTGAAGCACACTCCTAAATTTACAAATATGAAATTCTATGTTTGATCGCAACAATTGTTCAAAGAAAATTTAATATATTCATTTCTTTGTATTTGGTTTTAATCGTACTTGATGTATGATCCACATAAGTTTTGTTGCTTTAGAAATATAAAGCAGCATGGACCATTAGAGAACGGAGTAGGTCCGATACCCATCGGACCTACTTTTAGGTTCAACGAGCATGATGATCGTCCGATCTAATTTAAGATTTGTGCACGCGAAAATTGAAACAAACACGCACGAAGTTTAAAGTGTTCTGCACGAATCTTAAAGCAAATCGACGGTGATTAAACCCATCGAACCAGAGTAGGTTCGATGCCCATCGGACCTACTCTCAAGTGGAACCATTAATAAAAATGTAAAAGATTCTTCCCATAAAAATGAAAAAGACAATAAATTAAGTCATGCTTGCATTCTCTTTGAATAACATTTATAATTTCTTTTTAAAAATATGATACAATTTTAATTAAGTTTTTATCATAATTAGGAGAATTTCAGATAAGAACAAATTGAGTATGAAGAGAGTAAAATTTCTCTCTGCGCTTAATAATATAATTGTTGCTCTTAAAATAGCACTGTCTTTTTCTCAAATGGAAATTTTATAATTTTGTGTAGCTACTAAAGCATGTTGTTGAATTAAAAGTTAAATAATTTTTTTTTATGATATCTGTTAAAAGTTAAATAAGTTATTAAATGATAAAGTTGAAATAAAAAAAAATGTAACTATAGTATATATCATCCTTGAATCAAATAAAAAAGGACCGTTGACTCCTTGTGCCTGGTTGAAGCTAATTACATAATAGAGAAAGAGAAGGGTTCAAATGCACCATTATTTTTGTGCTCTAATATGCTCCACATTCTTTATCTCTATTTTCAAAGTTCAAACAGTCGATCTGAACTGCTTAACATGATCTTCATAATAAAATATGCTTGGATATCAAATTTTATATTTTTTACAATTTTTTTATTATTTTCTTAGATAGGTACAAAATCATTTTTTTAAGGAGATTCTGGAATTGTAACTATCTAAAAAATTTTAAAAAAATTCTAAAAAATATAAAATTTGGTCTCCAAACATATTTTATTATGAAGATCATGTTGAACGGTTCAGATCAACTGTTCAAACTTTAAAAATAAAAATAAAGAATGTGAAGCATACGAAGCACAAAAATTATAATGCATTTGAACCCTCTCCGTACAGAAATATAATAGAGTAGACTTGTTCTCCGGTCAATCGCCACATGGAAAGATGTACAGTCTCGCTACAGAGATGTCGGGTCTCCTCTCTCTCTCTCTCTCTCTCTCTGTCGCTCGTTGTCACTTGTCAGAGAAGCAAGCACACTGTCAACCACTTCTCCACTTCAACTCTTACTTTCCCAATTTTATCTACTTAATTTTGAATTTCAACAACTGATAGCGACTAACCAGCGATTTAACAACCGAGCTGAGCACTTTGTTGGAACCTGACCCCTCATCCACCCAAAGCTGAGATCTTTCGCTATTTATATTTCTTCTCCAACATTTTCTTCGCTTGATCAATGGCGGTGGCGAAATTGAAGCTGAGCCCAAAGCGGGGCCCACTTGGGTTCGTAACCAAGGTGTCCATAGCCATTGTACTGGGTCTCTCCTTTGCGGTGATCTGGTCTACATTTTCTCCCAACTCCTCCGAGGCAGAGGTATCTTCGAAAAGGGACAGCTTTGAAGGAGAGATTTTGGAACCAGAATCAAAAATACCACCTGGTAAGGGTAAGGCTAAAGGGGAAGGGAAGGAGAGAAAGAAAGAGAGAGATGCCAGCTTGGGGAAAAGCAGCTCGAATGCTACCGTGGAGGTGTCAAATCCAGAAGGAGAAACCTTGAAGGGAAATGGAACAGTGGTTGAGGTAAAGGAGGAGAGAGAGGAGGAGCAGAGAGAAGAAGTGAGGGAAGAAGAAACAAGGGAAGAGCAAGGGGAGGGAGAGAACAACGAGGAGCAAGCAGGTATTGAACCACTAATTCCTTTCTTTTTGTTTTACCTAGTAACGTACTGTTCAGGTATGAGAATGTGGTGGTACCAGATTGTCAGTTTGGCGCACAATGTCCAAGCTAGGACCATACCAATGTGGTTCATTTACTTGCCAGACTGGTACACATATGCTAGTATACCTCCATTGCTGGTACAATCTGGTTGCTCCTGTACTTGCATGTTTCTGAGACCTCAATCCTCAGAACCAGGGGCGGAGCTAGACTTTCAAGTTATGCGGGTCAATCTTATAAAAAATTTCTGTTCAGTATGGGGTCAATTTTACAGTATCTATAGTATTTTGCTCTAAACTACAGAAAATCATGCTTTGAGTACATTTAAAAAATGGGGTCAATTGACCCCCATTCACTTGTAGTGGATCCACCACTGCTCAGAACAGTACTGTTTTCTTTGTTTTTTTTTCTTATAAAAGACTATGTTTTCTTTGTTTGTGATAAGACATTCGTACATAAAAGGATTTCCATATAAACCTCATACTGCTACAACTAGAAATACCACTCAAAGGAAGTCCCTGTAATCTTTTCAACACCTGATACGAGACTTGACTGACACATTAATGGATTCACAAACCTTTGTAGAAACCAAAGATGAAAATGAATATCAAATAGAAGAGGATGTGAATACAAATCCCGAAGGAGATGAAGATGATGGAGGAGAAAATAATAACAACAGAAAAAGTCAAAATAAAAAGAAAAATATGGGGCCTTTGTTTGACCCCTCGACTCAGTACCATTGGAAGCAGTGCGGCACGAAAAGTGGGAACAATTACATACCATGCTGGGATTTTGAGTCTGATGGCCATCAAAGGCACCATGAGAGGAGCTGCCCACACACGCCAGTTATGTGTCTTGTTTCCTTACCCAAGGGATATAGGGAACCTTTGCCATGGCCAGAGAGAGAATCAAAGGTAAGCTACTATTATATTTTTGACAGGAAAAAAAGGTCGAGCCCATATTTTTGCATTAACTAAAATTTGAAGAATCAAAGGTATACTATCATTTCAGGGAATTTATGTGATACCATGAAAATTTCAATGTTACTAGATTGACCCTGGTAGATACCTAAGTGCACCTCCTTAGAACAGTGGTTGTTTTGGTAATATCTTTAATAAAGGTGGTTCAATTTTTCCTTAAGATTCATACCAATGCTGTTAGTAAACTACATGGTGAAAGCTTTTCGCTGAGACTTCCATAACCAGTATCTTTTTAATTACTACCCATGTGCATAAAGTGCATGGTACATCAGCTATCTTCTTGGATATGATATTATGATTTATATGCTTTTAAATTATTTCAGATATGGTATAATAACGTGGACCATCCAAAATTATCATCATACGTAAAATCTCATTCTTGGTTAAAGATTTCTGGAGACCATTTGGTGTTTCCTAAAGAGCAATCTGAATTCAAAGGCGGAGCCAACCAGTATCTTGACGCCATTGAAGAGGTAAAATTTCTTTTGTCATGTAAAATATGTCATTCCAAAACATTGAAAAAAATATGTATGCCCAAACAATGGAATCCAGATGTTACCTTTCCTCTCAATGATTAAGGGGAAATAAATCTGCTGTTATTCCAAAGGAATAACAGGAACCTGTTATTCCGATCCCAACCTTTCAAATTTTCCATGTGCGAATCTCAACGAAGAAACCTTTTCATACACGAATTTCAACGAAAATCAATGGTTGAGATAGACTCCTCTCATGATTCAATTTTTATTATATTTTCTTAAATTAGATAGTACCGGACTTGGAATGGGGAAAGAACATCCGCATAATCCTCGACATAGGATCCGTTGGTGCCAGTTTCAGTGTTGCTTTATTAGAGAAGAATGCATTGGCATTAACGCTTGCACTAGCAAATGACCAAACTGATCTAGCCCAGGTGGTTCTTGAGAGAGGCATGCCCGCAATTTTGGGCAGCTTGGGGTCAAGACGGCTCCCTTTCCCTAGCGGGGTATTCGATGCCATCCATTGTGGTGATTGCAATATAGCTTGGCACCATAATGGTACTTATCAATGATCACTTCTAATTAATGTCTAATTAATTTGAGCTTTGTTTGAGTACTTCAACTTAAGTACCCTAATTATGAACTTTAGGCCCCAGATAAACCAACGAATCACCAAATTTGCAATAAATTTTGATTGAACTCTACTTTGCTTCTCTAGCATGCTATTGGAAGCAAAATAAGGAAAGGAAAAGGAATGAAACCAAAAGGGTTGGATGAGCACATTCAGGTTTAAAATTTCGCTGATAAGACAGTGAATAAACTGCTGTAGCAATAATTTTATGTTACATATTTTTTTTCTAGGTGGGAAGTTGCTTTTAGAAATGAATCGAGTTTTGCGTCCAGGTGGTTACTTTATTACATCCACTAAGCATGGAGATATTGAGACTGAAGAAGGTAATGTTAGATTTTTTTGTTCCGTATGTGAAAAAGAAAACCACACTGAGTATTGCAAGGCAACAAATCATGTATGCCATCGTGTCTGATACAAATACTTGACTAAATATTGCAATACATTTGCAAAGATTAAGGTGGCAAACACGTGTTTAATTTGAATATTTGTTTAAATTAAGTTCAGGTCTTGGATATTTTGTCATGATCTTTTAGGTCAGGTCATTGTTGGGCTTGGAAATTTGGTTTTTCCAGATTCAAATCAGTAGTTGTATAGGTAGAACCCCAGGTAAGCTGGATTTAGGATTCAGATTTTTTTTTCATAAAAGGAACTGATTTGGAGTTGCAGCTGAGTGATATGTTGGATCATATAGATAAAAGAACTAAATGATTTAAAACTTAGTTTATTTCATCAAAGAGTTGGGCTTATATAGCCTTTACATCTTACATTCAAGTCCCTCGACTTTCTCTATATTTCTATTTTACAGATAGGTCCCTAAACTAGATACAAAATACCAACACTCCCCCTCAAGATGGGCAAAAGATATCCACTAAGCCCATCTTGTCACACAATCTAGATAGATCTAATGAGCTAAGTCCCTTGGTGAGACAATCAGCCACTTGCTCCCTAGTAGCTACATGACCTAGCTCCAATAGTCCACTATTCAGTTTTTCCTTAATGAAGAACCTATCAATCTCCACATGCTTGGTTTTGTCATGCTGCACGGGGTTGTTTGCAATGCTAATTGCGGACTTGCTGTCGCACCACAACTTCATTTGAGCCCCTTGATCCACCTTGAGCTCTACCAATAGAGCTCTCAACCACAACATTTCGGCAACCCCTAATGCCATGGCTCTGTACTCTGCTTCTGCTGTGGACCTTGCAACCACTGGTTGCTTCTTGCTCTTCCATGAGACCAAATTGCCCCCTACGAACATACAATATCCTGAAGTGGACTTTCTGTCATCAGCACAACTCGCCCAGTCAGAATCACAATAGCCCTCAATGCCTAAATACCCATTCTTCCTGAAGATCAATCCTTTTTCTGGTGCACTCTTCAGGTACCTCAGAATATGGTACACGGCATTCATGTGACCCTTCCTAGGGTCATGCATATAGCGGCTCACTACACTCACTGCAAATGATATGTCAGGACGAGTGTGGCTCAGATAGATCAGACGGCCTACCAACCTCTGATATCTCTCACGATCAACTGGCTCTCCTGCCTCTGCACTCAACTTGGACTTCTGATCAATGGGCGTGACTACAGGCTTGCACCCCATCATGCCTGTCTCTGTGAGCAAGTCTAGCACATACTTCCTCTGAGATAGAACAATTCCCTCTGCTCCACGAGCCACCTCAATTTCAAGGAAGTATCTAAGCTGCCCCAAGTCCTTTACCTCAAATTCTTTGCCCAGTTTTGCCTTCAGTTGAGCAATCTCACCCTCATCATCCCCAGTGACAATCATATCATCTACATACACAGCTAGCATGGTAACATGACCACCATGTCGTCGGAAGAACACTGTGTGGTCGGCATTGATCTGTTGATAGCCCAAGCCTACCATGGCTTTTCTGAACCTGTCAAACCAAGCTCTAGGAGACTGTTTCAATCCATACAGGGACTTCCTCAGTCTACATACCTTGCCAGTTGTTTGGTTTGTGCTGAAGCCTGGGGGTATCTCCATATACACCTCTTCTAGCAAATCTCCATGGAGAAATGCATTTTTCACATCAAGCTGGTGTAACTTCCATCCACCATTCACCGCAAGAGAAACGAGAGTCCTGACTGTGCTCATCTTCGCTACCGGTGCAAAAGTCTCATCATAGTCGATGCCATACGTCTGACTGTACCCCTTTGCCACCAACCGTGCCTTGTAGCGATCAATTTTCCCTTCTGGAGTCTGCTTCACTGTGAAGACCCATTTGCACCCCACTGCCTTCTTGCCCGCTGGTAGCGGCCCTATCTCCCATGTCTTGTTTTTATCGAGGGCACCAAGCTCTTCTTGCATAGCTGCTTTCCACTTTGGATCCTCCTTAGCAACCTGCCAACACTTGGGTATAGAGACAGTGTCCAAAGATGCAATGAATGCTCCATGTGCAGGTGATATGTTAGAGTATGAGACAAACTGAGCGATATCATGTGGGAAACCATAACGATCAAGGGGAACTCCCGCATTACTGCGAGAGGTCCTCCTTACTGACATGGGAGTGGGAGGAGAAGAGAGAGGAATCATATCACCTGTGTAGTCTGAGTCTGAGGGTGGTGTAGGTGTCTCAGAAGTCGGAGTAGGTCGAGACAATGGACTAGATGGCACAAGTGGTACTGTAGGCGCTAGCACTGGTACCTCATTCTGCCTCTTTCTCCTTGTATACACTCTCAGCTCTCCCTGAGGTTGAGTCCCACCACCTATGGACTCCTCCTTCTCCTCGTCTTCGTCACTCTCCTGTTCCTCCTCAACCGACCCTCCCCTCTCAACAGGCAAGAAATCGATAAAGGGATTGATCCCACATTCACATTCACTAACCCCTCACCATTCTCCCCCTCTCGCCTCATACCTCTAGTATCGGGCGAGTCACCGAAGGGTGAAGTCACCTCCAATGTGTAATACGGCTCAAACTCTCGAAAATGCACATCCATGCTCACAAACAGCCTCTTCTCTACTGGGCTCCAACAAACATACCCCTTCTGGGTAGCAGAGTATCCCAAAAAAACACACTTCACGGCTCTGGGATCGAGCTTTCCTACGGATGGTCTGTTGTCTTTCACAAAACACACACAACCAAACACCTTCAAAGGAAGAATCCCATTATTATCTCCCTTCAACATTTCACACGGAGACTTCCACTCCAACACTCTTGAGGGCATCCTATTCATCAATTGAGCGGCTGTCAGAACCGCTTGCCCCCATAACTGCTTTGGAACTTTCATTGAGATCATCATGCTTCTAGCTACCTCTAGAAGGTGTCTGTTCTTCCTTTCGGCTACCCCATTTTGAGCCGGCGTGTATGGGCATGTAGTTTGATGCTGTATTCCTTGAGCTGACAAATACTCCTCAAATGCCTTGTTTGCATACTCGGTCCCATTATCAGACCTCAGTACCTTCACCACTGCACCATACTGAGTCTGAACTGCCCTATGGAAATCCTTGAAACAAGTAAGCACATCACTCTTGTTTTTCATCAAATATAACCAAGTAACACGAGTATAACAGTCAATGAAAGTCACAAAAAATCTATAACCATTCATCGCAGTTGTTGAGCAAGGTCCCTATACATCCGAGTGTATCAAGTCAAAAGCACGAGAGCTTCTATGACCAGAACTAACATAAGAGCTTCTAGTAAGCTTGCCAAACTCACATGCATCACATACAAGTTTCTGTTTATTCGCTTTTTCAAACAGAACTGGATACAACCGACTCAACACACTAAACGAAGAGTGTCCCATGCGTTGGTGATGGAGCATCAACACATCCTCAGCACTCCTCTCAGAGCCTCCTACTCCTGCCCTCTCTACCATAGATATCAACGCTGAGTCTATCCCCTCACGATCCAGGTACCACAGTCCACTACGCCACGTGCCAGTCCCAAGTCTCCGACCAGTCCCCTTCTCCTGAAAGATCACCTTGGGAATATAAAAAAGGACAACACATTTTAGTTGGAGTATGATGGCACTAATGGATAAAAGGTTTACTGGAAAGGAAGGAGCATGCAAAACATTGGACAAAGTTACAGAACCAGTACATTTCACTGTACCCTTACCAACCACAGGCTGTGCTGTACCATCCGCGGTCTGGATGCTCTCAGGCATCGCTAGGTGAGTATAGGAAGAGAACTCACTAGCATTACCTGTCACATGTCGGGATGCACCAGAATCTACTATCCATTCTGGTGATCTCATGGTAGATATAGAGGCAAGAGCGTGTGTGTCACCATTACCCTTGGTCGAATGAGCATAAGAAGCAGTGTTACCCCTGAGCAAGAAAGAGGTGGATGCATCATTGACCGCACTCTTCCCATCACCTGCTGCTTTCTGCTTCCTTTTCAGTGCCTCCAAGAACTCATGGTCCTCATCAGTGAAGACCACACATGTCTTCTTCTCTCCACTTGGTACCATCAGATTTGCCCGGTAGCCTCCTCTTCCACCTCTTTGGCCCCCATGGCCACGACCACGGCCTCCAGGCTGCCCACGTCCACTCTCTCTCATCCTAGGTGGCTTAGGACAAGCTTTGCTCAGATGGCCCACTTCGTCACAGTTGTAACACCTGCGAGTCTCCCCCTGTGCCCCTGCTTTACTTGAGTTCGAGACCACCAGTGCTGACTTCATCCCTAGAAGTCCCTTGAGTTTCAGATCAATAGGTGGAAGCTCCACCCTCTGTGGCCTCGGTGCACTCTCACTTGCTGCCACACTAAACGCTCGCATCATAATCGCGATCTCAGAGTCCCGATCCACCTTCTTCCTCTTTTAGACCCGATCTTGCACCCTCAAGATCTAGATCTGCCTCATCTCAATCATTGCTTCCCTTTTCTTGACCCGATCTTGATCTATCTACTCATCAAAGATCGAGATCCGAACCCGATCAACCCTCCAATGGGTATCGTGGGGTATAGGCCCCCCACGCCGGTCTAATCACACCACAATCCGAACCCTAGGTGGTGGCCGGCCCTAGAAGAGAGAGAACCGGCCTAGAGAGAAGAGAGAGAAGAGAAGGGTTCGGTTACTGTAGCAGCGCGGTTACTGTAGCGGCGGGTACTGTAGCGGCGCGGTTACTGTAGCATCGGCCCAACCTGGCTCTGATAGAGTTGGGCTTATATAGCCTTTACATCTTACAATCAAGTCCCTCGACTTTCTCTATATTTCTATTTTACGGATAGGTCCCTAAACTAGATACAAAATACCAACATAGATATTATTTTATATTATTCTTCTTTTTGTCAGGCGGGGCAGGTTAGCTTTCTGGCTGGGTTAGGTGGTTCTGTAAGTTTGATTCCAGTATCAGATTTGGGTTGTGCCCACTGGATCAGGGGCTCGTTGGGATTTGAGTTGGTTGGATTTGGGCAGGTCAAGGTGTCAGGTTTCAGTTAAGTAGTGTCAGGCCAGGTTCGTTCCTCAGATTGGTTCCGGTTCTTCTGATTGACTCTTCAGCAAAGTTTTGTCATGTTTAGATCTTGGTTTCTATAAGATTTTATAAGTTATATGAAAATGGTCCATTGGATACTAGCATAACAGTATATCAAAGAAATTGATTATAACAGTCAATACTACAATGATGCTGTTTCCATTTTTCCAGGTATGTCAAAGCTATTGGCATCAATATCTTGGATTATACTGGCACATAATACCAACGACGAAAGTGAGATGGGAATAAGAGTTTATCAAAGACCGGCCTCAAACGATATATATGAGCTTAGAACAAGCAAAAACCCTCCCTTTTGCAAAGAGGACGAAAAACCGGACCTAGCTTGGTACAATTTTCTCTTTTTCCTACTATTCTTCAAGAAATACTCATTGTACCCTTTCATTTACCTCATGCATGTAGAGAGAGAAATAGTGAGGAGTGGGCTTTTTTTGGGTTCTTTCTCTCAGGAATTAGAAAGGGTTACATTTTATTTGGTGTTTGCGTGTCTGGGCATGAAAATAGGGCACAGGGGAATAGATGATGTGTAGCCTACGTGGCTACGTGCATGATCTTTTCTACATTTTGTAGGCTACAGTGATAATTGATGGTGTGTTATTGCATGCCTACATTGTGAAGAAGCTGGGACAATTCAAATACCTTCCATAGAAAATTAGAAAGAGAAGTCTGTCCTTTTATGCCATTTATCTCCAACTGCTGGTTTAAGATTTGTGATTTAGACTGTTTATATTACATGTTCAGATCATGTGGGTTCAGGGATTTTAATAAGGCTTAGGTTAGATTTGGGCGCAGTTCTGTCCTGGGTCCAATAGATTTTTAGGATCGGAATTTAGAAACATTTTGGATTGAGTTGTGTCTCAATTTGGGTCAGTTCAGTGGATCTATGGTTGCATAGATTTTGTAGCCGCATGTCTCTTTATTTGCCTTTTTTTTTATCGAACATCACACCATGCATTTTGCATTATTTGCAAATAACATCAAACATTTCACATATCTGAAATTAGCACCTAGCATTGTTTGTATTGTCTGCAAGACAAAGTGAACCACAAAAGACCAACTGTTCCACTTCATCTCTTATAAATCAATCAAACCTTTTCATAATTATCACTTACAAATATGGAGTTTAATTTTCTTGATTTCAGTTCATCTTGGAGCTAGATGGAGAAAAAAAAACACTCACTAAAAAGGGCATAGTTTCCAACTTTTAATTGAGCGTCCCTTCCATACCATAATATATGGGGAATCAGTCGCAAATGTGAAATTTTGGCTGTAATCTCCTAGAAAACATTTATATAATCATAACAACATGCACACGTATGTATATTTATGTTGTTGGTTTATTTATCTATTTATTTATTAATAATTTATTTATATCTATTTCTGTAAAACTACAGGTATACTCCGATACCCACATGCCTACACAGAGTACCAGCTGCAATAGAAGAAAGAGGCAGTGACTGGCCTGAAGAATGGCCAAATAGACTGGAGGCCTTTCCTGATTGGTTAGGCGACTTGCAAGGGAGGTTACATGCCGACCAAGGCCATTGGAGAACCGTTGTCGAGAGATCATACCTTAATGGGATGGGCATTGACTGGTCAACAATTCGCAATGTCATGGATATGAAAGCCATCTATGGCGGGTGAGATATAGCCTTTCTTTTATTTGAGTAATTGGTACTCTCTTTGATAAATTTAAATAGGCCCTTGCCTTCAAACAATTGAAATAGAAGGAAGCTCTTTGCAACTTTTGCGAGAGTTTGGGTGCTATGATCAACATATAAATTTTATTCTAACATTAACATATAAATAACCCCAACCCACCCATGAAAGAAGAGGTACTTTCAAACTTAAAATTATCACAACAACTAAGACAGAAAGAAGGTGATGAAATCATAGTTTAGAAATGGCACCTTACCTCTATGTCATCATACTGATCAAACATTTCTATTATTATGTATGTGAGTTTTGAAAGTCTTCTGTGGAAGGAAAATTATTGCACATCTATTTTGAAGATAAGAATTTAAGTCCTCTTTTCTCTGCCTCTCTCTTTTTTTACATGCATTTTGGAGATAACTCCTACTCTTAAAGCTTTTATGGCAGTTGGTTGGCTAACATGGATCAGAGCTAAGTCTTGAGTTTGAATCCTGCCAGACATCAATTAGAAAATAATTTCCTCCTATTAATAACTTTGTATGCAACTCATAAAACAAATATGTGATTTACCAAAATTAAGGGTTAATAGAGGCTTCATTTGTACTTGGTAATCACTTTGATCAGAACGGGACTGATATGTTCATTCATATAGGTACTTCATATTATGACAATCCATAAAATAAGAACTAATCATTGTCAGAACTTGCAGTTCTCTCTCTCTCTCTTTCTCAACAATCATTGTGGTCAATTTCTTCTCTTTTTGATATCTAAATTTAATTTAATTTGATGATGTCATTATGTAGGTTTGCGGCAGCATTAGCATCTCAAAAGGTTTGGGTGATGAATGTTGTTCCAGTGCACGCGCCAAATTCTCTTCCGATAATTTTTGAGAGGGGGCTTTTTGGTGTCTACCATGATTGGTGTGAACCATTTAACACACATCCAAGATCTTATGACCTTTTACATGCCGACCATCTTTTCTCTCGCCTTAAAAATAGGTATCGCTTAATGCCCTTTTTTTCATCATTTTTCTTTTTCTTCTTTTTTTGTTGATCTTTGTTAATATAATGTGTTCAAACAAGAAAAATACAAGTAGATAATAATAAGCATCTCATATGCCCCTGCAAAAGAGTGCTAAATATCACCTATACTCCTTTTCTACCCTTCCTTTTGTATACTCAAGCTACCCTCCTTAGCTCATGTATAAGCTGAGAAAAAGAGTGGAAAAAGTAATTATGGTGGTGTTGGGTTGATTTTGAAGAAATTTTGAATGTGATATTTCCTACCGTTTGTAGAGTTATGCATGCATTCCCCATTTTATGTCTCGGTATAAATTGGTTCACATGATCTTTGATTTACTTCTTCCAGATGCAAACATCCTATCGTTATTGTAGTGGAAATGGATCGGATTTTGAGGCCAGGAGGCTGGGCTATAATCCGTGACAAATTAGAAATATTGAATTCTTTGGAAAATATATTAAAATCTTTGTCCTGGGAGGTGCCCATGACCTATGGCAAGGACAAGGAAGGCATCATTGTCGCACGAAAGACGACTTGGCGACCCTGAAATGAAAAGAGCCTTGCTTTATTTTATGGATAAGGTGGTTTAGGGGGAGAAATTTTTTTGTGATGTAGAAAGAGCAATCATACTGATGTGGGATTCTAATTTGTATAATTTGTAGAGTATTATTGCATTTATTCTTGATGTATACTTAAATGTTACTTGGCTGTCAACACACATGTATTGTCAATAATATATGTTCATTGAAATTTTGAGTTGATTTATTGGATGTATAACAGATTTTCTAGTATAATGTACCTTTTTGTACCTGGTTTACATTTATAGACTTGGCCATTGCTTAGGTCAGATCATTTAAAGTTTCAAGTTCCTTTTTCTGTTTCTTTGTATTAGGATTCTAGGAAAGTAGGAGAAAAATTGGGATAAATCAAGTTCGTCAGTGACTATGCAAGATATGAAACATAATTATTTACAGTGTTCACTAATCAAACTTGAAACTTTAAATGATCTGATGACCTAAGCAACTATAAAAGTATATGTACAACTATTGCAGTTCTCAACGCCATGTGTTTAAATCAGTGTTCTAAATGTTGCGTTATAGCAGCACTATAGTGTTTCTTTGCAGTTCTCACCAATGTCGCCTCTCAGTTATGAATGTTTTTCATAACTTTAGTGCAACAACATATATAACTATTTTCTTCTGCTTTTTGAAACTCTTTAATTTAATTTGAAATATATTGTTAAGATTGTCAAAATTGTATGGTCAAGGTTCTAAACCATAAATTAATATATATGTATATTTCAAGTTAGTCCTTGCATGACCCATTTTTAGAAAAAAAAAATGATACCTCTTGTAGGTAACATTTACAAAAACGCATCGTGTCATGTTGTTCTCAAGTACAATATGTTTGGTACAAGTGCTTCGTGGATATGGTACCGGATTCGGTACGCCACCTGTTGTGTGAAATGTACAGGTTTTGCACTTTATAATATTCAAATTTATTGATAGTTTATCATAAAAAAAAATATTACCACAATTTTGAGTTACAACAAGGTTACCACAACAATTTTCTACATTTTTAAATTCCAAATCGTTGATCCAAACCGTTCAACATGATTTCCACAATAAAATGTGCTTCCAGATCAAATTTTACATTTGTTTGAATTTTTTTTACTATTTATTAAGATGGGTACAAAATTCAATGGTCTGAATTTGACTAGTTTTTGTAAAATACTTAATAAATAGTAAAAAAATTCAAAAAAATGTAAAATTTGATATGGAAGCACATTTTATTGTGGAGATTATGTTGAACGGTTTGGATCGACAATTTGGAATTTGAAAATGTAAAAAATGATTGTGGTAACTAGATCCCTCCTCATTTAGAAAAGGAGGGATTTCATGTATACCCTTCAAAAACCTTGAAATTACGTATTCTCCCCTCTAAAATTCATAATATCATATTTAGCCTTCTAAATTTCAAAAAGTCACAAATATACCCAATTTATTGACTTTTCTATTAAAACTCATTTTGAATTTGTAAATTACCCATTTTGCCCTTTATATAACATTTTAATTGAAATACATTTTTCTTTACATGTACCATTATTTCGAGCAAGGTACAAATTGCCTAGATTGAAATGTACTGTCCCATGCCTTAATTTAGATTCTCGTCACCATTTCAATTTTTTACGAAACAGTGTCTGTACTTTGTTCCCTCTCTCCCATAAAAAAAATAAAATAATTAAACTTGAAAAATCATAAACGGGTCAGGTCAAACAGGGTTCATGACCCGAACTGACAGGCAGCAGGTCAGGTCAGGTCAATGATTGCCACCCCTACCTGACTGGTATGATACTGGTACAAAAAAATTATAACACTTGCGTTCAGTAAACCTGTGAATAAAAAGACTTGGATCTACAAGTTTTTGTATAATTGGATGCTCTGAAAGCTGTAGAAGTTTGCACAGTTGCAAAAATACTGCACCTAGCACATATCTGAAACCACACGAATAAAAACTCAGATTTAATTGCAAAGAACTATAATCTACTTTGTGCAGCAAAATAGAGACTAGAGAGAAGATTTTTCTTACACATTTACTTGCAGATAGTCAGAGAAATCTATTAGTAGGTGCGCCTTCTTGTTTTTCCTACAAAAATAACAAAAATATACCAGTGCCTTGTAATTTTGAATTATTGGTAACTTTATATCGAGGAAACAATACTAGTATAGTATGTATCAGTTTGAATTAGTGGTTCAATACAAGATATGTTGTAATTCTTTCTATCAAGAAAATCAATTGATCTAAAAATTCTAGACCATTTAAAAGTAATGATTTTCTACCTATTTAAAAAAATAGTAAAAAAAATTCTAAAAAAATGTAAAATTTAGTCTGCAAGTACATTTTCATATGGAGACCATTTTGAACGGTTCAAATTGACAATTTGAACTTTGAAAACGAAGTTATTGATTCATAAGCTTAGAACCATATTAAATAAATCTAACAATGGTACCATAAGCCACAGGTACCAGTCTGAATAAGCCCAAGTAGCATTTTTTGTTTGAGCAAGGTACCAATAAGGTCATCAATAAATGAGTGGTTCTTCTGTCCCTCGTAAAATTCTTGTCAACAGCTATCTTCACTTCATTAAACATGAAATTTAACATTATATGTTTACTACAGTAGAAAACAATCAGTACATCTGAATATAGAATTCAAAATTTTGGAACACACAGACTACTAAAGCTCAAACTCAACCCTAATTATAACAACAATGTTTATTAACTAGAGCACCAACTTTTGCAGATACGCCCTTAGAAAATTTCTATTTCTCCAACATTAAAAGTAGGCACTTGCACCAGAATGCTATTCAATATGCATCTAAATAATAATTTCATCGCATAATGCGGTATACTTATTTATCAACTTTTACCAGATTTTCCCTAGAGGAGTGTTGAGTAGACGAAGCAGTACTCGCACAAGAAAAGGTACAAAATGCAATAATTATATTATTTGGCATCTAATACTGATGTAAAACACGAGTTAACAAGAAGATATCTACTTCATAAAATTTATGAGCCTCATCAATAATTGAATCTCCACCAGCCACATCTAATACTGTCTATGGATTGTTAATAAAAAAAAAAATGGAGTCTGAATTAGAGGTGTTCAAATGGTTCGGTTTATTGGATTTTTTAACTAAACTGGAAAAGTTCACTTCAAATGATTTGGTTTTTCGGTTTAATTAGTCCGGTTCAGTTCAACTTTTGATATTATTCAGTTTTCTAATTTAGTTTGGTTTATGATTTCTAAAAATCAAATTAATCGAACCGGTCCCACTAAATCCTGTACCCATCAATCAAGTCACTCCGCAGCGAACTTTTTTTAAAAACCATTATCAAATCATCAAAAGTTTTGAAATCAACTTGATTAGATTTTTTTGAAAATAAACAAAAAATAAACAAAACTGAATATGGTCTTCGGTCTGACAAATAAAAATAAGAAATCTTCGATATGCTTTTAAATTAGACCGGGTTTGTAACTCTGTAACTATTGTGTAGTATTCAATATTGAAGATAATGTCTCGGTATGACAAAAACAAAAAATAAATAGAATAACAAACTGAAGATCAAAAGGCAAAAAAGAAAAAGAAAAAGAAAAATAAACAAAACTGAATATGGTCTTCAGTTTGACAAATAAGAAATTTAGTATGCTTTTAAATTGGACCGGGTTTGTAACTCTGTAACTATTGTATAGTATTCAATATTGAAGATAATGTTCGGTTTTCAAATTTTATATCGAGAATCTATCTCCGGTTGATATGATTTTCTTTTAAAAATGGTTGTAATTATATTGGTTTCTCCTCCGCACCCCCCTCTCTCCGTGATTGCATCTTCACTCCTCATTCGCCTTCTCCAGCCCCATCTTCACGCTGAATTTGTATCCGCTGCATTAACTCACTGTGCGTTAATAGATCTGGACCCCGTGCGTCACAGGCAGGGGCCGAATTGGCTCCGATCCAGATCAAACGGACGACATGCATTAAATTTAAAAGATTCTCTTGACGCTTCACCCCCACCTTTTCCTCAACCCCACCTAATTATACCACCACCTCGTCGGTCCGGACTCCTCTCACGTTCTATTGGCCCAATCCCCCCTTTTCTAAAGTTATGAAAAACATTCATAACTTTAGATTTGAAGATTATGTAAAATTTGATGGCAAATAAATAAGAATAAGAATTTTAAATATATTATCTATTTCTTCCTGCAGAGGTTACTACTAATAATTAAACGTGTATTTTATAACTAGCGTTACTTGATCACTTCAAGACAACACTACAACGTTTGCTCTCATCAACTTTTATCATTACTAAAATTTAAATTTGCATTACCATCATCCGTATAATATATATATATATATATATATAGAGGTTGGCTATTCTACTTCCATAAGCATATGCTCACATATGCTTATAACTCATTTTTGCATTTTCAATGTTCAAATGGTCGATCCGAACTGTTCATCTTATTCTCCATATTAATATGTGCTTGGAGACCAAATTTTATATTTTTCGGAATCTTTTTACTATTTATTAAGCCACTTTGAAAATTGCTCATCATATGGTCCAGAATTTTGTTGCACTGTTTTTACTGTTCACCCGGATCAGCAATTTTCAAAGTGGCTTAATAAATAGTAAAAAAATTCCGAAAAATGTAAAATTTGATCTCCAAGCACATATTAATATGGAGAACAAGATGAACAGTTCGGATTGACTATTTGAACATTGGAAACGCAAAAATGAGTTATAAGCATATGTGGACATATGCTTATGGAAGTAGAATAGCCAACCTCTATATATATATATATATATATATATATATATATATATATATATATAGAGAGAGAGAGAGAGAGATTGGCTAATGTAATAACGTTAGAACTTCGGCCGAAGTTCTAACGGGTCGTTTTTGCAATTTCAAAATCCAAACAACCCATCCGAACCGTTCAACATGTTCTCTATATTGAAATGTGCTTGGAGACCAAATTTTACATTTTTTGGAATTTTTTTGCTATTTATTAAGCCACTTTGAAAGTTTCTGATCCAACGGTGAACAGTAAAAAACAGCCAAATTATCTGGACCACCGGATCAGAATTTTCAAAGTGGCTTAATAAATAGCAAAAAAATTCCAAAAAATGTAAAATTTGGTCTCCAAGCACATTTCAATATAGAGAACATGTTGAACGGTTCGGATGGGTTGTTTGGATTTTGAAATTACAAAAACGACCCGTTAGAACTTCGGGCCGAAGTTCTAACGTTATTACATTAGCCAATCTCTCTATATATATATATATATATATATATTCATGTGGAAGGAGGAGCACTTGCGGGAATAATTATTCTCGTTAAAGTTCCTACATGATTGTCGTCTAGTTCTATCAGAATAACTTTTAGTAATAACAACGGAAATAAATCATGGGTACCCATGCATATAAATCATGCACTGGTCACATCTCAAGGATCCTTGTATCATGTATATTATTATTTATTTTCCATGATCAAGGAACAAGCATTATAATGATTATGAAGGAATTATATTGGAATAGGTACCGGATAAGATTGAATTGAATGTAATTGTGAAAAAAATAGAAAAATGAATTTTGATCCATCTCTGTACCATACAATATGCTATTCTCAATTTCATGAAGGGCTGGAATAGTGAAAAAGTGCCTTCTTCATGGACCGGAATAACCTCAAATTAACTCTTCTACTATTTCATGCTTACCAGACACGATTCTACTATTTGCAAATGCCTATTATACCACTTTAAGCACTGCAAGCAGCAAAGAGAACTTTGAAATCAAAAGAAACTTCCGTAGCATTCAATTATGCTGTTCAAAAATTGAAATTAGAGGAATTACATGTAGTCTGTACCGCCATTACTGTACCCGTGTACCAGTCGGTCCCAGATGATAACGTACACCTACTAATTGAATAATATTGGATCTGTCATAACAGCAGCATTATAATTGACAATGACAAATGACAACAAGGTACATGACAAAACAGTCAAAAAACAAAAGTTATACAATGGCTCCATCAGACTGAGCAGCTAGAAGGCAAATAGTTAGGTGTTACAAACACTTTACTGGTATTCAACAATTATCCTGTGTCAGGATTGCAATACCACAAGTTGGCCTACCAGCACAGGTTCTCTATGCACTGGCAGGCTAGTACCACATCATGCCAATGTAAATTATAGTTATGTTCCAAGAGAGGTACATTCATTCAATATTATGAGAAAACAGCCAATGTCTGAAACTGTTACAAGTCTGTACTCGGTGACATCAGTAATAGAATATGCAGTGGAACTGTCCCTATAGTTCTAATAGGTACCCAGAACGGACATATTTAGGATTTTTATCACGGCTAGGCAAAAAATTGTACTGGTTGCAGATTGCTATGAATTAACCAACTCAGTCTGTGAGTTCTTCACGAGTGGCAAAAAATTTTACTGGTTGCAGATTGCTATGAATTAACCAATTTTGTGTGTGGTTTCTTCACAAGTGGGCAAAATTTTCTCCACGAGTAAGCAATAATCCAATTATATATAGACTTATACCGGTTTTAAAAATCAAGAAGTAGACAATTGCCTTGCCTACTCTTGATTCAATGTGGCTCCACCACTAATACCCAGTGCAGGTGCATTTCTTATGAAACTGACCAAAAATTCAACATAAACCAAGAACTAGTCTTTGGTCTAGTGACAAAGGCACATGATGTCTATGTGAAAGGTCATGGATTCGAAATCCGGATGGAAAAAATCGTAATAACAAGAATATTAAATAATTAGTTGGCTTGACCTCCAACTTTTCCTCCAAAAAAAATTCAACATAAACCCAGTCCACCTACACCTACGGGTATTAATATTTTTTTTTGGGTCAATTTCTTGTGTACCCTCCAACTCTCACTAATTTTCTTATTTATCCCTCAAGACTTTAATATATTGTATTTACCTCTTAACTCTTTCAATGCTTTCTTATTTACCCTTAGACTTAACTAATACATTTAAAAATTATATTTCCGGTTATACCCCTCCTGCATTTCCTTCTTCCTTCATTTGTTTTTATTTCTTTGTCAGACTTGCACACAATTCCCATATAATAAAAAAAAAAATCCTTAAATCTCACTTTATTTGAATACGACGAAGCATCTGAGCATGCCAGCAACAAGTATCACCCAGAACAGCAATATATATACAAAAGTAGTCCTCATTTAATTGATACGAATATGATTACATGAGAGTTGGGTAAACATAAATGAAAAAACAAGAAAGAGAAGAGGAGAACTAAGGATTGGAACTGGAGAGGCGCAAAAAGAAGTGGGAATTGGGCTGGAAAAAACGTGCTGGAACAGAAGCAAGAGCTAAGTCAGAAACTAATGGAGCTTCGCCAAATCCAGCGCAGTTGAAAAGTAAAGGGGGATAAGAGGGCATATTTGTCATTTGGTATTAGATGTAAGATTGAATAATATTTGTTTAAGCGAATAATTGTAATTAAACTTACAGTAGTGATCTGATGGGTATATAAAAAATATTTACTAGTGTTAGATGGCAAATAAGAAATTTTGAAGAGTACAAGGCGAAATAAGAAAAACACTTACACTTGAGGGGTATATAAGAAATTAACCCTTTTTTTTTTTCCCATATTTAGATTAGTCTTTTCAAGTGACGATGGTGATATCAGAGGCAACCAATTAGAGACAAATTACTGCTATGGCTTTTCTTTTACTTTTGTATTTATTACCTGTCACAATTTAATTTATTATCTTAATTGATAAATGAGAACTCATTAGAAGATGATGGTCATTAAGAAAACTGATAAAATGCAATCGTAATAAAATGTATCATGAGTTAATTTTTTTTCCATCAAACACATTGCTAGATTGCACAAGGATGAACAAATATTTCCTTTTACCATTTTATTCCTTGAGAAATTATTTTTTCTAATCATATGAAATAATTTTCTTTCATCAGTTACTAATAGAGTAATAGTTCGTTATTTCAAAAAAAAAATATGTATACCCTTTGAAAACCTTTGATAACTACGTATTTCTCCTTCTAAATTTTATAATATCATATTATTTTCTCTAAATTTCAAAAAATCATAAATTTATTTAATTGGTTATCCTTTTCTATTGAAACTTTTAAATTTATAAAGTTTTTATTTTATCCTTTATTTAAAAAAAATATGTAGCATGTGAAAAAGAAATTGACATACCACATCACAAGTAGGAAATTGAACCATTTATCCCCACGAAACATACATTGTATCATGTTAAATATTTCTCTTTTTTACATATTGCATGTATTTTTTATAAATTTAAAAATAAGTTTAAATAAAAAATTCAACAAATTAGATAAATTTGTGAGTTTTTGAAATTTAAAAGCATAAAATATAATTTAAATATTAGAAGAAAAATACATAAGTTTCATATTTTGTAAAGACATACCTGAAATTTCTCTTTTAAAAAAAAATATAAATCATGTATCACTAAAATTGCAAACAATATAAAAATAAAATAAAATAAGAAATCGATGGTATTATTATTTATCACTAAAATGGTCCTCTTCTCCTAAATTCTAATTTTTTTTCTTTTTCCTTTCCATGGCGTGGTTCTCTCCCGAAATTTTTATTGTTACCACAAAAAAAAATGCAAATTAAATCGTTACCACCCTGCTGGGGGCCCTATCAATTCTACCACCCTCGCTAACCCAGTTGGCGCACCAAATAGGCTGGTGCGCAGACTGGGTTGGCGCACCAGGTGGTGCGCTGACTGGGTTCTCGCAAAGACCAAAGAGTAAGTTTTTTTCACTCTAGTCCTTTATATTTTTTTAATTATTTAATTATTTTTTTAATTTTTTGTAAATTTATTAAATGTTGGGTTTGTTCTGTAATTCAGGTAACTATGATTGGAATTGCTTGTTATTTTGGTGGTGAAGTATTACAAGGGCAGAATGGTGCTTATTACAGTACCCAACTCCAGAAAATATTCAATATCGGCTCGGATTTAGATTTCACCGGTATAACTAGGGAAGTGTACCAGGAACTTGGTATTGACCCGAACTGTTACGAACTGGTAATTTCTGCCAGAATTAATATTGGCCAAGGCAACCAAACATGGTTCCAACAACTCCCTGTACTAGACGATAGCAGTTGGGGGTTGTATACCCAAATGACATTGAATTTGACAACACCTTTCAAGTTCCTAGAGTTATATGTGGTTGCCAACCCCAGACAGAACCGTAGACAGAACCCTAGACAGAACCGTTCACAGAACCCTAGTCGGGGCATGGATCAGTCAGTGATGGGTCCTACTCGGGCCCTAAATTTAGCGGGTACTAGTCGGTCCCCATCCACGGGGGCTGGTACTAGTCGGTCCCCATCTACAGGAGCTGGTCTTAGTCGGTCCCCATCCACGGGGGCTGGTCGTAGTCGGTCCCCATCCACGGGGGCTGGTTCTAGTCGAGGCCGATCTCGGGTTCCATCCTCCAGCTCTAGCCGGAACCGATCTGAAACTCCAGAACCACGTTATTATACTGACAATACAGACGAGGATCCCGAAGAACGGGAGGCAGAGGAAAATTGGGATGCTAGTGACGACGGTGGGCAGACAGTAGATCACAGTAACGAGGAAGACACCCGTCCCGTGCTGGGTATGCGAAAGTGGCCGATATCGGGTCGTGGAGAGAGACACCCGTTTTCAGCTTTTCATGACACTTCGGGGTTTGAAGAGGCTGACCACATTTTTTTGCGGGTTCAGAGGTTCGTTTTTTAACTTCTATGAATTTTTTATTTTTTTGAAAATATAATAATTTAAATTTTTTGAATTTTCAATTAGGTTGGAGAAAGAACAATGATTTCTGAGGGGATGACGTACAACGACAAGGATCAAATGAAAGAAAAAATCCACCACTGGCACATAGTGAAAAATACCGAGATCATACAAACACACAGCGACAGAACAAGGTTGAGGTTTAAGTGCCAGAGCAACAATTGCAAGTGGAGGTTGGTTGCGAGGGCCACAAGCTTTGGTAATACTTGGGCCATCACGAAGAATGAGGTACCGCACACATGCCACGCAGATGCATCCAGGTCAGATCATGCGCAGTTGACGTCCTCTATGGTCGCCAACTGCATAAAACTTTCTTTGCAAAAAAATACTGATATTACTATCAGAGCTATCAGGGACCTGGTTGCTGAAAGGTTTGAGGGCATCGTCCCAAAATACAACAAATTGTGGCGTGGTAGAGAGTTAGCGATTGCCCGGGCATTTGGTAGTTGGGAGGGGTCTTACGGGCTTATTGTCCCTTTGTTGGAGGCAATAAAAAGGGCAAATCCAGGAACTGTGTATGAAGTTGTTTCGAAGCCTTCAGAAAAGGAACATTACCTGTATTTCATGAGGTTGGCATGGGCATGGGGACCGTGTATACAAGCAGTAGGTCACCTCAGACCCGTCATCAGTATCGATGCTTGTTTCTTGTCAGGTAGATACAAGGGCAAGTTGTTGATTGTCACCGGATATGATGCGGAGAACCAGTTAATCCCACTAGCATTTGGATTGGTAGAGAGTGAAGAGTTTGAGAATTGGGGGTGGTTTATGAAGTGGGTGCGGGATAATGTAATTGGTCCGAATAGGTTCATGTGTGTGGTCTCTGACCGGCACAAGGGCATAAAAAAGGTGTTCATTCAAGATGATTTGGGTTGGTCAGAGGAGAACGGGCAATGTGTCCACAGGTTCTGTTCTCAACATGTGTTTGAGAATTTTGGAAAACACACTCAGGATAAGGTTGCTTCTAAATTCTTCAAGATGATGGTTAAAAAAAAGAAGCGAAGAAGATTACAAGATGGCCTTGATGCAATCGGAAGGCGAAATCCTGATTGGCTGACATACTTGGATACATGTGGCAAGTATAATGAAAATGACGAGGAAGAACCAGCTAAGCCATGGAAGGTTTATCAAGCTATGGACGACGGGAGTCGTTGAGAAATAATGACCAGCAATGGTTCTGAATCGCTGAACAATGTCTTCAAAACTTCTCGCAGGTTTGTTATTCACAATTTCTATAGTTTACTATTAATGAAATATTTTAGGTTATCTTTATTTTAATTGTAAATTGTAATTCTCGTAGGTTACCGGTTGCTGCAATTATTGAGGAGACGTTTTATAAGTGTGTCACATGGTTCGTTCAAAGAAGAGAGAAGGCCGTGCAATGCCAACAAGAGGGTCAACTTTTCTCCACTCGTACGCACTTGAAGCTGAACAAGCACATCCAGAAGACTAACAAAATGACCGCGGTTCCATTCAATAGTTCTGGAGAATTCATGGTGACATCACATGGCGAGAAAATCCCATTTGACATAGAGGCAGGCAAATGGGTGTACACGTCCCGAGACTGTAGGTACAAGGTCGTTGTGCAGAACGACCATGAGGTGCAATGCTCTTGCCAAAAGCCTCAGCTCACCGGAATATCATGTGTTCATGTGATGGCAGTGTGTCAAATAAGGTACGAATGTGTGTTAAAATTTTATAATTATCTTGGATGATGAAACTTACAAATGTGTGAAAAATGTAGGAACTACGATCCAAATGTCTTCGTAAATTACTATTACAACATCCAAACGCTTATCGACACATGGAGTGGAGAATTCCACGTGTATGACAATCAAGGTGATTGGCCGCCGCACGAAGGGGATATCTTAACGCCAGAGCACCGGTTAGTGAAGTTGGATCGGAGAAGACACAACAGGGTCCCAATGTGGATGGACATACTGGAAGGAAGGAGAAGAGGTCACGAGACCAACAGAGCTACCCTCGAAAGGAATGCGAGAAGGAGAAGGGATGCTAGGAACCGTACACAATAATGTCATGATTAGGGATTTTTGTTTATGTATTAATGTTTGGGTTTTCTGTTATGTATTATGGTACAAACTTTCGGTTTTGTATTAAGGTTAAGGCTTTCGGTAATGTTTTATGTATTGTGTGTTATGTTTTAATATACTATGACTGCGGAATATGTATCGTTGTATGTAATATTTTATCTATGGTGTGTTCTTATGTACATGTGTTGTTTTATGATCGTTACTCTTCTGCCTATTCATACTAATCGAAATATGTATCGTCTTATGTACATGTGTTGTTTTATGTCACCGGATATGTTGTATCGTCTGATTCTATTGTAAAATACGCAACATAAAAATAATACTGAGTTGGTGCCTTAATAGGCAGAAGAGGTTGGTGCGCCAAACCAGTCAGCGCACCACCTGGTGCGCCAACCCAGTCCGCGCACCAGCCTATTTGGTGCGCGAACTGGATTAGCGAGGGTGGTAGAATTGATAGGAGCTCCAACAGAGTGGTAACGATTTAATTTGCATTTTTTTTTTGTGGTAACAATAAAAATTTTGGGGTTCTCTCCTTGGAACTGGGAGTAGGTCCGATGGGCATCGGACCTACCTCGGTTCGACGGGTTTAATCACCATCGATTTTCTTTTAGATTCGTGCGAAATGCTTTAAAACCCATGCGTTTATGTTTCAATTTTCGTGCGCACAAATCATTACATTATTGCCCATCAAACAAGGTCGGATGGGCATCCCACCTACACCCAGTTCCTCTCCTTGGGCCTTGGCTGATACGTAAGGTCCGAGGATAGACTCAACAATTCACTGATCATCTTACTTATTCATGCTGATGCTGGTGCGATTCCCAGGCCTGGCACCTCTCCACCGCCTCTGCCACCTCTCCACCGCCTCTTTCCCTTCTCCTCCACCATTACCACATCGCCACTTCTCACCTCGATCGTCGACGCAAAGTGCAATCGCACTACACGACCAGCCGTTCTCCTCTCTCTTACACTTCGTTCAAACCCTCTGCTTCACTGGCCGATCTGAGGAGGCGCACCACCGCCTCCTCCTCCTACTATCTTCCTCCCCGCTTTTCACCAATCACACCTACAACGCTCTTGTCTCCGCTCTCCTCAAATCCAACACTCCGCTTCTGACACTTCGCCTCCTTCTCCGCCTCTCCCATGTCAAACCCCTCTCTTCCATCTCTCTTTCCACGTTCAATAAACTAATTCACCTCCTCTCCGAACGATTCCTTGGACATGCTCACCGCCTTCTCCTTCGACTGCACTGTACCGGGCCATCCCCTGACACTGCTACATATACCATAGTTCTAAATGGGTATGCATATCTTGGAGAATTTGCCGCCGCACGCCTCCTGTTCGATGAAATTCATGATTGCTACCTTTCCCCCAATTCACTTACACGGAGTACCCTGATCAAGGCAGCACTGAGGAAACGAGCCCACCTGTCAGAGGCTATGTTGTTGTTGGAACAACTCTGGTTAGAAATGCAAATGGAAAAGGAAGGAGGAATAGAAGAGTCGGTGAGAAATGCAGCTTTTGCAAATCTGATACAATGCCTATGTCAGGAGGCTCTTTTTCACGAGGTCTTTCGAATAGCTGAAGAGATGCCACAAGGTGATTGCATTAGGGAAGAGTTTGCATACAGCCAAATGATTGATTCTGTTTGCCGGTATGGTCAGTTCCATGGTGCAGTGAAGATCGTTTACATAATGAAGAAGAGAGGTCTCGCACCAAGTTCGGTCTCCTACAATTGTATAATTCATGGACTTTGTCTCAATGGAGATTGCACGAAAGCATACCAGCTACTGAAAGAAGGAAATGATTTTGGGTACACACTTCCTGAGGTGACATACAAAGCACTAGTGGAGTCACTATGTAGAGAGAATGATATTGCCAACGCAAAAGATGTTCTAGAGATCATGTTAGGGAGAGAGATTGACACGGAGACTAAGACACGTTGGTACAACATATTTCTCAGTGCATTGCGCATTGTCCAAAACCCTAGTGAACAACTTGATATACTAGTGAGGATGCTCGAGAAGCAGTGTCAGCCTGACACCATAACCCTAAATACTATTATTCATGGTTTTTGTAAGGTTGGCAAGATCAATGAAGCAAGAAAAATATTGCATGATATGATTGACGGTACATTCCCCTCGTGTGTACCAGACGTAGTCACCTTTACCATGGTCATCCATGGGTTACTTAATACTGGCCAATCTGATGAGGCACTTGATATGTTACGTAATATGGTCCAAAAGCACAGTTGTGCACCAAATACAGTAACTTATAATGTCATCATAAAGGGCTTATTTGACCTAAAGAAGGTTGAAAATGCCTTGGAGGTGTTTGATGAAATGCTCAGAAAGAGGATTTCTTGTGATAGCTTGACTTATACACATATAATAAAGGGTTTATTTGAGTCTGATCGGGCTGAAGAGGCCAAGAGGTTTTGGGATGATATCATATGGCCTTCAGAAAAGCATGATGAGTTTGTTTATGCAGCAATGCTTAGGGGCTTCTGCCGAGGAGAGAAATTTGACCAAGCATGTGAGTTCTTGTACAAATTGGTCAACAATGGGGTCCAACCTGGGGTTGTTAATTACAACATATTGATTGATTATGCTTGTAAGAAGGGGTTCAAAAGGAAGGCATACTTCATTTTGAACCAGATGAGAAAGAATGGTTTGGAACCTGATGCAGTTACTTGGAGGACTTTAAATCAATTGCATCGCGGTGATAAATTGGAGATGGTTATGAGCTCCAAGTGTGATAATAACCAGGAGGTCCAGGATCTTTCAGCAAATTTGAAAGTGAATCCTGACAGCAGTCTTTTACATTGTAATCTGGATGAATTAATGGAAGGTTTTGTGGATCCTTCTCTTTCTACTGAGCAAGTTGAAGGGGCTTGTGATGTACCAGGAGATGCAAGTTTTGCAATACTTTCCAAACTTGATACAAAAGAGCCTTTGTCAAGGACTACAAGGAGGGTGTTTGGGTTGTTGTAATTTTCTGTTAAACCTGTATTTAAATTAAAATATATTCTTTGATTTAATTATAATTTTTCTCGTCTCTTTATCATTAAAAATGTTTGATCTCTCCATGGCTTCTAATATTAATGTGCTAGTGCCGTCAATGTTCTAGTCAGCGGAAGAAGTAACAGTAATTGTTGTGGGGATAGAAAGGCAGAGAGAACTAGTGCCATGTAACTATGTAATCATGTAACCTCAACGATCAATCAATTTCTCTGATGATAATAAGATGCCAAAAGTGTTAATAATTGGTACTTTCTAAGTAATAAGTTTAATGGAGAGCAGGTGAGGTGTTGGAATGGCATCAATTAACTAATCAGATGTTGACCGGCCTTTATTATTTCTTAAAATATGTGGGTCCAGTTATTTCATATATTTATATGTCAATTTTATACTAGTGTTTGTTTCTGTTAAGCATTATTGATATGAACTGTTGGCTTCTTGCTTATTGCCGCTGTAATCGAAATAAACTTCAACATGGAATTGGCGTTGTTAAAAAATATCTTTTGAGAAAGTAATGTACCACAATAGTAGCTCACTACATATAATAGCGGCGTTATGTTAAATATGCATTCATTCTTTGCATTTAATTTACCAGAGAAATGGTCTTTAGATGCAAATAAGATATATTGTGAAGTTGTTTTCCATATTGATCCCAGTTGCAATAAAGGGTTGACATTGCAAGACATGCGCAAAGTTTGCCCAAAAGATTTTGGCTAACAAAATCTAATTGATTGTCAAAGCGCTTAATCTTATCTGTGTAGACTGATTGTACGTTGCACACCACAAAACAGCGCCAACATTTTTTTTTTCTTTTCTGAAACAAACAGAGCTTCGAATCCAGATGAGATGTACAATGACCTAATAGAAGAATATCAAAGTAGATCTTCAGGCTATTTTTTCTACAAAGAAGCCTACCACCCAGACAATTTCTAATTCCCATGTAAAAGGATTTGATAAGATGCAATGAAATTGGAAAAAGGGGAAAAACCATACACCAAGGAAGAAGGGGGGAGAACAGAAAACGAAGAGGAAACAATATTGAAAGGGGGGAGGGGTTAACAAATGATTGCGCCTCGCCATTTCTGAGTCAAAGATGCATACTCAGAACCGGGCGTTCTCGAAGCCGTGCAGATCACTGACTCGATTCAACGACTTTCTCATTATTGCCACCTTCGCCAGCTGTTCTGCGGCACGCCATGCTGATGTTGGCGTCAATGCATCTGCAGCCGCAACATTTACTGCCCCATCTCTTCTTCGTGTCCTCAGAGACTGACATGGTGGAGTCGGTGGATCCTGTCGTATCTCCCGCCACCGCAACTGCACTTCCCTCATCTCAGAATCCAACTTTTCAATAAGGGGATCCCTTTCCAAGGAAGAGTACCCAGACGGAGACTGCATTTGTGTCTGTAATAGAAGGGATCGAGCTGAAGAGAGCAGATGTTGTGCTGTTGCATAGTCCATTAACTCGACAAGCCTCCTTGATTCTGCCAGTGCACGAGTCGCCACAAAGAGGTCACGCAAATGGATGGACGTGCTGTTGCAATCCAGAGGAGGTAACAAAAGAGGCCTCTCTGATCCGCAAATGGATTCACGAGAAGTCGGATCGCGGTAATTCCACCTGGTTGACAATGACATGTGATCCTGCAGTTGGAGCGGGGTTCTTAACTCCAGCAGAAGTTCCCTTTCCTCTTCGGCGTAGAGATCCCCGAGCGGCACCTCAATAACCCTGCCTCCTCGACCTATATTATCGATTGGTAATGCCACTGTCTGTTGCCCGGACCCACATGAATATACGGACAATATCTCACCACAAGGGAAGTTTAATTGTAGCTGTACGTTCTGCATCACGACACTCACGAGCCCACCTAGGCACCTTACAAAGGCATCCTCCTTTCTTGGTGTGGCCTCCAGTGTTGTTGGTCCTTTGCTAATTGGTATCTCCACATGTGCGAAGCGCGTAGTTGCTTTAGGTGTTGGTACTTGTTGTATTGTTGTATGATCCCTCTCTTTCTTCATCTCTTGTTGTCTGTCCGAAAGAAGCATAATAGTAGCGACAGAATTTCTTTCCCTCCTCTCCTCTAGCACCTTTGTGGCCTTCTTTAGCGCATCACCAATACATACATTGCTAACCACACCACCAGGTGCGTTTCCAGCCGCCACTACCAATCGATCAACAATAATACGGGCAGAGCGTTGCCCCTGTCTTGACATGCGCCGCAAAGGGAGCAAACGTTTTGCGGCTGTGCCAGAGAATGCAACAAGAGATAACCGATCAGATGGTCCAAGGGATGCAATAACAAGACGCACAGCCCGTTTGAGCATTTGCAATTTCTCTCCAGTCATGCCCTGCCCAACGTCTAAGACAGTTACCAGGTCGACTGGGGCTGGCCTTGCATGGCTGGATTTTGCAAGCGGAGGTGCTTTTACCGTGATTGATACTACATATTTACCATGTTTACGGCCGGTTGATATCAGGGCAGCCTCTGGTGATACACCAATGGACAATCCATAGTTCATATCTCCTGATTCTGATTCAAATTCAAGCTCAGCATCTTCATTTGCTTCTGGGATGGGGTTGAATCCACCATGATTGACCCTTGATTTGGGCAAAAGGGGTTCATCATCGTTATATACCTTGTACTTTTTATTCAAAGCAACAGGTTTTGAATTCTCCTTCCTGGGAGTTCGATTTTCAGCATTGTCATCAAAGAGTTGATGTTTTGGTTTTGGGGCAGTGCCTAGGGGAGAGTTGGGCTGGTGTAAGCGGAGAGAGGAGAGAAAAGGAGAATGATGCCAGGTGGCTGAGCATACCGGGCAGGAAAGGGGATGGGATCGCATGTAAGTGGAGATGCATGGGAAATGGAATGCATGTCCACACTCTGCCGTGAAAACCGCCATGTTTCCACTAGACCTACTTTTCACACTCTGATCACACACACCACATCTGCCCTGAAAGACAAGAGATGGCTAATTTAATATCAACCAAAAATGTCAAACTAGATCTAGATATTATTTTGACATAAAAAATATCCAATTTTCTCATATTTCTAGGTTTCTCTCCTACAATAGGCAAATCTAACATTCCAAATGTTAAAATAGAAAGAGCAAAAAGTATTGGTCCTACAATAATTAGATAGATCTCTCTGACAAGATAAAGCTCAAACAAAACAGAGGAAAAGGCAAAAGAGAAAAACAAGTACAGAATATATACATATAAAAAAGCAAAGTAAATAATCTCTCTTCCTCAGCCCCCACAAGCCATGTACAGTAAATAAAAGCTCAAGGGCATTCAAAATTATTTAACCGTTATTAAAAACTAATGAGGTTTGAATTAGAATTATCAAAAGGTGCAGATTTGAACAAGAACTTAGACGTACAAAAAGAAGTAGAAATAAAAGGTACCCTGGAGAGAAGAGAGGCCTTAAAAAGGGCAAATTTGGATGGAGACCAAGGCGAGCACGGTGCTGACGCAGCGGTTCCCTTCTTCCCGGCCTTATCCTCATCCGCTTCGAATTTCGTGCGGCAGCGGAGGCCACGTGGCGTGTTCGCATTGGAGAAAAAGGAGATCTTGGAGCAGCTCCGAGGGCTAGGGCTGTCTCCGGCAGTGGTATCCCGCCGGACGGAGGTGCACAGCGCTCTTCTCCATCCCGTCCCCATTTCTCACTCCTCTGTATAACCGATCTGACCTTTGCAAATTGCTCCTCTAGGTCCTGTTAGAGAAAATGAGATGCGTCGTCCTGGAAAGTTCGATGTATCATTTGCTGATGATGTGTAGTTTTTATTGGAGAGAGAGAGAGAGAGAGAGAGAGGTGTTTGGGTTTGGTGCTCTTTGATTTGTGTGATGAGGCTTGTTACTATTTATGCGTCCGTCGTTTACCTCTACTCGCGGTCAGTTTAAGCTGTGTACACTGTAGAGTTACAGTGAGGGAGGGAGGGAAGTAGGGAGGGGAAGGAGGAGGAATAGGTTATAGACTTATAGGTGTAGGGTCTAATAGATGAGATGAGGTGAGAACAACCTACTATTATTTATCTCTGCGCTCTCCATCCCCACCTTCTCATCCATTCTTAATATATTTGTCGATTGGATAACCATCTCCATTGCTGCTCCCTTTTGGTTACGGCTATATTTGATTGGAGGAATAAAATAAAGGCCAAGTGTTGAAAAAAATGTTGTTTTGAAATATAAAATTTTTTATTAAGAGAATTAATAATATAAGTATAATTTTTTTATCCTAAGTTGCAATGTGGATTAAGATAACTCTTTGTTCTAATATATATAATAATAGAGTGAGCAACTTCTAAAGATAAAAAATGCTGATTAAGAAGAAAAATGAAAGTATTATGTGCACTTAAGCATCAAAATATCTAATGATATCTCACTAAGAAATAAGTTATCATTTGCATGTATAAAAAACTAAATTATCTTTTCCTACAATCAGTTAGGAAAGTGTTATTTACAATGGAAGATTCTGTAAAAATATTCTTAATGTTTCCTATCAAGTGGAGCTGTAGATAACTGAAAGTTACTTTTGTGGGGGTAGGTTAAGAAAAATGACGCTTGTTGCTTATCGTCGGCCGCGGCGGTTTCTATAGGATATATACTATTGTAATTGTAATCAAGTGGCAAAGTTGTGATGGATGTGACGTTTATTACTGGAATTGAATTGAATTGAAATGACGTGAGGCCTATTGAATCTACATCATTTAATGCTCACTGAATCAGTGCAGCCGGATACATCATTTAATGCTCACTGAATCAGGGTCCTGTTATTCCGATCCAACTACGTTGAGATTCGTGCATGAAAAAGTTTCCTTATCGAGATACGCGAATGGAAAATTTTGAATGGTTGGATCGGAATAACAGCAGATTTATTTCCAGTGCAGCCAGACTCCTCTTTGATTGTCTATCCAGTTTCAGATTTTCTATTGCTCCAACCCTGTATTGTTCCGTGCCACAATTTCACGCGCTTCTTTCAAATTTTGGTATTTCACAAAAAAAATATTATATGAATTTATATTTATTTATTTATCGTATTTGGAAAATTATCATATTAAGTTTTTTAAATTCGAAGTAATTTTCTTTTAGTAGTTTTCAAAAGAAAATCTATATGTATTTATATTTATTTATTTATTTATAGTATTTGAATCATATTAAGTTTTCTAACTTCGAAGTAATTTTCTATCAATAATTTTTAAACAAGCAAACAAAATTTATATGAATTTATATTTATTTACATTATTTGAAAAAAAAAATATCCTATTAAGTTTTCTAAATTCAAAGTAATATTGTATCAGTGATGTATTATAGCTTACTAGTAAAAGTAAAACAAAAATAGTTGTGCTGATAATTTTTACTTTTGTTTTTTTTCCAATTTTAGGATTAAGTTGTAAAAGAAATTTATGCAGTAAATTCAAATAATTCAAATAAACATATTATCAATTATAATTAATTAGAGTTAGTATGGTTAAGCTCACCAAATAGTTTACAAGTTTTAACTTAAAAAATCATCAAATTGATTTAAATATATTTTGAACCATTTCTCTTGATATATTTAGAGAGTGAAACATTTACAATCAATTTTTTAATACTTTTTTTTTATGTTTTATTGTATATAAGATCAAGAAAGTGTGAAAAAATAAAGTTGAAAAATTAAAATTTGAAATATAATTAGTTGGGTCATTGAGTAGATAAGACAAGAAAGATTCAAACTTGTCACCAAGATAGGAACTCATGATTTTTGAAGTTAAACATAAAAAAAATATCTTCATGAACTTAAGCTCATAGCCTCATACTAACTTCACCCCCTTAAATTTGATATTGTTTTAAACTGAAAAAAAAAAAATATATATATATATATATATATATATATATATTTTTGTGTACACAGCCTACGCCTAAGTAGATCCAAAATCCCTGGTGGTCCAGGTCCATTTTTGTGGGCAAAAATCCAAACTAGTTAAATATTTATTGTACAATTGAGGTCACAAACAATAAAAATTGGCATTCTATCTATAGCTAGTTAGGTAAAATAATTTGACTTTCTACAACCACTCCTACCTTTTCCCCTTGTTTCAAATCTTGGCATCTTCTTTTGTAATCTAAATCCTCTATGCCATTTCTCATGCACTCTTCCGTGCCTTGTCCCGCGCCCGCCAAGGAAGGACATTTCAGCGAGCTAATCTATTGAAAGTTATAAAAAAATGGTCACAGAAAAACCCATGCTCATCTGCGTTTTTATAACAGAGGCTAAGAGGCCCTGTTTTGTCTGATCTCTGTTTACCTTTCTGATTTCATCCAGCCTTTTTCGTTGGATTTAAGGACCCTCAGAAAATATTTGTCAGGTCGATTTAATGATTGATTGCATTTGCTCCACAACTTTATTTATTGTTTCACCCAACCCTCTTTATTAAAAAAATTGAATCATCTTTGAAGAGATGGATCAAATTGAATGCCATAAGAATGTTTTTTTTTTCTTATTGCAAAACAATGAAATAAATGTTAGAAAAATTGAAGCTAAGCTACCACGGTATCTAATTAGCTTAGCAAAGTAGTTTTTAATTTTGTAAATTGTACTTCTCATCTCATCTCATATCATCTCATCAAGTAGGTAATTTAATTCCCGAAATTTTTATTAATAGAAAATAAAATAAAAAAATATCAACATTGAAGAACGTTTTTGCTGGAATTCGAGATGTAGTAAAAACGTGATGGTCCATAACGTTCAGGGCACTGTAGCTGGACGTTATGGTAGATAACGTCCAGTTAATCTGATCGCTAATGATCTCTAATTGACAAAAAAACACTGTAGCTGGACGTTATGGTCCATAACGTCCGGCTACAGTGTTTCTTTTTTTCTTTTTTTTTTGCTTGCTTCAGTTTGCGATTTTTAAAAAAAAAACCACTGTAGCTGAACGTTATGGACCATAACGTCTAGCTACAGTATTTTTTGTTAATTAGAGATCATTAGCGATCAGATTAACTAGACGTTATGGTTTATAACGTCCAGCTACAGTACCCTGAACGTTATGGACCATCACGTTTTTGTTACATCTCGAATTCCAGCAAAATGTCGATATTTTTTATTTTATTTTCTATTAATAAAAATTTCGGATTTAATTCTGGTAGCCAGAGGCAGCTGTATTGTTTATCTCCTGTGTAAATTTATAATTTATATCCGCATTCAATACACTTCAGACAGATTTTCTTTTTCCAACTGACGCACGTCTCCCTCCCTCTCTCCCTCTCTCTCTCTCTCTCTCTCTCTCTTGAAAGCTCTCCTCATTCTCTTCTTCTCCCCTCTCTCTGTCTTGACTTTTGCTGGAGACCAAAGAGTTCGCCTATGTAGAAAAGCCATGTAAGACGGGGTCCATGGGCCGAAATATGAATATTAATATTTATATAGTTTTAAAGTGTTATATAGGTTGACGAGTCACGACACCTTTTCTTTTGATTCCGGTAATTTTTTTTTTTTTATTAATATTCCGGTAAAAATTTCATAGACAGATATCTGCATTTAGAGTTGAAAAAAAATGTGAATGGGTGGTCACGCCACGTAACCGACACACGTGTCATGTCGTTCCGTGACGAAGCCGGCTCCATCGTGCAGTTCCGTAATGGAGTCGGCTCCGCGGTGCCATTTTTCCCACTATTTGTACTAGGGGTGTTCATTGGGTCCGGTTTAGTCGGTTTTGAACCGAACCGAATTAGTTTGTACCAAACAGTTCGGTTTGTTCAGTTTAATAGTTCAGTTCGGTTTGTTTTTGTAAAACCGATTTATAATTTCTGTTCGGTTCGGTTTGAAATTTTTTAAAACCGAAATAACCGAACCGACCGAACTTTTATATATTATGAATTTCGTCCGGACTGTCCCAGTTTATTTCTTAATACCCCGGTTTATTTCTTAATCATTTGCTTTAAATACTTCGGTTTATTTATTAATATTCCGGTTTATTTCTTAATACTCCGGTTTATTTCTTAATATACTTCGGTTTATTATGAATCAATTGCTTTAAATAAAAAAATTAATATATTTGAGTTTGAACCGAACAAACCGAAATAAAACTTTGGTTTGGTTCGGTTCGGTTGCAATGCTAAATCAATTCGGTTCAGTTCTATTTTAGAAACCGAATTATTACTTTGGTTTGCCTAGTTCGGTTCGGTTTCAACCGAACCGATGAACACCCCTATTCTGCACTTCGTCGTCTATACTTGTATTTTTTTAGATAGGTTTATATTTTGACAGGAAATGTATTTATATATTACATTAAAAATAAAAAAATATGATCGTCTAACTTGGCTTAACTATTGGGATTTATGCATGGAATTCTTGGAATAGGATTTTCTACGTTGGCTATGACAAAGCAAAGCTTAAGGCAAAGGTTATATACATCATTGTGCTCCTCAAATTAAATGCGCGTCCATGCAACAATGTTAAATTAATTATTACAAGTAGATTAAAGCAAACTAAAAGCACCATTTGAGTTCATTTCTTTAAGATGCTTCTATTTGAAGTTTGTTTGCTTTGAAAGTTTCAATCACAACATCACTACTCAAAAGAAAAAAAAAATTAAGATAAATTAAAACCTTCAAACACAGATAAAGTAGGTAGGTTCATTTTGTTCAAACTATATATTTTTCTTGGGAGAGGGAAAATATATATTTTTCTTGTCAAAATAATGATCACTTTAATATGCTAGTTTTTTGGTACCACCCAAAACAGACAAATCTTGGTAATTTAGGACTCTAAAAACAAAATTTTAATATTAGATACCAAATAAATAACCAAATGATATTTTGAATGGATAATGAATATTGTGAGGAGGTTTTATTTAATTTGCTCATTTTCTAGGCCAAATTCACATGATCCTAGAACAACCGAGGTGTGTTAGTCCTTTTTACAATTTAAGAGTCACAAAACAAAATTATGTATATGTGAGTAGAATTAGGATGTACTTATAAGCTAACTAAACTTTTCGGTGAATTTAACTCTCAAATTTATCAGATTGACTTCACATGAATAATCCAAACTGATAAAATTCGATCTATTGTATGAGTAATGTGTTTACATGTGAAATTTATAAATTTAAACTAGCATTTAGTCTAGTAGCAAAGACAATGATCTACATATAGGAGGTCGCATGTTTGAAATTCAGATGAAAGATCCCTTGTGAATATTAAATAGTTAAGTGATTTGATCTCTAATAATTACTAAAAAAATTAAGTAGTCATAAGTTTACTAAGTTTGCTGCATTCATTTTTTTATCATTTTTTATTACTTGGTTTTACTAAATAAATTTAAAATTTTATTAAATTTTATGTGTAAATGCACCAGAATATCACTGGTGCAATGGATTGATTGTAACGATTTGAATTCGTCATTTGAACACTCTAGTTATGCTTTATACATTCACAATGCCATATTGACTCAATCGACCTGGAATCAAACTTCCGAGCTATCCATCGAATACTTAAGTAACAACACAGCAATAAATTTGAAACTAAAAAATAATTGATGATTTTGAAACTAACAATATAGGTACGATTTGAATTCTTTTCATTTTCATCTATTACAAATATTATATCAAAATATTAATATTTAAAATATAAAAATATAACTTATGTGAATAATATGCATATAACTGGTGTATTGTTCGTAAATTCTTTATTAATAAAAATAAATAAAATAAAATATCGCTATTGGGTATCATTTTGACGGAATTTCGAATTGTAGGTAGGACGGGTCATTTTAACTCGTTCTACTAACTCATTCCCGTTTGCTATAACCACCGCTAATCAAATTAACTAAATAAGAAAAAAATTAGAAACGGTATACTCAGTCCCGTCCAATTAAAAAAAAAAAAATGAGAGACGGAATAAATCGTTCCGTTCAAGACTTGATTTGATTTTAGTTCAAAAACTGTGGTGAGACTAGTTTTTTTTTTTCTGCTGAGCAGCATGCTTCTTTCTTAGCCGTTTGACTGAATGGCAATAGGTGCACCTGGTCCGTTTGAATCAGACACAAGATGACAACGTTTGATTCTAATTTCAACTAGTCTAATATAGATAGGGACGTGATAGGTGCCAACAATGTCAGTCAATGCTTTGATCGGACGGCATAGATATTAACATCTCAAGTTTTTTTTTTTTTTTGGCCAGACAGAATCGATATTAACGTTACATATCTATTTAGTTAATTATTTTGAATTTAAGATTTGAATTAGTAGGACGGATTAAAATGACTATCCTCTGTGAGACAGGTTAAAATGACCGTCCCCCGTGGGACGGAATAATCCAACCCGCCCTACCTATATTTAAAAATTCCATCAAAATAATACTAATAGCGATATTTTATTTATTTTTTTATTTTCAATTAATAAAAAAATCGGCGGAATCATGCCGCCCCAGGAGCCGCTGCCTCCAAACTCCAAAGTGACAAATTCTTCTCCTTTGTTGAAGAATCGAGAGAGAGAGAGATGAGCCGAGAGCAGGCATATATTTTATGAGACGATATGGGCATATGGCGGTACGTGTAACATGTGACCTTGTTGGATCAGCATTTCTACACTAATAACTGTCATTTCTAATATTTATAGCCTTTGACGGTTTGACCGCTCATTTCATTTATGAGCCTGTTTTTTTTTTTACCTCATCTCAATATCTCATTTCTACCTCCGTCATGCATGATGCAGATGACTACTGATTGCTAAACGTCTCCAAGACTAGAACCGGAAAGGTGCATGTCATGACAATAAGCCTTTTGAAAATAAATGTTTTAAAATATTATTTTCAATATGTGGGCGTTTAATCACTATATATGGATGCATATGTATATAATATATCGTGACGTATATTCTGAAAATAAATACAAAATTTTCAAGAAATCTAACAAGAGATTATTAATATTGGTATCATGTTATGGCTAAATTAGGAATAACCTAATTAAAAATGCAATCTCATGTGCTATTAATTATCAATACTTCTTTAAAATATCAGAGAACTTGAACAATTTCTCAACAAAAACATAATCCATGCTTGTATTTAATTATCAAAACCATACAAACGCAAAAATTCTCAAGCCAAAGGGAATTAATTACATACTGCCGTACCGGAACTGGTACAATGGTACAAACTAGGTTAAAAGAGCAAAATTAGAGTTACCTTCCGCCTTTCTTTGGTTTTGCTGGCCCGCTGACTTCCTTTCTGCCTCTGTCTCCGCGGCTCCGTCGTCGGTCCGTCCCAATCGAGCTACGACGTAGTCCACACTACATATCGCCTCCTTCGCAACATATTGCCTTCTTGTTAAAGTTTGTGCAGACGATTTAGATTCATGGAATCATTTGTATTAAGTTTGAAAATCATTTACACGAATCTTAACACAGATTAGACGGTTTAAATCTCAACTTGAATAAATTTGTCCAAAGCCCATTATTAAAAACTTGAGTTGCTCATGTTCATCCTAAGAGATGCTTGCATAGGAAACATTATATGTAAGTCATTCAAGTACTGGGCATGCATTGCCTTACTGTTGTGTATGTGCAGTGCGTGTACATGTATTTGATTGTTCTCCTGCCTTTTTGCACAGTAAGCATCTGGTATATTTCCTTCTAAATTAATGGATATTTTTTTTGGTAAAATATAACTTAATTGAAATTGATCCGATTCCCTACAAACCTTGGACGGCGTTGAATAGTAATTAATAGTGAGTTTGGGATCCGACAAATCACAAGCTCATAATTAAATTAACATATTTACTGATCAGACAGCAGGTTGGTTAAGATATATTTATACTCTTGTTGACATGATTAGGCGATCAAGTTGTTTGATTTCACATGGACCCCTTAATTTAATTCATAGGAGATATTTTTAATTTAATTGAGAGGGATATTAAAAAAAAGAAATAATACAGAAAACTTGACCTGCCAAGTAGTACTGGATTTGGTATCATATCATTCGTCTTATGTATAATTAATCTGTGATTAATTGGATGCCATAACATGGTGATCACATGGATTAAAAATTGTATTAAATATAGAAAAAATGTTAGGTGCCTTTAGGAAAAGATACAACTTAAGTAAATAAATATTATGACTAATGATTAGATGGAGGGAGTTGAGAGAATGCAACCCACTCATTAACTTTGTTTCCTTCTCTTAAGTTGCTTTTTTTTTTTTTATGTTATGAAACTAAAACAAACAAATACCTAATCATGGGAGCATTTTTTTTTTGTAGAAATTGAAAAATCAAATTACCGAAACAAGATTGATTATTTTTTTCTTCGATAAATAGATGGAACTGAATCGTTGGTTTGGTCCCGTCAAAGGTAGGCTAATGGAACCGAACAAATAGTCCAGTCTGATTGATTTTTACAATTTATCAACGGCTATACAGTATGGAAAATCAATTTGACCAAAATAATTTTGACTTCTCTCGAATAGGGGACCAAGTGGTAGAAAGAAAAGGAAGGAGATGACCCGTTGATTTCAGAGCTCCTACTAAACAGAATCAATGGTTCAGTCCCAATAATTTTTAAATTTTCTATGGTGAAGACATACTGCAGCTTACGAAAACTACTGGGACTAAATTATTGATCTCTGGTCCCAGAAAATATTCCAATAGAACCGAATCATTGGTTCGGTCCCATCTATGGATGAAAAAAATAAGCAATCAATCTTTTTTTTGATAATTTGATTTTTTTTATATCTAAAAACAAAAAAAAAGTTTGTCATGAAATGGGGATGGGTATTTAAATGAATGAATAGATCTTGAGAGGAGAAACTTGTATAATTGGGTGCATGTGAGATTGTTGGCATACCTCGATCTTCTATTATATCTATATATTACTAAATTAATACAACTCTTAATTAACTAGTTTCATTTGATTGACCGTTGGAAGATACCTCTCCTCTCTCGACTGAGTAACTAACTGTTTTCTTTTGATTAAACTATGTGTGTATAGATCAATGCAACCTTGTACAAACTATACAGTTAATTCTATATATATCTCTGGTGTTGCAACTTGCATGGGAATAAAACCAAAAAAGCCATTGATTTTCATATCTTACTCAACAAATCCATCTCGGTTCTGATGGTGTGCAATGCAATCCTGGACTTAAATTGCCGAAAGTTTTATTAATATCACTGTCAAAAAAAAAAAAACTACAAATTATGAGAAATTTAAAAAATACCAGGGCTTCCAATTCAATCTGCAGTTCCATTCTTGGGGGGCGCAGATTGGATTGTAGGTCCCAAAAAAACCCAAAAATGCACTATAATAAATATCATATTTAGGTTTTTGGGGGTCTCCAATTCAATCTGCGACCCCCTAAGAATGGGCCCGCATATTGAATTGGAGGCCCTGATATTTTTCGAATTTCTCACTTTCATGGTGTTTTGGTTTTTTTTTTTTTAAATGGTATTAATAAAAATTTCGGCTTAAATTGAGAATCTATATAGCTTATTAATATAACAGTTGAAGCTAACAATAAATAAAAATTTAACCAGAAAATATTTAATTTCGGTAAACTTTGTTTTTGTTACTAAGTTGTTTATCAAGTTTAAAACACACGAAACGTAGAAGGTAAAATGAATTTAAGGAAAGTCCGGAAATAAATATATTTATGAGAAAATGTTTTTATACTCAAGACTTTATATCTGATTTGTACCCATCTTATCCGTTCCACCTTCTAACGCCTTTCTAACGAACTCCACTGTACGGACCTTTCTTTTATAAAATTTCTCAATCTGTCTTTCTGTTTTGAAAATTAATTTCCTCTCTCTCTCTCTCTCGCTTCACGGAGACAAAAATTTCCGGATCTAAGAATCGATCGAACTTGGAAAATCTCAAAATCGTGAAATAGCATCTCTTTCTCTCCTTATGCTATCATTTGTCTTTATTTCTCCTTGATTCTATCATTTGTCTTTATTTCTCTCTTTCTCTTTGAGCGGTGAGATTCTCCTCAAAAAACAAAAAGCGGTGAGATAACGTCAGATACTCAATCACTGAGATTTTGCAGTTTTGCGTCATATACTATAAATTTTGAAAGATTTTCGAGTTTGATTAAATTGCACAATCGTCTCTGGTAATTTTTGAGTTTGATTAAACAGATTCTTAGATCGCGTTGGATCTGAATGGAGACGGAGTGCTCTCCCGTGCGGAGAGATGAGAGAGATGCGATCTGGAGGAGAGAGAGGTGATCTGGAGGAGAGAGATGAGAGAGGCGATCAGGAGTATAAACCTGATTGTTTTACAGTATTCACCTTGTGATTTTACAATATGCATCTTGTGATTTTACAGTATTCATCTTGTGACAATCTGGATGAGGTGAGAGAGAGGAGATCGGAGGAGACGATATGAGAGAGACGATTTGGAGGAGAGAGATAAGAGAGAGGCGATCTAGAGTATTAATCTTATTGTTTTACAATATTCGTCGGAGCTTACCACTTCCCTCTCCTCCACACCACCTCTCCAGCGCTATTACGACGCCCGATCAGATCAGGTCCGCCATTTCTTCTAGTTGTTTCCTTCTATTTAGATCTATTTGGATCGTTCTTTTACATCTATTTGTTTCCTTCTATTTACAGGTTTCATTCAATAGTTTTTCATTGTTTAATGTAATAGTTTTATAGGATATATCAGTTATTTTACAGGTTTCATGCAACAGTTTTATATGATGTATTAGTTATTTTACAAGTTTCATTCAATAGTTTTTCAGGTTTTATGCAATAGTTTTATAGGATATATCAGTTATTTTACAGGTTTCATGCAATAGATTTATAGAATGTATCAGTTATTTTATATGTTTCATGCAAACATTTTATAGGATGTATCAGTTATTTTACAGGTTTCATGAAATAGTTTTATATGATGCATCAGTTATTTTACAGGTTTCATGTATCAGTTATTTTATAGGTTTTATGCAATAGTTGTTCAATTAGTTTTTCAGGATTTTGCCAATGATTTACAGAATTAGAACTTGAAGTTTTTATTAATTGTTGATATCAATTTTTCTTTCAAGCTAAACCAGGTTAGAAAGATGTTGGTACTATTGAAGAGGTGTGTCCAAAGCAGGGAGAAGGATCAATGGACTATGCTATTTTTGTTTTGCGTTTTGTCTACAATCTGATCACCGAGACGCCTCTAACTTTCACACAGGTAATTTTTTTAGCTTGTAAGTTTCTGATGTAATTCCTATTTGTAATTTTATTCTCTCAGCAAGGTCACTCCAATTTATAACCTTGTTTATTTTAGTTTTTTGCAGGATGATATTTCGAAGGAACGAGTTCTAGTGATGAGGCTTCTCACTCATCCAAATAACGTTCACGAGAGGGTTATGAAGTAACAAACTTTGTATTTATGTATTGAAAGTTATTGTTTGTGTTTGCTACTGTTGAACAATGTGGTTATGACTAGTCACATTTTATGCTTGCGAACAGTTATTTTTGTTGAACAATGTGTTTTATTGTATTGATGTTTTATAGTTTGCATCTGTTAGTTTTACAGTTTACATCTGTGAATTTTGATAGTATTAAAATTTTATAGTTTGAATATGTTAGTTTTATAGTTTCAGGTGTCAGTTTTAAAGTATAAAAGTCTTATAGTTTACATATGTTAGTTTTATAGTTTACATCTCCGAGTTTTACAATATTGAAGTCTTATAGTTTGTATATGTTAGTTTTATAGATGTATCTGTCAGTTTTACATTATTCATCTTTTATTTCACTTTTTAATATCCATCTTCTGGTTATAATATACATAGATGTGTTTTACAGTATGTATAGTATTATTTTACATGATATAGATGCATATATAAATATTAATAATTGAAGAAAAAAATAATGAAAAAAAATAAAAAAAATAAAAAAAATTTACAAATTTTAATTTTGAAAAAGAATTTAATTTTGATGCAAAAAAAATTAATTTTTCATAATTTTAGGTGTTATTGGAAATAACTGCAAGTTTGAGAAGTGGTTCGGTTTTAAAATTTTCTAGAAACTGTCACTCTGAAAGTACAGCAAGTGGTTCCGCAGGAAGTACAAGTAGTTTGGCAAGTTGTGCAAGTTGCAAACGGTTAGCAAACAAACTTGGGACCACTTGCAAGAGTCATTGGTTGTTAGAATTTTAAATACGTATTATATATGATTTGTTATTGAAGATACAGTATTAAGTATAGAGTTTTACAGTATTCGCTCAAGTCAAATAACAGTTGGTTTGGGTAAAAACTGGATACAACTCGCTGGATACAATTAGTCGCTTCCTATATTTATAGATATATAGAGTTAAGCTATTATACAAATTTGTATTTCGGACAAAATACAAATGACTCAAATTATATCTTTTCGTATTAAATGATAGATCCAAGTCGCTCAAATGTGTTTTAAATATTGGAAAAATAATTTTATGTCCCAACAAAAACATAATTTTAATTATTTATATTTTGAGTGAAATACAAATATTTGTACAGTAGTCTAAATCAATATATATATATCTACACTAAAAATGCAATAATTTATATTATTTGTTGGAATGGGAATGGGAGCTCTGTCTCGCCTTCATAAATTAATTAATAATTAATTAGCCCCTTACCAACAAGTACAACTAAACAATAAAATGATTAAGTCCATAACGAGATGCCTTGGATAGGACAAGTGCAATAATTAATTAGTGGAATGATTAATAATTGAAAAGGATGATTGCATACAATTAATTAATTTTGCTCTCGATGCCTTCACTAAAATTTTCCTAGAAAAATACAAGGGTATAGATAATAGCAAGTGACAAATTTATTCATATTCAATAGGAACTTATGGCTTTAATTTTTAGATTAATTAGGATCATATATTGGATGTTTTAGCTAAAATATCTAAATACAAAAATATAGGAATAACACAAGTGAAAAAAAAACATTTTATGTTATAAAGTACAAATTAAAAATAATTAATTAAATTAAATTAATTCATATATATTATTTTAATTTGATTCATTGAACATGCGTGGCATATGGTTTAGAAAGAACTCTTAAGTGCATTTAATGTAATTTTTAAATTTCTTTTAACATATTTGATATTTAGTTTGGAAAAAGATAAAAAAAATATTTAGCATGTTAAATAATATTACTTGTTGAACTCTTCATGGATTATGGATTCAATCATGTAAGATTTAGATGCAAATTTTGTAAGTAAGATGAATCCTTATTCAAGATCCAAATGCAAATTTAATATGCTATCGACTATGTAATTTAGATCTAGATGCAAATTTGGATCGGATTATAAATATCTATTAATAGTCCTACTTATATATATATTTTTTATGGATGAGAAATTAGTATTTCACAGATGGCCCCACAAGGCATGACAAATTAAATTGCTATTGAGTCCATTGATTGAGATAACCAATCTAATTTTTACATTCATTTATTCAATCATTTATAACAGAAAAGATACAATAAATTAAATTAGATATATATATATATGAACAGAAGGGACATTTTGCATGCATGTACAGAGCTTAACCAACCAATTGATCAATATCTCATAATTGATCCAATGATTGGATGATCCATGAGAGAGAATAAAAAGAAAATGAAAGAAAGATAGAGATGCACTCAATTGTTGGCAGTTGCTGTGCAGAAACCAGTCCTACTCACCATAAATTTTTCTTTTCTTAAATATATTTAATACACACACATTAATTTATATTCCTGTTTGGTCTTCTTATCTCTTTATTTCAAATCCGTTAGTCTGTTTCTAATAGGACCATGTTTTCAAGACTCTTAAAACTATCTCTTTGCGGACCATGAAAGAATCGGAATTCGGACCTTCTTAAGAGGCCAATTCGGAATCAATATGAAAAGTCCTGGATCCATCCAAGCAAGGCCCAATAAAAAGTCTCGTAAAGCCTCACGAGACTCAGCCTGAAACTGGCTTGCACCGCCTCCGCGCGGGATAACTGCTGATACGGTTTACATAACCGTCCAGTTTCCCATAACCGCGTGGCATAGCGGTTATGGCCAACCTATATAAGACAAAAATGCCCATTAAACAAGAGTCGAAATTTTTACTAAGAGAGCAGAGTCCAAATATCTCCAAACCAATCAGAGTTCCAAACTCCATACACATCTCGGCCTGTCATCCCGCGACAGAACGAGCCCAACCCATTTCTCATACGGCCTACTCTCTCCGAGATAGTACGTATCAGTTTCATTTTTTTTTTCTTTCTTTTGATCAGAAACCTACTTGTACTGTAGATATATAATATAACGATATATATGCATATGTTTGCATTATACATGCAGCACAAAAGGGAGGATGGAAAAACTATGCATTATTATGTTTTTTGTGTGTTTCCTTGTGTACACACCTGGCTTCATCTGAACCTGTTATTTTTATTATTTATTATTTTATTTTAAATGAAAGACATTACAGTGAATAGTGAAACATTTTGTGAACAGTATAAACGATCATAACTAAAAACAAATAATGAGTCTGACAATAATTTTAGAAATCAAGACCACACACACACACACACTCTCTTTTGAGAAGTTAGTCAGTATATATCCTCTGATATACAATATTAATTGAGAGGTTTCTTTGGTCCCATACTTTTCTTGAGACATTGTATTTGGTACAAGTAGGTCAAATAGTTTTCATGTTAGATATAGTTTTATATCATTTTACAAGTAGGTCAAACATAGATATATGAGAGCAGCTTGGGTCCGATGCTCATCGGACCCAAAGTGGTTTCGATGGGCTCGATCTGCTTTAAGATTGGTGCGCACGAATATTAAAGTAGACGCGAAAGTTCTGGCGTGAATCTTAAAGCAGATCGGACGGTCATAGAGCCCATATCCGATGGGCATCGGACCCAAGCTGCTCTCTAGATATATATATATATATATATATATATATATTAATTACGATTTTTGTATTTTTATTACAAGATGAGAATTTATAATACATAAAGAGGATTTAATTTTATAATTTTGCAGTTATATCACATCATCTATATTTTTATATGTGTGAGTTTTTATGTTCTTATTTAGAAAATTGTGTTTGATACATTTTAAGTGTAATATAATTCTTAAAGAACGAGTTCAATTATTTAGTGTAGTCCTATGGGAAATTAAAGATATTCATCTCAAATTCATATTAGCCAAAATCTCAAAACAGGTGGTCTGAATTGATAAAGTGTTCGATCGCTCTACCTTGAAATATCCAAAATTTTGGAAAAGAAAAAACAGTTGCAAAAAATTATGCTTGATTATTAGGTTACAAATTTTTATGATTTGAAGGTATTAGCCTAAATTTAGATTCCATTTTTGTTTGGGTTTAGTTAAATTGCAAAAGGCCCCTGTATTATCAAACAATTGCAAAAATTCTTTCACATTTTGGGGAAACAAAAAGTTTTAGTTATTATTCCCATTTTAGTCTCTATTTTGTGTAATTTGCATGTATTTCTTGAAAATCTGAATTTGAAGTTCTAATATTTACAGATTTAAGGCCCATTCTTTTTGTAATGGTTTCTCCGAATAATTCCGTCCAAGTTTTGTTTTGGGCTTGAGTGCGCGTATCGTTTGGACATTATTAGTTTAGTAGTGTTAAATTTACTTGAACCTTTGAGCTACATTGCTAGATAATATTCTATAGATAGATCCATCTTTCTCATCTTACGAATTAAATGTACAAACACAAAATATTATAGAGATATAAAGTGAAAATTAAATTGACATTCTCTGATATCATGGCATTGTTTCAGACCAAGTATTTGCTGTTCGTCAGTTAGTTTGAATTGTTTCTATTAATACTCTTATCCAAATGAACACTTATACCGAGACATAATAAGAGTTTGTATCAAAGGAACTTTCATTATAGAAAACATCTGGACTCTGGAGCAATAATTGATTATTATTTTCTTCACAGTTAACAACACAAAGTTTGGCTTCCACAAGTACTCAAAATATGCACGCCTATCTCTGTAAAACCTCCACAAAGGAAAGAACGGGTCTGCCAGAAAATCCAAATAGATGTTGTCATCTATAATAAGGATCCTAAATGATCCTCAAAATTGAAAATACTTTGTGTGAAGCTTGAAAAGCTGAAAGATAGGAGCTCTATACTATTGCCGGGGCTACAGAAAATGGACTAACATACAGAAGAAAAAAGAAAAAGAAAAACAATCAAGAGTTGAACAATTTACGGAAAGGCCCGTCTTTTTTGTCTTTAGCAGCCTCAGTCAACGCAAGGAAGCGCTTGAAGCCGGTGGTGGCAGCCCCACGGCCGAGTGCAGCAGCACGTGTCAGCACATCCTCTCGGGAGTAGGCAGAAAGGGGAGTTGTGAGAGCAGAAGAAAAAGCAGTAGCAGGAGCTGAAGATGCCGAAGAAATTGAAGCCGCCAATGCGGAAGCAGGAGCAGAGGACGAAGCAGTGGTTGGTGCATGTAGCAAAGCGACAGTGGGGGCCATGCTGGGGTGTCTAATGTTGGTAGTGGTAGCGGAATGTTTGTTGAAATCCTCCAATATTGTTTGCTGATCAGTTTTCTTCAGGCCCTGAGCATCACAAGTACCAGATGATTGTTACAATTATGCAGAATTTAAGAGTTCATTATTTGTTTGTTTGAGAGAGAGAGAGAGAGGGGGGGGGGGGGGGGGGGGTGGGGTGGGGGGCGACCTTGAGTTCGAGAATACGCTGGAAATCTGAAAGGGTGCCTTCAGGAAGAAGAGCTCTATAAGTATTTGCAACTGAATCCACTGGCGACAAAATGACCTATCAAATATTTGTCATTTAAATATCTATTAGATCAGCCAAGGAAATCACAAAATTTTATCGAGGTTAAGTTTTTCTTTTCCAGCTTACCTTTAAAAGAGCTTCAGCTTTGCTCATTTCCCGACTCACAAACTTTGAATAGCTTGTTGCAACTGTGGTCTGTTTATAAACCCAGAAGTCCATCAATAATTGACTAACCAGTACTTTGTAAAGCAGCATTTACTATCAAAGATTACATATAACAAAAATATAAAATACCTGCTTCCCTAAAGCTGGTATTTCCAATAGGATTGTCTTCACAGCCTGAGTGTCGAGCAGCATCTAAATTCAAGGAAATTATGTTAAGTTGTGTGCAAAAGTAAAAGCAATTTATACTCCTAATCAGCACAGAAATTACATCTGATACTCGATAAAAAATAACAAAAAACCTGTTGAGCACCAGTTTCTGATATGCTCTTGCACTTATATATGTTTTGAGAGAACCGGGGACCAAGCGAGGCTGCTAGCTGCCACATTGCAATTTTCAAAATTAGTAAAAGGACGAAAGAAGCTTTATTTCTTTTCTCGATGTTAAAGCATACCTTGTCCAAGAAAAATTGGAAGTAGGTCGGAGAGAGAAGAGAACCAAGCACAGGAATGCTAGCTGACAGTATAGAATTTATGCCATTCACATATCTGCATTATTGGCATCATAATATTTTATGAAGCGAGTTGCAAAACATTTTACTCAATAATAGAAAATAAGAAAGGAAAGGATGTGAAAGGCATACTCAGATTGGTCACCAACACTTTCCAGGCTGGCCCATGGGACCCGCGTCATTGCAAGCATTTCAGCATCAAATTTAGTCTCAACTCCATTCACAAGTGTTATTAGCGCTTTTGTTATCACTGCTGAGAACTCATCCTGCCAAAACCCATTGGCTTTCCAATTTAATCATTATTGGAGGAAAATGACAACCTCATTTCCAAAATGAAAAAGAAGAAGATACCAATTCATACTTTTTAAAATTATGCTGAATGCTTTCACCTCAATCAAGCTCTAAAAACAAAAACAAAAACAAAAAGGAAGAGATGCAGCGTGTACTTGCCTGAACTTCAGACATGTCAACTTTATCAACAAATTGAGGATCAATCATATTTGAGACATTTTCAGCTAGCTCCCCTGACTAACAAACATAAAAAAAGAAGGAAATAAAATTATGCAATAGATGGCGCTGAAAGTACATAATTCAACAAGGAAAGAAATTAAAGATTACGTTCTTAGCATATCTAATTAGCAGATATGGAGAAATAATGAATATGTTAATATTACTGTTTTATGGCAGTATTCTGCTGTATTCACGATGTAGCATATCATTCTCTCATCTCTATCTGAGGTCTGCATTTAAAAAGTTATCAAAATATCTCATACAACAGAAACAAATAAAAAATAAGCACGGACAATAAAGTAGAAATTCGACCTTGATTTGTCCATCAGTGCCAGTTGCAGCTGCAACTATGCCCGTACCACCTTTAGGCAATCTATTGTATAGTTTGTTTGCATATGCTTTCAGTATCCTCTGGAAGACCTACTCTCAAGGCAAAAACACACAAACATATAAACCTTCAAGTTCTCTATATATCTTTAACTTAAAGCTAAATAAGTATGCAACAAATAGTAATAGTACCTCCAACATTTTGAACAGGGTTTGGCTCTGGGTCAAAGCACTACACCTTTTCAAACTTCTGCGGATAATTAAAAACACCTGCATACTACTTGATAGGATATTTGTTTGACTTCCTTCATCTGTTTCCCATGTTTCTTCCTAATATTAGAACAACCAATTCTGAATATTAATAACTTCCTCCTTGTAATCACACATTGACCAAAACCAACACATGCTTAAACTAAGCTTCATTTTTTTCGAAATCCACGTAATAAATTGAAATGGTGAACTCTATTTTGTTGGCACATTACCTGTACAAGTTTTTCTAAACTCTCCATTAGGGTTTTCTCCTCCAGCTCGACATAGACAGTCATATGTGCCTCAAAACATGATGAGATGATGCCTCTAAAATTGAACTGCAATCATTCAGAACCCTTCTGTCTTAATGATATCAAGAATTCTAACTTAAAAAATTAATCATAGGAGGACAGGTTTCAAAAAAGCTATAAATAGGCAATTTAAAAGACAGATTACTGACCCCTGCGCCAGGAACTGCTAGATCTTTTTGCTTGTCTTTTTCCTGCAACCATAACTTCATGAGAAAATTCTATGAAGTAGTTCCAAATAGTTTCCGTATGAGATTATACTGCACATACCATTTGGGCTTTGGCATCAGGTTCAGTGGAGGCATCTTTTTTCTGATATCTATTTCGGATTTCGGCTATTCTTTTGCGGTCATTCCCTTCATCATCTTCCTCGATTTCTTCATCATCAGTTGATTCTTTGCTTCGAGATTTTTCAGTCCCAGCACCAAATTTGGAAGCCAGTTCCTCCTCAAATTCTAGGGTTCTCTGCAAAGCCTGATTAAGCAAAGAAAATTGATTTTCACCATGAATTACAAAGATAGGGAGGGAAATGACAGATTTAATGTAATTTGTGAAAGAAAAGTACCAATAGCAAGGTGCCAACATCTGGCTTTTCTTTAAGGTTGTTCAGTATGTCAACAAGCTGTGTCCTGAAACAGTTTTATTAAGTACTATTATAGAAAATGAGCTCTGGATATTAATTAGGTAGATTGAATAGCAAGTGGAAAAGAAACCTGGTAAGCTTGCAGAATTGAATGCAAAGCAGATAGTCAACATGCCAGGTCTGTGGAAATATCTTCCATATTTCCTCATTTGTCTTTAGCCGCCTCCTTATCCATGCATACCTCCTCTCTGTCTTGTCCAACTTTGCTAGTTCTGTTTTTCATTGAAAATAAACAGTATGACCAACCAAAAATGGGGATTGAAGGGAAAAACACATCAAAAGGCCAAGAATAATATTAGAGGAAGACCTGCTCCTTCAAAGATTTGACGGTATGAAGTGAGTTCCTTATTACAGAAGTTCTTGACTAATTCTTCCCTGACAGAAGGCTCCAAAGCATCAACAACAAGGCACGCATCAGACAGTTGTTGTAGTAGATTTGGCTCTTCTGTTTCCTTTCCAGTTCCTAAGCTGAAACAATTTCATCCAATCAAGTGAATATTTACTGTATCGTAAAACAGTCAATACATTTAAATAATTGCATTATAATGTTAAAAACCATTTAGCACACCTTGAAAAATCAGAAAAAACATGAGATTTAAGTATTTTCTTAATGTTCTTGAACTTGTCTCTTAGCTCTGTTATCTTTGGCACATCTCTGTACGCTTCAAAATGGCTGCATAGCTGATTTACTGCCTGCAGAATGTAAAATGATCATAGACAGAGAGATAGGGAAGAGAAATATTTACCAGAATTTCTGCAAAAGCTACCCACTATTACACCAAAATCTGTGGCACTTGTAAAATACTGAGCATTAAGTAAGCTGCAGTTGTCTAGTTTGTAACTTAAAAGTTTCAAGCTAATGAAACGGGCATGTATATGGCTTTTTTCAAAAAACAAAAAATATCGAGCATTAACTGGGAGTTACTAGAAAAGTAAAGGTGGCAGCTTTGTTGCTTATTCAATGATCATAAGAACAATATTAACACATCTAGCCCTCATCAGGAGTCAAAAATGACTTTCATTTCCTCTAGATTAAGTTCCTACTTCTAACTTCTTCTTTCCCTCTTATTATTTGTCCCATTTGTCCAAACAGTCACAGTTACATACTTGATGAGAAGAAAATCGAAACAAAAAAATTATTTTTCCTGAAAAGACAAACTAGCAAATAGTGGTACCTCTAATTGGGAACTAGCAAAAAATCAGAAGTAGAAGAGAGTTTGATGTGTTTTTCCCTTCAATCCCCATTTTTGGTTGGTCATATTCATTATTTTCAATGATCATAGACAGAGAGAAAGGGAAGAGAAATAGCTCATTTTACAACAAAATGGCTTCCCTCTATATTCATTATTTGTTGGTTTTTTCACTTTTGCAGTACCACAAATGATAGGCTTTTCGGCAAATAAGGATAATAGGGATAATATGCAAATTGAAAAAAAGGAATAGAACAAAAGAAAAATAAGGTACCTCTAATTGGGCAGCTGCCTCTTTGTATTGTCTTTTTGCCGCCATTACTTGAAGTTGCTCCACTGCCGACACTGCATTCTCACACCACTACTTATCTCAGTCAAAAATGTCAAAATTACAAGCATGTTCCACCAAATTTTTAAATATGTACCGAGCATGGTAAGCCGGTGAAGAGCAGTGATGGTTGTTGTAATATGCTTCTTAGCACAATCCAATTTCTTAATATCACGGCAAATCTCTTGCACCATTGTTTCGCTCTGTTCGGCCTTTGTCTTTATTTCCTTTATTTTCAGCATCAGTTCCTGAACAGCACTTGTTGCTGCTGCAAGTTCTTCCTTTGCTTTTGTTCCTGAATTGCTCTTTTTTACAACACAATTTAACACAATGATTCAATTTTTTTTTTCATTTGGAAAGAACAACAACTCTCTAACCATTTTGTTTGGTTGATTGAAAATGTTTCTTTTAATGGCGAACAATTGCATCCGTATTTAACTAATATTACTAGGATTGTCAGTGTGAAAAATGCACAGAGTTATCTCACTTATAATTTTTGAATTTGGAAGAAAATTTAACAATTCAATGGCGGAAATGATAGCCTAATTCGGAAGTAGAAGAGAATTTACCTGCTGTCTGACAGCTGCAAGTATGCTAGCATCAACCCGGCGAATCTCACTCTGTATCTTTTGCATTAGTGGCTCTACTCCAGATAATGATGCTTCTGAAAATTCACAATTTTGTTCTGTGTTCAGCTGACATGCATTCCATTATGCCAAAGATGGACTGGATCTAAAGAAACCAATTCTCATTTCCTCTTCTGAGAATTGGAGCAAAATGAAATATGCAGTTTGGTAAAATAAAAATGATTTAGAAAGAATAAGCTCTGCAGATGTGCACCTGTGGGAAACATCTGATTAATGTACTCCAGAGCACTTGATTTATCCATCTCTATTCCTCAATTTCTCAATGGGAAAGTGAGATCAATTGGTGGGGAGGAGGGGGGCGGGGGCTGCTGCTGCTGAGCTACGATTTGACCAGGTTACCGGAAAACACCCAGAGGCTGAGACTCCCGATTTGGTACGAACGGTCCCGGTACGGTGATACCGGCGGTGGCGATCCGACGAAGAAGTGAGATTTCACAGATTTGGACTTGGAACACTTGGTTTCACTTGCATCTTCAGATTGAGAACAACAAATTTGTTCTCATTTTTTCCATTTGAGATCTTGGCAGTTGCATTTTGCTTATTTTTATTTTATTTTATTTTATTTACAAGGAATACAATAGAGTTCCAAAGAAATTGGGCCTGTTTGATAAGTCTTCTTTGGGCCGGAATAGGGGAATAGGTAATACTAATACATGCTAACGCTGTCGTCCAAGCCCAATAAGGACAAGCGGCCCAGATCGAAGCTCAACACATTACACATCCTTCTTTGGTTAGGGTTTTTGGTTTGGACAGCCTCTCTCCACTCCCTTTCCCCTCCGCCTCGATACGAAAGCACGGCTGAGGTACGAATAGAAGAATTCACTAGAGAAGAGATGGCGACGGTGATAGCGACGTCCGAGGAGGATCCGGTTCTGGCGGTGGTGCGTTTCTCCTCCGAGCTTGCTTGGGCCGACGCTGGCCCCGAGGTGTTTCCCTTTCCTTCTCATTCCATATTCCAATTACTGGATTTGCTATCAATTCCACAAAATATATATGAATTGCAGCGATATGAAGTAGCTTGTTGGCAACTTACGTGGACCCTTGAGAGTATCAGAAATCTATGTCACCAGTTTTTTTTTTTATTTATTTGTTGTTATTTGTAGAATTTTAGTGGTTTTGTTTAGATTTTGAGGTAATGTATTGTGGGTGTTGTATGAATCACATAGGTAGCAGAACCGCAAGTGAATCGGCTATGCTTGGAAGCACAAGATTTTCTGGTGATGGAGAGGTACCTGGATTTGGTGTCTCTCATCCTCACCTCTGCAGACCTTATTCTATCCAGAGTCTCAGATAAAGGTACAAACTTGGTTGCATCCATGCTTCGTTTAAGTTAGACTTGTACTAAGACCCTAAAATTGAAATGGAAAAATTAAACAAATGTAGATTTTGAGTGCATAATCACGGTGATATGCAACTTGGTTACAAAGGCTGGTACCCCTGATGAGGCACTTGAGATGGCCAAGCTTATTTCCTCTAAACTCGTTCAACACCCAGAAGACAAGCCTCAGCTGCGCCTTAAGATGTATGATCATTTGTGTGACGCTCTATCTTATCAGTTTTTGTTGGCATGATGATTGATTATGCAGTGCTATTGCAGGCTGTTCACATTGTACAATATGTTAGAGAACCCATACAGCCGGTTCATTGTCTACATCAAAACCCTTGAACTGGCAGTAGCCGGTAAAGTGACCGAAAGTGTCATTCCTTCTTTTAAGAAGATTGATGCCTTTTTGAGCGAATGGAACATTGGCAAGGTTGACCAGCGAGCTCTTTTTCATTCCATCTCTAACATCCTCAAGGACAACAAGAGGTCCTCTCTCTCTGCCCGTCTTCCTTTTTGCATTTTTTTAATACTTTTTTTGTACTGTCTTACTAATTGTTGGTTGGTTGTAGCATGGGGAAAGAATCATTCACATTCTTGAGCAAGTACTTGGCAACATTTTCGGGTACAGATGAAGATGCAGTTGCTATCAATGAGGTGAAAGAGGATGCTGTGCGTGCTATTGTTGAGTTTATTAAAACTCCAGACCTGTTTCGGGTATCATATTCTACCTTCTTTCTTGCAAAAGAATTATATAAAAAAGAGTTAAGAAATAGTAATGTGATAGCATGCTATGATTTCTGCGGCAGTGTGATTTCTTGGAGATGCCGGCAGTGACACAGCTGGAGAAAGATGGGAAGCATGCGTCAATCTACCTACTGTTGAAGATATTCCTGACGCAGAGGTTGAATGCCTACATGGAATTCCACTCTGCCAACTCCGCCGTTCTTCAGAACTATGGTCTTGTGCATGATGAATGTGTCAGCAAAATGAGGCTTATTACTCTGATCGACCTTGCTTCTCATGCCTGCCCTGCTCCAATTCCTTACTCTCTTATCAGAGATTCGCTCCAGGTGAGTGTACTATTGCTTTTTTTTTTCTTTTCTGTTTTCTTTTCTGAAGGTTAATAGAAGGATCTTGCAATGTGTACCCTGTTTGCTTGTGATAGTTGCATATAACACTCATCCTTCATACAGACACCAAAAATGGCTTGGACCTTGTAAATATTATCTTTAGATTAGTGTGATGTATATGGTATTATTTGTCAAATTTTGACAAAATTTTCCCTTCTCTTGATATACCTCTGCATCTTCTCATCCAAATTAACTTGAATTCAAGCAAAGATGATTTACATGTTAGATTCTGATTCTGGTACTGGTTGAGGAGCAATTTTTTCGAGTCAAGATGACAATGCCAAGATGATTTAGTCAAATTTATCATTGTGGACTTTGTTTTATCAATCTATTGTTTTCTGCAAATAGCTTAGAACATGTTGGATGTTTCTGCAATATGGAATATTTTAATATTAGGACCCTTGATTAAATTTATACTGAAAGCAACGATTAATTTGTTATGCTAAATAGATTAGCGAAGAGGAGGTGGAGTATTGGATAGTTAAAGCAATTACTTTAAAGTTGCTAGACTGCAAGATGGATCAGATGAGTCAGACTGTTGTTGTCAGGTATCATCACTAATCATCATAAACTTGTCCAAATTGTACCGACAAAAATATGCTACTAATTCAAAATGTTAATATATGATTGATTGTTGTATATCTTGCAGCCGACACACTGATAGAGTTTTTGGGCTTCCTCAGTGGAATAACCTTCGTTCCAAGCTCTCACTTTGGAAGGTAATTACTTTACTATCTTCTTTTATTTTATTTTTAGTTGTTTTTTTTAAACCGTGGGGTTACAGATGTCAACAGATCAAAAGATTAGATAACTTTTATATTATTGTTTACAGGGAAATATTGCGAGTGCAATAAGCACAATACAAGCAAACAAAATATCAGAAGAGGCTGTACAGCCTTCTGCTGCTCAAGGCCTGGCAATGCGCTCCTAATTAGTTTCTGCTTGATCTTTAGCTGAAAATCAAGGCCCCACATCAATTTCCCCAATATATCACTAGTGTCTTCTGTGAGAAACATTGTCCAGTTTTGTCGAGGTTCATTGCATTATTTTATGTTTGCATTTTCAAGAGTAAAGAGACATAGTTTGAGCTTTTAGAAAGAGGCCTCAGCACTGTTGTCTTTTTTAAATTTTAACCCTTTTGACCTTTATGTACTTGAAAGATAAGATTGTAGTTAAATTCTTGTATTTGCTAGTGCACTTTGGAATTCCTTTTTTTTCATCTTTGCTTAGTATTGTTAGTTTTCAATTTGCTTGAATCGGGCAAAAGTTAATGCGACAATTGTGCTTACATGGGACATGGGTTAATTGAAGAGCTGGAATCTGCTGTATAGTTTATATGTATTATTGGTAACCGGATCTACCTTACTTTAAAAGGACTCGAAAAGTAATATTATGTCTCTGGGTATGTAAGGAGGTAATCCATTTTTGAACTTAAATATTGAAAGCATGATAATATGCATGTTCCATTCATCCTGCCTACAGTATAAGCTTATATCATAATCAATCAAAATCGAATTGTACATATTACCATCCAAAAGCTTAGTTTTTTAATTAATATTTGCCAAAGCTTAAAAGACAGGACCCAAAAATGGTGCAGCAGGGAGAGCTATGGCTTTTATTTTGTAGTAAACAGTTGTGCAGTGTGTTGTGCGGCTTGTATTTTATTTATTATCTAGATGTAGGGTTGTTAGTAGCTGCATGTTGTATTTGTTTGTTTTAAATTCTATGCAACCCTTGGAAGCCACTACAGAAAAAAAAAAGACAATCACAATTAAGATCGGTTGATTGCTGGATTGCACAAAATTCTCATTGCTGCTGTGCACCAATCTTAATGGCTTCAAGCAACGAACAGAATGTGCTAACGTTCAGTTTTCAATAAATAGGATTTGCTTCTAAGACAACTTGGCTAATCTAAAAATCGCTGCTATGTTAATGAAGAAAGCAACAGAGAGAGATGATGACGGAAAAAAATGAAAGAAAATTAATTTCAATCTGAAAAAGAATCGGAAACAAAGCATGGAAAAAAGAACAAATGAACAATCCTATACCAAGCCTGTACAACAAATGAATATATTTATTTGCTTTTGACAAAGAATATTTTGATTGACATAATCATAGCATGGCTCGGTCTTGCATCTTGGCTCCTTTCTTGCATCAGATTTACCAGCGCCTCACCTTGACACTTCTCACAAGCTGGTACAAACACATGGACAACCAAGTCAGGTAACAAGTACAAGAGAAACATAAAGAGAGGAGAGCAAGAAAAAATGAAAAAAAACAAAGCAACTACGATTGAACGAGCTACCTTTTGGCCGTGTAAATCTACTCCAAAGTGTATCGTGGCTATGTATAAGCCAAAAACGATTAGAATTACTGCTCCAGAGGCACAATTGGAGGAAGGTTGTCGCTGAGATGCCAATCTTTAGGGTAAACCTCATCCCTGTAGTCCAAGTGGAGATGCCAATTCAGTATTTTTGCACAATCTGATGGTACCGCTTCCATCTGTGTTTCATCCTCAACTAATTGTTGTATAAATGTTGTCTCCTGCCATTTTTTTTTTCAAGCAACAAACAGAATGTGCTAACGTTCAGTTTTCAATAAAAAGGATTTGCTTCTAAGACAACTTGGCTAATCTAAAAATCGCTGCTATGTTAATGAAGGCTGCAGAATTTCCATTAGTAATAGGCAATGAAGTATTTTACAGTACCTGAAAACCCTCCTTCACTGTATCCAGCTGCCGGATTGTGTTCCATGCAAGGTGGACCCGTTTGTCAGGGTCCCACAACATAGTAGAATTAAATGCAAAACCAGACATGTCCACATGAAATCTCCTTAATCTCTTGCTTTTTTCGTTTGTGTGCCAACCTAAGATCTTACCATCCTTGCAAACTGGACCTTCCAGTATCACCTTGCTCTTGTCATGTGTCAGCATTGCAACCGGCCACGTACCGAAACCCCTAAAATTATTCATTATGATTTAGACTAAAACATAAACCTCATTTTTATACAGAACTTGTACTATTTCTTTCAAATTTGTCAAAAAATTTACTGGTACAGGTCCTAAGCATAGTAACAAGATTCCCAGATGATACCCTTATTATTCTTTTTCAGCACCTTCCCAAATTATTCCCAAAAATTGCCGAATTGTACAGACAGCACATTATTTATCCAATATTATTAATGAAATTTACAAACTTTTTATTGATTTTACAAAAATATCAATAGTTTGACATATTATTTGCATTATAAAACAATAAAATATTCCCAAATTAAAACAATAATACCCGACTCATGAATTTTAGACTTTGCTTAATTATTTCCGAGGCACAAACCTGTCACTGTGCTACTTGGCTGCCTGAATCTGCTGGTACCACGCTTAGATTTTAACAATAGTTATTAAACATATTTCAGAATAGGAGTAGAAAAAAAAAATGCATACCTAATATCCCTCAAATGATCAAACAACTCGAGTGAATAGATATTATCATCATCAGCAAAGTACACGATCCCTTCGATCCTATGATACTCTATGAGATCCAATGCTTTATTCCTCTGATGCACTCCTCTATCCTTAATCTCACCTGAGGTGTGCTTACAGGAGATGTGCCGGTACATTACTCCAGACCGTCTCAGTATGGATGCGGTCTCCGTCGAGGTTTTTGAACCCATTTCGACCACGATCCATAGCAGAGGCGTCGGCACCAGACGCAGAGTCTGGGCCAACCGGTGCAGGAAGTAGGCTTGTGCTGCACGGTTGTATGTAGGAGTCACCACAATTATTAGCTTGTGCTCTGGTGCAAATTGCTTCATGGCTGCCTGATCGAGTCGGTCATCGGACGGAATAACAGGTTCCGGGTCGGGTTGGGGTTGGTGTTTGTAAGGGGAGGAGAAAAGCGTGAGGCCGAGCACGAAGCCGGAGGCAAAGAAGAAGAGCAAGAGGCGGAGAAGCAAAGGCGGGTGGTATGGGATGGAACCTGCGGTGAGTCCCCTTGCTCTGAGAGGGGAAGAAGGGGAAGAGACTGATCTATGATGATGGTGTGAATTGGGAATGGAAGCGCGACGCACAGAGACGGAGGAGGCCATGGCATCAAATCTCAAGTCAGAGAGAATGGAGCTGGAGCTGGAGATGTGAAATTGAGGCGATGATGGTTGATGGAGCGAAACCGTGGCGGAGAGAGGAACAGAGGGAGCAATTGGGTAGAAGGTGGGAGTTGTGTAAGAAAGGAGGAGAGGAGAGGAGAGGAAAGGAGAGGTCTGAGGTCTGAGGTCTCCATCTTTTGTTTTGACTTGGCTTTCATTCACCTTAATCTCACCTCACTGGCCACATACTTCTTCTTTCTACCATTAATGAAATCTCTATCATTGTTTATTTATTTATTAATTAATTAATTGATTGATGACATTTCTTAGGTAAGATATAATAGATTGGTTTTTAAATTTGCATGCGGAGTCATTTTCTCAACCTCCATCTCCATCTGATTTTAAGCCAAAGGCATTATTTGTCCAAAAATGTAAAAAACAGGAACAAACTTTCAGTTTATATTATAAATTTTATATAAATAAATTGTCAACTTATTTTATGTAATTCTTTTTTAAGGTTTCCGTTAATAATAATAAACTTTCTCACTTGTAATACAGGTTACAAGCTTACTTATTATATTATTATAAAAAATTTCAACCTTTTTGACTTATCACTAAATTTTATCAGCAGCTGATTGGATCTACTTTTGAGTTTATTAAAGTCGAACACCGTTCGATTCGTATTAAGATATGTGCGTACGTAAAGTGAAACAGAAATGTACAAATTTTAAAGCGAAGCGCACGCATCTTATTGTGGATCAAACAGTAATTGAGCCCATCCATCAAATCAAATCAAAGTAGGTCTGATGAACATCGGAGAATAAAACTCGCATTTATTAGCCTCAAAAAAATCCCCAGTATTTTGTTATAGTAATGAAATAGTGTTGGGGAATGAATGCAACGAAATTTCACACAAGTACAATAAATGATATACTGAACGAACTCATTGAGGGCCTGTTTGGCTGCTCCCCACAAAATACTGTTCACGTGAAAAAAAAAAAATTCACTCAGACTGAATTTTTTTTTTCCCACGTGAACAGTAAATTTTAGTTCAAAAATTTTCTATTCCTATTCCTATTCCCATTCCCACTGTGCAGCCAAACAGGCCCTGAGTGTTAGGGATATTCTGCCATCTTTTCCTAACGTTTGTTAATTTTCTAAAACTGTTATATCTTTTCAACCGACATTTTTATTAATATCCAAAGTTAATTGGTTTCAAACAACTAATTCAAACCGACCTACTTTGCGAGTGATGCGTGTACATGCAAAATTTTGAAAATTTTGAATTAATTTAGTAGAAAGTCAAGGGGTAAAAAAAATGAATGCATTCAAATAACTTATAAACCTTCATTTTTTTTACCGTTTGACTTTGTACTAAATGAGTTTGAAAATTTGAATGTGTTTTATGTACACGTATCGCTCGTAAAGTAGATCGATTTCAACGATTCGGATTCGTCGTTTGTAGCCAATTCAATAGATTTTTTGAAATTATGCTCACCAAACTTTCTTGGTGAGCATATTACACACTAGTTTTACTCATTATAAGTATTATTATGTGAATTGGAATTTTAAATACAAAATATAGAGCAATCATTAATTTAGTAATTATAAAATTATAGAAATATTCAGAAACTAAAACAACAAAAGCTACTAAATTGTTGATGTAGCAACTAATTTAAGTTTTTACAATTACAAAATAAAAATTTTCGAAGACATAATAAAAATATAAATTGAGATATTGTTATTAATGCATGTTATTAGAAAATTTACTGAAAACTTGGGGGAAAAAATGGTATCCAAAATCAAGATAGAGAAAAGAAGATTGCGCTTCATATTTTATTAATGGGGTAAATTTCGCTGGAGGTCACTAAACTTTGTCATTTGTCACGAATTGGTCACTCAAGTTTGATTTGTCCCTTTTAGTCACTCAACTTTGTCATTTGTCTCAATCAAATAACTTATATTTTTCCGTCCAAAATACTAACGGAATATTCCCATTCCGTCCAAAATATTAACGGAATATACTAGTTCCGTCCAAAATTCTAACGGAATGAGAATATTCTGTCCAAAATACTAACGGAATGAGAATATTCCGTTAGCATTTTGAACGGACAAATATAAATTATTTGATTGAGACAAATGACAAAGTTGAGTGACTAGAAATGGACAAATCAAACTTGAGTGACCAATTCGTAACAAATGATAAAGTTTAGTGACCTCCAACGAAATTTACCCTTATTAATGCAATGAGGTCATCTATTGATTTACATCCAGACCAGAAGCAACAAGAAAAAAAAAATTGCAAGTTTGATTTTTTAAGTACAAATTCTGGTTGGTGTATGAATTTAATAACGTGTAAATGTACTTTCTTCTACGGTCCGAAATTTGCGCCGAGATGAAGAAGTAATGTAGCTAGACCTGTTTTCTGCTCCGAATTATATTTGATCTTAGTTTTAAGAAAATGGGGTCCACATTTCGTACCACTCGTGTAGAACAAGAAAAATGGACCTCGTACACCGTGTAATTATGGAAATAGTCAGGGACACGAGGGAACACGTGCTGCTTAGGCAAGACAAATTCTTGGACACATTTTATTTTTTTTAAGGAGATCTTCCGACATCTTTATTAATATCCAAAGTTTAATAGAAATTAATTAATATACTCATATTTTTTATAAAAATATCTCATTTTCTGACTAGTACTCAATTTAATCCATTACCGGTTAGAAAATGGCCGGTATTCAATTTTTTTAATACAGTACCGGCCATTTAATGGCCGGTACCCAAATTTTTTTTTTTTTTTTGAGATAGGCATAACATAGTTGGCTAGAAGAAAAAGTCGTAGGAAACTCGGATTGAAGTTTGCACTCGGTTTGGCTAAGATCAAACAAATGCATTTGGTTGGATGAGTGTGTTACATCGATTGCATGTATCGGTGCATCATCGATGTTTTTGCAATGAAACATCAATGTTTTATTAGCCGGGTAGTGCTAAAAAACATCGGTGCGTCGCTGATATTTTTGTAATAAAACATCGATGTTTTATTAGACTTAGCATTGGCAATTAAGCAAGGTAGTGCTAAAAAAATATCGGTGCGTCGCTGATGTTTTTGCAATGAAACATCGATGCACTTCTGCCGTCGTTAGGCCGTGCATAAAGCATCGGTGCGTCATCGGTATTTTTGCACGAAAGCATCGTTTTTTTTTTACTTTAAATTGCCATAACTTTGGCTAGGAAACTCGGATTTGCGCGTATGACCCCAATTCAGAAAGCTTGGGAAGAGACGGGGGCAATGGCCGACGGAATCAGAATTGCAAAAAAAATACCGTTTAGTGCCTCAAAAATAGAGTTAAAGTTTTTTATCATCGGTAGACACACAACGACCCGTATGCGGCTAGTGACAGTGTCGTATGCAGCATAGTGAAATTGTTAAAAGTTAGTACCTTAAAAAAACGTAGTTTTGTGTTCGCATGCGGCTAGTGAATTTAATTTGACAATAACCAGCATTCTAAAATTGAGTATATTTTATTTTGTAATTATTGTAATTTTGCGTATTTCAGTATAATTTAACGTAATTATTGCTTAAATTGGATACCGGCCAGAAAATAACTGGTATGGGTATTTTTATAACTTCCCAGCGGATCTGGATATATTTATTAATTTCTATGAAACTTTGGATATTAATAAAAATGTCGGGGAGATCTTCAACACAGTTTCAAACATGGGTGATGATATTGACAAAATAATTTTTTTTATTAACGTAATAAGTTTAGATTTTTATTTGTAGGAATAAATATGTCCTTATTTTAATTCTCTCTGGATAGCATTTATTTTAGAATGAACTATTTTTATATTAAAAACCACTGATTATTTATTTTATTTTCATAATTAAAGTCTAGTATTTTAGTTAAATCTTTAAGGGAATGTTTCATTTTTCAAATTTAAGAAGTATAACATCAAAAAATTTAAGCAATAATTTCTTGTAGTGAAAAAAAATAGATAAAAACAACTTTTCTTGTAATATTAAATATTCATTTCTTGCATCACATGTCGTTTTGTTTTTAAAAAGTGATTATGCATTAGGTGATATGTACAAATTTTCCATTGTTGAGTTTAGAAAAAAAATGGTACAAACTACATTCATGATATATTATCATAATTCAATAAAAAAGATACTAGAAACTCTATTAATTGAAAATACACTTCGCATTGATGCAAAGTATTATCTAACAAAGTTGTTTGGTTGAATTTTCATTTGTAAAGAATGAGCTTTTTAATTTATTATTTTCAATTCTTTGAAGTTTCAGTTATGAAAATAAAACAAATAACAAATAGCCATTAATATGAAGAAATAAACATGTATTTTTTATTGGTTGACTATCCGTATACAATTTGGCCCTTCTTTACTATTTACTTCCAAAATTCTTACAGTAATAACTCTTTATCTTTATTTCCTTGCAAGTTTAGTTTATTAAAATAAATTTGTATTTTATGTGATTTTTTATTTGAATTGAAATTAATCTTAATATTTTCGTGTCTGACATTAATTTATTATTTGTCTTGATTTTTAGGGACAAAATTAAAATCTATTATTAGATTACATGACAACAAAGAATATGACCATATTAAAAAAACATTAATTGTTTTAAAAAAATTATCTAAACATAAATTCTTAACGGTAATACAAACCAATATGTCAAATTAATTAAATTATGTTAATACTAGAGATAGTTATTTTTTTTTTACCTCAACATAAATTAATGAATTAAATAGTTCACCATACTACTTCACTCAACATTGTTTTGAATAAAAGCTCCCTTGTATAGTTGAAAAAAAACATAAATTATAATTTTTTCTCGCTATGTTATTAAAGCATAAAATTTGCTACCAGTAATAAATTTATGCTTTTATTACAGTTTTTTTAAGTGATGTGTTATTTTAAATATATATGCGGTTATTAAAAATAAACAAAGCAATTTGAATTTGTTAAACAAAAAATGACACATCATGTTGTAAATTTTTTTATATTTCTCATACCAACTAAATATATTGAAACAAAAAAGGACATAGGTACAATTTTAACGAAAGTTAAACCATTAATGTACAATACAACCAGAGATTTATGGGTTAATATTCCTTTTTTGTTGTTATTTCAAATTTATAATGGCTCCTGCGCTATCCCGAATAGACACCGGACACGTCGGTCACGTAAAATATGAGATATCTCAGAGGATACGCACTCCCGAAAAACCTACGTAGATTAAAAATTTGTATTTATTGCGAGGATAGAAAAAATAAATATACAAATTAAATAAGAGGAGGGCTCAAATGTCTTAGTGTGCCTCACATTCTATATCTTAGTTTTTAAAGTTCAATTGTCGATTCTCAACATGATCTTCATATTAAAATATACTTGGAGACCAAATTTTATATTTTTTGAAATATTTTTACATTTTTTTACGATAGATACAAAATCGTTGTTTCTAGATCATACAAAAATATTGATTTTGTATCTATATGAAATAATAGTAAATAAAATTAAAAAAAATATAAATTTTGGTCTCTAAGCATATTTTAATATAGATATCATGTTAAATGATTCAAACAGACAATTTGAACTTTGAAAATAAAAATAAAGAATATAACACATGATGAGACATAAAAGACACGAAACATTTGAACCCTCTGTGTTAGATAATAAGTGACCAATATCAATTGGGTATTATAGAGGGTTCTTAGGGAAGAGTTATGTGCAGAAGGATTAATTTATTTGTGGGCGGTAATTTAAAATTAAAAATATACTTTCAAGTTTAAACATGCAGTAAAGGGAGTGCACAATATTTAAAAAAAAGCAACAAATTTAATGATAACAAGTAACTTCATATCTTCCAAATAAATGAGACTTCATCTTATTTGCAATAACAGAGATGCATTGGTCAGATTAAGTATATATTTTATTTTTAAAGTTCATACTACAAATTTAAACCGTTCAAACTAATTTTTTTCTTGAGAACTTTGTATAGATATAAAAATAAAATTATTAAAATTATTTAGTATCAAGTCAAGTAGTAAAAATATATAGATTTTCGCGCGCATGTTAATGCATTAATTTTCTGAAAAAGTTAGTAAAACAAAGTTTACAAAGAATGTAAAATTTGGTCTCCAACTATATTTTATTATGAAAATCATGTTAAATTGTTCAAATCGACTGTTTGGACTTTAAAAACAAATATGTACTTATAAGAATATACCCTAATATGCTTATACAAATAGCCAGCCGAATTTTAAGTATAATTTTGGCCTATATGTTGGAAATATATGCAAGTCTATTATTGAAGAGGATAAGAATGGATGTCTTTATTGAAATTCTAGAAGCCAATTGAGATATTTGACATTTGACTTGTTCAATTCTTCTTTTATTAAGCTAGTTCTATCCATAGAAAAGTCAAATATCTCATAAATAAATCTGATCAAATTTAAAATCTAAAATAGAGCGCATATAGATTCAGAAACACCTTTTTTCTACTTCAAATGTCCCTTCTCATATATTCTTGAGATTAAAACGAAGAAAATGCCAACAGGTTATTAAATACCAATGCGTGAAAAGGTTTTTACTTTTTAATATCATGTTAATTTTGTCTATAGGATGGGACAAGCATTAATTGCTGGAAGCAAACCCACTCCGGTTTAGATTTGCAGCATTGGAACTTGGAAGTATACACTTAAAAAGAATGTAAAAATAACAACCAATCTCAATTTTTGACTATTAATTTAAAGAATAATTATTAATCTTTGCACTTAAGTATTATCAAAATCCCTGCAGCAACATTAGAGGAATGATGTACCATTGTCCCCACTAATTATATGATTCTCTCTTTTTCAGTCTCCGTACTTGTCCCCACGTTAACTTTCATAGATATAAATACTTGGAAGATAATATATTAATACTTGAAAAATAAGATATTAATACTTTGATGCGTAGCTTGTAGTTCCTGACGGCACCTAGAGGAAGGTGAATAGGAAGTCTTAAAGACTCTTGGACGTTTTTCGGTTAAGCCCTCTAAACTAACAAGTCAAACAACAACCAAGTAAGTGTTACACAGGTAAAAGTAAATAGAGTAGAGTTAGAGAAATTTGACACGCAAGATGATAACGGAGTTCGGCGTAAAATACCTACTACCCAAAAAGAAATGATACAATTCGTGACACGTAAGCCTAACAAAGGTGGAAAGTCACAGCCTAACTTATGTACAAGGTGAGCATAGAAACTCGAGTTTGAGAGTCCTAACAACGGGATCGTTATACAACTATGGATATATGGTGAGCGGATGACGCTCGAGAAGGTGAGCCCCTTAATGCCCTACAAGCTGGAAAGTCACACAACTATTAGAATGAAGCACTAAGTAGATCTCCACACTATGGATGTGAAGGTTCTAGAACTAAATTTTAGACACTAAACTATATCTAAAGGAAGATAAGTTGAGTGGATTTGAGATAATTGAGAGGATATTGAGTTTAAGCTCACTCAACAATGAAAGCTTTCAAGAATGCACAATAAATACTTTTTGAATGTGGGAGGCGGCTAGCTTAGTCAAATCTGAAGTGGGGTAACTCCTTTTATAGTAGAGGCTCCAGATTTGCCAGATACGTTCGGACAGAAGTGATCCGTTCCAAACAGGATGTACGAATATTGAAATTAAGGTTTCCGCATTACTAAATTAATATTAACCATTCTGAACATCTATGTCCGTTCAGGACAGCTAGTACAATTTATCCCACGATTTTCTTGATAAGCGTTCCAAGGGATCACAACCGTTCTGGACGGAACCAATTTGGAACTCTCTGTTATTTTATGATTTAATTCGTTTCATATTGTTCATTCCATTCCGAACGGTTGCTCCACAGAAATCAACAATCTCAAATTTACTTTACTTTTCTTTTTTATTATTACAAATCTATAGCTTTGTAAAGTCTTGTTGATTTCGTCAGTTCTTCAATTTGGTCTTGCAATTAAGATCTTCATGAACCTTTTTTTGATTCTTCAAATTAATCTTGCAATTATAATCATCTTGAACCTACAAACTCACTTAATCATGAAAACAGTTAAATTCAACTCATGTATGTTTTGCAAATTATATCAAACAAAGTAATTAGAAGATTGCATACAACCAACCTAGCTTGTTATGATCATTCCTTTTCTAGACCTCCAATCGTCTCCGCATCAATCTCCCTCTAATGTAGTGGGGACCCTGTATCCCCGCGTTAACATTTCTCTAACAAAAATAGTTGACCTCATATGTATAAATACTTCAGTGCATAGGTATAAATTCTTGCAATATTTGATAATAATACTTTTAGATGTCATCCAGTGTAATATGTAAAAAATACTTGTAAGTATAGGTATAAATACTTGTGTGATGATGAGCCTGAAAGTACGTCATTATGGATCTCATTTGAAATAAAAAAATTACGTAGAAGACGTTCGTGGTTTTAGATTTGCAAAATTTTTCACAAATCTTTAGAAATATGGACGAGATTGAACGTAGAAAAAAAAATCACATGTAAAAACGTGTATGGTCCCCCATGTAGTTTGAGTGGTACCCCACATGTATTTATGGTGCAGGTATGTTTTAGATATTTGGTTGGAGAGACAATTATTTACGTAAAAATTGTTCAGTTCGTAGTTATAAATACTTCCGTGCATACGTATTAATACTTTAGAAGTTTGGTGGTTTTTTAATAATGAAAAAATATATGAGAATCAAATTTGTATATAAATGCAGGATAAAAAGACGAGTTGAACTTATTTTTTTGGTCCCCACATTCCACTCTTGCTAATTCTCCGTTTACATATTATCAATTTTGTTTTTTATTTTTGAATTTTATGTGATTTTTTTTTGTTTTATTAATTATAATTTTTTTTCACCGTCACTTTTACTCTTACATTTTTTTACCATTTTTCTCTATTTTTCTCTTAGAATTTATCGTATTTTAATATTAGACTTTAGATTACTAAAATTAATAATAAATTAATCAATAACTATTAACCAATAATATATATTATTAACAACAAGTCTTTCAAAATATATAATTTTTTATTAATATCTTTCTCAAATTAGAATTTTTCTCAATTATTTTCACAGTACTACCGAACATTTATTTTATAGCTCATTCTCATAATCATTTTCAAACATATACAAAATATGAATTCCTATAAATTAAATTGTGAGTTTCTGTATCCGAAAAATTTCATGCCCACAATTCCGTAACAAATGACCTAAGTTTCTATGCGGCGACAATGCATCAAGGGTCGTGCAAAATAAATTAGAGAAAAATCAAAAGATGCGGCACTTACCGCACTTGAAATAAATGGAATTTGACCGTTGACCATTTTAGCATAACATGAACTGTTGCAATTATTGTTCACTTGAGCAATTTCTATCGCAATCCTTCAATAAAAAATCCAACTGTAAAAGAAAATATTATAGCACACGTAATTAATTTGATCTTCTTTTATTTTATTAAATAAATGCAAAGAATAAAACAATAGAAAGTAAACAAAGTCCACGACTCCAAACCTAATCATTTGACTAATTTTAAAGACTTGTTTGTCATGACAGTAACAATTTTTTAGTTGGATATTGAATTAATGTATATTTAACTATTATAAATCTAGCAAATACAAGGTGAGATCTTTAAACCCTACCCATATACGGATATATATCTAAGTTTGCAAATTCTTTGGAAGTTTGAATAGCAAATTAAAGTCTTTGCATTTCATTTTTAAATCTCTCCTTCACCCTTCCATAATTGCAGAGGATAAGACCAAAATAAGTCTGTCTCACCAGCTTTAATGGACTGATGGTCCGGAAAAGTAATACTCCTCCCCGTACCGTAAAAGATTCCCCTCACTTTACGGTTTGAGATTAACTCTCTGCTTCTTTGAGATTCGGGCTAGGGAGGAGCAGTATTATTGGGCTTTGAGATTCGTGCCAAGTTAAAAATAACGGTCCAGATCCACTAATTCTAAAAGATTCCCTATTACGGTACCGGGGAGGGGAGGGGAGGGGAGGATCTGAATTCCTGATGGTCCTCCTCTTAGCTTCTTAACTGACCACCTACATTTTTCTTTTATAGTTATTTCGGATTCACAACTTCCTCGTCTATACTCTGTTATCATTTCGCTTTCAAATAGACCCGAGAGCGGAAGAAGCCAAGTGGAGACGAAGAAAAAGAAAAGAAATGGGAAAGATGAAGCTGATGCCACCGGTGGAGGAGGTCGACCTCTCCTCCGTCAAGTACCAGCCCCAGAAGATCACCTGTACACTTTTCTCTCCCTCTCCAATTTCTCTCCTTTTCTTTTTGGGCAAGTTTGAACTCTTAATCTAATTTTGAGTATAAATGATGAACGAACAGCGCCACACCTGACTGGATTTTCGCTGAAGCTTTTTGTGTGGCTAATGGAGTCGCCTGTCTTAGGTCCCCTCATCATCTCTACCCTCAAGAACCAAAATAAGATGACTCAGGTCTTCTCCTTTTTTACATTTTATTCTTCATTAACTTCATAATTAGTTATTAGCACATGACAATTCTTTGCTTTCCAATTTTTGTACCTCAAGTTTGGTTTAGTCCTTTGAATAGCTATGCTTTCTGATGCTTTGGTACCAAATTTAACAAAAATGAGAGACATCAACAAACTGTAAGAAGGGAGAGGGGAGAAAGAGGGACATTCATCTTGCTCCCGATTTAAATTTGTAGCAAGTGATTGGGGAGAATTCTCTATTCATTTCTTCAAAATTTGTTTCCTCTCATTTGGAGGGTAAGAAACATGACTTCCTCATTTGCTTCCCATTCCTTTGCTCTTTCTTTTCTTCCTAATTCAGGAGCAGATCCGAAGGGAGCTATAAGCTATGGTCCTATGGACAAGTTAAACAATTAGACTGTCTTTTTGTCATGGTTCAAAACTGGAATTGTTCGAACTCTTGGACATTCTACAGTACCTAGTGTATCTCATAACCAATTATAAAATTTTTACTTTTCTTTTTAATTCTTTCTTTATTTGACTTTTTCAGTTGCTTCGTCACACGGTGATCCCTGAACGGCCAATGTACCGTCCAGAGTTTCCACCCCAAGGTAACCTATCAACTGCTAATATTTATAATTTTATATTAGAGAATATCTTATTAGGAATTTAATAGATGACCATGAGAATAACTTTATTTTCTCAGGAAAAAAACATATAGGAAAAATTAATGTCATTCTGCAAAGGGACTTTCTGTTTTATTTATTTTAGTGATAAAATGGCAGAACCTGAAAATGAGGTGGCGATTGTGGATGAAGAGAGAGATCCAATTGACCGGCTTCACACGGCCACACGTTGTCTCCCTAACTATGACCCCTCCATTCGTCGTAACAAAGAGAGCCCTCCATTTCTCTACTGGAAGATACGAGATTATGCGCATGCATACCGATCTAATGTTACCACCCCTTCTGTTGTATGTTATCTCCATGGTTTTTATTTATAATAGTTTCAAGGAGCATAATTAACAGCTGGATGAGCATGCAGTTACCACAATTCTGGTAACTGTTTTGTACAATGGTTCATTGTGTACAACCTTGTTGTAAAAGTATAAGCAAAAGTCAACTTTGTTGGTGGCGTGATCCTTAAAAGTTCTTCTGTATCTATGTCCTTTTTATGATGGCATGCAATCTAAATATTTTCAATTATGAAGGTAGCCGAGCAACTTATATCAGCAATAAAAGAGTGGAACACTGCTAAACCATCCATGCCAATGTTGATACACTTCAATCCTGAAGATGTCAGAAAGCAAGCAGAGGTTTCCACTTCAAGATTTGTTGAAGGTACTTATAACATTAATTGCTTATGGAATCGTAGACATGTGCATCTAAATAACTTGCTTCCAGATTCAGTAACAGGATTTAACAGAAAATCATTACTGATTAAGACCATCTTATGCACAGGGAAACCGATATCCATACTGGATGGAATTTTCATAGCAATCAAGGATGATGTTGACTGCTATCCTTTTCCAAGCAGAAGTAGGCCTCATCCTTCTTTAGTATATGTTATTTTCATGTGAATACAGTCACAGGTACACAAACTTTTGTTTGGAATGATATTGCAGGTGGTACCTCATGGTTTGATCAGGTACGAGCAGTGGATAAGGATGCAGTGTGTGTGGCTCGATTGAGGCGATGTGGTGCGATACTAATAGGGAAAGCTAACATGCATGAGCTGGGACTTGGAGTTACCGGAAACAATCCTAACCATGGGTATTAAAATTTGAAAGCTTTTACCTCTTCAAAATTTCTATACTCTTCACTTCTTCTGACCTGTACTCACTGTTTTGGTTTCTTATATTTGTTTAAACTGCAAATGAATACAGAACAGCTAGAAACCCACATGCATTAGACAGGTATACTGGGGGTTCATCGTCAGGTCCCGCCTCAATTGTTGCATCTGGCTTGTGTCCTGCTGCCATCGGTACTGATGGGGGTGGTTCAGTCAGGATTCCATCATCCCTCTGTGGTATAGTCGGCCTTAAGACTACTTATGGGCGCACCGATATGACTGGGTACATTCAGCTTTATTTTGCTTCTTCATTTTCCTCTATATGTGTATTTGATAGGTTTTTGCCAATATAGCTGACTCTTTGTACCATATCTGCAACTAGGAAGCAATATTCTTTGTGTTTACTTGCAATTACCACAACTGTTAAACCAAAAGATAATACTATGAGAGAGTGACATTATATTGCTCCAAAGTTTCTCTTCTCAACTCAAAAATAGCTTTCTGATCTGTTTGTTTAAACACCGACACTGACACATAAATCATCTTAGCTTTTTTTTCTTCACTTAATTTGTATTTATGTAAAACGGAGGCTCTTTAGTAGGGGTCAAACTGTTCCCATTAAGCGGAACTTACCTTTGCAATAACATTAGTATTATAGCTTGGTTTTATTTTGCAGTATCTGAAAAACTTGCATTTTATTTCCATCAAATAGAAGAAAAGATTGGTTTTATTTTAAATTACAATATGAAATTCAGTTTAATTTGCAAAAGAACCCTTCGCTATTATGCACCTATCTGACTCTTGTAATTATTGAAATGGCAGTGTTTTGTGTGACGGCGGGACAGTTGAAGTTGTTTCTCCCCTCGCAGCCTCTGTTGAGGATGCTATGCTTATGTATCTACTTTTTCTTCTTTATCCTAATTTCTGCACATGTCACAAATACTTGTTGTTTTATTTATGAACACTATGTCCGTCTACATGTAAATGTTTAGATACTCAGCCATAGCAGGCTCCTCTCCTTCTGATAAAATCAGTCTGAGACCTGTAAGTAATCCTCTTTCATTTTACGTACTTTTATATAACTATACTGTATTACTGGTGACAATGCAATAAAGCGTGATGAAGTTCCCTCATTTCTTTCCATTCATGTCTCTGATTAATAGTCGTCTTATTTGTTTCTAAAGATATCATAACTATAATTTCAGAACTTACAATCTTTTCTATGTTACTTTCAGTCACCTCTTTGTTTGCCGAACTTGTCATCTTCTGATAATTTAACCACACTGCAATCTTTGAAACTCGGAAAATACTCTGAGGTGCCCATTTTTAAGATAAGTTCATTTTATTTTTCTATCTACATAGATGCACTTTATCTGATTTTCTTTTTTAATTTACAGTGGTTCCATGATGTATCAAATACTGAGATCTCGACTAAATGCGAGGATACCCTGCAGCTACTTTGTAGTACCTTTGGTAGTCAGGTAAACACCTAGTCTTTTACCACTTACTCTTTTCCTTTCTTGCTTTCTTCGTCTCTCTTTTCCTGTGTATTGCTTTATGAAATTACGTGTTGTTACAATTATTATCGTCTTCTCTAACAAGGTGGTCCTTTTTTCCTTCTTTATTATTTTAGATAGAGGAGATAGTTTTACCAGAGTTAGAAGAGATGCGGACAGCACATGTTGTTTCAATTGGGGCTGAATCACTTTGCCCCCTCAATCCTTATTATTTGGAGGGGTAAGAGTTCTGACCTTTGCTGTGCAAAATTCCATTTGCACATCAGCAATCTATTTCATATAACTAGAAAAGGAGAGTTCATTCTATTGGAAATTACTCCTAGGATAAAACAAACTATTGAAAAAGGAAAAATCTAAAAAAAAAAAGATACAAGTTAATGTGATGAAATACAGACACATCAGAAGTTATACTATAGGATATATGACTTTGTAATTTGTACCGTGATGTTGCAAATGTCGGGTTAAGCATAATGATACAAGTTAATGTGATGATTTCTTACTTTATTTTTTCCCTGAAGCTTAAATATTAGACTCAGGTCTTTGGATAAAACTTATGATATATTTTTGAATTTGCTTTTTTTGGGTTATTGACCGTAAAGGAGGCGATCTGATTTTACACTAGATACACGAACAAGTTTGGCACTTTTCAGTTCCTTCTCTGCTTCAGACTATGTTGCATGCCAGCGTATAAGGTCCTCCCCCCTCTCTCTCTCCGAACCATGATATATGGTTTAAATAGACTGAATGAACACATGGTCCCTTTTACCGGTTCTTCTGTTACTTTTTTATGTTCTATACTTGATGGTGGTTTTCCCCATGGAAATTACAGGAGGAGAATAATGTATTATTTTATGGAAGCATTTAAGAAGGTTGATATCATTGTGACCCCTACCACAGGGTACCCTTTCTTTTGTTTGTCTAGACATAATATTAAGTTCAGATAGATTGTTTTTTCTCGGTCTTACTTTCCTTTTTGTTCTTCCAGAATAACCGCACCACAAGTATCACCAAGTGCTCTGAAAGTAGGGGAGTCTGATTATGATGTATCAGGTGAGAGCTACAATACCTTTTTAAAACCTAACCTACCAGAAGATCAAGAAATTCAAATTTTGGCTTGAACCAGCCAATTAATTAACCTGTTGTCCCTGGAAGGGATTGAAAATGCCAAATTATTAGGTTTGATTGGCCTTTGGTTACACATCACAACTTATTATAGAATTTTCATGAGAAAATGGGAGTAACAAGTTACCCTAATTTTCTACAATTAAAAATACTTCAGTGAAGGGCAAAAGATTATGTCTATGTTAATAAAATTGAAAAGTTCATTGGTGAATTTTTCTATTATAATTTATATTTTTGGAGCTTATGACATGGGCATATTGGAGGATTCCCTTTTGAACGTGCTGCTCTACAATGATTTTCTTAACTAATTTATTAATAATTCTGATCAAAATTTAATTTTCCTTCGGTGGTTTGCTTTGTATTCACATAGGCTATCTGATGCGATTTGTGCAACCTGGAAACCTTCTTGGTCTCCCTGCTATATCTGTTCCAGTAAGTTAATAACACTGCAAGATAAGATTGCTTCACCAGTAGATTGGATTTGTAAACTACTGAATTTTATTGCAAACCGTCTATTATATTTTTGCAGATCGGGCATGATAAGGATGGACTCCCAATAGGACTCCAACTGATAGGCCGGCCCTGGGGTGAGGCTAGCTTGCTCAGGGTTGCTTTTGCACTTGAGGTAAAACATCTTTAATTTTAGTAAATTCTTATTCCCTCGCCACAAACTAATAGGCAGTTGGTATCACAAGGGAAAAAAAAAGACAACCAAAAGATTGTTTACTGGTACCATACTAGTAGGTCCTCACAACTAGCATGCTGTACATAAATCCTTGACACAGCTTATTGTATTAGTCGATCATTGTTGTTCTAATTTTTAGGTTGGTTTGTTGAGTATTGAAATGTTTTACATCTGCAGGAACTTTGTATGAAATTTCGCAACAGGCCATCTGGCGTATATTTCAATGTGCTTCAGACTTCCCAATGAAACCTTCAAAGAAGAAAAGAGAAGAAAGACAGAAGGTTCTCAATAAAACCTGGTATTCTTGATTGAATTGCATTATGCCGCTCTCCTTTTATATATATTCGAAGTTGCAACTATATTACTTCAATAAGTTCATTGGTTTATATTTTATTTAAAAGGGTTGCTAATGTTGTTTTTTATTTATTCTTTTTGCTATTTGTTTTTAAAAATACAAGAGCTTATATGACATGACAACTCTTGCACGTAATTACATGCATACAAACTTTTAAAAAATGTGTGAAACTTGTGATTAAATCTATAAATTAAACTTGTGATTAAACCTATAAATTAGTTTTTGGACTCCCTGACGTTAAGTACTGTAAAGATCCATTTTAATGGGTTATTAATCGCCGTATAATCTAAATCATGGATTATACATTGCAATTGATCGGATTGACCATAATTGATAGTCCATACGTCTGATTTGATAAGAAACCTTACTGTATTTCTTAATTGCTAGTTCACTGCATTGTACTGTTAACATTTATATTATATTATGTTATAATCGTTTTTTTGATTCAAAATATTATGTTATAGTTGATAATTTATTATTATTAAGTATATAATTGATTAACTAGAAAAATAGATGAGAACTAGCCTTTAGTCTAGTAGCAAATGCACGTAGTCTCCATATGCGAAATTGTAGAAACGATCTCCACGGTGTCGTCAAAAATTTGTTAACAAATGTCATATTTTTTTTAATTGGTGTCGTATTTGTTGTAGTAGCGATTCGTGTCCATAATCGAAATACCCATATAGGAGAAAGACAAAATATCTATTTGACGGAGTTTCTTCCTATTAATAATGAGGATCTTACATATCAAAAATTCCTCAATGGTAAAAAAAAATCTTTTTTTTTTACTATTTATGCAAGAGTATCTTACATAAAGATACCTCAGGATCAAGAAAGTGGTGACACATTGTATAAATCTTTCATATATAAAATAGATAAATTATATCAAAAAAATCTACATGAAATTCTATATATCTTTAATTTTTCCAAGAACTCTTTATCAAATGAAATCCCATCGAGAATTCTCTAAATTTTTCATTGGTCCAATTCCATTTCATCCAATTCAATTGGATTCAATTAAAGTAGATTATAGTTCTTTCATTTAAAAAAAAAAAAATTCAAATCAATCCAGAATTCTATAGAGCTAGTTCCTCGATCAAGTACCTTTTCAGATGGAAGACGGACCTGGGAGATCTTTTTTGGAAATCTATGACTATGAATTGATCAGATTCAAAAGTAAAAAACTTGTGTCAATATCTCACAAACATGGAGTGTGAATCAAATCCATGTTCTGATAAATCTTTTCCATTCGGAAAGAAGGAAAATAGAGTCTTTTTCGTTTTCGAAGGAAAAAGAAATAAATTCGTAAACGTAACATGAAGATAATAGAAGAAAGCAATCTTATTTCTTTAATCATTTTCGAAGGAGATATTCAAGATCGTAATTATTATTACCAATACAAAATTTATAAAAGATTTTTGCTAATGACATGGAATACGATGGGGTTCGAACTTAGAAATCCTTTCCAACATTTATTCCTGCTTGATATTCACAAACTTGGTATCCGAAATTGAGGATATATTGGATATACCGTGGGTAATTCTTGAAAACATTCTTGACTCTGATAAGTGAGAAAATCTTTTTTAATGGGTCTTCTCATTTTCTTTCTTTGTCATGAGTTCAAAATAAAAATCTCTGTTGTAATAATAAAGGTATGGAATTTGGAGTCCATCTTTCTTGCAAAAAAAGAAAAAGAAAAAAGAAAAATATATCTTATAAAATTCTGGTATCAAGATCTAACAGCTGCTTTATCCCGTTTAACCGCTGAAGGACCACCCTGTTGTCAAGTGCTGTCAAAAGTTTTTTAAAAGCTCACATGCATATAAAGGACTGATCATAGATAGAAGAGAAAACACATTGCTATTCTTATAATAGAGAGGTACAACAAATGAGAATAAAACAATGATATCAAAGGTACATAACCAAGGTCTCATCTACTAAAGTAATTCATGAAAATAACAATCGGAAATGAAACTTTCATAAATTATTGATGTGTTGATGAATGAAGACAAGGAATTGTCAATTAAAACTAAACGTACTATAGTATATTTTATCTGAAGAGGTCTGAAATATAGTCCTTTATTTCTGTACCAGCGGATGAAATCTCCAACTGGGGCCTATTAAACTGAAATCTTGTCGGTCTATCACTGAGACTGATCACTGGGCTTGTCAAGTCCTGGCGGGGTCTTTCCAGGGTGGTTTGTACCTGAGGCAGCCTTTCCTATCATGCTATCATAACATTTCCCACGATTAGTGTATCTACAATTGAATATCTCTAATGCTGCGAGCTGGCTCTGTGTGTGTGTGTGTGTGTGTGTGAGAGAGAGAGGAGAGAGGAGGGAGGTTACCTTCTGTCGACCAAGACCATGGACCGGAGCTCACAGTTGGCAAAGCTGCATAAATCCATACATTAGATGTCGAAATTTGTATACCTTCTTTTTTGTGGTGTGTGTGGGTTTGGGGGGGGGGGGGGAGGGGGGGTGAGAGAGAGAGAGTAAACGTACTGCTTGGTGATCTCCTCTTGAATGACAGGATGGCAGTCTTTCCCAAAGTTGCTAAGCATTTGATACAAGAACCCACTATGGCTCACTATTGCTATTTCTTTCTCTTCTCGCGTCCACAACCTTAATTGAACAATAACGAAAAAAAGGGGGAAAATTCAAAGGTTTTATCTACCTATTCACTGCCAATCAATTGAAATATATAATTTTTCTTGATGTAGTTTTGTTCGCTTACAGTCGCAAAGTAACATCTGATATATGATATACCTGTGCTAAAATATCAATTTGCAGAGAATTGAAACTTCAAAGCTAATAACTAAACAAATACAAATCAAACTGAAGAAATAAAGCGTACCAGTTAATAAACTTTGCACCTCTGACAGTGATTTCTTCATTTTTCTCTCTCACATCAGGTTTCCACAGTACATCTTCATCATTCTCAATCTGTGGTAACAAAATATTTAAGAAGATAAGATGATTTCTTCTTTATCACTTTCATTCTCAAAGTTTGGCTAAGCACATAGCATGGTACCATCGCAGACTAAAATATAATACTAAAAGCGAATGAATGAAAGGGAGTAAGAGGACTTGCCAAAGAGAAATCAATTGCAGGAAAAACAGGGCGATACTCAGTTATACTTCTCCTCTTGTCACATGGGTGCTCTCCCTAAAATTTTATTTTACAATATAAACGACAAGGATATAACTGTATTAGTCAAATTTACTATGCAATATTGGACAGTAATGAATCAAAAGATTAAAATAAAGAAATAAAAAAGAGTTGCCTATACCAAATGCTCTCTACAGGATTCAACAGCAAGAAAAGGAGGGGCACCCAGGCTAGATACAGCAGGCCGACCGCTATTAAATGCATTTTGTATCATGAGTGGTGTTGCATTTGTTCCATCAGTAAATCCCTCTCCACCAAAAACCCCAACTGCAGTTTGCATTGTCCTGTCATTATTTATCCCCATTAATTATGTTTACCCACATACTACTTGGAAGAGATGAACAACTTAAAATGTATGACTAAACAGGTGCAAATACCTTAGCAAAGGGGAAGTGATGACCAGCTCAATCTTTTTAACAACCCCAGTTCTTTGTACATGCATTCTCAAATTATCCACCTAGACCAATACCATTCAAATTTATACAGTGCAAATGACAGATATGCGCATCCAAGTAATCTCAAACTGAATTGATATACATAAAAAGAAATAAACCTGGCTCCAGCCGAGATCAGTGAGATGCGCATCCAAGTAATCATTAGACAGATATGCACTGTAATCCTTCTCTCCCGCCACATTGTGGATCCCTTGTGCATGCCTCACCTTAGACATTTTTTATTTCAATTTCAATTATTGCGCTATATGTGGTCTGGAATTAACTATGCTATACTATACATGTATGTTATAAGCAAAAAGATGAGAGTTAACTTACCAGATGTAGGGTTTTACAACGATGCAGAGGGTACATGCCAGTGCTGGTTGTGCCTTCCATCTCTACACAAAATCAGAAGAAATTGCTATGTTCAAAGAATAAATGAACAAAATAAAATTCTATACCAATTGCACTCTCCTAGTTCTGGTAATATTAGTGATCTATTTCATAATTTGTTATTATAATCTTAATGCTAATTGTTGCATATGTATAGTTTGTTTCAATTAGTTCTGGAATATGATGCCATTATGGGGTGGGGGATCAATTGAAAATGGATTTGATGGATAATTGCAACAATCAAATGAATTCGGATTGAAATACCTACCCTGTTTTCTTTTCCTAAACTTAAAAAGTGATCAGTAACACATCCTGCCCCAAGCTTTTAATACAGCAGAGACCTGATTCGATCTCATAACAGAGAGTTTTGTTGGGAAACAACCAACAAAACAGGCGATGGAAACACAGGTAAACAAGAAGGATGGAATGAGATGTGAGAACCTACCTGAGTAGGAGGAGGAACAGCGAATAGAGGAGGAGCGGTGGCGAATTGATCGAAACGAAACGGAGGAAAAATAGGGATGAATTAATGGAGAGGAACAGGACGGAGTGCTAATAAATTGCATTGCAAAAGACGAATCGAAAATCGTGCAGCTGTCCTCGTTATACGAATAAATAAAGGGGACACTTGGTTGGTTGCCCGCTGACTGGCGGAATCGAGATCCAGTAAAGTAACCCAATGTTTGGGTTTTAGATCTGGACCGTCCGATTCGAATTCGAATCATCCATTCTGAAGTGGAGCGCATACATCCGACAATAGATTCGAATCTCGAGACCATCCCGACCGACAGATTCGAATTGGACGGTCTCGATCCAAAACCCAAAAATAAGGTTACTTTAGGGGATCCGGACCCTGACTGGCGCTGGGCTTTTCCCTTTATTAATTACTTTATTTATTTCGGCCTTTCGCACCTCTCACTTTGTTGAAAATATTTTTCTTACTTTTTGTTGCTAATATTTTCAAAGAAGGCTGCGTTCGGAGCATATTCTTCATAGGAATTCATATTCTCTGCGTTAACCAGTAACTACCATTTTTAGTTTAGATTCGATCCGTTTGTTACATACTAGGTACGAATCTTAAAGTGTGGACCGGAATGTCCCCAATTCTGATCGAATGGTCCTCAAACAGTGTGTTATTACAGAGCATGCAAATGCTCTCCAGACCGATTTTTTTTAATATCCAACATTAAATATAAATTATCAAATATATCCAGTTTGGCTAACTATTTTTAAAACTGTTCAGGCCGGCCAAACTTTGGCCGGCCGAATATTTAATCGGACCGGCTAAAGTTTCGGCGGCCTGAAATTTTTTTTTCTTCTGTGAAATTGACTATAAAAGGCCGTTTCTCTCTCCTCCTACTCACAACTCACTCAAACCCACCAGAAGAGAAAGAGAATAAGAGAAAGAGGAAGAGGAGGCGATTTTGGAGACGAAAAAGATGGACAGTAGCAACTAAGGTAGATCGTCCAATCGTGACGTAGCGAGAGGAGGGTTAACAAGTGGTCGAGATAGAAATGAGAGAAAAAAGAACTGTCAGGTATGTTTTAGGGATATAAAGAACTGTCAGGTATGTCTTACGAAGGAATTTCTTAGGCAGCCTATTCGGTTTGAAATTTCAGATGATCCAGAGCCTCCAACATCGGACGATGAGTTTGTTCCGTGTACTTATACTGGTAAAGCTAGCACTTCGTCTGCTGTCACTGATCCAGAGCCGTATACTAAAGAGTAGGATTACTAGTGCTTACATTATGATTTTAGCATTTTAAGTTTGATGAATTAGGGTTTTACCATGTTGTACTGGAGTTTTAATTTCATCAATTTAGTGTTCATGTTTTAGGTTGAATGTAACATTGTAACTGAATCTTAATATATATTTGAAGTTCATTTATTTAGAATGGCAAATTACCTATTTTGCCCCTGCCTTTAGACAAGATTTCTGACCCAGTTAAATACATCAATAAATCACAAAAATTGGCATGCATGTAGACTTGGTGTTTCTCTACATTTTCATTAAAAGAACCAAATTTTTTATTTATTAAAAATCTCAGAATTAATTTTTGAATATGATAAAAAACAGTAAAAAAACTGACATTCAATTTACTCATAACTTAGTCTTAGTTCAAACCATACAAATAAAGTTCACACAAATTGCAAATAAAATAATTCTCAAAACTATATCTAATTAAATAAATTCACAACATGCATACAACTTAATTTAAATCACCTACTACGCCTAAAATTAATTCCGAAAAATCAACCAGTTCCAAAAGATGACCTACCAGTTGCAGAAGATGGCCCACCAGATGCCCTTGTTTGACTACCAGATGCCCTTATGCGTATAAGTATCCATATTTGTGCACGCTAGTTGTAAAATCTTTCGAATATTAGATGGTCCCCTAAGTAGTTAGTGGCCTCTTAGTAGTTAGTGGTCTCTCAAATAGTTAATGCCTAGAAAACAAAATGGAGGATTGTTATAGGGAGTACAGCTAGGCGCTCTCTAAATTTTATGGATACTAATGCAGAAACAAGAAAAAAAAAAGTACATAAGCAATAGTCATGCGCATAATTAACAACTTTATTTGACAAAAATAATAGGGAACATTGATCGATACCCATTTAGAATACTTAAACCATCTGTGTACGCAGCGCAGGTTATATGGCCATACGGATCTCCTCTTCCTCCTCCCCCTCCCCCTACTTGAATTGAAGTGCGCAGCTCTCTCTCTCTCTCTCTCTCAACATTTTTCTTAGGATGCAGAGATCATTTCGCATGTTACTTAATAATTATTTTCTTTTTCAATTATGGTATATTGCATTAAAATTCACTTATTTTCTTTTTCAGAAAAGATGGTTACTCCTTACGAGTGAGTCTATGGTACTATGCATAACACGAATTAGTCTGTACTACATAGCCATATTTTTATTTTGAAAATTCTAATGGTCGATCTCAACCGTTCAACGTGATACCCACATGCATATGTACTTATAGACTAAATTTTATATTTTTTCAATCTTTTTTACTATATTTTAAGATAGGTAGAAAATCACTTGATCTGAAAATTCTGAACCATCCAATAGCAGTGATTTTCTACCTATCTAAAAAAAATAGTAAAAAAATTCTAGAAAATATAAAATTTAGCCCACAAGTATTCTCATATGGAAATCGTGTTGAACGGTTCGGATCGACCGATAGAATTTTGAAAACGAAAATATTGATCCGTAGTACGGACCAATCCGTGCTATGCATAGTACCATAGACTCACTCATTACTTGTTACCCCAACTTCCGTTTGATGAAAAGATCAAATTATCAAGTAAACAATATACATCATGAATTCAAGTAACCCACGTTACAATACTTGCAACATCAGCAAAGTTCCAACAGGCCTACAAACCCCAGAACCATCTAGCTGGTACAGACAAATGTTACATAACTCGCAAAAGAAATCTGGCACCAGGAAGCTGATACTTGAAACTCCAAAACAAGATTGAATGCTATATTGATTATTGACTACGAGTCTACGACCTACACAAGTACATATCAAAACCAAATTCTCAGGAACAGCACCGGTAACCATCCAGATCAAAGTCAGCTCCATATCAAAGGTACATAAACAAGGTGTCATCTACTAAAGTGATACATCAAAATCACAATTGGAAATGATATTGTCATAAATTACTGATGTATTGGTGAATGGAGACAAGGAATATTGTCAATAAAGATTTGAAATTAAACGTACTATAGTACATTTTAACTGAAGAGGACAGAAATGTAGTCCTTTATTTCTGAACCAGTGGATGAAATGGACAATCGGGGCATACTAACCTGAAGTCTTATCAGTATATTACTGAGACTGATCACTGGGCTTGTCAAGTCCTGGCAGCAAGTTTGTACTAGAGGCAGCCATTCCTAAATGCTGTCATAACATTTGAGATGGTTAATGCATCTATACTTGAATCTTTCTGATGCTGCAAGCTGTGTTTTCTGTAAGTGTGTGTGTGTGTGTGAGAGATAGAGAGAGAGAGGGAGAGGGGGGGGGGGGGGGGTTACCTTCTATCGACCAAGACCATGGACCGGAGCTCACAGTTGGCAAAGCTGCAGAAATCCATACATTATGTTGAAATTTTTGTTCCATTATTTTTTTGGTGTGCGCATGTGTGTGGGTGGCGGGAGTGAGAGAGAGAGAGTAAACGTACATCTTGGAGATCTCCTGTTGAATGACAGGATGGCAGTCCTGCCCAAAGTTGCTCAGCATATAATATAAGAACCCACTATGGCTCACTATTGCTATTTCTTTCTCTTCTCGTGTCCACAACCTTAATTGAACAATAACAAAAAAGGGGGGGGACAAATTCAATGGTTTTATCTACCTATTCAATAACAGTAAATTGAAATATTTTCCTCAAAAAAAGACAGTAAATTGAAATATAAAATTTTGCTTGATGTAATTGTGCTCGCTTATTGTTATAAAGTAACATCTGATATATATCTACTAAAATATCCATTCGCAGATAATTGAAACTTCAAAGGTAATAACTAAGAAAAATACAAATCAAACTAAAGAAATAAATCGTACCAGTTAATAAACTTTGCAGCTCTGGCAGTGACCACTTCATTTTTCTCTTCTACACCAGGCATCCACAGTACATCTTCATCATTCTCAATCTGTGGTAACAAAATTTTTAAGAAAATAAGATATCTCCTTTATCACTGTCATTCTCAAAGTTTTGCTAAGCACATAGCATGATACCATAGCAGACCAAAATAAATTAAAAGTGAATGAATGAAATGGAGTAAGAGGACTTGCCAAAGAGAAATCAATTGCAGGAAAAGCAGGGCAATACTCGGTTATACTTCTCCTCTTGTCAAATGAGTGCTCTCCCTAAAATTTTATTTTACAATATAAACAAAAAGAAAATAACTGCCTTAGTCAAAATTACTATGAAATATTGGACAGTAATAAATCAAAAGATAAAAAAAGGAGTTGCCTATACCATATGCTCTCTGCAGGATTCAACTGCAAGAAAAGGAGGGGCACCCAGGCTAGATACAGCTGGTCGACCGCTATTAAATGCATTTTGTATCATGAGTGGTGCTGCATTTATTCCATCAGTAAATCCCTCTCCACCAAAAACCCCAACTGCCGTTTGCATTGTCCTGTCATTATTTAACCCCATTAATTATGCTTACCCACATACTACATGGAAGAGATGAAGAACTTAAAATGTATGACTAAACAGGTGCAAATACCTTAGCAAAGGGGAAGTGATGACCAACTCAATCTTTTTTACAAGCCCAGTTCTTTGTACATGCATTCTCAAATTATCCACCTAGACCAATACCATTCAAATTTATACAGTGCAAATGACAGATATGCGCATCCAAGTAATCTCAAACTGAATTGATATACATAAACAGAAATAAACCTGGCTCCAGCCGAGATCAGTGAGATGCGCATCCAAGTACTCATTAGACAGATATGAACCGAAATCCTTCTCTCCTGCCACATTGTGGATCCCTTGTGCATGCCTCACCTTAGACATTTTTTATTTCAATTTCAATTAGTGCACTATATGTGTGGTCTGGAGTTAACTATGCTATACATGTATGTTAAGAGAAAAAAGATGAGAATTAACATACCAGATGTAGGATTTTACAACGATGCAGAGGGTACATACCAGTGCTGGTTGTGCCTTCCATCTCTACACAAAATCAGAAGAAAGTGCTACCTTCAAAGAATAAATTGAACAAAATAATATTGGATACCAATTGCACTCTCCTAGTTATTGTGATACTTAAGATATATTTCATATATTTGTTGTTATACATTTGATGCTAACTGTTGCACATGTATGGCTTGTTTCAATTAGTTTTGGAATATGATACCATTATGGGGGAGGGGGGTCAATGATACAACCATAACAATGAATAATGAGCATAAAAAGGGTAAGAATAACACCTGCTGTTGAAAGTCAAGTTTGCCAGTAATATGAAAGCAAGTCGGATCAAAATTGGATTAGGCTCTATCTCATTTACTTTGGAAATGGTTTTGGTGGATGACTGTATATATGCAGAGGCGAGGCTACGTGTACCCTGGGGTAGGCACTTGCCTACCCCTGAAATTTTGTTTTTTTTAGAACCGGGAATAGTTGTTGACTTTGCCTACCCCTGATTGTTGACTTTGCCTACCCCAGAGCCAATGGAATCACCGAATTTGATTTGTGAATTAATTCACTTTGATAATTTGATTGAGCCATTGAAGTCCGAAGCCCATAACTCAAATTAAAAAAAGAAAGCAGAGAAGCCCATAATTCAAATAAAAAAAAGCGGAGACCATAAGTCCATAACCCCTGACCCCATGTGCCTATCGAAATTGGAATTGGAATTGAGAGTCGCGAGTTGCCAGTCGCCCAAAGAAAAGAAAGCGGAGCCGCGGAGGTCTGAACTCTGAAGGCCGAAGCGGAACCCTAGCGGGATTTTTGAGTCGCCAGTCGCCAATCGCGCCCTCAATCTCTCATCCACTCGCCGGAGAGCGGAGACCTCACTGATTACTGGTAGTCTGGTATAAAAAATTGAAGGTGTTGTATCTACACTATAGCTGATTAATGGTATAAAAAATTCAACTAGCATTTCTTATTTTTCTTTTGTGATTTTTGTCAATAGTTTAAGGTATGATCAAAAGAACTTCCGAGAATAAATGAATAATACCATGGTAAAAGTACTAAAATTGTATAGCATTAATTGGTACAGTAGAGGTACCTACAGTGCTCGCCTCTAGTTTGAATTAATTTTTATAGATTGATTGAATAAGTTTGAATTTTTATAAATTGATGAAGATAGATAGATTGATTGAATATCTTGTTTGAATTGTTAGAATTGTTTGAATTTCTTTTCAAGTTTTAATTGTTAGAATTGTTTAAATTGCATGAATAGCTAATAGCTTGAATTGTTTAAATGAGGACTAAGCTCATTTTCTTGTTCTCATGTGTATTAATTGGTAAGGTAATTCTAATTTTTTTCTTTAAATTTGTTAATAGAGAATGAACAGATACTACAAGACGGGACCTAAATTTCCAATTGATTCATCTTCACAAGGATCACAACAAGTAGGGTCTAGCTTAGGCCCTAATCGTTCTTCATCTTCACAAGGGTCACAACAAATAGGGTCTAGCTTAGGCCCTATTCGTTCTTCATCTTCACAAGAACCTCCTTCTGATCCCGCTTCAAGGTCACCCATATCTCAATATCCACCAAATGAGAAGGATAATATACGTAGATATTATCTAGGCAAAGGGCCATGTCAACCAAATAATCATGATTTTCCCCAAAGAGACATAGGTGGTCTTTTAAGAAGATTTAACAATTTTTGGTTTGGTCAATACCCCTAATCGTTAGAGTATAGCATTGCTAAAGACGCAGCATTCTGTCTTTGTTGCTATCTATTTAGACAAGAAAATCTTGGATCAGGTGGAGGAACGGAGTTTGTAGGAGAGGGGTATCGAAATTGGAAATGTAAAAAAGGGTTTGATGATCATGTTGGTGATGTAAATAGTACCGAGCTACTTATTTGTATGTCATGCTTAGACCCGAGTAACTCTTTTTCATCATTTAATAAAGATAGGTTGGTTCAATTAGCTCGATTATATCCCTCTGATTTCAACCAATATGAACTTGTTGTCCTAGGTGGTCATTGGAGAATTATCGCATGGATATGCGAAGTGATGATGATTTTTTAGAGTTAAAGGGCATAGTTGAACTTTCTCAAAAAATGGTGGAAAAGAGGAGGCACATTGTTTATCCGTTAGTTTACAAATTGGTGAAATTAGCATTGATATTGCCGGTGGCTACGGCTAGTGTTGAAAGGGTATTTTCGGCGATGAATTATGTGAAAAACCGAGTAAGGAATTCAATGGGAGATCAATTCTTGAATGATTGTTTGGTCACTTACGTTGAAAATGAGTTGTTTGATGAGGTAGATGATGAACGAATTATGCAACGATTTCAAAATATGAAGAACCGTAGAACAATGCTTCCTCCATTGACTTGATTTTGTAGCATTAATATATTTCTTGTTTTTTGATATGTAAAAGAATATTTGTTATAAACTTTTGATTTAGTTGAAACCTTTGATATATTTCTTGCTATTTTTTTTAATTGTCTTGAATCCGAATGCGAAAACCGAACCGAACCCGAACCCGTTAATTTATTTGAATGCGAATCCAATTTTTGCCTACCCCTAGATCAAATTCTAGCCTCGCCACTGTATATATGCAGAAATAAATAGAAGCTTAAACACTCTGATATTAAGAAAATTCTGGTGGAATAATTTATACAATCAAATCAATTCTTTTCGTAAACTTAAGTTATCAGTAGTTCAGTACCACATCCTGCTCCAAGCTTTTGATCCCCCCGAGACTAGATTCGATCTCATAACAGAAAGATTTCTCTTGGGGACGAAACAGGCGATGAATTACAGCAACGGAAGCACTTGTTTAGTTCACTCGGCAACCCGCTCAGATTAGGACGTACCTAAGCTAAGAAGGATTGAATGAGATGTGAAGTACCTGAGTAGGAGGAGGAACAGCTAATAGAGGGGCAGTGGCGAATTCATGGAAACGAATTGGAGAAAAAGTGATTGATTAATCGAGAGGAACTGAAAATCCATCAGCTCCGCTCGTTTCAGCGGTATATCTCAACTTTTGCGTGACCCATGTGTACAGTGCCTGTTCGGGGATAGCGCAGGGGATCCATATCCTCGACAGTAAAGATTCCCTATTACAACACTTGAGAGTAGCCATCGGACCTACTCTCAATCGATGGGTTTAATCGCCGTCGATTTACTTTAAGATTCGTGTGCAGAACACTTTAAAACGTGTGCATTTGTTTCAATTTTTGTGCGCACAAATCTTAAATTAGATCGAACCGTCATCGTGCTCATTGAACCTAAAAGTAGATCCGATGGGCATCGAACCTACTCCATTCTCCTATTACAATACTTCTTTTACAGTTTGAGATGAACTCTCAGCCAGTTTGGAATTCGGGCTGACTGAGGGGGCCGTATTATTGGGTTTTGAAATTCTTAGGGCAGGGGCCACAATTGTTTGTGCTAAGAGATTCGTGCAGAACGTATTTGAACGGTTGAGATTTACCAAATAAACACTTGAGATTTGTTCACTCTAAAATATTTGAGATGCAGAAAAGGCCCCTTTTTTTATTAATACCTCCAAAAAAACAAAATATCAAATCTGTCCTCAATTTCAAATTTTTATTAAAAATACTCTAACCGCCTCACGGGGGCGGTCCACTATCCATACCAGATCGCCCCTAGTGGGACAGTCTGCTTATTTTCCTTTTTTTTAAAACCATGCCCAACCCGACTCACCATGCCCGAATCTCTCTCTCTCTCTCTGTCTTGCTCTCTCTCCCTCTTGCGCCGCCCCGCCAACTCTCCCCTCTCCTCTCCGCCCTCACCCCCACCGGCCGACCCCCCACCACCGGCCACCCTCTCTCTCTCCCCTCTCTCTCTCTCCCTCTCTCTTCCTCTCTTTCTCTTTCTCCCGCCCTCACCCCATAGACCGACCCCCCCACCCCCTTCTCCCTCTCTCCCTCTCGGCCCCCCGTCTCGGCCACCCTCTCTCATTTTTTGGAGAGAAATTTTTTATTTTTTGAAAATTATTTACTATTTTTTTAGAATTTTTGAAAACCAGTGTTTTCATTAAATAAAAAAATATTATATTATTGTAGTTGAAACTAGGAGTGTTTAAGGAGTGAGTTATCTCCAATAATGCATAATAAAAAAATGTTATCTCCTCATCCTTTTCTCTTTCATCTAAAATTTCACCAATAATGCAGAAAATGACCACCAATAATTGATGGCTCACCTATATATGACAAGACCACTCTTATTGGAGAGGAGACAATGGCTCTGTGACTTCCTAGCAATTATTGTAACACTTCCCAACAACTTTAGGAATTCCCAAGTAAGAGTGGTGTACGGTGAGGGAGAGCACAAGCGTTACTCAAGTAGGGTTGTTGTCAGGTTCTCCTTCAACCGTACACCACTCATACTTGAGACAATTTGACACAAAAAAGTAACTTGTATTAAATTTTTTTTTCCATTAATTACAATTTGAAATACGGCTCCGAAATAACCCTTCAATATCTCACATTGAGTGAATAAGGGATGTGGACTTGTTTTAATTATAGTTGATTCGATAGTTTTATATAATTCATTCTAAGTTAACATTACATGATATATCATGTTTGGCAATTGTACATCACAAATAGAACATATATTTTTGGTTCTCTCTTTTCCCATTGGTGAATAGAAAGAGATTGTATTAACATTTAATAATATTTTTTTCTCCTTAATTACATTTACTTACCTCTTCCTGCTGTTCTCATTTTATTGGATTTTGTTCCTTGTTTGTTTCTATTCTTTTGACAGAGGGAGAGAGAACATTGTTATATATAGAGTCTGGAGTGAATTTGCAACCCCAACGGAAGCCGAAAGGCCTGTCTAAGAGACCACCTAAACACATTTCACATTCATTCTTACTGGATTGTACTATTTTTTTGGATGTTAGCATTCTATAATAATATTCTCTTGCAATTCTCTGTATGTGAATTTGATTCTGGTTAATTGAGTATGCTTCAGATAAAGTTTAATAAATTGACTTTTTACTGTTGGGCAGTGAACTTTGTGTTCCCAGATTAAATAATTGGATCAGACTAAATATAACTATTTTACAGCAAGCGGATAGGGGTGTCAAATATTTTACTGTCTTATCGAATACGGTAAATATCGGCAAAAAAATAGATTTTTTTTTTTTTTTTTTGCTGAACCACCTACATGCACAATGAAATCATATCTCATATATGAGGTTACATAATATTTATGTTGAGATCCGGACCGTCTGATCCGAATCTGCATCAATATTAAAAAAGTTGTGCATTTTATTTCAAATTAGATGATCTGAATTCTGATTGAACGGTTCAGATCTAAACAAAAATATTCTGTTGCCTCATATGATACGCACTCACAAGTCACAATCATATACAGATTCTTATATTTATAAATATTTTCAGCGCAAAATATATGACCGTACATTTAAATCAATGGTTACGATTAAACTACTTCACTTCTATTATAATTTTTCCTCTCACGTTGCTGTTAAGTTGCTCTATCCTCCCACTTAGGAGTGTCAACGGTCGGATATGAATCGAATAGTGATCAAACTCTGTTATAAAATTTTGGATACGATTACGGATAGTTTTGGATATGAATACGGATCAGATATCCCAATTTATAAGTAATTTCCCATTTATCCCAAATTTATACAGCATCAATTAAGCACAAAATGCTCGGTCACTATTATATAATTATCTTCAATGATGCCTCAACTATAGCAACTTTGCATCAGTTGGCTGATTGGCTCTCAATTCAAGTATGTACAGATCAGAAGAAAAAGTAATTTCCCATGTATCCCAATTTATAACGCATCAATTAAGCACAAAATGCTTGGTCACTATTTATAATTATCTTCAATAATGCCTCAATTATAGCAACTTCGCATCAGTGGGCTCTCAATTTTAGTATGTACAGAAAAGAAAAAATGGTGTAAACTAAAATTTACTGTGACTGAGAAAATGCATTAATTGTAAATTTATTGACTGGCTCAAGATACAAACAAAAAGGCCCCTTCTCATTTAAAGCTGAGGTTCAGACTTAATTTCAAACAGAAATATGACTGGTACAAAAGTATTACAAAGCTCACTGATACGGGCTGGTACAGACCTTTACCACTTCAGGTTTAAGTAGATAAACCCTAGACCGGAAAGAATTCAACATTTCCTCCACGAATTCTAATAGAGACACTGCCACAACAGATCTGGTTGCTACAGTATATCCGCCAATTAGCTAGTTAGTTAGGCAGTTAACAGTTGATTGTAATTAACATTTCTGTTATGAAGTTGTTAGACTAGGTCAAAGGCTGTTAGAGAAAGTCAAAGGCTGTTAGTGTTAGTCAAAGATGTAAAGACTAAACAGCCTATATAAGTGGCACATCTGTAATCATTTAGAGATATGAAAAAAACATGAAACTCTTTCACATTCTATAATTCTCGGCTTATACCAGTAACTCTAATATGGTATCAGAGCTACTCTAAGATCCTCTCTCTTCTTCTTCCCAAATCACAGTAAGACTAAATGTCTACTGATGAATCCCCTGTTTCTACTCTTCTTCCTAATCCCCTGACAACAGAACCGGTGATTCACATCACAGTACCGGTTTCGATCAAACTTGATAGAAATAATTTTCTTACCTGGAGATCACAAATCGAGCCTATTATAGATGGTTTTGATCTTACTAATCATCTTGATGAGAGTTTTAAAGCACCAGATCGGCTAATTCAAGGCAACAATGGCCAATCAGTGGAGAATCCAGCCTATCACCGATGGCGAAAGCAAGATAGGTTGCTTCTCGGCTGGCTTCGATCCACCATTTCCGGTGCTGTGTTATCTCAATAAGTAGCTTGCCAGACGACCGTGGCCCTCTGGAGCGCGCTACAGCAGACATACTCTGCTATCTCCTCCGCGCGGGTCATGGAGCTTCGCCGGAAATTGCAAACCAGTACTCGAGGAGGCCAATCGTGTAATGATTTCTTTGAGAAGATGAGAAGTCTTGCTGACCAACTCGCCGCAGCCGGTGACCCGATCACCGATTCGGAGCTCATTCGGTTGATTCTCTCGGGCTTAGGCGCAGAGTTCAACTCGTTCGTGGTTGCTATCACCACCCGAGAAAATCCTGTTACCATTGATAACCTTCGATCTTTTCTTTTTGCTCACGAGGCTCTCCTCACGGCTCAAACTGGTGCGTCTTCCTCTTCTCTCCCTTCTTCCCAGAACCCAGCAGCATTCTTTACTCACTCCAGACCCAAATCAGGTCCGACTAAACAAGGGTACGGGTACCGACCTCCTACTGGATCCAGACTCGGTTATACATCTGGGCACAGACCGGCCTATTCACCTAGGCCCAATTACAGGCCCAGTCCACCTTTACTATCTACTCCTCCACACAGGCCAGATTCCTTTCAGCCTGGTTTTCAGCCAAGGCCGTTCAACCCAGACAGATCCGAGATTTGCCAATTGTGTGCCAAAAAGGGTCATATAGCCCGCAATTGCTGGTATATTGCCGACTATGTTCCCAAACAGAATCCCTCTGATTTTCAATCTAATCTGGTTCACACCTCACAACCACAAATTCAAGCCCTTGCTGCTCAACACCCTTCTTCTCAATCGGGATCCGAATGGTACCTCGATTCGGGTGCTTCTCACCATGTGACAAATGACCTCAACTCTCTCTCCTCGTACATGCCATATGATGGTCTCGATTCGCTTCAAATTGGTAATGGTACGGGTATGCCAATTTGTCATATTGGTTCCTCTCATTTAAAATTTTCTACTTACACGCTTTTGCTTAAAGAGGTGTTACATGTCCCCTCTTTCACTAAGAACCTATTGAGCCTTTCTAAGCTTTTGCGTGATAATGAGATTCTCATTAAATTTTGCTCTAATTTTTGTGAGATAAAGGAGCGCCGCACTATGAGAACCATTCTTCAAGCTCGGCTTCTTAATGGACTTTACATCATTCCTCTCTCTTCTTCATTTACACCTCATGCTTTTCTTGGAGTGCGAGTGTCGGCCGATCTTTGGCACATGAGACTTGGTCATCCCTCTCCCGCTACAACCTTCAACATTTTACGAACACATAGTTTGCCTTGTATTTCCAATAAAATGACCTTATGTCATGCTTGTTGTGAGGCTAAGGCTCATAGATTACCATTTTTACCTTCTTCTTCTTGTACCTCTCATCCGTTAGAACTTGTTCATTCGGATGTTTGGGGTCCCGCCCCGATTTTATCAAATAACGATTTTCGTTATTATGTACTTTTTGTGGATGATTTTACTCGCTATTCATGGATTTATTTCTTGCACTTTAAAGATGAGGTGGTGAAAGTTTTTACCTTGTTCAAGTCTCAAGTTGAGAACTTGTTATCTCACTCGATCAAAACTCTTCGTACGGATTGTGGTACGGAGTTCTTCAAAATCACTCGCCTCTTTCCCTCCATTACTCATCAAAAGACATGTCCATATACCCCACAACAAAATGGGGTATCCGAGAGAAAACACCGCCATATTGTCGAGCTTGCCCTCTCAATCATGGCCAATGCCTCCTTTCCTAGCAAATTTTGGGATGATATTTTTGCTAGTGTGGTTTACCTCATCAATCGGCTTCCCTCGGCCGATAATGCTCCTTCTCCTTTCTTCTCTTTATTTCAGAAATTACCCGATTACAACCTCTTGCGGGTCTTGGGTTGCTTATGCTTTCCCTATATTCGCCCTTACATTGACCACAAGCTTCAATCAAGATCATTACCTTGTGTATTCCTTGGTTACTCTCTTACACAAAAAGGTTACAAGTGTCTTCATTTGGATTCCAATCGGGTTTTTATTTCTAGACATGTAATTTTTGATGAAAATAATTTTCCTTTTAAGCATGCTTCTGTTTCAGATAATTCAGACAACTCTGCTCCAGTTCATGCTTCCTGGTTGCCTTTGGTCCAACCTCCTGCGCAGCCAATTCTTCCTCATTCGGGTGCAACCCCTCCTGCAGTAGATCCGCTTCTCTCTAGCACTAATTCCTCCTTACCTGCGGGTCCTTCTCCCTCTGCACCGGATCCGACTCGGGCTCTCCCCTCCTTCCCTGCGGGTGCTTCTCTCTCTGCACCGGATCCAACCGATGCCCTTCCCTACTCACCTACGGGTCCTTCTAGTGCTGCACCGGATCCGGCGACTTCTCCTGCCCTTTCCTCCTTACCTGCGGGTACTCCTACTCTTGCACCGGATCCCGCCTCTGATTCAAATGAAGATTTGGCGCCCTGCACTATTAAGGCAGCAACTACCTCTACTTCAAACCGTGGCACTGTTCAGGTCACACCTGCTACTGCTTCTATTGTGCCAACCTCTTCAGTTCATCACATGACCACCCGAACCCGTGATCATACCCAAAAACAGCGCATTTTTCCAGATCATGTGGCTCTACTCTCTCATTCTTTCCTTGATACCGAGCCCTCTACCTATAATCAAGCTAAACCTCATTCTCATTGGGTTGAAGCTATGACCAAAGAGTACAATGCTCTCATTGCTAATCATACATGGGATCTTGTTCCTCCTTCTCCTACTCAACATGTCATCGGGTGTAAATGGGTCTACAAAATTAAAAGAAATGACAATGGATCCATTGAGCGATACAAAGCTCGCTTAGTGGCAAAAGGGTTTCATCAAGAAGAGGGGGTTGATTACTTTGAGACATTTAGCCCCGTTGTACGCCCTACCACCATTCGAATTGTTCTCACAATCGCCGTATCTCATGGATGGCCTCTTCAGCAACTTGATGTCCAAAACGCATTCTTACATGGTGATCTTCATGAGACGGTTTTCATGCAACAACCTCCCGGATTTGTCGATTCCTCTCACCCCTCTCATGTGTGCCGTCTCACCAAGGCTCTTTATGGTCTCAAACAATCGCCACGAGCTTGGTTTCATACCTTGAGTGCCGCTCTCATTGATCGTGGTTTTATTGCCTCTCATTATGACCCATCCCTTTTTATTCTCTCTACTCATGATACCCTTGTTATTGTACTCGTTTATGTTGATGATATCATCATTACGGGTTCTAATACACGCCATGTCACCTCCTTTATTTCGGCCATTCAACAAAAATTTGCCCTCAAAGACCTTGGCCCTCTTCATTTTTTCCTTGGCATTGAAGTCTCCTCTACCCCTCATGGACTTCACCTCTCTCAAGCAAGATACATCAAGGATTTACTCATTCGTGCTAAGATAGATCACTCCAAAACTTGCTCTTCTCCCATGGTTCCTCATTCTACTCTTTCCATTCATGATGGTGACCCCTTTGATGATCCGCATTTGTATCGTTCTATTGTTGGAGCCTTACAATATGCTACTATGACCCATCCCGATATCTCTTATGCGGTCAACAAGGTGTCCCAATTCATGCATTCTCCTACTACATTGCATTGGGCTGCGGTAAAGCAAATTTTGCGCTATCTCAATGGCTCTATTACTCATGGCTTGACCTTTCACCCATCTTCACCTTCTTTTCCTCTTCACGCTTATTGTGATGCGGATTGGGCCGGATCATTGGATGATCGCAAATCCACTTCGGGTTATTGTATTTTTCTTAGCCCAAATCTCATTTCATGGGGTTCTAAAAAGCAACCGACCATCGCTCGATCTAGCACTGAGGCCGAATATCGTAGTTTGGCTATCACAAGTGCCGAATTGACTTGGGTTCAGTTTCTTCTAACCGAATTAAAGGTCCACTTAGCTGCACCTCCCACGCTTTGGTGTGACAACATTGGTGCCTCATTTCTCGCTTCCAACCCTATGTTTCATTCTCGTACTAAGCATGTGGAGATTGATTTCCACTTTGTACGCGAACGAGTGCTTAACAAATCTCTCCAAATTCGGTTTATCTCCACTCGAGATCAGATTGCGGATGCCTTGACCAAACCTCTTGCCGCCCCGCGATTTATTCTTCTCAAGTCCAAGCTGACAGTCACTGCGCAACCATCAGCTTGTGGGGGGGCTAATAGAGACGCTGCCATAATAGAGACGCTGCCACAACAGATCTGGTTGCTACAGTAGATCCGCCAATTAGCTAGTTAGTTAGGCAGTTAACAGTTGATTGTAATTAACATTTCTGTTATGAAGTTGTTAGACTAGGTCAAAGGCTGTTAGAGGAAGTCAAAGGCTGTTAGTGTTAGTCAAAGATGTAAAGACTAAACAGCCTATATACACTACAGCAAAAAGGGGTATCAGCGACCGGGATCCCGGTCGCTGATAATATCGGCGCCGGTCGCTGATACTCCATATGGTCGCTGAAAGTCCAATTTGGTCACTGAAAGCATTGTCGCTGATACTCTTCTGATGACGTCACCGGTCGCTGATAATACGTCACCGGTCGCTGATAATGTTTTTGCGACCAATATTTTTTGGTCGCTGTCGTTTTTTTTCTGACGTCAGCAAATACTTTCTGCGACCAAAGTTTGCGGTCGCTGATACTAAAAAAACGGCCGCTGATAGTCGAAACAATCGCAAATACATAAATTATCAGAGACAAATAATTACGGTCGCTGATACTTAAATTTGGTCGCTGATACTCTTCTGTCAATTTTTTTACATTTTATTATATTATTTAAATTTGCACCATTTAATATTTGATACGACACGTACCAACATACAACATAAACATAGATATCGTAATATCAAGTAATACAAATAAACATAAGCATACAACAAAGTTCATCAAACATAATAATCGTAATGTCAAGTAATACAAACAGAAATGTCGAAATGTCAAGTACCATAAACATCTATCAAAATCCGTCACCATAAACAACCTAAGTAGTACCATAAACATCTAAACCTATCTAGTACCATCACCACCAACATCCGACCCCTGCCCCTCGTCATCTTGAGGAGCGGGCCTCGAGGCATGCTGCGAGCCCGAACCTCCCTGTGAGATTGTTAAAACAATAGTTTAGATAATTAGAATTTAAGATTCAGGGTTCACAATTGAAGTTGGACTGAATTATCAAATTTCGTACCTGAGAAGCTCTGAAAAGGTCAGTGATCCTGGACATAAACCGATCCTCCATCCTATCAAATAACCGATCCTCCATCCTATCAAGTACCCGAGTAGATATCATATCGATATGCTCTTCTGTGAGCTGCGGAGCCGGCGGTATAGAAGAATATGACTGTGAAGAATGCGACTGACTGCTCGACCCACTGGAGCGAAACATGCGTCTCGTCTTGCCTGAAACATTAAAAATAAGACAATTAGTATTATCTTACACAACTAAAAATAAATTTAAAATTAAAGTGACTTTTTATTTTACCTAAAGCACCGAGACCATAGTTATCGCCGTGGGCATTCTGATCAGATATTCCCGTAGAGTACCAGACGTCGCCGTCGTATGCGGGCCATGTGTTTCTATCCTCTCCATACTTCTGCACCATAGCACTCTCATATTTTTCCTGCAAATTTTGTAAAATATAACAAAAATGTTATACAACAGGAACCATGATATTTTTTAAAACGATTCGAAAGTATTATTACCTGTGCTTCTTTCGCCTTGCCGGTAATATATTCTCCCGTCTTCTTCTTCGTATGGGTAGGCTGGAACAGCTCATCGGACCATCTAGGTTCGCGCCCTTTTTCTTGCTCCTGTTAAGAATTTGAAAGACAATTTCATTTAAAAAAAAATTATTAAGGTTAGTTCGATTAGATTCAATTGGAATGAAAATAGATTAATTTAATGAAGATAATCTTACGAAGCGTTGTTTGTGAACAAGCATGTTCACACAACCCGTTGTGGCCCCTGACCCTTCAGCATTGGCCCTATTTAAAGCATTCCGCTGGCTCCGACGGGCAAAAGCATCACTACACCAATGATCGACGAGTCCGGGCCAGAACTCCGGCTTGATCCAGGAGTCATGGGGTCGAGGAGCAGCCCCACGCTCCTTCCACTCGAGCATTGAATCTCCATAGGACTTGGTTGCTGCCTCCCTGGCCTTGTTAAGCATATCCTGTAGGCGTTTGTCAGCTATTTTGCGGAATACATCCCATGCAATACTGTCTGGTACCTCCGGTGGAAACTGGTAGTGCTTCTGCAATGCATAACTCAGTTTGTTAGCTTCAAAAAAAGAAACAAGTAATTATTAGAGGTTTTGTTTCAGAAAATTTTACTTACCAAAAAGTCTTTCTTGATAACTTCCTTGTTGGTATTAGGGAAATCCGTGTATCTAGTGTACGCTCCAGGATATGCTGTGCGTACTAGCTGCGATATAATTTTTGCGACCTGCTTCGTCAGCTCTGGGTGCCCTACATCAAAAGTCCTGCAAATAGAAATAATTATTACAATCACTACAATTAATGCATAATTAATTACAACATACAGAAAAAATGAATATTACCTGTGACCCCCTAACCGAAGCACTGGTCGCACACTCGGATCTGCAGGCGGCGAAATATATGCATTTGCACCGCGAACATTCCTATGACTCGACTCCTCCTCGTCGCCCGCCGGTGCCTTTCCTTTGTCCTTTCTTTTCGGTGCCATATCTAGAGTTGAGATGATAAAATCAATAAGTTGCACTCTAGAGTTGAGATGATAAAAGATGATAAAAAACAAGCAATACGAATGATATTAACCTAATGTCCCAATTGGTGTTTTCTTTTCTTTTTCCTTTTTTTTCTACTATTTTCTTGATTACTGTCTTGTAATTCTTGTTCTGTTACAATCTCAGTAACAGCCCCATCAACGAAGAGACTTGGGTCATTCAATTCATCTGCAGCACGCACTACAAACTCAGTTGGCGGACCATCTTCCTGAAAGAACTCGGTCAAATGTGGAGTGTTTTCCACAGACGTAGCTTCATCGAACAAAATAAGTGGTTTTCTTTTCCCTTTTGTCTTGATAGTAACCCACCATTCTTGTCTCTCTCGCTTCGATGACGCATAAGGTAGGTAATACACTTGCACTGTTTGGCACGGAAACACAAAATGCTCGTCCTTTTGAAGAAGCCTTGTATGATTTATCTCCACTAATCCATGCTCCTTATCTACCCGCAACCCCCTATGTGTGTCGAACCAACGACACTTGAACAAGAACACTTTGTTGTTCACACCACTATATTCCAACCGAATAATTTCTTCAAGTATGCCGAAATAGTCCCTTGATGTGCCTTCCCAATTCTCCCCTTCAACACAAACACCGTAATTTGTTGTTTTCCTATTTACTCCGTATGACTCAGTGTGAAACCGAAAACCGTTCACATCGTACATGTTGAAACGTTGAACTCGTCGTGTGACTGGCCCACGCGCAATTTCAGTAATCCTTGAATCTGCAATTTTACCACTGAGCGCCAACTTACGCATCCACGTACCAAACTCTTTCGAACGAGTTCTATCAAGACCTGATGCGCTTATTGCTGGCCTCTTTTCTCTAATTTCAGCGTCGAATTGCCTGCAATATGCCGAATTTTGTCACAAGATGAACAATGCAAATAGACAACGGAAATTGGAATAGACAAAGATGCTCACTCAATGAAAGGGTCGAATTCGACGCGACAATTAATCATGATGTAATAGTGTGCTGCATTTAACTCTTCATCTGTAAGATCTCTGACGGGAATTGAACCCGTTGCACGTCCAGGGTAGCTCACCATAGGAAGTCGTGTGTCATTTTCGACAAATCCACCGTCATCGTACTGCTCTGGGCGATTCAACCGTGTAACTATCTCATCTTCAAAATATAAAGACATAAAGTTGGTCATCTCTTCAACGATATATGCCTCCACGATTGAACCCTCAACTTTTGCCTTATTAGTCACCTTTCTCTTGAGACGCCCTATGCATCTACAATATCATGAAACGAAAATTAAAATACATCGGACTTGATATATAACATCGAAATGAATAGGATACGAATAATAGAATGTCAACCTTTCAAATGTATACATCCAACGAAATGAGACGGGACCACAAACTTGTGCTTCGTAAGCGATATGGACAATTAGGTGTTCCATTGAGTCAAAGAAGCCCGGCGGAAATATTTTCTCCAACTTGCACATTGTGACAATAATATTCCTCTCAAGCTTCTCAATATGAACCGGGTCCAATTCCTTTGCACATAGATCTCTAAAAAAATTACTAACCTCTGTTAATGCCTCCCAAATTGGGTTAGGAAGGAAATCTCGAAATGCAACCGGTAACAACCGCTCCATAAAAACATGACAGTCATGACTTTTCATCCCACTGAAAGAAGCATCATCAACATCCACGATATTCGACAGATTAGAGGCATACCCATCGGGAAACTTCAAATTCTTGACCCATTCGCAAACTTCACGTCTCTGTTTTTTGTCTAAGCTGTAAGTTGCGTGTGGCTTTACTATGTTGCCCTTATCATTGACCGTCAGCTCCAAATGCGGACGATTACATAGCTGTGCCATATCGAGACGAGCCTTTGCATTATCTTTTGTCTTTCCTTTAACATCGAGTAACGTGAAGAATATATTTTTAAAGAAATTCATTTCTATATGCATAACATCTATGTGGTGTCGTACCAAATGATCTTTCCAATATGGCAACTCCCAAAATATACTTCTCTTCTTCCAATTGTGCGTATCACCAAAACCAAGAATGTTCTTCTTATTTTTGGTTCCAAATGTGACTTGCTCAAACGAAGATAATCGATCGAGCAATTCTTGTCCACTCAAGCGTCGAGGAGGACCGCCAGTCTCGATTGTGTCCTTCTTAAATGCATCTCTTTCAAATCGGAATTGATGATCAAAGGACAGCATCCTTCTATGATTATCAAAAAATGAGGTCTTACCTCCCTCCTTAAGTTGAAAAGCCTTTGTGTCTTCCATGCATACATGACAACCTAGCTTTCCTTTCGTCGACCATCCCGAGAGCATACTTAAGGCCGGATAATCACTAATAGTCCCCATTAGGGCAGCCTTAACGGTGAAATTTTGTTTCTTGAATTTATCGTAGGCTAGCACTCCATCCTTCCATAATTTATTCAGCTCATCCACGAGAGGTTGCAGGTAGATGTCTATACTTCTAGTGGGACTATTGGGCCCTGGTATCAACAGGGACAGGAATATGTTGTTGTCGCGCATCACCAGAGCTGGAGGAAGGTTATAAACGACTAGAAATACCGGCCAATTGCTGTAAGACCGACCCCCCATATTGAAAGGAGAGAAACCATCTGAACAAAACCCAAGGGGAACATTTCTAGGGTCTGCTGCAAAATCTGGGTGCAACCGATTAAATTCTTTCCAGGCTTCTCCATCAGCAGGATGAACCATGACCCCTTCCTTTTCCCGCTTTCCTTCTTTATGCCAACGCATTTGTTCAGCGGTCGTAGAAGTCAAAAAGAGCCTCTGCAACCTCGGACCGATTGGAAGATACCGCACTTCTTTATACGGTAACCGTTTCGTGGTGTTTTTCTGGTTGTCTTGTTTGAAACGATTATGTCCACAGACATCACACTTCTCTTTGGAAATATTATCACCGTAGTATAACATGCAATCATTCGGACAAGCATGGATCTTCACGTGACTTAATCCCAACCCTTTCACCAATTTCTTGCATTGATATTGATTTGGAGGCAACCTGTTCTCTTTCGGAAGCCACTTCTTCACGGCTGATATGATGCGATTGAATCCCTCCTTGGTTATGCCGCAGTCGGCTTTAATGCTAAGGAGTTTGGTAACACATGCAAGGACAGTATGTTCCTTATCACAACCATCCCATAACGGCTCATCTGCCGCTTTCATCATGTTATAAAACTCTTGAGCTTGTTGATTCGGGGGTTCGTCCGCAGTCCATTCAAAAGACGGACCTGCAGCATCAAGAAGCATGTCCACCATAGCATTTGGCGACTCCATCTCGGGTTGGCTCTGTTCAAGTTGGCTCTGTTCGTGTAACTGGCTCTGTTCGGGTTGGCTATATTCCTCACCATGCATGAACCACTTCTCGTAAAAAAGTCGAAACCCCGATTTCATCAGGTGTTTTCCGATAGTTTCCTTATCCAACCATCTGGTACACCCACACTTGGCACATGGACACTTAATACGATCACCACTAATTATATTTTCTTGAATACTGAATGCATATTCAAAAAAACTCTCAACACCCTTAACAAATGTGGGATTCATTCGCTTGTTCACGTAACGAGGACCGTACATCCAACTACGATCACCCTCCATTTCTCCTAATCATGACAACACATTTATAATTAAGACATTGTATGAATATGACCTAAATACAACAATTAATAGATGACATTCTTGATTACTTTGGTGACATGACTCAAATCCTAACTACACCTTAGTACATTCAATTTAAAAGAACAACAAATTCTATTAATTTTGAATAAACAAAGATAATGTCCAGATCTATACTTTAGACCCTCCAGATATCATCAATTGATAACGGACCCTCTAAAGCAAGTCATGGAAGAAATTCACAATTAATTGTTGCATCATCCATGCAACAGGACTTGTATACAGCCATACAAGCGGCATCTACACTACATAAACTATGAATTTAAACATACGTACCAGAGATGATGCTTCTCTTCCCTTCTCTTGCCTTGCCTTGACTTGATTAGTTCTAAATAAAACCAAATACGCACGAGATCAAAAATAAACTTAAAGTAATGTCTTGCTTACTATTTTGACACTTCAATGAATAATGTCATTAAATATTCATTACTCTTTTGGGGCTTACACAGGGCCGGTGTACAATCCTATCCCACTCTTTGAATGCTATGTCTCAGTAGTGAAGAAATGTATGTGAATCTAATATTTAAGAAAAATTCGGCAGCATTTCTCCTTAGTTCCCCGAGTACGCGTTAGAAACACATCATTTTGGACATGTAATTCAATACGTACTCGTAGGAACAACAAGGGAAAATGATACCAAATTTTTCTTAAATACTAGATCCACATACATTTCTTCACATCCTAGATGAGACAAAGCATTCAAAGAGCAGTCCCAAATCGGGGACTATTCAAAATTAATCCCTATCGGATTAATTCTGAACGGGTATAAACCTAAAAGGCATACTAAATGTTCCGGTTTAATAATGTAATTAGCCAACATAGAATTAATAACTAACAAAATGTACTACATAATTAATAATATAATTAACCTTCATAATAGAATTAAGAAAGAGAGAAAACTTGCCTGATTACAAACAATTACTCCCTTGAAGATCGACCCCTGCCCCTCTCCTTCTTTCCTCTCAAACTTAAACTATCTTCTTCTACAACCTAAAACCAAAATATGTATATAGAATGAGACAAACTGATACATAGTATTAGCAAGGAGTTTGGATGTTTTTCATATAATTAAAGAACTATGATAGGAGCTATGATACTATGATAGGAAATATGCTGGAGAGCACAAGAAAAATTGAAGCATTTTTTTTTTTTTTACTTTGTAGAGGGGGCAAACAGAAATAAAACACATAAGCTAACTTCATAAGCTAAGTAATTATTTAAAGAACCAGAAGCTAACTTCATAAGCTAACTTCTAAATTTCTATAAACTCCAGCTAATGGCACTAAACACTACAAAAAAAGCATGCTGTTGTGCCTTGGTGAGGTTCAACTGCTCAAGGCATATTGCATGACATCTTGAACATTACCCCATGTGTTGGAGGTTCTGTCCATTGGCCCCATCCAGTACCACACTTCTTTGACATGGTGACATGAAACAAACAAGTGGTCTCCATTTTCAATATATTTTTTCTAAGAAATGGCAGTATGGGTCTCCTTGCCAATCTTTTTTTGTAAATTAGCTTTTGGTCAATATTCTATTTTTCTTTAGCAGCCACATAATTTTTTTTATTTTCATTGGTAATTTTTGTTCCCACCATATCAAAGCATGTTCTTGTTTCACACCCTTAGTTGAAATAAATCCACAAGTAAATTTTGTAGAAAAAACCCAATTGCCCCCATCTCCATAAAAGGGTGTCTGATTGTTCAAAGAGTTGAATTATTTGTATGAAGTCCAATATATTGAGTCATGCCTGTAAAACAGCTTGAGAGAGATCTCAAAAGTGATTTTTTTTGGGTTCTTCATGTATACCAAGAAAATTTAAGCAACATACTGTCACTTACGAGATTGGAGCAAAAACGAAATTGAGCAAAAACAAATAATATATATCTTAAAAAGAAAAAGAAAGGGACTGCAATGTATTATATATATCTAAACATCACATGATAAAAATTAATGAGATAATAAAGAAGAAAAGAACGAGCCGCCGGAAACGGGACCCACAATGTCTGAATCGACAACTCTAAGATGAGTATGTTGCATGATAACTGCCAGTGGGGCCCTCTCAAACGCTATTTCTAGTACTGGCAAATGTTTCAAATACACTGATTTCTATTTTTCTTTTTATTTGCTGATTACTGTTGCTTAAAACTTGTAATTAGCTGGACTCAATAAATAATGATGGAAACAATTGATACTGTTCGCTAATTAAATAAAGAACCCACATCTTTCTTGAATTTTCTTCTTTTATAATTCTCAGTTGTTATCTGTTGTTGAGTATTTTGTACATCACAGTTCATGACCTCTTTACCCCCAATTAAAATTTCTCCAAATTACATAGCACCTTTGAAGGCAGTAGCAGAGCTTCAACCCAAAAAAACGAAAAAAAATTTAAGCAACATACTGTCACTTACGAGATTGGAGCAAAATTTAAGCAACATACCATAGATTGAGCAAAAACGAAATTGGAGCAAAAACGCCACTGTTTTGGGATTGAGCAAAACGAAAGTCAAATAGATACTTACGAGAACTAATTAATCAATGCATTCGCCGCTTGGAGTTCGGGATCAGAGTCGGCCACAGATCGGCGTCTTCTCAGCGACGTCGGAGTCGGCTTCCGGAATCGGTCGGGGTTTGGGGTCGGAGGGTCTGGGGCGGGGTCGGTCGGGGTCAGGGTCGGGGGTCACAGAGGCGGCGGAGTTCGGGTCACAGTGGCCTTCAGCGAGTAATATGCGGCTGAGTCGCTTTTTTTTTTTTTTTAAGCTAACCTAAAACGCGCGAATGAAAAATCGGAGAGAAGGATTCGCGCGACATTTTTACCGAGATCTTCAGCGACCGGGACAAAGTGGTCGCTGAATGCTGTTGGCGCCGGTCGCTGACTGTTTCGTCGCCGAAAAAATTTAATTTCTTTTTTTTTTTTGGTTTTTTTGGGTAATCAGCGACCGGCGTTTTCCACGGTCGCTGATACCGGCCGCTGAAGCAACGGTTTGCCGTAGTGATAAGTGGCACATCTGTAATCATTTAGAGATATGAAAAAAACATGAAACTCTTTCACATTCTATAATTCTCGGCATGGTATGGGCGCCACATGGCCGCTGCTGAGCGCGCCATCGTGGATCGCCTCCCTATCGTCGATGTTGTCCTCGAGATTCGTGACGCTCGGGTAGGCTGCGTAGGCAGCTCTTCTTTCTTCTCATTTTGCTCTTGTTTTGATGTTTCTACATAAATGCGTATTAATTCCATTGGAAGAAGCAACATTTTGCATAAGAGTCCTTACTAAATTGCTCTTAGATTCCAATACCTCTGCATTCGGGTCTCTTAAGCGATGGTTCGGATCCAGTAAGCATGTAATCGTGTTGAACAAAGTCGACCTAGCCGATCGCTCTTCCACAGAGGTGTGCATCATAGTTTTTCATTAAAACTTTTCTCCAAATTGTGCTTTTCGAAAAGACAAATAAAACTTTATGAATTGAATGGATGAAACATATAATGCAACAGGGTTGTGCATGCTGTTCAGTCAATTCACACAAGAAAGATAACATAAAAGAGGTAGAACAGTAGCAATTGCTATTTATGGGAAAAAAACATGTTAATACCATGCCAAAAATGTGTTCTGTTCAGCTATCAATTGTTCTAAGAGATAAAATTAGAGAGCTCAAGTCTGGTGAAGATAGTTACACTGCAACAGTTATGTTGGTTGGGATACCGAATGTTGGTAAATCTGCAATTGCAAACTCATTGCATGAAATTGGAAGGATCCATGTTGAAGGTACGCTTTTCTAGGTCAAGTTTATAGATTCAAGGCCTTCTAATTTTTTTCACCAACTTATGGTGGAATTTAATTGTATCTGAAATTTTTTAAGAGAAGGGGAGACACAAGCATGCTGTAGTGAGCACTTACCCGGGTGAAACTAAAGATATCATTGCTTATAAGGTAACTCAATTACTGCATTATTATGAACTAGGCACTGGTACTGAGTGAGTATCTTATTGGTATTGTACTGATTGTAGTTTTTCTCAGTAGTGTTTAATTGAGATGAATATGCTTTAGCTTCTATTGAACAATTAACCGAGACTAGCTGGTACATATGTGGATAATAGCCTTAACAGTACAAATACTCAATTTGTATTTGAATGGGAAATAATTGGGTTTTGTAACTGAAATATAATAATAATTAAATGAGATCACACATATTCACATATTTCTGTCTGATACTCAAAAATTGCCTTTTCAGATGCAAAGCCATCCAAGTATTTACGTATTAGACACACCAGGTGTTCTATCTCCAATAGTCGCAACGACTATGCCTCCAAGCTAGCACTAACAGGTAAGAAATCCATGTTATTTCATTTTGTATTAATTTATTTGTCATGATTTTGCAATGCTCACTTACTATCACTGAAGGAGCAATCAAGGACTCAACTTTACAAGATGCCAGTCTGGTGGAGTTCTTCCTTTCTGTTCTGAATTTTTCTGGCATATACAATAGTTGGGAGGATTCAGATGATATGGCCAAACTCGTGTCTCAAAAAAAGAGCAGAAAACATCATTCAGATCATATCAATGTATGGGTCATCATGTTATTATTGTTAACTAATTATTTGCGTATTTGTTTCATTATTCCAGAGTTTTGCTGGATGCTCCACTCCTATTACTTTCCTTTTTTGGGGCAGCAAAACCTAAAAAAGTTGGGAAATAAGGGAGGAAACATTTCAAGAGTGTTTGAGCTTTAATATCATGCATTCCCTGGGGCATTAGATCCGTTTCAATGTAATCTAGACTCTAAAGCACTTTATTACTGAACTTAATTATCTGATCAGGCTATCCTAAATTTTTTTTTTAGAGTTACTCAAATTCCAACCTACCTTTTTTTCTCTTTCCTTTTGTGTAGAAATGGAAAGCAGGAATAGTAGCTTTGTTACTTTGGATTAATTTTAGAAACTATGTTTATAGATCATTGACTCGTGAGTTGTTACTCTATTTTTACAGTCTGCGTGATATCTCTTGCTGTGCAAGCATAGATGATATTGACATTATACAGGGTTATACAATTGAATTACCTAATTAGGAGAATCTGTGGCATTATGTTGTCTTGTACAATTGTACAACATTACATACTTAACATAGATAGCTCTAAAAGGTACTTTTTGCTTGTGTAGGATGTTATTCTGAAGGAAGGATGTCCAAAGAACCCTTGTAAGAAACTTCTTTAATGATGATCTGGAAAAGGAAGATGAACTTGAAAAACTTATAGTCTCAGTTAGTGGCATTGCAAAAGCTGTTTGGACTACATTGTGGTTCGGTTGGGGACAGAAATAGAGCCATTGCATCAAAATTGCTGGACCTTTACTGGACCGGGAGGCTTGGTCACTACACATTTGATACTTGTTCAAATGATCTGTAGAAACGCAGCTGTTTCAAATTTTACAAATTCTTAATATCCAGATATTAATTCAAGGAAATTCTTCATAATTTGTTTCAGAGCCATCTTTTCTTGCATAAGAGTGAATAGATGCCATGAATAAACTGCAGCATTAGAACACAGATTGTAATCAAATATATCATTCTCATGTTACTTTATTCCTTCCAGAACAGAAATTTGATTTAATAGCTGAGTAATCTCTAATGCTTTATACTGACAAATAAGGTGAAATATTATTATTGAATGCCTGAATTACCATACCAGATGGCACAGAGGACAATTATTTAAATTGAATCTAAGAACAGTAAAAACTTGTTTGATAGAATGTTAATTAAATGGAGCCAATTGGTAATGTTGGTTACAACTTACAACTTGCAATAAAAAAAAATAGTTAACAAAATCGATAAATAGCACGACAGCCACAATAATTGATCGTGTGATATTCAATTACCCTGAAAAAAATCAATTTAAATAGGTCCCAAAACAATTCTGCAGCAAAATCATTTAAATATTTGAAACTTTTTGGAATCATATCTTTATCAGAACATTTAGGTGTATAGAAGAAGGTGCAGGAATACATCATAATACAAGGTTACTATAATTTACTGCCACAAAAAGATTTTGTAGCAGCTCTATAGCCTATGATTAGAAGAGTCCTCGTACTTGTATCAACAATTGCCATTTTGGTTGCTTTGTTAAGGTATCTGCCAGTAAATTCTACTCAATAAAAACAATAAATGAACAACACTTAACAGTATCATGCCAGTTAGCCCAACTCAATTTACAACAAATTCAATTATGCTCAATTCGCCTCAAGTATACATCAACATGCAATCAAAGCATCAAAAGACAAGGAAAAGTACAAAATAATATATTGAAACAAGACAATTGACAGATTCATTAAACCATTTCTGATATGGTACCAACAACTGTTAAACTAATTGTTGAGTAAATCAATTCATATTCAATTCCCTTTACACGCATTGATCAATACTACAAAGCTAGTACAAAGACAAATTATTAAAAAGTCAAATCATGAAACAGTGGATCAAAGGAAAGCTAAAAGAGTCAAGAAAAATCATCTAAACACCTACAAAGCTAGTACAAAGACATTAGCCATTTATATTGTAGAACAAACTATTATATCAGAGTGTCACACTACAATATACTTGACAGAAAAGGAAGGAGAAAACAATACTTGTTGCTTAAAGATACCGAAACACTCATGCTGCATCAGTACCGACTTCCTGAAGCTCATCAAATTTTCTAGCTTTCTCTTTCAGAATACCTATGATTTTCTCAGACTCCTCACGAATCACCTTAGGCAGGAACAATTCCATATTATCAAACCATTCATCAAGTGTCATTTTTTCAAAATCAACCCTGGCTTCTTCACTATTCCTCTCTCCTTCCTCTTCTCCTTCCTCTTCTATAACCATAGAAGAATCAGCACTGGTTCTGGCCTTTATTCCCTTTCTGAGTTCTGGAATGGCATGGTCAGGATCAGAACTGGGACTATCCAATTTTAATACTAACTTGTCATCATTTTCCTTTTCCTCCTCTAAAACAGTAGATGCTGTGCCCCTTCCTCCCATTATCTTTCTCTTCATACCAACCTCCTTTACTTCCAGAACTGAATCAACCGCACAATTCCCATCTACTTCCTTCAAAACCCTAGAGGACTTAACCCTCCTAGGATTTCTTCTCACCTTTGCATCTCTGTTGTGATCTGATTTTTCAGTCTCTAAGTGAGAAAACGTCACAGAACCCCTAGATTCCTCTTTTTCCAAAACCCTAGCAGTATTCCTTGTTACAATATCCCCCATACCTTTTGCTGTTCCCTTCTGGCCCATTTCAACCCAAGAATCAGAAACCAAATCAGGATTTAAAGTTTCCTCTTCTTTATCCGAAACCATAGTAGAAATAGGTCTAACATTGTTCCTACGACCCCTTACCGGAGCCGAGACTTTAGATTGAGCCCCTTTCAGCCCTATTTCCTCTACTCCGGCATCCTCTTCTCCTTCCACTTCTATAACCATAGAAGAATTAGCACTGGTTCTGGCCTTTATTCCCTTTCTGAGTTCTGGAATGGCAACATGGTCAGGATCAGAACTTGGACCATCCAATTTTAACACCAAATTGTCACCATTTTCCTTTTCCTCCTCTGAAACTGTAGATGTTGTGCTCCTTCCTCCTCGTATTCCCTTTCTCTTCATACCAACCTCCTTTACTTCCAGAACTGAATCAACCGCACAATTCCCATCTACTTCCTTAAAAACCCTAGAGGACTTAACCCTCCTAGAGTTTCTTCTCACCTTTGCCTCTCCATTGTGATCTGATCCTTCAGTCTCTAAGTGAGAAAACGTCACAGAATCCCTAGACTCCTCTTTTTCCAAAACCCTAGCAGTATTCCTTGTTACAAAATCCCCCCTACGTCTTCCTGTTCCCTTCTGACCCATTTCAACCCCGGAATCAGAAACCAAATCAGGATTCAAAGTTTCCTCCTCTTCTTTATCCGGAACTACAGTAGAGACAGGTTTAACATTGTTCCTACGACCCCTTACCGGAGCCGAGACTTTAGATTGAGCCCCTTTCAGCCCTATTTCCTCTCCAGAAACCCTAGATGAATTATCCCTCATATTAACACTTACCGAACCGCCTCTTCTAGTAACCCTCCTTCCCCTATTGTCATCATCTCTTTTCCCTTCCGAAACCATTGGTGTCACAATTTTTACACCGAGCTTGGTTTTCGCACCGATTTCAATAAGATCCCCATCTGAGATGGATACGAGCTTGGATGCTTGAATTCGCGACCCATTTACGGTTGTGCCATTGGAGGTGTTAAGATCGGAGACAAACCATCTAAAATCATCCTGAATAAATCGGAAGCAGAGGTGATTTTGAGATATAGCTGGGTCGCGCAACGCCAGGCTGTTACCCTTCATGATTCGACCGATTTGGATCGGGGATTCGGGATTGCAAACAAAAATTTCGCCATTTCTGGGGCCTTTGAGCACGGTTATTTGGAGAATCGGCGCCTCCATAGTAGATCGGAGGAAGAAAAGCAAGAATTGGGGAGGACTGGAGGGAGACTCAAAACTAATTTGAAATTTTGAAGAGATTCGAGATTTGAGGAGAGACGAGAAATATTGAATGTTAGAATAGTAATGGGCTGAAAAGATCTGAAAGCCTATCTATCTTATGTAGTGTTCTAAAAAAATTCAGGTCCATTAGTTGAATTGCAGATTCATTTATATTTCATTTTGTTGTACTGGTCTACTGGACCACAATTAAAATTATTTCGGGTAAATATATTGACAGAATAATTTTTGCTTCATTCAGAGCACGAATCAATATGCAACACTCGTTTAAGTCCATTATCTATGCGCTGCATGAAGTAAAAACTACTCTGTCAATATCTTTACTCGTTTCAGTGTAATAAACTGTAGTGCAAAATTTGCCCAATTTTGGACAGCAACACTGATTGTAACTGCTGAGGGTGTATGGGCGCTATTTGGGGAATGAGAATCATGGTACCGGGTTACAGTGTTCAAGATACTTGGATTAAATCCTGGCGTGTTGCAAAGCAAAACGGGTTAACGGATCGTAACCTATGGGGTATCCGATTGTGGCAGCTTGCTGGCTGTTGTGGAAGGAAAATAATGACAGAATTTTTACGGGTTCCAGAATGAACTCGGAGACGTTGGCAGTGAGAATTCAGCAAATGGCAGGCCTTTGGTTGAAGTTCTGCTCCTCCAAAAAGGCGGCCAGACGAGTGGTACCTACTGGTATTGGCTAGATCAGCAGAAAAGGAAAATCTCTGTGGATACCACTGAATGTAGCAAGTGGCGTTATTTATGTTTTCCTTTTCGTAAATGATGTTTTATTTCTCTGTACTCTTGCTAGCAACTAGCAAGTTTTTCCCAAAAAAAAAAAAAAAAAAAACTTTTAGGGCTTTTATATGAAGAGTGAATGACAACTATTTCCTTGAGAAATTTGGTAATTGTATGGATGGTTTCTTAATTATTCCTTATAATTCACATTTCTTGTTATAATGTTCGGTTTAAAATAAGATAATTGTCTCGGTGAGATCTCGGATATTATGGATAAACTCGGTAAAAGACCGGAGGAAATGGAATACGAATTTTGATCGGCGCTGCCCAGATATAATTTTTTGTTCTAAAATTTGAAAGTTTGAATGATAGAGGAGAGAAATTAAGAGAAGAGGTTATCAATACTTTACAATATTCATCTATTTTTTATCTATCAAATTGTTGTGTAAATCTCACTTTAACTTTTACAAAAATTGATCTTTATTGGATAAAAAGTAGGAATAATATGTGAATATATTAAACAAGTATCCATCGAAATATATACTTCAGTTGTTAAATCACATCATGGTCAACCAAAACTTGCTTTATTTAGATAAAAAGTATGAATAATAGGAATATGTGCAAAAAGGACAAAATTAGCAACTAATGGGTATAAATTTTCAAATTAAAAAAAAAAATCAAACATAACCTTTTTTTTATTTTATTAAAAGGCAATATAGCCCAATTTATTATGTAACAAAGTGATTCTTACAACTGTTTACGAAAATTTAGAAGAAAGAAAAAATCCCTCCTATATAATAACCCCATGGTCTCAAAGGTCTCAGTAGTCAGTACCTTACTACTTGCTCAACTGTACCAGTACTATGATGGTATTAAGGCCAATTTCTTCCAATTTCTGTAAGTACCTTACACTATGTTCAACGATCAGGTCTATGCTGGTATTAAGGCCAATTTCTTCAATTTCTGTAAGTATCTCAATTTAATCTCCTCTGAATCAGAGAATTGCAGCCACTAATTTGGTTAAACATGTTGGGGCACATGGGGTTCAATTTACTCAACCAGAGATAGTGGGATCGAGGTGCTACACTGATGGATCGTGGATGGATAGGTGGAATGGAGGAGCTGGTTTTGCTTTTCTAGATAATGGGGAGTTACTGGCATATCAATCAGCATATCAGAGGGTGTCCTGTCCTTTGTACCAAGGTGCCAAAACGATTTGGCAGATTGGCTAAGCTGGGAAAAAGGAATGGTTGGGACTGTATTGGATTTACTTACCCAATATTTCGCCAAATTTCTCAAGATTAGGATTTCCTTTTCTTTTCTGAGAATTTTGTATTGAAGGAAAGTTTGTAAGTTGTGGCCTACGGGCATGAATCATGCAAAAAAAAAAAAAAAAAAAAAACTTGCAACTGTTATTCTGCATTCAACATATACAATATGTGTTCCAGGAATTAAAAATATAAAAAAAATATATACATGTAATAAAGATTGTTTAGCGGTATTTTGAGAATTTTCAAAATATAATGAATTGTTGAAAATTCTGGTAAAATCTTGGCTAAAACTGAAAAATTACATTTTGTTGATTTAAGCATAAATTTCAAACTTTTTAGCATTCTCCATATTTGAAATAAGTTAGACCTGTCACTGGATTTATAGCAACATAAGAAAAAAATTAATAAATTGATTGGATCAAAATTAAATAAATTCTCATGAACTATGATTAGCAGCCTTGAAGCTCTTTAGTGATGCCTCAAATCCCCCTGCACCAAAAATAAAAGCAAATGTGAGTTGATCATGTTTCATTTTAAGCTCTGAGTGACACCTTAAGAGACATACAACCAAAAACAAAAATGAAATTATCTAGGAAAAGAAGGGTAATTACCAAGGTTTCCAAGAGTGTGTTGAGTCTTCCCTTCCAAAAGATGATTCAAACATCTTGTTATTTATTGATTAAAAATGGTAATTACTTTTCTGCGTTAGATTGTCCCAAGTAGGAGTGGTGTATGGTCGAAGGAGAGCCTGACAACAACCCTACTTGGGTAACGCTTGTGCTCTCCCTCGCCGTACACCACTCTTACTTGGAAATTCTCAGGATTGTTGGAAAGTGTTACAATAATTGCTAGGAAGTCGCGGAGCCCTTGTCTCCTCTCCAATAAGAGTGGTGAGCCCTTGTCATATATATATTGTGAGCCATCAATTATTGGTGGGCCTTTTCTACATTATTGGTGAAATTTTAGATGAAAGAGAAAATGATGAGGAGATAACATTTTTTTATTCTGTATTATTGGAGATAACTCACTCCTTAAACACTCCAAGTTTCAACCACAAAAATATAATATTTTTTTATAAATTAGTACAAATAGCCATGCGAGTGCCGATATTTTTATTAATATCCAAAGTTTATTGCAAATTAATTAATATACCCAGGTTCGCTGGGAATTAATAAAAATGCCCCTACCGGCCAGAAAATAACCGGTATCCTATTTATTTAAATACCGGTCATTTTTTGACCGGTACCTTATTTATCTAAGTACCGGCCATTTTCTGACCGGTACTCTATTTTTTTTTGTCGTTTTACACCCTATAAAATACTCATCTTTCTCTCTCTCCCCCTCACAACTTACTCAACTCAACTCCGAAATTTCCTCTTCCTTCAGGTAAATTTATTATTTTATTTATTTTATTTTTTTAATAATTAATTTAATTATTAAAAAAAATTAATTATTTGAAATAACTAATTTAAATTATTAAATATTATTAATTTAAATTATTTACCATTATTAATTTAAAATATACTCAATACTAACTGTACTTAAAATATACTTGATGGCAAAGGAGGGCATCAACGTCATCGGTTGGTTAGACCGAACAGACGGTAAAAAATTTGAATTAATTACAGCGCTGCCCCTAGTTACATACACCATCTGTGCGGAAGGACACAAGATGGTAAATGAGCGATTAGTAAATGTGTTTTTTTGTAGCGGTGAAATCTTCTAAATGAGCTCGAACATTGTACTAACTTTATATACATTTCGGTTACCGTCTATGTGAAAGATGGTATGTACAAAAATGTGTCCATCTCAATATTTATTTATTTTAAAAAAAATTGTTCGTACATCAAGTTTTTGTTGGATGCTTTATGTTTATTTGATTGGATATTATGTCATGTTATCGAGATTTCTAGAATCAATTGATAAGGTTGTACAAGTAATTTTATTATAAGTCACATTTATAGATAAATATTTTGTTATTATAAATTGGGATTAATTTAGTTATTGATATTGGGATCAAACCATCCAACCATCTAATATTCAATTCATCCGGTTTTTTAAGCTAACAGGCTATTATCGCCGCCTTTGTTTTTTCCTCCTTTTTTTTCCCAACAAAAAATAAAGAAGCATAACTATTGTCTCTGCACCAAATATAGCCAACAATGAGATAATATATTAGGAATTTCAATGCAAAGAGAAATAAATACTAACAATACATTCACATAATCTTGAGAGATCACACAATAAACAATCTGCTTCCTTCTCCATCTACTAAGAACACCTGCCCATACCTAACTTTGCTGTTAACTTACATATGCCATCTTTTACACAACAAGAAAAAAAAATGAAAAAAAAAAAAATCACTCTTTAAAGAAGCATTAAGCTTGTGATATAACTATATTTTCCAAATTACCAGTGCCACGCGGTTCATCACGTGGCTGTTGTGTTGGGAGCGTGTTGTTCTGTACTGGACGACGGGTCCTAGCATGTGAGACCCTCCTAGACCTAGCCCTCCATCTCAGTATCTCGACTATTATGGAGTTTGCACTCATAGCAACTCCAAATCCAGCAAAAGTTGCAAGTATTATGGATATAACTGCTTGCATATGCAGCTGCAAATCCAGCATAAATTTAACCCATGAGACAAATGTTATTTGCATATAATTTAATTATTCCCTATATCATGTCCCAATAGAAGTGCTTTAGACAATTAAATTGTTCACATAGGATATCCTGCTGTTAAATCATATTACTTAAGCCACAAAGCAAAGCTGACCAATTTATTTGAATTTCCATTTGCATTACAATATTTTCTTTTAACAGGGGATCTTACAGTTGATACAAAGTGAGATGTAGTTTTCATATACGGAGCTACACAGTGTCAACTCTTTCAAGTATATATTATAAAAATTCAGATGATTGTTGAAAGGTGAAAAGGTATACTCACATAAGAGTAAAACAGATGAGCAAAGAAAACAACAAGCAGAAATTGGACACCTGAATAAATCCACATGAACTGTCTCATTGCTGCATCACATAACATTTCCTTCATAAGTTGCAAATTTAATTAATAATTTGATTTTGCACATCTTGGATGCAAAATTGTGCAAACCTATGGTTGTAGAAGTAAGCGAAGAAAAAAGGCCGAGAATGCAAGAGAAAGGCAATGATATAGCCAGTGCAGCTGTACCAAAGTCAACTACCTGACATAACAACAAATTACACTAATTAAAACAACTTCAATACTTATGATTCTGTCTGTTGTAGTTAAGAGCATGAATAAGGAACAAGAGAAGAAAGGGTGTGATAGAATATATGTATGTACCATTAGTTGCTCCAAGAAGCAGAAATATGCAAGCATGTTCACTATTACCAGTATAGGCATCGCCTGAAATGTACTGAAAAACAAAAATGCAACAAAAGAACAATATTACATAAAGAATTGCACTGCACAACAAGTTCAATGGCAAAGAAAACATGGTATCACACTGAATAAAGTTTATACTCACTTATATTGATAATAGATATCTTGGTGGGCCCGGCCGCCAGCTCGTGTATTACCAGCAGAGGCATTCTGAATACGAAGTAAAGTTACAGGCAAGTTTTTGACCTCCTGCTTGCACACATCACAATCCCTGCTTCCCTTGATGCTGAACCATTTTATAGCACATCCCTTATGGACTAAAGCCATTTCACCCTTACACAAGCACTCTAATCTTAGGGTTGTATCATTCCCTTCAGATAACTCTTCGAAACATATACGGCACACTGCCTCTTCCTCTGGTATATCCTCTCCGTTTTCTCCATCCTTGTTCTCTGACACAATAACAAGATAAATTAAGAATAAAATGAACCAAAAATTTACTGCCGAAGAATACTTTTCAAAAGTATTCACTAAGATCTAGATAAGGTTCAGACAAGTACCAGTTTCCACTGATACGATTTCTGGAGTAGGGCCACTTGTGTCAGTTACTCGTGGTGTAGTGGGAATAACTCGAAATACACCACCTAATGAGTCCATTCTCTTCAAACTGTTTGCATTGGCTACTTTACCATTCAAAGGAACCGACTTTGACCGCCATATTTTTCGCTGTACATCTTTTTTCTGTCAATTTGAGAAAAAGACAAATTACAATTTGATTGCATATCTGTTTCATTTTGCTTTTCTGAAAAGAAAAATTACTACTTACTGCACTAGAAATGCCTTCTGCTGTGGTAGCTTCTTGCAAAGTCTTCTCCAGCAACAGCAAGTCCACTTCTGCGTCAACCGGAAGTGAAGTTGTTCTTCTCACTGAAGGACTGAGTATCTTAGTCAAAGATAGCGACCTTATAATAGAACTTCTCTCCCTACTTCCCCGAAATGACCCGTCTGTACCTGGCAAGTCATTTCTCCCATCAGATATAGCATCACCAGTCGCGAACTTGAAACTCGTAGCTGATAAAAGCTTCTTAATGGAGCTCCTGGATCTTTGGACTTTGGTAGATGCAGGGCGAGGCGGAAGACCAGTTCCTCCTCTGGTAGAAGAAGAGCTGGTTGGTGGTGTAAGTGCATTTGCTCTTGCAGGATTTGTGATTACACTTCTTGGAGGTATGTCAATGGAAAGATGTGGCCTTTTCCCCTGACTTTTCTGTCTAATCTCACAATTTGTCTCGCTCGAATTACTGTCAGCCTGCAGTGTGAATGATTGACAACCGTAATGAATTAATTTAATTTTGAAAATTTACTGTACAATGCTTGGATCTGGACAAGGCTTGGAGGAAATTGAGTATTATTGAACTTTTCCTATTAAGTTGTAATATTTAGGTTTGTCTCTGTAGTTGTTTTTGTTGCTAACTGGTTTTGTATCACTTTCAGAACTTTAGGTGCTATTTGTTGTTAGTTATTTAGTTTAGGCAGTAAGATGGTACCAGATGTTTGGTACCAATATCTGTCATGAACTATGTTAAGTTTCAACGGAAACTGGTGGGGTCTACCCCACTTTTCTCAAAAAAAAAAAAAAAAAAAAAAACTATACAACAAATTATAAGCTGAAACTTCAAACTTGAGCTAGCATTAGTAAACTTTGTCCTTCAAATCTATTTTATCTCAAGTGTTCTAGAGAACGAGTCCGAGTATAAGAATAAATAATAACCTTTATTTTTAGTTTTTTCCTTACTTCATGGAACTCATATTTAATTAGAGATTAATTAAATAGTCAAGGCTGACGTTACTGATACCAGCCCGTCAGAAATTCCTGACCAACCAACACCTACAAAAGTTATGATACTGGCCTTGCATGCATATTAACTAATCCAAAATAGCAAAGTTCTTCTTATCAGCTCAAGCCTCAAGGTAGTACCCTGATAGGTACTAATAAAGGTTTTCCAAAGTAAAATTCATTTCTATGAGTTCGACCTTGCAGTTTGATCAACTCAATTCGTCAAAGAGACACTCCAGCAAGTGAAATTAAATCAAAAGAGGTCAATTTACAATTATAAACTGAGAAATTCGGGAAAAGTTCACAGGTGGATAGAGAAGTACCTTGTCTTGGGTAGAATCCGGTTCCATGGTGTAGAATCAGTAAAGGAAGAAAGGAAGAAGCAAGTTGAAGTGGAGGCAATCAGCAACAACAGAAAGAGCAGCAAAAATAGAGCCTGAGAGGGAAAAAGAGGCAAGTGCCTTCCAGCGCTGAAGCACTTAATTCTATCCTCGTCTTCTTCGTCTCACTCAGTTAATAGGAAAGGAATGGGACGCTGAAGCACTTGATTGATGTTACAGGTACACATAAATAACCCACCTTCCTGACTGTCTCTCCAGGTAATATATATATATATATATTAAGTTAATAATTAATTAATTAATTAATTAATTAGTGATGATACGCCATCACGCCACGCGTCCTGTATACTTCCCCGGAAATGAACCACCTATCAGTAGGCCCCACTTTGTAATTGTGTTTTTATCCCGCAATTACGTAATTCTGTCTCTCTTTGGTTTGCCTAAATCTTACCTAGGTCCACCATGGCGTAATTTGGGTAAAGATTTTAACAGAGTAGTTTTGACAAAATGCAGCGCACTAACCAGATGTGAACGCTGTTTTGATTCTGCAGTTCGTGCGCTGCATGAAGCCATAACTGCTCTGTTAAAATCTTCACCCAATTCCTTGCCTACCCGCGCTTTTTGCATTTTGCGACCTTGGCCCTCCACTATCGCGCAATTCTACTTCCGTACAATTAGTGATGGCTTTTTTTCAAAAAAAATATTTTTTTTTCCTCTTTTGTAGTTCTTGCTTGCCTAAATCATACTTGGGTCCACCTCCACCATGGTCCATGGCGCAAATCCTTGCCTACCCATGTTTTCCTTTTCCTTTATTTTTATTTTTTTTGCATTTTAAAATTTTGCCTCCACTAACAATTGAGTTTTGAAATCTTTAAAAATGAATGCCACGTTTGATTTCAAAAAGTTTATATGGAGTTAAGTTGGGGACAGGGTGATTGGATAGTCATCCGATGAAGATATTGTTTAAAATGACATTTATTAAAAACAATGATTTGGCTGCAAGTAGTTTAGCAAATGGTGATTTATTTCAATTCTTTAACGCGTATATCTTGATAGTCATTAAATTAAAATAAATATATTAAAATCGAACTATAAGCATAAATAGTAAAAATGAGACACATATTCAATTTCCAGATACATTCAAAAAATATAGAAATTAATTGCATACTCTTATCTATATAAAAAGATTATTCAAATCTAAAAAGGTACATCCGTACATGCACAAGATATATCCTAAAATTGAAAGGTTTTATATTTTTCGTAGATTAATAAAATCCAATTGAAAGATCTTACAACACGTTTAGATATAGATTTTAGAGTGAGTCTATGGTACTATGATAATACGGATTAATATTTTTGTTTTCAAAATCTTAATGGTCAATAGTACCGTTCACTATGATCCCCATATGAATATGTACTCGCAGACTGAATTTTATATTTTTTAGAATTTTTTACCTATTTTTTAAGATAGGTAGAAAACTGGCTTGTGTGGTTATCAAAAATGTTATCCAAATCGGTTTGAACCGAACAAACCGATTTTGAAATGTTTATTTGTAACTTGAAATGTTTGTATTCGGTTCAACCGAACAAACCGAAGTTTAAATCGGTTTAATCGGTTCGGTTTTAGATCGGTTTAGAATTTTAATTCGGTCGGTTCGGTTGAGTTTTCAAAATTCGGTTCAAACCGCGGTTCGGCAAAAAAAGTTCGGTTTGACCCGAACCGACCGGTTGAACACCCCTAGTACTCGCAAACCGAATTTATATTTTTTAGAATTTTTTATCTATTTTGTAAGATAGGTAGAAAATCACTTGATCTAAAAATTCTAGACCATCCTAAAACGGTGATTTTCTATCTATCTTAAAAAATAGTAAAAAATTTATAAAAATTATAAAATTCAGTCTATCAGTACGTATTCATATGAAAATCATGTTGGACGGTTCAGATCGACCGTTAAAATTTTGAAAACGAAAGTATTCTAGCAATTGAGGGAGATTTCAAGCATGCATGGCCCCTCCTTTATTCCCCCAACTAAATTCATATATTTTTGGAAATTCATATCAAAATCACCAAAAGTGCGGTCCTATATATCCAACCTACTGGGATTCATATCCTTTTAAGATATAAACGATAGTGACTTAGAAATCTATCTTCAAATTCGTGCCGAATTCTCATATACATGCATCATATATAATGCGTGCATAACTGTCAAGGGTAGAAATCCGATCTCTAATAAGTAGGCTTGCATATATGAAAATAACATTAATTCGAAAATAATAAGAGTAGAACTAGAGTGTTCTTAAGCTCACTAAATCTCTTTGTGAGCTTAATTCAAAAATTCATTGAATTGGCTTCAAACGACGCATCCAAACTGTTAAAACTGATCTATTTCACGAGTGATGAGTTTACATGTCAAATTTATAAATTTTCAAACTAATTTAGTATAAAGTCAAGCGATAAAAAAAAAATAGTTTATAAGTTAATTTTAATATGTTCATTTTTCATCATTTTAAGATTTATATTAAATTATATTAAATTTTCTTTCATAAGATCCAACGATTAAGACTGCTACCAATGTACGAGTATCTTTAGCAGGAAGGAGACGGGCACTAAAAAGTGTTAGCTTACGCAGAAAGTACTAACCAATGTGCGTACCATTCGTAGGATTTTTGTCCAAAGAATTTTGAACAAAATTTTATTAAAGTCGGACCTAAACCATTTGATTTTCGTAAAAATATTCATGGACAGTTTAAATTGATTTAGTTCTAAATATTTTTCGCATGAATCTCAATGCAGATCAAACATTTTAGGTCTGATTTTAAATTAATTGTTCAAAGCTCTTTGGACAGAGGAATCGGAGGCGGCGGTTTGATGAACATCTGATCAAATTCGATAAAAAATTAAATCAGAGTTGTCTAATGTGTATCAAAAATCGTGCGAATAACTTTAAAATTCGTGCAAATTATATGTGCACGAATCTTAATAGAAATCGAACAGCTCCAAGCAGTGGGACCAACCATACTCCGTTGGATTAGACCCAATTCCCACACTGATCCTAGTGGAAACAAAAGGTATTTCCGATTCTAGAAATTTGTTGAGCTCCTTTCTTAAAATGTTGACTCACATGAATGGATATGGCTCTGATGTTGTTCTAATAGAAAAGCAGGGTTCTGCTTTTTCGATTCCAACTATTAAATTCATTGAGATTTCTGCATGAAAAAAATTTCTTTATTGAATACGCGAATGGAAAATTTTAAATGGTTGGGATCGGAAAAGCAGGACCCTGCTTTTCTATTGCAATAACAGCAGAGTTCATTCCCAGACACACAGTCATAGAGTAAAATTTATGTGAGCGAATTAACTAAATTTATAGCATTTCTATTCAACGAGTATTATAGCATTTCTATTCTATAATCGTAAAAATTAATTTTTTTTTATTCATATGTAATTCAAGAATTTTCTTTATTTATTCATATTATATTTTAAATAGTGGTTAGCGAGGAAATAACGCATTATGATGTTCATAGTTCATAGAGGAAGAAAGTTTACGTGCCATTTATATCTGTCTAGATTAAAATAAAATTTTAATTTTTTATATAGTGCTAAAAGCCTATTAATAGAGACCATTAATTAATTTAGCATCAATAACGGAGCTGAGATAGTAGAACTATATCGAACGGCTGTCATTTGGCAAATAATGACTAGGTATTTGATATTTAAAACAAGGAGCTAGGGAGGAAATAAATTGTGAACGCATATACGAACATACATAGTAGACAGGGATCGATCGTTTATAATATTTTAGATAATGATTATGTCAGCAAATCCGTTGGTTATAACTTATACGCGTGGCATCCATATTTGCAGCGACATTACCATCTAAGCTAATAAAGAGGTTGCCGGTTAAGTAGGCGCTAATTTTTAAAAATATCCTCTATTTTTAAAAGTTAATATTCTTTTTCTAATATTTTTGATAAAATTATTTGTATATATCCAAACGCATACTCTCTTTTCTTTTCTTTTCTTCCTCTTCTCCTCTCTTCCTTCCTCTCATTTACTTCTCCTAATCTAAACTACCTTTTCTATTCAATATAATATTTTCAATTTAAATAATTTTACGAGTTGAGCTACGGTGCTATGTATTTTTTAACCGCCATATGCGCTTTAAGATTTGTGTAAAGTAGATTTGCTTTATAAAAATAGCGACGGTAAATTAAGAAGTGAAGATCCCTCCGTTTTTTCATCAAGCAAATTATTTTGCACGAATCTTAAAGCGCATCTGGTGGTTAGTTAAAATCGTGTTGATTATTCGAATTGAAGCAATTATTTGAAACGGTCAATTTCAAAAGAGCTCCAACTATCATTTATTTAAGCATGAAAAAATCAATGAAAAAATGAAAAAAAAAAAAGATGGATGAATAATAGTAGAATTTGTTCCATAGAATATGCATTTGAAAATTGTAGTTAAGGCACGATAATATGTAGCACTGATCATTTCCTACAAATAATAAAATTTGCAGAAAATATGCAATTGAGCTAGAAATCATTAACTAAAAAGAAAAGCTACAAATTTTCAAGAAGAAACGAGTTAAACAACAAACTGTCGCTAAGAATAAAGCAAAAACCTTAATTCATGTGGTTAAACAACCAAGTGCCTCAAGAAAGGGTCTGATCGGAATGACTTTTTTTGCTCAATTCTAGAGAACCAAAATAAGCGAAACCTATGCAATTCTAGCGACAAGAATTAATTGAAGTAGATTACCACTAGGGCTGCACAAAAAATTCGTAGTTCGTAATTCGATTCGAGTTTGATTCGAAAAAGTTCGTAAAAAGTTCGATTCGAAATTAATTCAAACCAAACTCAAACTAGACCTAGTTCGTTCGAAACAGGTTCTCAAACCAAACTTAGTTTGAAATTAACTCAAACGTGAACCGTTGATTTCCGCTGATAATGAACTTTAATGTTTTATTTAAGATAATATTTGAGTTTGTAATAATTCTAAGACTTTGGTGATTATTCTGTACTTCTATTGATATTTAAATTGTACTTTTAATACTTTAGATATTTGAAAACTTTGGTAATGTTGCTCCTGTTTGCTATTTGAAAAACTTTAAATTATGTAATTGTAGTGAACTTTGATTGATTATACTTAAACTTTGGTGTTTAATATAAATTTTGTTATTTGTAATGAACTTTAATATAAACACATAACACCTGCCAAAACGATCACTGTACCAAATCCTGATATGCGTCGATCATAATGCAAATGCAACCAGACCAGAAATAGCAAGAATAAGAACAATAGTGTATTCCACTAGTACGCCCACCAACTTAAATCTTAAATCTAACATTACAGATATTACAAAATCGGAAAGGCCGACGGGTGAGCCTGTTTATCCTCTCATCACAATTGAAAACAAAATTCAAATAACAACTAGTTTACATGATAAACTACATTACAGGGGAAAAAAAAATAGTGGACGGTCTACATTGAACTCTAGTAATAAATTGAAACATGGCCGAAAAACAAACAAAAAGTCACCGCTGAAAAAGCATGACCATCTCACAGTGGATGGTGTGAGGAAAGAGATCCACAGCCATAGACCTAACAGGCCGGAAATGCTGAGAATTGGGCATGGATTTGGTCCTGTGCCTAGCCAGACCCGCACTGCTCATATTACGCCACCCTCTGTTCCCTTTATTTTTCTCTGGTTTATCTGTTGTTGGTGTGCAAAGCTCTATTGCATTTGCCACCAAAGAATCCGGGTTACAAGAAATATACCTATACAAAAATATAATGTATGGTTATTCAAAATGTGGTCACTTCAAGATGGGAAAAAAAATTGCAAGTAGATTTCCAGAAAACATAATGCAGGTTCTTACACAAGACGGCGGATCCCAGGATGAGTTCTGAGAGCTTTAATTACCTGAAAAATATCATTCAATGAGTTCCGAATTTTCAATATATCCTAGATAAGGATTCAAATGCCTCCACTTATTAAATTCTTAATAATATAGCTGTAAGAATTCAAATGACAAAAAAAACTTCGATATATGGTATATGTTAGTTCCTACATGCACATAAAAATTATGACATTTTGACTTAAAAAATCAATGTTTAGAAGCTCTTAATGCCAAACAAAACAAAGCAAAATGTCACAAGTTTTTATTTTGCATGGAAAAAGTGATATAAATCACATCTAATGTTTTCATTTTTGATATTTCAATTTGAGATCAAGTAATTACAGTTTCAAAAACGGAGGAACAATGGCAACACCAAATTGAAGAAAGCAGAACTCTCATCCCAATATCTCATTTTCATTGCTTAAGAAAATGATATGCAAAACTAATACAAAATAAAAGTGAATGCATATTCATCTACACAAATTGTGGATAAAACTAATCAAATTATACTTCACCTTCGTTCATTACAATGAGTTACAAGTACATTAAAAATTTATTGTGGATTGCTAAAAATTGCTATGCAATACGATGGACAATAGTTTCACATGCTTGGATTAATTAGAACTGGAACTAAAAATCCACTTTCAATAAAACATTAAAATATAGGATGATACCAAAGAAAGGCTTTGTAATACCTCATTCGCTAGGTGCTTATGTCTGAGCTAGTTGAAATGGATCAAATGCTACTTAGAAACGATCTCTATTATTTTCTATGAAGGGACTGTGATAGAATCAAGTAACATAAGGTGCCAGGAACCCACCCCCCATACAATATATCACTCAGCTACTCAATATAAGTTGCAGGATTTACAAAACATATGCAATGCTCAGGTGTTAAAACAAAAATAATTAGATCTTAAATCCCAATTCTGGTCTAAATTTTGATTTCCTCTAAACTTGTACCTTTTGTCAAGTAAAAAAACTTGAAGAATACCATTGCAAAACCAAAAGAAAAGTAAAACTTACTGTAGGATGAAGACCAACACGGGGCGGGTCAACTATAGCCACCACATTTTTGAACCGATGCCCTTTCTCATTACTTTCAGATGAACAAGCTACTGTGGGTCCCACATCAGTCTCACTGGAATCCTCCATTTTTTCGGAATTATCAGTGATGTCATTTTCCTGCTCTCTGTTCTCTTCCCCATGGTTAGCTTCTAACTCAGTGACGGTATTATCTTTTGAATCTGCAGAAACAACTGCACTTTTCTTTGAATTACCATTACTATTTAGAATGGCTTTTGGTGAGGCATCAGTAGGTGCACCGAGATACTCCTTAAGCAGAGAACCCATCACATCCTCAGCCTGTGTCATTGACAATCACGAATTTACAAAAAAAAAAAAAGTTCAAATTAGCAAAAATGATCAACTAACATTTCCTAATATTTAGAAAAAAAAAATTGTCAAATTTAATTTTAGCATTAAGATAATAACTGTTCCTTTTTTTTTCTAGAAGACAAAGATAGAACTTCTATGACTAATTAGGTATGACCTGAGTATTATTAATAACATCCATCAGATTTAACAGTAATTGTGACATTGCATATTGAATGTAGAATTATCAACATGGCAATACCACTGGTACTTTTGTTTATCCAATTAATCGTGTTAGCATTCCATATAAATGAATAACCAAATCTACAATTGTATTTCGAGAAAAGGTAGGGATATATAATCATATTAAAAAAAAAACCTTTGAACAAATGAACTTGCAATTTGATATGCCATTTATAACAGCATTTTTCTGTGCGTCAGACACTGCCGATTCATTCATCTCTATACCAACCACCTATTTAAAATTCAAAGTAGATGAGGGAATTACAGTAGTAAAATTTAAGTAAATAAATGATCTCATCTTTGACATGAGAAAGATATATGCTTAAGCTAAATATAAAATAAAATATAATGGAAAATGTAGTGGCAAACCATTCCAACACGGTGAGCAAGAGTTAATCCGATGGTTCCAGTCCCACAGCAAACATCAAACAACAATGTATCTTCATTTAATTCGGCCCAATCACCGGCCAGTTTATACAGCCTTTCTGCTGCTAGTGTATTTACCTATGCAATTTCATTATTAAGCCACAATATTTTTAGACAAGTAAAATAGAAAACAAAAGAAAGGATCAAGTAAAATTTGTAAAGCAGAAGAGCTGCCCTCACTTGAAAAAATGCAGTTGGTGAAATGGAGAAGCAGAGGTTTAATATATAATCATGGATCCTAGCTTTATCGATTGAGAGGCAATCTGAACCATCTGTTCCAGCACCATCTACCAATAAAGGGATCAAAGGGCAGTCAGCAGGGGCAGCATTTGATATTCCAGTGTGATCCTGCCATAATAAAAGAGGGAGTTGCCTCGTAAAATACAAGGAATTGTTGTGAACATCATCATTGTGCAATTGTTGCAAATAATACTGAACATTCTCACAAGAGCAACTGACAACCGACTTTTTCTTAGATACTCGCAAACAAATAACACCCAACTTTTTGCATATTGCAAGCGAGACACAATTTTATCGAGAACCTTGCAAATAACACCCAACTATAAATTAATACCAATAAAAGGTGCATTCCATTAAGTTGGCAATATTGGCCAATTCGTTAAATTTAAATTAAGTTAGAAGGCGGTGATATGATGGAGCCAGAAAAAGAATTCATTGGACAGTTCAGTACAACATATTGCTTAAGCATATGTCCAGTTTCAGAATTATGGACCTTACGCAAAAATTTTAAAAAGTTGACTTCGCACAATACTAAAAACCTTTTATACAGATAAAAGGGGCAAAACATGCATACCTGGATTACAATAGTTGTAAGAGGTAATGGCGGTGAAGCAATACTTGCCCCCTGAGAAAGAGCTGTCCTCAATTTCTCAAATTCACCTTTCATTACCTGTTCATCAACCCCAGTTGAGCAAACCTGCATTTTTTATGTTATATATAAGTAGCTTCATTTTCATCAATCTGAACATCTAAGTTTCCTTCCATATGTGCAACATATTCTTATAGGGTGGCTGTACAAATGTTCTATATATATAGCTTCTGTCTGCATTAGAGAAAATGACTCACCTGTATCATAAGCATCACTTCTTTGATCTGCATCTCACATTCTGCCTTAGTATCCTGATCTGGATTCCTTCCCTCTCGAACCTATCATCACAATTCCAACATATATAAGAAACAAGATTGTCCACGATAGATTGTCAACAAAGTTCTTTGATCATTAGATAAAAAGTGTCAACAAATGAATGGTTTTTAAAAGATTGGCATTTTTTGAGCTGGACTGTCCCAGATGGGTTGATGCATTGGGTCGAAGGCCAGGGTTTCTTAATTAATTGGCAGGAAAGTACAGATGACCTGTTTATCATTTCCTTCAGTTTTACCCTCCATACATAAAGTATGTTATGTTAAACTACAAATAGCCCATCAGAAACACATAAATATGTCAAAAGCCAATGTGTAATCAACGCTAACAAAGTTAACAGGTTGATCAACATAACAAAACCCACTTGCAGGTTGGTTTGGGTTCAGTATATTCAAAGCAGGTAGCAGGCTTTGAATTGGGGATGACGCACAAGTATCAAGTATCATGCAACTTCTATTTCCAGCCCTGAACTTTGAATTAGTAGCTCCCTTAGTCACTTGGTCCTTGTGGTGATATATCTATTTTAGCCTTACATCATCCCGCAAAAATTTAGCAACACTAAATCTGTTTACCATGAACCTGAATGAGCATTTCAGGATTAGGCTAAAAGAAAGGCAAACACATGCATCTTTTATCAAAATGTTTATTGAAATTCTTTTTATAATACTCAACTTCTATTAGTGAAGTACAGGGAGAGAGGAAATACAGTAAATTGACGCCAAAATCCAGTGTTGTTGATTCTGTTCCAGATGGGCAATTGTGAGGAGCACAAAAAATCTTGGAAAACCTTTACATATGTGCATGCTATATTTGATACATTTGGACAATCTATCGGTTCCTCTACTGCAGTCACACCTTCCCTACACGCTCACATTAGTAAATTACGTAGTTAGTGGCTAGAATGCCGGGTGATGCCATCAAGAAAACAACAACAGAAAAGATAAGGGATAAACAACCTGAAATTCCCAAGCATGAAGCCAACAGTTATTTTGCCATCCACAGAATAGCCAACAGAAAACTCACACTTGTTTCTGTATCCATTGGTTAGAGGTGACTCCAATATACCTTCTAGCTTGCATGGAAGTCCACCTAAATAAGCAGTTCCTCTTAAATTATATCACATAATCCAGAGAGATTCCAAAGAATTTTGAACAACAAGAAAATTGTATGAATGCTTATATGCATATAAATAAAAGGGGTCAGATATTCACACCTATCTCTCTAGCTTCCAAAATCCAATCGGGAAGTGGAAGAGCATCTGGGCAGGCCTTCCTTGCATTTCTTGTCTAAAATTACAGAAATAAAACAAAGTTAGGCAAGAGAACAGAAAAAATAGGCTATATAACAAGTCGTAAAGAATCATTTTGTTTCAACATTTTGATCTCTACTTCCTAGAGTTCCAGAGTTCACTTATTAGTCCCTGAACATCATCCACATACAACTCAACCCATCATTTTTAACAGAAAAATATAAATGAGAATCTGAGTAATCTCTGTGGCTTCAGTTTATTAGTATTTCATTCCTCATTTTCTTTTGATAGGAATAACAGCTTGGTTAAAAATTGTACAACTTGGGACCTAGGGGGCTAGGAAGGGATCACCAGAAACTTAAGAAATGAAACAGAAAGTCTGAAACATAATTTTATGTTAGGCCATTTGTGTACTGTACGAAAACTAATGCAGCGCAAGTTTCAAAATTAAAAGGAAATGAAAATACAAAATAAAGAAAAAAAAAAATCTTACAAGTCGTTTGAGTGTTTGTGTAAGGGTGCTCTTCTTGTGCTCTAATTGATCAGAATACGACATATGTGCAAGTGGTGTGACCGCCTCACGCACATTTTTTCTCTTTGATGAATTCATGCCTTCAACTAAGTTACCATCACCTTCATTACTATCATCATTACCTCCCTCTTCAGCTTTGTGCTTCTTCTCAAAGGATCTTTTAATGGCATCTCTCAATTTTATTGTCTTACCCCCAGACGAGCCTTCTCTCAATGTCTTTTTCAAAAAAGAACGATGAATTGTTACAAAGTTAGTGATGAACAACCCTAAACAGAATGAACCAAAGGGGAAGAAATTGTTATTAAAGTTTAATATAAATGCAGTACCGCCATAGCACTCTTGACTTGTTCGACATTTTCAAAGTTGACAAAACCAACTTCCATTCCTTTCTTTTTCTTTGCTGTCTTGTATAAGATACCCTGTAATTCATATTACAACGAAGATTTCAGCTTCCAACACAAATTTATATGACAAGGCGTTAAAAGTATATAAATGTAGATCTCTTAACAAAAAAAATCTAAGAATAAAAAAAAAGAGATTTTGCATAGTTCTAAAAATGTACTTTTTCCTCCAGGAATTTCTTCAGTGCATCATTGGCCCACTTTCTAGACAACCCAACAAGGCACTTATCCAAAGAGGACTCATCTAATGCCAACTGTTCTTCATCTTCTATTTCCTCTTCTTTCTGTTTTTGATTAGCTTTAGTTTTCTCCATTTCCTTTGCCTTATTAGACGTTGGGTCCCACGTCTTATCAGGTCGAGGCCGCAACTCGGCTTCTCCATGTGCGTAGCGACACGTGGCACCATGACTGCATCCAGCACCATCAGACGGGCGCCTGTAGTAGGAACACAAGCTAGTCTTCCACAGTGGACTGCTACTCGAATTGGAACTTAAATTCTGTTTCTTATTCTCTGAATTTAAGGTTTGTTCTTCCAGACCCGCTTCTTCTTCCTCTCTCTTACGCTTTTCCGAATTGATCACTGCCGTTGGTTCGGGATCGGACGGTTCAATTTGTTCGCTGGGAGGAACAGGGTCAGTATCCATCGGTTGGTTGGTATCGGCGGTTGAATTTTGAACGGAGTCTCTCCGGAGTTGTGTCGGTTCTTCTATCGGGACTTTGACGGTGTCGCTTGGGGCCGTTGATTGGAGATCGGATGGACGGGTTTCTTCGCAGGGAGCCGCCGGCGTTGTCTCCATTGGAGGATTGAAGGAGGTTTTTACTTTTACTGGGACGAGTCGACTGAGAAGTCTAAAACCCTTTCGGTAGGTGGTACTTAGAACATCTACATGTCCTAAAACTGTTACCTAATTTTTAGAAATTATTGGCTCTCGAGTTTTTAAATTAATTTTAGAGTTTTTAAAATACCACATCAATAATAAATTAAAATTAATTATTTTTTCCGTTAGAATCTGTTAATTCCGTCTCTTTCCCTGCCGTTCTTTTTCCCTTCTCCGCCAGAACTATCCGAATGAAATACAAAACAGACTATCGGTCTTCTACTCACAGATGAAATACAAAATTTCAACGCAAATTTCTTTGGGCTGACTTGAACAATATCTAATTTCTCTTCCCTTTATCAAGGGCATGACCATCGTGAGTAGATAAATCACATTTCTCTTCCCTTTATCTTTTCAGTGCCAACAGAAAACAATTATAAGCATTCTCAACATAAACATCACTCTAATAACGATACTGTTAATAACTAGTATACCGTAACACTTATCAAACCTGAAATCAATTTTGATATCCATTAAACTTTTTCTGACAAAACCTAAATCAGGATGCTGTTCCCATTGAACTAAAGTCAAATTTGATATCCATTAAACTTTGTGATGCACAATTTCAAGTGTTGCTTGCAATGGTACCAAACAAAAACAGTTAGAAAACCACAAATTCATAACATAGAGCTTGCAACAGGAAAAGGGGCACCAATGAGACACAATCATTCACCAGAAGGAATGAAGATCAAGTATCTTAGCACCAATTGATGAATGGTCTGTTAATAAGATATTAATTTAAGCACTCAAAAAACAAAATAAAAAATAATATATCATTTTAGCACATGCATCATATAAGTGAAATGTGAGGTGGTATTGACAATCTTACCCCTTCCATATTCTGTTTCTTCAACGTGATTTTAAGTGGTTATTAAAATCCACTCAAGCATATTTATATGCAAAAAAGAAAACTATATAATTCCTTATTTTTGGTCAATGTATAGATATTTTATAAGTACAACAAATTAATCAACAATGAAAATACACAATTGCTTCAGCTTCCTCCAATTGTACATGTACAATTAAGTCAAGGCAGATTTGGATCTTTCTCCACAATTGAGGGGCCTGATCATGCCTCATGAAACAAAATTGCCTGAATTATAAAAGTTGCCGGCTAAAACAGATGAGATATGTATAGGACCCTTTATTTCTATCATCATTTGGCACAACTGACAAGGTGTCCAGACCCAAATTTTATAGACTACTCTACCCCTCCCTCATTTCTTTACCTATAACTAAGTAAAAAAATATGAATATTTGGAAAATTTTGGAAGAAATTGAGCTTATGGCATATTTAAAGTACAACAAATAGTTTCATATTCAGATTCAACAGTTCTTGACATGGAATTAACAAAAAATATAAAAATAGTACCTTTTCAAAACTATATCACTTGACATTCTCCTTTTCAGTATGTAGTTATTGAATACTTAGGCAAATTGCATGCACCACATGAATTACGGTCATAATTTCAAATTTGAAAAAAGAAAAAATGAAGTACAGCTAAGCAGTTCCCCATAGGGATCTTATATCAGTACCTTCTCTATCATGGAAGCACCATCTATTGACACCAAGCTTATTTATAAACTCAAAGTGTGCCAGAGTGCTACGCTAAACCTAAACCAGTCCTGCGATAATAATAACATCAACAATATGATACAAGCAACATGAGAAGCTCAAATTGAAGAAAAGAATTTTCAACATATATATGCAAATATGTAGCATTGTAAAGAGTACCTTCATTTTCTTCCCAAGAATTACTTCCTCAGCATTGTGCCACTTGTAAGCAAGTGGGTTTCTGCTAGCATTTACAAGATTTTTGTACAATTGGAATTAGTAATCCAGCATAAAGGAAGTCAGTTTAAGGGAACTTTTTCGCATAGAAGTCTATAAATTACCTCAATTAACAGCTCCATTTAAACAATTAAGCCTCAATTGAACCAATATAGCTTCAATTTGAGATAACAGAGATGACCATTCTATAGACTTCAATTTCATCACAATGTAATGCACATAAGGTGTTTGTGGATAAGGTGTTTGTGGAAAAGCTTAAATGGGAAGAACAACACTAAACCCAAACACTTACCAGCTTTCGCAAGATGCAGGAGGAGGGTGTGGTGGCGCCTCCATTGCGGCAAGTGGAAGACAGTGGCGAAATCAAATGAAGATAAAGCGGGCGAAGGTGGAAGACAACATCGTTTTCACTGTAGGACAGAGAAAATATGACGCGCGCACGGCAGCAGGGGCAAAGGTGCCCTTCTCCCTCTTTCTTTGAGAAATAATTTTGTCGGAGAAAATTCGTGGGAAAAAAAAGTCAGTATTGTCATTTTGAAGAGGAAGAAGAGGTGAATTCATTGCAACAATTAGTAAGAAGAACGATGGCATGAGGTAAACGAATTGTGTGAAAAAATTTGTTGGAGAAACTTTTTTTTTGTTAGGAGAGAGAGAGCGCCAGAGGTGCGGGAGAAGTTAATTTCAGCGAATAATTTTGCCACGTTGCAGTTTATAAACGATTTCTTATTAAGAAATTATGGAGCAAAGTTTACTAATAAGAAATCCATCTACATCCCTGAAACTCATTTAGAAACTGCCACATCAGATTAGAAACTCTAAGAGTTTAAGGGATGCAGATGCTCTTATTTCTCCGAAGTCCGAACCTTTAAAAAACGAGAGCAGCTTGGGTCCGATGCCCATCGGACCCAAAGGGGTTCGATGGGCTCCCTGACCGTCCGATATGCTTCAACATTCACGCCAGAACTTTCTCGTCTGCTTTAATCTATGTGCGCACGACTCTTAAAGCGAATCGGACGGTCAGAGAGCCCATCGGACCCAAGCTGCTCTCCTAAAAAACCAATCTATTCTTAGCCCTCCTATATTTTGGGGTAAACGACCAAACCGTCTCACACGACCCAACTCAGATCAAGTCAGGTACTGACCAAACCGTCTCACACTCAGATCAACTCAGATCAAGTCAGGTTCTAACTATTAGTCTATTACACAAGCATAAATTTAAAATTAACTCGGGTAATTAAATACGAGGGAATACTCATTTCACTCGACCAACTCGTCCTAACCCATCAACCTGACCTGATATAATAAAATAACAAATTTTAATTATATTTAATAGATACTAATTAAATTTTAACTGTTCTGTCATATACATATACATATTAATTATTAATTTTAAGACATGTTGATTACAAACTAACTCAATTTATCTTCCGTGATTTTTATTTTTACCCAAAAAAAAATTTATTTTAATATAAATAACCACGTTTTTAAAAGAATTTTATTTCTACCCAAACCGCATATATTATTTGCGGCTTGAATTAACAATTCAGACCGCACATAATATATGCGGCTTGAATTGTGAATTCAAACCGCACAGAATATATGCGGCTTGAAACGGCTTGAATTGAGCAAGTTCTACAAATCAGAATATGTCTATTCATCAATTTTTTTTTTATATGAATCTTTGTCATAACATATGTTATGGTCGTGTGGTATTAATATAAAATTTCATTTATTATTTTATTAAATGGTAATTTTTCACCGATAACCCTAGAAATTTATTCACCGATAACCCTAAAGTTATTTTTATTACAAAGAATTATATTATAAAAACTTATCAATAATTTAATCCTATTCCTCATGAAATACCATTTCCATTTATAATTGTCAATTAACAAATATATTTTGTTTAAATCGTATCAATGATATTCGGATTTTGTACTTAATAAAAATTAGTTTAGCAACTCAATGATATTCTGGTCAGATTGTAGATCTTCTCGCAAGCTTTCTGAAAAGTGGTCAAGTGCCTTACTTCAGAACTCGGACCTAGACCATGTAACACGGTTTCTAAATTAATATTTATACATGTTTTTATATAGACATGTCTGTTGCTAAACTAATTTTTATTAAGTACAAAATCCGAATATCATTGATACGATTTAAACAAAATATATTTGTTAATTGACAATTATAAATGGAAATGGTATTTCATGAGGAATAGGATTAAATTATTGATAAGTTTTTATAATATAATTCTTTGTAATAAAAATAACTTTAGAGTTATCGGTGAATAAATTTCTAGAGTTATCGGTGAAAAATTACCATTTAATAAAATAATAAATGAAATTTTCATTATTGATTGTATATTAATACCACACGACCATAACATATGTTATGACAAAGATTCATATAAAAAAAAGTTGATGAATAGACATATTCTGATTTGTAGAACTTGCTCAATTCAAGCCGTTTCAAACCGCATATATTATGTGCGATTTGAATTCACAATTCAAGCCGCATATATTCTGTGCGATCTGAATTGTTAATTCAAGCCGCAAATAATATATGCGGTTTGAATTCACAATTCAAGCCGCATATATTCTGTGCGGTCTTAATTGTTAATTCAAGCCGCAAATAATATATGCGGTTTGGATAGAAATAAAATTCTTTTAAAAACGTGGTTATTTATATTAAAATAAATTTTTTTTTGGGTAAAAATAAAAATCACGGATTTATCTTCGTTGGGAACAAAACAATATATTATTGAATTTATATTTCTCATAATTTTATAAATAGCTTTAAATAATATTTTGAATTGACACAATTATAAAAATAAATTATGATTTTGCATGGTTGAATTGATTATCTTTTATTATGCTTAAAATATTTTGTCTATTTATTTTATTTGTAGTGTTGTTTGATTAATGATGTATTTATTTTTAGTTAACATGTTAAGTTATATAAAAATGTTATTGTGTGAATATTATTATGTTTAATTTTTTATTAGAAACTTCATTTACGTTAATATTTGTTGGTTTTGTTTTATTTTTTATCATCAATAATTATTATTCATGTTTTTATTTAAAATATCAATATATGATATATGTTATTCATGAAACTCGTCAAATTTGCTATTGGGCTGTCTTGCGGGCCTCGTAAGCCTCATCAACAGATATTACGATCCATCTGTGTAAATTACTAGATAAACTGTAGTTTATAGCCAACCCATTGAAATATAATCCTCGTATTGGGTTTTCTATGTGGATTGTTCGATTGAGGAAAACCAATGAAAGACTATTAGGGTCTGTTTGACTGCTGTGGAAAAATTATTGTTCACGTGGAAAAAAAAATTCACTCTGAGTAAATTTTTTTTTCCACGTGAACAGTAATTTTCAGTTCAAATTTTTTTTCCCGTACCCATTCCTCTACCGCCGAACAGGCCCTTAGGGATGAAAACAGTATGAATAATATTTGATCCGTATATCTGTATTCGAAAAAAATAGTTGTGATATTTGATATGGATATGGATACTGATATGGTTTTACATTTTAATTATCCGTATTGGAATAGTAGATATATAACATATATTTTAATATATATTATGAAAATATTATGTTATTCGCCATTATAATTAGATAAATTTATGAACTTTAGTATTTTTTATATTTTTTATATTATTTTAATAAATATCAGATCTGATCTGTATCTGTATCCGGATCCATCTGATATATCTGTATCCGGAAAAGAAAAAAGAAATATGGATATGGTTTTGAATAATTATTTGAGTACCCTCACTCCAGTATCTCAAAATCCCTGCATCCCATTTAGAGAAATTATGTACTATGGTCCCCACTAATTATTATTCTAAAAAGATATTATATGGTCCTACTAATTATTATTCTAAAAAAATAATATATTATCACTGCAACACTTTGTTGTCCCTAACGGCACCTAGAGGGGTGAATATGATGACTTAAAGAACCTTAGACGTTTTTCGTGATGGTAAGTAAAACAAACAAACAACCACAATCAATCAACAATGTAAAGTAAATAGATAGAGTAAGAGAGATTGACACGCGCGATGATAACGGAGTTCGGCTTAAAATGCCTACGTCTCTAAGACAATGCAACCTCGTCGGCGCGCATTTTCTATTACCCAATATAGAAAAGGATACAACTCGTGACACATGAGCCCAAACAAAGGTGGAAAGTCACAGCCTAACTCGTGTGCAAAGTTAAGCCTAGAAGCTCGAGTTGGAGAGTCCTACGTAGAGGATCGTCACACAACTATGGTTATATGTGAGTGGAAACACTCGAGCCGGTGAGCCCTTGATACCCAACAAGCGGGAAGTTACACGGTAATAGAAAGGGAGCACTAAGTAGATCTCCACACTATATAACAACGAACCAACACTCTAACTTAATATAGAAGTAGATTAGTTAATTGGATTTGAGATTATCAAAAAAGTATTGAAGCCTTAGCTCTCAAGAACACAGAATAAGTGTTTTTTGAAATTTAGAGGCAGCTAGCTTAAATATGAAGTTAGAGTATTAACTCTATTTATAGAGGAAGCTTCAGATCTAGATATTTGAACTGATCCATTCAGTACGCTAATCTTCCGTTCGAACGGATAGTTCAAATATAATTGAAATTAGGGTTTTCTCCTTTTTGAACTTTATACTAACCGTTCAGTACATTTATTGTGTAATTTTGTGTAATCCTGAGTAGTGTACAGTACAGATAGTATCCGTTCAGAACGGAGACAAACTATGAGTCTCTGGATGATACGAACGTTCCGTTCTAAACGGTTGCCAAACGGAATAATTCTTCCGTACTACCACGCTTCATTATTAGTCCGGTACCATTCAATACATTCTGCACTGAACGGTTTACTTCTGTACCGAACGGATAGTTCCAGAAATCAACAATCTCAAATATACTTTACTTTTCTATTTGATATTACAATCTATAATTTTAATCTTCATAAAGTCTTGTTAATTTCCTTGGTTCTTCAAACTTTAATATTGCAATTATAATGTTCTTGAACCTCCAAACTCACTCATATAATGAAATCATTAAATACAATTATTGTATGTTTTGTAAATTAGTCAAACAAAGTAATTAGAAGATTGCATAGAACAACAATCTTTCCCTTTTGACAATTTGCAAGACATACAAAGCAATAATGTACATAAACCGATTTGTTCCCAATTTAGTTTGCCCAAAGTATCATTTTTTCATCTCTTGCAATTTCTCTCCCTTTTGAAAATCGACGAAAGGGTGAAAAATAAACAATTACAAAGTGCTCCCCTTCAATTCATGCACTCCCCCTTAATATAGTAATATTTTTCAATTAAAGAACATGTTAAACTAAATAATTGAGGGTTTGTAATTATGTCACTACATCTACACAAGTTAGGATCCAATAAGAATAAGATCCAATAAGCAAGTTAACGATACAATAGATGTAAGAAATGACAATTGGGCATACATGTAATTTTACAACAAAATATTAACAAAAATAATATGTATGACATTTTGGACATGCAAGTAAATTTTACAAAAATAATTTTCTAAATTGATAGAATTTTGAAATCAAAGGCCGTTATGAAATTTATTTGTATATAAGTTTGACGCTATAATAGCAATTTAAAAACTAATGACATTTCAAGAGATTCGATAATATTGGTCTAAACAATTCTAGCAATTCAAGCAATTTCAACAATAAACATTATCGAATTCATGTCATATAGCTATGCATGCATGATAATTGACCTCGCAATTATATCACTTAACAATTCAAATATGTCAATCATGGCATGCAAAACATCATCTAATCAATTTGTGATTCTATCAATATGCGCAAGCACGACATATAATTTTGCAATTCCAAATCCTCTCACTACACAATTCAAGTATGGCATAAATCTAGAAATCAAAGTACCATTAACATGTCAAAATAAGCATGCCACACAATTTATATGCCATGTATCCTACCATAAGCAAATCAAATAATTATAATCAAGCATATACAACAATGCCTATAATAAATCAAACTAACTGAACATAATATCAAGTTGTTCACGCGATACTTGCATGCAACTTACCACAAAGTTTGAAAGCATGCATCACACATCCTACAGTTAATTAGCCAAAGTAAACACCAATATTCATGCATACATCACATGATACATAACAACAAAAACACTTAAGTTTAAATCACTCATCTCACATATTCAAATTAAATTACTTAGAACGATTACTCAAAATCACCACTTCCTTGACCTTCCATGTTAATTTCCTCGTCATCTTCTTCTATTGGCTCAACCTCAGAGTCCTCTTTTTCTTCGGAAGCTACTTTTTCCTCTTGAGCAATATACCATGACTGTAGCGGCCTCAACAACCGGTTCTTCAACATTGTGACCATCACTGTCATTGCCCTCATCATCGCTAGAGATAAGGCTATAGTCACTATTTGGATCTCTATTCACGTAGGTGGGTAGAGGGCCATACTTATATGCCCATGCTTGTGAAATCACAGTGATATCGTAACTCAAACCCTTAATGGAGGAACGGTTTTTAATTTCAAACTCTGTAACCTTTCGGATATTATTACGCATCTTATCATCTTGGTATTAAGATTACCCACATGAGTAAGCCAACCAATTTGGTCAATCACATTTTGGTTCAAATCCGACACGGGTGCAACCAGTGGTGGTGGAACGTGTTGTTGAGGAGGTTCAGGATCCGTGTATTGATTAGGTTGAGCATTAGGATGGAAGATCCAGTCATTTTCTGAACGATTGGAAGGTTGATAGTAAGGAGGGTTTCCTTCGGCCGATTGAGTCACTCGCCAACCGTATTGAGGTATGTATTGGACAAGATTTTTAGTGCTAAACCGCTGAATGTCAGCCGAAATCTCAATATCATTTGCAACAATGATCTTGTGTATGAGATGAGCATAGGGTAGAGAATTACTTAACCGCTTAGTATTTTATGTATTACGCATGTGAGATATGATGATAAAGGGTATGTTGATCAACTTATCATCAAGAGACAAGAGATGGCGCATGAAATAAATTGCATTGAATTCCATATTTGATTTGATCTTTGATTTTGGAGTTAGAATGTTATTAATAAATTGGTGAACTAACCGGTGGAGTAAAGGAAGATGAGTTGAGTAGAGATTAACCGGGTTAGTTAGATCAAACCACATTCTATAATGCTCGGAGGATTCAACAACAGACTAGCCAATTTCGATTAGGTAAGATTCTTCATCATCATTGATGAGATGAACTCCAAAATTAAAGATCAAATCAAACATGAAATTCAATGCAATTTATTTCATACGCCATCTCTTATATCTTGATGATGAGTTGATCAATATACCCTTTATCATTATATCTAAATGTCCCAATTTGTTGAAGATATTTTTTTCACAAAACAACTTGGACTTCATACAACACTCTATATAATTAAAAGAACGCTTTATAAAATTAGAACTGCTGTGTTAAAATCATTATCCCAATAGATTTTTTTTCTTTTTTGATGAAACAACTGAAGTTGTTATTTGTGAAGCGAGGTGTTACCTTTTGGGCTTGGAGTTCTAGATTAATAATAACTCAATGCGAGGCCTCTTTCTATGGCCCCAGATACTTGCACACGGGTGGAAGATCTAAACCGTTCGATCTGTCATTTGACCATTCCAGCAACGGTCGGTCGTCACCCAGTTTTGTCAGATAGTGAAAAGAATCAATTGATTACCCAGAGTATGTATACTAAATTAAGATAGCAGCCGTACATTGGTTGGAGAGTAGGCCTTAAATAAAAAAGATCTAATATAAATTTGCCACGTCATCTTTAGTAAACTATTGTATATAAGTTCCTGTGCAGTTATTGAAATTGATCTTTTCTTCCAACGCTCAAACAGTCATTTAATCACACATTCCAGTCGATTAATTCGTCAGATATAGTGGCGGTCAGAGATTATTAGAGCGGGCTGTACAGACACGGTGCTTACCGTACAAGATAATACTGAATTCTTACAAGCATAGAACACCTCCTCATACAAATATTTTTTTTAAAAAAAACTTAATGTTCAAGGTAATTTAACAAATCTTTAAATAAATATTTTTAAAAAGAATAACAATTAAAATATCCTAAAATTTATAACTCAAAAATATCCTATAACCTATAAACTCTATATATAGTCAATAATAAATCTTAACTATTTAGTAAAATATGAGTTTTAGGGTATTTTGGAGTTTGTGTTTTAGGATTTTTTTTGTTCCTTTTTAATCTATTTTTTTTTTGCATATTTTATTTTAAGGTTAGTTGGCTAGTAGCTTTCTGACAATATATTAATATAAGAAAAAGTTATTTACATCTCTTAAGTTTTTTTTTTTTGCATATTTGTTGAAATTATTTAAATATTAAGTGTTTGTAAGAATATTGATAACTTTTTTTGGAGATATATACAGTGATATTTTTCTTTTAAAATAATCGAGAGGGTTATCTATTTATTTTTTATTTTTTTAAAGATCAAGAGTCGTTTCCCTTGCTGTTTAGACAACATCTGGCTGGCTTGAGGCGTAGGTGTAAAGGTTACACCAGGTGTAGGCATGTAATACAAATAGAAGAGAGAGGGAGAGATAAAATTCAACGGTAATAGCCGGAAAAAAAGGACAAACATGGTAGCGCAAAACCAAAACCCCTTCGTTTCGTCTTTTTGTTATTTCTCTCTCTCAAATCTCTCCTTTCCCTTTCGATCGCACGCATGCTCTGCCCCCGAAAAGACATAAAACGAGAAAACCCATCGGAGAAGAAAGGGGAATCCAACTTCGTTGCTTCAAATTTTGGTAGCAAATACTTCTTTAATCCTCCTCTCTTGTTGATTTCTTTGCGAACTGAGACTCGGGGTTATCCATTTTCATAGCAAAAGCAATTTAATGATCTTTTCTTAGAGCATCGATAATTTATTACCCTCAGTTTCCAGAGAAATTTATGCGGCGATGGATTCAAAGGAGGAAATGGCGATAAAGGAGGTGCATGACGCCAACGTAGGCAACCAAACCAACAACAGCACAGACAAACTAAACTATGAGATATTTTCAATTTTAGAAAGCAAATTCCTTTTCGGATACACTGATCCTACAAAATTGCTGTACCTTCCCAAGGAGCCGGCTCCACCGGCTCCAAACCCACAGCCTCTTTCTCTTCAGCGTGGTCGCGTTTGCATCCTCTCCATTGATGGCAACCCCTCTATCCATGGAGGAATCATGGCAAGCAAAGCCCTTTCTTACCTTGAACAAACCCTTCGATTAAAATCAAGCGATCCACAAGCCAGAATTTCAGATTATTTTGATTTGGTTGCTGGTACTGGTATAGGAGGCGTTTTATCTGCGATGCTCTTCTCCTCTGAGGATGGGTCCCGCCCGCGTTTCACTGCAGACGATACATGGCGCTTTTTGACAAACTGGTGGCCAAAGCTACACGCTCAGAAGACGCACAAGAGAGGCGGTTTCCTCTGGCAGAGAAATAGACCTCTCCATTCAGCCACAAAGGCCATGGAAGCTGCCATGAAACAACTGTTTGGTGAAAATCTCACTCTCAGAGACACACTCAAGCCGGTTTTGATTCCTTGTTATGACCTACAAACATCTGCGCCATTTGTTTTTTCACGGGCAGATGCAATTGAGTCTGAGAGTTTTGATTTCAGACTATGGGAAGTGGGTCGAGCCACCTGGGCAGAACCGGGCCGGTTTGAACCAGGGGAAACCCGGTCCCTAGATGGAAAAACCGTTTGTTTTGGCATAGATGGTGGTTTGGTGATGAGCAACCCTGCATGTGTTGCCATAACTCATGTGTTGCACAACAAGCTGGAGTTCCCATTTGTAAGAGGGGTTGAGGATGTACTTGTGGTGTCAGTGGGCTGTGCGTCCGGGAGTAGCGGTGAATTGGCTGGAGGTGACTGGAGGAGGTGGGGGCAGAAGGAGTGGGCCCAGCCGGTGGCAAGGATTGCAGCTGATGGGGGAGCTGAATTTGTGGACCATGCTGTGGCCATGGCATTCGGCCAACACCGCGATGCCAATTATGTCAGAATTCAGGTTTGTGTTCATTATTTATTTTATTTTTCTATTTCATTTTATTGCAAGAGTAATGTCCTACAATGGATAGATTGTGTCTAAGTGTCTCTTCTTCTTCTTCTTATTTTTTTTTTTTATGGTGTTGACTTGGTCAAATTTGGTACTGTTTGTAGCTAATAAGATGCTAGTTGTTCCTAGTTTTAAAAACCTTATAATAGACAAAGATGGCTTCTGCTTTTCATTTTTTAATAGCTTTTGTGGGGCCAAAAATACGTGGCTGATTCTTTCCTGATGAGTGGTCTTCCATCTAGGGTAACATAACATTTGTCCTCTCCATTATAATATTTAATATTGGGGGTTTGAAAGCTCAAATTAGATGCTTAGCTTGAAATGTGATTTAGACAGTACTCCTAGACAGTGCAGTTATAACTTATAAGATAAGAAGATGGGTATTGCAATGTGCACTTAAGTTGATAAAGCTGATATAACAGCATCTCAAGCTTCATAAAATGAAACCCAGTTCATATGTAACTGAGAGTTGTTATTACGTACCTTGGCTTGGAGTGTAAATGACTGTATTCTTTTAGGATGATTTGGATTGATTTATCTGTGCAGTGTATTTAGTCCATTGTGACTGGTACATTTGACAGCATGGGGGATATGTTTTGGTATGTTAGAGTAAAAGTTTTCCCTAACTGAAACTTATGAACTTGTCAAGTAAATCGAGTAAATTTTAACAGGTTTTATATGGCTGGTTTTTATGCTTTTGTTGTAAGTTAAGGTATGTAAATTGTTTGACTTTGCTCACAAGTCAATATTGGAAAACTTCATTTGCCAAAAATGTTGAACCAGTTGGCTATTCGAGGTAAGTTGGCTATTTGAGGTAATGGAGATGTTGCTGATATGTTGCTGATTTCCTAATTGAATATGTGAACTTATTAGGTGGCAGGTGTTTATGTTAATTTACACAGCTTTGATATGATTGGTTCATGTGCTCTGTTGCAAACTAAATTTTGTAAATTATTTGACCTGGCTAAGAAATCAATTTTTTTAAAGATAAATTTAAGTTGTAGGCTTTTACTTGGTACTGTTCAAATTATTATTCAAATTGATTATAATTTTTTTTTATAAACAATGGGTTTCTTTTCCACAGGCATACAGTGCTCCAAGCCCCTCAGCACACAAGTCGGATCCAGACTGCCATTTGGGTTCGGGTTCTATAGACCCGGTTGCCCTTGAGGAAGCAGCAGAGCATATGTTGAAGCAGAAGAATGTGGAGTCGGTGCTCTTTGCAGGTAAACGGGTTGCTGACTGCACCAATAAGGAGATATTGGATAAGGTTGCTAGTGAGCTTATTCAAGAGCACCGTACTCGGCATTGTCGGATTGCACCTACAGTTGTTATAAAACAATTAAACTCATCAGATCGATCCTAATTTAAATGCATAACTGGGAAATTGAGATATTTCAACCAATAACTGAGGCGAGCAAGGCTGCTTAAAATCTGTATTATTTTCTCTCTTTGCCCCGGCATTATTGTTTCCGTAGTGGGTCCTGCTGTTTTTTTGCATGGCAGTTTAGAGGAGATAAAGAAAAAGAAAGAAAAGAAAGAAAAAGTAATTTGTGAATATTGTTTGGAGTTATTAGGAAAAGTAGGGAATGAAAATTGTAATCTCTTTGATGATGAATCCTTCCGTTCTTGTTTTGCATTTATTATTTCTTCTTGTAAATAATAAAATTTTGGTTGTAAGAACAAATTCATTTCTTTGACTGCCTCTGTGATTGTGATAATGGCACAATACTTCTCATGAACAGTACAACGTTTTGTACAATTAATCAATCAAATAATGAAATAGTATTGGAATCTATCTCTTTCATTGATCTTTGAAGAATGGAATATGTATATAAACTACTTTATCCTTGTCACGATGAAATAGTTTACATTTGGTGAAAGGTCAGTTTATTAAATTTTTTATATTTAAGCGAAAGGCCAGTTGAACTTATCTTCCAATGCAGATGTGCCAATCTAAAAGACAAAACATTTGTGTGGTAGTGGCAAAGAAGGCTTCCTGCTCAATATTGAGATCAATAGAGAGACAACTTTGTTTTATATTATATTATTATGTACCTATAAATACAATGATTGCTTCAATGTCTTTAACAATGATTAAGGTTGGTACACTGCTTCCAACCACGCTCATCAAACATTAAATAATTAATAACACAGACAACAGTCTCTGTTCTCTCTTTTGTATGCATTCCAAGTTAACTAGTTAACAATCTTTTGTATGCATTCCAAGTTAAATTTAGGAACTCATATGGTCTCATTGGCAAAAGATCATATGAGTTATTAAATTTTTAATTTTTATTGAAATTACTTCAAATAACGAATTCGAATTGTTGAAACCGATCTACGTAGTAGACAAGTTATGAGAATGTCAAATTTATAAAATTTCGACTTAATTTAGTATAAAGTCGAACGGAAAAAAAGAAAGAGATTTATAAGTTAATTTTAATATGTTTATTTTTTATCTTTTTTTGACCGCATAACTTTATACTAGATTAATTCGAAAATTTATAAATTTGACATGCAAACACATCACTTGTAAAGTAGATCGATTTTAACCATATGAATTTTTCATTTGAAGTCAATCGAATAGATTTTGGGTCCGGAGTAACCCAATTTTTGAGTTTAGATCCAGACCATCCGATTCGAATTCGGGCCAATCCGTATTAGATTCGAATCTGACAGTCTGGATCTAAATTAAAAAATTGAGCTACTTTAGGAGATCCGAACTAGGAGCTTAAGAACACCCTAGCTCTACTCTTCAGTCTTTTTCATTTTTATAAACCTTAATTGACATTAAATTTTAAACATGCAATCTTTTACATAAAAAAAAGGACATTAAGTTAACCAACTATATTAGATGTACTTTCAATGAGAAAGTGGTTTTTAGTTGTTTCTTCTATTTATTTATGGGCTGAATGATTTCCCATTGTTTGCTGGCACAAGCAAAGCAATTCCCTTCATGGAATTGCAAAGGATGACAGCGACTTCATTTTCGAATGCACATAATGACATAATGAAACAGTCTATATCAATAAATGAGATCATTTAATAGGCCTCCCTAAAGCGTCTAATCTTAGTGAACGCCATTATTATTATTGCTTTTAAACGGTGGCATTTCGATACGTAAAAGCACACACACACAAAAAAAAAAAATAACAAGGCAATTCCTTTTTAAGTTACATAGGTCAGAATTAGCCCCTATTAGGTTGTTTCCCTAAAGTTGAGACATGTAGTGCAATAGAGGATCCTTTTGCCCAACTTGTACAAGTTTCATAGAAATTTTTTTATCGGTAGTAATTAACAGAAAATAAGAGAGAAACAGTAAGATGGGTAACAATTATGAAAAGTTTTTTAATCTGATGTATAGATGAAGAGAATTCTTATATTTGATTTCTAGTAAATTATGAAAAGTTTTTCAAAAAATAGATGGAATGTTTTTGATATATCTAAATTTTAAGGTACTTTATCTATTTTTGTAAAAAAAAATATTTTACTAGAAAAAATTAAAAGGAAAAAAAAACAAACTGGTTTAGATTGGTAAAATTCCTACCCATCCAAACTTTTTTTATTTTTAAAATCAGTAAAATTGCTACCGATCTTACTACCAATATAAATATTACTGTACTCTTACTATTTATCTCTCTTCTTTTTTATTAATTACTACCAACAAAAAATTTCCAGTTTCATACCTGATCCACCTTGGCAAGGCACTATGCAATAAACTTTATTATGAACCACATTGAATTCAAATTGTGAATTTGTCAATGCCAGGCAAACTCCTTACAACTGGGGGAAACTATAAGTGAGAAACCTTCAAATTTTAAATTAAAGCACAAAAAACAAAGGAGTGAGCGTGACTCCTTGTACGCGCATCCTAAATGTGCTTATACTTATTGAAAAAAAAAAATTATACTTGATGGAAAAAATGTTTATACCTTGTGTTATTAGAATTAAAAACCTCGAAAATTGTATTTTACTTGTTCAACAAAATCTTTAATTCAAATTTTCTTAAATATTATTTAAAAAAAAAATAACATGCAATAAACGCTTTGTATAGTAGATATAAACACTTTATACTTAAAAAGAAATGACTGTTCTCTCAAGTCGTCTGTTATATCTCTAACCTAAACACCAAAATCAATCAGTAGCGCTGTCTACAAATGGGGTCTATGATGGTCAGGGTAAGATCTTTTTGTTTCCTTGTGGAGAGTGGGAAATAAATCAGCTGAAATTCCAAAACCAATGAACAGAACATCTGAAATCTTTGCAATCCGAATCCAGCCATCTAATTTTTTTCGAAAACACATCTCGAAACAGCTAGTTTTTCCTTGAACGGATCTCGAAACAGATCGACGGCTGGATTCGGATTGCAGGAATTTCAGGGTTTAGGGTTTAGGGTTCAGATCCGTGGAAAGTGACATTTAAAAAAAATGATGACAACAACATAATAGCATATGCTTTGATTGCTGTTATCACAGTTCAAGTCTGGTCACCTTGTCAACATTGTGCCAGTTGTGGCCATGGTAGATATATAATGGCTAAGAGACGTGATATTCTGATGCTGACGCATCAGGGTTAGGATTACCTCAGGAAACTAATTAACATCCCAACAAATCTCATCCTCGGAAAAACAAACAAAAAAACAGAAAGTCAGAATCTTTCATTTCACAAATAAATAAATGTTCTCTCAGAAAGCAAGATAACAAATGATGATGCAGAGCACAGCTTTTCTTTGAACTTTGGATCCTGTGACCTTTTCAGATGCTATACTGTTACGGAGATGTATCAGAAAAGATAATCCCAGGATAAAAATACTTGACAAAAAAAGGAAGCTCAAGTCAAAAATCACCAATGGTTGGCTTAGTCATTGAAGATTTGGCTGAAATATCAAGACATGCACTGCACATTATATATCTAAAATCAAAACAAACCAACCCACGTACTTCGATAAAATTAAACAGAAGTTGCTTATCTTTGCGCTAAGGCGGGACGAAGCTAAGATGCACTGACTGACAGAAATCTACTAGAGCTGACATTATTCTCAACAACATAATTCAATATGTATCCTTTAAACCTTCTTTAAAGATTAAAGTAATGAAAATATAGGAAAAAAACAAAAAAAACAAAAGAAGTCACATAGAGATGAACAAAAAGCCCTTCTCAACAGATTGGCCACAGCCATAATTCCCAAATAGAAACGAGAACTGAATATAAATCTTGCTAAGTCAATGAGAACATCTCAGAAATATAAGGGCTCTTAAGCATCGGTATCATGACTATCATCCTCACCACGAGATGTGACTTCTATGGCCCCTCCTGTAGCTGCCGCGTTCTCGCCTAACCTCTGCTCTAGTGCCTTCTCACCTCTTTCCCTGCACATCAATTGAAACAGCATAAACAATAGATAGTAGCAATCGAAATAAAAGAGTACAAGAACTTGAGAATGAAAGAGCATGAAAATAAAAGAGTACAAGAACTTGAGAATGAGGTATTCTAATATGATTTTTGTAGTTGCAAACATACCAATATCTTTTAACTTCGCAAATAAGGCCAACCTTTTTTTTCTTTGCAGGTGAGACACCAACAATTTCCGGTTTATACCAAATAAAACCCAGTTGTCAGGTTAGGCTGACAGGAAGAACCAAGCCTAAGAATTTTGAACAAACACTAGCTTCAAGTTTCAAATGACCAGACACAAAGTATTAATTGAGCTGCATCCTGATTTAACAGTCGCACATGTGAAAGAAGTCTTTCACAATATAATAAGTACTCAGGTGTTTTTATTGTAAAGAAGAAGAAAAACAAAAAGAAAAGCCTATATGATATACAATCTTACTACTCAGGAGCCAATATACTTGGCAACAGAAACCCAACATACTTGCCTAAAAAGAGTACAAACTATTAGCATTTTGTAATCCCCAATCTCAGCTGAAAGCACGTGATTAACTAGACTTCTAGACTGCTTGTTCTCTGGAACAGGGGCGAAGCTAGTGTGTTACAGGGGTTGCCTACCCCTGGAAATATTTTGTTTTTAGATCAGATTTTTTTTTTTGGGTTGCCTACTCCTAGAAAATTGGGTTGCCTACCCCTAGCCTCCGTCTCAACAGAGAAAGTCATTTCCCTTTGATTATTATTGAGTGTTCTTCTTGATTTCTTCAGATTTTTTTGGTTTTCTTAGTCCTAGAACCGGCCTTGTGTGAGTTGAAGAAGAGGGAGACGGATCTGACCAAGGGGCCCCATATGTCGGCCTCACAACCATCTCTTTAGCTTATGTCTTAAATTCGGGTAGGGATGTTTCGTGTGGACCATGTACAAATTTGAACAAGGTGCACATGGTCTAGGTTTATATAAAACGAAGGAATCTCTTGAAAATTTAAATGACATGGCGCCTCCTTCTTTCTCTGGGTCCCACTGGTCAGTTTCCCTTTGGCTGTACCCAAATTGCACCCAAAATTGTATTCGTATCTTGTGAAATCTTGTAAAATCCATATAAAATCAACCATTTGGAGATTTTTCGAGTTCTTTGTATCGAAATTCTCAATTTAACGCGTAGAATATTATCATGGATTTTATTGTCAAGAAATTCAAATTCTATTTTTGCGAATTTCAAGAAATTAGATTTTAAGGCATATATTGATGTTGTAACTTTTGTTATGTTGAATTTTTTTTTTGCAACTATATATGTTCGCCTACCCCTGACAAAATTCCTAGCTTCGCCACTGCTCTGGAAGCCCAACTAAAAACTTCTTAAACAATTCTAGTAATTAAAAGTGAACAGAAGAAAAGGAACAGATACCTTCTCCTGGAAGCCTTTGAAGGGTCAGAAACAGGTAGAGCCTGATGACCAGCCCTAGATCTTGCGCAGCATAGCTTGTCAAATACATTCGCAACCGGCTCTGTAACTGGTCTGACATATTTATTGGGAAAAATGAAAATAGATGAGCAATAGAACCATATTTTCAAAAAAATAAAAAATAATCAACATAATTATGGAAGGAAATAATCAATGCATGTGCAGCAGCCTCAACGAGCTCGTATATGTCATATAGGCCTCTGTACTCGCATAACACATGACAAATACCAAACTTAAGCTGTCAAGCAGGAACTGGTGGCTAACTGCTTATGAGTGTGCACCATTGTCAACTGCAAGTTATATCAGTATTAAGCTAAGTGGCATCCAATTGCACTCTTGGAGGTAAGGCAACTGGAACATTAATTTTGCCTGATTGAAAATTCCATACTGCTTAATTGAACAAGCAACGGCTTACTTGGACTAATGTGTCGCAACATTACAAAATTTGTGGATCTGGTACATTTGCACACTGTCAAGTTTAGCAGTGAACCATAACTGAAATCTTTCATCCCAATTAACCTGGTCATCAGACTACAATCCAGTTGGCCAACCATATTATAAAGTTAAGATTTAGATTAAGTACCGCATGAAGTCTGGGAAGAAACTGGGGAAGGAGAAATCATCACTAGCATCACCCTTGAGGCCGGTCAATGGGTTCTTTTGGAAGTACCGTAAGTATATCCAGCCCACATACGTCCCAGCCACTAGAGTCGGTAAGAAGTTAATTGATTCTACTACTATGAATGCCATGACTGTTGAGAATACTATCACAAATAGCGGCATCCACTGCAAACTCCAAGAATATTTGATAATTACTAAACCAAAACAATTGAGTAGCTACATATGAAAATTCACCAAGATGAAGAGAAATGCATACTTTGGCTTTGATTTTCCAGAAGAAACACATGGGCAGCTCTAGGTTTGGTAAGATCTGTTTCAATGCCACAAGGAATCCAGCAAGCACCCCATGGAAGCCCGACAATGGTGTCGTACTGTCAGAAAACAAAAGTACAAGTTATTTAGGACTCATATTATAAGCAGGTTATCAATACATATACAGTACCAGTTTTATGGTATTTGTAAAGCACAAGCAGGTCTACTTACAGGAAGCTCTCTTTGCCGGTGATGTAGTAAAGAGCGACGGCAATAACAAAGGCTAAGATAGAGGTGATAAAATTGACAAGGATGATGAATTTGAGTAATTCCTTGCGGCCCCACACTGGCTCTATATCCTTTCCACAGAAAAGAAGCCCCAGCGAACTCCCTATTGCCTAAGCCAAGAAATAAAAAATAACATAAAATCCAAGAAAACAAAATTCTAATCAAGAATTTTTTTGAAAATGCAATAGTAGCTGGGCAGAGTTGTGTTGCCTACCCCAGGAAGAACTTGCTCAATGTAACCAGCAGTGAACAGCGTCCAGACAAATGGTATTGTCCTGTCAAATTTGTACCAAAAAATCTTCAAATCAGTAAAATTACATATTTAAATTAACCATTTTGAACAAGAGGGGTGGGGGTTAGTACTTGGCAGGAATAATGGCTAGGTAGTTAACTGAACCAGGAATGAGCTGGAGCAATGCATAACCACCAATCAATACTACCACACCACCTTTGCATGTCCTTGTGAACCCTTTGCCTGGTGCTACCACCTACATTGATTATATAGTCTCCATTTAAACAATCTTAATGTAAAATAACAAGGAGTACAAGCAGGTGTGTTGATTTGTATTAAATTGTCATTAGAAATGTTTTGACATGGTATTAGGCTACTGATTTAGTCAGCAATTATGCCTCTAATCAAGTGAGGAGAAAATATTTATCATCAAATTGCACAACAACCATGTAAAATTGTAGTTAAGACATATAGAAAGACAGCAAAGGTGAAAATGCACTTATAATTTTCTCAAAATAACTTGCGGTTAAAATATGATAATTTACAGTTTTTTTATAAATAAAAATCCACTCGTTATCTATATATTTTTTTTCTTTCATGTACTTCTTTTGGTTATTTGATCAATTACGTGATTTTTCAAGTGTCATTTGTAAAAGTCTTTTTGTGAAATTCAGCAAGTGAATTAATGTAGGTGAGACGTCCTTTTCTTTTCTATGCAATTTTTCATTGTTAGAAAACTGGAAATTCAAAAAATATATATACAATGATTTAGATCTAATTTTAGATCATATAAATTAGACCACATCTTTCTTTTAAACTAAATGGATCCCATCTTCATAGGTTTCAATCTGAATTTAGAATTTCAAATTGGCTGGCATTTCAAAGTCAACGGTTTGGAATAACAATACAAAGAAGAGGAAAAAGAAGAAACTTCTCCGAAGACTAAATCGATCAAGAGCTAAAACCGTAACAGAGATGCCGACAAAAGAAATACATTTTCTAAGGATTCTAAGGACTAAAATTTTTAGGGGTTACGAAATGGATTCGGACCTGGAGCTCAAACAAATCAGATCAGAGAAGACCCTAACTCTCTTCTTAGCATTAACACTTAAAATCATTCAGGAAAAGTAAAATTGACTGAGAAAACTGACCGGAGTGGAGGAAGGTTGGTCGGGAGAAGGTGTCGCACCCTCCATCATGCCTTCTCTTCGCCTCTTTTCTGTGTAGATCTACCGACTAACAATGGAGAGAAAGAGCAAGAGAGAGAGAAAGAGAGAGCTTTCTTTCTCTATCTACTGATCTACTCTCACAATGGGGATTTTGGTGTTCTCCCTTGCCTTGTGGTCAAAGTCTTTGAGTTAAAAGGGATGTGTAGTAGTTGTGACTTGTGACACTGCTCTCCCTCCGTTGGAATGGACCTGTTGCGGAATGCGGATCCGCTGTCAGTTGTTACCAACTTCGGAGTCCGGATCCTCCCAAGTAGCTCAAATTTTAAGTTTAGATCCGAACCGTACAGTCAAATTAGTCCTAGAACAAGGACTAAATCAATAAAATGCATTCAGTTGACTTGACTAAGTTTATACAGCAAATTTATAATATATTTAAGAAGGAGGAGGAGGATGTAATTTTCCCGTGATAATAAGATTGAGATTTAAGAGAGCGCGACGGACCGAGAGTTACGGGAGTAGTAGGCCATACAAAATTTCCCAAGTCTTTTGTTGCTATACAAAATATAGTGATCTGTGCAGCTCTTTAGTAGCCAATTGATCGAGGCAATAACAATCATAGTGACAACTTAATTATTCGGGAAAGGTTCGGCGAGATCAAAAATTCGTGATTCGGGTATAATTCGGGGATAATTCGGGAATAATTCGGAATTATACATTGAATCTGAATCAGAAAACTTAGTCTGGTCTGAATTCTGATCAGACGTTCCAGATCCAAACTCAAAATTTGAGTTACTTTAGAGATTGAAATTAGATAAATAAACAAGCAGCATTAACAGATTGAGTTCTATTCTTGGTCAAAAGTCAATCCAAACTCAAAATTTTAGAGACTCTGGCCCCACCACGTGCACAAATATTAGCTGGAAACCACATATGCGCTGAAGAGTGAAGACTCATTCTCTGTCCCACGTGCACTAGCCTTAGCCTCTAGGCGCTTTTTTTTAGGCGAAAGAAATCACGGAGCGAAGCACGAATTTTTTCGTAAAAAACGCGAATATACGGAAAATACGTTTTAAACGCGAATAATTCGCGAACTAAACGTTTTATTCGCGAATTACCTTATTATACGCGGATTGTTGCGCCATAGTTTCAGATCCGAATAATTCGCGAATTATTCGCGAATCTTGTTACTATGATAACAATGATAACAATGATAGTTGCACAGAGTATTGTACAGATATATTTATAAGAGATCCTTTAAGCAAATAGGGTCCAGGTCGCTAATCGCGGATCCGAATCCCCTAAAGTATCCCAATCTTTGAGTTTAGATCCGGACCGCATCAATTGATTCGTATCCGGGCCTTTAATCTGGCGGCCCTATTCGAATCTGACGGTCCGGATCTAAACTAAAAAATTGGGTTACTTTAGGAGATTTACTTTATTAATTTCCTCTCCGTTACAAACTGTTAGTTTTCCATCATAGTTTGCTACGAGTGATTGATATTGAGCACCAATGCAAGCAAGTAGTTATCTCATCATAGGTTATCCATCCCTTTATTTTTTTCTCATTTTTTCTCATTGGTTAACATCTAATCAAATTCATGCACCTATCTATGATACATTTTTATGAAAATGTGTCAACACTTATTGTTATCAATAAGTAATCTGATTAAAAATTTATAGTAATGAATTGAAAAGATACATTTTTATGAAAATGTGTCAACACTTATTGAAGAAGTTTGCAATAAATTTTGTTGTCACAAGAAATACACCTATCTATGATTCTATCTTACAATTTATGTATTCATTTTATTGTAAAAGTATGGGTAGTCTCAATGTACATTTTTCCAACATTTGTACAATACCAATAAACCATTTTCTATATAAGAAGTATGTGTGTACACTTTTGGGTTTGTGAAGCAGAGCTGCTGAGGCCTTTTCCCAATTAAAGAAAGTGATGGCTTATCTACCCACGAAATGCGATGTGTTGATTAGTCAACGAGGGAAGGAGAGAGAAACTATTATTTTTATAGAATCATCCACAATTACTCAAATTTTCAGAACCAATTTATTTACCTTAACCTTCATAACTGAGGTCAAAATTCATTAAAATTAAAACAATATAAGTTCGGTGCATTTTATCATAAATTGTATATTAAGCTTGATGTAATTCTTCTTTCACAGTTTCTGTTATTGTGCAAATTCTTATTTATGTTAACCGCAAATGGTTACATGTGGAGATGAAGACTTACAACTTACAAGGATAAATCTTTGAAATAAATAAAAACTTGACTCAAAAGAATTTAGTGAAGAAAAACAGGAAAAAAGAAAGCGAAAGAGAAAGAGAAAGAAAAGGAAAAAAAATTGTTAGAACGAAATTGAAAAAGAAATTGCACCAGATAAAGAAAAAACTGGTGATGACCTTTCTGGCTTTCTTGCATGAGTGTTCCTCCGGAACAACCGACCGAAAGAAAGGAAATGTTTGGAAACAAAAGAAGAAAAATAATCTCTATTAGAGCATCTCCATCGGCTTGCATATGGAATTGCAAATACCGGCGTGGCTCCGACGTGTCAATTTTATTTGAGTTCTCACCGATGGAGCGGTCCTTCCCAATTTGCAAGCTTTCATTATTTGCAAGCTTTCATCTGAATTTCATTTCGCTCTCAATCTTCCTTGCTGGCGGACAATAGTCAATGAAATTATCGAACTCTTCTTCCTCTCCTCCTTTCCTCTCCCAAACAAAGCTATTGCGCTCCATCGTTTCTTCCTCTCCCCCTTCCCGTTCCCATTCCTCCGCTGTCACCGAGTCTGTCACCACCGCCTCCGCTCTTCCCCTCTCCTCTCCCCTCCCTCCTGCATGAATTATCTTTCCATTTCTCCACAAACTCTTACGTGAATAAAACTTTCTTCAATGAGACACGAAGTGACTCTTCCTTCTGTAGTCATTCTTCCCTCACATCAAAAAACCTGAATACCGTCTTTCAAATGGAGGCGCATCTGTCCACTTTCCCAATTTCACCTCAGCTCACCACAGATTGAGGAGCTACTGTACTACAAATCGAGCTCCTTCTGTGGAGTTTCCTCTCTTATCTTTTGGGCTGGACGAGGTAATTTAATTCTGGCAATAATCAATTACACATAATTTTGGATCAATTTGCGAAAACATTTTAATTCAATTTAATTGAAGGGCCATGCTTGAGAAGTTCAAATAGTTACAGGAAGTATAAAAATTTGAATATATAATGAATATGCTGGTTTCTTAATTATGGTATTTGTCTGATCTCATGAAAATAACCACTTTACATCCCTCTGAAATTATTACTATTGAACATTTCACTGAGACTTTGTGACAATAGTGGTGGATAATGTCTGGTACATGCTGGTATCAACATACAAGAACGTCTCCTTTTTGACCAAATTTCAGCCTCTTTACTGAATTCAAACACAAGACATGGTAACAGAAGGAAAAAACAAAACACAAAATCTATTATTAGTGCACAATTTGGTACATCCCTTTAAGTCCTTGCTCATGTATTTTACCAGGAATGACCTGACAGGCCACTGTAATAAGACCTCCCTTCTGGTAGTATACCAATATACTTTTATTTATAGAGAATACATGACCTGACAGGTGGGCCCCCAGTGGGAGACATAAGGTCAAGATGTTTAAGACTGTCAGACGAAAGCACGTCAGAAAAGCAATAGTCGTCACAAGGTTGCTTGGTTATCGGTTGCCCCTTGATCCATCCGAAGCCAAATTGGAGTGGTAGGTTTCAAATTTCAGGCTTTCATTAAGACCACGGGTGAGTTGAGCGTCAGTTTTGTTCTTGCCAAGTTTGTCATGGGTCTCTACCATTTTTTACTTGGCCTCAGTTTTGTCTACTGTTATGATCTCTACTCAAGCTGGAATGGTGTGAAAATGCATGCTAATCGTAAAATATTTCTTATTTAGATGTAATTATTTTTATTTTCTTTTTTATTTTTCTTTTTCTTGTCAATGTGGAGTCTTTGTTTTGGAATAATTTAGTCACCTCCTACAAAATTGCAGAAGAGCATACTGGAGTTGTTGCACAAAGCTCTGGTATCTCTCCCCAAGCTTTGGATTCAGGTATTCGAAAAGGACTACTATATCAGTCTGGTTTATTATATTGTTTCTTATTTTATTTTTATTTTTTTTGGTAAAAAGGTTGGAACAGCCCCGTTTCATTAAAACTTTAACGAAACCCAGGTTTAATTACAATGTTTCTTATTTTTGTTGTTATCATCAGTGTAATTCCTTTTGAATTTCTTAGTGTTTATTTGAGCTTCATAACAAGTTGGGGTTTATGTTGATTTCCTATATATTGATCATTATAAGAAGACCATCACTAATAAACTTATGATCCTTAAAATAGCATACTCACTGTCACAAGAAATGATTGATCTTGTAGTAATGAGAGAGATCAAACTTTTTATTCTAGATTTTCCAATATTATTTAAATATTTAATCTCCTTATTATTCTATTGTTGGTTCTGAAGATTGGTTGCCTTGGGTACGAAATATTGGAGTGGATGGCTTATTCACTGATTTTACGGGCAGCTTGCACCGGTACCAGGAATGGTCCTCTCTCCACTAAAGAATGTATGGAGAGAGAGAGGGGGCTTATGCTGGTCATCGTGGAGAGGAGAGAGAGAGAGAGTTGTTTTCTGAAGTGGTGAGGCAGAGAAAGGAGAGGAGAAAAAGGAACGGAAGAAGAAAAGGGAACAAAAACGCATGGAGAAGAAATGAAGAGGTCAACCAAAAAAAGAAATTGCTGATGTGGCAGTCAAAATTAAATTAAATTAAATTTTATGGATGTAGAGTCGGTGAAATTAAAATGAATTGCAATTGCAATTGTGCTGTTTGAAATTGTAAAGCCTTTCACCGTTAGAGATGCTCTTAAGCACGAGTCCTTGTTGGTGGTACTACTACTATTGTCATTAAAAGTAAGCTTCATGCATTGTCGCTATTAAGTTTCTGACTTTCTATTAAAATTATTTTCAATCCATACATTATGCAGTTGAGAGCATAGTGACAAATCAAAAGTTCGAGTTCGGTTCGGCGAGGTTAAAAATCCGTGATTCGGATATAATTTGGAAATGATTCTGTACAACAAGAAAGCAAAAAAAAAAAAAAAATTTCCCGTTTTTATTGCAAATAATTCGTCAACTCGCATTTTATTCGCGAATAAAACGTATTATACGTTTTTCTGCGTTTTATACGGAGTTCGGTTCGGCAACGTTGGAAAAACGAATAATACGCGAATAAAACGCGAATTTCTCACGAGTCTTGTCACTATGGTTGAGAGTGGATCTACATTCATTCACAAAAATACTATTCTCCTTTTATAATTTTAAAACTTTAATTATTATATTGAATTTGTATTGATTTTATTTTTTTAAGTTTTTGTATGGTACAGTCCCTTCATAAAATATTAGATGTTTAGAGTAGAATTAGGGTGTTTCTAAATTCACCAAGCCTCTTTGTGAACTCAACTCTAAAACTTATCGGATTTATTTTAAATGACAAATCCGAACCGTTGAAACATGTCTACTTTACGAGTGATGCATCTACATGCAAAAATTTTAAACTTTCAAATTAATTTAGTATAAATTCAATGAGTCAAATTAGAAGATTTATAAATTAATTTTAATGCAATCATTTTTGAATAATTTTTAACCACTTAACTCTATACAAAATTAATTCAAAATTTTAAATTTTTTGTATATGGACGCATCACTCGTAAGATAAACGAGTTTCAACCGTTTGAATTCGTCATTTGAAGCTAATACAATAGGTTTTAGAGCAGAGTTCACAAAGAGACTTTGTGAACTTAGGAACACCCTAGTTCTGTTCTTGATAAACTATTTGACTATATTAATTGATGACCAAGTACTCGTTACATTGTGTGCATGCAGAGGTGAAACAAGAAAATTTTAATTTAAGAAACTGAAATTTAAAATACACAGTACGTAGTAGGTGAAATTTGAACTCAAATTTTTACAACTTCAAAATTTTAACCACTAGACTATAAATAAACAATTAGAGTAAATTTGATCTAACAATATTTTTTATAGAAATATGTAAAGTTTCATGCTCAACTCATCATTTTTAATTCTCAAATCCGACCATTATTAACGTGCGGGTATAATTATAAATCTTATCGGACAGTTTCTCTATTGTGTTTTTTTTTTTTGGCAAATATGCCCGTAGGCTTCTATTAATATAAACAGTTCAGTACATATCAAGCATATCAATTAGAACTAGCAACATACTAATAGAAAAACAAGAAAACGGAAGAAACAGAAGGAAAACTGAACGTGCTAGTCTGTACTAGTATTAAACTGAACACCCTGCGACAAAAATGAAACAAGAGAAAACAGAACAACTGAACCAAGACATGTCTACATGTCAAGCTCAGAGAGTCAGAGTGTGAGGTGCTTGAGTCGTCTGTTCTTTGTGCTCAGATTGAGATGGTGAAGCTATTAATTTTCTTATTCGCAGCATAAAACGTGCTGGGAGTCTGGGAGAGCAAAGCGAAACAGAGATGTTCAAAGTTTTCTAACTTAAAAAACAAAAAACAAGAACAGCACAATCCAACCCAATCCTCAATCCGTTAGGACTTCATATTTCTCATTGTGTAGTTTTTTTAACTAATCATCAACAATAATTTTTTAAAAGAAAACATTGGTTACAGTAATTTGCACTTGTCAAACACTACCAATTCTCCTGACATTTCAGGGCAGATAATTAATTGGATAACTTGTGTGGGGAGGTGGCGACCATTGGCTGCCATGGCAACCATGAGTGATTTCATATGCTGAAAACTATATTTACATGACAACCATGCAACTAAATCAATGGTGTTGGGCTGCCATGGCAGCCGATGCAGACACTCATAAGCAAGCAGACACTAGCATTCTAGCAACCATGCCCTGGTGCCTGGTAAATATAAGGTACAATTTTACTTTTAAGTCATTTAATTTAGTTTTTGTCATACAAGTAAAAAAAGAGCCAAGTTAGAGCAGCCTTTATTCTCTCCCGCTCTCCCTCTTGCCACACGCACACTGCACACACACAAACTAAACTATGGCTCCTATTATCCTATATTAAATTAACATCTCTTTGGACTCACTCTCATTATTTAAAAACTAAACTATGGCTGCTAACAGAAGAAGTTAATTCTGTTCTACAATTCATCCTTTGAATCCTTATCAGCCTTCTTAGACTCTGTTGCAGTGGCTTCGGTTGTGCTCTCAGACTTTGTGACTGATGGACTGGTATGTTGTTTCTTGAGCTTGAAAGGTATGGAAGCATGTTTCTTTAAGAACTTGTAGAATTCCACCACTGTCCTCTCCCCATCATAGACAATCTGAATTAGAGAGGAGGAAAAAAAAACCACATTAATTATCTATATATCTTAATCCCTACAAAAAGAACTTTCAACAAGAATTGTGTTCCAGTGAGGCTAAGGGAGTGTCTACCGGCTCGAAGCTTTTGTTGCCAGCAGGAAAGAAGAGAATTGTGGGGAAGCCATCTTGCTGATATCCATCAAAACAAATTAATTTAAAAAATATAGAGAGAGAGAGAGGGAGGGAGATAAGAGTTGCACAAAAATATGAATGTCAAAGAGAAAGTGAAGAGAGACCTGAGCACGGGGATGTTCATTGGAGGTTCCGTCCATTTTAGCAATAACAAGAGAGTCTATGCCACGTAGATGTTTTCCCAGCTTGTTATATATGGGTTCCAGTGCTTCGCAATGGCCACACCATGGGGCATATATCTAAATCCATTTAATTTTATACTCAAGTGAAAATCATTATTGCATAACCTAGTTTAGAGATTTATCTGTAGCAGAAAAAGTAGGACCAACCTCTAGAAGAACATCTTTGGATTCATCCAGTACAATCTCGTCAAAGTTATTTCCAACAACTATTTTCACATCACCATCATTCTGTACCATTTATACCAAAAATTGAAATGTGCCAAAATTAGAGACATCAGGAACTCCAAACAGAAAATTGAGGATGCATAGTTAAGAAGCTTACAGTTTCAGGAATTGGATCAGATTTGAAGAATGGCTGAAGCCTGTCTTCCAAAAAATCCTCAGCAAATTTCTAAAGAGATTTAAAAAACATTTAGAAGGTTAAAAGCATTATTGAGAGGTAAAGTAATTTGTTTGTCATTTGATAAATTGCCTACACACACATACATAACTATACCTTAATGTTGTCCACGGTAAGTTCACCCTTAAGAAAATACTTCTTTTGATCTTCATTTCCGGAGAATGCAATAACCTGTTTTATTTTATTTAATGAGAAAAAAATTCATACGAAATAAGTAGCAGCGTCTTTTAGGCATTAGAAAACTAAATGAACTAATAGTATATATGAAAAATATGCAGCTAGAACTTGTGCAAAAATTGACCTGAGGTCCCTCTCCAGTTACACCAAAGTAAGCACAAACTGGTTCACCAATTTCCTTGTTGTCCTTCTCCACAGACACAAATATTATCTGCAATCAATCAAGCATGATATAAAATAAATAGTGAGAACTTAAACCTTCACAAAGAAAAAGGAAAAGGAACTCTTATCATAATTCCAACATCTTTTAATTAAAATTATATGCATCCTCAAAGGAAAGAGAAGAAACTAACAGTAAAGAATGACATACCTTTCCCTTGAATGACTTTGCAGCTTCTTGGAAAACGGGCAGGACATCACTTGTCTCATTAGACAAGGTAAAGAGCAAAACCTATAAATAAGCACACCAAAAGTAGATATAAAATATAATAAATATCATTAAAAAAACTTCATATCACATATAAAATGTGAGAATATTTATATACTTCTTTTTCAAATAACCTTTTTGCATTCACTTAAATGTACTTATCTTTTGGTCTGACAGATAATCTTTGGAAAAAATTGATAAAAAAAGTCTGATAAATCGAACCTGTTTTTTAATAGCATTATCAAATAAAGATTGGGCACTTTCTTGTGTAAAAGTGGTCACCAAAGGAAGCTTGTTAGCAGCTACAAACTCGACCATTCTAGATGTACTCAATTCTCCATCTGCAAAATTATAATATTGCCATCAAATCACTTAGATAGAGCTACCAAGTGCAATAGTGAATCAAGCTAAGTGTTACTGATTATTTAGTAAATGTTTACCAAAGTATGTCACTTTCTCTTCCTCTTTCTTCAGCAAAACCAAAGCAGGGTGTTTGGCCTTGGGGTCAATGTGAAAAAGCTTGGCCACATCTGCATTTACAGTCTGGTAAAAGTTGACCTGATCTTCAAGTTTTGAGGCAGCTGACAGCTCATCACTATCAGCACCCTGCAATCAATTATCAAATTTATTTTATATAATCTCGAGATGTGATGTTGCATTCCGGTAAATACATCAGCAGGATAAGATAGATATAAGATTCAGGTTCAGACAATTAGAGGGGGTTTGTATCTCCTTTCCTTGATTACAGGTATGTTGTATGCTCTTTCATCCACATTCACAAAGCAAATACAATATACAACAGAAATGAATTTAAAATTCAAGATAAATCTAAGGAGGCTATTAAACATTTCCCAAAATCACAAATTGGTCACTCAATGTTGATTACCCCTCTCAAGTCACTAAACTTCACATTTGATTCAATCAAGCCACTTTGTCCCTCACTCTCAGCTTGAAGGAAGAGAAAAAGGTGCGGGAGATAACAAAAGAATTGGTGAGAAGAGAGGAATGGGAGAACTGAAGGGGGACAAATCAAAACAGATCATACCAACTTATGATTTGGACAAAATTTTGTTAGGGCCAACGACATCCTAAAGTTAATGTTAAGATATTTCCACCAGATAAGTCTCACTATCAACATTACAATGGATTGTTAAGACCTTTTCACCAGATAAGTCTCATTTTCAACAGTTTAAGTGAATTGTTAACTTCTACCTATTCACTGCATAAAGACAACTTGAATTACAATCCTTCTCCACTATACTGCAAGAAGCATTGTATAATTTAAAAGTTTGTTCAACAACAACCCTAAAAGTGACTATGCTGTTTGTGCATTGCATAACCCAAATTGCAAACACAAAAACTTAGCCTTTGATTGTAGTGTTGCTTTAATTTGTCGACATTACTTCTGACATCTGTTAATCACATAGCCGGTAATACTTCCTTGATGTAAAATAACAATACTGTTCTCATAACACTATTGAGCATTCATTTGTAAAATTGCAAAAATATAGCCAAAGTAACACCCAATTACGTATCGAATAATAAAAATACAAGCTAAATAATGACTAGTTGAGAACTTACCACGAGAGAATCAAGGTAGCCTACAACAATTTTGTCTTGGGAAGTCAAAATCTGCTCTGCTTCCTCAACTGTTGTGATATTGTGAACCCCTGGTCCGATTTTCTTCTTAATCCACTCCACGATTGTATCCCTAGTATCAGAAAGTACCCAAAAATTTTCAATTTAACCCCTGTATTTTAAAACTACGTGCAATGTAATGTAATTAATAAATGCTGAACGAAAGTGAAATTCACATCTGGCAAATCTATCTAGGTCACAGATCACTCCTCACCTGCTTCTCCCACCAGAGTACTGAAGGCGCACACCATCAATGAAGAATAGAACAGTGGGAAACCCTTGAATGTCGTACTTCTGTGACAGATCGCTCTCCTCTGTAGCGTCGACCTTCGCCAGTGCCACCTCAGCACCTTCCTCGGCCAGATCCTTTGCCGCAGCCGCGTACTCCGGCGCCAGAGCCTTACAGTGCCCGCACCACGGCGCATAAAACTCCACCATCACATGTTTATTTTTCGTTATGAAGGAGCTGAAGTTGCCGTCCGTCAAAACTACCACGTGGCTCTCGTCAAACTTCGCCACGTCGTCTTCGTTCTCTTCAGGATTGAATTGGGGCAGATCGGAGTCTGCCTCAGACAGATCTGTGTCGGAGCCGAAACCATCATGTTGGGGTAAATGTGAATGGACCTCTTCCACGTCGTCCTGAGAAAGGAAGGCTATGTCATCGTCCTCGTCGGTACAGTGGACCAGGTTGACTAAGAACAGCGCGGAGATGGTGAGCAGTGCGAGGAAGAGAGCACGAGAAGAGGCCATTTTTTAGGGGCTTGATCGATGATTCGAGGTTTTAAAACGGGGGATTGGAGGGATTTTGAAGGAAAGGGACGCACTGGAAAACTGGTGGGAAACTGGGACAGTGGCACTGGGAATCCGTATCCTCCCAGGTACCTGACTGAACCTGACCGAAACGGACGGCTCGGATTTACTCTCAGTCCAGATTTTTAAATTGGCACGAATCTCAAAGCAAAAATAATACTGCCCCTGCGCCATCCGGAGTAATCACCGGCTGAGAGTAAATCTGGGCCGTCCGTTTCGGTCAGGTTCAGTCAGGTACCTGGGAGGATACGGATCCGTGGCACTGGCACCAGTGGACACAGAAAAATAAAAAATAGGGTTTAATCTCCTGCCACATCATCGCGTGTTTTCCAGCCGTTGGATATTCTTTTCTCTGCTGACATGGACAATCGAACGACTTATTTTCTTGGATCACTAGAGATAATGTATTCGATGCTTTTATCAACCATTTAACTAAGGGAGCAGCTTGGGTCTGATGGCCATCGGACCCAAGTTGAGTTCGACGGGCAAATCTACCGTAGATTTCATTTGATCAACATCACGAAAATTAACGGGTTTTCTAAACGAATTTGACTTATTTCATTAGTGAAAGTCCGATAACTGCAAAATCCCAATAAATCTTCTTTCCCCTTCCCTCTTCTATCGCTCTTTTCTCCTGCTAGAAGAAGAAGGTCGAAGGTCGAAGGCACTGTGCGCGCTCCGCTGCCCTCTTAGAACCTACCGGCTACACTCTCCGGCCGCGTCTTGCTCGTCAAGATTTTCTTTTGCGCACTCCAAAGAACCTACCGGCCGGCCGCGTCTTGCCAGTTACATTGCGTCGTGCCGCGTCTTCGAACCTACCTGCCACACTCCAAAGAAGAAGATTTTTGTTCGCGATCCTCTGTGAGTAACCCCAATTCCGTCTCTATTTCTCGTTGTTGGATCAGTTGCAGTTCAATTTTGTGAAATTTCCTAATTTTTTTTATATCTGATACTATTGAAAATTGTAAGGGTACCAAGGAGTGTAGAAATTCACAGAACCTATATAGGTTCAACAAAATAATTTGAGGTATCAGGATCAAGATATATCATCCGATTGGTCACTATAAAAATAAAGCTTATCCTGGTCAGTGCCATATATTAATTTCTTTTAAATTTCTAGAGTTTGGTTGCTTGGTGCTCCAGTCACTGTAAAAATCACTGAGTTCTCCTAATGCATCCCTCTTATTTTACATTCAAAATCACTGAGTTCTCTTTAATTATTTAACTTATTTGCCAATTTTCAGAATCTGAAGAATAAACGCGGAGTTATTGGTACATGTACCATGGAGCTGGATAAACAACCACCACAACACCTACAAGTCAATCAACCGGCAATATCTTTTCAAGGTTAGTACCAATTGATATTTAATTAATTCATGACCTATCTTTTTGTTATAAGTATTGCTTAGATTTAATTATATCACTAATAATATTCTTCTTGTTAGAAACTATGTCAAACAAGATTGAAGATGGTACTTCTGATGACAATGAATTGCCAAAATCTCTTATACCTACAATTGGAATGGAATTTGCATCAGTAGAAGAGGCATATCATTTTTATAATGATTACGCTTTACAAGTCGGATTTAGTGTGCGGAAAAATCTTGATAAGAAGAACAAGTCAAATATTGTTACTATGAAATGTTTTACTTGTAATAGAGAAGGCAAATCTAGAGAAAGATCACCAACCAAAGCTCTACCAAAATTTAAACGGCCGGATATAAGAATTGGATGTAATGCACACATGAAAATCAATATTTGCAGTAAGGAATCTTATAAGGTAACTTCTTTTGATTTGGACCACAATCATGCCACCTCAACCCCAACTAAAGCGAAAATGTTGAAGTCCCATAGAAGTATAAGCAAGGCACAAAAGGCATTGGGATATTTGGCTGATGCGGCTGGTATTAAACCAAGAGAAACATACGATCTTTTAGCCAAACAAGCTAGAGGGCGACACAATCTTACTTTTATTCCAGTTGACTACAGAAACTACTTGAGAACGAAAAGAGAGCATGATATCACCTTAGGAGATGCTGGGGCACTATTGCAATATCTTCAAGACCGTCAAAAAGAAGATCCATCTTTCTATTATGCGATTCAACTGGATAGCGATCAGATTACTAACATCTTTTGGGCTGATGGAAGATCATTGTTGGACTACAAATATTTTGGTGACGTCATTTGTTTTGATAGTACTTATAAAACAAATGAGTATGGCATACCTTTTGCTATTTTTGTGGGTGTTAACCACCACAAACAAAGTGTCATATTTGGTGCCGCTTTGCTCTATGACGAGTCTGCTCCTTCATTTGAGTGGTTGTTTTGTGCTTTTTTGAAAGCAACAGGTGGAAAAGCTCCTAAGGTGATGTTATAAATTACATGTATATAATTTAGTTATGTTTATGTAATTACTTTATATATTACTTTTAGCTAATTAGTTTGGCAAAATCATTTTAGGTAATTTTGACTGATCAAGACTTTGCTATGAGTAAAGCAATAAAGAATGTTCTGCCTGACACTACTCATCGTTTGTGTGTTTGACACATGTACCAAAATGCTGCTAAGCACTTGAGTAGCGTATTCGGCGGCTCTAAATCTTTCAAGTCTGATTTCATCCATTGTGTGTATGATTGCGAAGATGAGGCAGAATTTCTGCTTGCATGGGAAGAGATGCTTAGAAAATATGATCTGTCCACTAACAACTGGTTGGCTAATATATTCAAAATTCAAGAAAAGTGGGCACTTGTGTATGGTCGACAAGTCTTTTGTGCTGATATGATGTCAACTCAAAGAAGTGAGGGCATAAATAGCGTTATTAAGAAATATTTGGATCCTAGACAAAGACTACTGGACTTCTTTAATCATTGGGAGAGACTTTTTGAAAGTCGACGACACGCGGAGTTAGTGGCAGATTCTAGAGCAAGTCAGGGCAATCCTAAAGTTCCATTTTCAAAAATGCTCAAACAAGCTTCAGTTATTTACACTCCAACCGTCTACAAAGTGTTTGAAGATGAATATGGACGCTTTCTTGATTGCTCAATAAAAGACAATGGCCAGAGAGAGAATGTACACGAGTACATTTTGACAATGGGGCGTCGGGAACGCATTGTACAACATGACCTTTCAACCGATAACATGACTTGCACTTGCCTCAAGTTTGAGTTCACGGGGATCCAATGTTGCCATGTCATAAAGGCTTTTGATTTTATGAACATTAAACAGCTTCCTGAAAAGTACTTTTTGAAAAGATGGCATAAGAATGCAAAGGCCGGCACAAGGATATCTCTTCCAAACACCAAGATTGAATCTGAAGTTCACATGACAAAGCGTTATAGTTTTTTGGTGAGGACATACAATGATGTTTTTTCTGCAGCAACACATAGTACAAAAGCATATAGATATGTTCTTGAAATGGCGAGAGAAGTAATGTCTAAGGTGGAGGAGCTCAATCTTGAAGAAAGGAAAAGTGGCCAAATCGATGACAATCGAATGACACCAAGAAATGAGGCATCTAGGGTCAATCTAGAAGCAACATCAGCAAAGCCAACTGGTATAAGAAAAAAAGACATAGAGCGAGGACGTCGCCGGTATCCAAGCTCTCTTGAAACAAACAAGAAAACAAGAACAGTAGGTTAGTGGTTATATTAATTCACAATTCTCTTAATATGTTGTAATAAGGCTATTATTAATTTTTTATATATCATTTTACAGGTAAATCCACTAATCTATTGAATTCGAGGTCTACGGATATGTCGCCGAATGCAAATCTTGGTGGACATGGTCTCATATATCCACAAACATCACAATTAATAGTATGTGAAATTATGTCAAATTTACAATTTATTAAAGAGGAGGGTTCAAATGCCTCCATTTTTTATGCCTCCACCATGCCTCCATTTTTAAAAACTTTAATAACTCAAAATTTAAAACTTAAAAATCAAAATAAAACCGTTGGATATGATCTACATCATTTTATCTATGCATGTGTAAAAAATTATGACATTTCAATTTTGTTTTGGTTGTCATCAAGAGCTTGTAAAAAACGTACTAATGTGGATAATGTTTAGCCGTTGATTTTTCAACTTATTGATTCACATAAAAAAAAAATCGAAATGTCATAATTTTTTATGAGTACATAGATAAAATGATGTAGATCATATCCAACGGTTTTATTTTGACTTTTAAGTTTTAAATTTTGAGTTATTAAAGTTTAAAAAAATGGAGGCATGGTGGAGGCATTTGAACCCTCCTCTTTATTAAATATTAATATAAATGTAATTACATGGTTTAATTTATTATGCAGAAAACACATTCTTATGGATATGCAACTGGACTTCTTAATGCAATACATGCTCTTAGTACTACTAACACCAGTCTTCTACATTCCCAAGTCACTAATTTGGCTGGTATAATGCACAAGTTAATTTTTGTTTTTCACACAACTAAATTCTTTGGAAAAATTCTTAATTACTTTATTCTTTACTTTGCAGGTCCAGAGAAATAGAGTGGCTAAACTATTTATGTTGTATTTGGATTTTGTTTTTTGTTAATGGCTATATAGAATTTTTGGTGATGTTTTGTTGGAATATTGACAATTCAGGGATATATGCTAGCTGTTATGCTGGTAATTCAGTGATATATTTTGCTGGCTAAACTATTTATTCTTTCTCACATGCATTTGAGTTGTAGTTCAAATAAAACACCTACTGATCAAATCAGTATGAAAAATACCTCTTAATCTTTCAAAAACCCTAGTTAATTCATTATTTTGAATTTCTTTCTAATATTTATACAGCATATCAATTATACTTAAATGAATTTTTATTGAATAAATTGAGAATTTTTGAATCAACAGATATGAAGAAACAAGCAAAACAATCTAGATCTGAAAAATAAATAAGAAAAGTAAACTGATAGTTGACCAAAAATAAAATACGATTTTTTGAAAAAAGCTAATGTCTTTACATATACTTATTTTCATAATGCAAAGAGCAAAGCTTATACATAAAGTAAACATCATACAAAATTACAAGCACAGTGATAGAACTAAAACATCATAATGCAAAGAACAATCCATTACATGAAGGGCAATGTTGTCATTAAAATAATAATGCCATACATCATTCGTAAGCATATCAGAAAAAATTCTTACAAGCATACAACATATATCCTTTCTAAACATAAATCTATAAGAGTAAAGCATAAAACAACATTCTTGCCAATGTGCTCATGAAAAGACATGCAGCCAGAGCTGGAGGTCTCTTAGCCTCATCAAAAGCTAGTGAATGCATCCCTTGTATTGACCCGTTTTCTCCTTGTAACTTAGCTGGAAATGTAAAAGCATTATAAAATCCTTCACTCTTAATTACCAGAGTTAACAAGAAAATATATTAAGTTCATTAATTTGGCTTTTACATATTACTTCAAGTTCTAGTTTCATTGTCAAGGCTTAACTGATAGATAAACAGGTAAGAACACAAACATGACAGTTTTCTTTACCTGAAATTAATCCAAAGAAAAATCACATCATATCATTTGGTACATATTCATACATTATATTCTCACCGACCAGCAGCTTATGTAGTTAGGAAATGGACTTGTATTGCAATTGTAACTATATAATTAACTAGATAAGTAGGCTCTAAATATTTTTTTGGTTTTTCAGTGAAATTGTCAGAGGATCAAAAGCCACTGACCATCAAAACACAAGATTTACATAATAACAAGTAGATTGAATTGTACTGGATTGATATAGAAGGAATGGTACCAGTTAACAAGGATGTGAATGTATAATCATTACAAAGTATAAACAACTTAATCATTGTCTGAGGTTTTACTTTCTATATGACATCTTGTTATCAATACCAATTGGATGGCATGTACATTGTGTCAATCGTGACTAACTTGACACAGTGTAAAACTATTGAATCTATATAGGTCAATCGTGACTAATCGTGACCAATCGGATGATATATCTTGATCCTGATACCTCAAATTATTTTGTTGAACCTATATAGGTTCTGTGAATTTCTACACTCCTTAGTACCCTTACAATTTTCAATAGTATCAGATATCAAAAAAATTAGGAAATTTCACAAAATTGAACTGCAACTGATCCAACAACAAGAAATAGAGACGGAATTGGGGTTACTCACAGAGGATCGCGAACGAAAATCTTCTTCTTTGGAGTGCGGCAGGTAGGTTCGAAGACGCGGCACGACGCAATGTAACCGGTAAGACGCGGCCGGCCGGTAGGTTCTTTGGAGTGCGCAAAAGAAAATCTTGACGAGCAAGACGCGGCCGGAGAGTGCAGCGGTAGGTTCGAAGAGGGCAGCGGAGCGCGCACGGTGCCTTCGACCTTCGACCTTCTTCTTCTAGCAGGAGAAAAGAGCGATAGAAGAGGGGAGGGGAAAGAAGATTTATTGGGTTTTTGCAGTTATCGGACTTTCACTAATGAAATAAGTCAAATTCGTTTAGAAAACCCGTTAATTTTCGTAATGTTGATCAAATGAAATCTACAGTAGATTTGCCCGTCGAACTCAACTTGGGTCCGATGGCCATCGGACCCAAGCTGCTCCCTTTAACTAAAGTTAAAAGTTTTAATTTTATTTTTCCAACACTTTTTTTTATTTTCAGGAAAAGGTCTGAAAAATAATCCTAATTCTATTAATTTTATGTAACCTTTAAAAATAATCCTAATTCTAGATCATAGTGTTGGGTCAGTGGATTTGATTTTTTCGAATGGAAAGGAAAGGAAGGTTATCACACACTGTAGTATTTAATTATGGGTTTGAAGTAATTATAATTTAGAATAATCATAAACAATTTAATTTGATAATTTCAATAATTATAAAAACTTAACTTATTATAATTTAGAAATCAGACAATTGAAAAAAAAATATCCTTTATGTGTGTCACAAACAATATTGAAAATAATGAGATAACATACGATATTTAACTTAAATGAAATTTAATACATAATCAACCTATAACATAAATACTATGTATAAAAAATATCTTTTTATTTTAGAAAAAAATATTTAATTTTCTAAATATTATCAAGATTATTTTAAATATATCCTTACTTTATAATTATAATTCTAGATTTAATTGATCCCAATTTCCCAGTATTTAAAAACTGAATATAGAATGATCCTCAGCTGTAATGGCAAAATTGTTTTAATTAGAAAACTTAATTTCTAGAATGTGTATTCATCTGATTGGTATTATGACGAGAGATGACTAATTACACTTTGACACGTCAGAAGAAAATGGTGAACTAATTTTTGTTGTTAGTGTGGTCGTTACAAACTCACAAAGCGACCCGTAACAATATACGTGACTAATTTGTAAATAATTCGCGTTTTATTCATTTTTTTTTACGTTTTCGAACCGAACTCCGAATAAAATGTGAATCTCGAATTATTCGTGATAAAAATGTGAATTTTTTTTTTTGGATTTTTTATTTTTTTGCTTCCTTGTTGTACCGAATCATCCCGAATTTTTCAGACTACATAACGCTGACGCATCATATTTCCTATGTATTTAGCTAATAAAACGTGTTGAAATAACAAGCTGCATGTATAATTCAAATAATTAAGAACAATCTATAATTGTATGTATTTAGACTGACTTTTATGACTAATTTTAATAAAATTCATTTGAACACACCTAATATATAGCTCTAACAATATCTCAAATCATAGATTAATGTGGTACTATATACAAATTCAATAATTAAGGTGTAACCTCCATCAATTAAAATTCACATTGGGATTCCATATATCTCACATCTTTATATCTATTCGCAAAGTTTAAACAGTTAATTCGAACCGCTCAACATTATCTTCATATTAAAATGTGCTTAAAATTTTTAACTATTTTTTTATATAGGTACAAAATCACGTTGAAAAAATAGTCAAAAATTTTCAAAAAATATAAAATTTGGTCTCTAAGCATATTTTAATATGGATATCATGTTGAGCGGTTCAGATCAACTGTTTGAACTTCGAAAGCAGAGATAAAGATGTGGGGTATGATTGAGGCACAAAATCAATGGTTTATTTTAATCCTACTCAGAATGATTATAACCTTAAATTAAGTATCTATTGACAATTATAACCAAAAAGATTATAAGGGTGTAAGTGCAAAAACTAATTTATCTAAACCTTTTATATCATAGAACAGTTTGCCGGATTTTTTTTCTTGAAATAGAATTCATATGAAGAAAAAAAAATGAATTAAGTTTCCGTTATTTATAGAATTTTTATTTTTCTATATTGTATTGATTAATCTAAAAATACCAAAAATATCATTCATATGTATGTGAGTTCTATTCAAAATTGAACTTATTTTGTTCATAAAAGACAGGACAATTTTTTTAAAAATTGATTTAACCTAATCTAAATTTAAAACTAAGTATACATACATCACAAAAAAATTAGATTTTCTATCTTTAAAAAAAAAATACATATATTTTCTAAGAAATTTTCATTGCAATCAATGCAAAGTTAGAATTTAGATACGATGGGACTAAATATCATCCATAAAAGTTATTCTATGTTATATTATTTCCTTTTTCTTTAGTAATTTTGTTAATTTTAAATTATAAAAGTAATACTAGGTCGTCATAGTAATGATTTTTTTTATTTCTATAAACTGCGCATGATTGAAATAGGAGATGTTGTTAAATACTTAAAAAAACAGGTTAATTAAACTTTAATGCGTATCAAGATTTCAAAAATTATTACTAGAATTTTTATTATAGTTCCTACATAATAAAATTGTATATTTTTTGTTATTGATGTTTTTAATTAAAAGAGAAGGTAAATATAACATCAGATATTAAAAGTAGGGAAAAAAATTAGTGTGCCATGTAAAATTGTAAAATAGTCAATACCCATAAAAACTTAAATTTGTTTCTTCTATCTCCTTTTATTTATATAATATTTTATTTAGTTAATTTAAAAATTGAATTGACAATTTTACCCTTCCATTTAAATGGAGGTGTCCTATAAATTTACAATAATAATGTTGAATCGAATAAGAGAGAAAAGAGAATAATATAGCATAGTTTAGTTTCATTGCGTTTATGGTTTTATTAAGCGCTAAGAAATTTAGATGAACTCAATAAGAAATTGAGATAATTTTTTTGTCGTGTAGTGGTCCTTAATTAAATGAAATTAATATTAACCAGATCACCAAAACCTCATGAACTTGGAATAGATGACATAAAAGGGCTATTTAATTAAGCCAAATGAGAAGGTAAATGTATGCTCCAGTCTACTATGAATTATATTTACTTAATGATATAAATACAAATAGGGCATAAATGGAAGTTTCAACTACTAATAAATAAATAACGAAGAGCTTTCACAGAAACCAGGCAACTTGTTTGTGCCGACAAAAGCTTAACAGTTAACACACAGGAAAAAGATAAATGGTCCCAAGAACTAAATATACTTATTAGAGATCTGCTGGACCCCTTAGGTGTATGAGAAGGATTCAAACAGGCTCATCTTGTCAGAGGCGAGGTTACTTTTTTATGTACCGGGCTTAGTTATTGGATTGTCTACTCCTGAATTATGGGCTTGCCTACCCCAGCCAGAGCCCAAAGCCCATAGGCCATAACCCAGTTGAATAAAAAAAATATATATGGGCCGCTAGAGCCAGAGCGACGCGAAGAAAAGAAAAAAAAAAACGACTCTCCGCTCCGCCAGAGCAAGCCACCAGAGGTCTACATGACGCGAGAAAAGCAGAGTTCGCACTGGTGCTCCAGGGTTGTGACTCGTGAGGCGTTCGAGAGGAAGGTTGGAGAAGGCGTCGGCCAACCTTGGTACCCGATCAGATCAACCCTCGCTGAAAATCAAAGCAAATATGGGTAATCCTCAATCCTTGGTTTTATTTTGTGTGCCTTGTAATGGGCCATCTTGTACCAGTGTGACCAAAGAAAAGATGAGTGTAACTGTGTTGTTCCTGTTCGGCACAATGAGTGGGATTAAATTTTAAGTTAGATTAAGAAGTACTTGTTTGATAGAGTCGGATTAAGAAAATGTGCTAAAGAAACTTAATTCAATACAATTTGTGTCTTAAGAATTGAGCAAAAGTAGCTAAGAAGGCTCAATCCGGACAAAAAGAGCAAAACTTAATTCGAAGTAAAGAAAAGTTGTTCGGTGAAATTAAGAGAAAGAATCTGAATGTAAGGGCTTAAAAATTTTAATTAGAATAGCACAGTTATTACAATAGAAATTTACAAACTTTCATATTTTATGTAAAATAATTTACATAATTTTAAAAAATTTACAATTTACATAGAAATTTACATTGGAAGAGCTTAAAAATTAAAATATGAATCTGTACATAATTTTTTAACAGATTTCAAATCAGATTCAGTTTATAGTTTCAATGTTTTAGTTAAAAAATTTAAAAATTATAAAATAAATCCATGACATAAATGAATGTAATTACTTTATGCTGTAAATAAACTATTTGAGATATACATACAAAATCAGATTGAGTTATCGAATTATGTTTATGGATTGATAACATAGTATTTTAAATTAACATCAAAATTAAGTACTTGCTCGACTTAGGAAAATATACGAGATTAATAAAGCGTAATACATATTTTTTTTTTAAACCATAATTAAAAAAACAAATTTTAGAGAACTAACTTATTTGGTCCTTTTTTTTACAAAGACCATAAATACCGAAAAGACAATTTGGTACTTCCCATTTACGTTCAAGAGATATAGAATAGGCTATTCGGTACCTCCCAATTTGAGACGACCGTTCGTCTTCTACTTCAAGCTAGCTAGTCACTCTCTCTACTATTGGGGTTTCTCTCATCTCTCACCTCTGTTGTCCTCTATTCTCACCAGTTCCCCTTCCACTTACGGAACCATGAGTGATTATATTAGTAATTTGCCCGACCCAATAATTTTTATAATCTTAGGGCTGCTGGACACCCAACAGGCAGTGCGTACATGCGTGCTGTCTAAGAGGTGGAACAACCTGTGGACCTCTTTAGCCGTCCTCAACATCAATGCTAGGGATCAATGCTTTACTCAAGAATATTACAATTGTTCATATGCTGGAGTTACATCATAAGTGCGCTTTGCGCCTGGTATAATATCTCTAATTGACGTCTCTAATTAAGTGTTTACAATAAAATATTGGGTACTGTAATTAAATAAATTGACTTTCAATCACATTATCAGTTTCAAGTTTATATGATTGACCCACATTTATAGTTTTAAGGTCATGAATTGCAAATATGGTGCGCTCATTGCATGAATATTGGTATGCTAATTTGCATGCATGGGGTCCTAATTTTGCATGCATGGGTTGCTAATTTTACAAGATTGACCCACATAGCTAGTTTGAAGGTCCTGAATTAATTGGATTCATATTGGTGTAATTTTATATGATTGACCCACATATATAGTTTGAAGGTTCCCAATTGCATATGCATATTAATTGGTGTGCTAATTGCATGCATGCATGCATGGTGTCATGAATTGAATTTATAGTATTAACTCGTGTTTGTATTTTATTATCCCTAATTACATGTACATATATATAGGAACTGCCAACAACAATTTTGCCACCAGGACTCCCAAAATTTGATAACCTGAATGTTGTCACTGTTTCCATTTGTACGTATTCTTTTTTACAAATGGAAACTTTGATCATAAAGAGTTGTCCAAACTTGACAAAGCTCACAATAGTACAACATGAGAATTGTATAAGTATATATTTTTTCAACTTAATATATAGCTTTCATCATTTAATTAATTGGTGTAAGTCAAAGTAAAGATATAGTTATCAATTGATTAATTGTTAATTTGTTACAGTACTGTTATGCTCTGCCAGTTTAGGACACAGTTGTATATCCAACAATCCCGGGGCTGGTTCAAGCATCTCCAAGAAGAAATCTCGAGATGGTTGAGGTCAAGTATTGGAGGTTTGATACCATGGTGTGGCGAGTGATGAAATATCTGATGCTTGGTACAGGAGAATTGTAAAATTTTAAGAACTATCGTATAATAAATGGTTATTGCGATCATAGATATAGAACGTATAACAGAGTAACGGATAGTTATAGTGGGTGGGATTTGGAAAATGTAGAATTGGAAGCTACAGGACTCGACACTATACATGTCAAGAAGAGTTTGCTGTTATACTAGATATGTTTAGTAATATATTTTGTATGGATATATGATGTGTATTTTGTGTATGGATGTTGTACATATATTTTGTGTATGCATGAATGTTGCATAAATATTAAACATTTCCAGTCTAGCTATATATATGTTCATGAATGTTATGTATAATTAATATTTCTTGAATTTTGAATGGGTACGTGTAAATATATGTTCCATTATTTTTGGAATTATGACAATTAATGTTGAATGTTGAATCTTAATTAATTACATGCATTTGTGCATGCAATGTGTGTTATTGTTTTGTTAATGATTATAACAAAAAAAATATTAGGAGCAAGTTAATCTTTAGTTAATTTTCTTTTGAGTTGGTATCATCTACGTATGTTATTAAATAATTATCTCATTAATTATAATTATACTACATATCTCTAAACTTAATAACACAATACATAACCATCAGTAATTGAATACATGGAGAAGTTATTTTATACTTAAATCTAGGTTCTAAGTATTTACAGTGTTGCTCTTTAGAACATTCCCATTGATTAAAAAAAAGATCAGAGTTGGTATTGATTAAATTAATACTGACGGCTCATCTACATCACGGATGGTAAAGATCACCACATCTACACCAACAGTGTAACACCCTGGTAATATATTTTTTTTTGTTTATTTTGGATTTAATATAATATTGAAAATACTAAATGTTTAAATTGTAAAATAGAAAAAATTTAAATTAATGAATGCATGAGGTGGCATTATTTTGCCACGCGGCCACATGCCATACCCCCAAGTACCCTTTTAATTATACATCTTTGTTTCTCTCTCTTTCATGATTTCTTCAAAGAAGAAGAAAAATAAACAAACCGAAACCAATTGAAGAGAAAAGTGAGAAAAATCAAAAGAAAAGAGCGTTAATTTTGTAAATAAAGACTGTGATATTGATTATAATTTGATTGTTTCTTCAATTGGAATTCTGACTACGTCGCATTGATTTTGAATAGTCATTGCAACTCGAATTGAATTGATCTAGATTAATTGCTATCAGGTAACCGGACTTCTCTATAATCTGTGTTTTCGATTTGTATGGTTGGATTGGATATTTGAATTGGGTATTGGATTATGAAGGCATATTTAACGGGATAACGTGTCTGAGTTCGAATTTGATTGTGAAATGATATGATTGTGTGTTCTGAGAATCTGAAAATTGTCTGTGGCAGACATTCCAAATGTGTGAATATTGTATGACTTGTTTTACTGATAACCTAGACCCAAGTGCTTTCACTGTTAAATATGCAGGCATAATTCGATATGAATTTGTGTGGATTAATCCAGTCTGTTTGAATGGTTGTTTCAATTATAGACAAGCGCGTCATTAACTAACCGGTTAATGAGCTTTATAGCTGACTCCGTATTGTTTTTTTTATCTGTTTTTGTTTTCGACATAGGTTGACGGAACGAAGGATGAATGCATGGGTGCCACTCTTGTCGCGATCCCGGCCAGGCGGCGGGATCGTGACAATTTTGGTATCAGAGCATTCGTTCCTCGGAATGTGTTTGGGTCCAAGTTTCATTTGTTATCTATATTCCGTTTGAATTTTGATCTGTCTGGTTTATGAGATTAATCTATTCCTGTTTGATTAAAAATTTCAAAATTTCTATTATTTGTGGTACCATTTGATAATTATTGAATTTATCCATCTGATATATATGACTCTAATTTTTTTTAGTTTTAACGAAACTGGAATTAGCAAAAATTGTCTAAATTGATATGATTCAAGTTGATTATCATCTCCGATTGATCTATATCTGATAAATTCAGTTTGATTATCATCTATTATGTCTCATTTGATTTGAATAATATTCGTTTGAATTTTGCGGACAAATTCTCTTAAAGGGAGGGAAATTTGTAACACCCCGGTAATATATATTTTTTTATTTATTTTAGATTTATTATAATATTGAAAATACTAAAGGTTTAAATTGTAAAATAGACAAATTTAAATTAATGAAAATATGAGGTGGCATTATTTTGCCACGCGGCCACATACCATACCCCCAACCCTTTTAATTATACATCTTTGTTTCTCTCTCTTTCATGAACTCTTCAAAGAAGAAGAAAAATAAACAAACCGAAACCAATTGAAAAGAAAAGTGAGAAAAATCAAAAGAAAAGAGAGTTAATTTTGTAAATAAAGATTGTGATATTGATTATAATTTGATTATTTTTTTAATTGAAATTCCAACTACGTCGTATTGATTCTGAATAGTCGTTGCAACTCGAATTGAATTGATCTGGATTGATTGCTATCAGGTAATCAGACTTCTCTATAATATGTGTTTTCGATTTGTATGGTTGGATTGGATATTTGAATTGAGTATTGAATTATGAAGGCATATTTAACGGGATAATGGGTCTGAGGTTCGAATTTAATTATGAAATGATATGATTGTGTGTTCTGAGAATCTGAAAATTGTCTATGGCAGACATTCCAAATGTGTGAATATTGTGTGACTTGTTGTACTGATAGCCTAGATCCAAGTGCTATCACTGTTAAATATGCAGGCATAATTTGACGTGAATTTGTGTGGATTAATCCAGTATGTTTGAATGATTGTTTAATTAGGCAATTATAGAGAAGTGCGTCGTTAAATAACCGGTTACTGAGCTTTGTAGCTAACTCTGTATTGTTATTTTATCTGTTTTTGTTTGCGACTAGGTTGACGGAACGAAGGATGAATGCATGGGTGCCTCTCTGGTCGCGATCCCGGCCAGGTGGCGGGATCGTGACAATCGGTACAATAACTCAACCGATATCGCAGAGACACTCAAAACCAACGGTAGGATATAAAAAACAGATGGCAAAGGAGGGGTCCATCAACGCCATAGTGCTGCCCCTGATTACGTACACCATCCGCGCAGAAGGACACCCGATGGTAAAGGAACGATAGTAAATGTGTTTTTTGTAGTAGTGATAAAATCCTTTTGTCCTACGAAATATGACGACCACCTTCTTTAGAAAATTTATCTATACTTCTCAAATTTTAGATAAATAATTTTTTGGTTAAATCTCTCTCAGAAGAAATTATCTCATCAACTTATATCTAATTAGAAAAAAATGTATGCTAAAAAGTAAAAATTAAGAAAATAAAATATATGGTTTTTTTGGACAAGTTTGTCTAAAAAAAAATAAAGAAATGTCATATACGCCTAATGCCACCATGTAAAATTAGGCCGCTGCTTCTAGAAATTCTATCTCATAAAGCCCGAAATTTTTATTTATACCATTTAAAAAAAAACCAAAACACTTCAAAATATGGAGAATTCTATATCTACCAAGGTCTCCAAACTAATATGCGGCCTCATTTTAGGGGAGCCGTAGTCCGCAGATTGGTTTGGAGGCCCTCAAAAACATAAATATATTTAATATTATAGTGCATTTTTGGACTTTTGAGGGGCCGCCAAGCTAATCTGCAACCTCCAAAAATGGAGCCGCATATTGACTTGGCGGCCCAAGAAAATAGCCGGTAGGGGTATTTTTACAAATACTCAAGGAATCTAGTTATATTAATTATTTTTGATTAAACTTTGGATATTAATAAAAATATCGGCAATTTTTAAGTCGGCACCAAATCAACGTACTAGCAACAAATTTTATTATGTCTCTCCAGCTGTCCGTATGAACTATAAAAATATGTTAAAAAAAATGTACGCTATTAAAAATTTCATAAAATTCTTTATAGTATTCTATACTACTCAATCAATGCAATTAAAACCTAAAACAAAGAAAATATTGAATGTTTCTTGAAAATAGTAAAATAGAGCAGACGTTCACGCACGACCATTTCTTTTCTTAATTAATGCAATTTGTGGCCTCCACTAAATAATCCTTAGCCCCACTATTAAAATATAAGAAAAAAAACATAATGTACAATTGTACAAGTATGTTTGTATATTTTTTTTTTCCTTCTAGTGCCCTTCTATATGCTCCCTCAAAACGAAAAACAAATAAAAAATAAAAAAAAACAATGAAAAAAAAAAGCAAGAGGAAAAATAAAGGAAGAAAAATGTACATATTAGACGACACAATATACTATAATAATTTTTTTTTGTAATGAAAGGTGAAAATGCAAGAATTATTTGTATTTTTGGTGCCTACATTTTGAGGTTTGATTAAGTTCAGATATGATAACAAGAGATTAAGAGTGAAGAATTAAGAGCTTAAGGAGCACAAAGGAATTGATATTCGGTTGTCTTAATATGTTAGTGAAAGCTACGGAAGCTAAAGGAAGAAGTAGATGTGCCTTAAGGTCCTGGCAGGATTAAAATCCGGGCAAAAAGAGGCTAAAGAAAGTGATCTTAATCCGCGCTAAGGAACCGATGTTCGGCAAGATTAAGCATTTAAGGAAGCTAAAAGAAGAAGAGGATTAAGCTTTAAGAAAGTTTAATCTCTTATTACCGAACAACCCATACGTATTAATATTTTAATTTGAAATTTCACGAGAAATCTAAATTTTGAATTTTGTTTCATGAGCAATGCATTTATGTAAAACTTTATAATTCTTTTAGTCTATATGTATAATCTTAAGATTTCATAAAATAAACAAACCAAGTTAACTACATTGAATAAATTAATGTCTGCCCATTTCAGTTTGTGATTTTTATTTTTATGAGCGCATCACTAATGCAACAAAAATAAAAAATAAACAATGCCGATGTTCAAGTAATCAAGTTCATAATTTGAACAAAAAATTAAGGCACCTAATTGAAATAACCTCTTCTCTAAAATTCTACCAATTTTATTAAAAAAGTTAATTAAATAGTAGCCGTCAATTGTAAATTAGACAATTCAAATCAAATCAATTATATATCCGTTCCGACCTATTGGCTTCTTCCTTTAATTTAATATAGTGAAAAAGTCAGATTCTTTTTAAACTGATTTAAGATAAACATATAACAATTTAAATTTATCCAAAAATAATAAATTCAATAATTTCCAGCTCATGCAAGGAAGAAACCAACAGGCTGCAACGTGGGGCCGAGTCTCAAAAATTAATTAATTATCAGAAATAAGATATTTTTTTTTCCTATTCTATGTATGTAGTTTTATTTTACTGGAGTTGCAGTAGTTTATGTAAGTTGCAATTTGTATTTGTTATAAAAATTTCAAAAACTATTGATACGCATGAATAATTGATTCGATTTCAATAAAGACTACAATATATGCGGACTCTCTCCTATTGTTCCTTTTTAATATTTCACACAGGTCCTTGGTGGAGAGAGATCAATGTGGCCGAATTAAATGATTCGGTCTTATTGATTTTCCATACTGTGTTGTGTAGCTGTTGGCGTGGCACTCGTGATAATTAATTGGACTAAACTATTAACTCGGTCGCATTAGTTTGCCTCTTTGAGACCGAATCAATAATTCGGTCTTATTTATTAAGAAGGGGCAAATTAACCAAGGGTTAAATAGTAGATAGAGAGCCTCTAAGGTTCAGGTTTCTGTCCTTCTTAATCATGTCAGTACAAGTTTCGACGTCTCTCAACGTCGCATGTGGCACTATCACTATCGCATGCTTCCTAGATTGCCCCACAACTACCCCACATGCTGCACTGTCACTACCCGCAGGGCATGCTGGGTGTTTGTTTATGCGATTTGAAAGGTTTTTCGATCTTGCGGTCGGCTTTTTGGCTTACCAAGACTGAAGTATCTTAGGTAGGCAATTATATTATTTCCTTATACTACCCCGTAGTTGAAATATCCCAAAGACCCCACTTAATCTAAGTGTTTTATAATGTTATTTAAAGTACAATTTACATTATTCAGCCAAGGGAGCCCACTGGGTTCTTACCCTAGTCTTTGAACCGATGCCAAGTCTCGTTAGCCAAAGTGTTTGGAGTACTTACATGCATTATCTTTCTCATACAATGATGTAACGACTTAACACCTATTGGTATGTGAAGATCATTGGCAAATAGTAGACAGAACTATGTATGCAATGATACAATAAAAATGAATTTAAAGTGCAAAGAAAAACTCAAATCATAACATAAACAAAACATAAACATATACTCAAACATAATTAAGAATTCAAGCACAACTCTCACCCTAGAGATGAGAAGTTTAGCTTTTCATGACCATGGCAAAATAAAAGAAATAAAATAAGGAGAACATAAATTACAACCCAATTGAAGATGGAAGAACCTCTGCCTCCTTAGATGACACATTCTTCTCTTGCTTGACTTCTAATGGATATCTTTCTCTCTCTAAGTAACTCTCTAACCTAACCTAACAATGAGGATTGCTAATTTACTATTTTGGACTTGACACAATTAAACACGCACCCTAAATTCTATTACAAGAGAGATATTTATAGCCTTCCTAAATAAGAAGTGAAGTAGTGAAAGTAGTGGGGGACGCGGGGTCCACCCATGATTGGATAGATGATGCTAAAAATAGCTTGGTTCTTAAGAAAACGCGTCCTTCTAGAAGGCCCATCAGGAAATCGCGTTATTCTAGAAGTCCCATCAGAGAAAGTCTATTTTTAGGACAGTCCATGGATTGTGCGGCATAGAGGAGGCCATAAGAATTCCTGACTTAGCGGATTTTCTTGTAGTTTCGCCATTTCGCATGTTGTGCACTTCGTGTGAGGTGTTACATGCTCCATATAATGTCCCATTTTGACGCCTTATTCAGAAATCGCCTAAATACGAGACTTTTGCTCTATTTTTGCCCTAAATGCGCAACTTTCTCAAAAACCTGCCAAAAAGATCTAAAAACATGTTTGCGGTAAATAAATCGGAAAAATGACTACTTTGCATTTACTTTTTTCTATTTTCCGGAAAGACAAATAGTGATTTTCGCTATATATTTTAGCTTCATCAGTATTTTTAAAAATTTCGACTTCATAAAATATACGAAACCAGTATGCGCAGTATTTTGAAGCTAAATATTCAGAACAACCATAAAGCAATAAAATATTTTTGTTTTGAAAAATTCTCATACATTACTTTGATATCTCTAGGGTTCATAAATAGAATCTGAGAGCGCGACTCTCCTATTTTTTCTTCCTCTTCTTCTTTAAAAAAAAGATTCCATACAGAATTAAAAGAATTTGAAAATGCGCGTCTTATTTATCCTCCAATATATATTTGGCGTACAAGAATTATCACCACTATATAGAAATAAGTTCATGTACTATTGTTTTATAATTTGATCAATATTTATCAATATTGAAATAACAAATAATGTGAACAATAAATATAATTTTTTTTATAAACATAGGAAAAATATTCCTATGCACTTAATACACTACAACAAAACCGGTCTTCAGCGACCGGTTAGGTCGTCGGTCGCTGAAGACCCTATAAAAAAATAAAAATTTAAATGTTTCGGCGACGAACCCTTCAGTGACCGGCACTCATATCCTTCAGCGACCGATTTGGCCCGGTCGCTGAAGGGTGCCCCCTCAAAAACCCGCAAAGTATTTCTTCTCTGTCGCTCGAAGCCCCGCCATTTGCTTGCTAGGTTTAGCCAAAAAAGAAAAAAACACCAACGCTGCTGCTGCCGCCCGACCATCCCATCCTCCGTAGACCGCTGCCGCCGCCACCAAGTCTCTCTCTCTCTGTCTCTCTCTGTCCTAATTTCCTTATTTTATGGTAAAATTGAGGTAAAATTGTTTAATACAAGGTAAAATCGTTTAAATTAGTTTGAAAAAAAATTGGGTTAAATTGAAATGTGTTTTGATTAGTTAGGTTAATTGGTTAGATTAATTGATTGGTTAATTGATTAATTGATTTTATTAATTGATTCGATTAGTTTGGTTAATTGGTCTAATTAGTTTGGTTAATTGTTTTAAATTCATAGCTTATGTAGATGCCGCTTGTATGGCTGTATACAAATCATGTTGAATGGATGATGCAACACTTGATTTGATTTTATGTTTCTTCCATGACTTGCTTTAGATGATCCGTTATCAATTGATGATATATGGAGGATCTAAAGTATAGATCCGGATTTTTTGTTTGAGTCAAAGTCTTAGTGAGAATGCTGAAGTAATAGATCTGAGATGAATCTTGTCTACCTAAATTGAATTTGCCATTCCATTAAATTGAATGAACGACCAAAATTAGAATGTCATATATTAATTATTGCATTTAGGTTAATATCTTTTAATTTATTTGTAAATGGAAAAACATTTAAGTAATGTATTATTTCTGTTGGAATTTTTGTAAAATTAATATTTTACAAACTTTATTGCAGGTATGCCGAGCAGAAAGGGTAAGGAAAATGAGGCATCATCCAGTGGATCCAAGCACTCTCTGCGCGGCCGAAATGCATACATTAAGCCGCCGCAAAGGCCGGAGGACAGACCATGATTGGCTGATTCATGCTCATTGCGGTAAAATTCATTTTTTGTGCCTTTTTGTGTATGTAGGATTATCCATTTGTAGTTCTTTTATTTAATTTTGTATGCAGATTTTATGTTGGATATTTGTTGACAACGATAAAAAATGTCAACAAAATAATCTCAAAATGCGCATGTTTCCACTATCCTGCGGAAACTAAATTACCCACAATAAACGTGTGCACGGAATTTGATGACTATCATGAGGGAACTAAACTAGAGGTCCAAGACGAGCTTTTGGTGAGTAAAATCTCCTTTTTTAAAATTAGCAACCTACTGTTTCTCTTTTTAAGCCAACCAACCACTTTTTAATGATGATGCAGAAGCACTTTCAGTTTCCCCCAGCGAATACATGGATCTGGTATAGAGGACCTTCGCCAGCATAGCCAACAAAGCTCTCCAAAACCCGCTTAACAAGTGCAGAGACGAAGCGAAAGATAGGTATGGAGATAGCATTCTGGAGTGGAAGGACCGAGGGGTGCCAAGCACATATGATTGGATAACGGCAAATAACTGGTCTAAATTGTGCGACTATTGGTGTTCCAAAGACTTTGCTAGGCGGAGCGAGCATAATCAACAAAATAGGGGCCGGAGAAAAATAAATGAACAGTGTTTTATATTGTATATTTGAATTGCTTGTGAATTGTTTGGTACGTTTCGTACCAATTGGGGCCCTTCTGCGACCGGTGACATCAGCGGGGAGGGCATCAGCGGCGGAGCAACTGCGACCGGCCCTTCTGCGACCGGCACAACCCTTCTGAGACCCGCGCCTTACCCTTCTGTGACTGATTTGGCTGGTCGCAGAAGGATTCTGTTACTGTAGTGATACTTCATTCACATGATTTAATAAAATGACAACACCTGTAATTTAAAAAGAAAACGAACACAATATACATCTGTTTCGAATTATGTCCATCAGAAAAATATTTACTTCAAAATTTTGCAAAGCTTGGAAAATATCCACGTTCATAATATGTCTCATGGAAGCGGACGCAAAAAAAAAATTAAAATTAAAATTTGCCACCTGAAAAATATTTCAACAAATTTATACATGCATAGCATAACTCATTTTGTTGAATAGTTTCAATCAACAAATTAAAAGACCCCACCACGTTCCGTGACGCGTTGAAGTAAGAAGAAGACGCTGTCTAACTATTTTACCCCTCAGATCCACAGTGACAAACGAATAGTTCAGATTCGGTTTGGCGGGGTCAAAAATTCATGATTCACGCTGACATTATGACAGATTTTTTTTTTATCGGAGAAATTTCATATACCCTTTAAAAACTTAAAAATTACATATTTCTTTCTCTAAAATTTATAATATCATATATATCACAATGAGGGATCCACTTACAACATTCTCTAGTTATAACATCTTACAACATAATTTTTCAAAATTCAAACAGTCGATCCGAACCGTTCAACATGATATTTATATTAAATGTGTTTGGAGATCAAATTTTACATTTTTTTATTTGTTTACTATTTATTAAGATGGGTACAAAATTCAATGGTAAAAAAACAACAGTTTTGTAAAATACTTAATAAATAGTAAAAACAATTAAAAAAATGTCAAATTTGATCTCCAAGCACATTTTAATATAGAGGTGATGTTAAACGGTTTGGATTGACTGTTTGAACTTTGAAAAATAATATTATAAGATGTTGTAACTATAGAATGTTGTAAGATCCACATTTATCATTCTAAATTTAAAAAATCACAAATTTACTCATTCTATTGCGTTTTCTATCAAGACTCGTTTATAAATTTATATGTACACATTTTATTCTTTATTAAAAAAATGTAGTATGTTTAAGAAAAATATCAATCTTCTAAATAATCAGTTCTCGAGAGCAAATGGTTCATTTATGTACTTCTGACGTGTACTTAAATGTCACCGTGTATATGTCAGCAATAGACAAATTAATCATTTGCCTTCGGCTGTCAACCAATTAGAATAATGATATTTTTATTAAATTGGCTATATAATTTTTTATTTTTTAATAAAGGGTAAAATAAGTATTTTATAAATTTAAAATTAATTTTGATATAAAAGACAATAAAATAGATAAATATCTATTTTTTTCTTAAATTTAAATGGATAAATAATTAAATGGAGCAGTGACTTTCATAGTTACATTAATGAGAACTTAATCATAATTTTGGATCATTTTTAAACTTTAATCCAGCACTTATAAAAATGTTAAGTTCTTTTTAGTATATAAAAAAACGTTACTGCATATACTCACAAGTTTTATATATGAAGAAAAAGTTTTATGTTTTGAAGAGAGTTTGAAAACTTACCGCACTCGATACGGAAATAAATCTGGTGTTATTTCCGAGAAATAACATGAATCTATTATTCTGATTTTAACCGTTGGTCTTCGTTGAGATTCGTGTATGAAAAACATACTTCGTTAAAATTTGCACATGAAAAAATTTAAACAGTTAAGATCGGAATTTTCAAAGAATAGCAGCAGTTTTATTTCCCACTCTATACATGCCAAAGGCCGAAATTTTTATTAATACCACTGTTAAAAAAAAACTACAAATTATGAAGAATTCGAAAAATACCAGGGCCTTCAAGTTAATCTGCAGTCCCATTCTTAGAGGGTTGCAGATTGACATTGAGGCCCTCCAAGAATGCACTGTAATATACTGATATTTAGATTTTTGAGGGCCGCAGATTGACTTGGAACTTTTACAGAGGGAGCTTTTACAGAATATAGAAGTTTTGAAATGTATTTATTAATGTTTATTCTTTGTGTTCGTTGAAATCAAATATTGAAAACAATAGCACCCGCCAAAGTAAAATCAATATCGGCAGCCTAATTAAATAATTAAGCAAACGTGCATGAATTTGACGTTTATGACTGGGTAAAATTTAACTTTATTAGAAATGAATAGGCAATTTAAACCGACATTTTTATTAATATCCAAAGTTTATTACAAATTATTTAATATACCCAGGTTCGCTGGGATTTAATAAAAATAGGGTGCCGGTCAGAAAATGGCCGGTAGTTGATTAAATAGGAGTACCGGTCATTTTATGGTTGGTAGAGATATTTTTATTAAATTCCAGCGAAACTAGATATATTAATTAATTTGTAATAAACTTTGGATATTAATAAAAATGTTGGCAATTTAAATGTACACATTTGGATTTCTCATCACCAAAAATTTCAGCATTGTCTTAACTTTCTCTCTCCCCCTTTTAAGAGTTTTTATTATAGATAATATGTTTTTCGGTAAGATGAATTATTTTCTCCGATATTTTTAAATATACCATTCAAAAAACCATGAATCCTATAGATTTTTAAAATTATCACGGGCGCAATGACAAATTGCAGCCATCAATATTGCTTAAAAGCAATGTTGCTGCGACACAATTTGGTGGCCTCAACCTGTCGTTGCATCCATGATAAAAATGGAATGTCTACGAAATCTTGATTTATTGGTTTATTTTTTTAAATGGTAAATATAAAAAATTTCGGCCATTTTTCATCACCTGATAAATATTATCGGAAAATCATCATTTCTCAATACTCTCAACTATTTTTTTAACTATCTTTTCAGAATGAAATGAATATCCAGATATGCATTCTACAATATTCAAATGTGCATTCTACAATATCCAAATGTGTATTATATAACAACCAAGTTTAAATTTTAGGAGCAATTTCATATTTTAGTATATTAAATTTTGTAATTCTCATATGTACCTTTTAGCCTCCTTATAAAATGAAATTACACTATATTTTATTTTTCAGCCTCTCAATCTCTATTTTCTAGCTCTGCCCCTGCCCATCAGACCTACTTTGATTCGATGGGTTTAATGACTGTCCAATCAATATTAAGATGCATGCACTCTGCCTTAAAATCCGTGCACAAAGATCTAGATAATGATCAGACGGTGTTGGAACTAACTAGACCTACTCCTATCTCTATTTATAATTCATTTTATATATACTTGCCCAAGAGATGAGATAAAGATGACGTAGTCTTGACGAACTCAACTGCAATCTGACAAATCTTTGATATTTTTCTCTTGAATTACAATAATATTGTCCTAAGCTTCTCTCAAAAAATAAAAAAATAAATTGTCCTAAGCTACTCCTTAAATTAATCTTCAATAAATAGATTAGATAGCGCCACCATGTGGGATTGGAGTTGTCCCCAGCTGTACCTACTGTTCCAACTTCCAACGCAATTTGATATATAATCTCTCTTCCCTCAAATTTCCAGAAGATCTCTATCTTATCTTGTCAATAAAGTTTATATTTCTCTGAAATTTGAGTGTTAATCACAAATTATGAGTGTTAATCACAAACAACTATATGTTTGGAGATAATATATATATATATATTTATTAATTAAAATAGTTCTGTATTAGTACAAATATGGAAAAAAAAAAAAAAAAACAGATCCCACAAATTTGACTGATATCAAGACCATGCCAGGCCACATTGACCGTTCGATCAAATTTATATAGACTATCAAATCTGACATGTAATTAACAAGACCATGTCATAGGCCGCGTAGACCATTCTAAAACAATAATTTTGTACATATCTAAAATATAGTAATTTTTTTTTTCAAAAATATATAATTTGGTCTCCAAACACATTTTAATACGAAGATCATGTTAAGTAGTTCATATCGACTGTTTGAACTTTAAAAACAAAAATAAAAATAATATAGACACAATTAAAGCATGAAAAACATGACGCATTTTAACCTTGATATTTAATAAGTTTGTAACAATATAACTTACCACTTCGTTGATAGGCTTCAAATTTTCCAAAAATTGGAAAATGTTGTTTTTAGTGGCACATGTCTTCAATATTAATTTTTCTTTTTTTGCTGTTTGACAATAATAAATTAATTATCCAAAGTCTGCATTTCAAACCAATGATCCCCATGTATGTTATAACTTATAATTAAGCAGCGTATTTAAGTCAAAAGTCATATATTTTGCAGTTTATATTGTTAGAAAATTAGACAATTTTGTAAGAATATGATCAAATACAGATGATAATAAAATTCTCGACTTTTGAATAACTATCAGTGTTAGAATTTTTTTCATGGGAAATTGCTAATATGCTATGCATAGCATAGAAGGCCTCCGTGCTACAGCTAAATATTTGAGTTTTCAAAATCCTAACGGTCGATCCAAACCGTTCAACATGATTTTTATATGAATATGTACTTGCAAATCAAATTTTACATTTTTTAGAATTTTTTTACTATTTTTTTAGATATGTAGAAAATCACTTGATCTGAAAATTCTGTACTATTCAGATCTATGTTGCATGGATACGGGTACGGGTATCGTATCGGATACGATACGAATACGGCGATACGGCGATACGGCGATACGACAATTTTCAAAAATCGAGGATACGATACGCCTATTTTATATATTATATTTTATTTATATATAAATTAAATATCAAAAATTCTTGATATTGTACGATAAAATAGTCTAAATATATATTAAATATAAATGTTACTAGTATTTAACAACAAATGGAGAGTGGTGTAGTGGTAAAGGTTGATGGTGCTTATCCGCGCGACCCCAGTTCTGGGAAAAATATTTTGGCTTGGTGCGCGGTGCGCGGTGCATGGTGCATGGGGTGCATGCGCTGGTATGGTGCGCGGTCCATGGTGCATGGGGTGCATGCGCTGGTATGGTGCGCGGTCCATGGTGCATGGGGTGCATGCGCTGGTATGGTGCGCGGTCCATGGTGCGTGCGGCTGGTGCAGCGTATCCTGACCGTATCCGGAAATGTCAGAGCCGTATCCAGACGAGTCAGAGCGTATCGGAGACCGTATCTGCCGAGTAAGGATACGCCACGTAGGCGGATACGCCAGCTGGCGTATCGGATACGTATCGGTGCCGTATCGGGCGCGTATCGGTATCCGATACGTGTCCGATACCGATACGGCGCCTAAACTAGCGTATCCGTGCAACATAGATTCAGATCAAGTGTTTTTCTACTTATCTAAAAAAATAGTAAAAAAATTTAAAAAAAATGTGAAATTTGATTTGCAAGTACATATTCGTATGAAAATCATGTTGAACGATTTGAATTGACCATTAGAATTTTGAAAATTCAAATATTAAGCCGTTGCACAGAGCATAGTAATGTAGCCATCTCCTTTTTTTTCATGTATCGTTATCAATTATCATGAACACCTTTTGACCTTAAGTTGAAAAGCAACCAAGGAAAGGATGATAATAAAATGATTAAACATACAGCAATTAAATATTGAAAAAAAACGGTACGTGCTTCATACGAATGATTAATCTTGTTTTCCTTTTTCTTTTACTTTTTGTCAAGCTGTCTGATATGCTGACTGTGCATGTGCCATGTGGCTAGTTTCTAATGGAAGAGCAACTTCCCAAATTTTAAGGAAACCTATTACAAAAATGTTTTATTGTGTAGGCAGGTAAAAAGAAAAAGTTTGATGCAAAGTTATCATGAGTTGTCGCCTTGTCGGTCAAAAGGAATTCATTATTTCCTTTTTACTGTTTATTATCTGTCAAATAAAATTACATAATTATTATTATTATTATGAGTACAACTGAGTACAGTGACAAACGAATAGTTCAGATTCGGTTCGGTCGAGTCAAAAATTTGTGATTCGGGTGTAATTCAGAAATAATTCGGTACAACAAGAAAGCTAAAAAAAAAACCCAAACCCCCCCAAAAGAAAATAATAATATATTTTTTCAAAATTTTAAAAAAGTCGTGTTTTTTCGCGTTTTTCTCGTGAATAATTCGTGATTCGCATTTTATTCACGAATACAACGTATTATACGTTTTTTTTGCATTTTATTCAGAGTTCGGTTCGAAAACGTAAAAAAAACGAATACAACGCGAATTATTCGCGAATTTATCGCGTATATTGTTACTATGGAACTAAGATGTTTTTAAGTTCACAAAATTGCTTAATGAACATAACTCTAAATTTATTAGATTGATTTTAAACGATGATTTTCTAAATTTTTGAAACTGATATATTTACGAATGATGCATTTATAAGCAGAATTTATAAAAATTTTAAAGAGGAGGGTTCAAATGCCTTCATTTTTTGTGACTCCATGATCACTCAAAAGAGAGTAATGTTTTTTTTAATATTTATAAACTCGAAAATGCTATCGGTTCGGACTGCAAGCGCACAATCCTATCGAGTAGTATATTCGAGGTCGATCCACAGGGAATATTAGTTCAGAGTTTTGAGCGATCGAATCACAACCTTTCGAAAGGCTAGATGAAATCTGAAAATTGAGAGATGTTGTTGTGATCAATGTAAATTAGGAAACAATTAAAAGTAATTAAAACAAAGATAGAGATGAGAATTCCTAGAATTTTGGCACACCATTGCTACTCAATCCGCCTTGATAATATATTCCTGTTCCGTCTGATTTCCTGTTGTTGTTTTATGAAAGACACCACATAGGTCACTGCGATTTATGTTACGTAAGAATGACAGATCTTTCATCGAGATTCTACATAGGACACTGCGAGTTTTCTTACGCAAATGACTGATCTCTTAAATACCCAAATTACTACACAGATCACTACGAGTTTCCTTACGCAAGTGATGAAATTTGGTTCGCGTTTTGTTGTTCTGGTTTATAGTTTCCCCGCTAAGGTTTTCTTCACATAAACCTAATAGATCTCAACGAGGCTAATTCATACAAATAGTTTCTCTTACCATTAAAGCACGGTCACTACCCTAATGGACTAAACTAGATCATTGAAGTTAGATGAAGAGATAGTAAATCACAAAAACATTTCGATTCAACAACAAGAAATCATAATCAACAGAAAATATATATAAAAACATCAAGAGTAACAAGGTTTACTGCCTAGCCCTAAGAAAAGGAACTTAGCCGCGAAACGGCATTGTTACAAGCACTCCTCTCTTCTCTCCTTAATCAAATCTAACCCTAATTACAAAGATAAGTTATTATTCTGCCCAGATGCCTTATATAGGAGTGGAGGGACGTCTGGAGATTGAGTAGGGGCTAAGGAACTGATCTGGATACAACTGTCGGCAGTTATTTCCCAAGGGACGCCTTCGGTTACGGTCCGTATCAGGTGATATGGTCCGTATTAGGACCTTGTCGCTGAGGGTTTTAGTGCTTCTCACGCTATCTCCTGGTTTGTGCTAGGCTTGGTCCGTATTAGGCAATACGGACCGTAACAGAGACTTCGTCGATAAGCATCGCTGATCCGATTGACCCGATTGTAGCTCCTTTTGGTGTAAAATAGTCCCAAAACCTGTTTTCTGCAATAAAACATGAAGAAGGGTGACAGTAGCCTTTTTCTCTAATAAACTAAATATAAGTGTGAGAAAATATGCAAAACCTAAGCCAAAACTCTACGTAAATCATCATTATTTTAACTCTGATCACTCCACCATGTCTCCATTTTTAGAAACTTTAATAACTCAAAATTTAAATTATAAACGTCAAAATAAAATCGTTAGATACGATCTATGTTATTTTCTCTATGTGCTTATAAAAATGTATCACATTTCAATTTTGTTTTTATGTGAATCAATAAGTTGAAAAATCAACATCTAGAAATTATCCACATTAGTACATTTTTTAAAAGCTCTTGATGACAACCGAAACAAAGTTGAAATGTCGTAATTTTTTACATGTGCATAGATAAAATGATGTAAATGATATCCAACGGTTTTATTTTGACTTTTAAGTTTCAAATTTTGAGTTATTAAAGTTTTTAAAAATGGAGGCATAATTGAGGCACAAAAAATGGAGGCATTTGAACCCTCCTCATTTTCAAATTAATTTTATATAAAGTCAAATAGTCAAAATGTGATGAAAAATGAACGCATTAAAATTTATTTATAATTTTTTTAGACCACTTAATTTTCTACTAAATTAATTAATTTTTATATAAACTCTGCATGTAAAGCATCACTCATGAAGTAGATCGATTTGAACGATTTGAATTAGTCGTTTTGAAGTAAATTTGATAAATTTTGAAGCTAAGCTCATCAAGAGATAAAATACTTATGGAGCTAGTTATATCACAACTAAACATGAACAAACAGTTTAGCTATTTTGATCTGAATCGAATTTGTTTTGCTGAATAATTTTTTTCTTTCTTTTGATTAAAAGTTGGAGGTCCATCCACCTAAGTATTTAACATTCACAACAGATTTCTCCATTCGAATTTTAATGGAATTTTAATGGAATTTTGAACATGTAACCTTCTATACAAATAATATTATTTTTGCCATGATCATGGGATCCTCTCCCCGTTTTTCTTTTAATTTACTTTGCTAGGCTGGTTTCTATGTTTCTGCTAGTTTAAGACTGATCCACAGAGAGACAGTAAGTAGGATGTAATATTTTTAATTCAATGAAAATGTCTACGGATTTCAAATTAAAAAAAATATTATCTTTGCCAGTAAACTAAAGATTAGTTCTAATAAAAAAATTCTTAAGTGAAAAACAATTTATTTTTTATATTATCTATATAAATAACATATTAATTTGAATTATAAGTATTATATTCATATTAAATATGAAATTAAATTGTCTATGAAAATCCGATTTATCGATCACAAACTATATTCATCGTTGATGGTGTTTTATGCCTACGGCCTTATTCTCTTATAAAAACATTACAACGTTGATGAAACCATCGTATAGAAGTAGGGGTGGAAACGGTATGGATAATATCTGATCCGTATTCGATCTGTATTCAAAAACTTAGATGTGAATATCCGATATTCGAATATCCGCATGGATATGAATACTGATATGATTTTATATTTCAATTATGCATATCCGAATAGTTGATATATATATCATGTATTTTAATATATATTATGAAAAATATTTCATCATTAAAATTAAAATTAGATAAATATTATAAATTTTGATATTTTTTAATATTTTTTTATTAAATATTCAATCCAATTCATATCTGTATTTAGTTGATATCCGATCCTTGTCTGTATTCAGAAAAAAAAAATTTATCACCATCCACTCCGTTATTTGCTCCGTTTTCAACCCTCGTATAATAGGGGTCCGGATCTCCTAAAGTAATTCAATCTTTGGGTTTTGGATCAAGACTGTCTGATTCGAATTCGTCGCTCGAGATCGTCTCGGAATTCGATTTCATCGTCGGAATGTGTGCACTCACTTCGGGAATAAATTTTCGCGGATTCAAATCGGACGGTCTCGATCTAAAACCCAAAAATTGAGTTAGTTCACTGGATCCGAATTCCTTATAAATTTATAATAGAACAGGATCCATTTATATTAAAATTAAAATGAAAATTGATCAGTCTCACCTGCCGCGTATTAGACTCGTAGGATAACGTAGAAATTCCACGTGTCAAACTAGATGACCCAAACAACTGAACAAGCCAACGAAAAGAAACAAGGGCTCAAGAAACGCGACGGTCGGTGACCGACTATTGCCCTTCCGATCTTTCCCATCCTGCCAGCCAACCGGTCACCCGTTAGAAAAATTCAGCTCTCTCCCTGTTCATTCTTTTTCATTTATTTTCTTTCCAAAAAGATCTCTCCCTCGCCCCTGCTATCATTTCCTCCACCTTTTACATTGTACCTCGTGCAATTTAGTTATTTTATATAAGATAAATTTCGCTGGAGGTCACTAAACTTTGTTATTTGTCACAAATTTGATTTGTTTCTTTTTAGTCACTCAACTTTGTCATTTGTCCCAATCAAGTCACTTTATACTTTTCCGTCCAAAATTTTAACGGAATATTCTCATTCCGTTCAAAATATTAACGGAATATACTCATTCCATCCAAAATACTAACGGAATGAGCATATTCTGTCCAAAATACTAACAGGATGAGCATATTCCGTTAGCATTTTGGATGGAAAAGTATAGAGTGACTTGATTGAGACAAATAACAAAATTGAGTGATTAAAAATGGGACAAATTAAACTTGAGTGACCAATTCGTGACAAATGACAAAGTTTAGTGACCTCCAGCGAAATTTACTCTTTTATATATGAGTGAAGTTATGACATTATGTATCCGAAATATGAATCGATGTAAAAATTACAAATCATAAAACATTTTTATTTATTTATTTATTAAAAGAATAGTAAAAATGTTCTAAAAATTGTAAAATTTGATTTCCAAGTACATTTTCATATGGATAATTATATTTGACGGTTCAGATCAACTATTTGAACTTTAAAAATAAAGATATTAATCTATAACATGAGTCGATCCATATATCCATAGATTGAGTAAAAGAACTTGTAAATTTTTATTTTTTTTCCACTTAGACTTTCAACAACATAAATTATAAAATTTTGCATGTACAAGCTTTATTCATGAAGTATATCGGACTCAACTCTCAACGATTCAGATTCGTCGTTTGAAACTAATCAGATATATTTTGGAGTTATACGTGCTATGCTCACTAAGAGAGATTGGTGAGCATACATCAAATAATTTATCATATTGGTTTTTCAAACGACGCAAACCAATTCATAACTCTAAAAATCTATTGAATTGGTTTCAAATGACGAATTCAAACCATTGAAATTGGTCTAATTCATGAATGATCCTTTACTTCATGAATTAAAAAGTGTCGAAAAATAAATACATTAAAATAATTTATAAACCTTCATTGTTTTGTCTACTTGATTTATACTAAATAAATTAAAAAATCAAAATTTTGTACGTGTAAGTGTTATTTATGAAATTAATCGGTTTTAACAATTTAAATATGTACTCTTATTATATAAACTGAATTTCATTAGATGAATAAATTAGCTGGAAGGTTTTTTTTTTTACTTTAAAAGGTTGACATAGGGCATACTGGCTGGCGTAGTAAGAAATTGTAACACATAGAATGTGATAATTTCAGAGGAGGTGAACGGATTTTCTGAATTCTTCATGAGGCATCTGCTCTCCCTCTCTTCCCTAATGTCCCACCTCTGTATATAAACCCGGCGTATACATTATAATTCCACTAATTTTACACCATTGCTACCTCCTTTCCACAAAAATTAGATCCTACTCCTCCTCGCAAACTCAATATTCGCTATATATTTCTCTTCTTTTCTTGTCTCCGTTTGTGCTCCTCCACACTTTGGACCTCTTTAATGGTGAGTATTTAATCTGGTCCTTTTTCTCTTGCTGTCCTTGCCAAGTTATTGGATTTCCTTTGAATGCAATAAGTGCTGAAGTAAGTTTGATTTTGGGAACGATCTCCGAGAAATCATGAAGTAGGAGAGTGTTGCCTTTTCCCTTTCTTATCTGGCGTCTTGTCCCTCAAATACATGTGTTTTTTGTATAATGTGATACTCAAAATTTCGCACTTGAACTATCGCGAAAATATGTATATGCATATTGTCAATCAGTTAAGAGGTTCAATAGTCCTGAATAGTAGATATGAAAAAGAGGTTTAATTAGAGACAATAATGGTTTCGATGTTAAATAGTAGAGTTTAATAGATTGATAATTTTCTAACACCAATTATACATTAGGCAGCCTTACTTTTTCCGAAACGAATCAGATATGTGAAATAGATAATATGCAAATGCATATTTATATTTGTATGTGATGCAATTTTGAAAAAAATTCGGCTAGCATGTGAAAGATTTTAATTTGGTTTTGGAATAGTCTTCTTATATACTGTAAATGAAATTGTAGGGAAAGTTTCGAAAGGCGGAGCGGTGTGTTTCGTGCACTACATTTAACATCCTGGCACCAATCTACAAAAGACTTGATGATGAGGTAGCTTTCAATTTGCTGATCTCTCTATTTCTTTGGTCAAATTTGTTGGGTTTATGTATGTGATTTTTAGACACGGTCAAGATCATTGGTTGGGTTTGGTCAATGTTGAAATAAAGATCATTTGATTGATTAAATTTAACATTTAAAGTAATGTTGTTTCATCTCTGACTTGTATTTTAATACAAGATGGGTCCTTTCTGATGCATTAGGTGCACAGGATTAACATTTTTTTTTGGTGTGTGTCGTGTGTGCATGTTTTGGTGGTGGTGGGGGGCAATGATTGTGGAATTGGGCCAGTTGGGGTTTGTTGGTTAGGTTCCTTCTGTCATTTTCTTTCCATTGGAATTGGAATATTGCAGTCAATTTGGTAATAGCTCTCTTGTTTATGGATTTATTACAATATCCTGAAATAGGAATTAAATATTAGTTTATAACTTAACTTCTAGTTTAGAGGTTATTGGACTTTTCTCTTTCTTCTGATGTCAAGATTCTGGCAAAATCTCATATACATTTTTGTTTTTGTCGCTATATGGGTAATGGCTATGATTGTCTATATTTTTGGCATTGGATTTATGTAAAGAAATCCTATATGTATACATGTTTACCATATAGCATGAATTCTGCAAATTTATGTGGGGATCAATTTACTCCAATATTACTTCTACTGGCTCCACAACTGGTTTTGTATTTCTTTGCCCCTCTTTCTATTTTTAGATAAATATCAACATATGTATTAAGATAATGGAAACTTCCTAAATATGTGAAGTTGCAAAGTCACCTGGATTGGTTTCAAAGCTTCCACTTGCACGTTACCATAATTGTTAGGAAATGCCTTTTTATTCTATTTACTAAATAGAATGTTTATTCATTTTTTTTCCTGATATAGGATCAAAGCTGTAGAGAGAGTCAGTACAAAGCATATTGGTTGAGCCGCAACCAAAGGATAATCGACCGTTTATTAGAGGAACGTTCTTCCATAATCTGTCTCCAGGTATTATTAGTTTTTTCCTTAATGTCTTTAATTTTGTTTATTTGTTTTCATTGACTGTCTTATCGATTGATGTTGGATTTTTTGGAAATGTTTCAGGAGGTTTGGTTGGGCAATGAAGAGCTTGTTGATATGTATGAAAAGAGACTTGGTGATGCTGGTTACATCAGCTTCAAGCTTGCAAGAGCAAACAACCGAGGCGATGGTATTATCAATTTTTTTTTCTTTAAAGTTGTTACAAATTGCATTGATAGGACATTCATCTCTATTTTCTTTAATGTATGATTGCAGCACCTAATTGTTTCTTTCAAATTTTAGTGTAAACACAACAACAAGTTTCTGAATAAGCAATATATCAGTATCGACCAACTTTTTAATTAAAAAAGATTTAAATCCTCATGTTTAATTTTCTTGAAGGATTTAGGTTAGGGAGACTTTGGATATGTGCAGTACTAGATAAACCTTACAATTGAGCATTTTTGGAATATATGATACATAAAGCTTCCACCATGTCGTCGTGACTTTTGTATATTAAAATTTGTAGTTTCCCTAATGAGAAAAGATATTTAACATATAAAATGATAATTTACCAGTGGTATACCTACTTCCACTTTTTCTGGAAAAAAAAACATGTGGGGACAATTTCCAGAGTATGGCCATAACTTTCTATTGCAGTTGCAGAAATATATTATATACTGTACAGGCAGGCATCTGACTGGCACAGTATTAATTTTATATTAAACTGAAAGATTACAGAAAGTTGGCATGTTTTGGTGGGCTATTGTATGCACCCAACTTGTAGGGTGCTCATATTGGCCATTTATTTATTTTTTTAAATATGCAGGTCTGTTGACTGCTGTGCATAGAGACACCTTTAGGGTTGTAAACTACAAAAACCTGCACTTCAATGATTTTGGGGACAGAGTGGCACTACTTTTACATGTGGAGTCAGTCGTACCATTCTGGCCGTACCGAAAAAATACCAGCAGTGGTATAAAGCAACAAATGCTCATTGTGAATACTCATTTGTTGTTTCCCCATGATTATAGCCTCTGTATTATTCGTCTCAAGCAGGTATTTCATTATTGTAATTGATCTTCCTTGGAAATGTTATACACAGTAAATTCTGTTGTCACATTTGCCAGTAATTTTATTGAAATATGCTTCTTTTTTATTTTAGGTGTATAAGATACTTCAATGCATAGAATCATACCAAAGAGAGCATAAACTGAGTCCCATTCCTATAGTTCTCTGTGGGTAAGTTTTGCTTTTGCCTTAAATACTTTTGCATCTTTATTTTAGTTTACGTGATACTTGAACATATTTTTGAAATTTGCAGGGACTGGAATGGAAGTAAAAAGGGACATGTCTACAAATTTTTGAGATCCCAAGGTTTTGTTTCATCCTATGACACTGCTCATCAGTATACTGACAGCGATGCTGATGCCCACAAGGTAATTTATCACACAAAATTCCCTCAAAAACCTTATCAATGGCTAGTTATGCCTATGTCACCAATCAGAAAATCCTCTCAGAAACAGAGTGTATCTAGAGTATCTTGTACATCTTTTTCTTTTTAAAAAAGTTTATATCTGATGCTGAGTTGCTAACTTTTATTACTATTATTATTATTTATTTTCGTCCGACAAAACAGTGGGTGAGCCACAGAAATCATAGAGGGAACATATGTGGGGTTGACTTTATATGGCTTCTGAATCCTAACAGGCATCGCATGCCTCTCAAATCCAGCTGGAACCATGCTATCTTTGCTATGATCAAGGTTTGACTTCTTTCCCTCATTTTCTTCTTTGTAAAATTGTCTGGTGCAAGTTTTGATTCTAAAATCACGTCCAAACAAAGATTATACTGCACTGATTGCTTTCTTCTTTTGTCCCCCTTTTAATTCAGTGCCTTCTACAAGGGGCATCATGTTCGGAAGAGGATGCATTTGCATATCTCAAGGCCAACAAATCAACTGATTTTGCTACCTTTTCTGGGTTTTGTCAAGCTCTCAGTCAGGTAAATTCAATGCACAATCTCTTAATGTATTTTTCTTTTCTTTAAATGTAGAACTAATTGTTTTATTTTATAAATATTTAATCTAAGACAAATATGTTTGTGAATGGATGTGTAGTTGGGGCTGAGTGGTCCCTATGGGCTTAGCTCAGAAGAATTACAAGATTTGTGGGCGGAGGCTGATATTGACTCTAATGGTGTCATGGATTTTTTTGAATTCCAGGTTTGACAAATAACTCTGTGATTTTTGTGCTTTGTTTTGTTTGGCTCTATAGAATATTTACAAGCTCTTATTTTCTCATGCTTCATCTAAGCAAGTGTACCATATAATTATGGCAACACCATCTTAAAGAAAAGGGCAGTTTATCTGAACATTTGTAGGTAGCCTACCTTTACTTCTTGTTAGGTTAAGGAAAGTCAACTGATTATGATTGGATTTCTGGGAAAAAAATGATAGCAAAATATTTAGTCACCTTTACTTGTAGTTATATAAAACTTTAGTCAACATGTTACATGACATATATAAAACTTTAGTCAACATGTTACATGACACATAAAAAATTAATCTCCCTCCACCTTCAACTTATACTATAAAAAAAAAAGAATAAAAAGGAAAAAAATCAAAGAAAACTTGGTTTGCAAAAAATAATGCCAATTATTATTTTTTTTCTTTTCTAATTTTTGTAATTGGCCGGATGCAGAAAAAGATATGGAGGAGCCCCAAATGGTGGGAGCAACCTGAGCAATCAACCTCTCCAGAAGAAAAACTAATTGTCAAAAATGAAGCAGGAGGAAAACGAGAGACATCGACGTTTGGTTTTAATGTAAAAGATGCGGTGCTATTCCCTCCTGAGGTGGAAAAAGGGATGTGGCCTGACAACTATTCCCTTTCTGACCATGCACCTCTTACTGTTGTGTTCTCACCTGTGCAGTTGCCGTGTGCTCAGCCTGTCTTCTAGGGTTTTTTCTCTTATATTCTGACAGTCCAACAGAGTTTTATGTACAGAGGTTGGTTACTGGAGCGATTTGCATGAGTTTAGTGGTGAATCAACCAGATAACCCAACCTTTTTTTTTTCTTTTGAAATGTGTATTATTATGTTAAGTTTTGTTAGGGAGGAGAGCATGTGAGATGACCTTGTAAGTATCTTTTGATGGTTCATCTCTTGATATACATTCTTTCCTGTACTTTTGTTATTGGGACAATTTCCTGATTTTGATCCCAATGGTCATGTTTGGTTGTGGCCTAAAGGGTGGAATAAGGGGTTTAGGCCTCTTTATTCCACCAAACGTGACTTAATTGAGCCGGCCTAACATGACATAAGCCGATCTTTAGGCCGGCCTAAACTAAACCACCTCGCATGGTGGTTTAATTTTAGTCCACGTCGTGGCCTAACTCGAATGATTATAATAATATCTTATTAGTATATAATTAGTATATTATTTTTAATAATTATTATTAGTATATAATTATATAATTAATATCTTATATTGTTAATATATTAAATAATAATTATAATAATATTATATAATTAGTATCTTTTTATAAATAATTATTATTAATATATAATTATATAATTAATATGTTATATTTTTAATATATTAAATAATTATTATAATAATATTATATATATTATTGTTACTATTAATATATTAATATTATATAATTAGTATCTTATTACTAATAATAATTATTAATATATAATTATATAATTAATATCTTATATTTTTATTATATTAAATAATTATTATAATAATATTATAATATATTATATATATTATTAATATATTAATATTATATAATTAGTATCTTTTTATCAATATTATTATTAATATATAATTATATAATTAATATGTTATATTTTTAATATATTAAATAATTATTATAATTATTATTATAATATTATAGTTATTTTTAATATATTAATATATATATAATTAGTATCTTATTATTAATATATAATTATATAATTATTATCTTATATTGTTAAATATAGTAAATAATTATTATTAATATATAATTATATAATTAATATCTTATATTGTTAATATATTAAATAATTATTATAATAATATTATAATACATTATAGTTATTATTAATATATTAATATTATATAATTAGTATCCTTTGATTAATAATTAACTAACTTAGGCTTCCAAAACTTTAGTCCTCCACCAACTCTAACCAAACAAGGAATAACTTAAGCCATGGTTTAACTTTAGACCTCAACCAAACACGAATAATTTAGGCCGGCCTAACATGGAATAACAACTTAGGCCACCTTAACTTTAGTCCACAACCAAACACCACCAATGAGTTTAAATATTTTTTTGTGTCAAGATTTCAAATATTGGGCTTTTGTTATTGGTCTTCTGCCCGGTCAGTGTAAAGATTTCAAATAAGGGGCTAGTATTATCTAGTCTGTCTATTCCACGACCACAGCCCATCCATTAATTAGTTATTCGTTTGATGCTTGTCTAAAAATCATTCAAATTCACAAATATGTTTGTAGAGAGGGATCTAGTTATAACAATTTTTACTTACAATAAAGTTAAATTCAAGCAGTTTTTTTGAATTTTTTTTACTATTTATTAATTATTTTACAAAAACTAGTCAAATTCAGACCATTGAATTTTGTACCCATCTTAATAAATAGTAAAAAAAATAAAAAAAATGTAAAATTTGATCTGCAAGCACATTTTTTTTTTTATTTTTTTTTGGTTTCTTACATGACCCGTAGGTCTACCTTGTCCTTTGTCTAACAAGATCTAGCAATTCAACATCAGTTCCTGATCTAGTCCACCCCTCTAGTCTACCCCAATTTGCCAACCTGTGCGGCAACTGCATTTGTAAATCCATTCTTCCACAGTAAATTGTTCTGTAACAGACCCCCTGCTGTACCTGGAGCTCCCAAGCTCTCCAAATCTCATGGAAAGCGCGCCAATCATGGATGTTTGGTTGTGAGTGAGCCAGTGCTTCAACCATCTCTTTTGAATCCGAACAGACCACGCCCTGGAGGCATCCCTGCTGTTGCAACATCCTATAGCCCTCCAAAACTGCAATAGCCTCCGCATGAGATGAGCTGAGAGCTTGTACCTTTTTGGAGGTCCATGCTATTGTATTCCCTTCAATGCAGAGGTGAACCCCAACGCCTGAGCCATTGTCTTCCGCCCAAGAACCATTTTATTGTGGAGATCATGTTGAATGGTTTGGATCGACGATTTGAACTTTGAAAATGTAGAAAATAGTTATGGTAACTTTGTTGTAACTCAAAATTGTTATAACTAGATCCCTCCTCATGTTTGTAATATCAGATGGTTATTGAGTCAAACATTTAGAATACATAACGTTTTAAATCCATACAGCATCCTTTTTTTCAATCGGATTGGATCAAAAAGAAAATAATTAAAAATTCATATGCCTTTTGCTTTCGATTCCAAGAAAATATAGGCGTCGTTTCCAAGTATAATTCGCTGATAGATTGATGGAGCAAGCTCTTAGTGCAAGGTATGCTTTTCCCCGTACTTTACGAATAATTTGTTCCTTGCTGTTTTCCTCATGTAAAGTATATACTCCAGTCCCAATTTGAAGTTAGGAACCCTTCTTCAAAACCTATATATATAAGAAATCAATCTCTTCAAAGCTCAAATCGAACCAAGCTCACAATCTAAAATACAACTAAGAAATCCTACCAATTTCCCTAGAAAACACTCATAATGGCTTCCTCCCATGCAACATCCCAACAGTCTGAGCACGGGATTCATGACATGATCTCGAAGCTCACAGACCGCCTAGTCTCCCTCAGTCAAGGTACACCAGAGCACGAAAACAACCATCATGCACATCATGACACTGATCCAGGCGTGAGGATAATCACATTGGCAGGTGAAAACAAAGGCGCGGCCATGAAGGGAACGAGTTTGGATGAACTCGTCGATACTCAAGGTAGGATATACAATGATGAAACCTTGATGAGTGCCTACACGAATAGTAATTATCAGGCTGTTAACAATTCCATCATGCTTGAAGGAAAGTATAGTGCAGAGGATCCCGGTGTTCACATAGTAATATCCGACAATTTCGATGATGACAGTAGCAGTGATGATAGTGATAGTGATAGTGATAGCGATAGCGATAGCGAAGAAAGCGACAATGAGGATAGGAAGGGGAAAAAAGGGAAGAAGAAAGAGAGCAAGAAGAATAAGGATGGAAAGAAGAAAAAGGATGGGAAGAAGAAAGAAAAGGAGAAGAAAGGAACATCAGAAAGAGAGCATCATTCTGAGAGTGAAAAAGAAGAGAAAGGCAACCACAGTGAGTAAGGGAAATTGGAGACAGATTCCTTGTAATTTAGAGTAATAAAAATAAGACATGCACACAGCATGGGACTTTGAGAGATTAAAGGGATGACAGGATTGCAATTTTTTCTTTTGATTTGTTTTTTTCTCTCTCTCTCTAATATCTTGATTGCAATTGATAAAATATATAATTCTTCTTTTATTGTAACATCGGTTCCTAGCATCATTATGATGCCAAATTGCTGTAAATTAAACTGTGGTATTATTGTGCAAATGTTTGTATGTTTTTAGAGATAAACCAAGTACAAAAAAGAAGGTATATTTTGATTTATTCCTTCTATTCCAAATTTCCAATTAGAATATTTTTTACTGAAATGAAGAAACGGAAAAATAAAATTGAGCCCAATTATAAGCAGATTTTACTCACTGGACCCAATTTAAAGCCTTTCGGCCTTCTTATTTTAGGCCCATATTTAAAATAGGTCTGTTGGCTATGACACATTTTGTGCAACTAATCATATAGCGATTAATTTAATTATAATCCGAACTGTGTATTGATTCTTTATACAAACGGACATTGAAATTGTGAGCTCATTAGGAACATAAAAGCGCACCAAAAACCCTGCTTCTCTTCTTTGTTTGGTTCTCTCCCCTCGTTGGCGGTGCTTAGCAATGGCGACTGAGACGGAAACCCTTTCAACCACCACCCAATCTATACCTAATACCCTGAAACGAAAATCTAAACAGAAGGGAAAGAAACCCAACAAGAAGCTGAAAGGCCCACGGAACTCGGCCATGGCTGATGCGCGGAAGCGAAAGAAACCTAGCAAGAGATTGCTCCAAATCTTCTCTAAGAGAGCGAAGAAGTATGACTCGGACTCTGACGAAGAAGAAGAGAGCGATGAAGAGGTGGAGAAGGAGGAGAGATATGATGGTTTGAGTGGGAGCGAAGGAGAAGGAGAAGGAGAAGGAGAAGGAGAGGAGCATGGTGGAATTACAAAGTTTTCTGAGGGTTGTAGGGCTTTCAAAGTTGCCTTCTTGAAGATTATGAAGAAAAATTTATCTAACGATCCCTTGGTTTGTCTCCTTCTCTTTTTCTTATTACCAGAATACCTATTACGAGACCCTGCATAATGTACTAATTGGATGTTCAATTCTAAACAAATTGGATGTTCTAAACTAAACGATATTAACTAGACATTAAGTACCTTTATGTTGAATTTTGAAAAATTGGGTATTCAATTGAATACCCAAGAGTCTTACTGGATCCACCAATGTCTTACTATGGAGCTACATTAAATTTCTACGGACATGGGCTAAAATAACCTCTCAATATTTGTAAACTTGGTTCTTCACAATTCAAAAAACCATTCCCATCGCAAGTAGAATGTTATAATTTGGACTGCCTCGTAGAGCAAATAGCTCTAGTTGCAAAGTTGTAGATGTGTTTATTTATTGATATACAAGGTTTAGCTGTTAGAACTTAGAAGTGATAGTTTAACCATGTAAACTACTATGCCATATTACATAGGGTTTTACGAATCCTTTTGCATTTTATCTTACTCGATGAAACATCAATCACACAAGCACATAACCTGTTCATAATTGGTCGAGATACATGTTTATTGAAGGGGCCTATATTAGCAGCGCACAAGAAGCTTGTTGCGGCAAAGCTAGCAGAGGAGGAAGAAGAGCATAAACCAAAGGGGCATGCCAGGAAGGAGAAGCAATTGGTGTGTGCTCTTTTTTCAAATTTGCAATTTATGTAACTTGTACAGGACTAGGATGTAAACTTGTATGTTTTTGGTGCTTTTGTGGATATTAGGTGGCTGAGAAGGGGCATGTGAAACCTGAAAGTTGCTTGGATGCAAGGGAAAAGCTCCTTATTAGTATTGCAACGAAAGGAGGTAATGAATGAATCATTCTTCGCTATTTTGTCCATCTAATTTTTGTTTCCAAGTATAGGCTAATTTCTTATTTTTTTTCCCTTGTATGTTTGCTGATGGGTGTGCAGTTGTTCGGTTGTTTAATGCGGTAAGATCCCACTTTTTTAAGTTGTATGCCATCCTAGTTCGGAAATTGTATTTTTTATTGTCCTTTCTTGTGTTGTGATGAGCAGGTGAGCAAGGCTCAGAATCCTCAGAAGCTAGATCCTTCCAAGTCTAAGGATGTGAAATGTAATTTTTCTTACACTTGTTTTCTTTCGTTCCTTAGTTATTTATTTATTTTTTATTAAAGGGTCCTGGTACACCCCAACATCTTTTGGATGCTATTCTCGAGAATTGAACCTGCTTCTCTCCGTAGGGAGACGAGGGCTCGTGCCACTACACTAAGCCCATGGTTTGGGGGTGTAAACGGATCCGGATTATCCGATCCGAATCCGGTTACAATCCGTATCCGTTTAATACGGAGCGGATATTTCCTGGATTCGGATCCAGATAATTCATTAAGAGGCGAAAACTACCCGGATTCGGATACAAATATTAATCCGGATTCGTAAACAGAGCGGATATCCGCATATATCCGAAACCCACTTTTAACCCAATTCAGTTTCTCCTCTGCGCGCTCACGTGTTTGTATTCTGCAGGCCTTTATCTTATATACAAACTCTTCCTCTAGACAATACAAGTTGTGGGACTAATAATCACCCCCGTAATCCGGAGATAGTTTCCAACTATTAAAGTGATATTGGGCCAAGCCCAGTTTATATTTCAACCTAGTCTACTCAAAGCTGTAAACTCAATTATCCGACATATATGACAATTATTCATTTCAAATCTGTATTCGTGGATTATCCGCTCTGTATCCGTATCCGTGTAAGGTGGATTTGGTTTTACATTTTGACATCTGTTTGCTATCCGTATTCGTATCCGTATCCGTATCCGCTCACTGAAATGTGGATGGATTTGGTATTAGCATTATCCGCTCCGAATTCGCTCCATTTACACCCCTACCATGGTTCCTTAAATTTTTAAAAAATGATGTTTTTCATCATTGTCTTGTCCTTTATTTTCTTCTTATTTCTACTTGTCTTTTTTCTTTTTCGGTAGTTTTAGCTAATGGAACCAAAGTTTATCACACAATGTTTATCATAATTTTGAATTACTATCGCTATAATTTTAAACATGTTGCAAACATCCACTTGGTATTGCACTGGTATAGAAGTTTCTAATTGAAGCATTTTGGCCTCTGTATGTCTTCTCGCATGGCATACAAATTAAATATTTTGATTTCATGATCACATTTTAATTGGTACAGCTCTGGCAAAGCAAAGGAAGCAAACCTTTTTATCGGAGTTAAAGAAGCCATTGGTAAGCTTTCGAACTTTCAAACACGAAGCACTCTCCTCTCCCCCTTAACCCATCAATTACAAGCCATTAATGCATGTGATTGTTATCTTCAGGCCTCTTCAGTAGATGAGGAGTCGAAAGATCTAGGATGGGCCCCACTAAGAGATAGCTATATGCTTGGTTCAAAGTTGAAGGATTGGGACAAAATGGCTGTAAGTATCTTCTTTACTGTACTATTAATGTCACTTTTGGCCAGATCGATTTTTGTGCCTGCTTAGTTATACTGGCCTGAGTCTTTTGGTACAAGAGCATTTGGCCTCTTTTGAGTTTTGAATTTAATTATGGTTGTGAGACCTGTTTTTCCCTTTTCACATAATATCCCACTGCATGTTGACTTGATTAGCTACCATGACATGTACATTTCTGTGCAGGATACTGCTGGAGGAGGTGATCAGGGAGATGATTATATGCAGAGCTCATCAGATGAGGAATAGAAACATGAATAATTTAGCAGTAGAAAAAAATACAATCTAAATCATGGAAGAGTTATTACTAGTGTTGAAAACAGCTGTTTTTGTTGGTTTTCCAACATGATTTTGGTCTGTATCTATATTTAAATTTTGTAGGATGTTTTATTTTTCTTTTATATTATTTGTTCATCTCTTCAGTTTGCATAAAATCGAATGCAGAAAATGAGATGCTTCTGAAGAGAAAATTATGTAATGTTAGCTTGTGTGATTTTTGCAATATTGATTTTGATCCAAGATACTGTTAGTATTTTATTTGATGGAATCATGAGTTTTTGTCCAGGGCATGTTTTGTAAATTAAAATTAGTTTTATGGTAATGAAACTGACTTCATGCCTTTTATCATAAAAAAAGAAAAAGAATAATCATGAGTTTTTGTTGGATTTCTCTCTTGTGCGCATTCCAAGTAGCAGACAGCTTTACTGAAATTATCTAACAAGCAATGAGGACAATGGCAATGCCATCTTTTTGTAGTTTTAACAATAAATCATACATGATAATGATACTTCACACTATTCAGAGAGAGTACCCGGGTACTTTTGAAGTCTCAAAAATGATCCTAAAGCAAAAAAAAGATAACAAATGTATTTATCATCTCTTCTCAAAATGAAGCCAAGTATTCTCGTTTGATGTATACTTTTAATCGAGATTAAGAATCCTAAATTACGCCAACACTTAACACAGCTCTTAATCTTTTTAATGATATGCTCGTAAGATAAACAGCAAAAACAGAAATAACATTATTCGAGCACCCATTGTCTTTAGTTTTTACACGCTCCACGATGAGCCACAGTAACATTGTAGCACGCTGCTTCTGGATCGCCGCACCAGTAGGTCACGCCGTTGACCCCGCACACCGGATCGGCCTGGAAGCAGTTTATGGTGCATCTGGTAGAGTTGGTATCAGTCTGGGACTCGTTCGGCCATGTCGAATCAGCTGTGCAAACATTAGGAGTAATGATGAGTAAAGAGAAGATAGTTATGGAGAGTAGTATGAGAAAGTGGTTGCTGAGTGCCATATCTTTCTCTCTTTGTGGACTAGATCTAGGAATAACAATATATAGCAAGGAAATGCATGTATATCCTTATATAATAAATCAAAGTGACTATTTAATATTTATTTAGTGTGAAGAGGACCTCCTCAAGTCAATACCCTGCTTATCTAAATATTATCTTATCAGCCAGCACATGTAGGTAGGTGCCGCAACTTATGTGTCACGCTGATATAGTCAAGCCCTCAATTGTTTACTTTTTTTCTTTTTTTAAGCAAAGAATTCTATTTATGCCACGATGCAGATAGAATGAGATCTGAGTCGTCAGTTTTAATCTAGCATGAATCTCAAAACAGACTCCATATGTAAATAATACCGTATTACTTTTGGCCCCGCTACAAGTATTTATACTCAGTCCGGTACTTGAGGGACTCACGTAGATAAGGCCGTAGAGGTGTAAACAGATCGGATATTATCCCATTTCATCCGGATCACAATCCAGAAATTGATGAATTTGAATATTAGGATAAGAATATTACCGGATCCAAATTCAGATAATTTTCTAACTGGATATGAATATAGATGCGAATACGAATATGAAATTTAAAATCGGATACGGATCCGGATAAATATATTTGTATCTGACATTTCGGATAATAGGGTATGGGCCGACTCACAAAATGGAGAACCGATACTCTCCTAGGAGAACGGAGGCTCATCAGACCTACTTTTAGGTTCAACGAGCATGATGACTGTCAGATCTAATTTAAGATTTGTGCACACGAAAATTGAAACAGACACGCACGAAATTTAAAGCGTTCTGCATGAATCTTAAAGCAAATCGATGGTGATTAAACCCATCGAACCAAAGCATCGGACCTACTCTCAAGTGCTCTCCTAGAGAGCTGCCTGGGCAAGCTATATAGGTCAAGTGAATTGACAACTATGCATTGGAGAAAATGTCATAGTATATAAATGATGTGCTTTAGTTGACAGTTATGATTTCATTGTGGGACTAATTAATACTGCTCTTGCTCCGGATCGTCATCCTTTTTTCTTTTCTTTTGCATTACTAATAGTAATAGATCAAACTCGTACTGTCATATTTTGCTGGGCATTTTTTCTAGCTAGGTAGTAGGTACTAAATAGCCCTCATTTCCCTCCCTTATTTCACCGAGTAATAACTGTATTCATATCCGCTACTCGATCTTTTTAGTACTAATGCCCTCTCGGATAATATTTTTTTTTCCATGTTTTATAATAATTGTATTATATTGACTATTGAGTAATTAAATTTAGATGTTATCGGTAAAAATATATATGTAGATATTATTTCTCAGAATGAACATGAATAATTTACTTTTAATTATCCGAATTATATTTATTTATATATGTACTCGTATCCGTCTGATATGAATATAATTGTGCATTCTATTATATTTAAACTTTCTTTTATCTTTTTGCTCCTAACATTCTCAATTCATATCAATTGAGAATTCTTTCCTATCCTGTCTAGATGCATTGCTACTAAGACGGTAAAAAATTGTACAGAGCAATTCCCATTGAATGTAACAGCAACCAACTCAGCAAAGACCCATTAAAGGAAATACATAGCTGGTAATTGCTTCCCTCCAAATCCTGGCCACCAAACGTCAGTCAAAATCTTACTGTCCAAAAATAGACCTAGCTAGCAATTTGATCTCTCTATAAGAAACCATTCAGAAAATCTGGATAATCATTCTTCCTCACAACATAATTAAAACAATCCCCGGGTGGAGCGACAGGAGACCTAGGAGCCAGTCAGGATGGGTGCCTGCGCCAGTAAACCAAAGGAAGGAAACGGCCCCAGCCCCATGGCTCCACCTGCTGAAGACACTACCACCCATGACGTAGCTGCCAACACCGTCGAGGTCAGATAATTTTTCACAGTACCTTCTCATTTAATTTGGATGGTATCAGACATACTGCATTTATATGTTCCTATATTTTCTTTTGTTTTGAAAAAAAAAAAAAAAAAAACAGTATGTTCCTTCAGTGTGACTTACATGTTGAAAATGAAATTTTATCAGGAAAAGGCTGATGCCGTTGAGGCACCATTGGTCGACCTCTCAGAGACCAAACCTGAAGAAACCTCAGCTGAGGTGTCAACTCCAACTGCTGTTAATGAACTAGCCCCCGTCTTGAGCGAGGCACCAGCTGAGGCTGCTGCTGAACCCAAGAAGGAACAAGAGGAGAAGGCTCAAGAGACGGAGGAACCCAAGGCCACAGAGACCAAGGAGGAAGAATCCAAAGCTACAAACTGATTAAACACCTTTTGTAACCAATTTTATTTGATGTCAGTTTTCAATTCTTTTCAAGCAGAAGTGACAGTATTCCTTATTGTTTGTGTGGATAACAGGAATTAAATTTTGAGTATGAGATGTGCTTAGTTGTATCTTTTATTATCTCTAATTAGATTCAAATGTTGTTAAAAGAATTATCTAGTACTGGAGCTAAGAAGGATTATAGCTCGAAGACCAAGTTTGATTACCCTGGTTTGGTTGATAGACTGCGCTAATGAGCCCAAAATTACTCTTTTTATTGAAAAAAAAATGCAAATAGTATTAACATGAGATGGTCGAATTACATGATTAATGCACATCACAATTTTCATTATACATGACAACCGAACATAAAATACAGCCTCTGGAAATCACAGCAAAAGAAGACCGAGCATATTATTCGAACCCTTCAGAGAGCAGCTAGCTACATGTTTTTCTCCTTGATTTCATCAACCTTACTTCCTTTGAAGTTGAACCATGGGATCCAAACAGAAGTAGTCTTCTGGTACTGTCGGTATGCCTCAGCACGGCACTCTTTTGCCACCATACGCCTCTCTACCAGTACCGTTACATAACCTAGACACATGCTATTAACTAAGGGCCCTACAAACATCCAGGCATACCCCAAATTCCATGCAAAAAGATACAAGCCCCACCAAAAAAGTTGTTCGCCGAAGTAATTGGGGTGACGGGAATACCTCCAAAGACCCGTCTCGAGGTTTGGTATGACAGGTGTACCAAGCTTCTTTGAATTTTCATTGTTGGTCACGAATTCATGAAGCTGGGTATCAGCAAAATATGCTACTGTTATGCCGGTAATGCATGCTAACACTGCAACTAAGTCATAGATGCCACACGGTTGGTCGCTTGCATGAATAGCAAACATGGGAAGACATATACCAATAAGAAATACCTGTCAGAGAGAGATTTGTCAAGTACAGATACAAATTTTCAATTTAGTTGGGGTCCAGTATTGGCACCAGCACCATACAGGTGTATAATACCAGTATGCCCTCAACCATTCTTTTGCTGCAGATACAGCGTAATGTGAACAACACAAAATAATACAAATAATTTACAGCGTCACTTAGAAACCTCAATTCAATTTGGTACTTTCCTCAAAATTCTACAGTAAATATGTACCTGTTGGGAGAGAAACACCGCAAAGAAAGAAATCCACCACCAGTTCTTGCCATACTGCTTCCTCATGTCACTAAATCTCCAATCCTCTCTCTTACCCCATTCCCAATTTTCTCTTCTCAAGTAATTATGAGTTAACCTTATGCTCCAAACCCAAGTTAATACAATAGCAATGGTTGATCTCAGTACATTGCTTTTGCTCTTAGGATGGCTCGCGTAATAGTGTGCCAGAAGCACTGGGATCACGGTCCAGTACAGATCAATCAACTACAAAGCAAGAATAAAGGCAAAAGAAAATTAGTAAATTCCTGGTTACATAATAGCAAATCGTGAAATAGTTTACATTACATACCCAATTGTTGGATTGGAGAAGACCAAGGAGCCAGAATAGGACATCGACATTGAAGAAGAAAAGGATATTTACAACAAGTAGAGGGTTCTCATAACAAAATGACCAGATTTTTGAGCTGCGAAAGGAAGAATGGTTCTGGTTGTAATGGTGGAGAAAAGAGAGATAGAAGATAATGGAAGGGAGAGGTGTGAGAAGAGCTATAAGAATATTCTTCATGTTGCTATGCTTCTCCATGGCGATCTGTGTTTTTCACTCGGGGGTGAGCTTGATTGTGCTTTTATAATATTAGAAAAAGGTGTGGCTAATCGGGGGAACTAATAATATTAGATCATCATCAATGTTCCCTTTTGTTTGATATATAATAGAGATTATCACTTTGCTTTCCATCTCTTTCCGTGATTTTTTGTAAGGGTTTTAACTTTGCGGAATTGCGGCGCCAGTCATGAATCATGATAATGAATTAATTTAATAATATTGGTCACCATCAAATATTACTTTTTAATTTTAAAATATTTCATGAATTTTTTTTATTAAATAACTTGAACCCTGCAACGATTTATATTTAATACTTTAAATGTACGAAATTTGATGTACTGTTAATTAGAAAGCCAACTATAAATCATAACATGTATTTCCTATTTTTTTTTTTGTAATTTTTTTTTCAATGCAAATTATTATTAAAAATATAAAGTTAAGATATTATGAATGAGTCATAATTATTTAATTTTTGTGTGAAGAGTAGTAATTTTTCTTGTACCTCCTAAATTTCACAAAATGATAACAAGTTAAGCTAATAACCATTAAGATAATTCAAGTGGTATCTTGAGCTACCTACAAAAATTGTCTAATTATGCCAATTCAACTGATATATTAATTAATATGGAAAAAATATACCACTTGAATGCATTTATAGCTTGCTGTATACATCTATTGATCCTTTTTAGGGGTGAAAACGGAGCGGATAATATTCAATCCGTATTCGAAAAATTAGATAATGATATCCGTGTGGATACATATATGGTATATGATTTTAAGTTTTAATTATTTGTATCTGAATAGTAGATATATACTATATAGTTTAATATATATTATGAAAAAACTAATACTATTCACCATTATAATTATTGTAATATAAATATTATGAACTTTAGTATTTTTTTAATAATATTTATATATTTTTAATAAGATCCAATCTGTATTTGTATCCAAAAAAATAACAAACGGATACGGATATGGTTTTACCCGTATCCGATTCGTTTTCACCCCTAATCCTTTTACTTAGTTTAGGTCTAATTTTTAGTTATTAATTCACAAAACAACATTTATTCTCCGTATCTCATAAAATACTTTTAAAGTTAATTGTTTTACATCTAATTTTTTTTTTTAAAGGATGGGCATAGCTTAGTTGGCTATAAGAAAAAGTCGTAGGAAACTCGGATTGAATTTAATCTTCAGTTAAAATCAAGCTAGCATTTAATTCTTTACAGTTAAAATGAAGCATAGCATAGAAGAATTTAATTCTTTACAGTTAAAATCAAGCTAGCATTTAATAACAATTTTTTTAAGGATGAGCATAACATAGTTGGCTAGAAGAAAAAGTCGTAGGAAACTCAGATTGAAGTTTGCACTCGGTTTGGCTAAGATCAAACAAATGCATTTGGTTGGATGCGTGTGTTACATCGGTTGCATGTATGCATCATCGATGTTTTTGCAATGAAACATCGATGTTCTATTAGCCGGGTAGTGCTAAAAAAACATCGGCACGTCGCTGATGTTTTATTAGACTTAGTATTGGCAATTAAGCATGGTAGTGCTAAAAAAACATCGGTGCGTCGCTGATGTTTTTGCAATGAAACATCGATGCAGTTCTGCCGTCGTTAGGCCGTGCATAAAGCATCGGTACTCAATTTTAGAATGCTGGTTATTGTCAAATTAAATACACTAGCCGCATGTGAACAATAAACTTTAGTGTCATACGACACTGTAAAAAAAACATCGTAAATTCAATCTGAGTTTCCTACGACTTTTTTTTCTAGCCAACTATGCTATGCCCATCCTTAAAAAAAAAAAAAAAATTTTTTTTTGGGTATCGGCCAGAAAATGACCGGTACGAATATTTTTATAACTTTTCAGCGGCTGGGTATATTAATTAATTTCTATTAAACTTTGGATATTAATAAAAATGTCGGATTGTTTTACATCTAAGTGCTTTTTACAGCATATTGGTTGCATCCCCTAACCCACACTTGGGCCGGATTTATGACATTATTGTTCTTTTTATTGTGTATTAATTAATGATGTTGTTAACACGTTAGTGATCTAGCTATCATTCCCATTGGTGACTCAGAATCTCAGATACTTGGAAAGCATTTTGACATTTTATATCTTTGAAATCATGATGAGTAATACACACATTTTGAATAGTTTCTGTATCATATTATGAAGCCAATTGTGCATTGGTAGTTTGATAATCCTATACAATCATTAGCAATATTTTAATTATAGAAACTACGGATCATTTCAATGGAGGTAATGATGGTTATAGCCGCTCTCTCACTATATTATAGTATAGTTTATTATAGCGGCAAGTTCACTTTAATTAGGACCATTAGCGCCGGAAGATTAGTTTATTTTAATTTATTTTGTGCTAACTAAAGTTTGGATAACTACAATACTAATAGAATTCACATCACCTCAGGTTACCTGACTCAAGCAAATTACAATCGGACGGCCCATTTACATGGCACGAATCTCAAAACAGACCCCCTACAGTCTCAATAGGCACCGGATTGAGTTTGGCTCAGATATAATTAATCTGGACCGGCCGTTGCAATTTGCTTGAGTCAGGTACCTGGGAGGATATCTGTCCATACTACTAGTGCTTTGACAAATAATAAATGCAAAGACAATTCTTGCCAATTTGGAAAGAGTAAATTGCACAAATGGTCTCTAGTATTGCTAATTTCTATTTTTATTTACAAAACTTTTAGTTGATTTCAATTAAAAGTATTTGAAGATCCATCAATCTTATATATTTTGTGCATGTATCATACTTCTAATTTTTAATTTTCTAATAACAAATATTCTAAAATTTATATGTCAAAATAAAATCATTAAATATGATTGTATTATTTTCTCTACATACACATAAATTTTTTTTATCACCTTTTGATTTAAGTTTTATATGAATCAATAAGTTGAAAAATCAAAGTCAAGAATTTATTCACATTAATGTATTTTTTACAAGCTCTTGATATCAAACAAACTAAATCGAAACGTTGATATTCTTTACAAGTGCATAGAAAAATGATATATATCATATCTAACGGTTATTTTGACATTTAAATTTTAAATTTTGTGTTATTGTAGTTCTTAAACAGAAAATGTAATGAAGACACAAAAAAATAAAGGTATTTAACCCTAATCAAGAAATATTGATAATAACCCCAACTACACAACACCTAATAATTTAAGAATACAGAATTATGGGTATTTTTATTTCGACAATTTTGAACCTTTTGATATTATATAATACATTTATAAATTAAAAATATACGTTTCTTCTGGCAGACTACACCGAATCGCAGCTGAGAATGCACTAGATTAAACCGAACCGAGAACTAAATCAACCGAACCAGGACAATCACTGCTTAGAGGAATGTGCAGCCGAGAAGGCACTAAATCAAACCGAACCGGAAACTGAATCAACCAGACAGGGACAATCACCTCTCAGAGGAACAACCAGTGTTGAAGCCAGAAAAGAAGCAGGGAAGAAGAAGAAGGAGAGGAGGAAGGAGACAACATCTTAGCATTATCGTCATCGGCAACAACCATAAAAATACGTACCTTATTCATATATAGCTATAGTAGATACTACGGGAGTGGAAGAAGAAGGAGACAACATCTTAGCATCATCGTTATCGGCAACAACCATAAAAATACGTACCTTATTCATATATAGCTATAGTAGATACTACGAGAGTGGAACGAATTCATAGCCCCCTCAGTCGAACCCGAAATCGAGACGGATCGAGAAGCAGTGGTCAGATTCACTAGACGGAATTACTGAAAGCGATAACTAGATCCACTAATAGAAACACCTGCGCTAAACGGAGTAGACGAAGAGAGAAGAGAACGGAATAGAGTGGGATCCGGGTGGGACGCTAATCCTAGTTGGACCAAATTGTCCAATGTTCCGCTCTCTAGAGAAGTTGTAATGTTTTAGCGGCCCAAAAGTAAGTCCGGCTAACGGGCCGGTCTGTCTGGCCTAGTTTAGCCCAACAAACAAGACAATGCTGATTAGCACCAAGTCATAACCTATAGGAAAATAAAATAGTAATACGTGGTGGGCTTTTACAAATCCAGAAACCTTTGCTGAGGATTAAAAGTTTGGAAATACAGTGAGATGAAATCAAAGACCACAGAATCATAATTAGAATCTAACTTTATTTTAGTTAGCTTGCAGATTAGGAACAAACCAGGTACAACGTTCAAAAAAACAAGGCACCCTTTTAAATGTATACCAACAGTAGCAATATCATACCTCTAAAGTCTACTGTCATTTTAGAACCTATCAATCAAGTGAAGCGCAATTTTCGAATATGAAGTAGATGCAATTCCTCTCACATAAAATTCATTGCAAAAATTTGTTACTATGTGCAAAAGTAAAAGTGCTTTTTGCCGATGCAATTCCTCTGTCTCTATATATAAGTTTTGGAGACTAACTAATATTATGCTAAGAAGGGCAAAACTGGGATTAAGAAAAAACACCTCCTCATCTCTGAATTAATGCATGGCTTCCATGTCTAATATTTTGATAAAACTATTGGCTGTTGGCCATCATTTTTAATGAGATTTGACATATTGGCACAGGTTTGACTTGGTGGATATGTCCACGTTTAATTATATCTCTCTTTCCCTGTTAAATTAATATAATTGCTGATTGTTTAACTTATCATTAGTTGAGAAATTCTCTGAATTTATTATTTCGGTGCTTGACTAGAACAATATGCTCTACAGGTAATATATATATAACCAATTTTTAATTAATAGTCTTCTGTCTCTGGCACATCAACCAACAGTCCCATAATTAAGTTAGTTACCAACAATCAAATAAAATGTACATTAGCAACTAATAGGAAGTTCTGTGTTAATTTGTACTTGTTAATATTATTCAAGTAAATGCTACAGTATCCTTGAGATCTACCGTTGCAAGAGTTCCTATAGACATTTCTGTGGTAAGCTACTGGATCATGTTGTCATATAATATTGACAAGTTAAAGCCCACTTTACACAATTAATGTAGAAGTGTAGAAGAATTTTTGTTAGTTTATTGTGAATTCAACCTCTACCCGTTTAATTATATATATGCAGTACTTGCTAGCTAGTACTAATTAATAGCAACTGATCGATGCCAGTATATATATATATCTATATATATAGTACTCACATGGTCACATAGAATCTCAAGCAATTACCTAATGGAAACATATTGAACATAACTAACACAATTACAATAGTTTTGTTCCAATTAAAGAGGGACAAGATAATAATATTATAATCCTTTAATTAGCTAACCTACAACAGTACTAGTCGACCATGCATGCATGCATGTCCATTGTCCAGATCACCTTGGCTTCTTTTAAATGCATGCTCAACCTTGCATTGCACACTTCATTGTCAATATCGATCTCTCTCTCTCTCTGCCCGTAGAAACATCATGAAATCACTCTTGTTCATGATTCTATCTTTTCTCCCTCTAACCTTAGCAACTCTTAAGGTTGGCTTCTATAATACTTCATGCCCACAAGCTGAGTCCATAGTTGAATCAGCGGTGGAAGAACGCTTCTTCAACGACTTCAGTCTTACCCCTGCACTCTTGCGAATGTACTTCCATGATTGCTTTGTTAATGTAAGCTAGTGTCCATGCCATTACCGTTGTCAATATTTATATATATATATATATACAACAAATATTTCATTAACCTAAGGTGCTTCGTCTTACATATATATACATGCATGTGTTTATTATAACAAACTAGCGGCCAGTAACTTACAGCGACATATATGCATCCTTTTAATTATTAGATAATTATTTGATATTTTGATTTGGATTTGATAGGGATGTGATGCTTCCATTCTCATTAAACCAACCAACAATACACCATCGGAGCAAAATGCTGGGCCGAACCTAACAGTGCGCGGTTACGACTTAATTGACGAGATCAAGTTGAAAATTGAGGCAGTTTGTCCTAAAACTGTGTCGTGCGCAGACATCATTGCACTAGCCACACGAGATTTAGTTGTTCAGTCAGGCGGTCTAAACTATTCCGTGCCAACAGGCAGACGTGACGGTCTCAGATCAGACCCTAATGATGTTAACCTCCCTAGTCCCTCACTCACTGTATCGGAAGCACAGCAATTCTTCACAGCAAAAGGGTTTTCCTTAAATGACATGGTTGTACTGCTCGGATGTCACACAGTGGGCGTGGCGCATTGCATCTTCTTTCGTGACCGTTTAGAGGATTTTAACGGGTCAGGTAAACCTGATCCGACCTTGGACCCAAATCTCCTTAAGCAGCTCAACCAAACCTGTGGCCCGGTCCAAAAGCCGCTGAATCGGGACAGGACTGCCTTTTTGGATCAGAACACCTCATTTTTCTTAGACAACAGCTACTATAAGCAGCTCCAGATTCACAAGGGTACTCTGCAGATAGATCAGGAGCTGGCATTGGACAACTCCACGGCTAACTTCGTCAATACATTAGCAAGCAATCCAAGCAGCTTCTTCAACCAGCTCCTTGCAAATGCACTGGTCAGGTTGGGAAATGTTGGAGTGCTGGAAGGCAGTGCTGGACAAATCCGGAGCAACTGCAGCATGTTTAACGCCTGAACATATTTTTTTCATCATCATTAATTGCCATACTTACAAATTTAATTACCTTCAAATATCGCCATATGTTTCGGTTAATATAATGTTGTTAAGTTCGTCAATCAAGTTAATATTTTTACTTCTCATACTAAATGCTATGGTGCTATGCATAGCACAATTGGCTAGTGTACTACGGCTCAATATGGTACTTTTTAAAATTATAACAGTCGATCCGAACCGTTCAATATGGTACTTTTAGTTTGCAAGTACATATTCATATGATTATCACATTGAACGGTTCGGATCGACCGTTAGAATTTTAAAAAGTATCATATTGAGCCGTAGTACACTAGCCATCCGTGCTATACATAGCACCATAGCCTCACTCTTTTGATTAAATGAAAGTATTGCCCACGGGCGTTATCCTCAAAACAAAAACAAAAACAAAAACAAAAAAACAAAAGAGGAGAACTAAGGTGTTCTTATGTTCATCGAGTCTCTTTGTGAATTCAATTCTAAAATCTATCGATTGGTTTCAAATGACGAATTCAAATAGTTAAAACTCGTCTACCTTACGAGTGATGCGTCTACATGTGAAAGTTTTAAATTTTTGAATTAATTTTGTATAAAAATGTTCAAAAAATGAATGCATTAAAATTAATTATAAACCTACTAATTTTGACTGCTCGACTTTATACTCACTGCAACAAAATAGGTCTTCAGAGACCGATATCAGCTACCGGTCCGGTCGCCGGTCTCTGAAGACCCCCCTCAAAAAAAATAAAAAATAAAAAAAAACTATTTTCGGAGACGAACCCTTCAGTGACCGGCGTAAGAAGCCTTCAGCGACCGATCTGTCCCTGTCGCTGAAGGGTGTCCCTAAAAAACCAGCGCCAATTCTTCTCTCTGTCTCCTTCCTCCCGCGTTTAGGTTAGCCAAAAAATAAAAAATAAAATCGCGCCGATCCCCGCCGCTGTGTGACCCCCGTCGCGGGAACCCCGCCGCGACACCGACCCCGACCCCGACCCCGACCCCGACCCAGACGTCCCGACCTCGACCCGACGGTTGCTGCCAGCTCTTGGCACTTGGATCAAATCGCCGAACCCCGTCTCTCTCTTTGCCTCCTTCGCTGCTGGTCCTTCTCTTTGCTGCCTCTTGACGCTGATTGGAAGCACATACCGGTAAATAATCAAATGCCTCTTGACGCTGACTAGTTTTAGGATGTTTTGATTTGTATGTCGTACTTTAGATATTTTATTTTTATGTCGTACTTTAGATATTTGATATTTGATGTTTATGTAGTACTTTCCATATTTTTTGTTTATGTCGTTTTGTGTAGGGCTGCAAACGAACCGAACCGAATCGAACTTACCCTCAGTTTGAGTTTGGTTTGAATTAATTTTGAACTAAATTTGGTTTGAATTAATTTCGAACGAACTCGAATGAACTCAATTTCAAATCGAACTTTTTACGAACTCAATTTCAAACTTGTACGAACTTTTTACGACTTACGAGTTATGACTTATGGCTGGGCCATAGTTCGAAATTACAGCACTTCAATAAAAACTCAGGCATTCTAAATTCTAATTACACAGTACACCAAAGTTTAGTACAATCAATCAAAGTTCAATACAATTACAGAATCCAAAGTTTTTCAAATAGCCAAGAGGAGCAACATCACTAAAGTTCTCAAATATCCAAAGTATTCAAAGTACAATTTAAATATTAATAGAAGTACAAAACAATCACCAAAGTCTTATAATTATTACAAACCCAAATATTATCCTAAATAATTAAAACATTAAAGTTCATTATCAGCGGAAATCAACGGTTCACGTTTGAGTTAATTTCGAACTAAGCTTGGTTTGCGAACCTATTTCGAACGAACTAGGTCCAGTTTGAGTTTGGTTTGAATTAATTCGAATGAACTCAATTTCAAATCGAATTTTTTACAAACTTTTTCGAATCAAACTCAAATCGAATTACGAACTACGAATTTTTTGTGCAGCCATAGTTTTGTGAACTGCTTCGTATGTACCAATTGAAATTGTTTTTGAATTCCTTTTAAATTGCTTGGTGCTTGGTACGTTTCGTACCAGTATTTTATATTGTTGAATTGCTTGTGAATTGCTTGTGAATTGTTTTTGAATTGCTTGTGAATTGTATATTTGTCGAGAACGACGACAGTGAATTGTATATTTGCTTGTGAATTCCTTTTAAATTGCTTGGTGCTTGGTACGTTTCGTACCAATTGGGAAAAAGAAAAATAACAAAAAAAATATAAAAAAAAACACCCTTCTGCGACCGATTATGGGCCCATCAGCGACCAGCCAAGCGGTCTCTGATGGTCTTCCGCCATATCAGCATACAGTATCAGCGACAGATTTCATCGGTCGCTATAGGGTCATCTGTGACCGGCGCCTGATCCTTCTGCGACCGGTGACGTCAGCGGTCCGAGTCTTCTACGACAGATTTCGATCATCTGCGACCGACGACAATACCTTTTGCGACCGATTCAGCCGGTCGCAGAAAGGTGAGGCTGCTGTAGTGACTAAATTAATTCGAAAGTTTAAATTTTTTGCATGTAGATAAATCACTTATAAATTAGATGAGTTTCAACAGTTCAGATACATTATTTAAAGTTATTTCTATAAATCTTAGAATTGAGTTCACAAACAAGCTTAATTAACTTAAGAATACTCGCAGTGATGTGACTCATGTCAAAATTAATTTGTGTCTATATAAAATATAGAGGGGTCACTTTTGAAATTCGTGTCAAATTAAAACGAATGATTCATATGACTTTCAATACGATCAGGTATTGAATTGGAACTGAATTCTAAAAGCATGAGCATTTTTATTGTGGTCAGAATTGAATCTAACATGTTTCTAGAGATTAATTTTTTTTATTTGTTAAATAAAAAATCGGGTGTATGTGACACTTCATATATACTTTTATATATCTTGAGTTATATACATCGTATTCTCGTATATTGGGAGTATGAAAGACAAACTAAATCAACATTTCAATCATATTTCACAACTTTATCTCCGATTCAAAGTCCAAACAGACAATTCGAACCACTCAACATAATATCCATATTAAAGTATACTTGGAGATCAAATTTTATAATTTTTTGAATTTTTTTTACTAATTTTTTAAGATAGATACAAAGTCACTATTTTTAAAATTCCAAAAAATATAAAATTTGATCTCCAAGTACATTTTAATGTGGATATCATATTGAGTAGTTCAGATCATCTATTTGGACTTTGAAATCGTAGACAAAGATGTGGATTATGAAATGTACCTGCTTAGTATCTGCGAATAAGAAGAAAACCAAATGAAATGTACATGATTGTGTACATGATTACTGGTCTCATGAGAAATAAATTTTTATCATGGAGTTGTCACTTGTCACACAGAATTTGATCTTTGATGATCGATTATTGGGCAGCCAAAACTTGGGAATTGAGAAACAAATGGTTGCAGTAAGATAAAAAAAATTTGATATTTTGTTCTTTTCTGTTTGAAGCTGAGGATCAAGTTTATCGACTTCCCAAATGAAGTTAAGAAATGTATATGATGTAAATAAAGGTTACGATTATAGTCAAATTGGTATGCATTACTTTAGTAAATCATCCATATTCAATAACTTGCAACTACTTAATTCCATTTTAAGCAATTCCATTATTTGATGGCATTAATTAAGATTTAATAATCAAGTCCCTCCTTATTTACACGCTAGTTTTTCCAGACCCAATTTTACCTTGAATATCTATCTCTCCAACTGGTACTGGTACTGCTACTGCTACTGCCACTGCTGGAGTTTTATCATCTTTCACTGCCCAAATCAACAACAAAGCGAGCAGTGGATAACTAATTGTTGTCAGAACCCAATTTATAATTAGCTGAGTCAGCAGAGGCGTGTGATGAGTGTCAACTTGCCATGCCACGGCTGCACCTGCGCTCTGTATACTCTTATAAAACCCACTGTATCTGTAATTTTAAAATATGAAGAAGATAATCAGATTACAGTAAGCATGACAAAACATAAAGAAAATTATTGTGCCTAATATTCTAACCAAGTGCAACCAATTTTCAATGGAAGGCACTATATCCTATCCTACAGAAGAAGATAGTTACCAAACTAGAAAGAAACAAAAACAAATTTCAAGAGCTATTTGATACAAAGCAACAACAGAATCAGCTGACAGAAAGGAGTTTAAAGTTTTCAAATTTAGGTTGTCAACTTCATCCAGGAACCAGACTTATTCTAATTATAAGAAAACCAATGAAATGTACCTGCTTAGTATCTGCGAATCATCTGCAAGCACACCAATCACCCAATAAACCAAACTCTGGAACATAGCATCGAGCAACCCGTAACTAAAATACAACACAAATGGGCCTGCATACCTCCCACCATCCTTGAAATCAATCAGATCTGTCCATTCCCCATCTGTATACCTCAATTGGTTTGCTAACCCGCCACCCCAAATGGCTGTACCAAGTGCTGCCACAATTGCCACACCGAACAAACCCCTAACCCTTCTACTTGTAAAACTAAAATCCAACAAATAGCCAATTCCAAAAGAACCCACCATTTGAGCACCCCAATAGAACACATTGTTTAAACCTTTTGTTCGAAGTGTGAATAATTTCCCATTCACATTGTTGAATTGGTAAGTATAGAAGAAGTTACTTGCCCAAGAGGCAGGGAGCATGAGTAGCATTTTCCAATTTGAAAACAGCTTGACAATTTCTAGCCATTCTGTATGTACATCAGAGTAGACGACTCTGGAAGCACGGGTACCATCATTCCGTACCTGTCATGGGTTATTTGTTGTCAACAATAATAATACAAGTATTCCTTACTGTGCCGTACCAGACACTACTGAACTCGTCATTATTTACTGTACCATACCAGGCACTACTGAACAGATTTCAAATCTAAAATTGCCATGATGTTTCCATGGATTGCAGTTCAAAATTTAATTGTACATACTTTTGGCAAGCTTTTCATTTGGTCTGTACCGAAACAGAACTTAATTTTTGAACAAGTTACTAAAAAGACAAACATCTATATAATGATCATTCCATCTTGAAAACCTTTGTTTGGACCAAAAATGGTGTTTCATATTCATTGTTTCGATGGCCACCAGATTGGAATCAAAGTTTGACCAAAACATTGAGAAACATTTCAATACAGTTTTGTATCTCTTTAATTAATAATTAAGGAACCTAAACAAGATGCAAACAGAAATTTAGCTTGTCTGAGTTTATATGTACCACTCTAGAAGGAGGCAAGATAGTGAGAGCCAAGAGGGCACCGACAACCATGAAAGCCATGAAGGCTATGTAAGTGGAGTCCGTGACAGAGGTGGCCCCACTGGTCCGATGGTAATTGAGGGCAAATGGGATTAAACCGCCGATCACACCACCAAAGTTAAAAATTGTCCAGAAGAGTGAGATGTAGGATCCCTTTCTGTCCTGGGGCGGATATGAGGTCATTATTGCACCCTGCCCAGCCCATAACAAACCAGCTCCAACACCTGATGGATGTATTTCATCAGACTTCAATTTCAGTACTGTTATTCTTCTTTTCATAGTTGAAGTTCATTAAAGTATTAATTTTTTCCTTAATTCTGAGACAGACTGCTTGCATTCCAGGAATATGAAAGCCAATTCCTAGCTAGATTTTTCCTCAATAGAATTCCAAATTAAAAAAGAAGAAGAAAAGAATTACCTAAAATTCCACCAGCAAGTATAGGAAAGATCTGGCTTTTGTGGTGATTATAATACAGAAAAGAAGAAGCATAAAGAGGGTATGTCAAAGCCGCGATAAACAGCGTAAGGCGGGGTCCAAGGAGGTTGAATGCGGCCCCACCAAGTACACCAGAGATGGAGAATGCGGCGTAAAGTGCCGTGTTGGCATTGCTAGCAGCCGTCGGATCAAGCTGGCCGCCTCCTCCCATGCCAGATAAGGCATTGAACATACCAGGGCAACAGAAACAAACCAAACCAACAAGGGATACTTGAACGAAAGGAGAGTTGTAGCGCCATGGCTTCTCCAACTGTGTCGTTCGGGGTTTTTGTTCTTCTTCTTCTTGTTCTTGTGTGAGTGAAGCCATTGGCGAGAGAGAAAAGAGAAGCCCAATAAGGTGGGGATCCGAATTCTGGGGCTGGGGAGGGGCTAAAAATGGATCCCATCTCCAGTTTTACCTGAGAGGGAGGGGATTTTCGTATTTGATTGTTTTTTCTTGCAGGGATTATAACAAGGGATATGGTCATATGGATCATCTCCTTTAGCTGTCAGTGTTAATTAAGTCCCAACTCAAAAAAGAATTTTCTGAGTTAATGAATCTGAAACGTTTTATTTTAAACGGAACCAATTCGGTTTCTGACTTATAATTTAAAGAGGATTTTTAATCGTGCGGATCTAATTCGCACGATTTAAAACAGATCGGATGGTTGAAATTTATTAACTCAAAGGATTCCCTTTTGAGTTAATGCAGAGGATACGAATTCCTCTGGGTCTGGGTCTGAGCTCTGGTTGGTTGATGTGGTCTCATCTTAATTTCCTTATATAACTGAGATCATCTCCAATTAGGAGGAAAAATTGGAGCGCTCCTGCCTTTGAGCTGCCACGTCATCTGCCTTTGATACTGAATTTTTATTTTTTAAAACTCTTTATATAGTACAACACTTCACGATCAATACGAAATGGAGAATTGCAAAATATGTAGACGGTCCAGTGACTTGCGTCTTACTGGAGAGAGTTAGTTCCCTGCTGCACAGCTGTAGGATTCAGTATCATTGAAATATTAGAGATACTCTCCACTTCTTTAGTCAAAGCGAAAAAGATGTTTTGGACCAATCTAATGGTACTCGATGCAACGACCTCCCTGAATCTAGAGCACTGACTGATAGGACCCGCACATATTTGCCTTTCAGCTCTTCTATGGGAACACAGGATGCTACAGTGTTATTGATAATGGAAATCCCGATCTCTAGGCGCTTTAGTCTACCAAGGAAAATGACAATAATAATTAATTTAGACAATAACAGATAGATGTGGGTGGGAAAAATCAAGCGTACAAGAAAAGATTAGTTAGAAACATTTTTAATTTGGACAATAATAATTCTAATTTCATGTGGATCTAACATCTTACAGTAATTGAATTGAAAATGGAGTAAAACCAAGATGACTTGGTGAGCTTAACTTTAAAATTTATCGGAATAGTTTCAAATGACGAATTCAAATTGTTAAAACCAATCTACTTCACGAGTGATGCATTTATATGTCAAATTGACAAATTTTTTTAATTTAATTTAGAGTGATAAAAAAATGTTCATAAGTTAAATTTAATGTGTTCATTTTTATTATTTTTTTACCGCTTAACTTTATACTAAATTTTTGTACAACTATTTAAATTTAAAATGTAAATACATTACTAATAAAGTAGATTGGTTTCGAAGGTTTAAATTCGTCACTTGAAATTAATTCGATATATTTTGAAATTAATCTCATATGTGGCTATGTTTGGATGACACAAGAATGGCAAGAATAGAGGCTATTCGGAATAGCAATGTGCATCCAAACAATATTTTTGCTATTCAGAATAGCTGCTATTCTCTATTTCTTGTAAATGTTAGAATAACTACTATTCGGAAATGTGAAATGAGAGAAAAAAATGTTTCCTTTTTAGATTTCCCCCAACACAATCCCGAAATGACAAATTTGATACCACTTTCCGCTATCTTCACGTCGTGACAATTCATTTGAGATCCCACTTGCCTATCTTTCTTCTTAATTAACACATTGTTAATGTTGGATCATTAATCCAATGTTGGACTAATATGTAAAATAATTTTGTATTGTATACTGTCAATTTTATGCTCAATTAAAAGTAGTCATATGCATTATATAATTTATTGAGCATTAATGTGTCATATAGGATGTGGACCTTTAATGTGTAGAACTTAAGGTGTAATATTCAATTTAATTATGGGTTGAATTGAATAAATACAACATAAGACAACCAAGAGTTTTCTTGGGCTGTATATATATGATTTGGTCCTCCAGAATACAAGGCAATCTGAATTCGCTTCTTCTTATTCCATTAGAGAAGAGTGTGAGAGACTTTGGAGAAGGTAGAACAAATGAGACTCTCTAAAGAGCCTTGCTATTCTGGAAGAACCGAATCGGTGGCGCTCTCTTGCACAAAACAATCATGGATTAAGGTACGCTTCCGCTATTCAGTTTTATATTCAACACAGATGGTCCTGTGGTTGCCGATGATGGTTTTCGTCCGATCCAACAAGTGGTATCAGAGCCACTCTGTGTTTGAAAGAAGTTTTCTGTATTTTTCGGTACAATTATGATATATGGTTGAATTTCTAATTAATTGGCGATTTTTTTTTTGGGTCTCTTACAGAGCCCGTAGGCTTACAACAAATTTAGCTAACATGAAGATAGAACAAGCCCTGTTAACTCTATTCCATGATATTGTCCCCCATCATCTGTTATATTCCATTCGTTTACTCTACCCAAATTTGGCAACTGATGAGCTATCTTAAGTCCCGGATTTTCCCTTGCACAGTGCACGGTTTTTAAATTCCCAGAGGAGTTTGCTTGTTTCAGCCAAGCGTACCATATCTGGTCATATGATCTCCAGTCTGTTAGTAGTGGCTTTGTGCTTGCCAGAGAGTGCACCGTTTCCATAGAGTCTGAGAGCACCGTACCTTGTCCACTTACCCTTTGTAATAGCAGTTGGTAGCCTTCTAACACTGCAGTTGCCTCAGCCTGGGAAGAGCTAATAGCTGGTACACCTTTTGAGACCCATCCAATAACACGACCCTCTTTTACCAAGCACAGGCCAATCCCCGCAAGTCCATCTTGGGACCATGAGCCATCGACGTAGCAGACCACCCTTCATGTCACGTAAGGACCCGATTGAGGTGGTACTACTGCTATCAGATCTGGTACGGAGTTATCCCCAAGTTGGACCCGATTCTTACCAGCAAGTACCCTGATACTACAACTCCCATTGGCTATTTGGAAATACTTTGCACAGGTTTGAGCTGAGGCTGTTTTGCCCCCAATTACCACATCATTTCGCATTCGCCAAATTGCCCAAAGCGTACTAAAAAATACACATACCTGATCCGGGTTTAGAGGTTGCACCAGCACTTTAATGGTATCTTGGAAGTTTGAGTGTAAAGCATCAGTTCTCAATCCCAAGGTTGAATTTATCCAGACCGATTGTGCAAAGTCACATTGAAAAAGTGCATGCATGATTGATTTTGAACCCTATTACACTGCTGGCAGGTAGGTGATATTCCTTGAATTCTTGCCGCGAAAATCTCCTTAACCGGAATGGCATTGTGAAAGCATCTCCAAACGAACATTTTGAGCTTAGGAGTCAAGCCGTGCAATTTCCAAAGCCAATCCCAAAAGCACTTGTCAGCACCATTTGCATTATCCCCCTTCAGCAACTGGTACGCTTTCTTAACAGTAAACTGCCCATTTTTTGCAAAAGTGAACAGTAGTGTATCTTGTATCGGGTCGGGCATGGGTCTGATGAAGTCGGATGTACACAAGTTTAATGCTTGTGCAAACCCGAATTGGTCCTGAATGGCCTCAAATCTCCATTGTCTCGTTACCGAGTCAATTAAAGAAGATACAGTTGCCTCCCTTTGTTGCCTTGTAGTTGCTCTGTAGTTTTTCCAGTTTGGGAACCATGGTTGCGAGAAAACCCCAATCTTTTCCCCACTTCCTATTTTCCAACACAAATGACCTTGGAGCTTAGACTTAATAGCAACTAGTTGACCCCATAGTTTGGAACAATTGTATCTCCTCTCTGTGGCCCAAAACTGTCCTCTTGAATAGTATTTTGCTTGCATCATCTGTACCCATGGCTTTGTAGGATCAGATGCAATTTTCCAGACCAGCTTCAAGACAAGAGCTTGATTCATATGCTCAAGGCTTCTCAGTCTAAGTCCTCCCATTCCTTCGGGATTGTAACACTGTTCCATGCAACATACGTCATGGCTCTCTTTTCATCAGTGCCCCCCCAGAAAAAATTCCTGCTAATGGCCGTCAACTGCTTTAAGACCCGCTTTGGAATAATGATTGAGCCCATTGCATACACCGGTAAGCTTTGGAGCACTGATTGAATTAGAACTAACCTTCCAGCATGTGTTAGAAGCCTCGATTTCCAGTGATTCAGTCTCATCTGGAACTTCTCCACTAGAAAGTCAAAATCGCTAGTTCTCGTAATAGCCACCGGGTAGCCCAAGTATTTTTCCTCTCTTGTCGCCTCTTTAACATTTAGGCAGTTGAGGAATTGTACCTTTTCGTGCTCCGAGGTAGATTCACTAAACCAGACCTTTGACTTTGCCTCATTAATCATCATTCCGGACAAATGCACAAACTGTTGCAATAAGGTTAAGAATGTATTAACCTCCTGTTGGGTTACTCTTTCCATTAACAATAAATCGTCTGCAAACATAGAACACGTCAAGGGTGATGCACTTCTCGCAACCTTCAAACCTGTTAGGTTACCTCTTCTCATGTTAAGATCAAGAACCCGTGCTAGCGGATCCATATAAATGATGAACAGGTAAGGGGATAATGCACACCCCTGACGCAATCCTCTTGTCGGGGTTATAAATCCGTCTCCTCTGCCATTGAACTGAATGGTGAACTTGGCTGATTTGACGCATTATTCCACCCATTTGCAGAAAATTGGAGGGAATCCGTACTCCGGTAATAGAGCAAATAGGAAATCCCATCTGACCCGATCAAACGCTTTCACCAAATCTGCCTTGAGAACAAACTGGTTAGTGCCCTGTCCACCCCTTTGAAAAGAATGTAGAATTTCCCTTAAAAGGATGATATTTTCAGATATATCTCAGCCCGGGATAAACGCTGTCTGACTTAATGAGATAATTTCATCCATCCATGGTTGCATTCTTTTCGCCAGGATTTTAGATATAACTTTGTATATGAAATTGCAAACACTGATTGGACGAAAATCAGAAACTTTAGTCGGAGAAGCAGTTTTGGGGATTAAGACAAGGTTTGAGTGTGAAATGGAGGATTTCATCTGAGAGGTGGTGAAGAAAAGGAGAACTTCATGAAAGATAGATGGGCCAAACAGCTCCCAATGTTCCTGGGCCAGGGACGCTGTAATTCCATCTGGGCCTGGTGCCTTCATAGGCTCTAATGCAAAAACTGCCCATTTTACTTCTTCCCTTGTTGGAGTTGCCACCAGGTCTGAATGGGCCGAGAGAGGAATTTTGTTGGGAATGCACCTATAATCTGATGGGAGGTGTAGAGGGCCTTGGGAGATAGATTGTTGGCCCTGTGCATAGATTTCTTTGTAGTGTTGAACAAACTCCCTCCTTACTTCTCCATCTGTGACCGCCCAACTCCCATCCTCCCGCAAAATGGCGCCTATTCTGTTTTGTCTCCGTCGGATCATGGTTGAGGTATGAAAGAACTTAGTGTTTGAATCACCCATCAGGTCCCAGTTTAGGCGAGACCGCTGCAACCAGTATGCTTCCTGGGCAGTGACGTAGGATTGGTACTCCTTTTGCAAAAACTCAATTCGGTCTCGAATCTGATCCGTTTGCAGTTCTCTGATTAGATCCTCTAGCTCTTTCTCTATTCGTTTTAATTACCAATTTGGATCCTTATTTCCTCTAGACCAACTTTTAACTTCTCTTCTCAGAGCATTACAAGTGTCCTCCCAATTTTGGTGGTGTCCCGCCACCGCCCTGCGACAGACCTCTTTGAAATCGGCATTTTGAAACCACCACTGCTCAACTCTGAACTTCCTTGCCGATTTTGGAGGTTTTGGTTCCATTCGTAATAGGATAGGTAGGTGGTCACTACTAAAATTTGGAAGGTGGAAAATCTTTGCACTTGGGTAAATATTAATCCAGTCAGCTGTGGCCACTCCCCTGTCCAGCCTTTCCAGAATGAGGTTGTGACCCCTTTGGTTATTAGCCCATGTATATGCTGGTCCATTATGACCGAGGTCTATGAGACCCGATCGCTGAAGAAATTCCCCAAATCTCCTGTGTTTCCTGTTGAGAACCGACTTGCCACCCTTCTTTTCTTATTGATCGGTAATACAATTGAAATCACCAATTGAGCATAGCGGCAGATTAGAGTGCTCAATATAGTGGTTTATTCGATCCCAAATGTAGTCATTTAAGCGATCGTCGCAATCGCCATAGACCGCAAATAAGATCCAAGGCGAAGTAGCAAGACTAAATTGCACTTTTTCACTATAAAAAAGAAAGAGGTTTCAAGGATGGTCACCGAGATGTCTTGTGACCACAAGAGCCACAAACCCCCTCCCCGGCCTCTAGAGGGAACAATCTCAGTGTTTTGTAAGGGTAAATTTGCTATCCGCCGTTCAGCTTGAACCTTGGAACATTTAGTTTCTGAAATGAATGCTAAATCCACCCCTGTGTTGCGGAGGTACTGCCGGATAATAGGAACTGTCGCTAGCCCTCCGCTGCCGCGACAGTTCCAAGATAAGATACTCATTAATCCAGCAGCGAGGCTCTCCTCGCCACCTTTGCCTTCTTTTCCAAACCTGTCTCAACTTCATCTTCTTCAGATCCACCCATAGTACTGTCACCCTCATTTGCACTGTGAAGATAACAACCAGCTTCTAACTGTGATACAGTTGGAAGGGCCCTTTTTTGACCAGCAGCTCCAGCAGGCTTATGCTGGGCCCTTGTATCTCTGTTGTGAGTGGAGTCCATGCAGGGTACCAAAGTCGGGTTGTTTGCAATCCACAAACCTCTAGTTGGCTTTAAAATATTCTTCAGTTCGGGCCTTTGTTGATTTTGTGGTTGGGCCTTTATTCTGGCAAGACGGATACGATCAGAGCAATTGTCCATTTCATGTCCAATTTGGCCACAAAAAACACAGACTCTTGACAATTTCTCATAGACTACATACACCAGAGTTTTATCTAGCACCGGGTGAGCAATCTCGATTTTATCCTTCATTTCCTCCTTCAGTGGAATAACCAGCTTGACTTTAAAAAACCGAACACCATTTATTGAACCCGCTACCGGGTCCGTTAGCGGCTTTCCTATATTCTCCGTCAACAAAACCATTCCTTCCTCACTGAGGGAGTCTTGGGGAATGTTATGAAACTGGGTCCAGAGCTCTGCATGCATGGGTTCTATGACAGCAGCATCAGCCGGAGATGGACATGCAATGACGGCAACCAAATCCTGCCTATAGAACCAGGGACCTTCATTGAGCACCCTTGTGTATTCAATCTTAGTTGTCAGCTCAACCAAGTACATCCCCTTACTGGTTTGCTTGAAAGAGGCCGCTGGCGCCAACCTCCAGAGTCTTCTCATTTGCATCTCAAACTGACTATCAAATACTGATCGATCTGTCACCACCTTTGCGATAACACACAGGTCCCAGTTCTTTTTGGCCACCGCTGTTTCCGGAAGTTGCAATGTAACAGTGGAGCCTTGGTCTTGTGTGTGTAAGCCAGCAAACTTTCGGATAAGCTCTTCGTCCGATCTATCCATGGCTCGGGGCAGCTTCTTCGGTGTAGGAATGAGGGGTGGTTTGGTAGGGTAGAGGGCTGAGTGTGGGAGTTGTTGGGTTTGATGAGAGGGAGAAAATGGAGGCGGTCCTAAAATGGAGGGTTGGGGGTTATTGAAATGCCTGGTAGGGTTTTTGATTGTGGTAAAGGAATGAGAAGTCTCCAGGTTTGATATGTTCCCGTTTGGTTTGGCTGGAAGTGAATAGAATGTTCGAATGGAATGAGGTTTGGCGTGCAGTGGTATAGTTGGCCGTTTATGTGCAGTAGTCTGGGAGGACATCATGCATTGCATGTAAGCAATCAGGTTACTTTGTGGCCATATCTTGTGAATAGGTTTGTGTTTGAGAGTGGTTTTATGTGATAAATTTCTGCACGAGGTAAGCACACAGAAATTAGGCCACATAGTAACATGGGTTACCTGATGATTCCCCTTCTGAAAAATCAGACCTCTGATAGGTCTGAGGCGCGTGACCGGAGCAATACAGGAAATGGTACATGGACTAGGAGCATATAAGTTGCTTATGGACCGAATGGTGGGTACTGGCGGATAAGCCTGCGCTTGCTCCATACGCCTGCGCTCTGGTAGTTTTTCATGTTTGTCCACAATGGTAAGAGCTACTGGTAAATGCTGAATATGGCTAATTGGAAAGTGGACATAGGTTTGATTAATGGTGGCTGTTTGGAAGGAGAGGGTAGGATAACTGGAGGGTGGAGAGAAGGATGGCAGACAAGAGTCAGTGGGCAAGAAAGGAGAGATTCGGCATTGTAGAAAGGAGAGATTGGCCATTAGAGAGAGGGGAGGAGAGGAGAGAATCGCCATCAGGGAGGAGAGAATCGCCATCAGTCTATTCACCACCACAGGGAGAGGAGAGAATCGCCATCAGGGAGAGGAGAGAATCGCCATAAATTTGTTAATTTGATTAATTCTGTCCTTGAAATTCTGTCCGTAACCTTGAAATCACCATTTCTGATCTGAGTTTCACGCATGGTCCGCGTGTGAACCAAGTTTAACCAGAAATAAATCAATTTCCGACCATTCAGTTCTGTAAACCGCGCATACCGCATCGAAACGTCTGGTTGTGGTGAGCCGCGCGTACACCGCGTCCCATTATCGCGCATGAAAGGATTCGTGCACTGCGCGATATTTAGTGGCTCAGCGCGTCGTTTTGTTGTACACCGCACGTGGACCAAAAGTCCCCGATAGGATATATTTTTTGGTGAACCGCGCAAAACCCACAAGTTAATGTGAGGTTTGACCGAGCGCATTTTCTCAGTAGGCAAGACCAATTGATCAATTGAATTTTTTATTTATGGCCTATGATATTAATTAAATTATTAGGTTATGCCTATAGTTTATATAAAGTACGGTTTAAGACTTCAGTATAGTTTAATTTAAGATCAAGATAATTATATTTAATCTAAATATTCACATGAAAATAGAGAATCAAAATAAGAAAAATTTGTATTTGATTCTTAATAAAGTTGAGATAAATTTAAATTTTGAATTATATCATGGTAAAATATACATTTATGAGTGGAACAGAGAATTGCTCAGCGAAAGGAAATGGATTTAGATACACCTTTATTGGTGATAAGATGTAAACATCTAAGTACGCTGTGAATTGAGATACCACTACATATGTATATTTTCGGTATAGCATAAGAATTAAGTTAATTACGGTTGAACTAAATCCACATGGCAATCGAGAATCAAAAGAGAAAAAATATATATTTGATTCTTAATAAATTAAGGATAGATTTAGATTTATGTTTAAACCGTAATTTTAGATTTTGGATATAATTTTAAGTTCGAATAAAAGGTATTAAGGTTATATATTTTAAAATAGATTGGTTTCAATCGCACCTCACCAAAGTGAGCTCTCCTTTTGAAATTAATTTATTTTAAAATATAAAAGGTTTTATTATGTGCATGTAATGAGTGTAAATATTCGTCGGCCCAAAGGAAGACCAATATTTATTAAAGTTGCATTGCGCATTGTGGTAATAAGTACAGTGATGATTGTTTGGTTTTTTTTTTATGTGTGATCAATTTAATCGGTCCAAAGGAAGGTTAATTGTTCGACATGTTACTTAATTATCACTGCTTGATTACTACGCCAAGATATCATAAGAAGTTAATATTTTAGTCCAAAGACAACTTATTAATGGAACCGATATCTTGAGGTAATGAAAATAGAACTTATTTTTAGTTCTTATAATTATAAATCTTGACATTGCGTTAAGAATTACTTTTCCAATACTTATGGTTATGAGTACCTCTGATTTAAGAGGGAGGGAGAAAGAAAAATAGGAGAAGTCAAATCGCATGTGTTATATGATCATAATAAAGGAATATTCTAGAAGCATTTAGGGGCACTTTTACGAATAATTTGGTTAAGGCTTATGAATTCCTTTCGACTATTTAAAATAGATTTGTTAAGAACGAATAGTTCAAGTTAATACGATATTGACAAATCAATTTTTCAGTAAGGTATAAAGCCAAAGGAATACAGATAAGAAATAAGAGTATGGTAGCTGCATATACAACACCTCAGTAGGAACAACAAAAGAAATCAGTTAAACCAGATGGTAGTAGTTGTTTTTTTTGAATTGTTGAAAAGTATAAAGGATTAAGCAATTTAGTACTTGTCATGCTTTGCGTGTCAAGAAAAGTATGCTTATTAATGGTTTGTTTTGAGGTTAATTTAACTTCAATACTTAGACACACGTGGTGGAAAGATTCTAGTGTAATAACTCACATCAGTGTGTCTATGCAAGGTTGTTTGAGTAGCCGTAGCCTAGTGATGGTGAAAGATACATCTATATTGGCGACGATGAGAATATTAAAGTTGAAGCAATTAGAAAGTTAGATTATTATTTGAATCTCAATGAAACATTTAAGTTTTGTCTATTGGACGTAACTTAATTTCTATTTTTGCTATGTACAAGTATGGATTTACTTGTTATTTTAGAAATAGAAATTTTGGTTTGTTTCATGATTCAAAGTCGGTTGGATCTAAGTCTTTTTTGGTTATAATAATATAAATTCCAAAGACATAATTGCTTAATATAATGAGTCCTTGCATTTAAGTACTTGAATTGTTAATAAAAGTAAAGCAATGAGAATTTTGGTTGCATTATGGCACAAGCGTTTCAGTTATATCTCCCGATGGAGATAAAGACTTGTGTCAGAATGGAATTCTCGAGCATTTGGATAACACATATTTTGATATTTGTGTTGCTTGTATTAAGATAAAACGAACCAATTGGAGGAGATTATAGCCAACAAGTCTCAGGATGTCTTAGAAATAATAAAATCGAGATATTTGTGGACTATTTTCTTACGGATGTTAGAAAAATGTACATTATTTTATTATGTTTATAGACAAATATTTTAGTTATGGCTATATTTATCACATTTACGAGAAAGCATAGTTTTTGTATCTGTTCAAAATTATAAGACTGACATTGAGAATGAACTCAACATAAGGATTTTAAGTGTCAGCTTTGACTGTCGTGTTTTATACAATAGTAGATATGACGGTTCAGGTGAGCATTATATTTTTTTTTATTACTTTGGAAATAAGGACTTAAGATTGCAGCTTATATTCTTAATTAAAACATTACAGTTTTATAATCCCACAACAAGGTCGATTTTTTTTTTGGAAGAAAACATGCAAAGTTCTTTGAAGATGTTGAGTTTACGGGGGGAAATTATACTATTCAAGATTTTATCTTCGATAAGAAATATGTAAATATTCCCACAGGTGTTATTGACATTATTTAGGATTTCGATCATGGTTTTGTTCAAGACACAATAATCGATGATAATACGAAGAGCAAACTTCAACACCTCAAAAACACGTGTCATTAAGGATATCCACTAGGTAAAGTGGGTAGATGTCATGATATGGAGATGAAGTTCATGAAAGGCTAAGATATTTGTGATATTGTTCATTTGCCATAAGGTACAAAATTCAATGGTTTTAATGGAATTTGAATGGCAATGTGGGAGCAATACAAAGTACGTCTAGTCGCATATGGCTTCACATTGAAAAAATGACATTGGATATAAAAAGACTTTCTCTTCGGTTACTTTGAAAGTCTTTCATGATAATAATGACATTAAAGGTGCATTTTATATCTTGAGTTACATTAGATGGATGTTAAGATGTCATTTCTCAATAGTAGTATTGATGATATGATTTATATGGTGCGACCATAAAATTTTGAGTCATAAGATCTAAAACATATGGTTTGCAAATTCAGAAAATCCATCTATGGACTCAATCAAGTATATTATCGACAATGGTATTCAAAATTCATCAAGTGATCATCTCATTTGGTTTTGAGATGAATTTAGTCGATGAATGCATATACCATAACTTATGTGGGATTAATGTTACTTTCTTGGTTTTATATGTCAGTGACATATTGCTTGCCACTAACAATATAGGTTTGTTGCTTGACATCAAGAGATTTATATTTAGGAATTTTTGAGATGAATGATCTTGATGATGAATCTTTTGTGTTAGGTATAAAAATATATAAAGAGCAATCTTGATGTATTCTCAGGTTGTCACAAAAGAACTATACCGTATAAGTTTACAAGATGACATGCATTAAAATAAACCAAGAAATATCTCTATATATAAAGGAGGCGAGTTTAGTCTCAATCAGTGCTCTAAGAATAATTTTAAGAATAAATTAATACAGAAGATTTCCTATGTTTCGGTAGTAGGAAGTCTGAAGTATACTCAGGTTTGTACGTGTCTAGATAGTGCGTACATAATTAGAATGCTAAATTGATATTAAAGTAATTCAAAAGCAGACCATAAGATAGCAGCCAAAAGGGTCTTGCGTTATTTTTATGGAAAATAAAAACTACATACTCACATATCGAATATCAGAAAAGTTTGAGATCATTTGGTATACTGATTTCGATTTTGGTAGATACCAATAAAGCATGTTATAACATGTGTATGAGGTATCTAATTAGTGAATATAACTGTGAAATTTTGTCACATGGTTGCACGAAGTGGATAAGAATTAAATACCACTTAAGTTATTTTGTGACAATAACCCGACAGTTTTATATTCCAATAATAGGAACTTGACAAGGTCAAAGAATATAGACCAAGTTCTTAGTTGTAAATGAAAGAGTTCAGAATGGACAGTTGTCTATCGAGCATAATGGCACAAACTCCGTGATTGCAGCTGCATATTAAAGGATTGTCACCCAAAAGGTTTCATGAGCATGCTGCTCGTATGGGTGTCATGTCAAATTAAAGATCTTCAATTTTTGAAGATATTCAGATTTTAGTGGGAGTTTGTAATTATGCTTGTATGACATATGCGGTTTTCAGTTTTTAAAGTTTAAGGATATTTCTGCAGAAATAAAGTTTCAGTTTATTCACATTCTGACTCTATTAAGGTTGATCTCATTTAAGAGTGGACCAGTTGGAAATAGGCACGTTATGATTACATTACGTGAAATTTTTATGCTACACATCCACATCATGATTCATGTCATTTGGTTATGTCAATATATGTGACCATTGTTGGTTGAGTTACGAATAAATGTGGCAAAAACTGCTTTGATCCTATATTAATATAATTAATGGACGGAATTGTTTGGGACACATTTCAGTAATGACAGAAAAGTTGAGCTCCTACGGTTATTAACAATACAAGATTATAAGGTTTCACATATAGTCCAAGTGGGAGATTGTTGGATCATTAATCCAACGTTGGACTAATATGTAAAATAATTTTGTATTGTATACTGTCAATTTTATGCTCAATTAAAAGTAGTCATATGCATTATATAATTTATTGAGCATTAATGTGTCATATAGGATGTGGACCTTTAATGTGTAATATTCAATTTAATTATGGGTTGAATTGAATAATTACAACATAAGACAACCAAGAGTTTTCTTGGGCTGTATATATATGATTTGGTCCCCCCAGAATACAAGGCAATCTGAATTCGCTTCTTCTTATTCCATTAGAGAAGAGTGTGAGAGACTTTGGAGAAGGCAGAACAAATAAGACTCTCTAAAGAGCCTTGCTATTCTGGAAGAACCGAATCGGTGGCGCTCTCTTGCACAAAACAATCATGGATTAAGGTACGCTTCCGCTATTCAGTTTTATATTCAACACAGATGGTCCTGTGGTTGCCGATGATGGTTTTCGTCCGATCCAACAGTTAACACAATTTTTTTATTGGTTACAGCTATTCACTATTCCACATATACAATCCAAACAATATTTTTACTAATCCGAATAGCACCATTTTCACACTAATATGAAAATCACTATTTTTTCTCTATTCTCATTTACTATTCTAACTCTCATCTAAATGTAAGAACAGTTCCTACTACTGTCATTGGTATCAAATTTTGTCCTTTGTGCCTTAACATTTAACGATTTTCATAAATAGTTCACAACAAGAAATTCTTTTCTAAAAACATATTTTGCCGAGTCCAACTAGTATAACATCAGTGTCATTTTAACCTATATAACACTAACATCGGTAAATCCAAACCATTTAAACCGATATACTTCATTAGTTGTGCGTTTACATGCAAAATTTATAATTTTTTAAATTTATTTAGTATCAAGCCAAGCAGTCGAATGTAAGAGTTTTTAAGTTAATTTTAATGCATTCAAGTTTCAATATTTTTAACCTCTTGACTTGATACTAAAATAACTTGAAAAAATAATTTTTTTGCATGTAAATGCATCACTTATAAAGTAAATCAGTTTCAACAGTTTAAATTAGTCGTTTGAAGTCTATCCAATAAATTTTAAAGTTAGAATCATATAACGCCGATATCATACTAAGCGGACTCTATTTTGCCACTACGAATGGACTTACCAGTTACCATTGAAAAAAATATTTCTTGCATCATCTATATAACTAATTAAAGAGAGTTAAGTCTTGTCCAGTTCTACTTTTTTTGATAATTTTTTCAGTAGTTCTAACGTATATTCAGTTCTTATGATATATATATTTAGAAAAATATTATTCAAACAAAAAATTATATTGTGGTAGCATTTCAAAATTAGGTAGGTAGAGAATGTATCAAATTTGAATCAATATAAAATTTAATTGATTATTCATAAAATCTTTCAAAACTTTATCATTAAATAAAAAAATTTTTTTCATGGAAAACTAAACATCTTTCAAATCAAACCAAATTTGATATACATCCTATCTAAATATTTGACATCTGTAATTTTTTAAAATTTGGATAATATTTTTCAAATATGTGCATAATAAAAATTGGATGTATCCAATAAATATTTTTTTCTATATCTAATTGGTTAAGTTTCCAAAAAAAAAAAAAAAAAAATCTATGTGAGTGAATCATTCTCCATGTAGAACTTCGCATTGTGCTGCAATGAAGTTCATAAAAAGATTCATTAGCAAATGGGTGAAGAAAGCAATAATAACTCATCAAGATTTGAAGTTATTATACCTTTCTTAGCTCCTCCCAGCAGCTTTTATTGGGAGCGATGGGTACATGCATATCTGGATCCCAACCCCATCCCATTTTGTTAACACAATTAATGCTTGTATTCATAGAAGTCAGACTTTAAGGTTTTCCAACGACGTTGCAATTCACTACTTTGGCGATACGGCTCCGATTGTGAGTTCAAATTGGGAGCCAACTTATTCCAAAATTGTTTCGTAAAGGTTCCTGACCCAACAACCTGTGATTTTTATTTTTACCCAAAAAAAAATATATTTTAATATAAATAACCAGGTTTTTAAAATATTTTTATTTTTACCCAAAACGCTAGGTTTCCTAGCGTTCCGAATTAAAAATTCGGACCGCTAGGAATCCTAGCGTTCCGAATACTTAATCGGAACGCTAGGATTCCTAGCGTCCGGAATTCTTAATTCGGACCTAACCCGCACCCGTGACTTTCTTCTCCTTCTCTGTCTCTTCTCCGCTAGAAACAAAACGAAAAAAAGAAAAGAAAGGAGGCTCCGCCAGAGAGAAGGAAAAAAGAAAAAAAGAAGAGAAGGCTGCCGCCGCCTCCGCCCCTCCGCCTCTCCGCCAGATCTGTGTCGCCTCTCTGCCAGAAAAAAGGAAAAAAGAAGAGAAGGCTGCGCGCCTCCGCCCCTCCGCCTCGCCGCCACTCCGCCTAGCCGTCCCTCCGCCTCTTCACCGCCGGTCGTCGATTCACTGTAAATTTCTCAATTTATACTTAAATTTTCGCGCATGGGGCATTATTATTGGGCTTTGAGATTCGTGCCAAGTTAAAAAAACGGTCCAGATCTAGTAATTCTAAAAGATTCCTTATTACATTACCGGGGAGGATCTGAATTCATCTATAAGATGGGTCATGGAAATTAAATCTGCTGTTATTCTGAATTCATGCTCATGGAAATGAATCTGCTGTTATTCTGATCCCAACTGTTGGTTATGACATGTAGAAACTCTGTTGCCTTCTCAATCTCACTATTATTTCACAACCCTTATGTAATTCCAATGATTGAATTTTCTGTGTAATTTAGATTGGTCTAATTTAGATTGGATTATATTGTAATTTAGATTGGATTATTAGTTTAGATTGGTCTAATTTAAATTGGGGGAATTTTTGTGTACTGCCTACGGGCTTGAAACATGCAAAAAAAAAAAAAATTTTAGATTGTAATTTAGATTGGATTTAGATTGGATTATTAGTTTATTTTCCTATTAGTTTATTTTCCTATTGTAATTTAGATTGTAATTTAGATTGGATTTTTTGTGTATATGCCAGCCAAATATATATTGATCTAATTTAGATTGGATTATTAGTTTATTTTGCTATATTGTAATTGCATTTATAATTTTGTTTGTTTGCTTGTGTTTAAATTATTAATTTATGTGGCATGCAAATTTAAGTTATATTAAGTTATTTTTGTTTTCATGCAATTTACATGTCAATTGGGATTAATTCGTTTATGTGTTCACTTATGTTTTATAAATATTTTAGATTAATTCTTTCTTGTTATATTAATTTATGTATAACTGATTCTTTACATATTAGTGATTCAAAGAAGTTAGAATTGCATATTAATTTGCTTAGTTAAAATAAAGTTAGAATTGCATATTCTCTTAATGAAACGGACTGGATTCAAAATAGAAAACAGGCAAATAATTATATTTTTCAAGTCTAAACTTAGGAAACACATAAATTAAAATAAAGCTCAATTTCGTCTTAGTTAAAATTTAATCTATTAGTTTTATCATTCCTCATCATCCCCGTATCATTACCTACAAATAACTATAATGGTCACGTACGGTTTTTAATTGCGTACATTAGATTTTAGATTAATTGAATTAGTTTATCGTTAATTAGATGCCAAGAGAAGTAATTGACATTGTTGAATAACAAAATTTGAATACATTTTTCTATAATTACTTTCAATTGGTGCGTCTTCACTAAACACGAGAATAAATAATTAAAATATTTACAAATATATATGTTGTTCATAATCTTCATAATTCACAAATATAATATATTTTATTAGTTGATTAGAGTAGCAAAAGAAACAATAATTGATAAAACTCAAAATTTATTTACTTAAATATTAAATTCGATCAAGTTGCTTTCATGTTACTTTATTTTTTTTTGAATAATATTGATTTTATTCTATTTGGAAGAAATGGAGAATTTGAGAAGATATTGGAGGCTTTCCTTTATTAGAATAATAGGGATATTTAATAGTAAGGTTGTACTTTGGATTTTTAATCGGTAAAATTGGATATATTTATTATTTCATTAAAAATCAATTAATATAGATTTATTAATTCAAGAATTGATTTTCCTTTAAAATCTTATTTTATTAATATTTTAGCAAAATTGTAGAAAATATTATTATATAGTACGAGCTTATTTTTGTTCTTACTTCTATTTAAAAAAAAAACTATATCTATAGTTCCAAGGTTAATATGTACTATATGTATCATCAAATTTGTATGATTAAACAAATTATACTCGCAACAAATAAATGAGTTATTTTTGCTGGTTGTATATTTGAAAGTTTATTTTGCATTAATTTGTATGAAATGAAATTAGTTTGCATTAACTGATTTCATACATTTCTAATGGAAACCTTATCTTTAAAAAAATACAAATTTATAAAAATATTAGCGTACTAGCATATTTTTGCATATTAGCGTATTAACGTATTTTAGCATCAACTCCATAGTCATCTTTTTGCATATTAACGTATTTTAGCATATTTTTACCGCATATTTTAGCCAATTGTAGCATGTTTAACCTTTTTTTTTAACGTAGGATGGCTAGGGGACGGCCTAGGAGACCACCCGCAGCCGACCCGGTTGATGAGCCCATTCCCACTGACAGCAAGGATCATTTCAGTCCTTTATTATGGATGCCTCACTGGGAGCACCGAGTCTCAGATGCATCTAAAGAGGTACTTGATTACTTTTTTTTTTTAAGTTTGGATTTTGTTGAATTTTTGTATTTTTAGGTTTTCATGTTGTTTACTTTTTTGAACGCAGAGTGAGGCAATTATAAATGCCAGGGGTCGGTATCCGGACATGCAGTACTACCCGGAGATGGAGGCGTATCTGGAAAATTTGGGGGTGCAGCATTTGGTCGATATTCTACAGTCGGAGACTAAGTCCATCAACGCGTCCCTGATTGCAGGACTAGTGGAGCGATGGCGCCCCGAGACGCACACGTTCCACTTACCTTTTGGAGAGATGACAGTGACTCTCCAGGACGTTAGTGCTCTATGGGGTTTGCCTATCCAGGGCGTGCCCGTTGGTGGCATATCTGACCCCACAGATCCAGATGACACGACGATTAATTACATGCTCGCTGAGTTGTTAGGAGCGGAGCCAGATATACGCAGCAACGGGGGGAAGTCCAAGTACTGTCTGGAGAAGACGAAGCTGCGAGCTATGTTTGCGAGAGGTATAGGTAGCGATTCCACTCCGATCGAGATTCAGAGGTACTCATACAAACTATTTGTATTACATTTATTTTGTACTCTGTTTCATGCGGAAAAATGAGTTGCTCTATAATTTTGATATTACAGATACACACGGGGATTCGTGATGGACCTATTTGGTTCTGTCATGTTTGCTGATGCTAGTGGTAATACCATCCCGATGATGTATCTACAGCTGCTGCGAGACCTTCAGCCGTCGAGCGGCAGGTACAACTTGGGTGGGGCTGTCCTAGCACATCTCTACTCCAACTTGTGCCACGGTTGCAAGGTCAGTATGCTATTTATGTCTTATTTTAATTACCTATATTGTCATGCACTTGTTGTATTATTTTAATTATTTAACTTGTCACTGACGGCTGGTATTCTTCAAAAATATAGCGGAAAACTAAGCAAATCTACGGGCCAATGCTTCTTCTGCAGCATTGGTCGTGGTCACGGCTACCGGTGGGGGTACCTCAGCCGAACGAGGATCCATGGGGAGAGCCCGAAAATGGAAATCGACTGGCATTCGGCATGAAATGGTACGGACATCACTTGTACAAGGACAACCCTCACGGAAAGACAGCAGGTATCAGGACGGTCCGATCTCAGATTCAGAGTCTGGGTGAGACGCAGGTGCGCTGGACTCCGCACCATGAGCTATACACTGAGGGGAGGCTGCCGCAGATTGTAGCGGATGATCAGGAGATGTGGCTCTACAAGGGACCGCTGGTGTGCTTCTGGATAGTGGAGCACCACTATCCAGACCGGGTGCTCCGTCAGTTTCATTTTCCTCCACTCATCCCCGCAGATCCAGACGTCTCGAGATATGTGATCACGAGGCTACACGGGTAAGCTATGTTCTTTTTAGCATTTTTGTACTTAACATTAGTTCTTGTCTTTAAATTGCAACTGACATATGAATTACAGGATAACACACGGTAATCACTGGGATAGAGATTGGAGTGAGCATCACTCGGAGTACTACAGCAAGGCGGGTGATATGAGTGCCAACTTATGGCAGATGCCGGAGATTGATGCGATGCAGTTCCAGGGAGATCCCCTATTGAGATATCAGGCTTGGTACCTGCGGGTCGGCATGGCTTCGGTGTATATAGAGGGAGATTACGGCGAGTTTCTTCGCTCACAGATATTCGAAGACGATGGTTATACCCCTACTGGCCGGAAAGGTGCTCGCCAGGTAATGCATCTAAAACAACACATTTTTATGCGTTATGAACCTTTTTATCATAACCTTTATTTTTTCTAACGTTTTTTATAGCTGCTGTTAGCGCTTAAAGGTGCCGCGCGTTCAATCGTTTGTCTTGGAAAACGTGGCTACAGAGCGTTCGGGCACGCGATGTTGAACTTGGTTGCCCCATGCATTGCGGACCACAGCCAGGAGGCAAAGCTGGTCACCATGTTACGAGACGCCGGAGAGAATATTGATTGGCGCGCAGTACAGCCGGACGAGCCTGACGCGCCACCTATTCTGACCAGTGAGATGCCACCGTAGCCATCAGAGCAGCCAGAGTGGGATTATCATCGTTGGGTACTGCACATGGCCGGTTGGCACGCCTACCGTGACGAGTACGGTCGTCCAGTTCTTCCCCCGGTGTGTGATTCTTTATTTTATTTATTCTTTTACTGTAAGTAAAGATAGTTAAAATTTACTAAATTTTTGGTATCCTTGCAGGGTCCTGCATACATGCCGACACAGCCTGAGCATCATGAGTCTCCAGAGATCCAGTCTGTGCAGGATGACAGGATGAGTTTTAGCCTTGCAGACTTTACTCCAGCTGATCAGTGGGATACAGCCGCCTCCCCGCCACCGCGTCAGCCGTATTCAGAGATGGCTCACGATTGGGAGGCCTCTGGTAGCCGGACTCAGGCTGATTATGACTCCCAGTTTGTGGCATCCATATTCCATACTCCCACGCCACCGCCAGCTACCCATGTGGCCTCGGATCCATGGGATACAGCACTTACGATGAGCAGACAGGACAGTCTCGAGGATCATATTACACCAGCTCGCGCTGCGCAGGCAGGACAGCCTCAGTGGGATGATTGGCATGAGCGCATATTCAGTAGAGAGAACAGGGGTATACCACCTCACCGATTCTCCCCTTCGCAGTACGATGGATAGAGGGTACTATGTTATGCTATGTTATGTTTTATGATGGTAGTGTAGTGTAGTTTAGTTTGGTAGTTTTAGTTTAGTTGTGCTATGTTATATTTTATTATGTTTTACTTTAGTTTTGTAGTTTGTTTTTTTAGTGTAGTGTAGTTTCGTTATGTTTTATTATGTTGTATTTTTTTAGTGTAGTTTATTTTAGTTTCGTTATGTTTCATACAACAAAAAGAAATAACATTCAAAAATGATCATACAACATCCAGAAATAACATCCAAAATATAAAATACAAACTTAATATCTGCTTCAAACGATCATACAACATACTATTTCGTCTTACCGGTCTTGAACGTACATGGAACAAAATCATCGTCCGAGGTTGACGATGACTGCTCGGTAACAACAGACGACGTGCTAGCCTTAGTCTTAGCCTTAGTCTTAGCCTTACTCTTCGTCTTAGGCGTCTGTACATCATCTTTTTTTTTTCCCAATCCATAGCCGTAGGGGTTTTCTACAAAATCATCATCAGATATGTCATTTCGTTTAAAATCATCAGCAGATCCTTGCACACATTTCCTAGACCAAATTGGACAGTCCTTTCTCTTCCTTCCGCAGCCCCAATTGCATTTCTTTTCCTCGCTCTTTCCTCGATTGTTACTGTCCATCCTCCTCGTCTACAATTTATTTGGAAAATAATAATAAAAAAACTGCAACATAATAAAATACATACAAATAAAGTTCATACAAACCTCAAAGTAAAAATTCTTCACAAAATAAAGTTAATTCCTACGACTCCTTCTAAAAGGAAGGCCCCTGAGCCAACCAGATCCCCATGATGATGTGCTCCTTCTATCTTGTTGCACTGTTTCGTCTTGCCGGTTAGCTGTACCGGACGGTCCTGCTTGCGCTTCGTTAGCTGTACCAGATGTGCTCGTCCTTCCTAATTGAGATGTGCTCCTTCTAGCTGGTTGCACTCCTTCTTCTCGCTGGTGTGCTGTATCGGATGGCCTTGCGCCAGATGTGCTCCTCCTACCTGCTTGAGTTGTGCTCCTTCTTCGCTGGGTAGTACCTGAAGGCCCTTGCATTCCAACCGCCTCCCGTCCTGCCAGTACTTCTCCCATTGCCTCCCTAAACATCATATTTGCATTTTCACGGTCTGCTGTACGACTTCTGGCTGTGCTTCGCCGCGGCCCTTGCGATCCACTCGCCTCTGCCATAACTCGCTCATTCTCTGCTACATTTGCTGCGTTATGAGCCTCTGCAGCCCAAATATGTTAGTTAGTAAGCTATTCAGCATTGGAACCGAAAATAATTAGGAATGAATGTGACATACCTCGCCTCTGCCTGTCAGAAGTGGAACGGCGAGGACGGTGCCCCCGTTGCCTACCTTGCATTTCATCCATGGTCATATCTTGACGGATGTGTTTTCTCCTACCACGCCGTATCCAATCTTTGTTTGGCTCAATTTTAGGGGTAGTGGTTGCAGGCCAATCTTCAGGATTGCCATAAGGAACAAACAATGCATTCCAAGTACTCAGAAGGTAGTCCACCCTATACCAGTGGGCAACAAATAGGTTGGGTGACCAGTTTCTATGACGACAAACCGGTAACACATGAGCGCACGGAATTCCAGTTAATTGGATACCTCTGCATGTACATTCCACTTTTCTCTCTGGCCCGACTGTCACGATATACTGGAACCTTCTATGAATAATTGACATAGTTCCATCCTGCATTTGGACCACTGGAACATATTCATTTGGGCCCGTGACTTGGTAATTACCTTCACCGTGCGAGTATGGGATGACATCCATTTTTGTAGCTTTCTCCCACCGTTTGGCGAGCTTAACATGTACCCGTCTGGAAAAAGGCTGTTCTGCATTGCTTTGCTCCGTCGCTGCCTCTCGCCGTTGAACAAACCACCTATTGCACTTGGCGAATGTCTCCTCTACAAGTGCAGCCACGGGCAACATTCGGCTATCCTTGAAGACAGCGTTCAGGGACTCAGAACCGTTTGTTGTCATGATACCAAATCGGTACCCTCCATCACAGGTCTGGAAAATTTTTTCAAAATTTGACAGCTCCATGACATCATCAGGACGTACTTTGCCCACTCTCCTCAGAAAAGCATTACACGTCGGATTTTGCTGCAATAGAACAAAGCAAAATTAGACGAAATGCATCTAAAAGAAACAAAAATGATATAAATTAGACATACCGAGCAAAAATCTTCGAACATCTCTTTCAGCCTTCTTGGCTTCTTCTTCCTGGCTCCTTGTTTGAACCTAGTTCCGTACCATTTGTCCTTCCCACACGCCTGGACCAGGTTATCTGCAACATGTTGGATACAATACCTGTGCACAAAATTATCCCTATCCCATCCGTATTCAGGTTTCAATGCAGCTTTGATACCCTTGTGTTGGTCCGATATAACACATACGAATCTATTCACACCAATCACATTAATCCTAAGCCAGTGTAAGAAAAAACCCCAGTTCTCTTCATTCTCCGTATGTACAATTGCAAATGCTAGAGGCAGCAATTGTTTATCGGCATCATAGGCGCAAGCCATCAAAAGTCTGCCCTCATACCGCCCAGAAAGGAAGGCTGCATCTATACTGATCACCGGTCGTAAGTAATCAAATGCGGTAATGCATGGTCCGTAAGCCCATGCCACGGCCCTGAATGTCTGAACACCTTCTTTGACCAGTCCTGTATTTTTATCGATGCTCGGACTTGTCAGAAATTGGTATTTTGAGCCGGGATTCGTGTAACATATCCCGATAAGCAATAGTTTCATAAAATTGTACGACTCTTCCCAACTCCCAAATTGCCGGGCAACTGCAATCTCACGACCTCTCCAAAGTTTGTTGTACTTCGGGGTTATACTGTCAAACCTAACCCTCACGCAGTGTGCCACACTCCGGATGCTCATAGTGGGGTCTTCCTTAATGCCTCTCTCGATGAGGTCTGCGATAATTGATGCCGTGAGTTGTGCATGGTCCGACCTTTCAAACTCAGATTCGCATGTGTGAGGCGTGTCTTGCTCAGTTATCATCCATGTATCTCCGGCATTTGTTGCTCTTGCCTTCAGTTTGAAACGACAACCCGTAGTGCTGCATCTAATTTCCAGCCGAGATGTGTCACTTCTCTTTGTATACGTCTCCTTGTTCTTGTCAACATGGTACTCTCTGATCTTTTTCGTCAGTTGCTTTTTACTTACGAAGTATTGGCCTTTTGCGAGCTCACTCCTGTACTCAACCCGACGACCATAGTAAGAAATATCTGCTTCTCGGAAAGCAGATGTGTCATTGAAGTTTACAAAAGGGTGAGTCTCATAGCGGCCACCCAACGGCATATTCTCTCTATTCTGCCTCACAGTGGGCTGTGTGTATTCTTCTTCTTCATCTTCTTCATCTTCTTCATCTCCTTCATCATTAATGTCACATTCTTCTTCCCCCAATTCATCCCCAGTTTGCAGATTCTCCTCCGGTATCTCGTTTATAAATTCAAATTCCGACTCGTTTGGATCTTCCTGTACTGGTGGCGGTCTGGGGTGAGGATTTGGTTCAGGCCCAGGTAAGGATGAAGGACCGTCATACATGGATATAGGTGGGATAAAAGGTGGAGATTGTACTCGTTGTGGGACAAAAGGTGGAGATTGGGGTGAATTCTTGTATATTTCTGGTTCCGGTTCTGGTACAGGCATTACGATAAAAGGAGTGTGTGGTTCATTATCTTCTTGATAATGTTGGGCAGCCGAATTTTGGCCTGAACTTCCGGCCCCTGGCTCTTCGCGAATTCTGCGTGCAAAGACTTCCAATAATGATTCGCCAGACCTCAAAACCTGCGCTATTAGACCTCTCAATGCCCCGTTACTCCCAATGTGATTTTGACATACTTTCCTGCGTGGACCATTCGGGCCTGAATTTGTAATTGGCAACGATTCCTATTGTAGCCGCTCGCTTCATAAATAAGCGATTGCAACTGCTCAAATGAGAAATTTTCATCAACCCAATACGTATTTGCTGCAGGTTTGGAGTAACGTACTCCATACTGGTCAGTTATGAACTTTCCTCCAAAATGTATTGAAATTGCAATAGACATGGCCAATAAACTACATTCATAAATAACAAATATTTGGTCAGTTTACTGATTTCAATTGTGAACAGTTGTGAATAGTCGTATGTGAACAGTAGTGAACAGTAAATACGTATGTGAACAGTAAATGTGAACAGTAAATACGTATGTGAACAGTAAATACGTATGTGAACAGTATTGTACAGTAAATACGTATGTGAACAGTAGTGTACAGTAAATACGTATGTATTAACAGTAAATACGTATGTATTAACAGTAATTACGTATGTATTAACAGTAAAGACGTATGTGAACAGTAAATACGTATGTGAACAGTATTGTACAGTAAATACGTATGTGAACAGTACTGTACAGTAAATACGTATGTATTAACAGTAAATACGTATGTACTAACAGTAATTACGTATGTATTAACAGTAAATACGTATGTAAAAAAAATTACCTGACGACTTCTCCGTCTCCTTCTCCTCCTCTTCCTTCAGCTCCCTCTTCCTCTCCTTCCTTCCTCTCCCTCTTCCTTCTCCTCTTCTGTTCCTTCCTCTCTTCCTTCTCCTCTTTTTTTTTCACTTCTCTCCACGCAGCTCTCCTTATATAAGTTTTCAAAAAAAAAACAGAGATTCGGGACGCTAGGATTCCTAGCGTTCCGAATTAAAATTTCCGGACGCTAGGATTCCTAGCGTTCTGAATTAAGAATTCGGAACGCTGATATTCCTAGCGTTTTGGGTAAAAATAAAAATATTTTAAAAACCTGGTTATTTATATTAAAATATATTTTTTTTGGATAAAAATAAAAATCACGGCCCAACAACTCTTCCAGCTACTTGTTCTTTCCTCACCAAATTTAACATAAGCGTGGTTTGTTCCATGCTCCAATTATGGCCTCAGTGCCTTTGTGCTGCTTTTCTAGTTTGGCTTTTCAAATGATTCCCTGAGGGATCCATGCCTAATTCCATGCACATTCATATATGTTTTCAACAAAAAGCCAAATCAAACTAAACATATATATATAATTTCATAGTTATACCAAAAGAAAGAAGGACCAGGATGCAAAATGCATCACAGAAATGCTATTAAGTATTAAGAGAGATTGACTATGCACCAGCATTGATGTCAAAAGAAATTAAACCTTATTAACTATCTGAAATTATGACATACATTGGTGAATCGCTTCCGGGCACTGCAATTATGACAATTTATAGATGGAACCACTTCTCCGACGACAACAATTGCATAGAGCATCCAAAAGCAAGTTGAGTGCATCAGTCTCAGGTGGGGTTTTTCGTTCTAATTTTTTTTTTTTTTAATATTTTCTTCAAATGGGTCAAGTGCTTGCATTGTCAGTATACTCTCTCAAGTGGAAACCCTCTTCACTGTTTAGTTGAATGCAAGGCAAATCAAGTGCTTTTTCTAAGCTTTCACCTACATTGATGGTTGCAACTAATAGTTTCATAAACTCTATTAATAGTCTCTGAATTTTGATGGCCAATCCTGTCCGAGGTGGAAAGCACGGGGGCCTTAATATTCGTGTCAAAACAGATCTGACTGTTAGGATTTAAAATCAAAATTTGAGTTACTTTAGTGATTGAATCCGCGGTCCTCACACACACGCATCGTACGTAATTTAAACTATCTCAAGTTCTGAACAGATGATTTAGAATTTAGATCAACCTAAATTCCAACTTAATTCAAACTTAAAATAAATATTATTTTAGATCGATTTAATAACTTTTAGTTGAAAAAAAATAAAAATAAAGACTAAACTTCTGATTCATTTACTTTTCAATCAAACACATGTTATATGATGATATCTTAAGTCGTTTTATTTGGATCTATTTATATAGCATGAATTTAGAATTTAATTTTGGGATTAAAAAATCTTAAGAAGTTTATTAGCGTGTCTATTATTCAATACTTGGAAAAATTCTATTTTAAAAATTGGAAAAAAAAAATCACGTTCTTAAAGCAATTATGGAATAGATTCATATGATCATTGATACCTCGCATATTTAGTCCTTTTTAGGCCTGTTTTAGTACCAAATTCGTGCCCTAATTCACCAGAATCATGTGCATTTCATCGATATATCTTTAGAATTTGGTACTGCTGAGTGTTTGTTTGTTTTCTGCAGGTTTGGAGCAAAACACACGAAAAAACGGCGATTTGGGATGATCTGGTACGGCCCTTACCAAGTTTGGTACGGGTCTTACCGAACTTAGCCATTTTTCAGCTCATCACGCCTGGTACGGCCTGGCCGTACCAATTTGGTACGGGCCGTACCTAAAGGCGGCCTGACAGATTCAAATTTTGGCAAAGGCTATTTAAAGCGGGGAACTCTCCAATTTCGACATACATTCCATTCCAGATCTAATTGAGAGCACAGTAAGAGAGAGAAAGAGAGCTAAGGAGCTAGGAGCAAGAAGGAAGGAAGAGGAAAGAGGCGAAACTCGACGGATCTAGCTTCCTCCTCTCGATCCCTTCGATCCATGGCTATCTCTATCCCTTTTATTGTATTTTTAGATCAGATCATGTGCTGCGAGTAGTTATTTTAGTTTCTAGGGTTTAGAGATGGATTCTTGATTTGTTTTGACTTTCTTTGACTTGTATCTTGTATGAACTCTTTTGATTGATTGATTGTGATTTCTTTGCTATCTTTTGCTTTGATTGCTGTGATTGTGTATGATGAACCTCTAGGATTAGATCGAACCTATCAAGGTCATGTGATCATCTCAATCTCTCAACCAAATCAATTGTTTAGGGTAGACTTGTTCGAATTGAAGCCGAGAGGTTGAATTCTCCTCTAATCGACAGATTAGAGGGTGCCTTAGGTCTCCAATCAACCAGTTAGGGTAGATCTGTACCAACACACGAGAGTTGAGGTGTAGAAATCCCTAAAAGGCAATCAATTGCATTCCAACCTAGATCTTGATCCAACAAACGACAGTTGAGGCTTAGGAACCTTAGGTATGGTCAATTGAACCTTTCCAAAGAGTTTAGCACAAGGTACCAGCAATGAATGCATCAACTCGAACTGGTAAGCTCTGTTCTGGCAAGCCAGTACGGGTCTTACCAGAGTGGTGCGGCCTTGCCTTACCAAGTGGAGTACGGCCTAGCCGTACCAACTTGGTACGGGCCGTACCACTAGAGGCAGATCACAGATGAAATCTGAAACCCTGGAAACGCCTTTTATCCATAATCAAAACACAATTTACATTTCTTCTAGCATTTTATTACATTGTTTGAATTGCTTGAATTGACCTTTTTAGGAACTTAAATACCAAACCAAAACCTTCTCACTTCTAGTTTTTAATTGAGTTTGGTAGATTCTAACCAAGTAATTGCCCGTCCCTGTGGATCGATACCCGATTATACTACTCGATAGGGGTTGTCCACTTGCAACCCTTACTCGTGAAGTGTAAACGCGGTTTTAAAAGGTACGCCCTCAAGCGTACTGAAACTTGCGTTGCGCTTCTGCGCGAACAATCATGGTTTGGGACTTTGGGTTTTATCAATTTGTAACCCCGAAATTTTTATTTATACCATTTTAACAAAATAAATTAATAAAATAACCATCGTTTCTGGTCAATTCTAAATCTAACACGGCCGCAGAATGCCGGAGCGGACCTCCATATGGGGCCGCAGTATGCCGGAGCGGCCCCTGTTTTTTTTTTTAATCTGATTCTGAAGTTGATTATGATTTTGTTTTGAAAATTTTTATCAAAAATGTAAAGTTTGTACTGGAAGTTGTGTGTAATTACGTATGTTTGAAATGTCGTTTAATCTGAAATTGTTGTTCGTCGTTTGTTTGATCAAAAGAAACATTACAATAGAAAGTCATATAAAGAAGCATACAATAGAACAATGCTAATGTTATCGGAAATTACAAATACGTCTAATTAACCGAAAATAAACAACATTTCTACGAGTACAATTAAAAAAGCAACATTAACTCTCAATCTCGTGCAGCTCGAGCAGCTCTGTTTTGTCTTTCTTGTGTATCTCGGCCGGCTTGGTGTCCTCTTCTCCTATTATGTAGAACGTCCATCCACATCGGAATTCTGTCGTGCTGTCTTCTGCCCACAGCAATATTTTTTTTCTCTGGAACAAGGACCGGGCCATCGTGTTGAGGCCATTCCGACTGATTTCCATAGACATGCCATTGTGCGCTCCATGTGTTGATCAGTGTATGGATGTGATAGTAGTGACTTACAAATACGCCAGGGTCGATGCCTCGGAGACGACACACGGACAGAACATGAGAGCACGGTATTCTCTCCAATTGAGGCTTCTGGCACGTGCAAGTTACCGTGTGATCATCCCCGATTATCACCGTGTATTTGTAATTGGCCTTGATAAACCGACCAGAATCGTCAGGTATGAAAGCGTGAACTCTCTCCTGTGTGGAGGTTACCTCGAACTCGTTGTTGTTTCCAAAGCCCCCCAGCGTCTTCATTTTATCGGACCTCTCGAACCGTTTGTTGATCAGCTACGAAAAATTAAAAAATAATGAAGAAGTCAGATTTTTTTAACAAAGTTCATTAAATTAAAAATTATGAAGAAAGAACTACAAATAAAAGTACCTGATGCACACGACACGAGAATTGTTGACCTTGACTGACTTCCTATTCTGCTTTGGCCCTCCTTTGCGCAAACCATGTCATACATTTGTAAAATGTGTCTTCAATTATTGCTGCAACCGGTAGCCTACGAGAGGACTTGAAGACCTTATTAAGCGACTCGGACCCGTTTGTAGTCATGATGCCCCAACGGTAACCACCGTCCAGTGCTTGGAATATCTTCCATGGTTTGGGGCACTCGTTCTCATCTTGATCCAAATATTTACCCACCCCGTCCAGCCAATTGAGGGCAATGCCACATGCCTGCCCCATTGCTTGCATTCCTTGCTCGTACCTCCTCATTTTCCTCTTAGCCACACATATTCTAAAAAAACAGATTGCCTTATCACTGCAACCGTTCTTCTTCATGTTCTCGGCTATGTGAGTAGCACAAAGACGGTGAACACATTGATCCTCATCCTCCTCGTTCCACTCCATATCATCTTGTCTGAACACCTTCTTGATACCCTTTCCCCTATCAGTGATGACACACATGAATCTGGAGCGGATTACATTACGGCACAACCATTTCATGAACCACGCACAATCGTCATAACTCTCAGATTCTACCAGTGAAAAAGCCAACGGGAGGAGCTGATTTTCAGCATCGTACCCGGTTGCAATCAACAACTTGCCTATGGTAAAATAAATTTTGTAAGAGCCAAAATCAACTAAAATAAATAAAGTGAAAACAATCAAATTAGTTACCTTTATGCCGGCCTGACAGGAAACATGCATCAACTGTGATGACCGGTCTGATATGTTGAAAAGCAGCTATGCACGGTCCAAATGCCCAAGCCGCCTTATGAAAATACCTCCATGGTCCAGGTTCACCAGTGAGATATGAGGTCACCTCAAACAATGTTTATGTCAATAAATTTAAAAAAATAAGTTCAATTTTTGATTGATAATGAAATGACGTAAAAATTGAAGGAACAATGTAGTACCTGGGTTGCTTCTTTTGATTGCCTCCAACAATGGAACTACCAGAGCGTATGACCCCTCCCAACTGCCAAATTGACGGGCTATTGCCAACTCACGGCCACGCCATAGTTTGTTGTACACCGGTTTCTGACCGTTGTACCTTTCAGCAACAGCAATTCGGACAGCCTGAATACTCAAGTCGACATCGTTCCTCATCGTAACTGTCCTTGCACTTGAACCTCATTCTTGTGCGGTCACTGTGCGTAGGTTTTACCTCTTTGTTGCAAAGGATGTGAAACCTGGCAATTGCGCTCTTCATTTCCTCTTTTGAGTCATATGTTTGTCCCTCGGACAATTCATTCTCATACTCTGCCCTACTTCCAAACAAACCCGAATTGGCTTCCATAAACCCTGATGTGTCGTTGAAAGCATGAATCGGGTGCTGAAACCCGCGATCCATTATCCGAAACCCGCGATCCATCTTGAAAGTCCTTGGTTTGCCGAGCACAGGCCCGGTATCTTCCTGGTCAGAATAATCGCTCATACCCTCAGGATCAACAGGACCCCAATTTTCCTCTGCCTCTAGTATTTCCGGATCCATTTCTTCATCGGATTCATCCGGATCACAAGTTTGACCCCAATGAGCGGTCCGACTAGATGAAGGCTGGTCCCTCTGAACTGGGGCCCGACGGGAGGGTCGGTCCCTCTGAACTGGGGCCCGACTACTGGACGGTTGGTCAATTTGGACAGGGGACGGACTAGAGCCGGATGAGTTACCCCGACTACGACCCTGGATTAACCTCATAGCTGGGTTCGAACGCCGGGCTCTGGTAACCTCCACATATAGGTCAATTATCTTGTATGCACCCCCAGAAAAATTCATGGTTTGGTTGTACAATACCTGCCAGACTCCCTCATTTTGAATTGGAAATAGTTGGAACCAGGTTTGTGCCGAACTAGTCGGCATGCTAATTTTGGCATCAATTTTAAGGTCATACTGACCCTGATCCAACCCCAAATTCTGACATATACTTGATTTAAGTCTCAAATAATCAGTACCCGGCAATACCGGGATCACAGTAACAGGTCCAATACTATATTAAACCCCGTTAGGACCTGTTAAAACATCCCCACCAGTGTAGATGGATACCATAAGAGCCATTTTTCCAATTCAATACAGAAGAAACCTACAATTAAAAATTAACTAAATTAATTATTCTAATTAATTATTCTAATTTAATTATTGCTAAATTAATTATTCTAATTAAATTATTAATCTACTGAAATAAAAATAAAAAATTTAAAAGAAGAGAGAAAAAACTTACAGATGAGAGAGCTAACTCAGGAGAGAGAAGGTGTGAGAGTGTGGAATGAAATTTCCCTGTCATTTTCGGGATATAAAGAACAGGGTCCGCTCCGGCATAGTGCGGACCCGGGTCCGCTCCGGCATTCTGCGGCCGTGTTAGATTTAGAATTGACCAGAAACGATGGTTATTTTATTAATTTATTTTGTTAAAGTGTTATAAATAAAAATTTCGGTTTGTAACCATTGGATTGAAAGGTTGAACTCAAGATTAATTTTGACAACTTAAGAAACACACAATACACTAGTTTTAAGCCTTCACTTTTAGTTTTAGATGATATTTGATTGAGGCATAAGTTAGTTATTTCAATTTAAATTCCCCCAAATGCTGAACATTCGGTTCAAAAATTAACTAGAAAATGTTTGAATATCCTTTATATTTTGGGTCAACTACAAAGCCTTTAATATGATGTTGGGTATATGTATTTTGGGCCGAATTAAGACCCATTTTCGTCTTGTTAGCAGCCCAGATCTTGCCCCCTCTCAATAAAAATCTATTAACTTGATGTAGGAAGGCAAAGACAAAGAGGAAAATGACCACGTGAAAGCTATTGAACAAACAAAGATGAAATTTTATATTTTTTGGTATTCTCGTTACGAAAAGGAACTTGTGCAAAATGTAAATGTGAAGCAAAGAAATGTAAAAGGTTTTTGTTCTTTTGTAAATTAATCATTGTGGCTTTCTATGTTGCACGTTGTTACAGCAGTTTCCATCTATTGGCATATGAAATTCACACATACATTATGCATACATACACGATGTGTGTGGGTATTGTTATTAAGTTATTAAAAGGCATCTAAAATCGCAAGTGCGGTCGGCAATTGCGGATAAGATCAATGCTAATAAGTTATTAGAAGGTACATATATATTATACCAATTACCAAGCAAAGTTAGATAGGGAACTATCATGCTTTCTGCTGCATTAAAAAGAAAATCTTTTCAAGCGCATGAAGAAATAAGATAATATTATTATTATCAAAGTAGCGAAATCATTATTTAATGAGGTCAATAATATACTTGTATCTCCCACTCCCAGAGCAATTTGATATTAATTATTCAATCGATAATTAAGAAAAACAAATTAGAAGAGATAAAAGCATAAATTAATCCAACAAAAATTAAGCTCAACTTATTTCATCAATATATCTTTGTTTTATATATCTCACATCAAACGACACATGCAATTGCAATTGCAGCACAAACTATTTAGTATATAATTATATATATATTAACATACATACACCAGTTGTTACCTGTTAATTAATATTCCACACAAATCAAACTATTTACTTACTGTATATTAACATACTAATTCGCCAAGCAAGATCGATCAAGAAACATCAGCTCAGCAACCTATTTGGTCCGATTCCCTTTGGTTCGCCGCCGCTAGTGCGGTCCAAGCCGGTTCACCAGAGCCAATGCATTACTTGTTGCTTGTGCCGCATTGGCCACCTTTTTCTTTATGGCTACCGTTACCCGGGAACTTGGCGACTGCGAAAGCGAGTCAAGGCACGTCTGCTCACCCGTGAGGGCCCCACTAGTCCAAGTCTGCACATTGCTTAAATGCCATGCAAACCGGGCACTCGTGGCCCGACACAACCGAGTCATTTCTTTGAGCGACCGTTTCAACAGATCCGCACTATCTTTCAAATTGTCGATGCAGTCTCGTATTGCGCCATCTTGATATGTTGACTGCTCGGTTTTGGAGAAACTGTTTGGTATCGGCCTGGCTGATATGTGAGCCACAAATCTAGATACAGAACGGGCCTTGTCAGCGCTGACTTTAAGTGCAGCCAAGGCAAGTTGGCGGGGGCTTCGTTTGACAGATGGTGCGTATTTGGCGAGGGACGTGTAACAAACATCAGGATAACTGGTGCTTTTACAAGACCGGCGCACAAAATCGGCCTGGTTGGATGAAGCGGCTGAGATGGTGACTGGACCGGCCAACAAGTAGATTGTGGTTACTACGAGGGTTGATGCAAGTGAGAATAAACTGCTTCGTTTCATGTTCTCCTTTCTTGGTTTTCCTCTCTCTGTCTCTCTTACTCTCCCTCTGTCTCATAGGTGGAGGGGTTTTAAAGTCACAGTTGAGCTTTGTTATCTCCTTGTCCAGTTCTCCTGCAAGTGGGGCCCTCTGTTCTCACCTTCCGAGGTACAACTTGAGTAGTTGCCATGTCACGGGTCTTCGTAATTTTGTTTATATGATGGTACAAGCCACAAGCCACAAGCCACAAGCCACAAGCAAAGGCTAAGCACCTAATTAAGCAGCCTATCTATTTTCTTTAGAGACCGATCGATAACAATAATCAGTGTAGGCTGGTTTTAGCTAGGCTACCTCAATAATGAGGTGTACTAAGTCATTTATAAGCATCAATATAAATTGAATCATATTTAGAAAAAAAAAGAAATCAATATATTTATTGATAAATGAGTCCACAGCGAGCGAGCACAAGTTTAATTATTTTAATTTTTAAGGATAAAATATTGATATTAGATAATATATTGTGTCTTTTATAGACCGTAAATGTAAATTTAATTATGTTGAAGCTATGAGGCACCACCATTGTGTCCCAAGAGATTCCCCCCATGTCTGTGTCAGATAATTGTATTTGGGAAGCATTATTAGCTGCTTAGAAAAATACCAGAAAATTAGACCATTTACTCCCTTGTACACAAACCAAGCAAAGGTGGAGCCACCCCTTGCATCTTCCTATGGAGACACAAGCACATGGCACTTGACCCATTAAAATGCCTTCTGTGGTTATTTTATTCCCATCTTTTTATATTAAAAAACTTTAAAATTGTGAAATCAAATTACAAATATTTTTATTCATGACAAATGTTAACTCTTTGAAACAGAACAAAACAGTAGGAATGACAACTTTTTGTCATATTATAATTTTTGAAATAGAATTTCACCGATGTTTCACAGATAAGGACTAATATTATTAGTGCTTCGTCTCGTTTCAAAACACTAACAGTGTTAGCATTTGGACTATGAAAGAAAATAATATCACGGATTTTTTTAAACAATGCTACAGATTAAAAGAAAATAATGTCACGTGATATATAATGCAATATATCTTCAAGAGCAGTTAACGATCATTGTCATGAAAGCGAAACTTCTTAACAAGAATAATTGGAAGCCTATTTGTCCCATGTTAATAATCTACCAGACTTGGCACCAAATTTCTGCCTAGCTTTTGTTTTTCTTTCACTCCCCTATTGTTCTGGAATCTTCGAATGTCACGTGGAGGTGGATGTACGTCTCGTAGGTTACACAATTTTAATTTTTAAGATTTGAACTATTGATAATTTAAATTCTTGCATAATATTGCAATCAGACCCCTATTGATGTGGCATATGCATATCAGGTAAGGAGAACCACCTTTAGTTTCTTAACAGTAGTGCCATTTTACGACTGGGAGAGAAAAATATATTGTTCTTTAATCATTTCTCTAGTTGATTATGGGGTAGAGGCATTAGGAAAGATTGACAAGAGATCATGACAGGTTGTCCCAACTCCCAGAAAGTGGAGCTCGTACCAATTCAGCTGAGAGAAGGGCCCACATGGAGGAAATAGGATGCTGGATTAAAGGTAGTTACCAATTTGTTTTGTGGTGTAATGCTCAAGAGAATGAGAGTAGCATCACAAGTGAAATTTAGCTTTGCATTTCAATTGTATCTGCTCTCTATTATCAATATGTAATTTCTCAGTTCCATTCAAGGTCTTTTGTGAAGGGAAAGAATAACATTGTTCTAGGGGGCGAGCTGCATCAATTTGATCAAGATTTGAAATTCTCAAGTATATGATTTAAACCAACCATAAAAATACTGACACAATGCTCATCTGCCACAGGGGAACTATAAAATCAGTGCTCAAAAAATACAAAGACATAATTAATAATTAAAAAAAAATTACACAACTGGCAGATTACTATTAGAAGTTCAAAGCATAGAACAACACTAATAACAACAATACAGCATAATAATATCTACAAATTCAGTCTCTGCTCTCCAAGTAATACTAAGCACACACATTCTAGCCCAAATGACCAATACAGTCTTACCCAGTCTCTCTTAAAACTCTAATCAGCACACAAAACCCCAGACAGATAAACTTTGGACTGTACCACACTGGTACCAATCATGAAGCCTGGCATGACCATGAGACCAACCTTAGGCCTCTCTGCTCCCTCCCCAGACATAACTACATCTTTGACTACACTCTCCATATAAACCTCAGAAAACTCAGTGCCTTGTTTTACCTGGAAAACCCTGACTTTTGGCTCAAACGAGTGCGCCAGTCGATGCAGAAGCCAGACAGACTTTGCCATTCTGAGAAAGGCCTGATAAAACGGGGTCCGCGGGTGGCCTCCACTCATGACATAATTCCTTTGATCCATATTTCCAAAAAATGAACCTTCCATTTTTTGGTGCACAACAGTTAAGTACCTAGCCCGGCAAAACTTCCCAAATATCGAATCTGGGTTCTGGCTAAGCACATCTAATGGGTCCATAGCCCGGACCGCTAAAAACTGGTGGAAGAACACCTCATTAGAAACAGAAACATTTCCGTTTCCGTTTTCAGTTCCATGTCCAGATTTCACGGAAAAACTCTCCTCTTGAAACCCAACAAACATCCTTTGACAGATGTAAGCCTCAAATGCGTATTTCTTGTGAGCCCGCTTTGCATAAACCACTCCTGAGCCCACTATGGAATCAGCAGCAGCATCTAGATCCCATCCTGCAGCCTTCATCATATTAATCAATGGCTTAGAGAAATCGTGAATGGATTTATAGGCAGCTTCTACAGTATTTGTGAAAAGATTAGGGGTTAATTCAACAGAAAAAAAGCTCTCCTCTTCTTCTTCATTTTCTCCATCCTTTGTGTGGAGGCCTCTTTGTTTCAGTTTCTTTTCCAATTTTGCCTTTCGACTTTTGGCCTCCTCAATTTGGGACTGCAATTGGGTTAATTCAGTGTCTCGGGTCTGGATTTGGGTCTGAAACTTCTTTACCATGACTTCATACGTTTTCAGTAAGTTTTGCTGTTGTTGAATCTCTGTAAGAAGGCGTGCATCTTGAGGTGTAGCTGAGATGGTTTTAGGGTTACGGTCCCTGTAATAAAGGTTCAGAGTGATTATTAATATAATGCGGAACCATATTATACCACTGAAAAAGCCTAGTAAAGTACTAAGCACAAACTACAATCACCAGCTGCATCTCATTATGAAGCCATCTGTTAAACATATAAAGTACACTCAAAGGCCCGGCTTAATTCACATAACAAAGGTAAGGCAAATAATCAGTACAATTAAGGCAATTTACCAAATATAAAAAAATACAATATGCGCATTTTAAAATTCATAAGCTTCAACTAAATTTCCCAAATTCAAAATCCATTCCAAACATATCAATTCAATTTAACTACTTAGGGCTTGTTTGGATTGCATAGTATTGCATAGTATCAGGTAGGTTAAAAATTAGAATGGGATTAGTAATAGCTGTTTGGATGTGCTAGGAAGTTACAGGAATCATTTATAGAACAGCGAGTTTAGCTCAGAGGTTTCGGCTTGCTTGTGTTCAACCTAAAAGTTCAACCCAATAGCCACTCGCTTGATTAAAAGTCAAGCTAAATCCAAACTGATTTGATCTATCACCCCCACACCCCCCCCCCCCCCCCCCCCCCCCAAACCTCATGCTCCATCCAGCAGCTCTTTCTCTTCCTCCTTATGAAGCAGATACATGGGGCATGAGGGGTGCAAACGGATCGGATATCCATAAATATATCCATATTTTTTTCATAATATATCTAAACTATACGGTATACATCTACTTTTCTGATGCGAATAATTAAAATATATCATATCCGTATCCGCACGGATATTCGGATGTCCGTATCTAATTTCCGGATATGGACGGATAATATAATATCCGATCCGTTTGCACCCCGCATCTTAAGCTCCACCATTACCAACCTCACACAAAGGTGCCTCAAGCTACTGGACCAAAACAAGCTACTAGTGAACAATGCGAGCAACTCCGAACAGTAGCAAGCCAAAAACGATCTCAATATTCATGTTGAGACTCATTCAAGTTTGAGATATCAAGCTAGCTTGGTTCGACTTCAAGCTTGATCCGAACTCAAGCCGAATCCAGCTCACTGGATCAGCTCCTTTTGCGACCCAAGTTGTTAGGTTAGGATGGAAATTGTATAGCAAAGTTTAGAGATTAAACACTAGGCCCTGAGCTAAGTTTTGATTAAGATTTGATGGTAATGTTGCCGGGGATCTGGAATTTCTTTTTTCCTACTTTTGTACTCCAAAATACTGAATCAGTATATGAGATATTGAAATGCTTGATAAAGTTTGATTCTTGGTAGAAATTGTTTTTTTGTTTATTTCATGGAAGAAGTTAATTTTGGTCATTGTAAAGTTATTCAACTAAAATGGAAATCTAATTATTTTGGGGTGTTGTAATTACACCTGACTTTTGAAGTGATCATGTTTTATTGTTTTATTTTCTTAATCTTTTTGGGTCTGAACACATCAGCTGCTTCAAAAAAAAAACCTATCTGAGTGTTTTTACAGAGCTGATAAAGATTATTTTAATTAAAGATCAGGGCACATTAGGAATTCTCTTTAGATTGAGGCCAGTATATTTGATCGTTTTAATATTACTGGGCTCTCTTTTGTCATTATGAGAAGAATACTTTATTGTCATTTAGTAAGGAAAAGGCAACAGAACAAAAGAGTTATTTTGACAGAGGCAAAAGAGAAATCCAAGATGATTTACCGGAATTTGAGAATTTCTAAATATTCCTGCACATATTGTGCACAGTCCTGCAATGCACCCCACACTGTCATGCAATTTCATATCAATTCCAAAGAATGTAGAATAGGACTGTTAGCAGACCCAATTAAATTCCTATTCTGTAATAACCCAACTATTTTTAAGCAAGCAAAACTATTCCTAAGCAATCAAAAGAAACCGTTGGTGGCAATAACTGTCAGAAGATGGGATTTTTTTGTTTCAATTTGTTTTGGACAGGTACATTGTCCATTGATAGCAGAACCAACTCCTTTGTCCTCTGTCTTGCCCCCCCACCCCACCGAACAAACCACCTCATGTGGTGGTGATTAGAATAGCTACTGATTCTGTTCCACAAAAAAACAACATAAACCAATCATCTGCTTGCCGGTTAAGGGACCAAATCATCCAAACAACTCCTATTGGTAACTTACCAAACAAATCAGATCACGTGAAAATCTACTCAGCAGCTCAAAGTTTGGTTTTGAATTCTGGGCTACTGGAATTACAGTTTGGAATTTATCATATAAGAAAATCACTGAAATGCATGGAAGCTATGATTGGCAATAATAAGGCCAGGTTCTTCAATGCTGGATTTGGATCATAATTTTTTATTTACTCATGTTTTTTTAAACAAGCAGCAAACAGCTGCCAGCTTCCTCACAAAACTGAATTACAAACTACCAGAAACATCATATTATAAGAAGCAGCTTCTACCCAAACTAAAAACCCATCCAAGATTGTATTAAGCTCTCTATTTCAGCGGGTATTGAAAGAGAAGTAAACACTAAGCATCACACATAAATCTTCACACTACAACCTTGAACAAACACATAACAATCGGCACCAATGCAAGGGATAACCCCAGTACCAGATACCAATTGACACTTTTTTATTCCTAATCCAGCATCTAGAAGTCTGATTGAGATTTCAGTCATAATATGACCCAAAGTTGTCAGCTACACTGTTTCACAACCAACACAAGACCACACAAATGGCACAAAGGAGCGTTTACTAGCAATAGTTTAAAAAGGATGTAATGTCTCTTTCTATATTTGGAAACTTTTAATTAAATCATTATTTAATAAATTTACCCTTGTGTATACCTATAGGTGTGCTTAAGTTCAGACAGTTTGGTGAGCTCTTCTATAACAAGCTTATCAGCCGCCTGAATCCGGTCAGGGTCATAAGGTGTGTGTGCATCTTGGAGCTGGATATAAGCTGCCTTCAGAGAGGATATGTTGCTAAATATCTTCGCAATAAGGGAATCCATGGAACTGCTATTCTGATTATTTACGCTTTCATCCAGAGGCTGAGGATACACTTTATCATTATTTTGGTTCTCCTTCTGTCCAGCTCTTAGCATACTTCCTCACTCTTCTCAATGAACTTTCTTTCTACTTGGTCCTGCAGATTAACAATATAAATTAAAAAAATATTTGGTTAAATCAGACAAGCAAAACCCAATGTAATAAAATGAGATCGAGCACAACTAAATTAAGTATAATCAGTCTGATCAGTCATTAATTTGATACGAGACGACAACGCATTCCATTGTTGCTACCAGAGACGGAGCTAAGTGGTGGCCAGCGTGAGCCCGGCCCATTCCATTGTTGCTACCATGGAATGTATGAGAATCAATCGGCACCCCGCGATCCGATTATTTGTTGATTTTCCAAACCGACTGGCCGCTTTTTCTAAACAAAAAAAAGAAACCCTAGGAATGGAAGAGACTCACCTCCGACTCCGAGTGACGCCAATTCTTCCTTCTAGTCTTAGTCTGTGTTTGAGTGACTGAGTGCTCAGATTTGATTTTGTTTTTTTACCGATCCCCCTATTGGAGATCGGAAGAGAAAATGAGGGTAGCGTAAAGGTAAATTTCGTTAATTATGAGGAAGAAGAAGATGGGTCCGTCTGGTCACTCTTGCTGTGATACTGTGATCTCAAAGGTTAGAGTAGAATTAATTTATCATTGTAATTTTAATAATTTCAATTGCAAATGTTAAGTATTTATTTATTTTGTTAAATTAATAATTTATCTAAAAGTTTCGCAGAAACTTTTATACTTACTTTTTGCAAGTTGTATGAGCCGACATTTTTATTAATATCCAAAGTTAATTACAAATTAATAATTATACCCCGGTTTATCCGGTTTTTCCAAAAATATCCAAACCGGCTACAAAATGGCTGGTTTTCTCTCCCCAGAAGCCGGCCATTTTATGGCCAGTTTTCTATTTCTTTTTTTACACACAAACCATTTTCTTCTTGTATATGATCTGCTTTGTGATTATGTAGTGTAATTTTATTTTGTCATTGTATTGTAATATTATTTTCTTGACTATTTTTCTGAGTACTTGTGTCACTCACACTGACTCGATTTATTTTGAAATGCGCCAATTGGTGTGCCTTTAAACTTTAAAATACTTATTCTGTTGTTTAAAGCACTTATTCAATTTTTTTTAATATTTTATATTGTACTATTATTGTTATTGTTGTAATATTTTCTGTTTAGCATTATCATGATAATTTATTTAATCTGAAAAATATAAAAATAATACTATAAAAGCACACATACAAAAGAACCGAAATATAAGATAATTCAAATATATCAAATATAAATAGTACAAAACTAGTCACGATACTACTAAATAAAAATGACAAAAATATAAGTGTTTTTGTTAATTCTAAAAATAATTCTTTTTACCACGTCAGCAAAATAAAAATGTATAGGTCAAACTATTCTTAAATTGATGTCAACAAAATTGTTGAATTGTTGATGTGACAAATATTTATTTTACGATTACAAAGATGGATATACACCTAGGCCGTTGCTGTTCCGAAAAAATAACAATTTTGTTGGCTCATCAATTACTTAAAATTATTTTTTGAATCTGGCTAGTTACGCTAGTATGATATTAGTATCATTTTCATTTATATAACACTAATTTCAATACAACTTCAAACGATAAATTCAAACCGTTCAAACCTATATAATTCATCAGTTGTGTGTTTACATACAAAATTTATATTTTTTTTGAATTTATTTAGTATCAAGTCAAGGAGTCAAATGTGGAAGTTTTAAGTGAATTTTAATCAGTGTTTTAAATAGCGCGCTATAGCGTTTTTGGACCCTAAACGCTAAGCTATGACATCAAAATGCGCTAATTGAGCTATGGCCGCTATAATGCATAGCATGTAGCGCAAATAGCGTGCGCTATGCATAATGGGCTTTTTTAGACAATTTATATGGGCTTTAAATAAAGATCCAAAAAAGTTAAATAAAAGCCCAAACCGAAATCAATTAAAAGCTTTGTTGCTACTTGCTACAGATCTTTTAATTTGCCCAAACCGAGAAAGAAACCCTTGCTACAGGTCTAGGTTATTTTGAAATTTGAATAGAAAAAAAAAATAGATTATGTCATGAATCATGATGCTTAAGATATTTTGAATAGAAAAAGATCGAAAGTTTATGATATTACTATGGATATTTTGAACCGCAATTTAGACTTTGTACTGGTTCAATATGAATATTATAATTTCTTAATTAATTTGGTGTTATTTATTGTTCTATGAGACTTTAGATAATGTAGATATTTAATACAAATATATAATATAATTTTTGTAAAAAAAAAACGCTATGTAGCATAGCTTTCGCCTATAGATACGCTATTTGCTATAACTTTTTTTGTAGCCTTCCCGCTATGACGCTATAAACGCTATTTAAAACATTGATTTTAATGCATTCATTTTTCAATATTTTTTTCTACTTGACTTGATACTAAAATAACTCAAAAAATATATAAATTTTACATGTAAACGCATCACTCATAGAGTAAATTGGTTTGAACGGTTTTGATTCGTCGTTTGAAGTCTATCCAATATATTTTGGAGTTGGTGTCATATGACACCAATGTCATACTAGCCTGACTCTAATAATATGATCCGAATTTTTTTTTTACAATATTTCAAAATTCTGATCTTACCATTGGTTTTTACAAAATTCATATGTTACCACGTGCACACCATGGTTCTGCGCATGATAAAGTGGGTAAAAATTGAATTGGCTATGGTAGAAAATCATGCGCAGCACCAATCTGTGCATGACTCCTTGGTCATGCGCAAAACTACGGTGTGCACGTGGTAAGTTCTTAATTTTGCATAAATCAGTGGTAAAGTCAGAATTTTGAAATATTGAGGTGGTAACTAAAAAATTCCGGTTATATGATTGGGTTATTATTTTTAGGCTTTGAATTTCTGTCTTTAAATATTAACAATTTTAAGAAAACTGATATAAATTAATTAAAATAATATCATATCTTGCAGGATTTATAAAAGAAAACTTGATATTGCACAAACAAATTACTTTATAATGAATATTGAAAGTTTCCACTTATCTTATGAATTTTTTGGTACTTCTATTTTTTTTATACTTTATCCACTCCAACATGACCTAATTATCATGATATGATTTTCGGATATATATGATTTATCTCAATGCTATTTATTTTTTAAATTTACTACTAGCTCTATCAAGCCTTTTTATTTTACTTTTTTAATGCATGCACTGTAATAAATTATAGTCTTACAGGAATGAAATCTATGCCTTAATATAATTTCAACAAACTAATTTTTTTATATTTTTTTTATCTAGCATAAAATAAAGTCTTTTGGAAAATATTGATATTTAATACGTCTCAAGTAGGGATAATAAAACATTCCATGGCTCACCCGGTTTGAGGGTTTTTTTTTTTTTCATCTGAATCTAGTTTTTGCTCATCTGAATCTAATTAATCTTTATTGAAATTTAAAATATTTTCATCTGAATCTAATTTATCTTCATTCATTTTATTCAGTTCCTCTCCATCTAAATTTAATTCCTCTTGAAAAAGCAAAAGACTTTGAATTTCCTATATATCTTTTCAATATCCTTTTTTTTTTTTCCATATCCATCCATCGATAGAGTCCGTCATGCTATCTAACCATATTATATATCTTCAACTATGCATGTATTTTTCAAAATATTTTATATACTTCTGATAAATTTATCATCATATATTATAAGGCAGTATGAATATGAATCAAGGGATTACATTTGTGAACTTGTTCATTAATTATTTTAATACATTATCAATTATTTCAAATAATCACATACAACTTCTGCATACATGTACATATATATGTTCATTCAAAATAAATTGTCAAATATAATTAAAAACAGAGGAGGGTTCCAATACCTCGTGTTTTTCGTACCTCAGTGTTTTTGATATTTTTGTTTTCAAAGTCCGGATCCGAACCGATATCCATCGTAGATCAAATTTTACAGTTGGTACCGCTGCTAGGCTGCTAGCTAACAACATAAACTCGTTAAACGGACTCTCATTCACTAATTCTGAACCCGCGATCCCTAAACCTTGATTTTCTATCTCTTGCTCTTGCTCTTCCTCGTGCGTCTCTATGTCGGATGAAGGGAAATACACGCTGGAAACGACTCGGGCTGACAAGTCGGTGTGGCTGATGAAGTGCCCGCCTGTCGTCACCCGATCCTGGCAAGCTGCTAGCGCCGCCTCCGGTTCGTCTGGCTCCGGCGATCCCACTCAGAACCCGATCGTAGCTAAAGTCGTTCTCTCCCTCGATCTCCTCAATCCCGATGAATCCTCCGCTATGCAGGTTCAGCCTCCTTTCTCTCTTTCAATTCACACCTCTTATGCCCCCTTCTTTCGTTCAATTTTGTTAGCTGTGCTTAAATATTGTTCTATTTTAAGAAATTAATGTAGTTAGATGCTTATATTGTTTTCAAAATCTTATGTATGGTTGAATGAAACTTTACAGTTTAAAATGGAGATGGCGCAGACAGACTCAGGCCACACGCCCAAGAGCTACTCTCTAAATATGTTCAAGGACTTTGTACCTATGAGTATCTTCTCCGAGTCTAATCAAGGTGTATATGCTAATGAGAAATTCCAGTTAATTTCATGGTTAATTGGGACCTCTTTGCAATACAGACTGCTACTTGATTTGTAATAAATTAAAATGTTAGATTGGGGTTTATCTCCGCTGTTAAGGTACAGATAGGTTGAATTCAGATTGAATTTCACTATTTAGGTTTGATAGGAGAACTTATGATTAATTGGTTCAGTTCGGCTCTAAACTTCTTGAATCAGCAATTGTGCGTACCAGCTGATGTGTACCAACACCAACCGGTTTCAACTTTCAACTTACGAGCATCCGAATTGAATATTGCTTGTATGAATTGAAGCCAAACCTGATTTTGGAGGAGTGTTGGTGTCAGCATGAGGAATTTAAACAAAAGTTGAAGCAAAACTGTTTATTGTGAATTATGCAGGGAAGCTAGCATTGGAGGGGAGAGTTGAGCACAAATTTGACATGGAACCACATAGTGATAATTTTGGTGAATATGGGAAATTATGCCGCGAGAGAACAAACAAATCTATGATCAAAACACGACAAGTCCAGGTACTAACATATGCCCTTTTTTGGACCTTGCTATTGGAAAGATAATTGGTTTTGTTATTACAACAATAAGAATAAACAGTACCACTAAATAGTGGTTATGCCTTATTTGTGGTAATCACTACATTGTAGTTTGAAATTCCACACAAAAGCAGAAAATGATACAGTTAAATATTTGGATGTTTGATGCTATTTTTTGGTCTGTAGGTATTAGATAATGACCATGGTGTGCTTATGAGGCCAATGCCTGGAATGGTCGGTTTGGTGTCTTCTGGATCGAAGGTAAATAATATTTCCAGCTTTTCTCTCTCTTTTTTTTTTTTTTCTTTATTGCAATAAATTTCTTTCCTAAATTATTTGTTTGTACAGGACAAGCAAAAGAAGGTGACTCCAACAAAAGGAACGGAGATGAAGAGGACACGTCGTGACAGACGTGAGATGGAAGATATCATCTTTAAACTGTTTGAGAGACAACCAAACTGGGCCCTTAAACAACTTGTGCAAGAAACTGATCAGCCTGAGGTAATTCACTCACTAACATATCCATCTGGTACAAACTATTTTGGTGCCATTACTTCAAGATCTGAACCAGTGTCGCTTTTCAGAGCCTTGGTTTTAACTAGTGTTTTGTTTTTAATTCATGCAGCAATTTTTGAAGGAGATACTGAATGATCTCTGTGTGTACAACAAGAGAGGTCCTAATCAAGGAACCCATGAGCTCAAACCAGAATATAAGAGAGCCACTGAGGATACTAAGGACAATGTCTAACTCAACTAGTGCTCTCTTTTCTTTTTTCTTTTTTTTCTTTTTTTTTAATTAATTTCTGATACTTATTGTGTGAATTTTGTAAGCTAAGCTTATTTAGTGACAAGTTTAATAATTGATATTTCTGGAAATGCAATGGCTTGATCAGATACTTGGGTTGGCATGCATGCTTATGGGCAAATTTGATGAGATGTAATTGTTTTTTGTTTTGTTCAGGAAGCAAAACAGGAAAAACAACCATACATAGAAAAATGCATAGAAATGAACGAGTTTACCTTTGTAAATTAAGAGTGAAAAACAGGTTGGGTACAATGCATGTTCTCTAACATCTTGATCTTGGGCATTTTAGACTGAGATGCAGATGCAGTTAAAGAAAAGAGTTGAAAACATTTTTCGTGTGTAAACATTTTTCGTGTGTAATGTTATTCTACAATACGAGTACTGTTGGATCGTGCAAATACGTTAACAAGATCCTTTATAATCAACTGCTTATTCTGACCCAATAACCAGCAATCCAGATAGTGCAAAGTCTGATTAAGATGATTTGGGTTTTAATAAAACAGAGATGGGATCGTAATCTGAGCAGGACTCACCTCTGCTAGATAAGAATGTGATGATGACAATTTTTGTCAATACTGACTGTGTTTGATCAAAATTAAACAGTCAGGTCAGGGGCAGTCATATTTTAAAGTTACACATTGAGGGTCATCGACATTGTGGGCTTGACTTGTAGATTTCCAGGCTTTCAAAGAAAAAGAAAAAAGGATTTTCCAGGCTTTCAAAAATCAAAATACATTCTGTCTTTCTGAGTCTGATAATATGGCCGGACGGTCTGAATCAAATACTCGATATTGAACTGCGCTGGCTGCGGTGAATATCTAATCTCAAGGCTCGAGCAACCATCCACTACATCTGATGATTCTGATCTGAACCGTTAGGTCTTTTACCAATCACCCGCACAAAAGCCCTGCTCTTCACCGATTTGACTCCAGGAGTGCGAAGACGAGTTGCTAGGGTTTAGACTTTAGAGTAGCGCAACTGAGCAAGGTTTTGGTTCGGTTTTCATGGCGTTCCTCTGCCGCTCGGCCTCCACCGCAGCGAGATGCACTGTCGGAGGAGCTTCCAGATCAGTTGCCTCCGTTCGCTCGGCGTCTCAACTCTGTTCCACTCCCTCTCCTAGAGTCTTCTCGTCTTCTCTCCTTCGAAGGTACACAATCAACTCAAAAACTATCAATGTCTAATTCAAGGATCTTTAAACGTCATATTTCATTGCCAATTTATGATTGTAATGTGCTTCATGTTGTTTTGTAAATTTCACCATTTGTACTTTTATTGGAAATTTCAGGTCACTGGTGAGCTGCTCAGCAATGGGGAGTGTCGTTGAGTTGTCACTGATGCCACGCCACAGCGCAGAGGCATCGGCTCGGCTCAAGTCTTTCATCACTGTCAACTCCTCGTCCTGGAGCTGGCTCACCCAAGGTTAGTATAACCAATATACCTATGGCAAATGCTAGTTTATTTGGATGCATGTTATATTGTGCATTTCTAAACAATCAGTAAATTTTTGTTATTGTGCAAGGCATGTCTGTACCTTTCCTTTTATTTTTAATTTTTCTTATTTAGAAATGTTACTAGAGCACAATTTCATTAGCATCAGAAAGTGAGAGGAGTTAATATTGTTCAGCAATTGCTTTATATCGATTGGGTTTTAATTGAAATAAAATAAAAGGGGGTTAGCAATGAATGGGAATCTATTTGTCTGGGATGCAATTTTAGAATGCTCCTGTATTGTCAACATTACTGAGTTTAATTCAATCCGTAATGTAATTTATTATATTTCATAATTCCCAGTAAAAAATGGAGTCTCACTGGAACTTTACTCGTCTGGCCTTATTATACTCACAAGTAGAAGAAGAAGAAGACTTACTATAGCTCTGATCCATTATGATTTTAAATCTTTCAGGCACTCCTAAGAAACCTTTTTTATTTTTATTATCTGATAACCTCAGATTAAAAGGGATTCAATTTCTTCAAGGTAGGATAAATTTTGTCAGAGATCTCTATATTATGCATTGCTTCATGAGGCCCTGAAATACATTTGACTCAATCATGTGATTGTCTTTCTGTCCAACTAACAATTGGAAGAACATTGCCCTCCATTCCCTCCATGACCTGCCATGTTTTTCTCTTCTCTTTACGACCTTTTTATTACTCCTGATCTGTTTCTCCTTTCCCCCACTTCTCCATTTGCATGTCTTCATTGCATGGTGGACGAGAAAGGAAAAGAGGTTCGGATAATGGAGAAGTGGGAAATAGGGAAAAATGGAGAAGAACAAAAAGAAGACTTCATTTCATATATCTGGTGGATGGTAGAGAGAGAAAGTGGTTTGATTTGGGCAGAATTAAAGTTCTGAGATTTTGAGACAACTGATCAAATAAGAATGACTAATAGTAATTTGGGAATTTTGAGCTATAGTTTTTCGTGAAGAACGTGTTGCACTTTTGCTAATCATTCGATGTGCATTGAGATTCCCACAACTTCTATTGCATGGATCTTGATGTGTATTCAATGCTGTATAGTGCGAACAATTTGCTTTGCAAATCATCTTACCAAAACTCATAGCTTAGGATGTTCCACAAATTTTTCATCAAGTGCTATTTAGTAGTTTTTTTTAGAGCATATTGTCAATGTTTCTATATCATGTAACAATGAAGCATGGTATCCATACACTTTTTATTGAATTTTGTGATTCTTGTTATGGTTATTATACCAATCATGTCCTTATTGTTTCTTTTGTAGGTCGGGCATTGCCTTTGTAATGTAGCTTCCAAGTACTGTTCTCTGTGGACATTCAAGACCCTTTCTTTGTTTCCTGTTTGAGGAAAAAAAAAATAACTCAGCTGGCAGAGATAATGAATTACAATGAAATGTGTGTGAAAAATGTCCGTATATTTTTTTTTTTGTAGATTTTCCTTGAAATATTTTCTTGCTTGATGAGCTGGATTTGTTACTTAATCACATATCTTTCCTAATTACATTGTAATGTACAATTTGCGAAACACGGGATAATGGAAAGTCAAGCCAAGTGAAGAAGTTAGAATACATGGTTACTTTGGATAGTCTATTGTTTCTCAAATAAAAGTTTTAAGGTTCCAGTACGTTGTGGGGATTGATTTTGGGGTCGCATGGAGGAGATAGAGATTAGTGCTGAAGTGATGCATAGGTGTAGTTGGTGGTGTTAGAGTTCCGGTTAATAGCATGATCAAAAGTTGGTCGGTGCAGCGCCGCGCCCTCCTTTTCTCTTCCCTTGTACTCTTTCCATCCGCCCTCCTTTAAATACAATTATCATGAGTAGAACTAGGGTGCTCTCGAGTTCACCAAGTCCTTGGTGAACTCAAGTCCAAAACTCATCGGATCGGCTTCAAACGACGAATCTGACCGTTGAAACCCGTCTACCTTATGAGTGATGCGTCTACATGCAAAAATTTTAAATTTTGAAATTAATTTTGCATAGAGTCAAGTGGTCAAAATTAGAAAGTTAATAAATTAATTTTAATGCATTCATTTTTTGACTAATTTTGACCACTTGACTCTATGCAAAATTAATTTCAAAATTTAAAATTTTTGCATATAGACGCATCACTTGTAAGATAGACGGGTTTCAACAGTCGGATTCGTCGTTTGAAGCCGATCCGATAAGTTTTGGACCTCTTGGTGAACTCGAGAGCACCTAGTTCTACTCCAATTATCATTGCTTTCCTCCACACTTCTTATTAATGTAAATTAATCTCTACCACTAGTTTCAAGTGCTGGGATTAATTGTATTATTTTGCTTGAATACACATAAACATAATATGTGCTGAATACGTATCTGACATAACTCAAAAGTGTACGTACTTATGAGCAAAGTTAGAATTATCTGCCAAATTAATGTGCAAACCCTCTATATTTCCACCACAAAAAATTACAAGCAAGTTAGGATTGTACGATATATATATTCTTAGCTTGAGGGGAAGTGTTAAAAATAACGACTAGTTACAAATTTGAATTGTAACGGCTAGTTATAGGGAATAGTGTCATGTAATTACTAGTTAGGAGTTAATAGTTGTACTATTAATAGTACAACGGTTAATTTTTATTTTTATTTTATAAGTAGAAATACATGTAAAGCTGAAAGTAAAATTGCAATAATAAATTGTTTTCTTACATCTCTCTTCTATAAAAATAACAATATCCTCAAGACGAAACAGGAGAAAGCAGTGGTTTTCCAGAGAAGAAAGCATCCAAATTGGCTATCACCAACTCGTGCACGCCTTTAAATGATTCAGGAGTTGTGACCGCTCTGTGATCCGATAACACCACATTCTCCATTTGAAATAACTCCTTCGGCACATCCGGTTCATTTACAAACACATCCAGACCAGCCCCGCCTATCACTCCTTCCTTCAAGCATCTACCATTAACCATAAGAGTTTTACAGGTAAGCCATATTATTAATTATTAAACAAGTATTTATAAAATGGGTAATTATCGATCTTACCTCACAAGCTCTGGTTCATCGATCAGGGCTCCACGACCGACATTGATGATAATGCCATCTTTGCCTAATGCTACCATCACATCTCGGTTGATGATGTTGCGGGTCTCGGCTGTCAGTGCACATGAGAGCACCAAAACATCATTCTCACATGCTAGGTCAAGTACACTAGAGAAATATTCGTATGAGGGGAAGTTAAGTTTTGGTGCTCTAGAGAAGTAGGAGATTGGGCAACCAAATGCCATTAGCCTTTTCGCCACATGAGATCCAATGCTCCCTAACCCGACTATACCGACCCGTTTACCGCTGACCTAGCATTTACATATAGAAAACATGAGTTATATATAAAACTCGAGTTGTTTTTGTTTCATGTCAGTACTCAGTATGGTGTTTGATTCTCCCAAGCTGTTACCAAGTCAGAGTGTCAGACATCCATGGAGGCTCCAGGGATGAGACACATAATTACAAAACCTCAATTGCCGCAGAGGATCCGCATTACATGAAAAGTTTGATTCGTTGACTCTGACAATATAATAGAAAAAAGAAAACACCTAACCCTGGATCCAAGCGGGAGGTCCCCTTTCCCCATCCACAACCCGTTTTTCACAAACCGATCCGCCATGGTAACCTTCCTCAACACGTCAACCAACAAGCCGACCGCGAAATCAGCCACATCAGGCGTGAACGTCTCCCCGGCGTTAGTGACGGCGACGCCTCTCTTTCGACATGCATCAAGGTGTATGTGATTGACGCCGGCTGAGATGGCGGCAACCAGGCCGAGAGAGGGGAGCTGGTCCAGGAGGGATGAATCGACGGTCACTATCGGAGCCAGGATGAGAAGGGCCTTGATTTGGAGGCAATGGGTGGAGAGGAAGGTGGGAAGAGGAAGAGGCGATTCATCAGCTTTGACGAGCTCAAATTTTTGGGAGAGAGCTGTTTTGAAGGGGCCATTGATGGGTTGGAGTAGGAGAAGTTTGGGTTTTTCTTCGTATCTAGAATCCAATTCTAGGGAGGGCATCGCCATGGGCTTCAGATTTGGTAAATTATGTGCAGAGTTAAGAGGGGCTCTCCGCTCTTGGTAGTTGGTAGTGGGGGGAACTGGGAAGTATCGAAATGGTAGGAGAATTTTCGTCTTTCAGTTTTCTTTTTCTGTTTATTTTTCGCTAGAAGAATTTTATGGTGCGGAACAGCGGGAGCTTTGTTAATCTCTTTCGTCATTATTAGAACTTCTTTTTATTAAATTAATATAAGGTCCGTATAACAAATAACAGCCGTTACAAACTTACAATGATATCGTTGTTTCAGCTGAAAATATTCCTCAAAGACGAATTAAAGGATTCAAATAGCTTTAAAAAAAAATTATTCCTCTATCTTAGCAATTAAAACGAATAGCGAATTAGCAACGCACTAAATAGTAATTATTATTATTATTATTATATAATCATCATTATTGTGTAAATAATAATAATAAGAATAGAAATAATTAGTATTGTATATTATAATTAATAATACAATCAGCATCGCCGTTATCGTCATTTCCTCACATCATATCTCAAAATCAGGGTACCATTACCAACGATAAAAGTGTTTTTAATTTTTTTTTTGAACAAGTTACTGGTACTTATTTTGCTAAACCCACGGTATAATACTATAATTAGCGCTGCTAGATGGACCATGCATGCACCTCAGCCTTTCTCTTTCGAATCAATTCAATTTTTAACACGGTCCACACAAGTCCACTTTCAAATCAATTCAATTGTGAATTGACTAAGCTGAGATCCAAGCAGGTTAGAGCATCTACATTCCTAAAACTCTTAGAGTTTCTAAATAACTGTTAACTACTGCTTTTAAGAAATTATAGACTCTGGAGTTTCTAAATTTTCACATTCCTGAAACTAATTTTAGAGTTTCTAATAAGTCACATCATTAGTAAATTAAAATTGATAAGCTACATCAATAGTAAATTAAACTAATTTTAGCGAATACATGCCAATCGTTTTGCCACGTCAGAGTTTATAAACGATTTCTTAATAAGAAATTATTGAGCAAAGTTGCTAAATAAGAAATTCATGTACATTCCTGAAATTGGTTTAGCAATTGATTGTGCGTGGGAGGAGAGGAAGGCTAGATTCAAAATGGACGGATAGGGGTTGAAGAAGGACAACTTCACGCTTAATTTTGGGTTCCAACTTCCAAATGCCTAGCTCTACTTGTATCAGATATTTTTTTATTTGTTCTACTTGTATCAGATGGGTTGTGTGTAGTGGTTTGACACTGCCGGGGGAGGGGGGGGGGGGGGGGCTGCCCGAACCCGGTCCGCCTGTGCCAGGGGTACTCGTACCCGAGTGCGGGTATACCCGGGTAAACGGGTACACGGGTCTCAAACGGGCAGGTCCTCTATTTTTGGAAAAAACCCGAGTGTACCCGTACCCGCCGTATCCGAACCCGAATACCCGTGTATCCGAACCCGCCCCGGGTGTACCCGCACCCGTTTACCCGAACCCGTGCACCCATGTACCCGCCCCGGGTTTACCCGAACCCTTTTTTTTCAAAAAAATTTCCCTTCGGTTCAACAGTAATCGGTTCAAATCAAATCCTTGTCCAAGAGGAAATGGTTTACAGCTCCGAGTGTGCTCCTCTTATGTGCAGTGCCGACTATTTGGATTTTTAATGAGTTTTCAGAAAATTATGTGGAGCTTTGGGTTGCATGTTATGTGACACAGAATCTTAACACGTTTTAAATGATTAATTACAAAGTTTCATTGAAATAAAATATTATATTTAAATAATAAGAGTAAATGATTAGTTAATCTAATTGACCCTATAATCACTTGGACCTGTAATCATAAATTAAAATTATTTTTTACAGTTCTAAAAATTATTAAGATATTTTTTTAGAGACATTATGAAGATCAAAATATTGAAATTTAACACTGAAAATTTGAAATTTTTTGTTTAAATTATTTGTTATATTACTTCTTTTGATATATAATTAGCATATTTATACTAAAATAAGCTAGATTAATTGAAATTATGTTGAATAACACTATATTATGTTAAATTACGCTAAATTACATTACATTATGCTAAAATACGGTAAATTACGCTAAATTACAAATGAACAGGGAGGATATCTTCACTAAAAAGGCGAAAAACAGCGATGAAACTTCAAACGGTCATAAAACGGCGCTCGAGTGTCCGATTTCAGCAAATGACCACTTTTCGAAAAGCTTGCGAAAATGCGCATGCGTCCGTGCTAGCTATGCTGGATTTCGAAATTCAGAATCACCCAAAAACAAAGAGAAGAGTCTCAAAACTTGAGTTGAAGTTTCCGATTAAAATTTTCATTTCTATCATTCAATCCAAGTAGCTCAGTAAATTAGTTACATAATGAACTTGCAGATTACCAATTTTTACTATTTTTGGAATTTTTTTACTATTTTTTATGATTCATGAAGATGTGCAAAATCAGTCTACTATAGCGTAATTTTGTGTAGTTTAGTGTTTTTTTTACTGTATTTCAGCATAATTAGCGAAGTTATTGTAATTTAACGTAATTTAGTATAATTGAACATAATTTATTGTAATCTAGTGTAATTCAACATAATTTCAAGTAATCTAGCGTATTTTAGTATAAATATGCTAATTATACATCAAAAGAAGTAATATAACAAATAATTTAAACAAAAATTTCAAATTTTCAGAGTTAGGTTTCAATATTTTGATCTTCAGTCTCTCTCTAAAAAAAAAAAAAAAAATGGAGTAAGCCGACCAGAAAATGACCGGTTTACCTAAGCCGGCCACCGGCTTGGATATTTTTAGCGAAAGTTTGGAAATCTGGACATAATTAATAATTTGTATTAAACTTTGGATATTAATAAAAATGTCGAAATTTTAAAAGTCAAATTATAAACACGTAATAATATTCGTACGACATTGTAAAAAAAATAAGAAAAAAAAACAGAAAACAAAACAGAAAACAGAAAAGAAAAAAAAAGAAAAAAAAGAAACCCGTCTACCCAGGACGGGCACGGGTTTGAAACGAGCAGGACAGACTTTTAAAAAAAAACCCGTCTACCCGTGCCCGTTGTACCCGGGTACCCGGTGTACCCGTACCCGTTGTGCCCGCTACCCGTCCCGGGTTTTGCCTTGCCCGGCCCGAGGTACCCGAGAGCAAACCACTAGTTGTGTGTCAAATAAAAAAATACAGTTGGGGGTCCCACAAGTTTCAGATTGGCTGTGTGCAAAATGAAAAGCGCCAAAATTTATGGGAGTAACTAGGAGGAAGTGGGGAGATAGGGAGATGGAAGGAAAAATAGGGCCCACAAAGACATTTTGTCAAAAAAAAATTAAAAAGAGAGTATTTTGTTTGATAATTTTTGAAGAAAGGACATTTTATAAAATTTCTCTTTTTTTACTTAGAATAATTTATTATGTAGGGGGAATTTCATGTATCCCCTCAAAATGTTCAATATTACACATCCCCTCAAAAATTTGTAATATGATATTTACATTTCAAAATTGTATAAACTCAGCATATTTATCCAAAAATAAACTTTTTTCATTAATTCTAAATCCATCACCTTTTAAATTTATAATTCCTATTTTCCGAAATTTTTATCCACAATAAATAGAAAAAAAAATAGAATTAAAAATGAGAAAAGTTGAATAGTATTTTTAAAAATGAGAAAGCAGGTACATGGTATGGCATCCCAGTGGACGCCATACTATACTATAGCCCCACCCAAAAAAAAAAAACATATAAAGGGGGACGCCATACTATTCAAACATCTATTAAAAGAAAAAAAAAAAAATGACGCCATACTATCCAAACAATTCCACTGCACCTCAAACATCAAACAACGATATATGGCTGAAAGAGAGGCTGAGGAGCAAGAAAACAGTGAGATGCTGGGTTTAGAATGATAATTAAGATTTCCTGCCAACAAAATCTTCCATCTTTTCTCAGGCAAAATATTTATTTTTGTGAAGATTTTGATGATAAGTTGGTCATACATTGAATGCCAAGAAAAGCTCCAACAAATACTATAATTCCAAAATTTACCACCTTAACAAATTAAGAACCAGAATATTGATATGGTTTTGAATTTTTTTGCAGAGAAAAATGATAAGTTAATCACCTTTAGCGGCAACTCAACTCAATTTATCCATATGTTGATATGGTGTTCCAATTATTTATTTATTTATTTTTCAATTTTTTTTCAGTTTTGGATGTTGATATGGCGTCCCACATATTTTTTTTTTTTTGGGGGCGGGGCTTCAGTATGTTATGGCGTCCGAGTGGGACGCCATACCGTATATCTATCTTCTTATTTTTAAAAATACCGTCCAACCTTTCTCATTTTTAATTTTTTGTTTTTTCTATTTATTATGAATAAAAATTTCGGTCCTATTTTACCCTTAAGAAAATTAAAAGAATTAATGCTATACTTCCATGCTCCCTATTTATAATTCCTATTTTTCCATCAATTTTTTCTTTGCCAAGTTCATTCTCTAGCATGTGACTGGTTGAAGCGACTTGAGATAACTCTATAAGAACACGAGCTTTAACAATCTCTGATTCTTATATAGAGAGTTATTGGCCTTATCCAACATCTCTTGTAAGGAAAAACCTCCGACTCAATCATAAAGCTCCTCTAAATTTGAAAAGAGATTAATTACCCTTCATTATTTGCTGCCCTTTGATCCAAATCTCCCCTTGAGAGCTGGGAGGCAGAACAACACCTGTTACCGGGTCTACAATCTTTGCTTCAAAACCCGCTACCAGACGATCCACAGATCCAATGTAGTTTGTCCCTTCTTTACCATCTGTTCTAAAAAAGCCCCTTGTTTACTCTGTCAATCAATATCCCTTCACAGTCACCTGTGTGAAATTATGATTTTAAGGTAAACAATACAAAGATAAATGATCTTTTAAGCCACCACTTTGAAAATTTGGTTCTGGTAAAGTGTTAGTATTGACTATTAAAAATCATGGCAATGAGCTGCTAATTACTGGAGACCCTCAAAAAGATTATATTGTTTCCTCCATTTTCTATTCTTCTTTAGTCTGTTCAAATTGTACAACGATTGAAAAGGAGAACATTTTTTTGTGGAAAAATGTGAGTCAGGCTCACATTTAATTTCATTGAATCAGCTATATCAGCTTTGTAACAAAATTAAAAGGCAAAACATTTAAGTAGTAAAATGAAAGTGAAATCATGTTATAAAATCAAAACGTGACAAAGAGAAGAAATTTAGATTAAATTAAACTAAACTAAATCATCTGCTGGCTTTAGTGTCTGGTATGATTCTGCACATCTTCCCTGATCACCCTCCTGTGTGCACCTGGTGATACAATAATCTGTACCAGTTGTTGTACCAGTGGTACCAGGACGGTTTTCTGTTTTGCCATTGACAGCAGCTTTTGATTATTCAGTTGAATCTTTCCTGATATGCCACTTCCTCTTGTAGGTTGCTCATTTCCTTGGCGTTGTCTGTGAATGTTCTAGAGCACCACTCATTTCTTAGGTGCGGGCACTCAAGGACGGAGAGAAAGGAGAGGGAAAAAAAGGGTAGAATGGTCCACATTTTATTAATTAATAATTTAATATAATACTGTGGAGTAAATTTTAGAGTCCTAAATATTATTATTTTACTAATTTTGAATACATTTGATATATTATAGAGTTAGTATGGATAAATATGTGATTTTCTATATTTAAAAGGGTAAATACGATATTACAAACTTTTGAGGGAGAAATACGTAATATTGAAGATTTTGAGGGGATACATGAAATTCCCCTATTATATATATATATATATATATATATATTTTTTTTTTTTTTTTGAGTATAGCCCGTAGGCCAATTCCCCCTATTATATACTGTCTGATAAAGGGGTAAAATGAGAGAATAAGAAAAAAGAAACACCTATTCTCATGAATAAGACTTATCCATTTATTCCTTTATTTCATTATCAAAGTTAGTCTAAATGTATGTGAGGTAACTTTTGTTAGGATGATGATAAAGGAAAGAAAAAACAGAAAGATGAGGTAACTGGTAAGAAAATAAAACGAAGTAAAAAGTTATCATATTTTTATTTTTTTTGTTCGATTTTTTTTTTTTTTTTGCTGCATTTTATTAAGAACTATAAAAAATATTCGCTTTACAAGATTAAAAGTTTAACAAAATAATCCCATTAAATTTAATTTCCTATTAAACAACCAATCAAACAAGATGTTTACATAGTTTTTTTTTCCCTCCCTCCTATTCCTTTGTAGAAAAGTCAAAACAAGATTTCAGCAAGGCGCATGTCCTTTTTTGAGCGGTTCGGATAGACAATTTGAACTTGAAAAAGGAAGATATAAAATATGAGGTATAAAAACATGAGGTATTGGAACCCTCCTCGTATATAAAATGAAGTAATCAACACATTCGTACTTTGTTCGTTTTAACATGAACAATCATCAATTAGATTAACCTATAGCAACTGATATACAATACCTCACCATAATTGGCATACATCCTTATACATCATTACAAAGGGATATCAAAAACAACATTTTTTATGATGCTTTATAACAAATCACATTATCTCATAAGTCATAACTAGATTATTCAGTTCTAATGTAGACCACAAAAGCAAATCCAACTTTTACTCTTAGAATAAAATCAATCAGCTATATATCACTGGTGTTAGCAATGGCTTACCTGCAAAGAAAGCTTCAAAATTTGCAATACAAATTTGGATAACATCTGACAAGGCCTCAGGAGTAAACACAGCCTGGTGTGGCGTTAGCACAGCATTCTCCATTTCGAACATCTCCTTCGGCACGTTAGGTTCGTTCTCAAACACATCAAGCCCAACCCCTTTAATCTCTCCTTGTACCAATGATCGGACCAACTCAGGCTCGTCAATATGGGCCCCACGCCCTATATTTATGATAATGCCTTCCTTGCCGAGGGCTTGCAGAACTTGCTTGTTTATGATGTGGTGAGTTTCTTTGGTTAGCGAGCACGACACAACTAAGACATCAGATTCAGTGGCCAGGTCAATGATATTGGGAACATACCTGTAACTGGCAGTTGGCTTTGGTTTTCTTGAAAAATACGATATTTTGCAACCAAATGCCTCGAGTCTCTTGGCAATTGCAGATCCAATGCTACCCAGTCCGACAATTCCAACCCATTTACCTCCTAGCTGGAAATTTAAAGAACCATTATTATAAGAGATTATGCATTTCAACCTTTCAGGCAAGCTTTTATAGACATATGCAAATATCCAATCAGAACAAGCCGGCTTTCTCAATAAAAAGGAAAATTCGAGGTAAAACACACCACACACCTAACAGGGTTGCTGCAATTAATTCTGATTTACTGAAGCATGTGCATATATATTACTTCTGTGGCAGGTTTCTGATAAGCGTCCACGCAGTTGAACTGGGGCACTGAGCTAAATAAGCGCGGCAGTAGCGTAAGGACTAGTGACTAATCAAACGGTGGAGATTAATCAGGGGAGACGATAATCCACAATTTTTGGGAGGGGGAGAAATTCAAAGTTTTGTTGGCGCACTGTTGATGCAAAAATCTTGTTTGAGTAAATGTGTTTAGATTATTCTATTATTATAATATTTAGGTGGCTTTTATGAGTATTCTGTCAAGGCTAGTGATATAATCTATTTCGGAGAGAGTAGGCCGTATGGATTTGAACTTTGGACTGAGCTCGTCCTGTCGTGGAATGACAGGCCGAGATATGGATTGAGTTTAGAACTCAGGTTGGTTTGGAGATATTCAGACTCTGACTTATGCGATATCTCTCTTAGTAAAATTTCGACCCCTGTTCAATGGATTTTCTAGCCTTATATAGGCCGTTTCATAACCTCAATCCCGTGTGGTTATGAGAGACTTGGCGGTTATGTTAACCGCACCAGCGGTTATCCCGCACAAAGGCGGTGTGAGCCGATTTTGGGCTGAGTCTGTATTCGTGAGACTTTTTGTTGGACTTTGCTTGGATGGATCCCGGACTTTTCATTTTGATTCCGGGTTGGCCTCTTAAGGAGGTCTGAATTCCGTTTCTTTCATGGCCCGTGAAGTGGTAGTTTAAGGGCATTGAAAACATGACCCTATCAACTAGAATAATTTATTTTTTAAAATTTCGTAATTAAAAGGTTAATTATAGAAAAAAAGGTTGATTATTTTTTCTTACAATACCGAATCTTTCATTCGGTACATCTTACACTTCGCTACATACAAGATTACACAGTTTGTAAAAAACAAAAGTAAAAAAAATGGTATACTGAATCAAAGTTTAAGTACTTGGGAGTGCATCAAAACTTTGATTCGATTTCGATGCATCACTTTTAAAAAAAAAAAAATCTGAGGAAAAATTAAAATAAAACGTGGTTACCTAACTAAAGATTCGATACTTCTCAAGAGATACCAAATCTTTGTCGAAATTTTTATTAATATCCAAAAAAATATATTAAATTTCAAAATATACATCTCATGCTTAGAAATTTCAAAATTTGTCCAAATTGGAGATTAAATTATCAGTTTCATACAAACTTTTCGCAAAAAAATTTTTGGTTATACGCAGTTCGAAACCAGAGATTAAATTCCTGAATCAAAGAACCGGAGAATTAATCCTCGGTCCTAAGTTTTTTTTTAATTAAACATAAATGTTTATAATTTATTTATTTTTTGTATTGAAATATTAGAAATATTTTATATATTTCTTCGAAAAAAGATGGAATACTATATAATTAGATTTATTAAAAAGATTGTGACAAATAACCCGGATTAACATTTTTCAGGTCGGATTTTTTCAGCTGTAAGAAAAAAATTAAAATATTTCTTTGTGTGTTATTGGAAAAAAATAATAATGTTTTGAATCTGAGTTATTGATTCCGGTTCAAAAGTCACTTCTACGTAAATACATAAAATATTATAATCCTTTTACTTTTGAAAAACAAAAAATTTAAGTTATTTAATAATTCCTTTGTCTGACAAAAAACGAAAAAAAAAATTTAAGTTATTCAAAACCGCCAAAACCAAAATCGCAAATTTTTTTTGTTCCAAAACTGAGAAATAAATGCGGTAATTCGGTCTGAAACCGGAAAATAAATCTGCGATTTAGGCAGTTTTCGAAATCTTGTCTAGTAGGGTGTAAATTTTGAAATTTAATATTTTATTTGAATATTAATAAAAATTTTGGAAATCTTTGATTCCATACTTGCGTTTATTTTTTTAAAATACAAATAATAAACTTTTTTGCCCATAATTATTATTTTCTAATTACGAAAAATAAAAAAAAGTACCAAAATAATTTGTTAATCTTACGTTGCGCGAAAACTTTAAACCATATACCTTTGATCCAAGGGGTAATAAAAGAGTAATAAAATAAATGTACCTTTGATCCAAGCGGGTAGTCACCCCGTGTAACCCAAAACCCGTTTCGCAAGTACCGATCCGACATCGTTATCCTCCTGAAAGCATCAATCAACAAACCCACCGCATAATCAGCCACGTCCTTGGAATATGTCTCCCCCACATTCGCCACTAGCACACCTCTTCTCCGGCACTCTTCCAAGTCTATGTGGTTCACTCCTGCACTTGTCGTCACAACGCACCTCAAGGAGGGGTATTGGTCCAGGAGAGTCGAGTTCACCCGATTTACAGCGCCTGAGATGAGCACAGCGCTAGTGGAGGTGGAGAGTGGGGACGAAGGTGGGATGATAGTGAATTTGGCAGAGAGAGCCGATGACCAGGCGTCAGAGAGCGAACGGAGGACAAGGAGTGGTGGGCGATCCAACGGTGGACTTTCGTCGGAGGAGGTTGTGGTGCAGCTGGAGCCGGAGGCTGTCGTAGAGGGAGAAGAGTTCATCATGTTTTTTTTTTTTTTTTTTCTAATCGTGGTAATTTCGTCGAACAGGTGACTTACGAGTTGCCACTTGCCAGGGAGGGGATGACCGGAGGAGTTTTCCTCCAAGAAAATGTTTCGCTCAGACTACTTTTCTATGATCAATTAATTTTTGTTTCGACTTTTATGGTCCATGACGATGAAGGTAGTGGGAAATTTTTTATTGATACTAATTAATAAAAAGAAAGAGAGACAAATGGTAAGATTATACTAATATTTATATTGGTAGTAAGATCGGTAGAAATTTTACCGATTTTAACTTTTTTTTTTAATCTGATGTATAGATGGAGAGAATTCTTATATTTGATTTATAGTAAAATATGATAAGTTTTTCAAAAAATAGATGAATGTTTTTGATATATCTAAATTTTAAGATACTTTATCTATTTTTGTAAAAAAAATATTTTTACTAGAAAAAATTAAAAAGAAAAAAAAAACAAACTGGTTTAGATCGGTAGAAATTCTACCGATCTTACCACCAATATAAATATTAGTGTAATCTTCAATGTTCTAAATAGCGCGTTATAGCGTTTTCGGACCAAAAAAGCTATGACGCTATGGCTACATAGCGCTGCTATAGCGCGCTATTTCGCGCTATATGGCCATAGTGCCGTTTTTTCAGCCGTTCTGCTATGACGCGATAAACGCTATTTAAACCTTTGGTAATCTTACCATTTGTCTCTCTTCTTTTCTATTAATTACTATCAACAAAAAATTTCCAAGGTAGTGCGTGTTCTGTGCCACCCATTTTTTTTTTTAATATCCAACATTAAATAAAAATTAATAAAAATATTTATGACTTTGTAAAATTTTTAAAAATGTTCAGACTGCCGCCACTTCATTTTTGGACCGGTAGGTTTCTCGGCCGTTGAAAAAAGAAGTGGACTGCCGAATTTCTCGGCAATCTGGATAATATATATACATATATATATATATATATATATATATATATATATATATAGATGAGCTATTGTGCTTTGGAGAGTAAAACCCCCTCTTTACTTCGGATCATATTTTCATTTTTGAAAATCTAAACAACCGATCTGAACCGTTCAACATGTTCTAAATATTGAAATGTGCTTGCAGACTAAATTTTACATTTTTTGGAACTTTTTTACTATTTATTAAGCCACTTTGAAAATTGCTGATCCGGTGGTCCAGAAAATTTTACTGTTTTTTACTGTTCACAGTGGATCAGCGATTTTCAAAGTGGCTTAATAAATAGTAAAAAAATTCTAAAAAATGTAAAATTTAGTCTGCAAGCACATTTAAATATTTAGAACATGTTGAACGGTTCAGATCGGTTGTTTGGATTTTCAAAAATTCTCTTTAATTACACTTTTGATATCAAATTAGTATAATGTAAGAGCTTATACTAAATTAAACTAATTAACACTAAATTATACTAAATTACACTAAATTATACTAAATTACACTAAATTATAAAAAGAGAACATGTTTGCACTTTTGATCAGTGTTCTAAATAGCGCGCTATAGTGGCGCTATAGCGTTTTTGGACCCTAAACGCTAAGCTATGGCATGAAAATACGCTAATTGCGCTACGGCCGCTATAGCGGTAATAGCAGTCCGCTATAGCGCATAGCGTGTAGCGCGCTATTTGCGCGCTATGCATATTGGGCTTTTTTAGACAATTTATATGGGCTTAAATAAAGATCCATAAAATTTATTTTGTATAGAAAAAAAAATAGAATGAATAATGATGCTTAAAATATTTTGTATAGAAAAAGATCGATAGTTTATGATATTATTATGGATATTTTGAACCATGGACTTTTATACTAGTTCAATATGAATATTATAATTTCTTAATTAATTTGGTGTTATTTATTGTTCTATGAAACTTTAGATAATGTTAATATATAGTACAAATATATAATATAATTTTTGTAAAAAAAAAAACACTATTTGGAATAGCTTCCGCTATAGCTACCATATTCGCTATAGCTTTTTTTGTAGCCTTCCCGCTATGACGCTATAAACGCTATTTAAAACATTGCTTTTGATATTAAAAAAGAGAACATGTTTGCAAGAGCTTAAGCTGGAGCAAGAGATATTTAGTATAATTTCTCTCTTGCTAGAACATGTTTGCACTTTCTTATTTCAATTTAAGAAAGAGCTTAGCTGGAACATGTTTGCAGAGCGTATAATTTAGTGTTAATTATACTAAAGTACACTAAATTATAAAAAGTGCAAGAGCTTAGCTGGAGCAAGAGAGAAATTTTCTGGAATGAATTGTAATAAATTCTCTTTGCCCCTTCTTTTATAGACACTCGGACTACTGAAATTCTCAGCGATCAACTTCTTTTCTCAACCGTCAAGAATTCTAACAGTCTAGAAAAAAAGTGGACCGCCGAGAATCTCAGCTATCTGAGCATTTTTAAAATTTCCAAAAATTTGTGGGCATTCTATTATTTTTATTTTGTGTTGGATATTAATAAAAATTTCAGTCTCGCTCCGTTAATTCCTCCATTAATGCTTTTCAGGGAAATTTATCAAAGGTGGTATTAAATAGGAGAGGATTTCAACTTGATATGAGTTGTGTTCTCTGCTCATCGTGCTCATCGTGCCAGAGAGAAACAACCATACACCTACTCTATAGATGCCCATATGCCATCACGGTCTGGAGCAGAGTATCGTTGTTATTGAAAGAACCAATCCTTACTCACAGGGGCGGATCTACATTCACCCGTACGGGTGCTAAGCCACCCTATGATTTTAAAATTTTAATTATATATATTGAAATGTAATTGAATTTTATTATTTTAGAATTTTGTATAAAGTCTAGCCCCCTTATAAAATATCACATGTCTACTTGTAGTCCAGTGGTTAGAGTTTATTTTGTAGTTGTGGAGAGCATGGGTTCAATTTCCACTAGCAACATATTGTGCATTTTAAATTTTAGCACCCCCTATCATGATTTTCTAGTTCCGCCCCTGCTTACTCAGGCAAACTCAATTCAAGAAACCTGGACAAGATCCTGGGGTACTGTCAAACGAAGAAGAGGCATGAAAGGCAAGACTTGGGCAGCCAGCTTAATTTATGTGCACCGTTTGGCACATTTGGAAGCAAAGAAACATATATAATGGTTTTTGGAGTGCGTGAAGACCGAAATTTTTATTTATAACATTTTTAAAAAATAAATTAATAAAATAACCATCGTTTTTGGTCAATTCTAAATCTAACACGGCCGCAGAATGCCGGAGCGGACCCATATGGGGGTACCGCAGAATGCCGGAGCGGACCCTCATATGGGTCCGCAGAATGCCGAAGCGGCCCCTGGGGCCGCAGAATACCGGAGCGGTCCCCAGCCTATATAAGGGGCCGCTGGGTTCCGATTTCATTACATCTCATTTGAAGTTTCAATCCCTTCGACCTCGGGTAAGTTTTCTTCTTCTTCTCTAGTTTTAATTTTTAGTGTAGAGTAGTAATTAGGTGTAGGTTTAGGGTTTAGGATTTAGGGTTTAGGGTTTAGATTTAGCATTTAGAATTAGATATTAATTTAGGATTTAGAATCAGTACTGTACCCAAATTTAATTAGAATTGTACCCAAATTTAATTAGAATTGTACCCAAATTTAATTCGATTGTATCCAAATTTAATTAGATTGTACCCAAATTTAATTAGAATTGTACCCAAATTTAATTCGATTGTACCCAAATTTAATTAGAATTGTACCCAAACTTAATTAAAATTGTACCCAGATTTAATTCGATTGTACCCAAATTTAATTAGAATTGTACCCAAACTTAATTAGAATTGTACCCAGATTTAATTGATTGTACCCAAATTTAATTAGAATTGTACCCAAATTTAATTAGAATTGTACCCAAATTTAATTAGAATTGTACCCAAATTTAATTCGATTGTGCCCAAATTTAATTAGAATTGTACCCAAATTTAATTCGATTGTACCCAGATTTAATTAGAATTGTACCGAAATTGAAACCGGACTTTGACCAAACTCTCATATTTGACCAAAAATTATCCAATACAGCATGAGTACCAGTAGACCATCCTCCAGTAGACCATCCTCCAGTAGGGGTACACATCATGCTCCTACAGCCACGCCATACGAGATGTCTCAGTACATCGAGACAGCATTGGCGGATGTTCCGGGTATCCGGAGTCGCACCGACAGGGTCAGCGACTTCTTGTGGTATCCGAATGCGGAGCATCGGATTTTAGAGGCTGCCACTGGGGTAAGTAAATTTGTCATATTTATAAATTTGTCATTCCGAATTTTTGATGAATGAACTTGATCTGATTATTTAATTAAATGCAGGGTTTGGATGCGGTTACGGTTCGTCACAACCGCCAGCATCTACGGTACCAGCCGGCGTACGGCGGGATTTTACGCTCGATGGGATTGTACCAGATATCCCAGATGGCCGAGGAGAATGCTGACGAGGGTTTATCTTCTGGCCTCGTTGAGCGATGGCGTCCCGAGACGCACAGCTTTCATCTCCCCCATGCTGAGATGACAGTCACCCTACAGGACGTCAGTTGCCTGTGGGGTATGACCATTATTGGGGAGCCGATCACGGGTGTCGAGTACGGAGATTTTCGTGCATTGTGCTTGGAGCTATTGGGTATCCCGCACGAGGATCTCCAGAAAGAGAAGAAGAGAGGTGAGAAGACTGTGGTCTCGCCCAGCTGCATCAGCTTGGCAAAGCTGCGGGCGAGATTCCAGGTCTTTCCGGATCGACCAGATCAGGTATTTGCTTGTACAAGATTTAATTTAAATAGTATTACATTTATTTTCTTGTAAGTAATGTTCTAATTTAAATCTATAACAGGTGGTTATTGACCGATATCTACGCGCCTATATTTTGGAGATGATCACCTGTCGGTTGTTTCCGGATTCGCATGGAGATCAGGTGCGGCTGTGCTACCTCGAGCTTCTGCGCGACCTGTCCACTGCGGGCAGGTTCAACTGGGGAGGTGCCACGCTGGCATGCCTATATAGGTAAGAAACACCTTCTTATAAATATTTTCAAATAGTATACATCGTAGTGTAGTAACAATGACTTTGTTTTCTTGTAAAGGGGTCTTAACACAGCTTGCCTGAAGAAGAACAAGACCTTCATAGGACCGTGCATGTTACTACAGCACTGGTCCTACGCACATCTGATCGTTGGCCGTCCAGTCCTGGCCAGCAAGACAGATGTGCCGCAGTGGGGCAAGCCCGAGCCGGACAACTGCCCTGCATTTGCCGCCAAGTACTGCTATCCCAAGATTTGGGTGGGTGCAGGGCATGGCGCGTCTCTCGGCATCACATTCTGGAGACAGAAGATCGAGCATCTCAGAGATGATGCCGAGTTTGTCACTTGGGAGCCCTACAGAGATTATGTAAGTTTACTTTTGTTTTTTATTTTGATTTAAATTGTTTCCAGTTCGAATTGATATATGATATTAAATCTATACTTCCAGGTCGAGGTGGATGGCGCACATCGGTCATATCTTGAGATATTGCCGGAGCGATGTCGTCAGCTGGAGCGTTTCTGGCGTGCAGAGGTGCCACTCATATGTTTTCAGGTACTGTAATTTCTTTATGCTAGTTATTTACACAAGCGACTTAATTTAATAAAAACAGTCTAACGTATTAAAATATATAGATCATCGAGCACCATTACCCCGGACAGGTCATGAGACAGTTCGGGATGCGCCAGCTTGCTCCGCCCCCGGCACCGATCAGCGAGGAGGTCTGGCGAGGGCTGCACCATCCCAGGGAGACCACTGCAGGCAAGGACTGGGGGATTACCCGTGCAGATTACGTGTTCGAGGCAGGAGCTGCAGATCCCCCATTGGCCGAGCCCGACCGTCAGATGGATGTCGCGCCAGTGTAAGAATTTTTTTTATTAATTCAAAACTTCAACTATAGTTTTTTGATTGGAATATCTAACATTTGTTGTAATTCGTACAGACCTTACAGAGATTGGTACCAGGATCATGGCGCGTACACCATATTTCTCGAGGGATGCATCGGCGACAACCCACATGAGCGGGTACCGAAGCCGAGGGATCGTATGGGACGGATCCACGGTATTATCCCCGCCGGCGCACCTTTCACAGCCACGGTATTTTTAATTTGAAGTTTCAAATTCAAAACTATTAATATTTACAATTGTACAACTACTTCATAATTTTTTCAATTTTCAGGCATTATATCTTGTCAAGAGTTGCGTCATAGGCGCTACGATGGCCGTCACCAGGGGATGGAAGAGGCTCGGGAAGGTCATTCTCAAGCACAACGTACCTGCGGTGTGCCAGTGTGGGTACAGGGCGCACCTCGACTCTCTACTGAGGTGCGCTGGCTTGGGCGGTGTTGATGCAGTGGACGACATATCTGACGAGCCCGATGCCTATGTCCCCTACACTGGTGATGAGGACGTGTTTGCACCCGTCCACGGCGCTGAGACGGTCGGTCAGGCGTTCGACCGAGGTGCCGAGTTGATGCGCCGAGTGATAGGTCTAAATTATATACATGTTCGGTCTGATTTTTACTACATAATAACACCAAATATCTTGTATTTTAGTAGAGAATAGAATGAAATATATCCAAGAATCAAGTTACTGCCAAAGACTATTTGATTTACAGGAAATGGAGCAAATTGTAGATCTTCTCGCAAGCTTTCCGAAAAGTGGTAGAACACTGAAAACGAAGTTACGGATCATAAGTTATGCCCGTATGAATTTCAGAGCAAAACAGGAGAAACCGAGCCCAGTGCGGACGCACTGACCCAGAGTGCGGACGCACTGACACAGAAAACAGAAAATCCGAGCGCAGTGCGGACGCACTCGGGCCGCACTCGATCCGCACTCAGCGACACACAGTTTGTATTTTGGCCATATCTTGGTCATACGAACTCCGATTTGAGTGATTCAAAACTTGACAGAACCAGGACAAAGAGATCTACAACTTTCATGAAGGAAAAATATCCAACTTCGGAATGTATAATTCTGTAAAGTCGCATCAATGGCCGCATCAGCCTGAAAAACTGCTAAATATGGAAAGTTAGTGGGCGCCAAAATTAGAATAACTTGGTCTCCAAGTTCATAATTACAGAATTAGAAATATAGAAGTTAGTAGGCTTAGTGGGCGCCAAAAATAAAACAACTTGATCTCCAAGTTCAGAAAATGTTATATAAGGCTAAAGAGGCCACATGATCCATGATCCATTATTATATCCATTTTCCACATATTGAGAGAGAGAGATCCTGCAGAAATTTTCGAAGCTTTTCAAGGAAGAGGAAGGAGAAGATTCAAGCAAGGAGTCGGCAAGATCGAGGTTTTAGATCTAAGAAAGGGTGTAATCATTTCTTTATCTTATTTCTTATTGTTTTTGCCAATCTTTGTTATGGATCTCTCCAAGAGAGAGTAGTTCTCTTTCTAGGGGTTTAGGTCATGTAGCATGAACTTGTTTAATTCTATTTTACTCGGATTTTAGTTTTTATTATGATTGTTTGATTTGATGTTAATTTCTGTGATTTATTATTTGTGATGTTCCATGATTTGTACTTGAATTGTAGCGTCCCGCTTTGATCATTTAGACCCAAAGTAGATTAGGATCATATAGGATAGTGCAACTTGTTGTGTTTGACTTGTAGCGTCCCGCTTAAGTCTTCTTGATTAAAAGTAGATTAGGATCATATAGGATAGTATAAATTGTGATTGCAAATACCTTAGGATTTGAATTATAAGCGACCGTACTTTTGTATTCAAATCTGGAAAAACAGAAATTAAGGTTAAGGTTTGGTGAAGGACTTAGCGGTGAAGTCAAAACTTGATTAGGACACCTTAGAACAAATATCGATATATACATTTGAAGCACGTGATTAAATATCCCTCTAGGTTAGTGACAGCCCTAGAATTCGAGGCAAATTAATCCGTCCACCCAAAGTATTCGTATTAATATTTGTTCCAAAGGCTAACTTAGGTTAGAAATCTCGTCATAATCAAACATGAATTTAAACAAACCGAGTAGATAGAATTAGCAAGGGATTGTGGACCGAATACCCCTAGACTTCTCAAACTTGATTTTCACCCGACTTTATTGCTTTTTGTTACGAACTTTTAGTTTACTTTAATTTTCCTTTAAAAACGAAATTACACAAAAACCCCCCGTTTTACTTTTATTGTTCAGTTTAGAAGTAGTTTTCTTTATTAAAAATTAGTATTTCCCTATCTCCTTGCGGATCGACACCTAAATACTACGATCGATAGGTTGTGCGCTTGCAACTAACATATTTATTGAGTACGAAGGTTTATAAATTTAAAGGCAAAAAGAGTACAAAATCTCTATATCTAAAATACTCAACAAGCTTTTTGGCGCCGTTGCTGGGGAGAATAGGATAGATACTAGTTTTTATTTTAGGAAAATACTTTTAATTCTTAGTTTCCTTATTTACTTTTCAGAAAATTAAAAATCCAAAAATAGTTTATTTCCCTTTTTACAATTCCTGAAATTTACTTTCCTTATTTTAGAAAAATCCAAAAATATTTTACTTTCCTTATTTAATTTTCTGCACTTTATTATTCTCTATTTCTATTCTCTCTCTTTCACATCTCATCTCTTTTCTTCTCTCATAAATTTGAGCACTGACCACCATCACGAGGAGACAAGCCGCAAAGATCAAGGCCAGCGAATCCTCTCTTTCTCAACAAATGGCGGGCCTAGACAACAATCCTCTCTTTGGTTGCAATCCAAACGACCGCCGACCCATAAAAGATGAACCGATCATCAAAAAGGAGGCAATTGCCCTCGATGATCCACCACCTTTAAACTGAGCCTCAACAAGTCGAGCTCCCGACGTTAAACCGAGCAACATCTTGTGAGATTTTCATTTGTTGTACTGTTAGATGTTTTGTTAGATTCTTATTTGTAGTATTGGTAGATGTTTTGTCAGATACTTATTTATTTAGTTGATTAGTTTCTTGTTTGTTTGATTTTATTGTTATTTATTTATTTTGTTGATTTCATTATCTCAGAGTACACAAAAGAATTTCAAAGAAACCACATATCTAAAATATCTAAAATATTTCAAACCAACGACATATCTAAAATACGATACGACCAAAATCAATTTAAACAACATTCGAAACTAAATTACAATTTTGTATTTCTAAAATAAAAAATAAAGGGTCCGCTCCGGTATTCTGCGGCCCCAGGGGCCGCTCTAGCATTCTGCGGACCCATATGAGGGTCCGCTCCGGCATTCTGCGGTACCCCCCATATGGGTCCGCTCCGGCATTCTGCGGCCGTGTTAGATTTAGAATTGACCAAAAACGATGGTTATTTTATTAATTTATTTTTTAAAAATGTTATAAATAAAAATTTCGGGCGTGAAGAAGCACTGCACTGCTGAGATGGCACCGATGGCAAATCTAAATTATTCAATTTTTGTTTGATTACTTCGTCTGTATGTTGTCTTTTGTTTTTTACTTTTTGTTTCATACTCTATTCATTATAAATTGTTCTTATTCATACTCTATTATTATTCATTATGATTGTCAGATAACGAAATTGTAGCGAGTAATTAACGGATTATACTAATATAATAATTATTTATTAAATAAAACATTGAAACATATACATTCATTTCACACATGTATAATATTTTATTCAAAAAAAATACTTATCATGCTAAGTGCAAGTAAACCAATTAAAGTCCTCTTTTCTTTTCAATGCTGATCAATCTTAGTTTTCAATGCTCGTTCTAAAGCAACCAAAATGATATCCATAATATAAATTATAATTTGTACAACATAATTAAATTCTTGAGAATAAATAAGGAATAGTTATTCTAAAAAAAAGGAATAGTTATAGTAAAAAAACTAAATCACTCATGGATTTTTCTTAGATTTATTTCATGGATGTTGTTCATGGAGAATGCCTATTCCATATGCAGTTATGCACTAGGAGTTGCTATCTTATTCCAAAAAAAAAAAAAAAAAAAGACACAGAGAGAAGTGATACTATCACCAGAAGAATTTATGATTGTTAACTAACAAGCATTAAAAAAATAGAATTGTATCTCGAACTCCAAAAAATATATTCAAAATAAATTAAAATTTTACATATGGGAATTCTTACAATTAAGTCCAATAAGGACATAAATAAATAATTTTTCAAAACTCTAAATTTTGTAAAATAAAAATAACGTGATAATTAACATCATGAAAAATTCTACCGATCGAATAACATGTTCTCTTTTCAATGAACAATGATTATGAAAAAATTGAGTCATTCAATCATAATAAACGAGAAGAAAGAATTGGATCGGGAGAATGTGGGTTTTGATGATATCACATATATAGGTGAAATGTATGAATCCTATTTTTTTTTTTTTTTTTTTTTTTGTAGTACAGATTTCAGACAGATTATTAGTAGCGATTTTGAAATTAATTTGGAAGAAAAGAAATAAATTCGAATTAAATAGAAAAAGGATAACATAATTGATATCAAACGGATCCTAATTAAGTTGGTGGAACAAGCGAACTAGTCATTGCGTTGTCGAATTCAGATCCTCTCCGGTACCATAATAGGGAATCTTTTAGAATTGGTGGATCGAACGTTCTTTTTAACTTGGCACGAATCTCAAAGTCCAATAATACTGCCCCATGTGCTAGCCCGAATCTCAAAGCAGTTGGGAGTAAAGAATACTTTTCCTACAATGACTCCATCAATACTCTCTATTCATTCTGTGACGCTTAATATATTTGAGGCACCCTTTATATTTTATTGCAATAATTCTTAATTGGTTATAATAGTAGAAAGTTTTGGATTCAGCCGGAGGGAAACTAGAAAATTTAATTGGAGGGGGTTGAAACTTAAAATGTATAATTATTAATTGGTAGTTAGAGATGACTGAAACTATAAGCACACATCTAGTATTTTATGAGGGAGACTGAATGATATAAAAAATTCAAAAACATAAAAAATCAATTAAATTTTAACATACGTGATTAAAAATTTTGAAATCATAGGATAGCTTAGCACTCTCTAAATTTAGTGTAGATCCGCCCTAAATTCAGCGGAGAAGAATAAAACAAGGTTATGTTCATTAGTTTAAAAACGAAGTACTTTAGCCTAGTGGGAGAAGCAAAAGAACCGTTATTTTTATTTTTAACATTTTAATAAAATAAATTAATAAAATAACCATCGTTTTTGGTCAATTCTAATTCTAGCACGGCCGCACCGGCATTCTGCGGACCCATATGGGGGTGGCCGCAGAATGCCGGAGCGGACCCCCATATGGGGCCGCAGAACCATTCTGCGGACCCTTGTTTGTTTCTTTTTTAAATCCGGTTTCACACCTCAGCTGCACGCATCCCTATAAATCAAATGTAGGAAAAAAATTTAATTTGGGCGGTAAGACTTTTGACCGCAGGGATGCCTCGGTAAAACAACAGAAAAGAAAAAAAAAAGGGGTCCGCAGAATGGTTCTGCGGCCCCATATGGGGGTCCGCTCCGGCATTATGCGGCCACCCCCATATGGGTCCGCAGAATGCCAGTGCGGCCGTGCTAGAATTAGAATAGACCAAAAACGATGGTTATTTTATTAATTTATTTTATTAAAATGTTAAAAATAAAAATTTCGGGCAAAAGAAACCATACGATTAAATTTAAGATTTTAGTTAATCAAACAAATTGAAAAACTATATGATTTTTTTTATATAAAAAATAAATATTCAACCTTTTAATTTCTATAACCTACGACTTCTCGCATGAAAGATGTTATATTTTATCACTTTTCTAAAAATTAATTTTTTATATGAGATTTCTTTGAAGTGTATGAAAACCCTCTCTTCTTTCGCCGAAATTTTTATTTTTAACATTTTAAAGAATTAAATTAATAAAATAACCACCGTTTCTGGTCAATTCCATATTTAACACGGCCGCAGAACACCGAAGCGGACCCATTTGGGGGCCGCCGCAGAATGCCGGAGCGGACCCCCATATGGGGCCGCACTATGCCGGAGCGGACCCGGGTCCGCACTATGCCGGAGCGGACCCTGGTTTTTTTTTGTTTTCTGATTCTGAATTTGATTATGGTTTTGTTTTGGAAATTTTTATCAAAAATGTAACGTTTGTCTGGAAGTTGTGTATAATTACTTATATTTGAAATGTCGTTTAATTTGAAATTGTTGTTCGTCGTTTGTTTGATCAAAAGAAACATTACAATAGAACAAGGAGCCATATAAAGAAGCATACAATAGAACATGCGAATGTTATCGGAAATTACAAATACGTATAATTAACCGAAAATAAACAATAGTTTTACAAGTACAATTAGAAAAACAACATTAACTCTCAATCTCGTGCAGCCCGAGCAGCTCTGTTTTGTCTTTCTTGCGTATCTCGGCCGGCTTGGTGTCCTCTTCTCCTATTATGTAGAACATCCATCCACATCGGAATTCTGTCGTGCTGTCTTCTGCCCACAGCAATATTTTTTTTCTCTGGAACAAGGACCGGGCCATCGTGTGGAGGCCATTCCGACTGATTTCCATAAACATGACGTTGTGCGCTCCATGTGTTGATCAGTGTCTGGATGTGATAATATTGACTTACAAATACGCCAGGGTCGATGCCTCGGAGACGACACACGGACAGAACATGAGAGCACGGTATTCTCTCCAATTGAGGCTTCTGGCACGTGCAAGTTACCGTGTGATCATCCCCGATTATCACCGTGTATTTGTAATTGACCTTGGTAAACCGACCAGAATCGTCAGGTATGAAAGCGTGAACTCTCTCCCGTGTGGCGGTTACCTCGAACTCGTTGTTGTTTCCAAAGCCCCCCAGCGTCTTCATTTTATCGGACCTCTCGAACCGTTTGTTGATCAGCTACGAAAAATTAAAAAATAATGAAGAAGTCAGATATTTTTTGTAACAAACTTCATTAAAAATTATGAAGAAATAACTACAAATAAAAGTACCTTATGCACACGACACGAGAATTGCTCACCTTGACTGACTTCCCATTCCGCTTTGGCCCTCCTTTGCGCAAACCATGTCATACATTTGTAAAATGTGTCTTCAATTATTGCTGCAACCGGTAGCCTACGAGAGGACTTGAAGACCTTATTAAGCGACTCGGACCCGTTTGTAGTCATGATGCCCCAACGGTAACCACCGTCCAGTGATTGGAATATCTTCCATGGTTTGGGGCACTCGTTCTCATCTTGATCCAAATACTTACCCACACCGTCCAGCCAATTGAGGGCAATGTCACATGCCTGCCCCATTGCTTGCATTCCTTGCTCGTACCTCCTCATCTTCCTCTTAGCCGGTATCTGACCGTTGTACTTTTCAGCAACAGCAATTCGGACAGCCTGAATACTCAAGTCGACATCGTTCCTCATGTGAGCGGATATACACTCGGCAACCACAGCAGCTGACAACTGGGCGTGATATGTTCTTGTCGCATCCGCGTGGCATGAATGTTGTGTTGGGCATTTGGAGACACGCCATTGTGTTCCATAACCGGTGGCCCTTGCGAGTATGTACCACCCACAGTAACTGTCCTTGCACTTGAACCTCATTCTTGTGCGGTCACTGTGCGTAGGTATTAACTCTTTGTTGCAAAGGATGTGAAACCTGGCAATTGCGCTCTTCATGTCCTCCTTTGAGTCATATGTTTGTCCCTCGGACAATTCATTCTCAAAATCTGCTCTACTTCCAAACAAACCCGAATTGGCTTCCATAAACCCTGATGTGTCGTTGAAAGCATGAATCGGGTGCTGAACCCCGCGATCCATTATCTGAAACCCGCTATCCATCTTGAATTTCCTTGATAGTCCGAGCACAGGCCCGGTATCTTCCTGGTCAGAATAATCGCTCATACCCTCAGGATCAATATGACCCCAATTTTCCTCTGCCTGTAGTATTTCCGGATCCACTTCTTCATCAGATTCATCCGGATTACAAGTTTGACCCCAATGAGCGGTCCGACTAGATGAAGGGTGGTCAGTCTGGGATGGGGGCCGAAGGGAGGGTCGGTCCCTCTGAACTGGGGCCCGACTACTGGACGGTTGGTCAATTTGGACAGGGGATGGACTAGAGCCGGATGAGTTACCCCGACTACGACCCTGGATTAACCTCTGAACTGGGTTCGAACGCCGGGCTCTGGTAACCTCCACATATAGGTCAATTATCTTGTATGCACCCCCAGAAAAACTCATGGTTTGGTTATACAATACCTGTCACACTCCCTCATTCTGAATTGGAAATAGTTGGAACCAGGTTTGTGCCGAACTAGTCGGCATGCTAATTTTGGCATCAATTTTAAGGTCATACTGACCCTGATCCAACCCCAAATTCCCACATATACTTGATTTAAGTCCCAAATAATCCGTACCTGGCAATACCGGGATCACAGTAACGGGTCCAATACTGTAGTAAACCCCATTAGGACCTGTTAATACATCCCCACCAGTGTAGATGGATACCATAAGAGCCATTTTCCAATTCAATACAGAAGAAACCTACAATTAAAAATTAACTAAATTAATTAATTTAAATTAATTATTCTAATTAAATTATTGCTAAATTAATTATTCTAATTAAATTTTTAATCTACTGAAATAAAAATAAAAAATTTAAAAGAAGAGAGAAAAAACTTACAGATCAGAGCTAACTCAGGAGAGAGAAGGTGTGAGAGTGTGGAATGAAATGTTCCTGTCATTTTCGGGATATAAAGACTAGGGTCCGCTCCGGTATTCTGCGGACCCGGGTCCGCTCCGGCATTATGCGGCCCCATATGGGGGTCCGCTTCGGCATTCTGCGGCCTTCCCCAAATGGGTCCGCTCCGGTGTTCTGCGGCCGTGTTAAATATAGAATTGACCAGAAACGATGGTTATTTTATTAATTAATTTATTTAAAATGTTAAAAATAAAAATTTCGGCTTCTTTCGAAGTGCTAGTGTTCCTTCCGATGGATAACATTTTTTTTTTGTAATTCCTACTTATTTATTTATTTATTTTTAAGTTTTACAGTGTAGATTACATTAAGCGGTTAGGCTTAACTGAACATTTGATAAAAATAAGTTTCTGAAATACGACTGATTTTAAGTTCAGCAACAAATTAATTTTGTAACTATCTTAAAAAATAGTAAAAAAATTTCAAAAATTATAAAATTTCATCTCCAAGCATATTTGAGTATGGATATCATATTAAGCGGTTCGGATCGACAGTTTGAACTTTAAAAACGAAGATATAAAACATGAGACATGAGGTATTGGAACCCTCCTCCTAATTCACTACTAGAATCCCCAGTAATAGCAACGGCAGGAATTGACTTGTTGCAACGGATTACCCTTGCTACAAGCCCGAAAAACCCTATTTGCAAGCACTACACTTGCAAATACTACCGTTGTATTAAGCCCCAATGCAAATACTTAGTTTCAGACTTATTGCAAGGGCTTATGCTTGTTAATACATTTCTCTAGGCTTTTTCATGAGCCGCCCTTACAAAAAGTATGCTTGCTAATAGTTTCAGAGTTGGCACCCAACAAGAGTATTTGCAAGGATGTCAAGTGTGGGCCCCATCTGAGTATTTGCAAGGTTAACGAACGTGGCCCCATATGGTTATTTGCAAGGCTAGCAAACATGGGTCCCACCTGACTATTTGCAAGGATAACGAATGTGGACCCCACCTAACTATTTGCAAGACTAATGAATATGGGTCCCACCTGATTATTTGCAAGGATACCATTGATACTTTTTGCATGCTCCAATTCTACAATCCTCCCTCCCTGTACCAATCTGGTACCAACCCCGTACCAACCCAATAATCTATTACATTTTCATTGAACCAGATTTACATAAACACATTGAAATATAGATATAACATTTAATAAGCATTAATCAACATGGTACAATTATCATATATTGTACCAAAATACCAAAAAACATTACAACAACAGTACTAAAATGAACTATCAAATATACCCAAAATATATCCACCATCCATTAACACAAATTTACAAAATAATTTACAGTCAAGAAATTAGTTGCATAATTCTGAAATCTGCCATTAGCGCCAATCATCAGATGCAACATTTAAGCACGTTCAAGATAGCCTTCGCAATCAAATATGTAATTAAATAAACAATCAAAATATTAAATAATGAGTACCTGACACAAGAATTTATAGTGATAATTTTAATAGTACATAAATGCAGTTTTCTAGTACATGTTGACTAATTTTTTTTTATCAAAATGATATTAACTAAACACATTGTGCATATTAAAATGAGGTACATGACTACATACGATCTATTGCATATTAACTAAACACATTGTGCATATTAACTCAATCACCGGATGGAGGCGGCCCATAAGAGGCTGTGTACTGATATCTCTTTTTACAACTGGAACCCTAGCTCTGAACCCTAGCACGGCGGCTGCCTTGCGCTGAGCGGCGAAGGTAACGGCAGAAGGAGAGAGGGGCTGAAGTTGCTGAACGACGGATAGAGATGAGAGGCGAATTTGCGCTGAACGGCAGAGAGATCGATCTTGAAAACCCAAGAGGGAGAGAGGGAGGGAAATGAAATATCTTAGAGCGAAATGAGTACAAGAGAGATGGCGGCTCCCTAAATCCTCTCTGGGATGAGATGAGAACAAAAAATTTCTGAAGCACATATATTAACAGAGCAGTTTTAGCTTCAATCAATGTGTTAAATATATTGGATACTCTTTAAATTATATAGGCCGTGCATTGCATAGAATCAAAACTGCTCTGCTAACAAATTGTCCGAAATTTCAAAGCTCCGTGAGGAAAAATTGAGAGGCAAGTGAAAATGAAACAAAACAAAATTAAGTAATGTATGCATAACTAATAACATGAAAAAAAATTCTAAAAATATATTTTTAAATTTTTTACAGTTTTTATGGCCAAATTAGTATTATAATTGATGGTACATATGTGTTTAAATGTTTACGAGTAATAATTGGTGTTGGTTTTATTTATTATAAATTTAACTAGTTCAATATTTTTACTATCGGATTGATAAAATGGTAATTATTAAAATGACAATAATTTAAAATGATATTGATACAATTTATATTAAAATATAATACTAGAATATTTTTATTGCATTATTAAATAATTTTGACAAATTAAATTGTATAGTTGTACATGCATGTTGCATCAATGACTTATGTCAAACATGCATGACCATAGAACATCAACTCTTGTTGGGTGAGTTAATGAAGGAACAAAGACAAACATCATCCGTTAGTCGATCGGAACCGTTCAAATTAAAGAGTGTTCCATTAATTTCATTGTTGGTTAGTTTGATTTAATTTGATGTTCATTTACACATCCATCCAAGCGACGGAATATAACGACATCGTAGGGCTATAGATACTACACATTGGATCGAAGCTTATAATTGTTGAAACTCCAATTTTTTTGTTTTTTTTTTAAGGTTCCTGGTACTAACTTGATCATTTTAAAAGAAGTTGGGTGTTATTTCATTGCAAATCAACCGTTGAATGCTCATGCGGAAATCAACGGCCCGCAATTTTTGGCTCAATTTGAAGAGACTACAAATAATGAAATTCTATAAAATTGTCAATGGTTGATATGATTTGTAAATAGAAAATATAAAAAACTAGTTTTTAATTTTTTTTAATTTTTTTCATATTTAATTCTGTACAAGTGTTTAAAATCAGATTAGGGTTGTGAATATGAGCCGTATGATCTGTGATGAAGTGTGCATATTTCTGTTATGTGGATAGGAAATCCATATACTCTGAGGTAAAATAACATTTCGGTTTACATCCGACGGTAGCTGATGCACATAATCCTTTAATATTAGTGTGTAAAGATAATCACACAGTCCGATCTAAAATACAAATATTATGTTACCTATTTCACTTCTCTCTTAGTCTTCTCTTAAAAGATATATGAGAGTACTTTCTCTCCACTCTCACGATTGTACTAAAAGACTAAAATTTCACTCCAGAAATTTCCCCATTCCCTCCTAAATTTTGATTCCTTCTATTACCGTAAAACTCCACCTTCCTCCCTTCTCCCCTTCTCGGCCTAGAACTGCGCCTCAAAATCGAAAGGAAAGACTTCTAGGCTATCATCCTCATCATGCCTCGTTCCTTCTCCTTGTCGGCCTCGATTTCTCCATGCCCAACTCCAACTCCGCCGTTCCTTCTCCTAATTCAGGGAGGGATCGTTCCCCTCAAAGGTTTCAGTGTTCAGTTCTCATTTCCACGCATAATAGTATATTGATGTACATCGTTTAAATGTGAAATGTGAAGAAATTGGGACAATTGGGTTAACCAAGGATTTGGGGTAATTATTTTCTGTTTTATTTTTTATAATTATTGCGATTTTCTTTGATAAATTCTTTACAATATCAGATCTGTTGTTATTGGTATATGATCATATGAAAATAACTACCAATTCATGGTAGACTCAATGAAAACCGTCTTTGCTTCAACTCTCATTCCGTGGAAGTTGGAACATAATTTAGTTTCAATATACTTCAACTGCACATTTAAACAACAAATATCTTAAGAAAAAAGAAATTAGAGAGGCTAACTGATAGTAGCCTATTTTTACTGGTAAAATTGTATTAGGACATGATACTGATGCTCATGAAGTCAATTTTTCATAATTTGCCATGCTGAGACTAATATGTACGAGTACTAGCCAGCATGCTATAATACTTCATGTTGATTTGTGTTAGTGTCTTATTTTATAATGACAATTTTTTATATATACTATGTACAGCACGCCTTTCGAGCACCAGGTTTGAGTCTATTCAAGAATTGGATGAAGAATGCTCTAATGAAGATGGTCTATTCTCTTCATTCTTCAAGCGGATGAAACATTGGCTTCTCTCCCAATCCAGCATCTAAATTTCTTCACTGTACTCATATTGGCATCAGTTAGTATTAAATGTTCATTTCCTTATTTACCTTTACTGTAGTTATTTCAATATGGTTTACTTATTCTTTTTATCTAATGTTTTTATGTAAAAAGGTGCCAAGCCCACTATTTGATCTGGCTGGCCGGCATCATGTGTGGACAATTTGAAGTGCCCTTTTGGAAGTTCTTCATTGCAATTTTGATTGGAAAAACACTCATAAAAGCTTACATCCAGGTTATTATATTTTCAACAAAAAGGACCTATTTGCATGAAGATATCTGATTGATCAGTGATCGATGCATTAACGTGCTGAGATGCTGGTAAAATTAGAAGTTATATGCAAATAGTGAGAGAAGGAGGTCTAAATTGCAAATAGACTTCAGCTTCGGCTGAGATAAATCATTTGTATATTTAAACTGACCTTGGTAATATTGATCCATGGTAGAAAGCCAAACCAGACTAGACCCATACATAAGTGAAACTAAACCAAACACATGCTGGTATAGTGAGTTGCCTAAACAGCCCCAATTTGACTTTCTATCAGTATAACATCTGTACAGAGAACTCTGAACTGAAATTGATCATATCCTTGCACACACACACACACTAGACACATATACAAGCACACTGAAAAAAGAATCTCCTAAAAAAGATTTTTTTACAATTTTTGGTGGCCATTTAAAAACAGTGTACTGACACACCAGCCGACCTTCACAAAATAGTGAAATTCACTAAGTTCCAAGCCTCATAATTTTTGAAACTTTTTGAGTATAAACTACACAAGTTAACCATCATTTCCATATCAGTACTAGCTCAGGTCCTCATGCCAATCAAAGTAATTTCTCACAAAGTCCGCATGCCCGAACCAAAATACTAGAATTTCCCAGCGCTCTCTTTGGCTGCTTCGCCATATCCAGGTGAGATCCGATCTCTCAAGTAATATCTCTTTCTTTCAATTTATAATTTTCTAATCTGCGTAGTACTTAATTTCCTTAATTTTTGGACATTTCTCTTATTTTGATTAGTAGTGATCTGTGTTTTAAGCACCAAGCACAATTACAATCTAGTGAACTTAATTCTAAATTTCTTTCAAATTTTCATAGTATTTGAATGATTGATACCACTACAACCCTAGTTAAGCATTGGTAATTAAACCCAGAAGTGATGTACCAGGCAACCAAATAAGAGAAAACAAAGTGGCAAACTGTTGGTACCAAACACCCCCAAAACATCACTCTATACAAATCAAAATCAGAACCATATCTACACTTTGAATTTGATCAAACTGTTATATGAGAAAATAAGGGACATTTTCATGGACAAACAGAAACAAATTTCATATTTTTCTGATTTTTGTACAATTTCTGAGAGCACTTTAAATTTTTTATTCTGAAAAAAAAAAACTGGTATTGTACCAGGCAGGTACACGGACTGCCTCTGACAAAATCAAACATCTGACATAGCTAGAGGTCTCATAAAAATTTGAAATTTTCTAGGGTAAAAGCTTACACTCTCCTAAGAATTTAGACACCAAGAACACAAATGTTGGCCTTATAGATTGGCCTGTGCAAAATTCACAAAATAGGCTGTCAGAATACCAAAACTTCTATTTCTGAATATCAAGATTAACACATATTTCTCTGACAGACAGAGGCGCATCAATTGACACTGAGATTATGGTGATAATCTAGCAAGGTCATCTATACACAAGGAAGACTATTGGATACCCATACTTGACCATCGAAATGCCCTCAAGTGATATTTTACTATTGGTACCAAAGGACATGTACCAGTCTAATGGAATACAGTAAATTGTGATTCAAATAACGGGTAAATCATGATTAGGAGCACATGCAGGTGAAAGGTTTGTTACATAAACTAGTCCTCAGCAGTTAGAACTTAGAACCGTAGTGAAGATATTTGCATTGTCAATTTCTTGTATTCTAACTGGGATGACTTAAGGCCGTGTGAAATATCACAAGAATCTTGCTTTAATTGCTTCAAGCATTTCTATTGCTTTAATATGACTTGTATCAATCCACATATGACTTAAGGCCGTTTTAAATGGGACTATGAAAATCATAAAAATTTGTGGTTCTCAGTTTAATTAGTCAAGTTGTATGCACCTGGATTTGGAGTGGAGGATTAGAGGAGTTTGATGTTGGAGAGGATTTTTATGCATGTGGTATTTTAGTTATTTTTTGGCATTAGTCATTCTGCTTATAGTTTTCTTATCACTAAAAATGGAAATAAATATATATATGGTAGCTATTAAATGCAAATTAGAAATTTATTCTAGTAACATTAAAACTTTACTGTTTTAAAATTAATGTTACTTTCTATACAATTTAAGTCAATTTTATTTTCTTGTATGTTTGAAGTTTGAGAGCACATGGGAAAAAGCACACTCATGCATCATTTATATGATAGTTCATTCTAATTTTTTTTTGTTTGATAGTTACTAATGGAGTTTGTAACTTTGTAAAAAAATATCAATGTGTATCTTTTATGATATAAATTTGTATTATAATTTTCCTTCCCTAAAAAAATAATTAAAGTTTTTTTTTGCTGTGATTTATAATATAAAAAATAAACTTAAAATTATTTGTAACGGCGGCTCATGCAAATAGTTAGGGCATTCACAATAAAATAATATAAACAGCATCATAAAAACATTTGCAACGGTGTCTCTTGCAAATAATAATGTTTTTTAGAATATAATAATATAAAAAAGAACTCCAAAAATAATTGCAACGGTATTGCTTGCAAATAGTAACACAATTCCCAACAAAATAATATCTGGCGTGTTTGGGGTGGGTATTATTATTTGCAAGGGTCAATAGGAGACATTAGCAAGGGGATCCATTACATATTTGCAAGCGTGATTATTTGCAAGGGCCTCCCGTTGCAGTTATATTAATTTAATCAGAAAATCAAAATCTTTTGCAACGATCCTTCCTACGCTTGCAACAAGCACTTGCTCCTCTTGCTGTTACTGGGAATTCTAGTAGTGATTGTAATGATGATTAATATAAACTTTTTCAGAATATATATTAAACTATGCGGTATAATCTACTATTCGGATACGAATAATTAAATTTTAAAACTATATCCGCACAAATATTCAGATATTAGATATCTGTATCTAATTTTTGAATACAAATTCAAATTGAGACGAATAATATCCGATCCGTTTGCACCCTACTTCAGTCCCCATCGTTTGTATAACTTTTCACGAAAAATTGAGACTTTAGAATACATTCATGAAAATCTTTTTTTTTTCTTAAATTACTTAATCACTTTGGTTTAGACCTACTAATGAGCCTAGCTCAGCTCAAAACTCAGCCCATCTTGATATATAACTAAACAGGTCCAATTCGAACTCAGCTCGGTTTTGAAGAAAAAAAACCCAGCTTAGTTTACTGAGTTTGAGCCTTCTCAAACTCGGCTCATTAGGAGTAGTGTGATGAGAGTAAAACACTCATTTAATTATGAGAATCGGAAGGAAATATACTATAGTGAATTAAGTCTTATATATGCATTGGACAGACAGGTTACATGGTAGTTAGTCATTAGAACCAGAATATTAATGTCCAAAGGGATCCACGTAAAAGAAAATTTCAGCCAACTCAATTTATTAAGGTCTATATTAGCAGGTCACTTAATTGTCACAATATATTATATATATATATATATATATATATATATCCCCAAAAGTGCAAAAGGACAGGGGTAAACAAAATAAGCATCAATGCTACGCACATATATAAATTCAACTCAAAACTCAATTATATATATCGATTATCCCAGGACCGCTTAATTCTTATTAATTACTTGAAATATGTAATTAATTTGTGGAATTAGGCTTGTGGCCGTTTGTCTCTGCTGCTGCTGCTGCCGCTGCAGCCTGATTTTTCTTGAATAGCTTTTGCTGAATGTGTTCTGCGAAGGTGCGTGGCGTGAATTTTGCGGGTGTTTCGTGTGTCACTATTTCCTCAAGTGGCCTGAGCACGACCTTCTCCTTTGGCGGTTCACAAAAGACGGCCCAGGAGATGCGCACCTTTTCCTTGTTGACGAGGCCACGGTGTAGGATGCTCTTATACTTACCATTGCTCATGATCTCCAAGGTGTCGCCAATGTGGACGATCAACGTGTCAGGGATGCAAGGGGCTGTGATCCATCGGTTTTCTTTAAAGACCTATATATTCATAGATAGATGATCTAGCTAGTCAGAACTCAGTTTATGAAAGGAATATATATATGCCATATATATATATATATATATATATAAACTGCATGTGGATTTACGTAAGTACCTGAAGTCCAGGAACGGCATTGTGGAGGATAAAAGTCAAGGAACTAATATCAGTGTGGGCCTCTACACCAAGTGCTAAATCTGGCTGGGGGCACTTTGGGTAGTAGTTTATCTTTACTTGCATCAGGAGGTCTTCTTGGCCTCCAAGTTCTTGCTCCAGCTTGCCTGCTTCCAGTTTAAGACCAATGGAGAGGATAGATAACATCTTGCTCGCAACCCTCCTCAATTGCTCCGCAAATTGCTTTGTCACCTCTCTGCATGCACTTGCGTTAATTGTTTTCCAGCATTAATTAATTATCAATAAGTTTTTTCAAGTTCAACTGAAATTAAACAGAGAGTGAATAGCTAGCTAGATAGACTTACATATAATCTTTAGGATCCTTGGGCCATGTGGACAAATCAATCTTATCGAACGGGTACATGAGGTGGAAGAAGTAGTCCTCCCACTCAAGCCGCCCGCTCGCATTGTTTGCTAGCTTGCTCCCGTAACCCTGAATCTTTCCTGATGCCTGGTCATTCGCATACTGCTCCTTCTGCTCCATTGGCAGATCAAAAAACTTTTTGCCGACCTCCCGCACCTTCTCCAGCAGATCCTCAGGTACACCGTGATTGGCAATGTGCATCACGCCCCACTCCTCAGCTGCCTTTTTGACAGACTCTACACATGCCATTTTCGTCTCATGGTTGTCTGAGTCGAACCCTTTTATGTCAACCACTGGTATCTGTGGGACCCCATCTGCAGCCTGTTTCTTGACCTCCTCTAGGGCGTCGCCCAGGTCTTGGCGTTCTTCCACCGGTCTGATGTACTCGGTCGGTATTGACTCGTTGCTGCTTTGCGCTAGGATTTCAACCCGTTGTGCAACGGACACCTTTGTTGACATTGCTTAATTTCCTATTATTTTCGTTCGATCTGTGTTTTCACTTTCTTTGTATCAAGAACTTGGTAATGTGGAGAAGATATATAGGGAGGTGGTTATTATAGAATGGGGTAAGTAAGTTTTGATTCAGGACCAAGGTTGCATGTGATCGTATCGAACTCTCTTCACCAAACAGCTCCTGTGCGTTTAATTTGCATGTTTTGTTGCTAGCTAAAATATATATATATATGTACTAGTACTACAACTTGAGGATGTACGTACGTGGTATATATGTAATTCTCAACCAACTTTCGACTGTATTGGGTTCGGATCAAATCCTAAATAAGATCCGAAATTGAATTTCTCAAGTAAAGGATTTGGCTGGGGTCCATATTTATATTCTTTTAAATTTTAAAATCTAAACGCAAATAATATATTTATTATTTGGTTCACGAAGATCATTTATTAAGCACTTTTAATTAAATAATAAATGTATATTGAATGAGTAAAGAATTAATAGATGCATCCAATTGTCATTATAAAATATATATAAAACGAACACATTAATTAAACTAACTCATTAAATTAAGCATATTAAAATTCTCTCAACCATAGCATATATAGAAAGTAATCTTGATGATCAAATAAATTTTATTTAGCAGAAATATTATCATTATGTACATATAGACAGGTTAAATGGTAGCTAATTAATTAAATAATAATCGATTAATTAAAAATACTAACATTGGATATTTCATTGCAATTAAATTTTTCCAAATTCTTGCTTAAAATTATTAGTGTGAATTCTTGACCCGTCCCTCAAATTAACTGAAGGAAGGAGACTATATATATATAATTCCTTCTTGAACATTTTAATAAACTTTTAGAATATATAAATACGCTTTGAGCTACATATTCTAGAGTATGTGAAGCAAAATTACTTGAGTATGACTCAAACTTGGAAAGTCCTGCAAAACTGTCAAAGGTTCTAATTAAATACTTAAAATAACAATATTTTTATTAGTTAACATGTGCACAATACTTAAACGGGTCGAATCTGACCCATCAACAGAATCTTTCAACCAAAATCGAGTTGGGTAGAATCTAATTAACCTATGTAAAACTAATGTTAAAGTAAATTGGTCAAAGATCTGTATCTGACCTGTTAACAACCATGTTTAAAATAAAGTTTTGCTTTAAACTGTATTAGGTTCAAACATCGTAAAAAATCTTACACAATGAAAATTCAATAAATTAGGTGGTGTTTCTATATTGATTAATTGTTTGCCAAGTTGGTATCCATGAATTTTTTTTGGGTAGGTCTGAGGTCTGAGGTTTGTTGCCGCGTGTGGTTAGACCAGTGGGGTAATGCACGTGACTACCAAACCTAGTGTTACTCTCACACGTGCCAACGAACCTTCTCTCGTCTTTACCGGTGCTTAATTAATTGTGCTATTGGCTTCCCATTTCAAAAAGTATCAGTTGTACTAGAAACGATCAAAAAATTGGGGTGCATATGACTTTAATTAGATGACGACAGAGGCAAAATGAATCAAGAATTTGCATGGGCCATGCAAAGCAATATTTGGAATCAAATTGGGGGCCTATTAGCAATATATCATATACAAAGTTAAATATTTGAAGGTTCATGATCTTATAAGACCCATTTGTAGTATTTTAAAGACAATATAGCCCATTGGCATCTTGTTCCTTTTACTTTCTACATCCAAAAAGGCCCATGGATTTTAAAGACAATATGTCCCATGGATATAGGCCGGATAACAAAAAGGCCCATAAACATAAAATCAGAGGAGAAGAGATAAAAATAAGTTCGCCAACTACAAGCCGACCACACTAGTGGAAAAACACACATCAGGAACGGTTAAAAACACGCATCAGGAACGGACCTAGAGGCGACACTAACCCAGCTGTTACAGATAGTAGAACTAATCAGGAACGGTTAAATAACCGACACTAAATCTCATAATCAAGAACGGTTGTTTGATATAGCCGATACTGATATAGACAATCAGGAACGGTTGTTTCTTATTAGCCGATACTAATGTTGATAATCAGGAACGGCCTTTAAGAACAACCGATACTGATTTTAACAATCAGGAACGGTCTTTTAATAAACAACCGTTACTGTTCATATATATATATATATAGAGGAGGGTTCAAATGCACTATTATTTTTGTGCTCCAATATGCTCCACATCATTTATCTCCATTTTCAAAGTCCGAACAGTCGACTCGAACCGCTCAACATGATCTTCATAATAAAATATGCTTGGATGCCAAATTTTATATTTTTTTAGAATTTTTTTACTATTTTTGTAGATATGTACAAAATCACTTTTGTAAGGAGATTCTGGACCATCCGATAAAGTGATATTGTACCTATCTAAAAAAAATAGTAAAAAAATTCTAAAAAATATAAAATTTGGTCTCCAAACATATTTTATTATGAAGATCATGTTGAACGGTTCGGATCGACTGTTCGGATTTTGAAAATAGAGATAAAGGATGTAGAGCATATTTTTTTTTTTTTGCAAAATATGGGTATTCGCATGAGCTAATTCAAATATCACATTTAGATCAATAATTAATATGCCACAATCACAAACAAAAGACATCAAACAAGTTAATTGCCATAAAAAAATATCCAAATTTAATTCCATATATCCACAAAACACACAAAAGACACAAAATTATAACTGTCATAAAAAATCTACTTACTTGACTTAAATTAAAAATGCTTCTCTTTCTTACAACCTATAACTAATATGAAGGATAGTACCACCCGAGAAGAAATGCCATTCAATTGACGAGACCTATTCAGCATATTCAACCTCACATTGCCACTTCACCCAATTTGCATTTTTGGCTTCTATGCCTTCCTCTCTCTTTTCTGTTACTTTAAACAAATAGAAATATGTACTTAATTGAGTAAAATAGATTAAAAGATGATAGGGTATGGAGATTGATGTGTAATCACATTCCTTAGCAGCTGACAGTTTATCGGTTTCTGGTAAGACTAATTTCAGGAGTCATTTCCCAGAAATTGGCTACATCAAATTTGTATTTATTTTTATGAACATGCATGTCAAGGTGTCTATTACATGCTCGAGAAGTTTCAGATCCATTGAAGGTCCAGAGCTATGTCAAATAAGTGATTTTATAAGAGGGTATTTGCTGGTATTTTCTGAGTTTAGCTGCTGTCAGCCAATCTTTAAAAATTCATTCTGGACAATCTACAAAGCCAATTTTTTTGTTCTTTTTATGGAAATGTAAAGGAAAGTCTAAACTACATGCTTGACAAGTTTCAGGATTTTTGTAGTTTTCTAACTATTTTTAACAGATGCTTGAATGCAGAGGCAGATTGGTAAAAGATGCAGAAAACAGCATTTTTTTGCATTTTCAGAAAGCAAACTTTAAAAATAGCTAGTAAATCATAGAAAAATGCTATGAATGTAAAATTTAGGTCTAAAGTGTGTGTTTTTGAGTCCTCTATCTGACTGTTCAAATAAATTTTTGGTTTGGACTTCTGATCAGCCTGCACTGGCTGATCTGTCACAGAAGGTCATTTGGGGTTTTTGAGGTACCAGTAGGGGCTGTTAAAATAGACGGGTCGAGTATTTATCTTCTCACGCGGATGGTGATATTTGCAAGTCGATCCATACCGGCATGTACCTGTCTTTAGGAAAAACTGCCAAAATAAAATAATGAAAATAGATTTGTCAGAATATTCTTTATACATAAGATCCTATGGAAACAGATCGAATGATTCAGAGAAAAGAAAAAAGGGGACAAGAGAAGATGGAATGATTTCTTAATCAAGGTTAAATTAGCGTAAGAGACTCCAAGCAACTATGTTATGTGCATATACATCTGCTATGAGTTGGAATATGTGTATGTTTTAACAAGTGCTTCAGCCTAAAAATAAATGTGTAAAAATTACATTGTTGTTATAAATCATTAAAAAGGACAAATCAAAACATGAATACAGTATATACTTAATAAATATTACTTCTATCTCATGATCCAATTCATAAGCAAATACCTATACTATGAAGTCCTGTACTTGAATGGAACAAGAGATAGATGTCAAGACCAAATACCATCTTATGAAATTTTGATTAGACAAAAATAAAAAGAAACTGCTATTTTAGTTACAACTATAACTTTGGTACCTGACATTCCGGCTGTCCTTCTCTTTGAGGAAGATCCCCGGTATACTGTGCACCCTGAAATATGTTTGTTGCAAAAAAATTAACATTTTTGTTTAAATAAACTCAGGTTGGGTCCATTCAGTCAAGTCGAGCATGTTTTAACCAAACCTGAACTTTGATTATGAACTACATTTTTTACCAAAATGCAAGGCATGTTTGAAATTTTTTAATTTTACATCGAATGGGAATTGTACTGCCCTAAAGAAGACAATCATGTAAACCTAAATTATAAAAGATCTTTGCACAAATACAATATAACTAGCACTGCAAGACAATATTCTCTTTTACTTTTTTATTTCAATTATACAAATAAGATCACTACATTTTCTGAACACGGTTTTGATAAGGACAGAAATACCTGAAGGACAATTATAAATTGGCATTATAACAGTAATACCTGAAATTATTTTGATAAGGACAATTACTTCAAAGGCGAGTAGAGGTAGGAAAACAATCTTCAAATTAACTGCTGGAATACAATAATCTACAAGCAAAATAATAGAGAAATACATGACGGCCATGGGGCAAAGCTAGAGCTGGCAAGGAAAATAACATATGAGAGAGGGATGACTATTATTAACAAAATTAAATTAACAAAACAGAAAAAATGTTAAACAAATAATTTGACAACCTTAAACCAAAGTAGTTAGTCCAAGTCATCAGTCTAAAACAGCTTCTTCCTGGCCCAGATATCTTATCCATCTTCTAACCATCCACTAAAATGTTGTCAGTACACAAGTAAATATTTAATTACAACTATTAAGAATAGATCAAATTAAAAAAAAAATTCAAATTAAAACATGAATGCTTACTACAGGATGGGAGTGAATAATGCTAAGAGCACGTGCCTTGGCACGATCATCCCCTTCTAGTTTTGGCAAAGGAAGAGATCAGACTCTTAAGATTGAAAGATATTTGGTAGATGTAAATCAATGATAGTAAGGTGATGGTAAATAATTATTATGATATTGATGTTGCTTGACCTGAAGTAAAACTAATTTGCGTAATATTCCATTAACCATATTCCCCGCTCCAGGCCTTAGAAGAGGTTATTTGGTTTGTAGATTTTTAATTACTAATGTTTCAATAAATGGATGTATAATTGATCCACAAAATATGGAGGCTTTTGAATACTCATTTAAAAATTAATTCAAAAATTACTTGTAGAAGTAGGGGTTCCATATCACTAAAGACCCTTTTATCATTGCTAGAGATGAGATCAGGTAATCAAAATAACGCCTCAAAGATGAGTAAAAAGATGAGTAACCAATGAAATGAAAATGTAATGCATCATTACCAGTCTAATATCTAAATTATCCAGTTCCCGAGTTCTAAACCCTAGAGTTCTCTCAACATAATCCATCTCGTTCTTCCTTGAATTTTTTCCCTTCACATTCAACAAGTCAGCAAATGCCCCGCCCCTTTCTATCCTTAATAGCCTAACTGCTGCAAATGTTCCAAATAATTAACAAAACAATGAGGAAATAAACCTAGATGCCCAATTTATCTCTTACAGCTAGAAAGGAATTAGATTAATATATAGCAGGAAAAGTAAATTAATTGAATCAATTGTTCCAGCATTTCACAATATGGATGTTAGTACAACCAAAGGCAAGTAATAGCAATTCCTCTTGCAAAGTTTGACACTACTTGTTAAGATCATATTACACAAATGGTCATCTCCCTAAGGCTTAAAAGTTCTTATCTAGTCCTTATAAATAATGATCTTTGTTAAAGGGAATGTAAAGATAAGGCATCTCTAACCAATTTTGAACAGAAACCGTTTTGAGCAGAAACCGAACCACAAATCCGATCCCTTTAAGAAATACCAGAGCGAGCCCGAGCTGGTGCCATCACTGCTGCTACACCCATCGAGTGCGGACTGGAGTTCGAGAAGCGCTGTGGAGGGAAGCAGAATAGAAACCGATACGAGGCGACAGAGCTAGCGCACGGCTAGCTGCTGTCAATCGCCTGGTGCCGCGAGAGGGAGGGGGCGACGCCTGGTATCGCGAGGTGCCTGGTGTCGACGCGAAATGTGGTGGGGCGACGCCTGATGTCGCAAGGTGTGGTGGGGCGACGCTAAATGGTGAGAGGACAAGAGAGACAGAGAGGGAACCCTAATGATAAGCGGCGCCTCTAATTTGAGAGAGGCAAAAATAGTGAGCGGGAATGGAAATGAGGATTTTAGAGACAGAGAGGGAACCTATTGGTGAGCGGCGCCTCTAATTTGAGAGAGGCGAAAATAGTGAGCGGGAATGGAAATGAGGATTTTATTCGGGCATCAGGATCGGCTATTAAAATAACAGTTTCTAATACCTATCAGGAACGCATCTAATACAACCGATACAAAATATTACTAATCAGGAACGCTTCTTTATAAAACCGATCCTATTAAGACACAATCAGGAACGCCTCTTTATAAAGAACCGTTCCTGATTTGGCCAGCACTATCAAGAACGGATTATTAAATACAACCGTTCCTGATAAGTGAAATCAATGTCGGCTTTGTAATGTGCCCGTTGCTGATCTGTATCCGTATCGGGTAGGGCTTAAATCCGACACTGATGGGGCGACACTAATTGTACTTTTTCCACTAGTGCCAGTTGCGCATTTTCATACAGTGCTCTTATATAAAGCAAGGACAGAGAAGTTGACTGGTGAAGGCTAATACAGATCCAACTATATATATATATATATATATATATATAGAGTTGAGTTACGGTACTTCGCGAAGTAAAACGAGTGTTTTACTTCACGTCTATATCTTCAATTTGAAAATTCAAACGTCGATCCGAACTGTTCAAGTTGATCTCCATATTAAATTGTGCTTGGAGACCAAATTTTACATTTTTTGAAAATTATTTACTATTTTTTAGAATTTTTGAAAATCGCTGTTTTTCAAAAAACCATGGACCATCAAAAACAACAATTTTCAAAAATTCTAAAGAAATAGTAAAAAATTTCCAAAAAATGTAAAATTTGGTCTCCAAGCACAATTTAATATGGAGATCAATTTGAACGGTTCGGATCGACATTTTAAACTTTGAAATCGCAAAATATGAGTGTGAAGTAAAACACTCGCTTTACTTCGCGAAACACCGTAGCCTAACTCTCTCTCTCTCTCTCTCTGTATATATATATATATATATATAGAGAGAGAGAGAGAGCTGGGCTATGGTGAGTTGTGAAGTAAGAGGTCATTTTTACTTCACGCTCATATTTTCATTTTGAAAAATTCAAACAACCGATCCGAACCGCTCAACATGTTCTCTATATTGAAATGTGCTCGGAGACTAAATTTTACATTTTTTGGAATTTTTTTTACTATTTATTAAGCCACTTTGAAAATCGCTGATCCGGTGGTTCAGAAATGTTTACTATTTTTTACTGTTCATAGTGGATCAGCGGTTTCAAAGTGACTTAATAAATAGTAAAAAAAATTCCAAAAAATGTAAAATTTAGTCTCCAAGCACATTTCAATATAAAGAACATGTTGAGCGGTTCGGATCGGTTATTTGAATTTTCAAAATAAAAATATGGCGTGAAGTAAAACGACGTTTTACTTCACAACTCACCCTAGTCTATCTCATATATATTTTTTAAAATGCAATTGTTAAGCGTAGATCTCAATTATCATTCCTGTGTAGCCAAAAGAGAAGTTGTAAGTGGAACAGTAGTTTTTCAAAATCAGAGAAAAATGAATCAAGTAGATAACTGAAAAGTACATAACACCCATAAACAGTACAAGAAAAGAAACAGAACATTTACATTTCACGAGAGAAATTAAAGAGGAAATTAATTAATTCCCCGACAAAAGCTACTACAAGCTCACACATCGATCCCAGCTCCAAACAAAACTACAGACGCATCATGGCCCATCACAAATGGACAATTTACAAAATTTAACTAGATCTGTTGACACTTGTAAATAACAAACCCTACTTTGTCTTGAACAAGGAGATTTGAAAAAAAATATAATAATAAGCTAGGCAGTAGCTAGGCACCAACTCCTATTTTGCAGTCATGCCCCTCCAACTTATATATTTAATTTCCTTTTTGAAATATTGTACTTGGTTTCAAATGAATAGTGGAAATTTATCGTCTTTAATTTAGACAAAGTTACTGCTATAAGATCTAGCCATGCTACTGTCAAATCAGGGTCTGGATGAAAGTTGCTATTTCATTTAAGAAATTTAACAGCATCACATGATGTTGGTGCCAACTGCATGCCATGCGCCAGTCGAAGAAAAAGTTTAAATTTACTGCTACCAGTACCAACCCCAAGATGGACACCGAAAAAAGAACAAACATTATCCAACTTCGCATGGATAATCTTCAGACAGATCAAATCTATATAGTTAAATCGAGTTTGAATTATCATATTCGATTATAGGGGACAACGCAAACGATAAAAATAAAATATTTACAACAATAAAACAATCAAAACTAGTGGCCGGCCACGTGGTTGAGATTTGATGAGAGAGAGAGAGAGAGAGAGATCGCATTTAATAAGGAAAGAGAGAGAAGAGACGATTCAAAAAGGCCACCAGACCCATCCTTGGACCATGAATTTGAGCGCCCGCCGTTTCCGTTGAGACACCCTTACGTCATCACACGTCATCCTTGGTACCAGTGTTAGCCTTAGCTGCATGCTAGAGACAAAAGTGATGAGAGAGAAAGAGATGCGGCGGTTTCTCCAATCAGCTCATCCAGTATCTCCCGCTCCACCTCAGCTGCCAAGTCACTCGCCTGGTCCACAACCGCCGGGTGATGTGTCAGCTCACGTATGTTGTTCACCGGCATGTCGATCGCCACCAGTGCATCGATGTCGCCTAGGTACTGGCAGTTGGCCGACGGTATCATCTCTATCTGCCTCCATAGTCTCCCCAGCAGTTGTACGCCGCTGCCAAGATCGTAGCTATTTTTACTGGCGGTATACTCGTCATGATATCCAGGACAAATGCTCCTGCCGGTGCAATTTAGGAGATCGCTTAATAGCTCTTCTACCAGGTGGAAGACGAGCTTCCTGTTCCATCGGTACCGCATGGTGCTGCTGTGGTATTTCGAGTCGTCCACTGGGAGCTCCACCTCAAGCTGGTGGAACACGATCGGGTCTATTGGTAGCGATGGCGAGTATCGTTTTGCAACACGGCTGGGACCCATGAAGCCGCCTCTGTATAGTATGGATCGTATGTATTTGTATTCCAGGTCTTGATCTGGCTGTGTACGGCATGACTTTGGAATCCTTGGTTGTAGCGAAGATGTGGTCTCATCTTTCTTTAGCTGAAAATTTAAAAATAATTGAGAAATCTAGGCTTAGACAATGCATTAATGTAAACTGGTCCATTACTATAACAAAAAGAAATTAAACAATAACAATTACTGATTAAAAGATGCTAAACATTAACTACCTGTGGGGACCTGATGAGTTTAGGCGTCAGCTCACTACTCTTCTCTATTACAGTGGAACAATTCTTATCTCTAGTTCCAGTAGCCAGGGAACCAGATGCTGGTGGAGTCGGCTTTTTAAACCTTGCCGTGAAGCGCTCATTGGTTCCTTTGTTGCACTTGCCAGTTCCTCCTGCTGGTACTGGTGGAGGAGGTGGGGATCGCGATGGTTTCACCCGTACTGGCTTCGCCAATGCTTGCAAATTGGGGATGTGATCCTGCAATTTAGCCTTGATTGGAAGTTCAGTTATTTTACTCGGAGGTGCAGAAACAAGTTGCGTTGGCGGTAAAACATTAGCCTTAGCCGGTGCCGGTTTGAGTAGGCTGCCCCGATCGTTTTTCTGAACCCCTCGTGCAATTGATCTTTTTGGCTTAGAATTGCCATCTTCACAACCATTTTCTCGTCTATTAGTGATACTCTCCTTCATCTGCTTCACAATCTCTTTCGCATACTCTCTACTCCTCGGGCTCCTATTCTCGTCTTGGTACCTTCTCCGGGGCTTCATTGTGTAATGTGTTGGTGATGGTGGTAATGAGTATTCACCAACCGGTGCATTTGAATGACATGAATTTGAATTGGAGTTTGGATTTTCTCTATGTATTTGAAGAGAGAGCCTTGCATCAACATCCCATGACCGATCAGAGGAAGCACGAGGAGTGTCTGGCAACGACCGAGTGCCCACATCACTAAATCTTGCATTGGAATTTATACTTCTTAATGGTTGCCTTGGCTCTTTCTTACGCTCCTGTAGTTTGCTACTTGTCGGTTCTCTCTTCTTCAGTTGATTTTTTGTGAATTCAGCGAGTTGCTTTTGTCGGGCAGTTGCTGGTGGAGATGGAGCTGGATCAGGCAGCCCATCGATGCCCATCAACCGAGCAACAAGACTAGGAGTGCGCGGTGTCTCAGGTGATTGCGAGATGCGCCGTTCTTCAATACCATCTTCTAAAACGGAGAGTTGTCTCCTGTGCTTCATTATCTTGCTAGGTAATATGTCAAAAGCCGGAGCTAATTGCACTCCCACCTGATTTACAGAAAAGAAAGGCAATAAGAACACTGCACGGAGACTACAGTAACATGACATTTACTGTGTTGAAATCTAATAAAAGATTCTCTTAAATCGAATATATTCAAATTTTCAAATGAAACATACTTATTACTTCACTTTAAGATGACCGAAATTTTGAGTAAAATTAAATTAATGACCTCACATGGAAGCCAGAAAACTCAATAATATAAGTTACATAAAAGCATCAATTACATGAAAATGACTTACTGGTATCTCCAAGTACCCGTCTTCAACCAACGACGAAGATGATGCCTTTGCTTGGCCTAGATCTTCTCCTCCCTCCAGGCTATTTCTGGGTGCTTCAAGACCTAAGCGCATGGAACTTAATTTTTTATCTCAGAGAAAGGAAATTACATACATATACGGGTATGTGCAAAGAAGAGAAGAATATATTTACCTTTGGTACTAGTTTCCGGATTTGTCAAGTCTGAATGACTAACTGAGTTGGAAGCCATGCGACCACTGGCATGGCATCCATTGAAGAGAAGATGATGAAAGTCAAAGTAATGGAGCATGCCACCCATGCAACCGGAGGCAGTGATATCCCTATCTCTTGTCGATATAGACCGGCTCCACTGCCTCTGCCTCTCCTTCCCCATTATCTCAAAGAGAGCTAGAGAGCTAGAGAAAGAGATGTGGGTTTTTCAAATATGGAGTAGTTGTGATTGTGGCACCAAATATCAATGCTTTGAAACCTGGAGATAGGAGATAGAAGGGCAGTTGAAGCAGATGGACAGAGGGAAGAAGAGGAGGGAATTGAAGGGAGCAAAGGGAGGTGATTTTAAACAGTCGGTCTAAGCTTAATTAAGAGGGTCCCAGCGGAAAAAACGGATCGGTTTATTGAATCACTTTGAGTTTGAGGAGGATCACCTACTCTACTCTACTCTACTCTACTCTACTCACTAGTATTAGTATAAGATAATAATTAAGTTTTGCATATCGCTCCCTGTAACAATAGCATAATACTTTTCTTGTTTTGTTCACACATGTACAAGACAAACACAAAATATTCTTTTCAGAAAAAAAAAAAAAAAAACGAAGGTTTCATATTTCAAATTTTATTAAATTTCGAACACACGGCCGGCAAATTAAATATACATATTATTTTGGTACTTCAATATTGTGTACATGTCAAATTGAAATTCAGATGTCATCACATACAAAATATGTGTTACTCATGAGCACCATTATATGTTAGAGAAATAATTGGTACTAGTTAGTTATAGAGAAAAACAAAAAAGGATATAAAAAAAAAATTCAGTCAAATAATTTCGTAAAAGAAAACCGACATTGCGGACAAACATTTAATTTGATTACAATACGAACAATAAAATTGCGGAAAGCTATTTTGACTGAGTTAATTAGTATTTTACTATAAACATCCAAACACTTCTAATAAATTAATTAGTATTTTACTATAAATATGCAAGGTTATTTTATTTAAAATAATAAAATATGTTTTATTAACAATACTATTTTCGATTTTTATACGTCCAAACATATTCTAAGTGTAACTGTGGAAGTCCAAAAGATGGAAGCAAAATAAAATTTTATAATAGGTGTTGAATGTAAATTTGATTATCATATTTAATTTAATTTAGGGATGGGCCTGGTTTGCATTGGGGAATTGTGAAGGAAATGTTCCTGGTTTGGAGAACAGAACAGGGGAAAGTTGTTATGATGCCATCAGGCATCAGCCATCATCATCATCCCATTTAGATTTTATTTATTTCTTTTATTGATATTGATGTGAGGAAGCTTGTGGTCCTCTCAAAATAGAACTGGGTGTAGGTCCGATGCCCATCGGACCTTGTTTGGTTCCGATGGGCAGATCTACCGTAGGATAATGTAATGATTTGTGCGCACGACAATTGAAACATTAATGCACGGGTTTTAAAGCATTTCGCACGAATCTAAAAGAAAATCGATGGTGATTAAACCCATCGAACCGAGGTAGGTCCGATGCCCATCGGACCTACTCCCAGTTCCTCAAAATATGGTTCCCCTCCTTCCCACCCCCCCCTCTCGGAAATTGAATTCAGATCAGATCGTACGCTTATTCATTCTGTCAAGTGGGGCTATTCTGCTTCGATCTGCTCTATTCCTGTGCTCTATTCCCGTGCTAGAGTCATCACCTCCAAATTTAGACCACAATATATTTAAATAAATTTACATTTACAATATGCTTCAATCCTCATTAATTTTCTTATTAGAGGTGCCATCTCAACTAATTTTTACTATTCAATATATATATATATATAGAGAGAGTGTGGCTAATATCAAAACGTTTGCACCAAGTTCCTCGTGCAACCAAGTCGTTTTCAGATTTTCAAAGTCCAAATGGTCGATCCGAGCCGTTAGATGTGATCTCTATATTAAAATCTGCTTGGAGATCAAATTTTACATTTTCTGGAATTTTTTTACTATTTATGAAGCCACTTTGAAAATTACTGATCACATGGTCCAGAATTTAATTGCACTGTTTTTACTGTTCATCCGGATCAGCAATTTTCAAAGTGGCTTAATAAATAGTAAAAAAATTCCAAAAAATGCAAAATTTGGTCTCCAAGCAGATTTTAATATAGATTGAACATCTAACACTTCGGATCGACCGTTTGAACTTTGAAAATCCGAATACAACTTGGTTGCACGATGGGCTTGGTGCAAACGTTTTGATATTAGCCACTCTCTCTCTCTCTCTATATATATATATATATATATATATAATTCGAGTTAGTGATTATTTTGCTAATCTAATTAAATTATAAATAGTAAATTACCACTCTTTTAATTAGTACTTTTTCTGAATAATACAATGCAAATAATTTATATTTCTACTATTTTCGAATTGCATTAAATTTGAATTCTTCTAACATTATTCCGCTTAATATTTTTCTACATTATTCTTCATACTTCTGTGTCATCGAGTCTCATATTTTTTATTTTATTTTTTAATATCTAAACCATCAATCCAAACTAATTCACATGATTTTTATATTAAAATGTACTTGAAGATCAAATTTTATATTTTCTGAAAAAATTTATTATTTTTTTAGATAGTTACAAAATTATTGTTTCTGAACCATCCTAAACAGTGATTTTGTAACTATCTACAAAATACTAATAATTTTCCAAGAAATATAAAATTTGATTTCCAAACACATTTTAATATGGAGATCATATTGATCGGTTCTAATTGACAGTTTGGCCTTTGAAAATATAAATAAAGAATATGAATTATAAAAGACATGAACATTTGAACCCTCCTACTCCAAATTGTATTATCGTTGTACCTTTTTTCTGACAATCATAACGCGCTCATACACATAAGAGAAAGGAGCACTTGACAATTTTGATTTTAAATTTTCAAAAAGATTCAAATAAATTTGTAAGGTACAAAGTAAATTTGTAAATATGTATTGGACATATATATTTAATAAAATGAATTACTCAACATTTAGATTAAGTGCAATTTAAGAATTAGTTGATGATGTATTAGACCGTTATTTTTAATTAATATGAAGAATATATATATAGAGTATGGCTAATTTGCTGCTGGCAGCATTTCGGTCAGTTGCTGCCGGGGGCATATTTGTCATACTGATGTTCAAAAACAAATCCAAACCGTTAGATGTGATCTCTATATTAAAATTTACTTGGAGACCAAATTTTACATTTTTTGGAATTTTTTACTATTTATTAAGCCACTTTGAAAATTCCAGATCCGGGTGAACAGTAAAAACAGTCTGGACCATATGATCTGGAATTTTCAAAGTGGCTTAAAAAATAGTAAAACAATTCCAAAAAATATAAAATTTGGTCTCCAAGTAGATTTTAATATAGAGATCACATCTAACGGTTTGGATTTGTTGTTTGAACATCAGTATGACAGATATGCCCCCGGCAGCAGCTGGCCGAAATGCTGCCAGCAGCAATTAGCCATACTATATATATATATATATATATATATATATATATATATGAAGTGTCTACGGTGCTATGCATAGCATAGAGGCCTCCGTGCTACGGCTCAATTTTTGAGTTTTCAAAATCCTAACGATCGATCCTAACCGTTCAACATGATCTCCATATGAATATGTACTTGCAAACAAAATTTTACATTTTTTAGAATTTTTTTACTATTTATTAAGCCACTTTGAAAAACAGTAATTTGTACACAACAATAAAATCTTCTGGACCATTGGATCAGCAATTTTTGAAGTGGCTTAATAAATAGTAAACAAATTCTAAAAAATGTAAAATTTGGTTTACTCCACGTTTTACTCCACGTTTTACAAACTTGTTTTACTCCACGTTTCACCATAGCTCATCCCTATATATATATATATATATATATAATTTGGCTAATATGCTACGTGTAGCATAGAGGGCCTCTGTTCTACGGATCAATATTTGAGTTTTTAAAATCCTAACGGTCGATCTGAACTGTTCAATCTCCATATGAATATGTACTTGCAAACCAAATTTTATATATTTTTTTTTAAATTACTATTTTTTTAGATAGGTAGAAAATCACTTGATCTGAAAATTCTGTACCATTCAGATCAAGTGATTTTCTACCAATCTAAAAAAATAGTAAAAAAATTCTAAAATATATAAAATTGATTTGCAAGTGCATGTTTATATGGAGATCATGTTGGACGGTTCGATCGACGATTAGAATTTTGAAAATTCAAATATTGAGCCGTGGCACGGAGACCCTCTGTATATGCTACGCGTAGCACCGTAGCCAACTCCTATATATATATTGAAGTTTGGTTATTGTCTAACATAAGAATATTACGTATGATATAGGTAGAAATAGTTGCCGTCTATATGACACTATTCAACTCTAATAATTGTAAATAGTATTTCAAAGTATGTTCATTGTTGGAGTGTTATTTATTATCGACAACCGTTGGATTTAATAAATAGTAATAACATACTTTGAAATATTATTTACAATTATTATAAATAGTATTTCAATTATTATCGACAACCGTTGGATTTAATAAATAGTATTTCAAATAATATTATAATAACATACTTTGAAATACTATTTGCAAAAAATGTATTGAACAGTTTGGAAAAAGTTCAGGAACATTTTAATGTAGATTGAATATCTAACGGTTTGGATCAACTATTTGAAATTAAAAATTGAAGAACCAAATTATCTGTTCCTGAATTCAGAAATAAACGTTTGTATATTAGCCATTCTCTCTCTATATGTATATGATCGATGACAGATCTTTATCTGGCCATACTTAATTACCTCTCTAGACATAGGCACCTAGGATGAATACTTGGGTTTATCAAGCAAAAAATAACAACTTTCAACTATTTGTCGCTTAAGTATATATGTACACCATGTAAAAAAAAAAAAAAAAAGCTAGCAACCAGCCTTTAAGTTAAAAAAAACAAAAAATCACAATAGTTGAAATTTTGTCCTTTACTGTAGCGTCCTCTTGCTCAGCGAGGCAAGGTGAATATTTTCGAGAATAGTATTATTTTTTAAGCGTATCGGTATTATCAACGTGAGTATCTGTGAAAATACCATCGACATAAAGTATTTTTATCTTCGCGGATGACATATTTTTTTATAGTTGTACACACACTAGATGATTCATGATTATGACACTTAAATAATCGTTATATGTAAAAATGAAAGAGTCCCTATTTTGAAAACAATAATTAGATTATTGATTACATGGAGATAATTTTTCTCTCCATACTCAATTTACTTTTTATTTAGAATCTTTTAATTATGATAGAATTAAATCGGATAGTGGTAAAATCATATTTGTATCTGTTTTTATTTTTTTTTAATACGAATACAAATACAAATTAGATATTAAACAAATATGGATATGGATATAGATAAAATTTGAATATCTAATTCAAATATTGCATAATAAAATTCACATATTATTCAACAAATTTATTTTTTTTGCATTAAGAAATAAAAGAACATAAAATATGAATATAATTCGAATATTCAATCATTATAATGAACAAAATATTTTTTAATATTAAACTTGTTATGTCATTATAAAATATAGATATAACTCGTTAATTAAATTAATAATCAACATAATCATATTTTAAATAAACAAATCTTCTCTAAATATATATAATTTTAAAGCAAACAACTATCCGAAGAATTTAAAATACAGATACAGAGAATATATGATCCGTATGCACGATGTTTATATCATTATATGTTATCCCATAAGTCATGAAGATCTATAACTATAACTATTATGTTGGGTTATACACATACTGGTTATTTGGTTTTTATATCCAATATAATATTACAAATTGAATCATTGTAGAGATTTAGACAGCAACGCAGAAGAGAGAGAGAGAGAGGGAGATACCCATGACCGACTGCACGCACCTCTCCCTAGGCAGTAGGCTCCCTTTGAAATCAGTGCCTGCTTAAAACATTGATTAGCTTGATTAAGGACTGATGACACAATTACTTGCAATTGAGTACCTGACGTGTTGACATCTTATTGGTGCGCTATGTGCTGCTGCATGATTTAATTTTGGACTGTCAGAACCCTATCCCCCCCCCCCCCCCCCATCTGCCATCAAATTCAGGTAATTATTACTCTACTGCTTCTACTCTAATTTGTTATGATCCACTATCATTCATTCATTCATTCATTCTGCACCCACGCCAAAATATCTATATTTAATTTCCGAATAGAATAGAGATCGGATATTATCCGCTCCATTTTGGATTTCACCCTACGGATATTCATATCTAACTTTTAAATATGAATCGAATACGGGTCGGATATTATCCGCTCTGTTTTCATCCTAGTTCAATCTTCAAAGATATAAACAAAAAAAAAAAAAAGGTGTAATTAATGGAGAGCTGTGGTGCGTTGGTTTCATTTGTTTGAATTAATAAATGACGCCAGTAGCTACTCTATCCTTTTCTACTCAGTGTTTGTTTTTATCTACTTGGTTTCATTTGTTTTGGGCTTGGGCCATTAATTTTAATCCACGCCACCACCGAAAGTTATCAAACTCCACTGCAATGTATATTTATTAACAGGTTGATATTTAATTAGTTTAATGTGAGACACTGATCAGAACTAGCATAGTCTTTTATTACAAAAACTAGGATTAATTTTATCAAATATAATTAGAGGTGGGGTACAATGCTTTGGAAAGTAAAACCCATGTTTACTTCTTATTTATATTTTTTATTTTCAAAAATCAAACACTAGATTAAATCGTTTAACATGATTTTCACATTCAAATATGCTTAGAGATTATTAACATTTTTTTTTTTGAAGATTCTTACTATTTTTTTTAGAAATTTTGAAAATCATCATTTTTCAAAATATTTGAACCATAAAATACATTAATATATTTTCAACAATTCTAAAAGAATAGCAAACAAAACTCCAAAAAATGTTGAACAATTTTTGGAGATCAAATTTTATATGGAAATTATGTTCAACAATTCATATCGTCGAATCTTAAAATCTTAAAATATGAACGAAAAGTAAAACAAAAACTTTACTTCTTCTCAAAGCACTGTAACACGCCTTGTATAATTAAGCATTTAATTTTGAAATATCTACGAGTGAAGTGCACTTACAAATTTTTACTGAAATAACGAAGCACGATAAAAATAACAAATAATTTATGAGATCCGGGTTTTTATGTAGTTTGCACTCTCTGGACAAGTATTCTTTCAAGTATTAGACAGTGGGGCTCACAACTTCACGGTCCTGATTAACTTTCAATTACTTTTTAGATGATATGAAACTACAAAATTTATCATCTAATTATAGAATAAATTACAATACCTGAAAAAAAAATCGAGGTCAAGTTACTAAAATTTATTAGGAAAAAAAGCAGCTGTCAATAACTGGTGTTTCCATTTAAAACTTAAAAATTTCTAACCTATCTATAGAATAGGAAAATGGCATAGTAGAATCGACTTCGTTACAGGATAGAATGACACGGTTATGATACGGCACGTGTATCGGTTACGTGCCGTAACTCGTGTGTCATGTGCTGTTATCATTCATGTGCCGTGACTAATTATTGGCAAAAATGACACGGCACGACATGGCACGGAAATCGCTTTGGTCACGGTACGACACAATATGAAACACATCATGTTTTTTTTTTTCTAATATTAATTCTTCAATTTAATATTTCAAAGAATCGTGCTATATTTTTAATTTGAAACTTATGAATTTTTCGATAAACAAATTCAAATTACAAAAATAATAGTCAAATGTGATCAAACATGACTAACATTATCGGTTACGGTATGTTTGATCGATCACGACGTGACTCACATAGCGTGCCGTAACCACTTCTCGATACTTTGATCACAACACAACCTGTAAAAAATTAACTTAATTATAACACGACACAACATAAAACTAAAATCACAATATGTTATTCACAGCACGACACAATTTTTCCCCTCTACCAATCTATCGAAACATAATAATGTCCTACTCATCAAAGAAAAGGACTAATAGATGATCCACCCATGAAAACTTAAATTTTTTTAATTTTTCCCATCAAAAATCCTAAAAGTATCTTATTGTCCCATTATAACTAAGCATTTTTTTTTTCAATTAATCTATTATGAACTTTTTCTTAAAAGTCAAAATGACTATATTCCCTTGAAAAATTTGAACAACTCGGTAAATAGAAAAGGTTGTTAATTAAAAAGAAATAAATCTGCTGTTATTCCAAAGGAATAACAGGAGCATGTTATTCTGATTTTAACCGTTGATTTTCATTAGTGCTGTTTGGCAAAGCTTTCTTAAGTCTTCTTAAGACTAAATGAGCCTCTTTTACTTAGCTGCTTAACTTTACCGAACACCGGTTCTTTAGTACGAATTAAGATCATTTCCTTTTCTTCTTTTGCTCGGATCTTAGCTATCACTCAACGGATTAAGACAACTGAACATTGATTCCTTAAGACTTAATCCTAAGTACAGAATAAGAGGTGTTGCCTAACAACTCCATTGAGATTTGCGAATGAAAATTTCTACATCGAAATTCGTGCATGAAAATTTTTGAACGGTACGAATCAGAATATGAGGCAAGTGCATGTACTGTCAAATAGCGGCATACTAACCTTTTATAGCTGACTTCTATTTTATTTTTGTTATTTAAATTGGCAATCGTAGGCTGACGGAACATTAATAGATGCACAAAATGTTATTTTTGTTCATGTCGCATAAAGAGATAACAAAATAGTATTAGAGCGTACGTTGATTCGATGACTATATATGGTTGAGTGTCGCTTCATGTGAATTTATTTTTGCTATTTCGTTTAATGTGTTATTATTACTTTTTTTTATAAGAAATGTGGAGGGTTCATTGTGTTATTGTATGTTTAAATTCCTAGGATAATAATCTTTTCAAGAAGAAAGATTATAATAATATAATTTTTTTGTAAATTATTTAATTAAGACTTGCTTTTGTACTTTTTTGCAATACATGAAAACATTAGGTGTGATTAGTACTGAATATAATTAATGTTGTACATTTGACTTGAGTCAGATATTAACAGAGACTGTGAAGGTGTTCAGGTCAGGTCGGCTTCTTATGTACTCTGATCGCATCAGGTTATCTTCCAACCGAGTCAAATAGAAAACCATTCAGACCTAACGTGATGCTGTCATGTGTACCTGAGATCGAGGATCCAAATTCATTGTGAAGTCGTATGTAATTGATGGGGGAGGGGGGATTATGGTATAGTTTGTGTATGTTTAAGACAAAGGGAGTATTTATTTATAGTTAAATCCTTCTATTAGGCCATGCTAGAGGGACCTGCAATCCAAGATAATATTACAAAAAAAATATGGTAGATCAAGGCATCACATAGAGTATGTCTTTTTTCTTAAAGTTAGTGACTTTCAATTCTTACTAAGAATTTCATTTATTGATAAAAAAAACGTATTATATCGAGTCACAAATAACCTCACTATCTCTAGATATAAATTTATTTATTCTCATGAAATAATATAAACTACTCTAATTAATTAATCTTACTTTTGAACACTATATTACCTCATTCCATCTCGCTCCACCACCGGATCCGCTTTCGTCCGATAGCCGCTGCATTTCGATGGGATGGATCTGCTCACCGCTGCGCTCCGATCGAGATGGGAGTAGAGACTCTACACTCTGAGCTCCAATTAATGACACCGCATTCTCAGCTCCGCTCCGCTCCCTCCCCTCTCCCTCGTTCTCCTCTCTGCTCGAGGAGATAGAGACTCACCACTGAGAGTATTAGTGTTCATGTTGATCATGATAAAAAATATAGAACTAGAGTGTTATTAAATTCACCAAGTTATTTTATGAACTCAACTCTAAAATTTATTAGATTGACTTCAAATGACGAATCCGGACCAATGAAATCCATCTCCTTACGAGTGATGCGTCTACATACAAAATTTAAATTTTTTAAATTAATTTTGTATAGAGTAAAGTTGTCAAAATACGTTAAAAAATGAATGCACTAAAATTAATTTATGGACCTAATTTTAACCGTTTGATTTTATACTAAATTAATCCAAAAGATTAAAAATTTCCATCTAGACGTATCACACGTAAGGTAAATGAGTTTCAACGGTTTGGATACGTCAATTGAAACTAATCTGATAGGTTTTAAAATTGAATTCACAAAGGACCTTGGTGTGTTGGATCATTTATCCAACATTGAGCATATATGTAATATAATTATGAGTTGTATACTGTCATATATGACTGTCCTAATTAATTGATGTAATATGAAATTAAGATATTTGACAATCTATGTATTCATAAGAGTGTGGTCCATAAATATGTAGAACAATACATGCAAAACTCATACTCATTGATTGACTGATTGTGAAATTTGCAATTAAGAATAACAGTGGAATAAGTTTTCATCTAAATCTAGATGTCTACTTTTGAATATCTACATATAGACGTCTAAAACTGGACATCTAAATATGGTGTGCCAAATTTAGAGTTAGCATATATAAGGATTGGTCCCCATGACACAAGATATAACGAAAAACACATATTCTGAAAGAAGTTATTCTCTATAGAAAATAAGATCTGTGTGCATTCTCTTTTTCTTTCACCATTAAAGAATAGAGATGAGAGATTTATTAAGAAAATTGGAGATGATCTCTCAAGAAGCCAAGTCTTACTGTTTTGGAAGACCTATTCCTACGACCATACGACAAAATGACAAGAAGGGCTTTTTGACATTAGAGTCTAGTCTCGCGCTCACGGGGACGGTTGGCGATCTTTCAAATGACCGAGTTATTTTATGGAAATATCCATAGAATCAGATATTATGTTCCGCACTTAAGATTTATGTTTTATGAGTTGGTTTTAGCATAGGACGATCCTTAATTAGGATTAAGATGAGAAATTGTTTCTCCTTTCTCAGAGTGTAAGTGTTTGATCCTTACATGAGATGTAATTGTTTGACCTCCCCAATATGATGAACTTAAGATTCTACTAAAAAATTAGAATACTAATAATAGACAATCTCATTAAAAGAAGATTGCAGCTAGATCTCAAATATGTGTAACCTGTGCAGGAAAGAAGAAGAATCAGTGACTCATCTCTCTTTTAACATTGGCCCTCTTTTAGTTTTATTTTGTTTTTTTCTTTCTTTCTCCCACAATTTTATTTTTTACATGTTTATTTTTTTCTATAAAATGACACTTTTGGTATATGTTATCAATGAAATTTGAAAGTTTGACCTCTATCTTTCTATAATATAAAAATATAAAGACAGTAGAAAATGATAATTTGTATTTGTATTTGAAAACATAAGCTCCTTGAAATAACCATCTGAAACGAAATTTTAAAATATTTCAAAATTCGAAGAATCAGACTTTGAACTTCCATAATTTAAAAAATAATTCAAAATAACAGATTTCTCATGTTTTGAGTGTAGTTCTATTATTTTGATCGTATTAAAATTGACATTAATTATTCATTATTTGTAAAGAAAATTAATTCTTTTTTTTTTTTTACAAAAAATCATAAATGTACTTACAAGTAATACCGTCGTCTTAAATCGATCTGAAGTCATATTTTCATCAGTTCAGTTCTTAGTATTTCAAAAAATTTACTAACTTGTATTTTAAATTATTAATTGATCAAATTATATTTCGAACATGGATTTCTCCGAAACATGTCGCGACAACTATATATCACATGCAATTTGGGTCGTTAACCGTTACAAATCGGATAAGGTCTGATTCGAAACTTTGATCATGTCACAAGATGAGAAGACGAATTTGACAGTATATGGCATGCATATAAATGTTTTGGGTCTTCGATGACATGTATTCTGTTGTCTTTTGTGCATAACTGAATATTGTTCTCCTGCTCTAACGATAATTAATGGAATTTAATTTGTAAATCCAGCGAGCAATTGGATGTTTGAATTTCAAATTGAAAAGAAGAGTTCAAGTTCGATTTGGTTCGTTAATAGTTCGAATTGAGGCGAATCAGAGATGGTTTGATTTCGTTCGTTAATAGTTTGTTAATATATAGTTCGATTTGGTTCGTTAATAGTTCGAGTTTGAATTCGAACCAATTTCGAGCCGAGATGGTTTGATTCGTTTTAGAATGAACTTCAATCGAGAGAGTTAATTACAAATTTTTGTTCGAATCGAACTCATGAATCGAATCACAAACTACGAACTTTTTTACCAGCCCTATGTGCAGTGTGAATGTAAATAATACAGTTGTGGGTATTAACAACAAAAATATTTATGATACCCAACTTAAAAGCTAGCTATATATCTTCTTTGGTCTCATGTTCTATACCAAGTTAATATTCTTCTGGTGTTATAAGAAACATACAATTTTGGACCAATGCCTATTTGTGGATTTGTCCTGGTAAGGTAATATGGTAAATATGATAGATCTTCATTACTGCTATTCACTGTGGGCCCCATACTCTCCTGCTAGGCCACAGTAAACTGAAAGATAAATGAGAAGAGCAAACATTACCATGTATGTATTCAGGGATCACAATTTTAAAATAATATATCATATAATTTAATTGGAAATTGCATTATAATTTTAGCAGAGCTTAATTTATTGATGTACCATGCATGGATTTTATTTGTGGCAAATTTATATATTAATTCACATTTAGTATAGGAAAGCTTAGCCTGTTATGAATCAGAGAGCATAGCAATTAGCAAACCAAGAATTTCGCCGGTCATGCATGCAAAATAATAAAATATAAAGAAATGGGTACATGAAAATTTACAAATGAACGACGACAGACCCACATTGGCGTAAGCTGTAAACTTAATTTTAAATTTTAAACCATGGCCCAATATTTAATATCTATATACTTCAATTGTCTCATCATATGACATTTATTCCTGGGGGCACCCACCATTTCAGCGTATTCTTTAATGTCCTTCTTTCCTATCAAAGAAATGTTAATAAGAACAAGGATGAATCAGCATTTGACAGTACAAACCCGGTCGGCACCGGTTTGGAAGAAATTAATGTTTACAAGCCAATTGGTACCAGTGCTTTATATATATATATATATATATATATATATATATATATATATATATATATATATATATATATATATATATATATATATATATATATATATATATATATAATATAGAGGAGGGATCAAGTTACAACAAATTTGAGTTACAACAACTATTTTTTTCATTTTCAAAGTCCAAATTGTCAATCCAAACCGTTCAACATGATCTCCACAATAAAATGTGCTTGCAGATCAAATTTTACATTTTTTTGAATTTTTTTACTATTTATTAAGTATTTTACAAAAAATAGTCATATTCAGACCATTGAATTTTGTACCCATCTTAATAAATAGTAAAAAAATTCAAAAAAATGTAAAATTTAATCTGCAAGCACATTTTATTTAGATAATCATGTTGAACGGTTTGGATCGACGATTTGGACTTTGAAAATGAAAAAAATGGTTGTTGTAACTTTGTTGTAACTCAAATTTGTTGTAACTTGATCCCTCCTCATATATATATATATATATATATATATATATATATAGGAGGGTTCAAATGCACTCAAATTTCTATGCTCCCAAATGCACCATCTCTTTTATCTCTATTTTTAAAGTCTGAACAGTCGATCCAAACCACTCAACATGATCTTCATAATAAATTATGCTTGGAGACCAAATTTTATATTTTTTAGAATTTTTTTACTATTTTTTATGATAGATACAAAATCAATAAAAAGATAATGGTTTTCCATATGACCTTGACTTATTAGTTAATTGTGTTATATTATATTCGTCAATCAATGATTCAAGGCACTAATAAAGAGGTCAATGTACCATGTGACATCAATTCACTAATTCGTTTATTACATTAGCAGCTACCTAGCTTGATATATATACACACACACACAACAAATATTATAATATATCCATTCATTTTACTGTCATTATTATTATAATGGCTACGAGCTATTTAATTAATGTCGACATTAATTAATTAGACCGTTACGTTCCGAATCAACCTAGCTATCATAAAAGATCGAGATACTGATCTCGCCGGTTCAATTTCAAATTAAAGAACCTTTTAATTGCATGCATATATAATAACCAATAATATGGAATTAAGCACATATCAACTCTCTATTTTTAGATCTTATATATATATATATATATATATATATATAATAACCAATAAAATATATCACACTGGTAGCTAGCTATGTAAATGTAACTCACAACTAGCGCTGATATTTGTTTGTATATATGTAATGTTCAGAATATCTAGAGATTAATTGATATGTAATGTGCATATATATGCATGCATGCTGCTAGAGGCGGAGTCATATTTTCGAATTTTTCTTAATAATTATGTTCGGTAAAAATACAGCCCAATCTTGGTCTGCTACAAACGAGGTCCGACCTAGTTAGTGTTCATAAATTTGGGTTTGGCTTAAAGGCAGGGACCGGGAGTTGGGTTGGGGTCCTTGGGGACCGTTAACAAATTTTGAATTTGAGATTATTTTGAGGAGCTGAGACAGTAATTAATTCTTCGTTAACGTTTGCTGGTTAATTAGGAAAGGGTAGATTTTGAGACAAATTAATGGCTCGTTTTTGTTTTGGGAAGTTAATTAATAATTTTACCTTGGTTTTGAAAATGGAAATAATTTTACATGGAAATGCAAGTGGGGTGGCACGAATCCAGAGAAAGAGACAAAGAAGATGGCCCATAAATGTGGGACGGACGCTTCATATTTCTCGTGCGTCACTGACCGGTCCTAAATTTGACACGACCAAAATTTTAAAATGAGCATCTGTTAAGTGGTCCTTTGCAACATAATTAAATCAATGGCACCTCAACCAACTTGTATGTGGACCAGCTTAAATCATCATCATCCTCTTTATTATTATTATTATTATTATTATTATTATTATTTTTATTGTTATTATTATTATTATTATTATTTTGAGAAAATGTTTGGGATCAAACTATTCAACTATCTAATAACCACAAGAAATTTCTCATCCGGATTTCAAACCTGCGACACACAGAGAGCATTGTCTTTGCCACTAGAAAGTGGAGGCAGTCTAATGGACATCAGACCAAATACGGTCCAATGCCAGGTTAGAGTCGTCCGATCCGCATCAAAATTTGCACAAACAAATTTAAGATTGGTGCAGAACAAGTGCACAAGAATTTTGATGCGAATTGGACAGCTCCAACCAGGTATCAGATCACATCGCACTTCTATTGCTAGACCAAATGCTAATTCTCCTCTTTATTATTATTATTAATAATAAGAGGAGGGATCCGATTACAACACTTTTGAGTTACCACAAAGTTACCACAACCATTTTCTACATTTCCAAAGTCCAAATCGTCGATCCAAACCGTTCAACATGATCTCCACAATAAAATGTGCTTGCAGATCAAATTTTACATTTTTTTTGAATTTTTTTACTATTTATTAAGTATTTTTTTTAAAACTAGTCAAATTCAGACCATTGAATTTTGTACCCATCTTAATAAATAGTAAAAAAAATGTAAAATTTGATCTACAAGCACATTTTATTGTGGAGATCATGTTGAATGGTTTGGATTGAAGATTTGGACTTTGAAAATGTAAAAAATAGTTGTGGTAACTCAAAAGTATTGTAATGGGATCCCTCCTCTAATAATAATAATAATAATAATAATAGTATTGTTATTATTTACTGTTGAGTAGTACACCATATAGTAACGCTAGCTGATCGTGCACGTATAATATGAACAGTTGAATTTATCTATTGCTGATAAGAATTAATAGGAACTATAATAATTTATAGGTACCATATGCATATACATTAAATAATAAATACACAAGTAGGCATGAATTAATAGCGTTCGATAAATAGGGTGTTATTATTCATTTATTTCACTAGTACTCCGTTCATACATGTACAGAGTATCCATCCTCATGCTCATGGCTATATATACTGATACAAATATAAATGCGCTTGGAGCTTATTAATTAGGTAATATATGTTAGGCAATTAAATCTAAATATCCAAAATTAAATTAAATAAGAATATGAGAAATCAAACCGAGATTCGAATATTACCCAATACTTAATTGTATTTGCGTTTTAATTTAGAAGTTTAAAGCCAATGCTAATTAATTAAACTATGGGTGGAGAAAAATAACCTTTTTTTTTTTTTCTTTTTTTTTACTTGGAGAAGAATTTGGAACTTGATTGCAACTTACAACCAGTGTTGTAACGCTTGTCGGACGGACATGCATGGTACCGTCAAGCGATTAATCGAGAATAATCGGGAATAATCGGTTATAATCGGGAATAATCAACTAATTAGTTGGAAAAATCCGTAATGGTTTGATCACCGCCAACGACTAATTGACCGATTAATCAGTCTAAATGAATGTTTTTTGCAACACTGGTTGCAACAGTAGTTCAATTTTTTTTTTTGACAATAATATATGTTATCCCATGCTTTGATAAATAGAAATTTGAAATATGGCATCTTTCATTAAACAGAATTGTATTTTGTGACGCTAATAGTATATTAAAACCAATTATTTTATATAAATTGTTACTGTCAAAGCTGATTGACAATATTACTAAGCAACAACTAAAAATACTGGAAGCTACAGTGACCAGCTCATTAATTAATTAATTAATTAATCTTCCCTGATCTAACAAACTTCAACCCATTTATCTGTTATTTAAAAATTCTCATATTAATGTTGACTTGCAAATAGTAAGAAAAAGCTTTAAATAATATCTTAAACTACATGACATTTAAATTATTGAAACTTCTATCACATATATATCCGACATTTTTATTAATATCCAAAGTTTAATAAAAATTAATTAATATACCCAGATCCGCTGCAAAGTTATAAAAATACCTATACCGGCCATTTTTTGGCCGGTACCCAATTTAATCCATTACTGGCCGGAAAATGACATGTACCGATTTTTTTTTAATACAGTACCGGCTATTTTCTGACCGGTACTTAATTTTCTTTTTTTAGGATGGGCATAGCATAGTTGGCTAGAAGAAAAAGTCATAGGAAACTTCGATTGAAGTTTGTACTATGTTATTTAAAAATTATCATATTAATGTTGACTTGCAAATAGTAAGAAAAAACTTTAAATAAATAATATCTGATGTTGACTTGAAAATAGTGAGAAAAAGATTTAAATAAATAATATCTTAAACTATATGACATTTAAATTATTGAAACTTCTATCACATAAATATTCTCTATATGTTAAACATTAAATACGCAGCAGGCATCAACAGTGGATGATATATAATTAATATTTTTCTAATATTTTATTCATTCAATAGTACATATTATATCAAGGACACGTGCATGTATTTGAACAGTGTATGTTGTACGGACAAATTAATTAATGTACATCGTCTGGCAAACTATTCCATGTAACAATCAAAATTGCATCTCAAGTTTCAGTGAATAGTGGATCGATCTGAATTCTGAAGGAAAAACACTAAGAAAAGCAGTGCTAAATCCAAAGCATAGAACAACCATGTCAGATACTGCTCTGATATCTTGCCGTGCTCATGCTGCTCATGGCAATGTAGACCTATATATGCATGCAGTGCACAATTTTTTTTATTTTTAGAAATAAAAACAATATTGAAAAAGAGATGGATTATTTTTTTCTATCAAATAGAAGGATCAAACCAATGGTTAATTTGGTTTCATTGAGGCTACTGGGATCGAATCGGATGGTTTGATGCCAGTAGCTTTCCGAAGTTACTGTGTGAATTGGCCACAAAAAATCCAGAAAGTACTAGGACCGAATCAATGAAACCGATCAAATGGTTTGATTCGATTGATTTTTGGCAATGTGCAGCTCTCGGTGGTGCAGACAAACCATTTTCATTGACATGCCTAAAGGCGGAACTAGACATTTGAAACTATCAGAGTCAAATGCACATTGAAGAGTTAATCATAGAAAAAATTTCATACTGAAAATGAAAGTCAATTTACAATATCAATAACGTTTTATTCTGAATTATATAAAATATCATACATAAATATTTTTTTTTAAAATGGAATATCAATTGACTTCTATTCATTGAACTTAATCCTGGGTTTGTCCTTGATGGAACCCAATCATTCCATCCATTTATATATAAAAAAATGATTCTGTTCCATCCATATATAAAAAAAATTATTCTGAAAGTAAAATTTTTTGTATGATGTGACCATCTCTGATAACTTGCACAAGGGAGAATGGAGAACAGTGCTTGTGGCCTGTGGGGGATCGTCACTTTATTCAAACCCGGGCTGAGTAAAATAATCCCAATTTTTGTGCCGAATTTGTTTAATTAAAAAATGTAAATTTTCAAATATACCTCTAAAAAATATTAAAAAAAAAACTTGTGAATAGGTATCTAAAACAATGAGGCAGGTATGTAAATGAGATCATCCATCATTAAGTAGTAAGTACAGATTACAGAACAGAAACATGGGCTTCATGTGACTCTCATGCTACTCTCTGCCTTCTCTGTCTCTAGCTCATCTTCTCCTCTGACCTTTTTTGTCCTATTTTCTTCAAAAAAATATTTAAAATTTTTAATGAAAACTGTCGTGCATGAGCTGGAAAGTATATTGCGTGAATATGCCTCTTTTTTTTTTTTTTTTTTTCTTTTTTGTTCCTTTATTTGAAGTATAGGTACCGTGAATCTGTTGGTATTGGCCAACATATTGTTTTTCATACAGTGAGTATATATTTCACCAAATTACTGAAAGCTCCATATATTTCTTAATTTTTTTTTTATCTCTGGTATTATGATAGTTTCTAATCTGATGTGGCAGTTTTTAATCCAGTTTCAGAGATGTGGGAGAGTTTCTTATTTAGAAACTATGCAGGAAAATTTCTTATTAAGAAACTGTTTATAAACTCCACACTGGCCAAATGATTGGCTCGAATTATTTCTCCTTTGTAATTTATTGCTGACATGGCTCAATAGAAACTCTAAAATTAATTTCAGGAATGTGAGAGTTAAAAACTTTAGAGACCTCAATTTCTAAAAAGTAGTTAACAGTTATTTATAAACTCATTTGAGTTGCTGAGATGTAGATGCTCTTAATGACTCTCATTAATTAATGGACGCGTGTAACAGACTAACAGTTGTTTATTGATTGATAAGTAAATTAAAAACAAGCCAAAATTCTGAACTATTGTATGTTGATCATATTAATAAACCGTTTCACTTGTATTTAGTATTTTTATTGTCATTTTTTTGGTATATGGAAACCATACGTATTTTTATTGAAATTTGTCATCCCAATTCCCAAATGCCTGTAAAAGGATTATTTTTAGTATCATATCTCTTTGATGTTGTCTTTTTTGTAATATGTGGTTCCACTTACAGTGATTGTTAATGAACAAATTTAACGCAAGAAAAAAAAAACAAATTTAATAATGTCGGCCCATTAGTCTTTGTCTCATAGAGCCTTTAAGGCAATCATATAGGCCCACTAGTAATTCATCAAAAATTAATAAGCCCAATATTATACGGTACCATCTTTTTTAAGAATACAAAATGGGCTGGCGGATAAATTAAAAAGGAAATCAGATCAACATGATAGCCCAATAGTTAACCCAAATCAATCAACATCATCACCATATTAAATGTGCTTGGAAACCAAATTTTCTATTTTATGAAAAAAAAAAATTACTATTTTTTAGATAGATACAAAATCACTGATTTTGAGAAGACTTTGGATCATCCAAAAACAATGTTTTTGTATCTATCTAATAAATAGTAAACATAAATTCAACAAACATAAAATTTAGTCTTGAAGTACATTTTAATATGGAGATCATGTTAAGCAGTTCGAATAGACGGTTTGGACGTTGAAAATAGGCATAAGATGAACGACTTCGCAACTTCTACGAAGTTTTTAAAAAAGAAAAGAAAATAGACATAAGAATTTGAGACATAATTAATTAGAGCACGAAAACAATAAAACATTTTTAACTCTACTGTAGTAATTAATGTAGAATAACTGAGTGCATGCGTACCTCAACGAAATTAGCTCAGCTAATTATGACAGATCTAGCTAAATGATTAGTGGTAATAATTAAGTGATCTTTTATCAGGCGAATGCTTTGCACTTGTGTCAATTAAATTAATGTTTTTCCTTGTGCACTAATTAAGGATACGCCATTTTCACCATTTCCACTTGCAGGGCTTCTTGTCTTTTACTAAAGATAGAACCTCTTGGATTCATTGGGCCTACAACTTTATTGCTTTCATTTATTACATTTAAAAAAGAAAAAAAAGATATCTTTCTGTTATTCTCCATGGCATTATTATTATTTTAATTTCATGGATTTAGATGCAGTGTCAACTTTTAGATTTTATAGGAGAGTTGATTTATGCATTCATGTTCATGCTGCTATTGATTAATACTCCATGACAGTTATTAGTAAAATGTTCTTGGTAACCAAAATAGAGTAGAGTTCTTTATAACACTTTATTTTACTTGATACAAAGGATGTTTCTTACAATTTAAAGCAATTTTAATTAAAGCAACTAGCCATGCAACTAAAGTTATGTACCTGTATTCACCATATATTCACTTATCAGTTACGTACCTAATTACAATCACAAAATATACATAAATACCGTACATACATACATACAGTATACTTCTCAAAACCCATAATATACCATGCATTTTTCAAACCTATATAACCTAGGCTTATCAACTCTGGACCAATTATTTAATTCTAGCTAGCACATCAGACCAATTGACATAATTTGACAGTTCCAATTTCCAGAATTTATCAGAAACAGCAGATACTAATTTGATATCTCTGCTAACTATTGGTAGAGCACTGGGCACCTTGGACCGAGCTTACTGGCACGGGCAAGCCCGGTCGGCTCATCAGCACCGTCATACAATCAACTTCCAGTTTGTACCAGCCGGACAGCCAGGGACCGACTTTCCACCGTAGGTTCCCTTCTATTTTCAAATTGACACTCATTAGCTTCATGGCCGTGCCCGCTGCAGCTGATTGCATGCCTGTTGGGCCCACCAGATTAGCTGAAAGGATGTCACTCTCAAGCTGTCCTTGGTTAAACGGTGGTAACACTACGTCAGGTGTTATTTGCACTCCGGCATATGCAAGGTACACATGCAGCTTATCGTAGTATATGCTGGCATGTGAATTAGGGTTTTTTGAGATGAAGGTGGTTGATATGGTAGAATTTCGTGCAGACAGGTCTTTGAGGTAGAATTTGGGGTCGGTGGGGTGAAAGATGACCCAGATGAGGAAGGAGATGGAGAGGAGAGAGAAAATCAGCCCAGAGAGAGAAAGTAAGAGCTTTCTGTTGCTTTTTAGGTGGTGAAAAAATTGGTTGTGGCCTTTCTTGGAGCAGTCTTTTGGAGGTGATGCAGTGAAAATAATAGACATTTGCTAGAGAAGAGAAAATAAGGAGAGAAATAGTGTGTTTGGATGAAGTCAAGAGAGAGAGATATATGGATGCAGTGGAGGGTTTAATAAAGTGTGCTGAGATGGTGGCGTTTGTCAGTGATCTTGCACATACAAAAGCATGCAATTATTATATGGACAAGAAAAGAATGCAATAATTATTTAGGGGAGCCACAATCTTCCAATTTGGAGATAAGGGTTAGTTGTGTTTGGTAACTTTGGTTTTAATTTTCAACTTAACTTTTAGGAGTTGTCAATGAAATTGTGAACAAAAACCAATTTATTTTAGAATTAATTGTGAATGATCAGAGACATCAAATGGTGAGGTGTACAAAGAATTTATATTCAACACGTATAGTTACAGTTAATCCCATGGAGTAATAGGCTGCGAAGCTTTAAAAAAAAAAATTTACAATATATATAGATACTGGTATATACATGTATGAATCAGATTTCAGAAGGAATCTTTCGCTGAAAGTTTTTTACAAAATATTTGTCTTTAGAATTATAATTTCATGTGAAGTCTTCATGGATGACGTACAATATTATACTAGTAAATTTGAACTTTTGTGCTTTTAGATCGTTAAAAGTTAGAATCCGAATCTGCTGTAATTTCGAGAGGAATTACAGGATTCTGAAATTCCGAGATCAACCGTTCAAACTTTTCTGTACGCGGATCTCAGAAACGTTCTCGGAAAAGTAAGTTTTCATGCACGCATCTCGAGAAAGATTAACAGTTGGGATCGGGATTACAAGGTCCTGTAATTCCGAGAATTACAGCAGATTTATTTTTTAAAAGTTAGTGTAAAAATAGTACTATATGAATTAGTATGTAATAATAGTGTAAGAAGAGTGCTAATTTGAATAGTGTGAAAAAAAAAACTGTTAATTTTGTATGTTTCAAAATAATACTGAATTGAAAAGGACTAATCATGCATATTGTTTGAATTAACAGGAAGAAATCCAAATTCAAATGAGAATAAAAGACCTTTAGTTTTTTTTTTTAAAAAGTAGGCTGTTAGGAAAAGGCAATTAAAGAAAAGTAAAAGGAGAGAGAGAACTCCTGAATATCCATCTTAATGTTATTAATTAGATGCAAATGGTTACATATGGGTGTATTGGAGCATATCCAATCCAATGAAATGAAGTAAAGTAGTAAAGGGGGTTAACATCATTAGATGGAAGAAAGTAAGTTACATGTTCATTATTGATTTTCAAGTATCTTTCTCTAGCAATTTTCAAAAGTGCACCTAACTCTTTCAAATGGTGCAGCTAGCGTGCACTTATAATGGTTCAGAGAAAATTTCTTTAATGTCTTAGATTTGTCAAGCCTTCATGTGATCGAGAAAATTGTATAATTTATGCAACGATTTTTTTTTATTTGTTTTCTTAATTAGATATTCATGTCTCCTTATGAAACGAATTAATAAGTGTAAGGTTTAACTATATATATGTGCACTTATGATTCATTACATAGGTTAATGCCACGAAAGAACAAAAGCTAGCTAGCTAGTTAGTGGATTGAGCAATCTAAAAATATTAAAGTACCAAAGTGGATTTTGGTGATCCCAAGTTTATGCAATGTGGGCGCAAAACAATGATAGACGACAATCCAATCATGCAACCTTTGGTTTTTTTGTTCTAATTAAACCTTTTATTACTTCTGATATTCAAACATAATTAATGTAATTCTAACTTCGCCAATTCAGAAAAGATTTGAATTCTTTTCAATTCACACAAACTGTAAATTCTAGCTAGGGGCATGCATGCATGACAACTTTCAGTTTTAACTTTGATGATAATTAATGGTTTTTATGACGATAATTAATTTGTTTTTGAATTAAATATGTGTTATGAAAAGTAAATTTGTGTAAGAAAATTGATAAAAAAATAATTTACGACGGCGTATCTAGCTAAATTATTACATATCTTAAAGATTTTATTTTGTACTTGGTACGTCAAAGGGGAGGGACCGGAGCTGACTGGAGTCGAGAATGCGGTATCATAAGAGTCGACCGTAGCCGATCGGAGCTGAGAGTGCGTATCGTCAGAGCTCGGAGCATAGAGTCCCATCTCGATCGGAGTGTGACGGTGAGTAGATCCGGTCGTCGTTGGAGCGAGAGGGAGGGATCGAGCTGGGCGGAGCTGATTGGAGACGAGAATGCGGTATCATCGATGTTAAGAGCGTAGAGTTCTCATCTCGATCGTAGCGCGACAGTGAGTAGATCCAATCGTCTTCAGAGTGCAGCGGCGATCAAAAAAGCAGAGCCGGTCATGAAGTGAAATAGCAATTAAATTCTAAAATTAAGTATGAATGTAAATATTTACTTATGTTATATGAGAAGATAGAATATATAATTTTATTAATAACTTTTTTATAAATATATTTGTTAGTGATAATTTTAACTACTAACTATAAAAAAATTTGGTATGTGAAACCGTAAGAAAAAGAAATATATGTATATTCTATTAATTAATTAAGATAATAAAAGCAATGCTTGCTAATTGACACATAGTATGTGGCTAGCTATGTGCCACAGAAATCTGAACCTTTGTCAATAGTTAACCTTCATGCCAGAATAAGACAGTCTGACATTTTCTGTAAACAGTACTTAGGTATCAAATGGAAAACTTGATTAAAGAAAACATAATACTTTACGCTAGCATGATAAACTGTTAATTGTGGTTAAACTTACGAACTAAAGCTTATGCTTTAAATTAACGAAAATTTACACGAATTTTAACCTCTCCCTTAATTTATTCATTTGTTAGTTTATATATACTCGACAACATATTCTAACTTTCAAATGATCTTTCTCATAAACGATGCCTTTAATTTAAACGTCAAGGCCAATCTGCAGAAAAGGTCAGGGCAAAAGTGGGACGAACTTTTTAACAAACTTTTTTATGGTGTGAGCAAATTAATATGAACCCCAAATCTTCTGAGGCAGGTGGGGTGATCACGTTGGGTGGCGGGTTGGCTGGCTCATTACGCGCTGAGTCTAGTTCGTGATCGGCTTACCACAACAACCGAGCGAGTTCAAATTAAGAGAAAGAGCTAGAATTTTAGTTCATAATCAGACCGAGTCAATAATGAGCTGGACAGAGCTGACTCGTTTAACTCACTTAGCTTTACTTAGACTACTATCATACAAATTAAAAAATAATAAATAATATAATGAAACCCATCAAACAAAGCATCAGATATTCATTTCCAAGTGCAGTTAATAGAATGTAACAAGTACATCAAACAAAGCATCAAATGTAGCAATCAGTAGAATGACAAAAAATACATGAATATTGAATAAGAAGTAGCAAATCGTAAATTCTAACCTTTCGTCCAACGGATCATATCAAATCGTAAAATCTATCTAATGAGCGAGTTGGCTCGTGAGCAAGCTAGGTCTAGCTCAAACTCGTTTAATCTGGACTGAGCAAGTAACGATCGAGCTATTAATGAATAAGTCACGAGGTGATCCCGATCGATCCACGAGCTTTTTTGCCCGTCCTAATCATCATATGGTTCCAAACAAGAAAGATAGTTTTGAAATGAGGAATTAATATTTAATTTGTACCGTCCGATCAATGCATTGACGACTTTAATAAGGCCCGATTATTTTAAAACTCAAGAATATACTGTTCAAACGTGGTCCAGCTGAAGATGTGAAAGTGTAGTTGGTAAAATGTCGAATCCAAGCACCTTTATTTTATTTATATTAATATTTTTATAAATGGAGAGAAGGAGGGGCCGCATGTGTGAGGATATACACGGATCAGAAGAATAGCAAAGAAAGAGATTAGAGATGCTTTCGCCAAGATCACATTGAATAGCAAAGAAAGAGATGCTTTCCTTTTTAGAAGCGTTTCTCTTGCCAGTATTGACGGAATCTGCCATGACCCAATATCGGAAGCTAAATCTTATTGATGACAATAGCAATAAGATTACAAGAACATGAAAGGAAAAATAAACTAAATGAAGGTGAGGATTATCCAATAGCAAGGAATTCTATGGCTTCGAACCAAGGAGCGCACATTGGCAGGGCCGCAGGGGACTTGGAGAAAGGATAAAAGAGAGGCTCAAACTTGAAAAACAAATTTAATTTGTTTTCTACATGAATCTTGAAATCTAAACAATTAATTAGCTGGGAATAACCTCTAGAGTTGTAAACGAAATGAAAAGTAGAATATTACAAAAATAAACTCAATTAGCTAATAAAAAATATACTTTCTTAAACTTGTACAGATGCAAATGTTTACAGAACACTATAAGGTCTACCACCACCATACAGAGTACAACAAACATAGTAGCTACTCTACCCTTTATGCACCTAATAACAAAATCAACACTGCATAGAAAAATAATCAGAATTGTAAAAGACTGCCAAATTTATATAACTTTGTGTAAAGGCGTACAAAAAGTGAACATCATTGAATGATACTACTACCAGCATAAATTATTTCCAAATGCTCAACTAATCGTATAACGAGAAAAAACTGTTCTGAAAATTAGATAAGAGCACAAGCTATACAAAACACTAGACTTTCTGGTTAACAAAATCCTCAATTTGAAAATTATGACAAGCTTCAATTAAGGAGATACTAAGAAAGCACCAATGCAGCAACTCTTTTCAAGGAAGTGGCTGCCTTAAGAAGGTCAGATTCAGAGTGCGATGCCGAGACAAAAAGCCGTAAGCCAATTGGGAGAGGACACTTGTCCAGAGATGATCTTTTTGTTGTCACAATAAGTACAGAATCCTCCTCCAAAACCTGAATAAATAATTTGATTAATTTCAGCAAAAGGAAAAAAAAGAAGCATGATTTTGAAATTAATCTATGCATAGTGATCAGGTACAGTGCCAGACATATACTGTGACAAATATCTAAATAGAGTTGGCAAAATCTGGTATGAACTTAAAACCCCACATCATCTGCTTGAGCCCGAACCTAACCCGACCCAATTTAAATTAAAAAGTCAGGAAAAAATACCCAGTTCAACACCAGCAAAGGATCCAAATTGTAAACCGAACAGCCAGGCACCCAAAATTGAGATGAGCTCAAACCCAAAATGTCCAGGATCAAAGAATGGATCTCACAAACGAACCCAACGCAAACGGCCTAACTTGACCTGAGGTGATTTAACCAGCCTGTTCGCAACCTCTATGTACCAATAGGAAAGCACAGTACATGAAATCCCTAATAAAACATACCCGTTTAGCAATGGACTGAAGGAGGTGCATATCAGCCTTGTCAGAGCCGGTTGATTTCTTCAGTTTAAGGAAAACAATTGGAGATAATAAATGGCTTGCTACAACAAGCCCCGGAACATCTGACAACTCTGCATTTCCAAATAAACACATTATAATTAAACAATCAATCAACAAACACAGCATGTTTTTGAAATTTTAAGAAGAAAATATTAACTGCTCCATAATTGAAACAACAACAGTGATCAACAGCAAAAAAAGGAAGTACCATTAAAAAGAGTAGCAATATTAGCCCTCAAATTGGCAAGAATGGACGGATTTTCCTCCAAATGATCAACTGCTGCAATTGCAGCACTCGCGAGATATGGAGGCAAAGAAGCAGAGAATACATACCCTGCACTGCTCAACCTCTACCAAAAACAAAACAAAAGTGTCCCAACTGTTGTTATTAAAATTTGCAGTGGCAAAAGGCGTCTAATAGTATGTCTAGTTGGAAATGTACTATTATTTTTAGGTTATTCTTTCTCATTTTCACAGCACATACTTGGTGATCGACAACTCGAACGCTTCCAGTGCAGAAACCCCCATCAGTGGCCAGAGCATTTCCCATTCCAGCTGTTATTATATCAATTTTTTCAATCTGCGTATCAAACAATTAATTCCAAATAAGCTACAAATTTAAGGATACAAAAGGGATAAAAAGAGCAAATAGTTTGTACAATTACCAAGCTGCAGTTCATTGCACATTTTATTTTCATTTAGGCTCGGTTGAGTCTGTACACATTTGTGTGCTTATGTGTGTTATTACATTATCTTTCTGAAAAGAAGAAGATAAAGAAGATAAATAAAACGCACCGGGACTCCACATTGCTCAGCAAGACCACGACCTGAATTTCCAAGCACGCCAAAAGAATGGCTCTCATCCAGTATAATACGGAAGCGGTACTTCTCCTTCAACCTCACAATCTCATCCAATGGGGCTATTTGACCCGAATTCTGCACCAAATCAGGGCCAAGGATATCAGAGAAAATAACTCGGCTACCAGAATTAAAAGAGAGAACAAACTAAAGGTCAAATTTCAGTTGTTTCTGCGGACCTCAAAAATCAACTACAACCCTATATAAATGGTATCATGCGCACTACTAATCATACAGTTACTAACACATCTGTAATTTTTTTGGTGAATTTTGTTAAAGGTAACCAAATTTTTCTAGTTCCGCTGGGAACAAATGACATTTTAAGGTTTTGCATGTTAGACATTAATTTCAGCAAACTAACAAAAATTATATATATACTGAACCTGGTAGATGGATTCAACAACAATGTAACGGCGAATTTTCTCAGGGTGTTTGCTACGGTGGGTGGCTTCCTCCAACTTGTTTTCTAATGATTTCATGTCATTATGCTTGAAATATGCCACGGTGCTTCTTGAAAGGTATAGCCCATTCTGTACTGCCCAGTGAACCCCCTCGTCTCTATTTTTTGCAACAATATTGTAAGCTAAGTAACAAATAACAGGAACATAATAGGTAGCAATAAAATAATGTTCACAAATAGAGCCAAATAAAATGTGAAAGAAGTAACTTACGCAACAATGATGTCGCCTTTCTTACAGAAAGCAGGAATAACACTGAAAATAGTTGAAATGCCATAGGAATAGAGTATTGAATCAGGTGTCCCCAAGAATTTAGCTATTTTTTGCTCACAATCCAGGTGTACATCTGTATACAAATTAATTTATGTCAGATACAAACTTTTACTCTTAGAATGGATGATGAGAGACTATGAGAGAGAGAGAGAGAACAGCACAAGAAAACAAGAAGAGAAGTCTCACCAATGGTCCCATAAAATCCGCGAGGCCCGCAAGAACCAACACCATATTTTTCCAGTGCACCAACACAGGAATCCTAAAATTTCACGTGTTACAAGTTCAGTGCATGAATTACATTTAAAATGAGGGAAAAAGAAAAGGTTGGTTAAAAATATATTCTTCTCACGGTGATCTTTTCATTTCCAATGAGACCGAGATAGTTTGCAGATGCAAAGTTCAGCACCTCTTTTCCATTAACTATTGCATGTGGTCCTGCAGCACTGTGTCAGAAAAAAAGAAATAAATAAAGAAGAAGGAAAAGAAATTCAATCTTCCAAATGAATTAACTTTCTATAAACCTACAAGAAAAGAAACTGTGCCAAAATATGGTATTTTACTTTATACACGGACTGCAGATTTGCAAAAATAATGCATCAAAATGAAGAGAAGTAGATTGCAAACAGAATAATTTAATTATGTGAAACCTTTCCAGAGTAGGGGCCTCATCTGTCATGTCTTCAGTAATTTGTGGGGTCAGGGGCTCAGGAACCCATTCATCACATAGCTCATCTATTTCCTGTTTTTATATTTTCAGCAAAGCACTTTACTATTAGCAGTTTAGCACATCACAAGAAAACATATTCAACTGTTTTTGAGTAAAAGTAAATAGAAGATTGTAAAAATAAGACCTTTTCTGTCAGAGGCTTCTTAGGGGGTTTGTAACTCTTCCTTGTAAGCTGGAATAATATCACCACTACAAGTAATACTTCAACCACTAGGTGGCCTTCATTTTGAAAATCAAGCAAACAATTAGATTCGTTTAAAAGAACTAAATATCAATAGAGTTAATGTACATGTACTAAAAATTAGTATCCTTTAACTTATTGCTCTCAATTTTCTACTCTCAAAGCTCCATGGTTTTATAATCACAGAATTCGGCAAATTGTAAGAGGAGAAATTACCATCAATAGGTACACCAAAAACAACAGCTTTGGTAGGAGCATCAAAAGCTAAAGAGACCCAGTCCAGCACACTCGCCGTTACGTTCACCATTGCTGATGCCATCTGTTTTTATTTTATCGTCTTATACCAATTGAAATTGACCCAAATAATTCAATAGTGCACCAATATTCTTTGTATGTGTGGGGAAGGTTGTGGCAGACCTGAAAATAAGTGTATACACTGATTTGTCACCTCCATTTTGGATGAAACCACACAAGACAGAAATATTTTTCATATAAAATTCCGAAAGAAGAATCGTTCCAATCAGATTTGAGATTTAGTCAAATTCAGTGAAAATTTGTACTTACTCAAATCTAGTCCAGTTAATTGTAATTCTCCTTATGCAAAAGGTGCTTTTTTTAAGTGGAATGGAACCTGATCTGTTAAAATAAACTATTCAGGTATAGGTATTGTGAATCAACTGATTTAAAAAAACATAACAGAGTTCATGATTTCAGCTAGAAAGCTTCTTTGCAATAAATCCATCAACATTCAATTCAAGACATCACTTGCTACAGCTGACCGGAAAAATTTAAAAAACAAAGGCCGTTTACAATCGAACTAGAATACAGATTAAGAAAGAGTACAATAACAAATCTAACCCAGTAATATTTAGAACAAGGAATAGACATTTGAGGCAAAAGGACCTTACCGGTACCGTTAGGAGCCCTCCGTAGTACCTCTCTCACTCTGAATATCTATACCGCATCTATGCAAAACTGACATAAGCGGCGATTTATAGGAGATAGAGACGGGAAATTTCAAAATTGGAAATCAAAAACTAGGAACTGAACGTGAATGATACGAATGGAGGGGTGTGGTCTCCTTTGGAGAGCTTGACGATGAATCGGAGAAGGTCAATTTAGGTGTATTTTTTATTCTCTCCAGCGCGGAAATAAATCTGCTGTGATTCCGAAGAATCACAGGGACCCTGAAATTTTCAATCTATCTATTCATTTCTCTTCAAGCACGAATCTCAAAAAATGATAGTTTATATACACGAATCTCAAAATATATTAATGGGTGGATTGGGAATTGCAGGGTCCCTGTGATTCTTCAGAATCACAGCAGATTTATTTCCCTCCAGCGCAGGTCGGGTTCCTACCCAGGCCTTCCTCGACTCTCTGATACAGCCCAGCCCGCTTTCTGTTCTGTTGGGCCGAGAAGGCGAGAATAGACACAACGAGTGCAAGTAGGCTAAGACATGTGGCGTGGCGCTATTCGTGAGAAGAAGGGGCGATTTTCTACAGCACATCTTTTCCTGTTTTAATCCGGAGAAAGCGTAAGGAACCTGATCCATTCGGTTTAAAAAAAAAAATCATGTAAACTTCAGCTCAATCAGATGATAAAAAATACCACAATCAAAATGGCCTGTACAGACCGATTCGAATCAGTGAAGAAAAAATGTGACATGATGTGACGTGACGTGACTATCACATCGTGATTTGGTCACATTACATCACAGCACGTAATTAAAAGTCCGATGCTCATTGGACGCGCCCTGCTCCCGTTATTCTAGGGACCCAAAATATGCTTCTGGAACAGAAAAATGAAAAAATGAAAAATAAAAAATAAAAAATAAACCTTATTAAAAATATTATCTCTGAAAAGTATTAGAACTAATAACAGAACTTGAGCGATATTATGGAGGGAGCAAAGTCCAACTCATTGAGTCCTTGAATTTTTATTTTTGTAAAATTCAATTTAAATATTGAATATAAAAATTTGAGAATATGAAATAATAGATTATAAATCTGATGATTTTACAAGTACTCGATCTAAAATATTCTAATACATTTTTATGAGCACCAACTGTAAATAATTTACCTATCATTTAAAATATGACTCGCCATTTATATTTCAGAAGAAAAAAAACATGTAAATGCATTACAAAATCAAGAATAGAGCTGTAGTAAACATCTTCCATGAACAATGAATTTCATGACAGATCTGGTTATTAAAATTTTGGATTCTCAACATCATTTTTAAACTATTGATTTTCTCTGCATCATAAACAATGCTTTAAATAAACGATGAAAAACATTCAAAACTTATGTTTAAGAACATGAAGGGGTATTGAAAATCATGCTGATCGATCATATATATATATATAGAGAGAGAGAGTGTGGGCGTTTGTTCCTAGCCTTCTGGTGCTACCAAGATGTTTTCCAATTTTCAAAGTTCAAACAGTCGATCCAAACAGTTAGATGTTCAATCTATTTAAAATGTGCTTGGAGACCAAATTTTACATTTTTTGGAATTGTTTTACTATTTATTAAGATGGTTTGAAAATCGTTGTTTTGAAGTTTTTTTCAGCACCATTGAAAACAGCAATTTTCAACCATCTTAATAAATAGTAAAAAAAATCCAAAAAATGTAAAATTTGGTCTCCAAGCACATTTTAATATAGATTGAACATCTAACGGTTTGGATCGACTGTTTGAACTTTGAAAATCGGAAAACGACTTAGTAGCAGCGAAGGACTAGGAACAAATGTTTTGATCTTAACCACTCTCTATATGAGATATTTACATTGGTAGCACCGAAGGACTAGAAACAAACATTTAGAGCTGTAGTAACTATCTTAGTGATGTTAACATTTAGTAATTTTATTTTTCTTTTGTAAAATGAACTCCAATGTAAATATTGATGCATGTGCATATAAAGTTCTAAACCTTGTAAATTTCCTCGAAGTTTTAATAAATTAACTACATTTAAACAAATTAATGAAAGTGACTTTGATTCAACAATGTTTTAAATAATTTTCTTCATAAAAAAAATCTCCCCTAACAATATCTAAAATATCCCGCCATATTCCACAGCGCGGAAGTTTGTCGAAGAAATATCCCGCCATAGAGAGAGAGAGTTGGGCTATGGTGCATTGCAATGTATACGTCCTTTTATACATTAGACTATAAATCGTTAGTTTTGACTTCAAAACAACCGATTCAAACCATTCAATATGATATTCATATTAAAATATATTTGGAGATCAAATTTTACATTTTTTTGAAATTGTTTGCTATTTTCTTAGAATTTTTGAAATTCACTGTTTTTCTATGGTCCAGAAATTTCTGAAAAACAGCGATTTTCAAAAATTCTAAAAAAATAATAAAAAATTTCCAAAAAATATAAAATTTGGTCTCCAAGCACATATTGATATGGAGAACATGTTGAGTCCTTTAAATCGACTATTTGAACTTCAAGTCCAACAGTTTGTAGTCCAATGTACAAGAGGGCATATACATTGCAATGCAACATAGCCCAACTCTCTCTCTCTGTATATATAGAGTGATGCTACGGTGCTTTGGGAAGTAAAGATGGTGTTTTACTTCCCGCTCATATCTCCATTTTCAAAGTTCAAATAGTCGATCTGAACTTCTCAACATAATCTTCCTATTGGGACGTTGCCGGGGAGTATAGTTTAAATACTGAATTTTTACTTTAGCGATTTATTTCAGATTTTCTTTTACTTTTTGAAAACTAATCTAAGTTCTTTTTCAACGGTCCATGAGCGCGGGAAATACTCCTTTTCCGACGATTTTCGACGACGAAGAAGAACATCTAAGCATGGAACCACCAATCATAAATCCAGTCATCAACGAGGACGAGCAATCTGTCCATGAAGGACAAGGAAGCAATCCGAGCCGCGTACGAGGAATGACCCCACCTCGTAACGGTAACCACAACAACAATGGCCGAAACAATCAACACGGCCACCGCTTCGGCTTCATTCCTCATGGCCAAGAGCCACGAGACATTAAGCCCTCTCTCATCCATCTACTTGGCCAAAGTCAATTCGGAGGAGCCCTCAACGAAGATCCACACGCCCACTTGGCAGTTTTCGAAGAACACTGCGGCACTTTTGCCCGAGAAGGAGATGAGCTAGACAACCTCAAACTCAAATGCTTCCACTTATCCCTCCGAGACAACGCAAGAACGTGGCTAAGTACCGTCAACCGGGACAACGTCAACACATGGGATGACATGGAGAGGCTATTTTTAGGAAAATATTTTCCTCCATCCAAGACCCAACATTTCCGGACGAAGATCACAACGTTCAAGCAAGCCGAGGGGGAGTCTCTAACCGAGGCATGGGACCGATGGGCGGAGCTCCAACGCTTGTGCCCTAACCATGGCCTTGACATGTGGTTGCTCTTTCAATTTTTCTATGGAGGTTGTACAATAGCCACTAAAACTCACTTAAATTCTGCTGCAGGTGGAAACATGTCCAAAATGGATCCCGAGCAAGCCATGCTAATGATTGAAGATATGGCGATCAACCAAAGGGAGTGGACAGCCGAGAGAGGTGGACGAGTCTCCAACACCCCGGGAATCATGAAAGTCGATGAAGTCACCGCCTTGAGAGCGCAAATGGAGGCCTTGCAACATCAAATGGCACAAATTCAAAACACAAAAGCTGTGACAAAGAAGGCTCCATGTGGCATATGTGGAGAGGCGACTCATATCACCGCCAATTGCCAAGTCCTTTTGGAAGGAGAAGACGTGGAACAAGTAAACGCCATGTTCTATAATCAAGGTGATAAGAGGAACGACCCGATCTACAATAAGGTTAGGCAAAATGACAATTTCAATTCCAATTCTTACAACCCTAACACAAGGTGGAACCATCCGAACTTCAAATGGAAGACCGAGAATGACAATTCCAACCAATACCGATCCAACCAAAACTCTTACCAAGGTCCCTCTCAACTCTCCAAGTTGGAAAAGATGATGGAAGAGTACATCGATTATCAAAGGAACACCAACATCGACTTCAACAAAAAGTTCGAGTTCTTAGAAACGAAGACAAAAATGCTAGAAACACAAATAGCACAACAAGCTTCTTCATCCTCTCGCCAACAAGGCACGCTTCCGGGCAAGCGGACATCAACCCTAGGGAGCAAGCAAAAGCTATAACTTTGAGGAGCGGCACGGGATACGAAGGCCCCAAGATGCCCACCAGTGAAGAGCAGCAACAACCACCCAAGGAGACACAACCTCCGCCTTCTCTCAATACGGCTACACCGGCATCGAAAGAGTCTCAAGAACCGGGTAATTCTATCCCGGCCAAGGTAAAACCGACTGAAACTCCTAAGTATGTCCCGCCACATAGGTTTATACCCTTCCCTCAAAGGTTAGTAAAGCACAAACTTGATCAACAATATGCCAAATTCGTAGAACACCTCAAGAAATTGAACATTACCATCCCTTTTTCCGAAGCAATTACTCACATGCCTTCTTACGCAAAATTTTTGAAAGACATTCTATCAAACAAAAGATCGATTGAGGAAGTAGGCACGGTATCCCTTAATGAGGAGTGTAGCGCTCTTCTCTTAAACAAGCTACCTCCGAAATTAAAGGACCCCGGGAGTTTTGCAATTCCATGTACAATAGGTAATACCAAATTCGAGAGGTGCCTATGTGATTTAGGTGCAAGTGTGAGCCTTATGCCAAAGACCGTCTATCAAAGGCTAAATCTTGTTGACTTGAAACCCACAAGAATGTCATTACAACTAGCCGATAAGACGGTACGCTATCCCGAGGGGATTGCGGAAGACGTGATAGTTATGATAGGTAAGTTCTTTGTCCCGGTAGATTTTGTGGTAGTTGAAATGGAGGAGGATACTCATACTCCTCTCCTATTGGGACGGGACTTCCTAACCACGGCCGATGCAAACATTAATGTCAAAGAAGGAAAAATATCATTTGACATTGGAGGCGAGAAGGTAAATTTTCACATGTTTAATGCCATTAAATTTCCTTCAAATGATAATGATTCTATTTGTAGATTGGATGTATTAGATTCAATTTTAGCTACTCATGAGGAGGAAGAAATGGTGAATGCACAACTCGACTCAGATCTAGAAGAAACCAGGTCTGAAAATGACCAAATTGATGAAATTTTTCCCGAGTGCGGATCATTCACCCGCACTGCGGATCAGCCCAGCCGCACTCAGCCTTCTGAAGCAGCAGACTCGAAAGACCGAGCCCAGTGCGTCCGCACTGAGTATCCACTGCGGATGGTTCACCCGCACTCGCCCAAATCTGAGCAGATCTTCACCATTTCGAGCGATTCTGGCGCACCAAAGGTCGAGCTCAAACCTCTGCCACCTACCCTTCGCTATGAATACTTAGGGGAAGACGAGAGATACCCGGTGATTATCAATTCAAAGCTCAACCAAGAACAAACCGAGAAGCTCCTACACGAGCTCAAGCTACATCGGAAGGCAATTGGTTACACAATCGATGATCTAACCGGAATCAGCCCGTCCCTTTGCATGCATAGAATTCTAATGGAGGATGATCACAAACCCACCGTTGAAGCTCAAAGAAGGCTCAATCCGAATCTAAAAGAAGTGGTGAAGAAAGAGATCCTCAAGCTACTTGATGCCGGCATCATCTACCCAATTTCCGATTCTAAGTGGGTAAGCCCGGTTCATGTAGTCCCAAAGAAGGGAGGCACAACAGTGGTGAAGGGTGAGGATGACAAAATGATATCCACGAGGGTGGTCACCGGATGGCGGATGTGCATCGACTACCGAAAACTCAACAATGCAACAAGAAATGATCACTTTCCTCTACCATTCGTGGACCAAATGCTTGAGAGGCTAGCTAATCACTCACATTTTTGCTACCTTGATGGGTATAGCGGATTCTTTCAAATCCCTATTCACCCCGATGACCAAGAAAAAACGACCTTTACATGCCCTTATGGTACGTTCGCGTACCGTAGGATGCCGTTTGGTCTATGCAATGCCCCGGCCACATTTCAAAGAGCCATGATGGCTATTTTCTCCGATTTATTAGAAAATTCCGTGGAAGTTTTCATGGATGACTTTTCAGTTTTTGGTACTTCTTTTGATGATTGCTTAACTAATTTGATTAAAGTTTTAGAAAGATGTGAGCAGGTCAATTTGGTACTAAATTGGGAGAAGTGCCACTTTATGGTGCAAACGGGGGTGGTTCTAGGCCACGTGGTGTCATCCGAAGGCTTGGAAGTCGACAAAGCAAAGGTGGAGGTGATAGAGAAGTTACCATACCCGACTTGTGTGAAGGATGTGCGGAGTTTTTTAGGCCATGCGGGGTTCTATCGACGGTTTATTAAGGATTTTTCAAAGATTTGCAAACCTCTTACAAATCTAACTATGAAAGATGCAGAATTTAATTTTGATAAACCTTGCATTGATGCTTTTGACAGGATAAAGAAAGCGCTAATCTCAGCCCCCATTCTTCGCCCACCGAATTGGGATGCACCATTTGAAATTATGTGTGATGCAAGCGACTACGCCGTCGGAGCCGTACTAGGACAAAGGATCGACAACAAGCCACATGTGATCTATTATGCAAGCAAAGTCCTAGACGAAGCACAAATGAACTATACAACCACGGAAAAGGAGTTCTTAGCTGTCATATTTGCTATCAACAAGTTCCGGTCCTACTTGGTGGGATCCAAAGTGGTTGTATACTCCGATCATGCGGCTATCCGATATCTTCTCAACAAGAAAGATGCCAAACCACGTCTAATTCGGTGGATCCTCTTACTACAAGAATTTGACTTGGAAATCAAGGACAAGAAGGGAACCGAAAATTCAGTGGCGGATCATTTGTCTCGCATTACCAATGAATCAAAAGATAACGACATGCCGATTGATGACTCATTCGTAGACGAACAACTATATGCAGTCAACAAACACGAGGCGCCATGGTATGCGGATTTGGTCAACTACCTTACATGCGGTATACTACCTCCCGATTTAACTTACCAACAACGGAAAAAATTCTTTTCTGATGCGAAAAAATATTTTTGGGATGAACCGTTGTTGTTTAAGTTGGGGGTAGATGGGATCCTTAGAAGATGTGTACCCCAAGAAGAAACCGAACAAATCCTAAGATGTTGCCATTCATCCGCCTATGGAGGACACGCTTCCACCGACAAAACCGCCGCCAAAGTTCTTCAAGCCGGGTTCTTTTGGCCCACGCTCTTCCAAGACGCAAGGGAATATGTGCTTAGGTGCGACAAATGCCAAAGGACCGGGAACATATCTAGAAGACATGAAATGCCCCTAAACGGAATACTAGAAGTTGAATTATTTGATGTTTGGGGTATCGATTTTATGGGTCCCTTTCCGAGTTCTTGTAACAACAAATACATACTTGTGGCAGTCGATTACGTGTCAAAATGAGTTGAAGCCATAGCTACACCAACAGCCGATTCCGCCGTGGTAAGAAAACTTTTTAAGCAAATTATATTTCCTAGGTTCGGAGTACCCCGAGTGGTGATAAGTGATGGCGGATCTCATTTCATCAACCGCCAATTTGACGCCCTACTACTCAAGTATGGAGTCAAGCACAAGGTGGCCACACCATATCATCCACAAACGAGCGGCCAAGTCGAGGTGTCCAACCGTGAGATAAAGAGCATCCTCCAAAAGGTGGTGAATATATCAAGGAAGGATTGGTCACTCAAACTAGACGAATCTCTTTGGGCATACCGAACCGCATTCAAAACACCCATAGGTATGACTCCTTTCAAACTTGTGTATGGAAAAGCATGTCATTTGCCGGTCGAGCTTGAGCATAAGGCTTATTGGGCAATAAAGGCTCTAAACTTCGACATGAGGGCAGCCGGTGAAAAGAGAATCCTCAAGTTACACGAATTGGAGGAATTACGCCTCAATGCGTATGAAAATGCCAAATTATACAAAGAAAAGACAAAAAGATGGCATGACAAACATATCATGAGGTGAGATTTTCAAGAAGGAGACACGGTTCTATTGTACAACTCAAGACTCCGACTTTTTCCCGGAAAGTTGAGATCAAGATGGACCGGGCCATACAAGGTGAAGAAGGTGTTCAACCATGGCGCAATTGAAATTGAAGGCGATAAAAGTGGAGCATTTAAGGTAAATGGGCATCGTCTCAAACATTTTAATTATGCAAGTCCCATAGGCGAGAAGGAAAGCTTTCGCCTAGATGATCCACAATCTCAATAGTGAGCACGAATCATGTCGAGCTCACGACGTAAAATTGAGCGCTTCTTGGGAGGCAACCCAAGGTTTTTGTTGTTTTTCTTTACTTTCTGCAATTTATTTTACTTAATTTAATTTTAACTTTCCAAATTTACAATTAACTAACCTTGGGAGACATTCGCAATGAAAAACAGTCAAAATTTCACCAGTGCGGATGAGAAGCACCCGCACTGCGGATTAATGACACGCACCGAAGGTAAGGTTTTAAAAGTTTTTTCGAAATTATATTTTTTGATCGGTGCGGATGAGAGAAGCCGCACTGCGGATGGGTGCACCCGCACCAGGTGTTCTCTTTAAACCCACCCCTCACCATTTCTTCGCGCCCTTTCGTATCTCAACTCAAAAACTCGATTTTCTCTCTTCCAAACCCGAAAAACCTTCTCCTAAAACCTATTTCTCCTTCTCCTCTCCCTTCTCCACTCTCCACATTTCTTCTTCCCATCTTTACTCCTCCAAAACCGAAGAACTCCTCCTCTCAAGCCGTTCAAAGCACCGCTTCTCCAAAAACTCGAATTTCTTCGTATTATCTCGAAATTTTTGCGATCTACAACGAGGTTTGATCTCTCCTTACTCTAAATTTCATTTATTTATAGTTAGATCTGTAAAAATGTACAAAAAATCGACCAAATCGCCCAAAAATTTTGAAAACGGTTAAAATCCCTAGTCAGTGCGGATGGGTCCACCCGCACTCATTCCAGTGCGTCCGCACTCAGTCTGGCAAAACCCCAAAACCAGCCAGGAAGCCAGTGCGGGTGATAGCACACGCAGTGCGAATGAACGGCACCCGCACTGAGCAGTCGGTCAAAACCCTAAAAAGTCAGTGGACCAGTGCGGCTGAGAACACACGCAGTGCGGATGAAAGGTACCCGCACTGAGCCCAAAATACATCCAAATCTGCCTAATTTTTAACTCTTTCCAATTTTAAATTGCAGATAAGATGGCACCAAGGGGAGCTAAGCGTATCCGGACCAACAAGGGCAAAGGTTAATCAAGCAACCCTTCCCTTCCATATCCACCTGCCGAGCCGTTGAATGATAACCAATAATTCCGCAAGAACGCGCTCGAGACCCATAGAAGTCTCCAACCATCTCGGTGGATCTGCCGTTACACTCTCGGGCAGTTGGGCATAATCGAAACGGTGCAGATGCTCACCGAACGCTTAGGATTGTGGGACTTCCTATGTGACGAGGTCGACACTTATCGAGCCATCACCATCGAGTTCCTCTCTTCATATGAGTTTGATCGGGCCTCAAGAACCATGAGCTTTAACCTTGGAGGGTATCATGTGTCGATGCACACCACCCAACTATTGGAGGCATTCGACCTAAGCCAGGATAATGTGGAGCAGATGCGAGCCACCCTCGGGTTCTTCCCCGATATGAATGAGCACCAATTCCGCCTCCTAGCAATGCATGATGTCCTCAGTGATCAACGGGTCAAGAACATCTCTCATCCGGCAATTCGTTATCTCCAAAGGGTACTTTCTCACACTCTCTTTGCCCGAGGGGAGACCGTATCGGTCTTCAACGAAGAAGATATGACCTATATTTGCAGTATGCTTCGACGGAACAATGGGGAGTTGGAGTATATGCCACACATCACCTACAACCTTGCCAAGCACATAAAAACAGTGGCCAACAACATACAACCGGGCGGTGTCGTTCGCATTGGAGGAATAATCACCAAGATTGCTCGAGCACTACACATACCAACCGGAGATGATGTGGTGGAAGGTTACACTCGTGTGGACCTTGATGGATTGGTGAGGGCGAGGCTTATTCGATACGATGATAACCAAGAGGCATGGATAAACTTGGGAGTGAACAATATCCGGCACCGTTTGCCTCTCCAAACTGACCTCGACCCAATGAACTATAACACATGGAAGATAGTAGATCCTCCACTTGAGCCACAAGAGCCACCACCACCACCTCCACCAGGCGTTCAAGCAATGCATCCCGATGCTGCTGCACAAGGAGGTATAACAATGCAGTAAATGTGGGAATTTATGCAATCCATGAACCTCAACATAAACAACCGCATGGATGCTTTCGATCGGCGTATAGATGAGGTGGAGACCCATGCCGCAGCAGCCCATTACTATGCCCACCGAGGTTTCATGAACAACAATCCTAACTACGAAGATAACCCACCAACACCGCCGCACCAACGAAGGGCTGCTCAAAGGATGGAGGCACAGTTAGCAAGGCAACGCGAAGCGGCAGCTGCAGCTCAAGCCGCACAAGAAGCCGAGGCCGCAGATCAAGAAGATGATCAAGGTGAGAATGACGAGGAAGAAGGGGAGGCATCTGACAGGGATGAGGAGTGATCCCGCACCGCACAGCACCACCACCTTTAGCTTAGTCGAGTATATCATGTTTCTTCTCTCTTATTTAGTTTATTTTCAGCACTGAGGACACTGCTTTATTTAAGCTTGGGGGATGGGAAGAAATTGTATCTGCATGCATGTTTATTTTTCAGTATTTTTTCGAACTTTTTAGGAGTTATAACCTTGATTTTTACTTGACCATGAATAGGGTTAGTAATTTTGAACTTAAATGCTTGAGATTGCAAACTTGTCAAGATGTTTTACGAGGTTATGAAAAATAGAGTCTTGCATAATTGGACTTAGTTGTCTAAGAATGCATAAAGTATAAAATCACGTTTAATTTTTATGTTAAAAGTTGGCAAAAATAAAAGTTTTGACAAAATTTGAGTGATTTTCAAAAAATTAGATATTTTAATGCGAATTTTAACAAGTTTTTAGAAATACCCTTGGAATAGTTTGAAATAACCACATAATTTGGCGAAAAACTTTGTGGAAATAAAGGATTACGAATTTGAAACATTAGGAGTTTAAATTTATTAAGGAAGCAATTTAGATGTGATATGAATAAATACCCTTGGATATGTGTATTTTTGCGAAAATTGTTCAAAACATTTAAAATTGAAAATTTGCGACTCCTCTTACCTATGATACGGCGACATGACGTACTTATGGTTATGAGTCATTGGCACTCCTGCTCCACTAGTCTCCCGATAAAATTGACATTCGTGTTGGTGGAAGGGTTAGGCAATGAGCATGCAAAGCACCCTTGAATTAGAACGGTTGGGTACAATTAACTACTTGTAACTAACCGGTGTTTAAATGAGGATTGGGAAAATAGTGCCATGAAATAAAAGAAAAATAGAAAAATCAAAATGAGCAACAAGAACAACAAAAATGTGAATTTTGCAATATGCCAAGCTTAGGGAAATTTTTTCTTCACAAATAAAAATGCATGTCTTTTAGTAAATTTGGATGAATAAAGTTTGCAAATTCTAAACCTTTAAGGAAATGAAAGTTAGAGTAATCGAATTGTGGGGTGAAGTATGATTTACCAAGGGTTGAACTTTAAATTTGTAGAAATTTACATTGAGATTTTAATTTTAGCAAGATCATACAAAATTTTTTCAAATTCTTGAAGGAAAATATGCTTGATATAGGGTTAAATTAAAAGATCGAATTATAGTCCAAGTTAGATATTGCTTGGGGACAAGCAAGGTTCAAGCTTGGGGGATTTTGATAACGCTAAATTATATATACATTTGATCTTGATTTTATCATAAAACAACCTCAAATATCTTGTGTTTAGAATATAAAATGATTAAAATACACCTGGAATCAAGTTACTGCGGTTATTTGGCTTTTCAATGCAGGAAATGATGCAAATTGGTGAAAATACCTCTCAGTGCGGATCATCTACCCGCAGTGCGGATGGGTTCGGACGCACTGGAGATTCAGCTCTGCGCAGGATTTTTCCCGAGCGTAGTGCGGACGCACTGAGAGCCGCACTGAGATCCGCACTCAATACTTAGCCAATTTCAGAAACTTCAAAACACAGAGTCCAACCGCAGTGCGGGTCATCCATACGCAGTTCCACCCGCACTCATGTGAATTCGCAGAAAATCCAGGAAAGTTAAAAAAGGAAATTTAGACCCAGTGCGGGTGAGACCACCCGCAGTGCGGATGGACATGACCCGCAGTCAGCCAGAATTACTCAATTTCAACACGGATTCTATTTTTGGCACTCCAAGGACACGATTTAAGAAGACAAAAATAGACATACTTGCCAGGAAAGAAATGTAAAAAGAGCACCCACTAACTCCACACTCTAGCCTCTAAATTGGGCATGATCTCTTGCTTTAAAAGGGGGGCTCATTTCCATTCAAAACACAACATATCTCATTCTCTCTCTCTATACACAAACTCTTAGCCATAATTTCTGAAGGAGGTAAAGCTTTCAAGCAAGGAGAAGAAGGATTTCCTGAGCAAGATTCGGCAAGATAGAGGTTTTAGATTCAAAGGGTGTAATTATTCTTTATTCCATTTCCTTTTATCATTTGCAAACTTTGTGATGTTTTCCTCCAAGAGGGAGTAGTTCTCTCTCTAGGGGTTTAGGTCAATATGCATGAACTTGTTTAATTCTATTTTATTCGATTGTTTGCTTTTATTATGATTGTTTTATCGGATTTGATTGTTAATTTCTGTGATTTAAATAATTTGTGTTAAATACATAATTAGTACTTGAATTGTAGCATCTCGTTTTGGTTTCAAAAGAACCAAAATTGACTAGGATCAATAGGATAGTACCAAATTATGAATGCAAATACCTTAGGTTTAGATTAAGATTCTAACCAATTTAATCTAAGCCGGAACTATAGAAATTAAGGTTAGGGATTTGGTGAAGAACCTAACCGTGAAGTCAAACCCTAATTAGGACATCTCAAATCGAATCGGATATTGGTGTCATGGACTTAATTGTGAAATACCAATATTTGAGGAGAGGAGAGACTAACAAGAGCTTATGGTCGAGGTAGCTAGGATGAAGGACTTAAACGTGAAGTCCGAATTACTTAGACACGTCATTAATTCATGAAAGTGACCCTTAATGACATATTAGGTTAGAAACCTCATCAAATCAAACATGAATTTAAGCAAATACCGAATAAATAGAGTTAACAAGGGATTGTAGACCAAAGACCCCTAGATTCTCTTAACCTTGAAAACAAACCGACTTGTCTTTCTTTTACTTTTACTTCTAATTGTTTAAAAACTCCTTCCTTCGGGTATTGAACCCAACCTTAGGATTTTTAGTACAAACCCCCCCCAAATTTACTTTATTGCACTTTATTTTCTTTCTTTTCTGAAATTTATCATCTAAAGTTGAAAATTAAGTATTTATCTTACTCCTTGTGGTTCGATACCCGATAATATACTACACGGTAGGATTGTATACTTGCAATCTAAATCGAAAGTGTATTTGAGGATAAAGCTTTTTATATATACCCTTTGGACGTATCAATATGTGCTTGGAAACCAAATTTTATATTTTTTGGAAATTTTTTACGATTTGTTTAGAATTTTTGAAAATCACAGCTTTTCATTAAATAAAAAATAAAATAAAAAATTCAAAAAACACTGATTTTCAAAAATTCTAAAAAAATAGTAAAAAATTTCCAAAAAATGTAAAATTTGGTCTCCAAGCACATATAAATAGGAAGATCATGTTGAGAAATTCGGATTGACTATTTGAACTTTGAAAATGGAGATATGAGCTGGAAGTAAAACACCCTCTTTACTTTCCAAAGCACCGTATATATATATATATATAGAGTGATGCTACGGTGCTACATGTAGCATAGAGGACCTCCGTGCAACGGCTCAATATTTGAGTTTTCAAAATTCTAACGGTCGATCCGAACTGTTCAACATGATCTCCATATGAATATGTACTTGCAAATCAAATTTTACATTTTTTAGAATTCTTTTACTATTTTTTAGATAGGTATATAGAAAAACACTTGATCTGAATGGTACAGAATTTTTAAATCAAGTGATTTTCTACCTATCTAAAAAAATAGTAAAATAATTCTAAAAAATGTAAAATTTGGTTTGCAAGTACATATTCATATGGAGATTATGTTGAACGGTTCGGATCGACCGTTAGAATTTTGAAAACTCAAATATTGAGTTGTAGCACGGAGGCCCTCTATGCTATGCATAGCATTTTAGCAACTTCATATATATATATATATATATATATATATATATATATATATATATATATATATATCGGAGTTGGCTACGGTGCTACATGTAGCGTAGAGGGCCTCCGTGCAACGGCTCAATATTTGAGTTTTCAAAATTCTAACGGTTTTCGATCCGAACCGTTCAACATGATCTCCATATGAATATGTACTTGCAAACCAATTTTCGGCGCCAGTTAAATTGACATTTGCTATATGGATATCATTCATACTATTTAGTTAATTGCAATGAAAGGTGCAGGTAATCTACTATATTTTGTTGGTAATTTACATAAGTGTGATATATATAATCGTTCATGTCTATTCAAATTTAGTACGAAATGTTCAAGAGTAGTACAAAGAATATCCTAGCTATAGAGACATGCACTACTTGCGTAAATTAACTATCATATTCCATGCATCTCCTCTTTGAATTAAATTGAAAATTCACGCTCATGAATTTTATACATATGGAAGTTGAACTATATATTTAAATAAAAAATAAAAATAAAACAATATACTGGACTATGATATGAATGTCAATATCTACGAGAATTTCCTTGGTCAAACATACAGAATTCAAACTTCTTGATAAGTTCTTTCGGCCTTCTAAATGTTTCCTTAAACACTGAATTGTCAAATAATTTAGAAAAAGGAATCCGCTAGCTGGTAACTGGTATAAAAACTTCTTGGAAACTATAAGATCAGAGGCAAATTCTTGGAAGCTAGCTATAAGATCCCCATCAAACCAAACTATATATATATATCCATGAATATAACCTAGCTCGTCTTAATTTTGTGTGGGTCAAGCATCATTAATTAATATTTGATAATTAGTAATCTTTAATTATAGCTAAAAATCTTGTAGAAGACTGATTATTTGGCAACTAGAATCAAAGTTTATCATAATGAATTTAAAACAAATGCATGCAGCACTGCAGCACTGCAGCTGGGAACAAATTAAAAATAAGTGGATATAATTAGGAGACCATCATAACAAACTAATTATTATAAAATAACAATTAGCATATGAAGTATGAATATTGAACAAGAGAAAGCCTACTAAATTCTGATATGCTGTTTCTAAATATAGATTAACAGTGTATTCGGCCATGAAGCGTATATAAGAGATGGCATAGTGAAAAAAAATGAGTATTACTGTTGCATAAAAAAGAGAGAAAAAAAAAAGGAAGTGCATGTTATGTGGGAGGAACTATGGTACAGCACTACAGCAGGCTAAAAAATTAAGCTTCAAACTTTGGACCTAGTTCAGGCCCATATTGGAGCCCACTTGTCATGTACCATGTAATTAAGTTTATAATCTTGGGCCCGGAATTCCGGATCATATGAATGGAATAATGAAGATATTATACAAGTGTAAACACCCCTGACCTGTTCTTCAAATGCATTAATGAAGATATTATACAAGTGTACGTACTTCCATGGAACTTTTCGTTTATAACATATGAATGGAATTAGTTTGGACATTCCCTGTAAGTTAAGAACATTCTTGGTGAATGACATTTTCAGTAGAAAATTACAAGGAAACAACAAACTATTTATATATATATATATATGGAAGTCAATTAATTATCTGGCAATGAACAAATTTGACTAATTAAGTTTTTTTTTTTTTTTTAAGAAAGACTAATTAAGCTTCTTCAACCAAAATTCCATCTTTCAGCACATGCTTTCCAGCCACTAGTAGTAATTGCATGACTAGTAGATATAAAATGTAGGATGACTCAGTCATATAATTGCATTCAGAAAATTTCTCTATATTACCTGAGAAACAGAGTGACGTAATTAACAAACTATTTACAGAAAATTCAATAGCGACTCAGTTGTTTTTCCATGCCAAATTCACTAGCTGTTAACTTGACTGCTTTGAAATGATCTGAGAATACTGGTATATTCCATCCAATTACACATGTTAAGATTTTGCTATAAATATGGCAACTCAGAATCAGAGTTTCTGTATAGAGAGAGGAACAGAATATAAGTTGAAGCCGATTATTTTTTCTAACCAGAAGATGAGCTCTCCTTGTCGACCAAGGCCAACAAAACCACCAGTTAAGATACATTCTTCTTCTTCTTCTTCTTCTTGCTTGGTGCTGTTAGTGTGTGTGTGCGCGCTCGTGCACACACCTTTTATCATTTTGGAAATATATGTGCAACAAGTTTTAACTTTTTATATATAGTTATCATCATCATAAGTCATAACTTGTGTACTGTTAACTACATACACACACACACATCCCGGCCAGTCTTGCTAATGTCTTTATTGCCGTTAATTACAAGATAGAGAATAAACTGATTAATTGTAAATAAATTATGTATATATTGACAGATAAGGCACCCTGCATGTCCTGGGAAAGAGCGTTGCAAAATAAAAACATGCTATCACAATGCAGGGACTTAAAATTTCAGAATGTCTCACACATACAATGGAGAAGATGCAGTACTAAAAAGGGTGTGGTGTAACTCATTTGTTTATATGTATATATGTATGTGTGTTGTAAATAGTTAAATTGTTTTATCTACTGTAGCGCGCATCATGTTCGATCTTCTCTGTATATATAGCTACATATTTGTATGTCTGCCAACATGATATGTGCATATGTAGTTCTAATTAGTTTACCTTTGGGTTTTTTATTTGTTTATATGTTAAATATATAGCTGTGGCTTTGTAGTTGTAAGGACAATATGTAATGTTTTATATCGTATAAAAGGAAAAATGTCTAATTATTTCACTTAATTTCTTTATATGTACGTGCATGTACTGTTGTCATGTGGCATATGTAGGTTAAATAAAAAATTTCCCATGATCTTTTCTCAAGTTAAATCACATATATATATTTTGTTACTTGGCTTCAAGTTCGGAATTTTATACGATATATATCTTTTCTCATGTGGCATATTTTGTGACATATATATATTGTGTAAACAACACGGACACGTACGGATGAAATATATAAAATATCAGTTGAATTTTCGGAATTTAACAATTATGTCAGATGTACATTTGCATCATAATTAGGAATTAATTAAGTGGATCTATATATATATATGTTTCATATTACTCCATCGCGTTTCTCCAAAATCTGTCGCAAATGTAAATATGTATATCAAACAAATTGCAGATGTAACATTTAAGTTGTCTTATCAACATTGTTTTCATTTTGCTCCTAAATTAATGAACTTCCTTTAGTTTGAGCAACTCATTTATTTTCCTTTTCCTAATTAAAAGTTTGCAGTACAAGATTCCAATTAATTAAGGATATTGTGAGCATTCCGACATTTTTATTAATACCCTAAAAAAACAAAATAGCAAATCTACTCTCAATCCCAAATTTTTATTATAACTACCCGGACCGCCTCACAGTGGGGCGGTTCACTATTCATACCAAACCCCCCCCAATAGGGCGGTCCGCTGCCTGCACTAAACCGCTCCATATGGAGGCGGTTTGTTATAAAACCTGTATAAAAGTCACTTTTCTCTCTCCTGCCCACTCACAATTCATTATAACTTAGCTGAAAGATAAAGAGGAAGAGAGAGACGATTTTGTGGTGATTTCATGTAACAATATAGGTAGATCTTCACAATTTTTTTTAATTTATTAGCTTAATTTGTCTTTTTAATTCATTTTTTAAATTCATTTTTTTTTACGAGAAGGATGGACAGTAACAATCGAGGTAGAGAGAAAGAGAGCAACCGAGGTAGGTCATCCTATCGTGGCCTAGCGAGAGGAGGGTCAATTAGTGATCGAGGTAAAAATGAGAGAAAAAAGAACAACTGTCAAGTATGCCGTGATCTCCGGAATTGTCAAGTATGTATGATGGAGGAATTTTTTAGACAGCCTATTCGGTATGAAATCAGACGATGACTTTGTGGAAAACCCCTACGGCTTTGGTTTGAAAAAGAAGAAGGTTGATCCAGAGTCTCGGACGATGAGTTTGTTCCGTGTACTTATACTGGTAATGCTACCACTTCGTCTGCTGTGACTGATCCAGATCCGGCAAAATCCGATGATGACTTTGTTCCATGTATTTTCAAGTCTCATTGTAAGAAGTAGTACTACTTATTAAGGATTTATGTTGTAGACTTTATTCCATGTAGTCTTTATTTCATCAATTTTGTGTTTGTTTATATTTTATGTTGTCAATTTGTGTATATGTAATTAAGTTATGAAAATAACAAAACATAAGCATATAAAATAATTTCACAAACTCTAAATTAAATAGTTCACAAACTACCAATTAAAATAGTTCACAACATACATCTAAATAAATAGTTCACAACATGCATCTCAAGTAACTTGGTAATCAGCGACGACGTCCGAACAAACTAAGTCGACGAGTTCTTGGTCTGCTTGCAGATAGTTGTGTGACACTACCGGATGTCTCTCCATGGCTACTACCAGTTCCTAGGCTTTCGTGAGTGCGCTGACTACTACCGGTTGCCTCAGCAACAACTCTAGCATTTTCTCTTTCATTGGCTTCGTTTAAGGCATCTGCATTGCATTCCAGTCACCAAACATGGTATGATATTGAAATCATAAACTATAAAATAAAATATAAAATAAAATATACATGCTCGCTGCCTGTTAGAAGTTGAACGGCGATCCTGATGTCCTATTCGCCTACCTTGCATCTGGTCCATGGTCATTCCAGCACCCTTGTGGGGCCTTCTCCCTAACCTGATCTACCCTTTTGCAGGCATGATTTTATCCCCAACATAGGCCGGCCACGCATGCTGGTTGGGATAAGGATGGAAAGATGCACCCCAAGTACTCGCAAGATAGTCGGTATGGTACATGTTGGCGACAAAATCATTCTCACAGAATTTTCTCTCTCGGCACACCGCCATAACATGAGAACAAGGTAGGTGAGCTAATTGGATTCCTTGGCAAGTACATGTACAATATTGTTAGGTCCAAAAATAACAACATACTTGAACATCTTTTTCACAAACTCCATAGTCCCATCCGGTCTACGGCTAGTTGGAACGTACTCACCTGGAACGTGCACTTCAAATTCCAAGGCGCGATTCCCGTACGGGACAACTTTCATAACTGAACCTTTCTCCTATGTTTCCTTAGTTTTCCTTCCACCCTTATTGAAAATGTTTGATTCCTGGCCAGTAATTCGAGGGCTTTAACGCGCCGTTCAATAAACTATGCATTTAACTTGTAGAAAGTGTCCTCTATAATTGCTGCCACGGGCAACATCCGGCTCTGCTTGAAAACATTATTCAAGGACTCGGACCCATTTGTGGTCATAATTCTCTATCGGTAACCTCCATCACAGGCTTGAAATATTTTCTCATATGTGAGTGGCTCTTGCAGATCTCTGGGATTATTTTTGCCCACCTTGAGTAAGTACGCATTTGCCTTTGGACAATACTACACAAAAATATAATTTTAGATGAGAAAATGTAAGTAAATAATTCAGAAAAAATCCATCGACAATATGTTAAATACCAAAAATAAAAATATACATACCTTGGCAAACTCTTTGAACATCTCTTCCACCCTTCTCGGCTTCTTCTTCCTGCAATCCATTTGTCGTATCCGGTATTCTTGTTTAGGTTGTCTACAATGAGTTGCATACAAAGCTTGTGCACACAGTCGCCGTCCGCTGTCGACCACCCGAAATCTCTGCGATCAAAAACATATTTGATTCCTTTGTGATGGTCTGATATGACACAAAAGAACCTGTTGCCAACCACTTCTCTTCGTAAAAAGCTCATGAAAAATCTCTAATTTTCACCATCCTCCTTCTCAACAATTGTAAAGGCCAAAGGCAACAACTGGTTTTCAGCATCATATGCACATGTTATCAACAGTATCCCCTCGTAAAGGCCAGACATGAAGCATGCATCTATACTGATGACCAGTATAATGTATGGCACAGCTTGAATACATGGACCAAAAGCCCATGCTATGGCCTTGAATTACAACGCGCCATCGACATCGTGTATGCTAAGATTCCAACATTTATACTCTGTACCGGGATTTGTACTTGTTATGGCCTAGAGCAATGGAGCAAGCAAGTTGTATGAACCTTGCCAACTACCGAACATTCGGCAGATCGCAAGTTCACGTCCTCTCCATAACCTGTTGTATTTTGGGGTGACATGTTGGTAAACGCGTCTGACATTTCTAGCGATCTCCTTAATGCTCATCGATGGGTCCTCCTTAACGTCTGTCTCAATTACATCGGCAATAAGTGAAGCCGTAAGTTGTGCATGGTCTGTCCTTAACGACGCAGACTTGCATGTATGAGGTGGTTCACACTTCTTAATAATCCATGCCTCCTTCTTACCCACAGGGGTTGTAAAAAGACAGAACTCGCAACGCGGTGCGTCTTTACAAACAACAACTAACATTTTTCGGTCCCTTTTTTGTACTCTGCACTCCCAGTTACAGTGAACATGAACTTCATGGATTTTCTTCACAAGTTCATCTAAGTTAGTATAAACCTACTGCGAAGCAAGCTCCGAATTGTATACGACACGCTTCCCAAACTAACTTATGTCTGCTTCTTCAAAACCAATGGTATCGTTGAATGTGGGGCACTGATGCCTATCTGTCCGGCCTCTAATCGGAAATTTATCTTCCCTAGGTAAATAATCTTCATTATCAGATCCATTTCCTTTTATGGTATGGCATCGATCCCTTCACCATCAAGGTAAATGTCACTCCGGGTAACAACAGGTGACAGTACATGTATTGATGGTGGTACAAATGGAAATTTGGCTTGGATTACGATTTCAGGAGGAGGTGGTGGTGGTGGTAGCTCGGTGGTATTTTCGTTCATGTTACAATCAGTGGTATAATTAGGTACATAATTGTCATAAACGGGTGGTACGTACGGTTCATAACTCAAGTGGCGGGGTCCCGGGTTGTCATAACCCGAGGGTTCATAACTCGAGTTGCGGGAGTTGTCATAACTCGAGTAGCGGGGCCTCGGGTTGTCATAACCTGAGTTGTCATAACTTGTATTTTTCCTAAAAGTTCCAACCCGAGTTGACGCGGAACTCTCGTAGAATATAAGTCCATTACCGGGGCACCCTGTGACTCAAAAGTATTGTAAATACCTCTCCATAACATCTCATATGTTATTGGATACCTGGTATAGTAAGGTCTACCCCCATTTATTGTGTTAATCCGATTAACTAAGTCTACGTCATACCGGTTGGGGTTTACACCAGTCTTTTCATACACCATTTGCTTAAGTTCCACAAATGAGGTATTTTCATTCACCTCGAAGCCATAGGCTACCTCTTTCGTGTACTGTGCTCCCTCCACACCCCGGACAAGATTCCCGCCCACATACAGTGCAACTAATATTTTTCGGTTTGAGACCTACTGTTTAAAAATTACTGTAAAAAAATGATTTAAAAAATTAATTAAAAAATTTGATGTAAAAAAATAAATTAAAAATTAAATCTACCTCTACTGTTATCTGAAATCGCCACAAAATCGCCTCTCTTCTTCCTCTTTCTCTTTCAGCTAAGTTAGAATGAATTTGTGAGTGGACAGGAGAGAGAAAAGTGACTTTTATAAAGGTTTTATAGCTGACCCCCCCATATGGGGCGGTTTGGTGTAGGCAGCAGACTGCCCCACTGGGGGGGTTTGGTATGAATAGTGAATCGCCCGGTATGAATAGTGAATCGCCCCACTATGGAACGGTTTGGGTAGTTTTAATAAAAATTTGGAATTGAGAACAGATTTGCTATTCTGTTTTTTTTTTTAGAGTTTTAATAGTAAACCGCCCCCTAAATTGTCCTTTTCAGAGCTGTGCATGTCACACACAGCATCCTCGTGGCACAAACTTCAATCCTAGTCGTTGTTTTGTTTGTCTTCAATCCTTCCTTCCGCTTCATGTCTCTCGAATCAGCGTTAGCAGTGGTGCCATAAGTTTTGGCAGCATGGCAATTTGAAACTGTGGCATGCATAATTACCTGATTGAAGATGCTGGATGCATGCTTTCAAGTATAAATGTTTGATCGTCCATTGTTAATTCCTTAATTTGTGTTGGATTTTGTTTCTGGTCTGCCAATGCGATCTGTATTATATTGGTTCATAGCTTCTCACAATATGTATGTAAATATTTCTTGTTTTCATGAACTTCCATTGTAAAATTTCGATTAATGAGAATATAACAAAAGGGTTTTAATGAGTGAGGCTATGGTACTATGCATAGCACAGATTGGTCCGTACTACGGATCAATACTTATACACTAAATTTGACATTTTTTAGAATTTTTTTTTACTATTTTTTTAGATGAGTAGAAAATCACTGTTTTTGGATGGTCCAGAATTTTCTGATCAAGTAATTTTCTACTCATTTAAATAAATAGTAAAAAAATTCTAAAAATTCTAAAATTTATTTTATAAGTACATATTCATATGAAGACCATGTTGAAAAGTTCGGATCGATCGTTAGGACCTTCAAACCAAAGATTTGAGTCCATAGCGCGGATCAATATGCGCTATGGATAATACCATAGCCTCACTCGGTTTTAATTACTTTGTTTTTGTGAAACGAGATATCATCTGTATTTATTACATATTTTAGGTTATAAAATTTGCTAAGTTAAAGTTTCCTTGTGTTCTTAACACAAGTATTGACATATATTTTTGCACGGCATAACAGGGTCATGTTACAGGACAATTTGAATGTTAATTAAGTATTCATTTTCTTTGGAAAAGGGAAAAACTGAAAGGGTCCTAGTCTTAATTACTTTCTTGGAAAAACATCATACACTATATCACAATATAATTTGAAATATCTTTATTATATAAATGAAGATTTCGAGACATAAATATTGATATTCGAATTTTAATTAATCATGCTTAGCCCACTAAAAAGACGAGGTTATATTCATGGATATATATTTGGTTTGATAGGGACCTTATTTTCCAAGAATTTGCTTCTGACTTTATGTAAATCTTGAATTTCTTATATATATATACCAGCGCATTCCTTTCTAAATTATCTGACTTCAGTAAGTGTTTAAGAAAATAATTATTATATAGAAGGTCCCCCAAAAGAACTTAGCAAGAATTAAGTTTGAAATTCTGTATGTTTGACCAAGGAAATTCTCGTAGATATATATTGTCATTAGATATCGTAGTCCAGTATATTGTTTTTTTATTTTTATTTATATATATAGTTCAACTTCCTTGTGCATAAATTAAACTTCAGGACCCATTCCACCGACCACCAAACCTTATACAAGAACAATAATTAAGAAGTAATTAATGTATACAATTAATGACTGGTTGGAGTCAATATAAACTTCATGTTATAGTTTATATATATATTGTTTTAATAACCCTTATAGCTAGCGTGTGAATTTTCAATTTAATTCAAAGAGATGCATGGAATATGATAGTTAATTTATATACGCAAGTAACTTCAGTTGTTGAAATATATATATATATATATATATATATATATATATATATAGTATGGCTAAATTGCTGCCGGCAGCATTCTGGACAGCTGCTGCCGGGGACATTTCGGTCATTTCCGGTGTTCAAACAACAAATCCGAACCGTTCAACGTGTTCTAAATATTAAAATCTACTTGGAGACCAAATTTTACATTTTTTGGAATTTGTTTACTATTTATTAAGCCACTTTGAAAATTCCAGATCACATGGTCCAGAATTTTGTTGCACTGTTCACCCGGATCAGCCAATTTCAAAGTGGCCTAATAAATAGCTAAAAACTTCCAAAAAATGTAAAATTTGGTCTCCAAGTAGATTTTAATATAGATTGAATATCTGTATAAAAAAATTTGTTGTTTGAACACCGGAAATGACCGAAATGCCCCCGGCAGCAGCTGTCCAGAATGCTGCCGGCAGCAATTTAGCCATACTCTATATATATATATATATATATATATATATGATGTCTCTAGGATATTCTTTGTACGCTTGAACATGTCGTACTTAATTTGAATAGAAATGAACGATGAATTAAACCACCCTTGGGTAAATTACCTGCACCTTTGATAGCAACTCAATAGTTTGATTGTGCTTTAGAAAAAACATGAAATTTTAAGCATATTAGGATTTTGCTATACATGTAATTAATTAAGATGTAACAACTCACAATTAATCAATTCTTTGTTTGGGCCTTTGGGGTCTTGAGGTAAAACAGTCATATTGTATTTTTAGTTGGAAATTAATATGTACATATTTAAATGTTTTATATTTTTATATATTTTTTATACATATTTCATGTGCATAAAATGTTGTTATGGTATATATAATACAGAACCCTTGCATGTTAAATTCGAATTATTTTCGTTACAATGAAAAATATAAATAACACGCACAGAGTATATGTATATATATATATAAAGCTCCAATGAAAAATATAAAACGAACATGCATGAATTTTATCATCTTGTGGAATTTATCTACGTCAGACCAACATTTGCTTGCTTCAATAAATTGGAAATTAATTTTAATTTACTCCAATATGATTTCTTCAATCTCGTTTCTCAAAAATAAAAATAAAAATGGCTGATCATATGGTCCAGAATTTTGTTGCACTGTTTTTACTGTTCACCCGGATCAGTAATTTTTAAAGTGGCTTAATAAATAGTAAAAAAATTCCAAAAAATGTAAAATTTGGTCTCCAAGCACATTTAAATATTTAGAACATGTTGAACGGTTCGGATCGGTTGTTTGAACATCAGTATGGCAGATTTGCTGCCGGCAGCACCTGGCCGAAATGCTGCCAGCAGCAAATTAGCCGGACCCTATATATATATATATATAGAGTATGGCTAAGTTGCTGCTGGCAGCATTTCGGCCAGCTGCTTTCGGGGCTATATTTAGCCATACGATGTTCAAACAAAAAATCCAAACCGTTAGATGTGATCTCTATATTAAAATCTACTTGGAGACCAAATTTTACATTTTTTGAAATTTTTTTACTATTTATTAAGCCACTTTGAAAATTGCTCTTTCGGGTGAACAGTAAAAACAGTCTGGACCATATGATCTGGAATTTTCAAAGTGGCTTAATAAATAGTAAAAAAATTCCAAAAAATGTAAAATTTGGTCTCCAAGTAGATTTTAATATAGAGATCACATCTAACGGTTTGGATTTGTTGTTTGAACATCATATGACTAAATATAGCCCCGGCAGCAACTGACCGAAATGCTGCTAACAGCAAATTAGCCATACTCTATATATATATATATATATATCAATTTACACGTTAATCTTGTCAATTATTAATTATACTATGCCCAGTCATATTGAAATAATTATATATATTAAATAAAATGCTTAGGTTTGAATGCTCACAATTAATATCCTTAATTAATTGGAATCTTGTACTGCAAACTTTTAATTAGGAAAAGGAAAATAAATGAGTTGCTCAAACTAAATTAAGGAAGTTCATTTAGGAGCAAAATGAAAACAATGTTGATCATAAGACAACTTAAATGTTACATCTGCAATTTGTTTGATATATATATTTACATTTGCGACAGATTTTGGAGAAACGCGATGGAGTAATATGAAACATATATAGATCAACTTAATTAATTCCTAATTATGGTGCAAATGTACATACAAAGAAATTAAGTGAAATAATTAGACATTTTTCCTTTTATACAATATAAAACATTACATATTGTCCTTACAACTACAAAGCCACAGCTATATATTTAACATATAAACAAATAAAAAACCCAAAGGTAAACTAATTAGAACTACATATGCACATATCATGTTGGCAGACATACAAATATGTAGCTATATATACAGAGAAGATCGAACATGATGCGCGCTACAGTAGATAAAACAATTTAACTATTTACAACACACATACATATATACATATAAACATATATACATATAAACAAATGAGTTACACCACACCCTTTTTAGTACTGCATCTTCTCCATTGTATGTGTGAGACATTCTGAAATTTTAAATCCCTGCATTGTGATAGCATGTTTTTATTTTGCAACGCTCTTTCCCAGGACATGCAGGGTGCCTTATCTGTCAATATATACATAATTTATTTACAATTAATCAGTTTATTCTCTATCTTGTAATTAACGGCAATAAAGACATTAGCAAGACTGGCCGGGATGTGTGTGTGTGTATGTAGTTAACAGTACACAAGTTATGACTTATGATGATGATAACTATATATAAAAAGTTAAAACTTGTTGCACATATATTTCCAAAATGATAAAAGGTGTGTGCACGAGCGCGCACACACACACTAACAGCACCAAGCAAGAAGAAGAAGAAGAAGAATGTATCTTAACTGGTGGTTTTGTTGGCCTTGGTCGACAAGGAGAGCTCATCTTCTGGTTAAAAAAAATAATCGGCTTCAACTTATATTCTGTTCCTCTCTCTATACAGAAACTCTGATTCTGAGTTGCCATATTTATAGCAAAATCTTAACATGCGTAATTGGATGGAATATACCCCTATTCTCAGATCATTTCAATGCAGTCAAGTTAACAGCTAGTGAATTTGACATGGAAAAACAACTGAGTTGCTATTGAATTTTCTGTAAATAGTTTGTTAATTACATCACTCTGTTTCTCGGGTAATATGGAGAAATTTTCTGAATGCAATTTTATGACTGAGTCATCCTACATTTTTTTTTAACATCTGTATTTTGGTCATAGCATACATTATTACAAAGAGAGGGAAAGAGAGAAAATATAGAGTTTAAATTAAGACATGCCTGATACTCCAATTTATTATGTAAAATTTTAATATTTAAACCAGTACCTAACTGAAATTGGCAGCCAATATATATCAAGCATTTTTTGAAGCAGAAGCAGATATTTAATTTGTTCTATGTTTGTATGTATCATATATACACCGCTTATTGCTGTTGAATTCTTAAATTAATGTCCCATTTTTTTTATCAGTAAATAAATCATATCTACTAGTATTGCAATTTCTACTAGTGCCTGGAAAGCGCGCATGTGCTTAATTAGTCAAATTTGTTCATTGCCAGATAATTAATTGACTTCCATATATATGAATAGTTTGTTGTTTCCTTCTAATTTTCTACTTTGAATGTCATTCACCGAGAATGTTCCCAATTCAGCTACTTAACTTACAGGGAATGTCCAAACTAATTTCATTCATATGTTCTAAACGAAAAGTTCCATGGAAGTACGTACACTTATATAATATCTTCATTAATGCATTTGAAGAACAGGTCAGGGGTGTTTACACTTGTATAATATCTTCATTATTCCATTCATATGATCCGGAATTCCGGGCCCAAGATTATAAACTTAATTACATGGTACATGACAAGTGGGCTTCAATACGGGCCTGAACTAGGTCCAAAGTTTGAAGTTTTGAAATTCTTAATTTTTTTAGCCTGCTGTGTTGTGCCCTAGTTCCTCCCACAATCTCTTATATACGCTTGATGGAAAAATACACTGTTAATCTAGATTTAGAAACAACATATCAGAATTTAGTAGACTCTGCTCTCTCTTGTTCAATATTCATACTTCATATGCTAATTGTTATTTTTAGGAAATACAAAGACAGATAATAATTCATTACCAATTAATCAGTAGCTGCCATGTGGATAACTCAAAAAAATATAAGTTAGCTAGAGTTTAGAATTTAGAAAAAGAATAAAATTGATCCCTGTGCACCAGCATGTCCAGAACCTCAAATGAAAACTAAACAGCATGGTCCTTGCAACATCATAACCTACAGTCTCAATATAAAAATACAAAATCAACAAGAACAATTAAAGCACCACCGGCCCTTCTTTTCATTCTCAAAACCCCCAAGAAGGCAAGAACAGTGAAAGAAAATTGGAAACTTAATTCTCATACGTTCTGGAAAAACCACAAGGGTGATGTGTGCCAAAAGGAAATGGAATATTGTTTAGTAGGAAATAAATGAACAAGGAGTAAATACATCAATTCAGAATCATCTAAGAAGTAAATACATTTGTTTCTGCACCAAGGAGAAAACCCTTTATCCAATGGTGAGACAGACATGGAGCTATTAAGCCCCAAAAATAGGGACTGCCCTTGAAGATGTTCAATTTCACACCATGTCTCGGTCTCCTGGTCCATCTTATACACTATGAAGTCATCAGTCATGGTCGGCTCATGCTTTGGTCTTGTACCGAATTCGTATGACCAATACCTGTCCACAACTAAGAGATTCCCAGAAGACATAACAATATATGTTCCCAATACGGCTTCGGGATCTCGGTTCCATGGAGTTGTGATTCTTTTTATGCTGAGATTATTCGGCTCGTTATAGTCAAGTAATAAAACATGATCCGGCCCAACCGCATACAGTTTACCCTCATAAAACATGAGATCAGAAAAACATTGCATTGGTCGGCCTTCAGCTATCACTGTGCTCCAACTATCATCACCCAGACGAGAAATTGCTAGTCGATGATCATGTGCGAAAATAACACCAACAAGACAATTATTTCTTGATCTTGATGAATCGAGGTTGTCTGATGTAACAATCTTCATAGCGAACCGTGGCCAAGTCGTAGGATGTCTTCGAGAAGGGCTATTGAATAATGATCTCAGAATATAATTCATCATAGATCAAGGGCATATGTGCAAATGTACAAATAAAGTCACTGTAAGAAAAAAAAACAGAAAAGGCTCCAACGGTCATATGTGACCTTGTAATATACTAGTCAAGTGCCCACGCGTTGCGGTGGTGATTGACAACATTAATTTTGTAAAATATTTAACTTGTGTTAGATTCATGAAAATATTTCTTTAAGAAGTAATTTTTTTTAATGCATTTATTTGAAGAGTGACAAAATTAATTTTAATGAAATTCACATATCATTAATTTTGAGAGTAGACTAATTGAAGGGGAAAAAAAATATATTTTTTGTCCTTTGAAATTTATATGGATGTACAAGGAGAAATTCTTATTTATAACATTATAATAAAATTCTTATCCACTTGAGCAATAAGGTTAAAGTTTTAAAAATAAGACTAAATTTGATCAATTTCAAAATTTCAATATGATTCAAACAATTTGTCCAAGTCACAGTGAAAGAAATAATTATTATTTATTATCAAATTTTTAATGCGTTTAACAAGCATTTATTTTTCTTTTAAATCTATGGCATAAGTTCAAAGTTATTTGCTTTCAATAATTTAGAACTTGGGCCATAAATCAACCCATAAGTAAAAATCAGCCCTAAAGTTAAGTTATTCCTACGAGCTCGAGGTAACTAATGGCTTCGTCGCCGTCGTAAGTTAAGTAACAAATAACTTTGGGAACAGCCAAGTGGAGAAAGAGGGGTTATCGACTTGCCCGGTCTTAGGAGCTAACCCGTAGCTAAGGTAAAAAGGGAGTGATACCATTTTTAACATCCCTAATGTTTTTACGTGACCAATTTGTCCGCTGCCCCTCAAAAACATCAAAATTACGTATTTCCCCCTCTAAACTTCATAATATCATATTTATCATTCTAAACTTCAAAAACTCACATATTTACCCTTCTAAACTTCATCGCCCATTTCTTTATGAAAATAATTAATCAGAAAGAACATAGAAACATATATGGGCCACGAGATGGAGAAATTTGCCCAATAAGCATTGTGTGCTCATATTCCATTCCGTTTTCACTCCTGGAAGGAGGAAGTGGAAAGAGAGTACCCCGACTAAGCTTAACAAGAGCAAGAGAAAAGCTTGTAATTAATGCTCAAAGTCTGAAACATTGATAATTAACCTACCCTTCTGGTACTTATCACTAAAAGGAAACCAGTGTGGCAAATATGCATTATATATATACCCTTGGATCTTATAATTAGAAAAGGAATCTCCTTCAACATCAGAAAAGTAGAATAGGAAAAACTTTCAACATCAGCATATAATCCAAGCAAAAACAACCACAAAATGAATCCACCAAAAATCAGTAACAGCAACTTTTATCAAGATGCAGTTGATTTCATAACAAAGAAAAAAAGACTGTTCCATTAACACTTGGTTTTCATTTTGTCACTTGATTTCATAAACAAGACCGAGCCCGCTCCTCTATATATCACAAATAAAAAAACTGCCACCATTTGGTTGTCAATTTCGCCCCCTAATTGTTAGTCATCTAGCAACTTAAATACCGTAAAGACGTCTTCTAAACCTAGTTGCAATTGGGCCAGGAGATGGAGATAAATTACCAGTATGCCCCTCTCCTTTCTTTTTCTTAACCTGACAAAAATGATAAAAGTAAAAACAGTTTTGTTCCTCCAATTACATTATAAAATTGAGTTTCTCTGCTTATTAACCCCAAAAATTTCAATACATTACAAAAGAGTTGCAAGATATGTTTATATTTGCATCCGGAACTACACCATTTGTAGTTATTTGCAAATAACAGCTGAACATACAAACGAAATGATAAATCAACATATAATGGGTAAATCCTGTTAATTCTGATGCCTTGATTTAGTGAATGCTAGATTTAGTGAATGCTACAGTAGGGGAATTCTCCAAATTTATTGGAATAAACCCTTTCCACCTCACAAACCCTTGTCTTATCAATCGAAAATTACAATTATGTAGGGAGAATTTTACCAAATTGATGCAAGCTCTCAACTTCATAGGCCAATTCTTTGCAAAGAGCCCGCCTTTGCCTTTTCTATATCAATTAGTATAACCTTGCAGTTAAATCAAACCGCAACATCAAAGTTACATCAAACTGCATGAAGAAACGAAATTGCAGACAAAGGCGCACATGCACGCACACCTGTGTTATTATCACCAAACTTGTAAAGATATGTGCTTGTATTAGAACAGGAGACAGCAACCCCTGCCGGAGAATCTAGGAAAAGGAAATATATACTACTTTCATTGAGTAATTCTTTTCAACTTAATATTTGAACAAATTAGTAATTATGATAGATAGCAAGAAATATATACTACTAAATTAAAATATAGTACCTCGTAGCTCCTTGGCAGTTCAGAACTAACTTTTCTGGGTTTGTCCTGCCTTACACTATGGGAATCTGCTGCGCCAAAACAGAAAATTATTCTATTAAAGTATTAGTCAGTACAATGCCTCGTATCAGTGTAAAAAAGCAAAGAAAATCAAAGTGAATCACTACTGGTATAAAAAATGACCAACTCAACCCGTTTCAGAAATTTGAACTGAAAATAATCCTACAGTGACAATATGACAAAATCAAGGTTATAATCAGATAGAGGATTCAAAAACACATAAACTGGACCAAAATTTTACATTTTTATGATTTTATAAGCATTTGTTAAGGATTTCCAAAGTTTAACTTTTAAAAAATGCCAAAAATGTTATTTTATTGCATTATTTACCAGTCTGCCCCTACATTCAAGCATCTGTTAGGCATAGTTGCAAAACTTCAAAAATTCTGAAACTTGCTAGACATTTAGATTGAACTTCTATATTTTTATAAAAAGAACAAAATTTTTGGTTTATTAGTTTGCCCAGAATTTAATTTTGAAATTTGACAGTCAAAAACATAATAAAAAGTGTGATATATTCTCAAAGACAATTTTTCAAGGCCATGTTTCTTTTCTTCCTTTTCTCAATGCATATTCATTTCTAAATTATCGAACAACCAATAGAGATGCTATAAGAAATACTATTACAAACAATAGTATTAATCTTAGTAGCACATTACGACATCTAAAGAACCTAATTAAAGAAAATTGAAAGAATTTTAGTTTGAATTATACCAAACTGGAATTGGTACTGGTATCTGGTCTAGCAACCCATAGTTTAAAAAAGTTATAATTCTAAGTTCTTAAATGCTTAAATTTCAAAGGCGTCATTTCAGCATACGCATAGAACCATGTAGGAATTAGTAAACATGTTGTAAGGATTACTGCCATCATGTAGAAATGCAAGTAGAATCTCTGTGGAACAGTGAATCACTGCAATGGCCATGAGTGATAGATTAGAAAAATGAGAAATGTGGACTTAAATTACGAAATAACATAAACAGGGTACCAAGTAACATGAGCCTGAAAATGGACGGCACAACCAGTTGGCAGCTTATCCAACCCTGCTAACGCTGAATTTGCATCGCCTAACATATCTCAAAATTTGAGTTGATCCGTACAAAATTTGAACCATTCGGCACAGATCTCTAATTGATGATAATACACCTAAACCCTACAGAATTTGCTGCTTATTATTAGTACCAAATCTATAAATCCTTGATAATACCGACTTAACAGTGTTAGGACCTTTGGAAAGTGTAGGGTTATCTTAGAAAATCCACAATTCGCAATGAGATTGACTGATTGTTCAAGAGTAGCGCTTTAATTAACAATTGGGTTTGACTGAATAAAAATCAAGAGCGCAGGACCTTCAATAAATAGACAAAAACCCGGGACCTTTGATACCTCGCATATTTAGTCTATTTTAGGCCTGTTTTAGTACCAGATTCGTGCCCTAATTCACCAGAATCATGTGCATTTCATCGATATATCTTTAGAATTTGGTACTGCTGAGTGTTTGTTTGTTTTCTGCAGGCTTGGAGCAAAACACACGAAGAAACGACGATTTGGAATGATCTGGTACGGCCCTTACCAAGTTTGGTACGGGTCTTACCGGACTTAGCCATTTTTCAGCTCATCACGCCTGGTACGGGCCGTACCTAAAGGCGGCCTGACAGATTCAAATTTTGGCAGAGGCTATTTAAAGCGGGGAACTCTCCAATTTCGACATTCATTCCATTCCAGATCTAATTGAGAGCACAGTAAGAGAGAGAAAGAGAGCTAAGGAGCTAGGAGCAAGAAGGAAGGAAGAGGAAGGAGGCGAAACTCGACGGATCTAGCTTCCTCCTCTCGATCCCTTCGATCCATGCCTATCTCTATCTCTTTTATTGTATTTTTAGATCAGATCATGTGCTGTGAGTAATTATTTTAGTTTCTAGGGTTTAGAGATGGATTCTTGATTTGTTTTGACTTTCTTTGACTTGTATCTTGTATGAACTCTTTTGATTGATTGATTGTGATTTCTTTGCTATCTTTTGCTTTGATTGCTGTGATTGTGTATGATGAACCTCTAGGTTTAGATCGAACCTATCAAGGTCATGTGATCATCTCAATCTCTCAACCAAATCAATTGTTTAGGGTAGACTTGTTCGAATTGAAGCCGAGAGGTTGAATTCTCCTATAATCGACAGATTAGAGGGTGTCTTAGGTCTCCAATCAACCAGTTAGGATAGATCTGTACCAACACACGAGAGTTGAGGTGTAGAAATCCCTAAAAGGCAATCAATTGCATTCCAACCTAGATCTTGATCCAACAAACGACAGTTGAGGCTTAGGAACCTTAGGTATGGTCAATTGAACCTTTCCAAAGAGTTTAGCACAAGGTACCAGCAAGGAAATGCATCAACTCGAACTGGTAAGCTCTGTTCTGGGAAGCCAGTACGGGTCTTACCAGAGTGGTACGGCCTTGCCTTACCAAGTTAAGTACGGCCTAGCCGTACCGACTTGGTACGGGCCGTACCACTAGAGGCAGATCATAGATGAAGTCTGAAACCCTGGAAACGCCTTTTATCCATAATCAAAACACAATTTACATTTCTTCTAGCATTTTATTACATCTTTCTGAATTGTTTGAATTGTTTGAATTGACCTTTTTAGGAAATTAAATACCAAACCAAATCTTTCTCACTTCTAGTTTTTAATCGAGTTAGGTAGATTCTAACCTAGTAATTGTCCGTCCCTGTGGATCGATACCCGATTATACTACTCGATAGGGGTTGTGCACTTGCAACCCTTACTCGTGAAGTGTAAACGCGGTTTTAAAAGGTACGCCCTCAAGCGTACCGAAACTTGCGTTGCGCTTCTGCGCGAACAACCTTATTGTAAAAACCTAATCAAGGTCAATTTTGGACTTATTTCAAAAATAAAACATGAGATCATGTACACTAAACATATTTAACCTGCTCAAGTTTTTGTTCCATTTCTTGAAAGAGGTGAATGCTGCCAACATATGAGTTCCTGTTATCCAAAAACACATTTTCAAAATTTAAAATTGAACCTTAGAATAGCTACTGGAGAGGCATTTTTATTTACTGTATTTAAAAATACGTCCCTTCAAGAATTGCACAAGTACTCCTGATCCACACATAAAATATGACAATTAAAATCTCAATGAAGTTAACAACTACAAGTATATGAAGCCAGAATTTGATATGTCATCTTTTTGGTTAAAATCAACTAAGAGAACTAAAGGGGTATAATCACCTGAAATCGACCAAAGGTCTGATGTAATTCTGACCAAACTTATAGTAGTCAAAAGGTTCCCTTATAGCTTTATGAAGAGGAGGAAGGATAAATGGGTCCTACAAGAAAGAAAAGTGTGTTATCAACAAAAATAATTAAAAAAAGTTAGAAACAAGCAAAGGCAGATACTAAAGTATAAACATGTATCATGTATGTAAATTTGTAAGAAGAGACCAACCTCTGCATCCAACAGCATACGATCAAATGCAACGGCCATGTTAGCGCGTATAACTTCGTGTGCATTTGGATTCCCGCTTTGCAAAATCTACAGGGATAAAAGCTATAACATCAAAAATGCCAATTTACTGCTTGATACTAACTACACTTTTAATTTTTATAGGCCAGAACAAGATGTTTACTCCTCGAGGAAAACCAATTTAAAGGCAAACAATAAATTAAACAATGCAATAAGATTATATTTTATATGGTGCGGGGCATACTATGCAATGAGACAAATAAAATAAAAGGATACCGCATTTTGATAACTATAATAGAGCTCTTCTAGTTTATGGCCAAAATCAGGAGATAGCTTTCCACTCTCGACCTTTCTTCTAATATACAAAAGCAACTCTACTGAAAATAAAAGGTAAAAAAAAGGAAAAAGGATAACATAAGAAAAACTCATAAGAGTGAATAGCATATGTCATCAGGCAAAACCAACAAAAAGGTATATAAAGCATCTCAAAATTGCACAAGTTCTGTACAAAGCAGGCATGCTTAGTGAAAATATATAAAGCCCGCGTGCCTTAGTACAAATTTAGTTAGCAATTCTTCATAATTTTTAAACCAGTCTCATACATTACAAGATGAGGGGAGACACTATAGTTCTATGCTACAACTGCAATTCTGGTCTCGCTGCCAAAAGTACTGCCGGATACAACTTAGTTCTTGTTTTTTGTACAATTTAGCAATCCTTGATACTTTTCTTGGTTCTCTAGTTCTATTCTATAATTACAGTTTTCTGGTCTTGTTACCAAATTAAATAACTTATTTCAGGTATTTACAGGCAAAAATTCATAGTTAAACAAGGAACTTACAGTATATTGCAAAGTTTCTATCAGACCTCAATGGAGGAACCAACATAGACAAGCATTGATTGGTAATTATTAAAAGGGACAATAAAGAACACTGATTTTCTTAGCTTTACCGCAATACAGGAAAAGAAAATGTGTAGACAAATAAAAAAAGTGAACTGTCTAAATGCCTAACCTTCACCCGACTGAACCTGGAAGCACACACAAACAATTACTGAATGATTATACAATCAATTAAAATAATTAATCAAAGCAATGAGAGGCAAGGTAATCTTACCTAGAGAGAAGAGGCGAGCACAAACCAGCAATAACATCGATGGCTAAGCCGAGGAATAAGAAGCTGAACCTATCAATTTTGTAAAATATGGTGAAAATAAATAACAAAGAGGAGAGAGGGGGAAGGAGAGAAAGAAAGTCGAGACATAGTCTCTAAGCTCACCGTTTCCCTATTGTCTTTGACACGGGTGCTCCTCTTTCTCACTGTCGCACTCTCTCGCTCTCTCTCTCTGCACTCGCTCTCCTCTCTCGCTCTCTCTATGCGTGGGAGGTCGGTTCTCTCTCACTCTCTCTCTCTCTCTTTTTGCGCGCGGGGAAGGAAAAAGAACCAGGAGGTGCGGATGGGTTCTTCTATGTTTTTTTATTTTTTTGGCTTTCTGGACAGCCCTTAGGGCTTAGGGTTCTTCGCGTCGTTGGAAAAAAAAAAGGGAAAACGCGTGGAGACTGGAGAGAAGGGAAAACGCGTGGAGAGAGTGGAGAGAAAGCAAAACGCGTGGAGACCCTGTTGAATTACTATGTGTCTTTTCATGTGGTGGATACGTCTTTAATTAAAGTTAGATCATTACACGCTTGTCAATATGAAACAGATGCATACAATCAGAATTATAATAAATGGCTGAGATTTAGATATTTTTGATGAGTGGCTGAGATCTATTGGATGAACGGCTGAGATTCTCTCTGGACAAATAGAGGGCTGAGATCTATTGGATGAACGGCTGAGATTCTCTCTCTAAAAATAACATGGTATCAGAGCACTAAGTTCTGTGACTGAAAAAACCCAAATCCGTTACCAGTAAACTGGTACTCAAAAATTCAGCAAAAAGTAAATGGCTCAAGAGGGGCAACACGAGGCTACCAACATCTCCAAGCTCACAAATACTTTGCTCAATGGCAAGAACTATCTTACATGGGCAAAGGCTGCATCTAGAGCGCTCAGTGGTCGAGAGATGCGAGAATACATCACAGGAGAAATTACCGAGTCAAAACCCGCAAACCCAAATTTGCTGACCGAAACTGAAAAAAAGGCAGCAAAGAAATGGAGAACACACAATGACAAAATCATAACATGGCTCACAAACTCCATGGAGCCATCAATCTCAGAACTTTTTCTACTTGCCGACACTGTTTTTGAGTTGTGGCAAGCCGTGAAAAACATGTACGGGCAAGAGAATAATTATTTCCGTATCTACCAACTCAAGCAAGAAATCCAGCAAGAAAAACAAGGCAATAGAAACCATATAGAGTACCTTGGTGCTCTTCAAAAGAAAAAGGATGAGCTCCGATCATACCGGCCGCCAACCACTGACTTGGCAGTAATCAAACAAAGGCAAGAAGAAGATGATATATTCGAGTACCTTGCCGGTTTAAACTCCAGCTATGAGGCCGTGCGGGCACAAATTATGAATACCATCCCTCTTCCTCCTTACTCTCAAATCAAGAACATGATCCAACAAGAAGAAAGTAGAAGAGAAGCTATGGGTGGTCCACAAATCGTAGCCGAAGAGGGACACGAGACCCAAGGCTTTGCAGTGACCAAAAAATCCAATTTCTCCAATTTCGGCCAAAACCCTAGATCTCAAAATTACTCAAATCACAGTGAAATTGAGAGATGTACAGGGTGTAAAAAAGAGGAACATACACATGAGAAGTGTTGGTTTCTTCATCCCCATTTGAAACCAAAGCACTGGAAAAAAGGGATCACCGCAGGAGGCAGAGGAGATTGGAACGAAGGAAAAAATCAAAGAGGCGCTGTGGATTCAGGGAAGCACTACGCGGCACGTGAGGCACGTGGGGCATACGCTGAAACGCGTGAAAATGCAGAACCGCGTGAGGCACAAAACGTGTATGATGCACAGGGGTCTCTGACCGGGCCCAAAATCAAAATTTCTGAATTCGGCCCAAATAGAGAGTTTGGCTTAGGCGCTGGAAATGCTGGGTTTTTTGCTGGCGGGTCAAGATCAGGCCGAAACGGGTCAAGTGAGGCAGATCAAATGCAAACACTAATTCAGCAGATGTCCATGTTGCTAACTCAACAAAATCAGTCTAAATTTTCTGGTATTTCTTCACACTCAAAAAATTTAAATTTATTAGATAAAATAATTATTGATAGTGGTGCTACGGACCATATGTTTGGTAATCAAGCACTTCTAAAAAATTTAGACATGACAAAAAACGACCAATTTGTCTTTGTAGCTAACTGTATGAAGGCTAAAATAAACGGTATAGGTGAAACTATATTTTGTAATAAAAAAATATTTAATGTGCTATATTTAGATACGTTTCCTATAAATTTACTTTCGGTTCAAAAATTAACACAAGAATTAGATTGCGATGTAATTTTTTCTTGTAAAAATGTTGTATTTCAGGACCGGGAAACCGGGACGAAGATTGGTGAAGGATTTCTTGAAAACGGACACTACTTTTTGAACTCAAAAAATTACTTTTGTGCTTCCGCTAAATCCATTGATATTGGACTTTGGCATAGAAGATTCGGGCATCCTTCCGACAAGATTTTAAATTTTATTTTGGATTGTAAGAATTTAAATTGTGCCAATTGTGAAGTTTGTAAATTGGCAAAACAAACAAAACTTCCTTTTTCTCATTCCAATAGCAAAAGTGAAAATATGTTTGATTTAATTCATTCGGATGTTTGGGGACCGGCCCCAATTGATTCATATAATGGATTTAAATACTTTGTTATTTTTATCGATGATTTTTCAAGGACCACTTGGTTATACTTACTAAAATAAAAAAACGAAGTTTTTAGTAGCTTCAAAGAATTTTTTTGTCTCATAGAAAATCAATTTAATGCAAAATTAAAAATATTTAGATCGGATAACGGAACGGAATTTGTAAACACAAATTTTACCATCTTTTTTAAGAAAAAAAGAATTATACACCAAACCACTTGCATCAATACACCCGAGCAAAATGGAGTGTCGGAAAGGAAAAATAGACATTTGCTAGAAATGACAAGAACATTAATGTTTTAAAATAATGTTCCTAAAATATATTGGTCGGATGCCATACTTTGCGCCACACATTTAATTAATAGATTACCAAGTTCAAGTTTAGAAAATAGAATCCCACTAGAAATTCTTTACCAACGAAAACTAACCTTTGATCATTTAAAAATATTTGGATGTACAAGCTTTGTACATATTAAAAGAAAAGACAAACTAGATTTTGTATCCACAAAAACTATTTTTTTAGGGTATTCATCCTTTAAAAAGGGGTACAAATGCTATGACCCTATTAATAAAAAAATATTTATTTCTAGAAATGTTATATTTTTTGAAAATGAGCCATATTTCAAAGGGTCCGCCTAACTCTCCCCCGTGAACAATCCCTCGTTTCATCCCCCGTCAGTTGCATTAATTAAGGTAGTTAGTTAGTTAGAATTTATAACTGTCAGTGTATTTTAGGAATTTGCAGAAGTATTTATATGTAGCACAACTAGTATTCATCCATCTATATTAAGGTATTCACATTTGCAATAGAAATATATTTGGATATATTACAACAAGAAAGTAGGGGACAAACAACATGTGTGGGGGACCGCACAACTGTCAGAGCATTAATTAAGTGGGGGACCGCATAACCGTCAGCGCATTAATTAAGTGTGGGACTTCTAACTACCTTCAGCTCATTTTAGAAATTTGCAAAAAAAAGTATTCATCTGTAACACAACTAATATTCATCCATCTATATAAATGTATTCATCTTTGCAATATAAGCATATTTGGACACATCAATCACTCATCTTTTACACGTTTTTAGAGATGGGTTTTTTTTTCTCCGTTCAATCTAACCAATATTTATGACGATCTGTGAGGAATTTTGCAAATCTAAAACCACGAATGTCTTCTACACAATTTTCTCTTTCAAATGAGATCCATGATGACATACTTTCGAGTTGTCCGTTACACAAGTATTCACACATCGTCATGCAAGTATTCATCCCGCATTAAGCAAGTATTCATCCTCATCGTGTAAGTGTAAATAGTTAATGTACCAAGAGTATTACACGTTTTTAGAGATGGGTTTTTTTTTTGTCCGTTTAATCTAACCAATATTTCTGACGATCTGTGAGGAATTTTGCAAATCTAAAACCACGAATGTCTTCTACACAATTTTAGCTTTCAAATGAGATCCATGATGACATACTTTCGAGTTGTCCGTTGCACAAGTATTCACACCTCGTCATGCAAGTATTCATCCCGTATTAAGCAAGTATTCATCCTCATCGTGTAAGTGTAAATAGTTAATGTACCAAGAGTATTACAAACATATGTGCATACCAAACAAATAAAAAGTATTCATCCATAAGATATCAAGTTTTCATACATATAAGTTAAAGTATTTATGCCTAAGATATTAAGTATTCATCCATAAACGTTGAAGTATTCATCTCTAAAACATTAAGTATTCATCCATATGTACTTAGTACGCATTGTTCTAATTCACCATTAATGAAGCTTTGTTCTTTGCAAATAACTCGGATCTGACCCGGCGGAGGCGGATCTGACCCGGCGGTCGACAGTGATGGATCTACTCCGGCGGAGGCGGAGGTGGGAGGTGGGAGACGGAGGTGAGAGACGGAGGTGGAGGTGGGAGATGGAGGCCGAGAGGGAGAGGTGGGAGAGGCGGGCGGAGGCGCAGAGGGAGAGGTGGGAGAGGCGGGTGGAGGTGGAGGCGGAGGTGGAGAGGGAGAGGTGGGAGAGGTGGGAGAGGGAGGGAGAAAGAGGAAAGAAATAAATGGAGAAAATTGGGTAATTTATTTGTAGGGCCATTAGGTAGTTAGAATTTTGAATTATAGTTAGAAAAGGTAGTTAGTTAGTTGGGGGATGAAATGGGGGATGGATAGATGGGGGAAGATATAATTACCCTATTTCAAAAAATTGGGAGAAAATCGAGAGTCTAATCAAATTCAAAATGAAATAATAAATTCGGTAACACCCTACATTTCTCAAAATAATTTAGAAGAAAGTGATACAAGTGATGCCGAAGAAGAAATAGATAATAATAATATAAATGAGACCGAAGTAGGAAATAATTCGGGACTTAGACAAACATCTAGAATATCACAACTATCGAGTAGACTTAGAGATTACGTAACTTATACCGTCCAATATCCTATACAAAATTTTGTTTCGTATAAAAAAATTTTGCCTTCATACCAAGCTTTTCTTGCTACTATAGAAAACGAAATAGAACCAAAAAATTACCAAGAGGCCATTAAAATACCAACTTGGAATAAAGCCATGGAAGAAGAGCTTAAAGCCCTAGAAAAAAATAAAACATGGGTAATTGTTCCATTACCAAAAAATAAAAAATCCGTTGGGTGCAAATGGGTGTACAAAATTAAATATAATTATGATGGTACCATAGAACGGTATAAAGCAAGGTTAGTGGCCAAAGGATTTACACAAACCTACGGTATAGATTACAATGAAACATTTGCACCGGTTGCAAAAATGAATACCGTTAGGGTTTTATTCTCCATTGCCGTAAACAATGGTTGGAATCTATATCAAATGGATGTTAAAAATGCATTCCTTCAAGGAACACTTGAGGAAGAAGTTTATATGACTTTACCACCGGGTCATGTACAAGAGAAAAATACTAACCTTGTTTGTAGATTAAATAAATCAATTTATGGATTGAAGCAATCTCCACGGGCATGGTATAGCAAACTTAGCTCTTATTTAATTTCTTGCAATTTTAAAATCAGTAATGCCGACCATTCATTGTTTACTAAAAATGAAGGAAAAAATATAACTCTTGTCTTAGTATATGTAGACGACTTAATAATTACCGGAAACAATTTAGGAGAGATTAGAAAAATCAAATTTCAATTGAAAGAAAAATTTGACATTAAAGATTTAGGATATTTAAAATATTTTCTAGGAATAGAAGTAGCTTTTTCAAACAAAGGCCTATTAATTTCACAAAGAAAATATACCTTGGATTTACTAAAAGAAACCGGTAAATTAGGATGTAAACCGGCCTCCACACCAATAAATAATAAGTATAAATTAAATACCGAAGATGGTGAACCTTTAGAAAATATAAACCAATTTCAAAGACTTGTAGGTAAATTAATTTATCTCACGGTAACCCGTCCGGACATTTCATTTCACGTAAGCCAAATTAGTAAATTCATGCATTCACCAAGAACACCGCATTTAGATGCCATAAATAGAATTTTAAGATATTTAAAAGGAAATCCCGGAAAGGGCATATGGATGAAGAATAATAATTCTAATGCAATATGTGGCTATTCCAATGCAGATTGGGCCGGTAGCTTTGATAGAAAATCCACCACCGGCTTTTGCACATTTGTAGGCGGAAACTTAGTCAAATGGAAAAGCAAGAAGCAAAATATCGTGGCACGATCGAGCGCGGAAGCGGAGTATCGAGCCATGGCATCAACCGCAAGCGAATTGATATGGCTCAAACAATTGCTCAAAGACATGGACATTGATCAACACATGAAGATGTATTGTGATAATAATTCGGCACGACATATTGCACTAAATCCCGTATTCCACGAACAGACCAAACACATAGAAGTCGATTGCCATTTTATTAGAGAGAAGGTCCAAGCCAAGGAAATAGAAACACCATTTGTTCGGAGTGAAGATCAACTAGCGGATGTTTTTACAAAAGGATTGGATCCCAAACCGTTTGGAGAAATCACAAGCAAGCTAGGATTACTCGATATTTACAATCCTAGCTTGAGGGGGGTATTGAATAATGATCTCAGAATATAATTCATCATAGATCAAGGGCATATGTGCAAATGTACAAATAAAGTCACTGTAAGAAAAAAAAAACAGAAAAGGCTCCAACGGTCATATGTGACCTTGTAATATATATAGTCATTGTGTAACAGAAAAACAAATATATCAAAAATATTTTTTCAGATTCTCCTCAGATTTGCATCTCTCTCTAAAAATAACAAGGGCAGTCGTCTTTCGGGTAAATCCTAAGGTGAGCTTTGATTATTTCTGACACTTTCCGTCGTGTTAGAGGGTTAAAGAGCGCAAGGTCAAAATTCTTGTCATCCATTATAGCAAGCCATCCCTTGGTGCTTCCGCAGATCCACTGACCATTTAGCTCAGGCACCTTGAGCTCATACGACTTGGAATTGGAATTGGAATTGGAATTGGAATTGGAATTGGAATGACATTCAGATTCAGGTCTCACAAAACGGCATGTCTTGGTTTTCTCATTGTAAGGTAGGAAGAGTAGAGGTGGTAAGTAACTGTTACTGTTTTTGTCGAGAATTTCCTTTGAAACGGTGCACCACATCTTGCAACCCAAAGCAAACTTATGAAGATGAGGGAAGGTTATCCCCTCTGCAATAAGGCGCCACACATCAATTGGCAGTTCAGACCACTCACGTGTCCTGCATGCAATTGAACAATCAATTTGTATTTGGAACTAATTCATTCAGAACATTAATTAATTAATTAATTGGTAAATTAGTAAGAGAGGCTAGGCTAGGAGAATAAAAGAGAAAATTAAGTAAAGGCAATTAGAGAAGAGAACATTACCCAGGGATAGGGATCAGCTGATCTGATGAGGGAGGGACTGAGACAACATGGTCATCTGCTGGTGCTTCTTTTGTTTCTCTTGGTCCATCTCCTTTGATTGAGCGCCGAGATAGCCTCCTTACGCGCACTCTTCCGCACTCCTTTCCTACGTTGAACGCCATATATAGACTCGCGAGGAAATCTCATCATTTGCAAAAATCTCAAACCACTTATATAATTCTTGGTCCACCCCAATTTCTCTAATCATATATTTCGGGATGAGGCTTATTTATAGGAAACTATATTTATATATATATATATATATATATATATATATATATATATATATATATATATATATATATATATATATATATAGAGTATGGCTAATTTGCTGCTGGCAGCATTTCCGCCAGCTGCTGCCGTGGGCAGATCTGCCATACTGATGTTCAAACAACAAATTTTTTTATATAGATGTTCAATCTATATTAAAATCTACTTGGAGACCAAATTTTACATTTTTTGGAATTCTTTTACTATTTATTAAGCCACTTTGAAAATTGCTGATCCGGGTGAACAGTAAAAACAGTCTGGACCATATGATCTGCAATTTTCAAGGTGGCTTAATAAATAGTAAAAAAATTCAAAAAAATGTAAAATTTGGTCTCCAAGTAGATTTTAATATTGAGTCACATCTAACGGTTTGGATTTGTTGTTTGAACATCAGTATGGCAGATATGCCCCCAGCAGCAACTGGCCGAAATGCTGCCAGCAGTAAATTAGCCATACTCATATATATATATATGAGGAGGGTTCCAATGTCTCATGCCTTTCACACCTCATCATACCTCATGTTCTATATCTTTATTTTCATAGTCTAAATTGTCGTTCCGAACCGTTCACCATGATATCCATACTAAAATATGGTTGGGGATGAAATTTTATAATTTTTGGAAATTTTTTGCTATTTTTTTAAGATGGGTAGAAAATCACTGTTTTTTATACAGTCCAAAAACACTGATTTTGTACCTATCTTAAAAAATAGTAAAAAATTTCCAAAAAATATAAAATTTCATCCCCAAGCATATTTTAGTATGGATATCATGTTGAACGGTCGGATCGACAATTTGAACTTTGAAAACAAAGATATAACGTATGAGGTAGATGAGGTATGAAAAATATGAGGCATTGGAACCCTCCTCTATATATATATATATATATATATATATATATATATATATATTTGCCACAAAAATCTCAATCGACCTATATAATTTTCGCTTTTCACAAAATAGAAGCACTTTGAGTATGGCTAATTTGCTTCCGGAAGTATTTCAGACGAGGTGCTTACGGGGGCATATTTAGTATTTGATATTCAAACAACAAATCCAAACCATTAGATGTTCAATCTATATTAAAATGTACTTTGAGACCAAATTTTACATTTTTTGGAATTTTTTTACTATTTATTAAGCTGGTTTGAAAACCGTTGTTTTCAATGGTGCAGAAATTTAATAAAAACAGCGGTTTTCAAACCAGCTTAATAAATAGTAAGAAAATTTCAAAAAATGTAAAATTTGGTCTCCAAGTACATAGATTGAACATCTAATGGTTTGGATTTGTTGTTTGAACATCAAATACTAAAATATGCCCCCGTATTTATCATATTCTTACTAGCTCGTTGGTAGTATTCGCAATACAACAAAACCGGTCTTCAGCGACCTGCATCAGCGATCGGTAAGGTCGTTGAAGACCCATAAAAAAAATTAAAAAATAAAAATTTAGATGTTTCGGCGACGAACCCTTCAGCGACCGGCGCCCATACCCTTCAGCGACCGATTTGACCCGGTTGCTGAAGGGTGCCCCCTCAAAAACCCGCCAAGTCTTTTTTCTCTGCCACCCGACCCCCGCTCTTGGTTTAGCCAAAAAAGAAAAACAATGACGCTACCGCCCGACCCCCGCTGCTGCTGCCTCCCGACCCCTCTGCCGCGCTGCCTCCCGACCCCCACTGCCGCCAAGTCTCTCTCTATGTCTTTCTCTCTCCCGGCAAGTCTCTCAATTGATTCAGTTCCAGTGTTTCAACAAATAATTTATTTTCAGACCATCCGAAGTTGATATGATTTTTAGAACTGCTATATGAGAATATGTTATATTCTAAGAAACCCTTAGGATGTATCTAACCAAAATCAGTACGAAACTAAAATTAATTGAAATGGTACCAATTGGTACCAACAGGTGTGTGCTCCTTTTCCTACTTAGGTTTATTTAATACAATCTTGATACATTTATATTTCAGCAATTGGTACCAACAGGTTTATTTAATACAATATTGATACATTTATTTAATTGAAATGGTACCAATTGGTACCAACAGGTGTGTGCTCCTTTTCCTACTTAGGTTTATTTAGTACAATAAATCTTGATGTTTATTTAATACAATCTGATACATTTATATTTCAGCAATTGAACAATGGTTAGGTACTTTGGTATACAACTCTCAACTTGATCAATGTAATTGGAATGTGGAAGAAACCAAGTAAACTGAAAAAAAAAAAATACATGACTGTTTTACAAAACTGAGATCTACTAGAACCTCAACTAAAAAAAAAAAAAACAAAGTTTGTAAATTTCAGCAAAGTATGACAAGCCCCAATTAAAAAGAGTCCCAAAATAACAAGCGAAAACATTTTTCCTTATTTTATGGTAAAATTGAGGTAAAATTGTTTAATAGAAGTTAAAATCGTTTAAATTAGTTTGAAAAAAAATTAGGTTAAATTGAAATGTGCTTTGATTAGTTAGGTTAATTGGTTTGATTAATTGATTGGTTAGATTAATTGATTGGTTAATTGATTAATTGATTTTATTAATTGGTTTGATTAGTTTGGTTAATTGGTTTAAATTCATAGCTTATGTAGATGCCTATGTAGATGCCGCTTGTATGGCTGTATACAAGTCCTGTTGCATGGATAATGCAACACTTGATTTGATTTTGTGTTTCTTCTATGACTTGCTTTAGAGGGTTCGTTATCAATTGATGATATCTGGAGAGTCTATACTCTAAAGTATTCAGAGTTTTAGATTGTCATATATTAATTATTGCATTTAGGTTAATATCTTTTAATTAATTTGTAAATGAAAAAAACATTTAAGTAATGTATTATTTTTGTTGGATTTTTTGTAAAACTAATTTTTTTACAAACTTTATTGCAGGTATGCCGAGCAGAAAGGGTAAGGAGAAGGAGACATCATTTAGTAGATCCAAGGACCCTCCGCACGGCCGAAATGCATATATTAAGCCGCCGCAAAGGCCGGAGGACAGACCAGTGATTCGTCGGGTCGGTTATAGGTAAAATTCATTTTTTGTGCATTTTTGTGTATGTAGGATTATCCATTTGTAGTGGTTTTAATTAATTTTGTTTGCAGATTTTTTGTTGGAGATTTGTTGACAACGACCAAAAATGTCAACCAAATAATCTCACAATGCGCACGTTTCCACTATCCTGTGGAAACTAGATTACCCACCATAGACGTGTGCACGAAATTTGATGACTATCATGAGGGAACTAAACTAGAGGTCCAGGACGAGTTTTTGGTTAGTAAAATCTCCTTTTTTAAAATTGGCAACCTACTGTTTCTCTTTTTAAGCTAACCAACGACTTTTTAATGATGCATGCAGAAGCACTTTCAGTTTTCTCAGGTGAAGACATGGATCTGGTATGGAAGACCTTCGTCAGCATAGCCAACAAAGCTCTCCAAAACCTGCTTAATAAAACCGTCAGTGTTGAGAAGTTCACCAACACTGACTATTTTTTTAAAGGAAACGTCAGTGTTGCCTTACCCTACACCGACTGTTTTTTCAATTTAACAATCAGTGTTGCTCTCTGTTGTGTAAAAAAAAAAAAAAATTTCACTTGTATATTTAAAATAAATTGTTAGGGATAATAACTATTTGAGAATAAAAATTTATGCATTGTGTATATTTTATAAGATATTTAATAATTAAGTTTATTTGTATAAATTGAATTTATAAATGCAATAAGCATTTTATCATTGTAATTCATAAAATAGGATTGAAATTAGATATGATAAGATGTTCGTTGTAGATGCAATAAGTTTGTTAATGATGGAATGGAAAACCTAATACAACGTAAATTACTAATTAATTGTTTCATCGAAAAATTGCAATGCTTGTTTATTAGAATGAACATATTCTATTTAATAAGTATGATTAGTAATTTACGTGATTAGTGAAATTTAGGCAATTAACAATAAATTTTGACTTTAATTTTAGAAAAATATTTTTAATGAAAATTATATTAGTAATATTTATGCAATAATTAATGTTATAACATGTTTATTGCTTAATTAAATGATTTTAACACATTAAATTATATAGCATTACATGCATGTTGCATATATGACTCACATCTTCTATACATGAACATGAAACATAAACTCTTGTTTTATGAGTTAATGAAGACGCACGGGAATATGTTGTCCGTGGGTCGATCAGAACCATCTAAATTAAAGAGCACTGCATTTATTGTCTTGCATCCAAGTTTGATCAAAATTAGTTTTTATTTACCCATCCATCTAGTTGACCGAAAATTGAAGCATCGTATGGCCATAAACACTTCGTGCTGGATCGAAGCTCATACATAATAAAACTTTTGAACTTTTATGTTGGTTACATTCAATGTTCTCCCTTGATTATTTTAAAATAGATTTGGAATGATTTCACTGTAAATCGACCGTTGATTTCCCGCGTGAAAATGAACGGTCCGATTCCAAACTTCCTTTTATGTTGATTTTATTGTCAATTTTTTTGTAATTTTTTATTCACTGACTATTTTTTATTTCGGAACCGTCAGTGTCGATACATTTACTGACTATTTTTATTTCAGAACCGTCAGTGTTGATATACTATACTGATTATTTATAATTAGAAACCGTCAGTGTTGATATACCGTATTTATTGCGGGTGGTCCCAGTGTATAGTGAATTCAGTGTACTGATTCTAATTTGGCATTTAGTTCATCGACGTCGAACGAAATGGAGAGAAAAATGAAGAGATATGACTTGAAAGTCGCGAAATTTATCTTCTTATGTCATTTTCGACTAGGGGTACAACTTTACAAAGAGGAAGAGATAAAACGAAGAAACGAACAAAAAGGAGACAGAGAGAGAAAGAAAAAGAATGGAAGGAAAATGAAGGTATGATTACTGCTTACTGCTTACTGCTTACTGCTTACTGCTTATGCTACACAAATTAATGAAGAGTCAAACCTCAATCCCATGTTCCCATTCCATGCCAAATTCGAACGGGGAACTAGACATGGTTAACCACAACTGGACAGCGTGCATCTTGCTTATTCACCAAACAAATGTTTTTACTACATCAACTTTACTTTTATAAAATAAAATTATCAATTAATATTGGTATATATAACTAAGTAGGAATGTATTCATGCCGTGACACGCCTTGTTGTGATTAAGTCAAATTTTCACATATTGTGTCTTGTCTTGATGAAAACTAAGAAAAATGATCATAGCACGTTGTAAAATTATAAAATAAAGGAATAATGTTGTAAAATTATTTGCGGTAAAATAAATAAATTTATTAATCAAAATTTTAATTTTTTTAATAAATAATGACATAAATTGAATGTTATTTTGTGTCGTGTTGCGTCACGTCTATGGTCACGTCACATGACCACACATCGTGAAATATCTCTTAATGACAAAATTCAGGAAATACACAACTTCCTTTTTATATATACGAAGAACACATATTTTCTGGTACATCATATTCATGCATTTACGAATAGCATATACATGTCAATTGAACAGCAAAATCATTAAAAGTAAAAGTAGCTTCCTTTGAGTCAATTATTGTTTGTGTTGAGGAAGAGAAGAGAAGAGAAGAAAGTGACAATTTTGAGAAGAAAACACTTCATGTGTGATGTGTCTACAGTCTACACTACGGGAAACCAACCATTCATTCAACCAACCATTCTTACTTGATAATGTTAAGTATTTTAGATATAGGAATTTTGTACTCTTTTGTCTTTAATATTTATAAACCTTCGTACTCAATAAATAGGTTAGTTGCAAGCGCACAACTTATCGATTGTAGTATTTAGGTGTCAATCCGCAGAGAGATAGAGAAATACCAATTTTTAATTAAAGAAAACTACTTTTAAAACTAAACAATAAAAGTAAAAAGGGGGTTTTGTGTAATTTCGTTTTTAAAGGAAAATTAAAGTAAATTAAAAGTTCGTAAAAAGCAATAAAAAGTCGGGTGAAAATCAAGTTGGAGAAGTCTAGAGGTATTCGGTCCACAATCCCTTGCTAATTCTATCTATTCGGTTTGTTTAAATTCATGTTTTGATTATGACGAGGTTTCTAACCTATGTTAACTTTTGGAACAAATATTAATACAAATACTTTGGGTGGATGGATTAATGTTCCTCGAATTCTAGGGCTGTCACTAACCTAGAGGGATATTTAAGTCACATGCTTCAAAGTATATATCGATATTTGTTCTAAGGTGTCCTAATTAGGTTTTGACTTCACGATGAAGTCCTTCACCAAACCCTAACCTTAATTCCTATAGTTCGGGGTTGGATATCAAAGTACGGTCGCTTCTAATCCAAATCCTAAGGTATGTATTTATGATTTCAATTAGTACTCTCCTTACCTTGACCAATGCTAGAATTTAATAAACTTAAAGCGGAAAGACACGATCAACGCGATTTCAAACTACTTCAATTCAATAAACCCTAACCAGGTGAACTAAAATTCAAGTACTAATGAAATTCATAAATAATAAATCATAGAAATTAACATCAAATCAAACAATCATCATAAAAACTAAAATTCGAGTAAAATAGAATTAAACAAGTTCATGCTACATGACCTAAACCCCTAGAGAGAAACTAGCATCTCATGGAGAAGCAAGTATTCACAAGAAAATACAAGATAAACATGGTAAAAACTGAGAAAATACGTAAGAGAAAAGAATACAACCAATCTCCTAATTCCTGCCCATGTTCTTCCCTTGTCGCTCAAGCAAAACCTCGACTTCTTCCTTCTCTTCCTTCGCAACTTTGATCACAGCCGGAAAGTGGAGCAGAATAACTTCAATTGAGCAATGGTGAGCAGTGATAATTTCTCCTGTGGTCTCTTTAGCCTTATATAATATTTTCTGAACTTGGAGATCAAGTCGTCTTATTTTCGGCGCCCACTAAGTTAGTCATTTTCTGAACTTGGGGATCAAGTTATTATATTTCAGCACCCACTAAGCCCACTAACTTCTATATTTCTAATTCTGTGATTATGAACTTGGAGACTGATAGGTCCATATACCAATGGCCCTTAAAAAGCCCAGGCCTGGCCCAATAAAGCACTCCCAGATTTAAATACATAAAAGGCCGGCCCAAAATACAACGAAACAAAAGAGGCCCCCTCCCGGGGCCAGCCCGAGTATAAAACAGCCCGGGATTCGGACCCCCTCACGGGGCCAGCCCGAGGTCAAAAACAGCCCGGGATTCGGACCCCCTCCCGGGGCCAGCCCGAGGCCAAGAACAGCCCGGGATTCGGACCCCCTCCCGGGGCCAGCCCGAGGCCAAAAACAGCCCGGTATTCGGACCCCCTCCCGGGGCCAGCCCAAGGCCAAAAAAGCCCGAGACTCGAACCCCACCCCAGGGGTCAGCTCGAAATCAAATGAAACGAGGCTCAATGCCTAAACATGCCGAACAACCAGAAAAGGCCGACATACAGCCTCGTTGATTCGGCTCGTGACAGATTATGCTGATATTATCGCCTATTATGCGGACGCCTCTGAACAGTCATGAGGGCCCCCGTCATTAATGATGACAAGACCTCGCTACAGTAAAGGCGACCCCTATTTAAGGCAGAGAAATCCCCAGAGAGAGGGACCGCATATTTGATCACCACCAGAGGAGGTATTAAAAAGGGTTAGAGCGTTAATACCCCTCCGACACCCCGCGTGTCCGCCCTCTCGGCCCGATTCGCTTGAACCGGGACGAGTTACACTTTCGGCAGCCAGCCTCCGCACGGCCTGCTTCCCAGGAACAGGACGTGCACGCACCTTACTGGACCGAGTCCAAGTACGGCCCGGCCCTCAGGGGAAGGGACGTATCAACCACCGTGGGGCCTAAAGCCCCAACTGAGCAAGATGACTTCTGCAACCAAACAAACGGACATGGGCAAGACCGCCCCCGAGGAGGCAGCTCGGCGGACAGAACAATCTAACCGACGAGCTGAGAACGTGAAGTCCCCGACCGACCTAACCTCGGGCGGTCGACCCAGAGAGCCCTCGAAGAAAACTCCCCGCGATGACCCGACTGTGGGGGCAACGAGTAGATACCCCCTCGGCAAGACGGGTCAGAAGACTCCTAACCCGAGTATCCCGCTGAACCCCTCCCTGGGCATGCCACCCGAAGGGGTACCGATTAACCCCTCCGGGATAGACGTGGAGTCCTTCGGTATGTCCACACCGATGGCGGGACCGGTCGACTCGACCATCGTGACCGCCCAGGCCGCTGGGCCGATCGGGTCGACCCCCCAAAACACACAAAACCAGATGATTTATGCTCAATACCATTCTCCGTACGTCCCCCAGTACGTATACCCACCTCCCTACAACTATCCTCCATACCAGCAGTATGCTCCTCCATACTCACCGTATCCGGCCACCCCCTTAGCACACTACCCTCCACAGGCTGATCCCAACCCGCTATACTGTCCCCAAACCCCCACCTCAGCTCCCGGGGGACGAATGATTCATCCCGCACCGCCCGTAGTGCAATTAATCCGAACTGGGCCCGGATCGAACAACCCAGAGCCCAGTCTGCACAACACAGAAGGCGACTTTGACAACCCCGACCCCGAACTCGAGACCCTTGCAGGCGAGGGGGAAACGAGACAGGCCGGCGGATCAAGGCGGAGGTTATCCTTTGGGGCGGAACGGGAAGAAAGCGAAGGCTCGTCCGCGGCGGCCAGCTCGAGAAGGAGTGCTGGTCAAGCGAGAACAGAGCGGGCTCGAGGAGGCCCCGGCAAACAGACCGAAGAACGGTCCCGCCACTCAAGGAGGGACAATCATTCCCACCACTCGAGGAAAGACGATCAGTCTCATCACTCGCGGGAGGAGCGTCGCCACACACCCCCTAAGAGGCGGCGAAAACCGCTCACCCCACCACGGGCTGCAGAAGTAAATATGACAACGATAAACACAATGATCAAGAAAGGGGTGGAGAAAGAGATAGCCAGGAGGGAAAGAAGAAGAGCAGGGACCCGTTCCGGGTCGACGAATATTCTGGAAGGACCACTAGCCCCGAAACTTTACAAGGCCCCCATGGGTGACTTCAAATACCCTGTCGGCCTCCCGTGCTTCCAAGGAAGCGGCGACGCCCAGGACCCGCAGAACTTTGTGTACGGGTTCTATGAAAGGCTTCGACTGCACGGGGCATCGGACGCCGTCGCGTGCCGCATTTTCACCACTTGCCTGACGGGGGAGGCGTGGGAATGGTACATGAGACTGAGGCAAGGATCCATAAAAACCTTCGATCAATTAGCGAGAGCCTTCCTGGCCCGCTACGACATGCTCCGACCTCCGCGGGCGACGTGTGACTCCCTCCTAAAGTATGTTCAAGGACACCAGGAGCCCACCCGGACCTTTGTGAATAGGTTTGTAAAGGCCTCTAGGGAGGTCCGAAACTAAAGCGAGGATATCGCCCTGGCGGCTGTACAGAATGGGCTCTGGCAAGGAGAACCGGGCACCCTCCGGTACGATGCCCAGAAAAGAGAGTTTAAGAATTTACCGGAATTCTTGGCTTTTGCCGAAGGATACATCCGGGCTGAGGAGGATGCTGTCCAATTCGTTAGGCCGCGATCCAGATCGCCAAAACCCCAGCAGCGTGACCGGCAACCCGGCGTCGGTCCGTCCCGAAGGCGAGAGCCGCCAACACGAAATATCCTGTCTACGCCACAAGAAGAACGGCGCGAAGACGGTAGAGAGGGCTATCGACTCCATTATGTGCGATACGCCCCCTTTATCAAGAAGAGGAGCGAGATGTATCATGTCATAAAAGACATGCCTGAAGTCCCAAGGCCGCTGCGCAAGAGTATTTTCGAGAAAAAAGACGAGGCGGTAAAGTGCCTATTCCACCGTTTCAATGGGCACTCCACGGGAGACTGCCTCCAGTTGAAGGACGTGTTGGAAAGACTAGCCAGAGAAGGGAAACTGATCGAGTACATCAAGCCGGAATTCTTCCAAAAGTTTACAAAAGAATACAATGGGGAAGTTGAGCACCAGAAGAAAGCCTCCTACCGGAACGATTACCGGGGCCTAGGGATACGGCACCAAGGCCCGGAGGAGATAAGGGAAAAGGACCAGGAACATCCGGTAGGCGGCCAAACGTGGAGATCAATGTTATCAGCGGAGGGCACGAGGTGCTGGCTCCTGAGAAACATAACCGAAGTACCACCAAGCTGTACCCGACCATATTGAACGTTGAACGGCCTTTTGAAAGGAAGAGGCCCCGGATGGACGAAGCCATATGCTTTTCCGAGAAAGACTTCGGCACCATCGCGTGGCCCCACGATGACCCCATAGTGCTAAGGCTCCAAATAGAGGAGTTCGGGGTGAAGAGGATCCTCGTAGATACGGGAAGCTCGGCTGACATCTTGTACTTCTTGGCTTTCGAAAAGATGGGAATACAACTTGAGAAATCCCAGAAGAAGGTGACACCGCTAGTCGGATTCACTGGCGATTCCCTCCGCATTCACTGGCGATTCCCTTCGAAAAGGGATCGTCCGGCTGAAAGTAGCCTTCGGGTCCTCGCCTCGCATCACTGAAGTCATGGTGGATTTCCTTGTGGTGAATGCCCCCTCCGCATACAATGCGATCATCGGCAGGGGCACCCTAAACAAAATTGGAGCCATAGTGTCCTCTCCCCACCTAAAGATCAAATTCCCTACCATCCATGGGGTGGAAGAGGAATGCGGGCAACAGCAGGTGGCCCAAGAGTGCTATCAAACCTCCCTCAAAGGGCGAGGAGGAGCGGTTCACCAAGTAGACGTAAAAGCAGGAGCGAGGTCAGATCCCGCTGGCCCGCGCTTGCAGTCCAGCAAAGAGTTCTTACCCCCGCACACACCCATGGTTTTGGATCCCACGGACAGGGGGGAGTCAAGCGCATTCGCCGAGCCTGTCGACGAAGTCGACCAAGTCGACCTCGGCGATGGCAAGTTTTTGAATATTGGCAAAGCAATTCAGGGAAGCGCAAGACAGAAATTGATTGATTTCCTTCGAGAAAGCCAAGCAGTATTTGCATGGACCGCCGCCGATATGCCCGGGATCCCGGGATCTATAGCGGAACACCATTTACACATCAAACCGGGCGCGAAGCCTGTGGTGCAGAGAAGAAGGAACATGGGAGCTGAGAGGCGTTCGGCAGTGAATGCAGAGGTAGCCAAGCTACTAGCAGCTGGTTTTATCAGAAATGTGACTTGTCCGGAATGGTTGGCGAACCCTGTGCTCGTGAGAAAAGCGAACGGAGATTGGAGAATGTGTATAGACTACACTGACTTGAATAAGGCGTGCTCTATGGACCCTTTCCCTTTGCCAAAGATCGACCAGCTGGTAGATTCCACTTCAGGACACGCGTTCTTAAGTTTCATGGATGCATTCTCGGGATACAACCAAATCAGGATGTGCCCCGAAGATGAAGACAAAACGGCCTTCATGACTCACTCCGGGCTATATTGTTACCGAGTGATGCCTTTTGGGCTGAAGAACGCGGGGGCTACTTTCCAAAGAATGGTGAATAAGGTGTTCCACGAGCAGATAGGTCGAAATGTAGAGGCTTACGTAGATGATCTTCTAGTAAAGAGCATGTCCGACCTGAACCACGTGCAGGACCTGTGCGAGACATTCGCGACGCTCAATCAAGCTGACATGAAACTCAATCCGAAGAAGAGCTTCTTCGGTCTTACAGGAGGAAAGTTCCTCGGATTCATGGTGTCCATGAGAGGCATAGAGATACATCCCTCCAAGTCGCAGGCCATCCTAGATATGAGGCCCCCCCGAAACCTCAAGGAACTTCAATCGCTCACGGGCCGACTTGCAGCATTGAACCGGTTTATCGCCCGATCCGGCGACGTTTGCTTCCCTTTCTTTAAGGCGATGCGCAAATCCGCCAGATTCGAGTGGACTGAGGAATGTGCGATCGCCTTCGAGAAAGTCAAAGAATATCTGGCCAGCCCACCTTGTCTCAGCCGACCCATCGACGGAGACACACTGGTCGTATACCTGGCCACGACCAACCACGCGGTCAGCGCCGCATTGGTAAGAGAAGAAGGGAGGGAGCAAAAGCCCATATATTTCGTGTCACACGTGCTCCGAGATGCCGAGACCCGATACACGCAGATAGAAAAAGCGGCCTACGCTCTTATCATCGCGGCAAGAAAACTGAGACCGTACTTCCAGTCTCACCCGATCAAAGTATATACAGGTGTACCCTTGAAGAAAGCCTTTGCGAACTTTGACTCCTCGGGCCACGTGTTGGCCTGGGCGCTAGAGTTGACCGAATTCGATGTCGCGTTCCATCCTCAAAGTGCCATCAAATCACAAGTGTTCGCGGACTTCATCGCGGAGTACTCAGGAGCGCCGGAAGGATTGGACAGCAAGTGGACACTTTACGTTGACGGCGCCTCCTCCCATCAAGGAGCGGGAGCAGGAGTAGCTCTCACAGGCCCCCAGGGAGAAGCTCTCAACTACGCACTCCATTTCCAGTTCCCTGTAACCAACAACACCGCCGAGTACGAGGCCATGATAGCTGGCCTCAAATTAGCTGCTGGGCTGGGAGCCCGAGAAGTCCATCTACATAGCGACTCCGAGCTCGCGGTCAGGCAAATCAACGATGAGTGCCGTGTGCACGACGACCGGTTACGACGATACCGTGAGCAGTTCCATTCCTTAAAGGGACAATTCGATAGAGTGGTGATCGAGCACGTGTCTAGAAACAAAAATTATCAGGCAGACGCCCTCTCAAAACTAGGAGCGGCTGGAAACCTCGACAAAGATCGTCCCGTGATAGTCATGGACATACCCGAATCAAGTATATCGGGTGACGTAAAGGAAGTCCATGTTATTAACGAACCTGAGGATGCTTGGTACGCTCCCATGTGGACATACCTCACCTCGGGGACGTTGCCTGAGGACCCGCTGGAGTCCAGGAGATTGAGGAGGATTGCCCCTTTATACTCGGTACATAAACACCAGCTATACAAAAGGGGATATGCCCGCCCATGGCTTAAGTGCATCGGAGAGAAGGACGCTCAGGCAATGCTGGAGGAAGCCCATGAGGGACTTTGTGGTAGCCATCAAGGAGCGAAAACTCTGGCCAAGAGAGTCCTGCGTGCAGGATATTATTGGCCCACAATGCAGCAAGATGCGGCCAATATGGCGCGAAAATGCGAAAAATGCCAGTACCATTGCCGATTATCCAGCGTCCCGGGTTACGACATGATCACAATCTCGGGAGCTTGGGCCTTCGACCTAGGGGGGATCGATATCCTAGGCCCTTTCCCCATGGCTGCCCAACAACAAAAATGGATCATCGTGGCCGTGGAATATTTTACGAAGTGGGTCGAGGCCAAAGCATTAACTCACATTACAGCAGAAGCCGCCAAGAACTTCATCTGGCGCAACATCGTGTGCCGCTTCGGCATTCCGCACGCGCTCATTTCTGACAATGGCACACAATTTAATGCAGATATCACCCTGACCTTCCTCGAAAGGTTAGGCATTCGCAGCAACTTTACCTCGGTGAGTCACCCCGCTAGCAATGGCCTGGCCGAAGTCACCAATAGGACCATTCTGGATGGTCTGAAAAAGAAGGTGGCCTCCAACAGGAAAAATTGGCCCGATAAACTCGACGAAATCCTTTGGGCGTACAGAACAACTCCCCGCGAGGCTACCCAGCAAACACCATACTCCCTAGTATATGGCATGGAGGCTGTCACACCTCTCGAACTCATTGCACCTTCCCTCCGGATGACGGCTTATTCCACAGAAAGCAACCCTGAAGCACGAGCAGTGGACCTCGAGCTAGTGCAAGAACTCCGAGACAAGGCCTGCATTCGGACCACTGAATACCAGCGGAGGGTAAAACGCGCCTTCGATAAGCGCGTATCCCCCCGTGCGTTTGAACCAGGCGACCTGGTACTCAAAAAGATAGAAGCTACCGGACAGCATGTTGGTAAGCTTCAACCTAATTGGGAAGGACCTTTCCGGATAATTCGCACCTGCGGCAAGGGAGCTTACGAGCTCGAAGGTCCTGATGGGCGAATGCTCGCCCGGCCCTGGAACGTCGTCCATCTCCGCAAATTTTATATTTAAAAAAAAAAAAGAGGGGGGGGGGAGAAAGAACAGGTACAGCAGCGGACATGCCGTCTGCAAAAATGTAATTACTATCTTTTGTCTTTTTTTGGACCAGCATGGGAATGCCCATGTAAGGTCAAGGGCGCCAGTGCGTTATTATAAGCACGGCCTGACATTTCATACTTTTGGATCAACACGGGAATGCCCGTGAGTGGTCGAGGGCGCCTGTGCGACATTATAAGCACGGCCCCGGTGTGCGATGTCTGACTAACAAATTCGAGGCCCGACGACACAAAATTGCCGTCGGAACCACCTCACAAAAAACAACTGATTATCACAAGGGCAAACAAAAGCCCAAGGGCAATAAATGCCTCTATAAAAAAATAATAAATAAAATTATTGCGTTAAGAGGATAACCGAAAGCCCCAGGGGCAACGAACGCCTCCGCAATAAAACAATAGCACTTCTCATATCAGAAGGATAAAAACCCACGGGCAACATATGTCACCATCGACAAAACCGGTAATCATCATAATAACTTCAGACCAAAAGCCCTCGAGCATAAAACAGCCGAAATCAACTTTTTCATAAGCAGCGAGTGCGCACTAGTCGTGCAAAGTACAAACGAACACTCTGAAAAGATGACGAAGTACACACGACGCGCCCCGCAAGGAAAATTCGTGCTATCCTCGGGCCAAACAACCTGAAGTACGAAGCGGCAAAACAAATCTCCAAGGCATTACAGGAAGAGAGTCACAAAAGTGTGAATAAAAGCTCTGCAAAGAGCAACGAATACACATGACTCTCGAACATGGCAACACAGGCGCGAGTCACAAGAGTGTGAACAAAAACTCTGCAAAGAGCAACAAATACACTTGACTCGCGAAATCAAAAGGGACAGTTATGCAAAAAGCGAACGAAAATCTCAAAAGGATAACGAATGCGCATAACTCTGCTTTGGAAAGACAATAGCGAAAACCCGCAGGGTAACGAAAAAATCTCTCCAAGGATCCCGATGCACAGCGTAAACGAAAGCCCGACGGGGCAACGAACACGCACAAAACCGGATAAAACGTTCCGCTATTCTGCACGGACAACGAGCTTGCCTATACAATAGGTACAAACAAAAGTCATGCGGAATGAGCAGGAATAATCTACTGGCCTCGCGAGACAACAAGTAGGCATGGCAACATGCCCGAACAAAAGGTCTCGCAGGAATAATCTACTGGCCTCGCGAGACAACAAGTAGGCATGGCAACATGCCCGAACAAAAGGTCTCGCAGGAATAATCTACTGGCCTCGCGAGACAACAAGTAGGCATGGCAACATGTCCGAACAAAAGGTCTCGCAGGAATAATCTACCGGCCTCGCAAGACAAACGAGTCGGCATTATTACATGCTTGAACAAAAGTCTCGCAGGAACATACACACTAGCTCCGCCAATACAGAGGACAAGCCCTACGGGACGTGGCGCAATAGTACAATATGCAGCGCAGACACCTCCTAAGCAGACACCTCCGCGGGATGAGCTATAGGAAGAAGGGGACCGAGAAGTCGCGGAAGCACGCCTCATGAGGTAAAGAAAATGGTCTATTCTTATTATATTTGCGGTACCAACGCGCACAAGGAAAGTATTCCGAGTCCCCCGAACCAAAGAAAAAGACCAGACAAACACGTCACTGGATAATGTAAAAGTGACACAGATAAAACGTCGCCCGCTATCGCGGTGTAAACAAAGGTAAGGCCGTTCAATGAGAACCCCCCCGGACCTATACGACCCTAAGGCTTATGTCACAATAATCGCGTAACGAAGTAAGCAGAAAACATAAACATAAATATGGTCAAAACAACTGTATCTCGGATGGCTGAGAAACATTCCTCAGCAAACCACCCGAGCAAAAGCATACAAAAAGTTCTGTTAAACACCTCCACATCTCGGAGGGTTCCTCGCACTAAATACGCTCCGATAAAAATAAAAAATAAATAAAAAACAAAGAAGAAGAATGGGCTCCGCTCCGCTCGACCCGACCATCCATCCGCGACATGCCTACTCGTCTTTATCCTGCAATAGGTGTAATTAGGTCGGGTGAGTATTCAGCATAAAAACCCGCGAGGCGATATACAAAGGACAGAGTTATACCTGGTTCACTTCGAGGTTTCCTGGAAGGTCATCTCCTGACTCTTGATTGTAATCCACCTGGTCCAACGAAGCCTCTCCTTCGGCAGTACCCGAGGCGGTCTCTTGGATCGTGGGACCCTCGCTGCCTTCCGCAGGACCTTGAGGAGACTGCGGCGGCGTATCATCTCTGTCCAAATGATGAGGCCACGGCGCGACCTTACGCCAAGTATGAAAAGGCATCTTGGGATCACAGCTCACGAGATCCATGCTCGGAAGAAGGGCCCGCCATCAGGACGAAGCAACTGACCGCTAGCCCTATCCCACTCATATCCTACTAGACCTTGGGGGGCCCCGTCCTCGTCTGCCACTGGCATATACCCGAGGTCCTCAGGGGCGAAAGGATAAATGCCAGCCAAAACGGATAACTCAGTGTAAATTTGCCTCTTAATCATCCCCGTTAGTGACAACATCGCCGCAAGCTTAAAAGGATCGCTAACCAGGAATTCTCGAATCACCTCCTTCTCGTGATCGAGACGCTCTGCTTGTGAGTTCTTGATCGCAAGCAAGGCTTGGGATAACTGCTCCCGTACGAGCGTCAACTCCCGAGCCTGTCCCTCCTTAGTTCGCTTCAAATCCTCCACCTCCGCCTCACTATCAACGAGCTTAGCAACGGCCTCCTCGAGTAACTCAGTGCTCCTCTTCGCGCTGATCTCGCTTTCTTCCAACGCGCGGGCCTTTGCGTCCACCTCCCCCCTCAGCTTATCGACCTCCTCACCGCTACCGACAACCGAGCCCCGAAACTTTTGGTAATCGTCATTCAAAGACTTGTACTTCTCCATCCAATAATCCCTCTCCACAACGGCCGTCGTCAAGTCCCTCGGCTCCACAGGAGACTGGGCCACTGACAAATTCTTGGCAGTCATCGCCTCCGTCGCGCGGGCAAACAGGCAGCCTATCTCGAAAAGACGACCCACCGCATCCAGCATCATACCACCCCCGCGCTTCTGGATAAGCCGACCCAAATAAGGGGGCTCCAAGGCGCGGAAGGCCTCCCTATAATACATCGCGCACTCCGGAGGCCGCTCCGTGGCACTTTGCATCTTAGCCAAATGAGGGAACAAGGCGAGGCACCCGTCCGGTTGACTTAACGGGAAGGGAGTCTTACATATGGTCCCTACCCCAACATTACCCGGAAGACCAATCCTGCAAGATCCCTCGGACGGGGTGGGTACCGTTTCAGGAGAAGCAGTCGTGCTTGAACTCCCGCCTCCACCTGGCCCTCCAGTTGAGGACGGAACTTCTTGAGCTAACACGACCGAAGCCACGCCCGAAGGAGGGACTGCTGCTCCCGACAAGGGGGTAGTGGCGACGTCCCTCGGACTCGGGGCTAAAGGTGGCCGCGCCATCCTCTTCTTGTTTACAGTCAGCCCTTTCCCTTTGACGTCACGATCAATTTCGTGCGTCGCCTTCCGCTTCCTCGACTCTACACTTCCGGCCCCCTTCTTCACCACACGCTCCTCAACGCCAGCGGGTGATGGAGCAGGAGCCGCCCTGGTCGTTAGTGACCCGGAGTACAGCCCACCCGCGTGCGAACAGACCAACTCGGGGATAGCCTTCAGCCCGTTGAAGGAGAAATCCATTAGGCCAAAAGCTGCAACAAAAATATGAACTCAAGGGTCATATATATAGGGAAACATTTGAGGATTCTTTATCAAAGGAATATATGTATATATGCGCAAAGGACTACCTTGCGACAACTGCCCGATAACCTCGACAGCCAGGTCATCAGCAGCGTTCATCCGGAAGCGACTCATGTCGGGCTTCCCCTCCCACGAACTATCATCGTCACCCTTCTTAATCTGTCGCCACGAGCGACGAATACCTTGCAGCGACTCAACTTCCTCAGGTTTAGTCAAATACACCCAGCCCCTATTCCAGCCATCAATCTTCCTCAAAATCTTCTTATGAGTCTCATAGTCGAAAATTTCCGGCGCGTCAGTTCTCCTCCTCACGGCGACAAAATCCGATGAAGCCATGCACAGACTAAAATAATGTGCAAACAAGGCCATGCTCGGCCGTAACTCGGCAAAATAGACCTGAAACTCGTCGAATAACTTCTCGAAGCTGACAAGATAACACCACCCCACACCCGTCAGTTGGGCGGGGGTTATATCCAACTCTTTCAAGAAAGTAACCTGGAACGAGGTCAAAGGCAGCTGGAACCCACATCGGGGCATCTTCCAGTAAATACAGAGCCCTTTCTCATCGTCATGGGCTCGATCGTCCGCTTGCGGCAATAAGAACCCCAACCGGTCCAAGGAAATGCGACCTCTCGTTCCTTTTTCACGAGCTCGCCATAAAAAACGTTGACCCACCAACCCTGACTGCGACAACCCGTTACTGACGGGAACAGAAGACTAACCTCCACAAACTGCGCGTCAGTCGCGTGCCCGGCGCGCCTCCTCTTCGAGGAGGGGGGTTCCTTAGAATTCTTTTTCTTTTTTGATACCCGCGGGCGTGCTGAAACTGACGTCTCCCGAGAAGACCCCTGGCGATCTTGCACCTCGACTTCCTCCGACTCCCCATCCTCATCAACGGAACAGCTATCGCTGTAGCCGGAAGAATAATACGAGGGATCTGCCTTCTCCAACGGGACCCGTTCCCTAACTACCTTTTTCTTCCCTCCCATCTTCGCTGACTGCAAAGGCAAGTTAATAAGATGGTCAGCGACGGGAGATATTACCGGGGGCACAATCCTCTTACCTGACGCGGCAAAAGCCCTTTCTAAGGCCGCTTTCGACTTCCCGGCGCCTTTACCCCCTATCCCCTGATCCCACATCGCGGGATCACTCCAACCGATGGATTCGTTTGAAGAGCCCAGTTCCGCTGCGGCCCCGTCCACGGAAGATTCCGGCTGTGCCGCCTTCCAATCAACGGACGACTCCGGGCCCATATCATCCCAATCCACGGCCGCCTCCCAATCGAAGAAATCTCCCTCGGAACCCGAATTAACGCCTGCCTCCGACATTTAACAGAACCTGCCCAGAAACTGTCTTACGGATCGACCGTAGGACCTCGCGTATGGCAAACGCGCAAGGGTAGAACAATACCGACTTGGTGGCTCACGGTATCGGTTGAGATACTGGATCCCGAACGTAATGTGTGCGACAGTAATACTTACGGATAACGAGCGACGCTCCTGTGAGATGTTCGTGCAGTCGTCCCCGCCGATTGTCCTTATCAGCGAGAGCGATGAGCGAGACTACTCCGAAAATGGAACTTACTGAAAGCGGACATCCGCACGGGCCCGCCTACCTTTATATAGGGCCCCCGTAAAAAACCGTAAAAATCAGCACCAATCTCAAGGGACAACCCTCGACACGTGTCTCGCACCCCTTCGATCAGCCGCTTCAAAAACCCAAAACGTCGCGTCGCCCCGCCTTTTGGCGCCAATATCCGAAGTTATATCGAACCGTCGCGTCTCTTCGGCTTTGTCTATACAAAAATCCCCATGACGTAGATCCCCTACAACCTTGAAACGTACTGCCCCTCGAGACAGTAATCCCGCGCCGTTGCAACGAGTTAATCCTGACCCCACGCTAGGATCACCGTTTACCCAAAGCAGGGGGCGGCGTGATCAAAATAGCAGCGGATCTCAATGACGTCAGCACGCTTGAGCGTTCATGATGGTCTGACACGTTCATTTATTGCACCTACAGTAACCTCCCGTTATATATATACCCACGGACCCTTCGTACCTAACCATCAATTATCCGTTTAATAAAAACTCTCGGAGACATGGCACCAAAACCATCCAACAACCGCGGCAAGAAACCCCTCGACCAAGGCCAACCCAGTAATCCAAGGCCGAGGCGCCCGACTAATGTCCGAGACCTACCCCCCCAGATCCGCTCCAGCTGGCTCCGTTTCTTCCCGCGACGTCGCCTCGACCGAATGCTGTCAAGCCCCAATAAAAAGCTTCAGGACTTCATCGAATACCTGATCGACGTAGAGGTACGCTCCTACGAGCACTGTCCCTGCTGCCCGAGGGCTCGCCGCAATGAACCACCACCCGCACCCCCCCAGCGCGCCCCACCCAAGCCGGTAATCCTCCGCACCTGCCCCGCATGTGGAAAAACGGGCAACCGGTCAGAGATGCCCCGGTGCCACCGATGCCGGCAGAGGTTCCACCAGGCCTGTCAACCTGAGGAGACTCACTACTTGTTTCCTATCCCGGGTCTGGAGAGCTGGCATTGCGACGAATGCACCGCCATCCTCAACTCCCTGGACGACATGAACGAGGACAGCGATGAAGGCGGCAACCAGGACGACGACGGGGATGGCCCGCAATACCACCCCACTAGGTCTGGCGACACCGACCCCGAGGAGGAATCCTCCACTGACGGCGACTTCAGGGACTGACGCATTGCGTAAAGCCGCCCCACCAACCTGGCCGGACTTCCACTGCTTTCTCTTTTGTTCCCCGACATGGGGATAGCACCTTTTTTATTTTATGATAACCCTATGAACTACTTTGTTTTGTCGAGAAGGAAAACTCTATAAACCACATGACATTACCTATAGTTATAATCTTTTCTATGTTGCAAAGTTCCTAAAAACATGTCCATATAACGGCACACTAAGGCAGGCTACTACATGCACGTCGCTTGTATTGCAATCCCGTCGCAGCCAAATAGTACGCTGCGTCACAATGCTGGTTTAACATACCGATAAACCAACTGGCGCCGTCTGCCTTGCGACCTCTCGGTCCAACGTAGATCGCGAAACATTAACGGACATACTACCCGAACTAGCCACCCAGCGACACCAACTCTATCTGATTACCAACACAAGTTGGTGTACCCCCTGTCTCAGGACAGTCCCGGGGACATATGCTTTACTTCTAATCTTACCAATAGCACAAAAACAAAGCCACCTCGTAAGCAGTAACCGAACATTCCATGCCACGCGACTTAAATAGTCCGGACAAAACAGACAATGAAACCATCCTCCCCTTATTCTAAAAAGCACGACTCGAGATAACTTGAATAAAAGAATAATCTCGACAAATTACCGGCACAACTGCCCCACGACACACCCTCGCGGTATTAAGACACTCTATACTCCAACTCACACACCTGGTATACACTACTACGCACATTTCCCGAATATGAGCTAACCAACAGCGAATAGACCATAACTTAGCTCACGCACTCCGAAAATAATGAATTTTTTCACTAATGACACCTCGAAACAGCCGCCCCGTCAGCCCAAAACGCTTCGAAAGTAACACCAGTCAAACGACAGGCCTACGCCCGTCCAGTCAAGTCAGCTAGCCCCAGCTTTTACGCGTCAGTGGGGCCCGGACGCGATAACCGATGGCACCACTCCGCCTATATATTGACCCATTCGGCCATAGGAAGATCATTCCTCACCAACTGATTCTCCACTCTAAAAACCAATCCTCACTCCATCCACCCTCCTAATGTCGTCAAGCGATTTGGTTAACAAACCCGAGCCGCGACGCCTCGACATTACCCTCCCCCGAGAGTCACCTCCCCACCGACCCCGCCCGAACCCCTCACAACCACCACGGCGGACGCTCTCGGAAGGCGAAAGGTGGGTATTGCTGCAAGACATATCCCACCCAGACTTAGAATGGATGCTAGACCACGAAAACCTCCGAATTCGAGACTTTCTCGACGTCAAGCTTAGCTCATGTCCGAAGTTCACCCCAGAGGACGAGAACGCCCTCAAACCAGCCGCACCATCGCTACGCACATGCTTTGGGTGCGATGATCAAGATCCCAAGACCGAAATGGTCAAATGACGAACATGCTTCGAGTGGCTCCACATGTACCATTAAAACATAAAAGGCCGCTCAGATCCCCGCCGCCGGTTTTGGCGATGCCCCCGTTGCATCGACCTCAACTTCGGAGGACCAACCTTATACACGGCTACCAAGGAAGAGCTCGAAGCGGACAATACTTACGAGGACACCGACAACGAGGTCCTCGCCTAAACGCTCCCCAGGTAGCGACATCACACCCGTCTTTTTGCCGAACAAGGAAACCGCGACATGACAGACAAGAGTGGAAACACCCTCCCAGTCTATCTCGGGATCCTCCTCGGCAACCATGCGGGTATACAGGGAACTAGTCGCCCTGCATATCATAGTTTATTAAAACAAATGTATCTATTATTGTGTATCAACAAAAGACAAAGGTTGTCTACAAAATATGTATCATTCCGATGTCATGTTATTAAACTTCTAAAAATCATACAAAGTAATCTCGTTGTCGGGACCCCCTCTTCCCTCACACAACCCATCTTATATATCACATCGACAAACAATTTCCATCTCATAACCTCCCGACGCATACGCAGGCCCTCGTGCCAACTCAATATCTCGGCACCCGATAATAGTTAAAGCGGCCAATCGGCGGCTAGATGCCAAGGATTGCCTGGGACCCACGTCATTTAAAGCCACAATAGCGCCTTACAACTATAAATACCAACCTCACATTACGTAAGAGGGGACAACCATCTCCTTCATTCTCAAGTCCATCCCTCTAAAGAAAAATGCCTTTCAAACAAGTCGTTTCAAAAACTAAAAGGCCCGCGGATCAAGGCCAGAGTAGCCGCGACCAACCTCCCCCCAAATTTCGTCGCTCTTATAACCCACGACAAGTCCTCTCTCCTGCCGAGAGATGGGCCCTCCGTCAACGATTCTCCGAGGAGGATTTGGAGTGGATGCTCCATAACAAGGACATTCAAATCTGCGACTTCATCGACATCACCCTCGCCGGGGTACCCTCGTTCACCAAGGAGGACGAGAACAATCTCTACGATGACGTTAATTTTGAGCCCAAGTTACGTTGGTGTGTCTTATGCCGCGACCAGGGACCCAAGCACGAGATGGTGAAATGCCGGGTGTGCTATGAGTGGAGTTGCTTCGACCACTACGACATCCACGGCCGCTCCGATCCTCGACGTCGATTTTGGAGGTGCCCTGGATGCCTATCCCGCAATTCTGGAGGCCCGAGCCTATACACCGCTACTCCACAGGAAATCAAAGAGGATGACCTCTTTGAGGACACTGACAACGAGCGCGTTGTCTGATTTCAATACTTCTTTACCTATCGGTGTTGTATGATCTAGACCTTATCACGTACTTGTGCTTTTCGATTATTTTCAGAATACTAACAACTGTTTGTCATCTCCGCAATAACCTCGCCTGAAAAAAAAAAAAAAAAAACCCGCGACGACAACGCGTGACATCAAGCGTAACTCGTCTAAAAACACGCCAACACAATTAGTCGGGACATACACCCGAGATGGGGCGTACAAAACAATTCGCAAACCCTGTGGGATAACAAAATCACGAAATATAACAACAAAGCAAAAATCAGCACAAACTACGCGCAATCAATAAACGGCACGATAAGAAACCATACAAACAGGAATTAAATGATAACCAAATACAAAGACCCCGGGGGTCAGACGAATAACCCACAAAAACCCCAAGACCAACTCGGGGGCTAACACTCGAACCTTAAGAAAAATCTAAGAAGCCAAAACAAACGAAAAACTTACCGCAGTCGTCTCTATCACCGGAGTCAAAAACCGAAAGCATAATACTGATACATTTCGGCTTCAGGGGCTAATGATAGGTCCATATACCAATGGCCCTTAAAAAGCCCAGGCCTGGCCCAATAAAGCACTCCCAGATTTAAATACATAAAAGGCCGGCCCAAAATACAACGAAACAAAAGAGGCCCCCTCCCGGGGCCAGCCCGAGTATAAAACAGCCCGGGATTCGGACCCCCTCACGGGGCCAGCCCGAGGTCAAAAACAGCCCGGGATTCGGACCCCCTCCCGGGGCCAGCCCGAGGCCAAGAACAGCCCGGGATTCGGACCCCCTCCCGGGGCCAGCCCGAGGCCAAAAACAGCCCGGGATTCGGACCCCCTCCCGGGGCCAGCCCAAGGCCAAAAAAGCCCGAGACTCGAACCCCACCCCCAGGGGTCAGCTCGAAATCAAATGAAACGAGGCTCAATGCCTAAACATGCCGAACAACCAGAAAAGGCCAACATACAGCCTCGTTGATTCGGCTCGTGACAGATTATGCGGATATTATCGCCTATTATGCGGACGCCTCTGAACAGTCATGAGGGCCCCCGTCATTAATGATGACAAGACCTCGCTACAGTAAAGGCGACCCCTATTTAAGGCAGAGAAATCCCCAGAGAGAGGGACCGCATATTTGATCACCACCAGAGGAGGTATTAAAAAGGGTTAGAGCGTTAATACCCCTCCGACACCCCGCGTGTCCGCCCTCTCGGCTCGATTCGCTTGAACCGGGACGAGTTACACTTTCGGCAGCCAGCCTCCACACGGCCTGCTTCCCAGGAACAGAACGTGCGCGCACCTTACTGGACCGAGTCCAAGTACGGCCCGGCCCTCAGGGGAAGGGACGTATCAGAGACCAAGTTATTCTAATTTTGGCGCCCACTAAGCCCACTAACTTTCCATATTTAGCAGTTTTTCAGGCTGATGCGGCTATTGATGTGGCTGTACAGAATTATATATTTCGAATTTGAATTTGGGGATCGAGTGCGGCCCAAGTGCATTCGCACTACGCTCGGACTTTTCTGTTTTCTGTGTCTGATGGTTGAGTGCGTCCGCACTGGGCTCGGTTTTCTCTGTATTGTGCTCTGAATTTCTGAACTTCAAATGGCCATAACTCATGATCCGTAACTCCGTTTTCAGTGTTCTACCACTTTTCGAAAAGCTTGCGAGAAGATCTACAATTTGCTTCATTTCCTGTAAATCAAATAGTCTTTGACAGTAACTTGATTCTTGGATATATTTCATTATATTCTCTACTAAAATACAAGATATTTGGTACTATTATGTGGTAAAAATCAGACCGAACATGTATATAATTTAGACCTATCAGATAACAACATAACGTGATGGGCTTTGAATTCGGCCCAAATGTGAATCACGTGATGGGCCTTGATTTGCCATCAACTCAACTCCACTCAACTCAACTCAACAGTCACAAATTTATTATGAGCATAATATATATCAGCATTGCATCACAAATTTATATGAGCAGCAGGGAGGAGTGTATCTCAAAATCCTACTATTACAATTCCAACTCCAAAATAGAGCTAAAGAGAAACACAATCCAATACTTCAATAATACTGTTCCACAAAATTTATACGCATATATTATGAGTAACCAACATGTTTACTGAATTTATTCCTCGTTGAACTTAATAGTGCAAACATAAGGCATGCAGGAAAGCTGCTTCAGTTTTCCACCGAGCACCCACCAATCGTAGTATAATAAGAAGCAATCTGATTCTCATCATCCAATTAATTCCCTGCAACAAACAAAATGTCCCAACCATCAGTTTCTAAAAGACATAATGAATGGAACAATATTTTTACCATCCTGGTATTAATTCCAGAAATAAAGAACCTATATGGTACAACCAATCTCACAGATTTAAGTTGCAAAATAAATAATTACCTCTTCTAACTGCACCATTTACGCGCATTTTGAAACATCTTCAGCCATGGACTGGGCCCGCTTTTCTCAACTTGCCAATCACTGGGATACCATGGATACTGCCACATCATGAAACAACGCTCAGGATGCGGCATCATTGCCAGGTGTCGCCCATCTGGTGAGCAAAGAGCTGCTATTCCCTCTGGGGACCCATTTGGATTAAACGGGTACAGACCCGTTACCTTCCCCTCATCATCACAATACCTTACCGGAGCCAGATTCAAATCCATTACCCGATCCAACACTGACGTGTCAGGGAAGTATGCCCTTCCCTCTCCGTGCGCAGCCCAAACACCCAAACTGGACCCCTCCATTCCCTGAAACATTATAGCTGGCGAATCCCCAATTGTAACACTACTAAATCTGCACTCAAACCGACCAGTTTCATTGTGAATAAACCTCGGTTGAGAGACATCAGTTGTGGATCCATAACCCGGTACCCAACCCAATAAGGCCATGAGCTGGCATCCATTGCACACACCGAGACTGAATGTATCAGGTCGGTTATAGAACTGTTGGAACTGATCCAATAAGGGTTTGTTGAACCGAATGGAGGCTGACCAACCCTTTGCTGAGTCAAGTACGTCAGCATAACTGAATCCACCGACAAAAGCAATCCCACGGAAGTCAACTAGTGAGATTTTGCCATCTAATAAGTCTGCCATTGTCAGGTCCCACGGCTCGAAACCCGCTGCATGAAAGGCCGCTGCCATTTCTCGGTCCCCATTGCTACCTTCTTCACGAATTATAGCTACCTTTGGTTTATGTTTCAGATCTAAAATTTTGGGGTCAGTGAACTTTGGCGTGAATGACAGAGACCAATTTGGGGCTTTTCGGGATTTAAGGCCATCTTTTTCAAGTTTCACACACGAGGCGAGCCTCTGCAACCCCTCCAGTTGAAAACTGGTCTCTTCCCACAAGTCTCTTAAAAAGGGTGTTTCTTCTTTCAATTCGGGTTCTCCATCAATGGAGAGGTCTATAGTTGGAGAGGATGTGACCTTACCGATAATTTCACTGGACACGCCAAACTCTTTCAATTTCTCCACAACTGTATTAAGATTTTTTGAACTGACTTCTATGATCAGACCCAATTCTTCAGCAAATAGGGTTTGAAAGACACTGTTTCCATTTGATTTCAAATCCAATTTAACCCCGCAATTTCCTGCAAATGCCATTTCAAGTACACTAACAAGAATCCCTCCATCACTGATATCGTGACCAGCAGATATCAATCTCTCCCCAATCAACCGCTGAACAGCATTGAATGTTCTTCTAAGATAGGCCACGTCATCCAAATCAGGGCACTCGTGACCTATTTGATCAAATGCCTGAGCAAGAGCGGACCCACCTATCCGCCTCTTCCCCTTTGCCAGATCAACATGCAACAAAACCCCGTCATCACCCAATTTCAAGTCTGGTGTAACAGTCAAGGTCACATCAGGACAGGTGACATATGCACTGATTACCAAATTACCAGGTGCCTTTACCACCTCACCACCGGCATGCGCGGCCATTGAAAGACTATCCTTACCTCCATCTATGGCAATGCCTAATTCTATCATGCAATCAGACAATGCCATGGCAGCATCATACATGGCTGCACCTTCGCCTTCTAGTTTTGCAGCATACATCCAATTCCCACTCGATTTAACGTCTGTCAGAGAAGTCACCTTAGCCCAAACCAGATTTGTTAAGGCCTCTCCTACTGCCAACCGGGCCATAGCTTTTGGATCAAGTAACCCCTTGATGGGTTGTTCTCCTATTGCACATGCGCCACCTGTCAGATCAGTGTATGTCTGTGCAATCACTGCCACATCAGCTAGCGGCAATTGAAGAGGGCCCACAGTCTGTTGTTGTGCCACAAGCCCAGTCACACACCGGTCAACCTTTGTGGTCAAGAACCTTTTAGAACAAACTGACGGTAAATTGAAAACCCTTTTTAAAGCATCCATCAAGGTGACACCTGGAGCAATGTCAAGCGGGTCCCGTGCATACTGTATCCTCTTGAATTCAAATGTCTTCTGAGGCATATCACCCAACACCTTCTCCAGTTCCAAGTCTTCGACCGGAAGGGGAGGCGGTAAACCTTTAGCCTTGGCTTCTTTCACCGCTTTACTATCTATTAAAACAATCTTACCACACCCATTGATTGTGCCAATAACAGCCATAGATACCCTCTCCCTAGCACAAATTGACTCCAAAAGGAGTCGGTTCTCAGGACGTACCAGTAAGGCATCTTGCTCCTGGTACTCAGCCCCCCAAATCTCTAGTACCGACATGGTATGGTCTCCTACTACAATCGACCTTATATCAATTTCAGCCCCTTTTGGATAAATAATCTCTTTTACCACATTACAATTACCTCCCGCACCTTGATCGTGAATACTGACAATAGGATTGGCATCACCCATTTCGGCACATGTACGTACCACCCGATACAACTTCTGTGCCATCTCAGCATCACCTCTTTGTACAGCATTGAAATCCAGCTCAGCATCATTTGTACCACTAACCATGCTAGAAGCAGCCCCACCACCCATACCAATCCGGTACGCAGGACCCCCTATTTTCACAACCAACATACCTATATCAGGTTCACCCTTCTCAATATGCTCATGGTCTATTTGACCAATACCAGCACTAAACATAATTGGCTTGAGCCACTCTCTCCGGTCTCCGCTTGGAAGACGCATGCCAAAAGTACGTGTATACCCCTGAATCAAGGGCTCCCCAAATTTATTCCCGTAATCTGATGCACCGTCACTAGAATCAAGTAAAATCTGCAGTGGAGATGCTAAATTTGGGGGATACGAAAAAGAATTGTCCTCCCAAGGTGCATAAGAGCCTTCAAGTCTTAAATTCCCCACACAATAACCAGCAGTGGATGCGACCACAAAAGATCCACGGCCAGTGGCATGAGTGTCTCTGATACGGCCCCCAGCTCCAGTCTCAGCACCAGGATAAGGCGCCACTGCACAAGGGAAATTATGAGTCTCAGCAGTTAATAAGATGTCCATCTCTTTTTGTGTACTTGATAGCGGCCCCAATTTCGGAGATGTTGGTTGTAGCTTATTTACTTTAAACCCCCTGATTGCACTGGAATTATCTTTGAATCCAATGACTGAGTTACCAGGGTTTGCCTTGAGGGTGCCTTTCACGATTTGAAACAAAGTCTGTGGCATGGTTTCGCCGTCTATGATCAACTTTCCATTAAAAAACCAGTGCCGGCTATGCTCACTATTTGATTGGGCTATGTCGAATAATTCAACAGTTGTAGGATTTCTCTTTATGTCATCTCTGAATAGGCTCGTGTAGTATTTTATATCTTGTTCATCAAATGCCAAACCCATTTTAATATTAATATCTTCCAAAGCTTCACTTCCCCTTTCTATTAATGGGATAATTTGTACAGGCTCCGGCACTGCACTGGTGGAGAAAGACTTGAGAATTTTTGGGTAAACACACTCTGTCATTCTGTCGTGTACCATGGAGGCAAAGTCGGTAAGCTGGGTTTGATCAAGAAGTGTGCCGGGCTTGAGGTACAAAAGGTACCGCCTCGATCTTTCGAGACGGTTTATCTCAGTGAGGCCACACGATTGGCAAACTGACACGGCATTTGTTGACCAGGCTGTGGTGAATGACATGCGGGGCCCAACCTCTAAGATAATTGCATGTGCACCCGTGGAGACCTCTTCTTGTAGAAAGCTCTCAGTTTTCAGGTTTTCAGGCTGGTACGTCTCTCCCAAAAGCCATTTAAGCGCCTCAAGTTTTTCCCCTGAAAGTTTACTGGTACCAGCAAGGCCAACATTGAAACATTGCTCGGTTTTTAGGTCGATGATATTAGGAGAGATTTTGGCTTGAATCTTTCTTAGAAGCTCAGATGCAGCACTTTCTTGGAGAAATGGGAGGCGGTAGAAATGGATGATCTCAGGAGAAGCAGCCTCTCCTTGCACTAAAGGGCTATCAGACTCCTTTGAAAGAACAGCAGCAGGTGGATTGAGGAACAAAGGTGAGTTCTTTTGACGGATAGATAGCATGCCGAGATGCTTGACCGGGAAACAATGGAGTTTCCTTGAAATTGGGTTTCTTTTTCTCGATGAAATATAACATGGATTCTGTGCTCCCTGAAGTTAAAAGAAGCAAAAACCTTTATTAATTAACAAAAAATTGTAAAAAGAATAAGTTTGACAGAAGTAATGATAAATTGATGCTGTATGAATTCATGAATTGGCTACTGCATATCTGTTCAGACAGGTATTTAGATGTTGTCCCATTGGGTTCTCTTAGTTGGGTGTTAATAAATTAGTTGTTCATGCAATACTTACCGGTAACGAAATTGGGCTTGTTGCTTTTTCTCAAAAAAAAAAAAATCATGAATTGATACCTGATTAGTGGGGAAAACTCTGGGCCTTAGGAGATTGGATGCCATGTTTCTTTTCTCCAAAGGAAAAAGGAAGTCGTTAACACTAGGATAAAGAAATCCTGATATACTGTAATGAAAAAAAATGAGAAAAGAAAAAAATTAAACCCTCGGCCTAAAACTTAGCCCAAATATAGTACAATATAGAAAAAACTTTGTTTTGCTTCGTAGTATTAAGAAAAGAACATTCATAATTTTAATCAATTCCATCTAAAATCATACAAGTTAGCACCGAATTTAATTTTTTCATCAGTAATCCTAGCAATACGAAAATAATTTTCCAATATAGAGACTTTCTTCCCCTCAAATGCCAGTATTTCCATTAGAGATGGAAACCATCATGTCCACCGGTTTAACAAATAATTGTGCATTTTGGAAAAATTCAAAAATTCCAATTTGATTCTATTTGTTGTCATTAAAAAAAATTAACAGTGCAATATTAGCTAGATTCTCAACCAAGTAACATACATTTGGTATCCATATCTACAAGCAGAATTAAAATTAAAATTATTTAATAATTTTTTTTTAAGTACTTACAATTGTATGTGACGTGAGGCCAATTATGAAAAATTGAAAACCCAGCCAATAGCGGAACCGCGGATTAGTGGCACTGTGGCGGATTAGTGGCACCGGTGGGGCGTGACTGCAGCGGAAAGAGATGGAGCGACCGAGACTCAAGGTCTCAAGCGAGTGAGGCGAGCCGCGAGCGGAAAGAGAGTAAAAGACGGAAAGTCGAGAGACGGAGCGGCTGTAAAACCCTATGGTATGCACTAAGAAAAAGAATAGCTGGGGGCCGTATCAGAAGATACTCATGCCACTGGCCGTGGATCTTTTGTGGTCGCATGCCACTAAGAATAACGGCTGTAAAACCCTATGGTATGCACTAAGAATAAGAATAGCATTATTTTTAAAACGAGAAGCTATTCGAAAAAAAATAGAATTATTTTCTATTTTAACGTAGAATAGTATTTGTTGTTTTCAATATTAAATCTAATTTAATATTTAAACTAATATTATATTACATTTAATATTTAAATTAATATTACATTGTATTATATTTAAACAAATATTATATTACATTTAATTTAGTATTTTATTTAGGGTAATTATATCTTCCCCCATCTATCCATTCCCTATTTCATCCCCCAACTAACTAACTACATTTTCTAACTATAATTCAAACTTCTAACTACCTAATGGCCCTACAAATTAATTACTCAATTTTCTCCATTTATTTCTTTCCTCTTTCTCCCTCCCTCTCCCACCTCTCCCACTTCTCCCTCTCCACCTCCGCCTCCACCTCCGCCCGCCTCTCCCACATCTCCCTCTGCGCCTCCGCCCGCCTCTCCCACCTCTCTCTCTCGGCCTCCCTCTCCCACCTCCACCTCCGTCTCTCACTTCCGTCTCCCACCTCCCACCTCCGCCTCCTCTCTCTCCCACCTCCGCCTCCGCCGGAGTAGATCCATCACTGTCGACCGCCGGGTCAGATCCGCCTCCGCCGGGTCAGATCCGAGTTATTTGCAAAGAACAAAGCTTCATTAATGGTGAATTAGAACAGTGCGTACTAAGTACATATGGATGAATATTTAATGTTTTAGAGATGAATACTTCAACGTTTATGGATGAATACTTAATATCTTAGGCATAAATACTTTAACTTATATGTATGAATATTTTTTATTTGTTTGGTATGCACATATGTTTGTAATACTGTTGGTACATTAACTATTTACACTTACACGATGAAGATGAATATTTGCTTAATGCGGGATGAATACTTGTATGACGATGTGTGAATACTTGTGCAACGGACAACTCGAAAGTATGTCATCATGGATCTCATTTGAAAGAGAAAATTATGTAGAAGACATTCGTGGTTTTAGATTTGCAAAATTTCTCACAGATCGTCAGAAATATTGGTTAGATTGAACGGAGAAAAAAAAAAACCATCTCTAAAAATGTGTAATACTCTTGGTACATTAACAATTTACACTTACACGATGAGGATGAATACTTGCTTAATGTGGGATGAATACTTGCATGACGAGGTGTGAATACTTATGCAACGGTAACTCGAAAGTATGTCATCATGGATCTCATTTGAAAGAGAAAATTGTGTAGAAGACATTCGTGGTTTTAGATTTGCAAAATTCCTCATAGATCGTCAGAAATATTGGTTAGATTAAACGGAGAAAAAAAAACCCATATCTAAAAACGTGTAAAAATGAGTGATTGATGTGTCCAAATATGCTTCTATTGCAAAGATGAATACATTTATATAGATGGATGAATGCTAGTTGTGTTACAGATGAATACTTTTTTTGCAAATTTCTAAAATGAGCTGAAGGTAGTTAGAAGTCCTCCACTTAATTAATGCGCTGACGGTTATGCGGTCTCCCACTTAATTAATACTCTGACAGTTGTGCGGTCCCCCACACATGTTGTTTGTCCCCTACTTTCTATTGCAAATGTGAATACCTTCATATAGATGGATGAATACTAGTTGTGCTACATATGAATACTTCTGCAAATTCCTAAAATACACTGACAGTTATAAATTCTAACTAACTAACTACCTTAATTAATGCAACTGACGGGGATGAAACGGGGGATTGTTCACGGGGGAGAGCTAGGCGGACCCTTTTATTTAATACTAATTTAATATTTAAAATAATATTATATTACATTTAATATTTAAATTAATATTATATTACATTTAATCAAATATTTTTTTAATAATAATATAATATTTAAAATAATATTATATTACATTTAATCTAATATTTTATTTTATACTAATATAATATTTAAAATAATATTATATTACATTTAATAATTAAATTAATATTATATTGTATTATATTTAAACTAATATTATATTACATTTAATCTAATATTATATTACATTTAATCTAATATTTTATTTAATACTAATCTAATATTTGAAATAATATTATATTACATTTGATATAAACTAATATTATATTACATTTAATCTAACATTTTAATTAAAACTAATCTAATATTTAAATTAATATTATATTACATTTAACATTTAACCTAATATTATATTATATTTAATATTTAACCTAATATTATATTATATTTCATATAATATTTTACTTAATACTAATCTAATATTTAAAATAATATTATATTACATTTAATATTTAAATTAATATTATATTGTATTATATTTAATCTAACACATAAATTATTACTTTATTCATTCCCTCCAAACTCTATTCCAAATATGCAATCCAAACAACTTTTTTACTATTCCGAATAGCTTGAGTTAGCACTGTTCTTAAACAGTAGCTATTCTAGCTATTCTAGAGTTTATCCAAACGTACCCTAAGGCTATGTTTGGATGCACTAAGAATAGCACTATTTTTAGAATAACATTGTTATTCGGAACAAGAACAATCCAAACGAGAAATAGAGCTATTCGGAATAGAGAGAATAGGACTATTCTCTATTCTTACAAAAACATGGAATAGCATTTGTTGTTTTCAATATTAATACTAATATAATATTTAAACTAATATTATATTACATTTAATATTTAAATTAATATTATATTGTATGATATTTAATCTAATATTTTATTTAATACTAATCTAATATTTAAAATAATATTATGTTACATTTAATATTTAAATTAATATTATATTATATTTATATTTAATCTAATATTATATTATTCAATCTAATATTATATTATCTTTAATCTAATATTATATTATATTTAATCTAATATTTTATTTAATACTAATCTAATATTTAAAATAATATTATATTACATTTCATAATTAAATTAATATTATATTGTAATATTTTTAAACTAATATTATATTACATTTAATCTAATATAAATATTTAAAATAATATTATATTACATTTAATCTAATATTTTATTTAATATTAAATCTAATATTTAAAATAATATTATATTACATTTAATAATTAAATTAATATTATATTGTATTATATTTAAACTAATATTATATTACATTTAATATAATATTTTATTTAAATATTTAAAATAATATTATATTACATTAATATTTAAACTTAGGGGCAGATCCAGTTTAGTCTAGGGGGGCAGCTGCCCCCCCTGGATTTTGAGTTTTAGTGGAAATTTATCGGTTCCGACCGACTTTGTCCCCCCCCTGGATTTTTTTTTGCCCCCTCTGGACGTTTAATTTGTAATTCGAGTTAAAATTTTGGGTTAAAATTGAAATAAATCTGTTGAATTTTGATTGGTAATTAGAATTATAAGTTAGAGCATCAAAAATTACAAGTCAAAGCATTGGAAAGTATAAGTTAAAGCATCGTTTTTTGTCGAGTACCTATTTGGTTAATGGATTTAAACCCGATTAGGTATTTAAACCCGATTCGATATTTTTTTGCCCCCCTGACGAAAATCCTGGATCCGCCCCTGTTTAAACTAATATTATATTACATTTAATCTAATATTTTATTTTATACTAATATAATATTTAAAATAATATTATATTACATTTAATAATTAAATTAATATTATATTGTATTATATTTAAACTAATATTATATTACATTTAATCTAATATTATATTACATTTAATATAATATTTTATTTAATACTAATCTAATATTTGAAATAATATTATATTACATTTGATATAAACTAATATTATATTACATTTAATCTAACATTTTAATTAATACTAATCTAATATTTAAATTAATATTATATTACATTTAACATTTAACCTAATATTATATTATATTTAATATTTAAACTAATATTATATTATATTTAATATAATATTTTATTTAATACTAATCTAATATTTAAAATATATTATATTACATTTAATATTTAAATTAATATTATATTGTATTATATTTAATCTAACATATAAATTATTACTTTATTCATTCCCTCCAAACTCTATTCCAAATATGCAATCCAAACAACTTTTTCACTATTCCGAATAGCTTGAGTTAGCACTGTTCTTAAACAGTAGTTATTCTTATTTACTATTCTAAACAGTAGCTATTCTAGCTATTCTAGAGTTCATCCAAACGTACTCTAATAGTATTAATATATAGGTCCAACGGGCTGCCTGTGGGTTTCGGTTTAAGTCCAGACCTGACCTAGCCTGTTTTCAGGCCCAGCCTTACCTGGTCCATTACAGCGCCGGACCGACCGGGTATAAGACGGGCCGGGCAGGTATAACTGGGCCTCCGGACCAATTGGACTTTTTTGCAATCTCTAACCTTAGGTAACTAATTCTCTTTATCATTATCCTTGATTGTGTATCATTGCACCGATAGCAGGGATTTTGAATAGCATCAGTTCTCGTTCCCTTTTCTGGATCCGTCCTTGATTGTGTATCATTGCACGTAAAATTTGGAATCTAACATTAGAAGTGTGGTTAATATGATGCATTCATCATATTTATTAAAATAATGATATTTGTTTGTGTGCTATTATTTCTCAAATAATTTGGAATATTTTTTGTAAAAACTTAACAAAACTCAAGTAGTCCTTGAGCAACAATTATTTTTCACCATGCCCCTTAAATTTAAAAAAAATACTTAATTTGACCCTTAAAACTTTCAAATTTGTACCAAATAAAACCTTATCTTAATAATCTAAAAGAAATTACAGATTAATTATGTGGATACTAATTTTATCATTCACACCATTTTCCACTAATTTTAATTATGATACTGAAATTGATATATGTATCTTTATAAAATGATTAGAAAAGTGTATTTACATACAATTCTCATCTTGATATATAACAAGTGGATTTCCATCAAACTTTAATTGATGATGATATACTTGATTTGGTACAAGATAACAACTTTAGAACTATTATAATGGTTTTGAAATTTTGAGAATCAAATATAGAAAGAAAGAAAGAAAGAGATACTATAAAAAAATATTTATGTACGTAATTACTATGAGAAGGGAATAATGTACAACTCTAGAATAGCAACACCAGTGTTAATATGCAATTACATTAGCCACCGTCATATCGGATCTCGATTGAATCAGTACCAATAATATAAAGCTCAGATCGAAATTGATTTATCTAATTTTCAAATGATTCTATTCATCTAATTTAAAATTTAATTAGCCGTCGAATTCGCATCTATTGTTACACTTGTACCACATCGCATGAGTAATTAAGCTCATTAAATTGAATGTTTTATATCAGGTCACAATTAATTTTTGAAACTTGATTTTAATAATTTTTTTTTTTGAAGGTCGGTGAGCATAGCTCAACCGACGATTTCATTAATAAAAAGATTATTTACAAGGGATTTTAATAATTGTCGGTCTGTGTAAATTCTATGAGATAACTGTTGTCAAATAATACATGAATAATTTAGTAATTCTAAACCTAATAAACAAATAAGAGAGGAGAAGTCAAAAAGATAATTTTGAGGAATATATATTCAATCCCAGCGCCCCATTGCTTAAGCACCCTTTAACTATTTTTACGCAACTTAAAAAAAAAAAAATTTAATAAGCAGGGGTGTATTTTGTCATTATACAAAATTAAGCTGCATTATACAATATCTAGATATGTATTTTACTATTTTTTTAAGTCAAGTGTGTATTATAATATAGTCACTAGTATCGTACCCGTGTGTTGCGACGGGATTATATTATAAGAAAACAAAAAAAAAATCTCATAAAAAATGACATATTTTCATAAAAGAAAAATTAGATAAAATGGCAAATAACATTTCTAAATGACATATTAAATAGAGAGATGCCATTTGAAAAGATCTGTTTGTGCAGTATTGATAGACATGAGGTGTGTGAGTTGAGATAGGTGGTGCAGGAGTCAAGAGTTAGAGGGGTGCACCGTGCACGGCCGGCAACTGTAAATGACTCCTAACTCTATTATAAATATTTCCAAATAATTGCTTTATGAATCCGTGAGAACATTTTGATAACTATGTTTATGCTACACATTTCACCTCAACTCAACAAAATCTAAAAAAATGCCTCTAACACCTATAATCAGGAAAAAATAAAAAAAGTAAAATCTATTAGAACCTCAATTACCAGTATCATATCACCACCACTGATGAACAAGAACACCCCTCTGCTAAAGCGATTGAAACAAATCCAAACATTGGCCTAAGTATTTTTATACTTAGGTGACCTAACACCAGGGCAACACCTATGCCACATGTTGTAATGACACTCCAAAAACAACTCATCAATTAAAAAAAATGCACCAGTCTCAAACAGCCGTAGTATCAGCTGGTCAAACTCTGTCCCCTCCACATCCATTTTCATAACCACGTTGTCTTTCTCTGAAAATGACTGTTTTACCCAATTAGCAAAATCAAACCTGTTAAATGTGCACACCTCACAGTGAGTGGACCCGCTAGTGGGTCGAATTTGACCCATGCCACCTTCACCTTTCTCATCCTCCTTCTGGTCATGGTCACAGTTTATCTCAAAAGATAAAGTCTCCTTGTTATGTAGCAGAACCTAGTACCAGCAAAAATTGAATCCAGAAACCAACATTAAGAGTGTTTCTGTTTTAGCCTGAGATCAGTTGAAATGACTACTTGATGTATCTCATATTTGTATGCATCATCGATTGACAATTCAAGCTATGGTAATATTTGAATTCGAGAGAGAGACTTCTGGGACAAGGATGCTATTCAAATCCTTCAATTGGACAGAAATTAACCAAGCCATACCAATTTTGTAATTAGTGAAAATATAATCCAAATCCACCTTCAATCAAATGTCTTATCTCAGGCCAATTGTGATATACAAGAGAACCCAAAAATAGTTGCCTTAGGAGTTGGCTCGTCTTCAAATACGCCTTTTGCATGGTATTGATACCTGGAGAAGGAGACATTTATGATTAGTTGATTACTTGACACAAAGCTAGAAGTCTTAAGTTACAAATACGATGGGAATAATTTCATGCATGCTGAATTGCTGATACAGAACACGTACACCCAGTAACCACATTACTTATCTTTTAGGAGTGCCATGTATTTAATTTTTCAAACAATAGTTCCAAAATTGCCCTTCTTTGCTTACTCCTTCATATATGCAATTAATTACTTCATTAGTTAAAGCGTACCTTAATTTTTCAAACAATAGTTCCGTGTGTTTGTCCCTAAATCCAAATCATCACTAAGATCCGACCCGTTATCACAATCACCAACGTCCCATATCCGCTCGGTGAAGACGAATAGCAATTCCAGACAAGAGGCTGACGTGGCTAATAGTGATTGGTTAAGAATCATATTTAGGTTACTTTAGAGAATCCGGACCTTAGGTAACTAGTTCTCTCTATCATTATCCTCTCTCTCTCGGGCACTCACAAGTCACAACTTGCAGTTAGTTCACTCATGATTCCAACCCAAGAAGAAGCATCCTGATTCTAATCTTACAATGCTTCTTCTGGTACCAGTACCAGTACCAGTACCAGTACAATCACACTTTGCCTGTTCTCATCCTCTCTTCTTCTCTACCACTCAATTTATTATTAAGAGAAGAAACCATCTTCATCTCAAGCTCCTCCATGACAAATTTCCCTCTAAAATCAATTACACTTGCTCCCAATCTCAATTCCAGGTACCAACATTGCTCCCAATCCCATTGCTTAATTACACAACCAACACCAATCTTTTATTATTTTTATGAGTTTCTTTTTCAGGTCACTGCAATGGGGACCCACAATCATGGATTGGTAATTTGTGCCGACGATGAAGATGAAAATGAGGAAGAGGAAATGAGATGTTTGTCAGTGGATTTGTGTTTGACCCGAGAGCTGGGCCCTTGTCTCAGCATCAAAGAAGGCTATGCTAAATTAAAAGAAGCCATAAGCCAAAGCCAGAAACAACACCTCTTGACTGATACCAATACCAGTGGGAGTGGTGTCATCCATTACCGGGTACTGGTACCATCATCTGCTAAAGCCCTTGATTGGTTGTGCTCTCAGTCTCAGCATACACATTTACCTATTTACCCTCATTTCTATTTCTCCTCTGATCAACCACACAATTTCCTAAGACTCTCCAGTTTTGGTCATGCCATTTGCATCCATGGCTCTTGTGGCAAGCATAAAGGTTACCGTCTCTTGTCAAGGTCTCTCTCTCTCTCTCTCTCTCCAGATATTAAATCTTGCTTGAATTACTCATTACATTACTGGAAAACAAATATTTTCTCCCCAGATATCTTTCACCTGACGCACTAACACAGGCTTATGGTTTCACTGGCCTTAATATCTCCAAGGATATTTCATCACATGGAGAAGACCCAAATTCGTTTTATTTATTTATTCCTCAGGTAACGATTAATTAACAATTAAGAAACCGAGGCTTTTCTTTCTTCTTCATTTATTCGTTTTATTTATTTATCCTTATTCCAGTTTGGCCTCAATTAACTCCCAAAATACAAAACTCAAATTAAGTTTCAACTGTTCCCAATCTAACCCAAACTAGGCTCAAATTTACTCTTGCTTGTTCATTTTAACACAAAACAAGCTACATAATAAAGATATTTTGACCTTAAAACAGATAGAACTGAGAGAGCTTGATGGGTGCTCTGTGTTGGCTGCTACTCTAATTTGGGATGACTTATTTTCTTTGTCATTTGAGAGCGCAGTTTATTTCTTAGAGTCGTGTCTCGACCAGGTATACCTTTTACTCATGCTAGTTATTTTGTATCGTTTTGTTGTATTGTCTAGGTTGTGATGTTACATTTCTTAAGGGATGTTTAATATATGTGTTTTGAAATATCTAACAGATGGGGCATGATATTTCACAAACAAACTTTTATGAGAGAGAAAGATGGATGAGTTATAATTGTGCAAAACAAAATGTCTTACAGGGTGACATTTCACATCTGGTATGCAAATTTGCTGCTTTAGAAATGTCCATTTCCAAACAAGATTTATTTTGAGCTTCTCTAAATAGTTAAATTAAATGAATATTTGGATGTAGGTGTGCTTGGATGGTGTAGTTCTTGCTGGAATAGATAATACAAGAGATAAATGTATGCAAAAGGTATCTTCTTTACTTTGGTAAGTTTCTCAATACTTGGTATTTCTTGAATTTTATCTTTTGCATATTATCTCTCTTATTTTGCTTTATAAATGAGAGGGCAGTAAATGATAAGGTCAGTTAGTAATAATTCATTCTCTCTCTTATTTTTTTTCTCCTCAGAAGGAGCTGCTGACCTGTGATGAGTACTATGTTTGTATTTCACCAACCTGCACTTTCACTTTTAACATGGTAAAATTGTTTTAATCCCTTACCAGTTTATTCTTGTGTTACATGCATCGTTTTAAAACTGAAAATATAATTTTCATGATACTATTTATTTTTTCTTTCTTTCTTCTTATGCTAGTTTCACTATCTGAATCAAAGTGAATTCTCAATAAAAGAGTGTTCTAACATAAACATGGTATGGGCATCTCTTATAGTAGAGGAGCTTGTCAGGCTTGGTATCAATGTAATCTCTCTCTCTCTCTATAAATTCTACTGTATTATTATGAACTAGTCATGCACTGTACTTATTGGTATCGAACTCTACTAGACTGAATAATATCTTATTCTTTTTGCAATTTTGAAGTATTTTTGTATTGCACCTGGATCAAGGTCATCTCCACTAGCCATTAATGCAACTCGCCATCCCTTGGCAAACTGCATTTCGTGTTATGATGAGAGATCTCTCGCATTTCATGCACTGGGCTATGCACGCGGGTCCCAGAAGCCAGCTGTCGTCATCACATCGTCAGGAACTGCTGTCTCTAATCTCCTTCCTGCAGTAATACTCTTCTTTATGTTATTATCATTATTTTAGTTTTACCTGTTTATTAAACATGAGTAGTTTTTTTTAACACTTGCTATTAATATTTTTTACCTTAGAAGAACCATTTTTTTTAACCTATTATCATATTTGTTACATTTTGATGTTCATATTTGTTACATCACTTGTCATAGCTGTCATGATTGATTATTATAAATGAGTAACGTGTAGGTGGTGGAGGCAAGTCAGAATTTCGTACCAATTATAATACTAACTGCAGATCGACCGCCAGAGCTGCTTGAATGTGGGGCTAACCAGGCAATTGATCAGGTCTAAAATTATATCTAACACATTTATTTTCAACCTATTTGTTCAGTAAGGCACTGGGCTTGGTACTTTCATATTAGTGTTAGTTGCCCGTACTTTTAATTTTTAAGCATGAATTTTGGTCTGAAGAACCTTAATTTACCAATAATTAGCACGTTTGTACCAGAATGCATCAAACCAGTCACAAAATCTAATATGATGGTCTTGAATTTAACAAAATTTTATGAATTTCTTCTCAGTTCAACCATTTCGGAAAGTTTGTGAAGCAATTTTGGAATCTCTCTCCACCTACTGATGAAATCCCCGCAAGAACAGTACTAACCACCATCGACTCATCTGTTTACCTTTCAACCAACTCCCCTATGGGCCCCACACACATAAATTGTCATTTTCGGGAACCCCTTCACGACTCCGTGTTGACCTGGTCAACCCACTGTTTGACTGGCCTTGACCATTGGTTAAGTAACAAAAAACCCTATACCAAATACATAAATCCCCAAAACCTCTCCATTTGTACAAATTCGGATACCCTACTGGATGTCTTGGAAATAATAAAGGAGGCAAGCAAGGGTATTTTGGTAATTGGTAGGCTGGTTAGTGAGACTGACATATGGGCTGTGATACTCCTTGCAAGACAACTATCATGGCCAGTTGCGGCCGATGTGTTGTCAGGTTTAAGGGTTAGGAGGTCATTTTCGTCATATTCAGATATAGTTTTTATGGATTATATGGACCATGCCTTGCTTTCAGACACTTTCAAGGACTGGGTGAAACCAGAAGTAGTTTTACAGGTAGCTTTTTTATATATATTTTTTTTGGTCTCCTTTGTTCTTCGCTTTTGCCGGTAGCACGTTGTAAAGTTCATTTTTGTAAAACTGGATAAATCGAAACCTTAAAAATATTTACTTGATGACAGATTGGTGGCAGTCTGACTAGCAAAAGAATGAGCCAGTTTCTCGAATCATGTGCACCTTTCCCTTATATACTGGTTGACAGTCACCCATATCGACACGATCCTTCTCACATAGTTACTTATCGAATTCAGAGTTCTGTGTCTCGATTTGTGGCTATTATGAGTGAATTTCAATTTTCAAACAAGGTGAAAGAATGGAGCTGTCTATTGAAGGGAATCAATTCAGCGGTATGAGGCTGTATCTCAAGAGTTTTAATTTAATACCTCAAACTGTATCTCATCTCATCTTTTGTTTTCAGATTGAAACAGAGATCAGATTTCAAGTCCAGTCTGAAAGCGCATTGAGTGAGCCATATGTAGCTCATGTGATTAGTGAAGTAGTTGCTAGTGGGGCCCGTCCTGCATTGTTTGTTGGTAACAGCATGGTATTAAGGGACTTGGACATGTATGCCAAGGGCTCCATAACCTCTACTAGTGACAGCATTTATACCGCAGATTACTTGCAACAAGGTTTTCATGGTATTCCAGTTGCAGGAAATAGAGGTGCAAGTGGTATTGATGGTTTGCTCAGTACAGCTATTGGATTCTCAATTGGCTCCGAAAAGAGGGTACCTTATTTCTTGTCTTTGGTCATTGGGTTTTACTTCGCTTCAAATAATGTACTTTTAAACAAAATAATAGAAAGCTCTTGATGGTCAATTTTATTAATTTCAGGTATTTTGCATGGTTGGTGATGTGTCTTTTCTTCATGATACAAATGGATTATCACTCCTTAACCAATGGTAAAATTCACAATTCTTGATTCTGGGTCCTTATTTTTAATTGTTTTTTTCTGACTTTGTATAATGTTTTTTTAGCGTAAGGAGGAAGCCAATAACAGTAGTTGTGGTGAATAACCATGGCGGAGCCATTTTTAGTCTTCTACCTGTTGCAAAGAAAACCCGACCCGATATCTTGAACAAGTTTTTCTATACTTCCCATGATATCTCTCTCTCTCAGCTCTGTTCAGCACACAAGTAAGTCTCCTGTCTTTCTTGTAAACTGTGTTTTTTCATAAGAGCACTTTGTCTTGCTTTATGGTTACCAGAAAAATAATTTAGAGCGTTTATTTGTTTAACAAATATATTGCTTATATGTAAATTTGACAGTTTATTATGTTTATCTTCAAGAATAGAAGCTTTCAATAATTTCCCTTCTTTTTTTTCTTTTCAGAGTGAAACATGTATTGGTAAGGACAAAACAAGAACTTCAAATTGCTTTACAAAGATGCTTGTACGAATTGACTGACTCAATTGTAGAAATTGCAAGCTCCATTCCAGAAAACGCCGAGTTTCATCGGTCTCAACCCTACCCGTCCTTATATTACCAAAATTCTATTATCTTTGATGTTTTTATTTCTATGATTTTTTTTTTCTTATTTAAAGTTCTTCGTTTTCTGTATCTTTACGCAGTGTACTGAGGGACTCTGCTTCTGATGTAATAAACCAAGCAATGGAATGCATTTTGTGGGCCCCCCAATATGATAATGAAGAATACTACATGCCATTCTGTAGCATCCTGAAGGCAGAATATACATCATTTAGGTACTCATTTATTATCTTAATAAGTTAATTGTACCAAAAGCGAAACATGCGCATAGGCACAAACACAAGCACACAACTGAAAATGCTCTTCACTAATATTAGATGGTCCTTTCACAACTTTTACTTTACTTTGCTTTTTCTATTTTATGATATTATAGAATGAAACTATCTAAAACGCCAACTTCAGGAGAAACAAATGAAGATGAAAATTTATTAAGAGAGGGACTTATATTGAAAGTAACACTAGATGATGGCACTACAGGATTTGGTGAGGTTCGTTAAAATTTGCTGTTTTGTATGATATCTGTACCAGTAATCTATATGTTAAGTCTTGGCTATGGCACTGGTAAATAAAATAATGGTTTATTTAGATTATATCATTTGAAGTATCAACAAAAAGAAAGATAATTGAGGGACACAACTATCTTGTAACAATACTGGTAAGTCTTGGCACTGGCCATCATATTTTACTAAATGACTTTGATTTACCTATATTTTATTCTTCTTGTATATATGAAATTAATTAGTTTTTTCTTCTAAAATTTTGAATTATCTGAGCAGATCATGCCAATTGAAATACATGAAGAGAGTTTTTCAGATGCTGAATTGCAAGTTCGGTTTTTGATACAATTTATGAATGGATGTAAGATAGATGCATGTCTTCCTTTGTTGAATGGCTCTTTCTCACAATGGATTTGGAGAAATCTTGGTATACCGGTGAGTATAACGCTTATTCATGTTTCTAATATGTGCCTTTTTTTATCTGTACACATAACCTTTGAAATAACTTTCACTTGCCTGAAATTCATCAAATTATAAAAATAAAAATGTAGTAGTCAACACTGGTCAAATTCAGTAGCCATATATTTTTGGAGATTGGTATGTACTGGAATAATTCCAGTACAGGCTGTGAAGGACCAGTACTATAGCAGGACATTTTTTTAGTTTAGAAGAATACAACTATTAATTGGTAATTATAACAAAAATAGTGCTCATCTGTAATGTGTATGACAATATTTTTTTTTCTTTTTACTTTTTTTTCGAAATATTCTGACAGCCGTCTTCCATATTCCCAAGTGTGAGATGTGGGTTGGAGATGGCGATTTTAAATGCACTAGCTGCTCAACGGAAAAGTAACCTATCTGATCTTGTATTGGGAATTAGTAATAGACTAGAACTAAGAGAAGGTAATTCCAAGAATGAAAAGAGCATTGAGATTTGTGCACTTGTGGATTGTGAGGGTTCTCCATCTGAGGTGGCATATGTTGTTTCGGAGCTAGTAGAGGAAGGTTTCTCCACTGTAAAACTCAAGGTGCTAATTTATTTTCATTATTAGTATTGTCAGTGTCACCTTTTTTTTTTTTTTCTCTTTAAAGACCCTTCATGGTCCCTTGATTTTTTATTAGGATTTTCATAAATGGAACTTTAACTTTTCAGTGAACCCTGAATTATTATTTAAAGAAAATGAAAAACCCTCTTGTGTTTTGCCGGGAAACACAATAAGATTTCAAATTCCTTAATAGTACTAATTATATTTGAATAGAATTTTAAATTAATTAATAGTATTAGAAATATGAATGCAGGTAGCACGTGGGAGAACGCCTATTGAAGATGCCATGGTTATTCAGAAAATACGTGAGACAGTTGGATATAGCATAAATATACGTGTGGATGCAAATAGGAGGTGGAGCTATGCGGAGGCCATGCAATTTGCTTCTGCTGTAAAAGAGTGTAATTTACAATATGTCGAGGTATGCCCTAATTTTTCTTTTAGAATTTTTATCTCACATTTCCTTTTAATTAATTATTAATAATTGGTTGTCTAATTCCACCAAATTCAATGCCATATATGTCTGTGAAGTTCATTACAAAAGATATTAGTTAAATATACCAGTACATAGAGATGAAACTGGTAGATGTTAGTTTCATAAAAGACATTAATTGAAGTATTGAACATTAAACAAACATATAAACATGAAATGAGTTAACCTAATGTTCTTTGTACAATTTCAGGAACCTATACAAGCAGAAGAGAATATCATAAAATTTTGTGATGAAAGTGGCTTGCCTGTTGCACTAGATGAAACCCTAGATGCTATTAAAGGAGATTTTGTAAATCACCTCCAAAAATATGCACATCCCGGAATAGCGGCTATAGTAAGCATTTTTTTGTTTCAACTTTTCATTTGCTTGTTCTAATTCTAAAAAGTAACTTCATTGTTATTGGAAGTAGTAGTTTTGGATTGAATATACCAATACTCAGTAAATACCCTTCCTTGAGGACTTTAGTTAAAATTTCAAATTATATATGGTGTCAAGAATTTCTCAGTAAATACATGTAATTTGCATGCATGTATATAGGTTATCAAGCCAAGCCGAGTCGGTGGTTTTGAAAACACAGCACTGATTGCAAAATGGGCTTTCCTACACAACAAAATGGCAATTGTTAGTAGTGCATATGAAAGTAGCTTAAGTTTATCTATGTATGTTCAATTTTCATATTTTCTTCATATACAATATGAAAAGGTATGCAAAACAAGAAATAAACGTTTTCATGATGGATTTGCTCATGGGCTGGGTACATATAAATGGATCAAGGAAGATATAATAGATCAAGGGTTGATAAATAATGTGCTAAAAATTGGTGGAAAAATGAGGGCTTCAGTGAAAGATGCTCAAAATATAATTGAGAGGTTTTCTTGGGATTCCGAGAGATTATTATCGAGATTTTGCAAAAATGAAGAGATCGGGTGCTATTCTGTAAAAATTGATGAAGGTGGTTTGTCTTCCTGTTTTAGAGTTAAAGAAGCTGGCTTGCATACAAATGTAAGAAATTTTCTTATCCCTTCTTTTTATGAAGTCACTTAATTACTGTTATACTGTCATGATATATTCACTTAATTACTGTTATACCCTCATTAATTTAAGATCAGTTGGTCAGTAATGTATCCAAGTTGCAAAATGTTGTTCAACTGTACCTCAATTTAAGACCCAGTATCCTAATATGCAGCTGTCAAGTGAAGTTGGTACTGAAACCCAGTATTTTCTTAATAAATTGTTTACAAATATCCAAGTAATTAAGCACTGGGCATATGCAGAAAAACATAGTCATATTTCTCCATGGATTTCTCGGTACGAGTGAAGATTGGGCCCCCATAATGAAATCTCTCTCCAAGTATGCACACACAATTTCTTTAGACCTACCTGGGCACGGCAAATCACAGGTTCATGCAAAACAGGAATGCTCTATCTCAGTCGAAACAATTTCAGGGTTGTTACTAAAATTGATCAATGAAATCTCTACTGAAGGACAAAGGGTTGTTCTTGTTGGTTACTCAATGGGTGCAAGAATTGCATTGCACATGGCTCTAAACAGTGACAAGGTATCTCAATTTAAAAAAAAAGAAAAAGAAAGTGTTGACTTGCAACCTTTGAAATCCTTAAAATATCATATGCAGATCAAAGGAGCTGTTATAATATCAGGAAGCCCAGGGTTGAAACAAGAATCAAATAGAAAGATACGTCAGGCAATCGACAAATCAAGGGCTAAGTTACTTATATCACATGGTTTGCACAATTTTATAGAAACTTGGTATTCAACCAAGTTATGGTCAAGGTACCACTCAAGCTGGAGATTTGTAAAAATTAACTTAATATATATATCTTGGTGATTCTGAGTTGATGATGAGATAATTTATTAATTCCATTTAATTCCAGCCTAAGAGAGCACCCACATTTTGATAGAGTTCTGCAGAGTCGTACCCAGCATGACCATGTCGAATCTCTCGCAAAGGTTTTACACGATTCAAGTGTAGCAAAGCAAAGGTACTACACAACATTTGTTAAATAAATGTGCTATAGTGAAAGACACAATTATGAACTCTAAAAGTGATATAAGTTGTCTTCAGGAAACAAAATGGAGTGATAATTCCATATTTCGAGTAAGGCAAGTGTGCCCCTCAAAATATCGAGAATTTATAGCACTAGATGCGAGTGGTTCCCGAGGAGGTGTGGTGCTCGCGTGGAGCACCGCATACTCGTGTGTGACGAAATTTACTAAAACTTGGACTGCGAGTGCAATTCTTAGTTTTGGCAACTTAGAATTTTTTGTAACCGGAGCATATGCACCACAAGAAGACCGCAACAAAATTCTTTTTTTGCAGGATCTAAGCCAATTAAGTCTCCTCAATGATTTGCCTTGGATCATTGTCGGAGACTTTAACATGATACGTGCGCTAGATGAATCCACGGGGGGCGCGAGAAATATGGGCATCACAATGTAGTTCAACAATTTCATTGCAGACAAATGCCTAATTGATGTACCCCTACATGGCCGGTCATTTACATGGTCCAGCAGGCGACCCATCCCCACCTTCTCTCGATTAGATAGGGCCCTAATCTCGGCCCATTGGAACACAATGGGCTTGTCATACTCTCTGACGGACCTCCCGCAACCAGTATCTGATCACGTACCACTCTTGTTAGTTATCAAACCACACCGCACCCAACCCAAAAGACCCTTCAGACTTGAGCTATTTTGGCTTAAACACCGAGAGACACGGGAAATTGTGGCCACGGCATGGCACTCGGTCCAGAATAGGGGTAATATAGCAAAGGCTATCCAACTTAAAACATTTGCGGTTCAACGGGCCCTGAGAGACTGGGCGGAGAATAAGTTCAGCAACACTGAAACATACCTCGACCGTTCTAAGTGGGTTGTCAGGTAGTTGGATAGAGTTGAGGAGCATCGACGGCTAAACAGAGTAGAACTCCAATTACGAATATCACTCAAGGAGCATATATACCAATTGGCAGGAGAAAAGGAGCAAAAATGGAAACAAAGATCTAGATGCAGGTGGCTCCAGCTGGGCGACAAGAACACGGCATACTTCCATGCAGTAGCCAATGGTAGGAAAAACCATAACACTATCATGTCGCTCCAAAGAGAAGATGGCACGGTTATCCAACAAGAGCAAATGAAAGACACTATTACCCAGCATTTCAGGGATACCCTGAGTACTGTGCGAAATGACCGACCTCCGTTCGACCTGACGGGGAAAGTTGGGCCGAGGTTCGACCAACAGCTACGTCACCTGGATGACAGCATTACACGAAATGAAGTGCTCATGGCTCTGAATCAGATGCCTAAGCATAAGGCAAGTGGCCCGGATGGCCTTCCGGTCGAATTCTACCAAACTTTTTGGGACATCACAGGGGACGATATCATGCAACTCATAGAAGGATTGCAAGCAGGTGCAGCGGAGATCTCGTGCCTCAACAGAGCGGCCATTACACTGGTGCCTAAGAAGAAAGGGGCTCATACACTCACTGAGTACAGGTTGATTAGCGTCATCAACACGATTATCCGCCTAATTACAAAAGTTCTATCTAACATACTGCAATCGCAGCTGCAAAACATGGTGGCTACTACTCAAACGGCTTTCATAAAAGGACGCTCACTAATAGAATCCTTCCTGGTGGCAAGGGAACTATTAACTGCGCTGCACAAACACAGGACACCGGCAGTCCTGTATAAGGTCGACTTTGAAAAGGCTTTTGATATGGTAGACTGGTGCTTCCTCACGAATCTACTCATCGAAAAAGGCTTCCCACCGAGATGGCTTGGTATGGTACTGACGATCTTAAATTCGTCCTCTTCGACAGTCAAATTCAATGGTGAAACCACATGCTATATCAAGCATAAGAGAGGGCTGAGACAGGGAGACCCACTCTCACCACTACTCTTCATACTGGTTACCGATACCCTCACCTCGTTTATAACCAACTCCGCCCCGCTGAGACACATGCCAATTTACACGGACACCAGAGCCATCCAATATGCGGATGACACTTTAATCATCACCGAGGCACATCCGACAACACTCAAAGTAATCACTTCGGTATTACAAACATACGAGGCGCTTTCTGGGCTAAGAATTAATCGCTACAAGAGTAGTTTTGTCCCAGTCGGGGTACCAACTTCGGTCGTCTCGGCGATCCAACGAATATTGGGCAGCCCGACCTCCCAATTGCCAATGAAATACCTTGGCCTGCCGCTAACCCTCACAAAGCCCAATAAGACGCACTTTCAACCCATCATACTGGCGGTCCATGACAGAATTGCCAGCTGGAAGTCAAATCTCCTATCATATGGGGGCCGGTTAACCCTGGTCAAGTCAGTCTTATCAGCGATACCATTGCACTACGCACAGGCATTTAGATTGCCGAAATGCGTCATCAAACACCTGGATAGACTCAGGAGAAATTTCAGTGTAAGCCCATAAACTGCCTGGTTAACTAGGAAAGGATCTGTGCTTTAAAACAAGAAGGGGGCTTGGGTATAATTGATATATTGGATCAGAATGCAGCTCTGATGGTTAAGTGGTTATGGAAACTACGACACGAACCAAATGGGCTGTGGGCACAAACCCTTCTCCATCTGCATGGCATATCCCACCAATCCGATTTGGGACCACAGGGCTCCTACTTCCTGAAGTCTCTAAAAGAGTTTGACCCTTTCTTTGCCTGCTCAGTGCAGGAAAACCAACAGACGGGTCAGTTGTCCTGGAAATGGACGGAAGGCGAAACCTTCACCACAGCCTCGGCATATAAGATGTTACACCGAAAGGGGATCACATGTGCATTCCACAGAGTACTGTGGAAAATAAAAGTCCCGGTAAAGGTCAGAGTGTTCTGCTTGCTATTGTTGAATGATAAGCTTCTGACAAGGGAAGTGCTACTATCAAGAGGGTGCCAGGTGAGCCTTGAATGTGTCATGTGTATAGCTAATACGCTGGAATCCAGAGACCATTTATTTGGGCAATGCACTGCAGCATGTGCTTTTTGGTGGGGTCTTACGGCAACATTAAACATGGGAACCCCGAATACGAATACACCCATTGAGCAGATATGGTGGAGTCATCGGGCCTCGCTGCAGGGCTTGTCAAAAAAGAAATGGGATAGTGCGTGGGCAGCGGGGGTCTGGACATTGTGGAAGGAGAGAAACAGGAGGATATTCTCTCAGGAGCGCAGACAAGTGCACAGTTTAATAAATGAAGCTGCCCAGGAAGCTTTACAATGGCAAGCCAATTGCTAAGATGAGACGGGGGCGGGGTCGAAGGAGCATGATTGATCATTCCAGAGCATTTACGGGGTGGCTTAGTGTACTATTTACTAGTTGAGACGTGTAAACCCGATCTATAAACTTTGTAAATATTTTTTCTATCAATATATTACCAGCCGGCTTCTTGCCAGCTGACCTTCAAAAAAAAAAACATTTGTTAACATTGTCCTGCATTGATTTGTTATGCCATTTCTATTTCAAGGTTATGACTTGTATTACACTACCAGTATTTAAGTGAATGTGAACTGGTATATATTCAGGTCTCTTTGGGATGATTTGAAAGATTGCAAGAAGCCCCTTGTTTTCATAGCTGGTGAAAAGGATTCGAAATTCGTAAATATCTCTTACCAGATGCATACTGAAATTATGACCCATTCAAAAGATGAAATGGAGCGTTTGTGTGAGGTGTTTATCGTTCCAAACTGTGGCCATGCTGTACATTTTGAGAATCCTCTCCAATTAATACACGCAATTAGAAGCTTTTTAGCAAAATTGAATTGAATTGGATTGCAAATGGGTTCATGCACTTTGCAAAGAAAATAAGTTCATGTACTTTGAACCCATTAAATTAAATAAATAATGGAGAAGAGAGAGTTGAATCTCAAACCGGTTGATTTGAATTTTTTTTTTTTTTACTATGACAGACAGTATAAAGTATTGCTTTTGTTGTAATTTTCTTTTGAGTGAGGCTACGGTGCTATGCATAGCACGGATTGGGTCCGTGCTACGGCTCAAAATTTGATTTTTTTAAATTCTAACGGTCGATCCGAACCATTCAACATGATTATAAAATGAATATGTACTTGCAAATCAAATTTTATATTTTTTCAAACTTTTTTACTATTTTTTTAGATAGGTTGTTTTTGGATGGTTCAGAATGTTCAGATCAAGTGATTTTCGAAAAAATAGTAAAAAAATTCGAAAAAATGTAAAATTTGGTTTGCAAGTACATATTCATTTTATAATCATGTTAAACAGTTCGGATCGACTATTGAAATTTTGAAAAGTCAAATTTTAAACCGTAGCACGGACCCAAGTCCGTGCTATGCATAGCACCGTAGCCTCACTCTTTTCTTTTTATTCATTTATTTATTATAGTTAGGAGATACATTGAATTATTCGAGGTGGATTGTTTGTGTATCTTCGTGCTAGGACTTGATCTTATATTATATTATATTTTGCTAGAAAACTTACAGATTTATACGGACTGCCAAGTGGCCACTTCTCAAAAAGCATCCACTATTCCACCCACAAAAAGTAATCCTTAATGCTGTGGTTGACTGCCAAGTGGCCATTTTTTTTTTTTACCCTCTACTAAGGGCTTTCAACTCAAAAAATAAATAAATAAATAAAAGCACGCTGATATCTCCGTTTTAAAACTTGAGAGAAGATCATATTTTGTTTTTCGAATGTATGTGTTCCTACAGGTTTTGATACGTACAAGTTTGTTTATTTCATTTAATACTTGACAAAAGAGTAAGCCCCTTGCACATCTTTTATAAAAAAATTTAGATGGGTAGAAAATCGTATGATCTAAAAATTCTATATCATTCAAAGTAGTGATTTTTTATCTATTTAAAAAATGTCACATTGTTGAGAATCAGTTTTTAATTTAGTGATAATTAGTAAAGGTAATGTTCTCTGCGTTGGAGGTCGCAAGTTTGAAATTCAGATGGAGAAATTTCTTGTGGATATAATTAAATAGTTGAATGACTTCATCTCCAACCTTTATTTTAAAAAAAATGTTACACTGTTGTCGTGCCCCACTCATATCCCTACATCTTTATCTCCATTTTCAAAATACAAACACTCGATCCAAACAACTCAACATAATCTTCATATTAAAATATGTCTAGAGACCAACATTTATATTTTTTGAAATTTTTTACTATCTTCTTTTAGATAGTTAAAATAAAATTAGTGATATATAGTAGATACCAATCCACGTTATGCCTCACTCCTTAAAAATTAATCATATTCTGAAAGTATTATGTAGAGTAAAGACCAAGCCCTTCTCTTTATTTATTTATAAAGAGTAAAGACCAAGCCCTTCTCTTTCTAGCCACCTTAATTTCTCTTTCTCATTCCTTAAAAAGCAAAAGGAGGTACCTAAAACCTTTACCCATGTTTGATTGTGGACTAGAGGTGAACTAAAGGCTTTAGACCACTGTTATTCCACCAAACACGATTTAAATTGACTGGCCTAACATGGAATAGTTTTAAAATTAGTCCAGCCTAAACATGTCTAAATTAAACCACCTCGGAGGTGCTTAAAAATTTTCTTCAATTTTACACCATTGGGCCCACTGTCATTCACCTTCAGTCTTCAACCATTTCACCCCTCTCCTCATTAATTAGTAATAATATATTATTAGTATATAATTAGTATATTATTATTAAAAATGTACATGAGCAATTTGTATTAAAGAAACAAAATCCAGTCAGTCCATTATACATGAAATGAAACAGCTCCATATCATTTTCTCTACAACCATTGCACAATCAAATAAAAATGCAAACAACTATTTACCTTTAGCTAACATAACCTCTCTCTCTCTCTCTCTCTCTCTCTCTCTCTCTCTCTCTCTAATTAACCTGCCCTTGCACCAAATAACAAAGCAGGATATATGATCTCAACATAGCATTTTGAACATACGTATTGAATATATGATCTCACATGCAAGCAGCTGAATTTATTTCAAAAGGTGCAACAAAATAAATTAGATCTCCGGCCATCCACGGTGCTTCCTGTATCTCCTTCGGTCGGCCTTTGCCATTTTTATCGGACTGCTGTTCCACTCATTCTGCATTCTGCGCATTTATTTAGCATGCAAATTCAGCAAAATAACATCAAAACAACAATTAAAAAGCATACTGAAATTGGTATTTCAGGCATGATTAAGTCATTTTCATGCTTTGTAGCGCACATGATGCGGTATATATTTTCGTTGTTTTCTTACTGGTATCATGGTTGATAATTTTGCAGGAATAGACAGCAATATGCCCTTATAGTATAATATTATATTTACAAAGAAATAAAATTCTTACGTGGGGAAGGCAAAAGACCGAGCACTTGTTGTGCTACTATCAGAACGAATGGATAGGCTACCAGAATAAGCTATGCGTGCCGAGTTATCACCCGGTAATAACTTAATTTAGATTTGAGGAATTGGCCAAATATGTCAACTTAATGGAATGCACCTTTTATCGATGTTAATTTATAGTTGGGGTGTTATTTGCAAGGTTCTCAAAGAAATTGTGTCTCGCTTGCAATATGCAAAAAGTCGAGTGTTATTTGTTTGCAAGTATCTAAGAATAAGTCGGTTGTTTCTTGCACTTATGAAAATTAATGTTCAGTATTATTCACAACAATTCCTTGTACTTTATGAGGCAACTCTCTCTTTTATTATGGCAGGATAACAGTGGAGTATCAAATGCTGCCCTTTGATCCCTTTATTGGTAGCATCCAAGGAAAGATCGGCCGTTCTAGACTGGAATTGGCCGATTCGGAACGGAATCGGGTGGTACCGATCTGATTTCTGACCGAGTTACGCGCTAGACAATTTTTTCGTCCAATTTCGACCGAAATGATCTGATTCCAGTCAAATTTCAGCTGAAACGGCCCCATTCCAATTAAATTTCAGCCGATACGGCTGTTTTCCGGAAAGCAATGATTAAACTCAGTCATGGATCAAGCCTAATAGCCTCCTTTGATTTTCTTAAAAGCACTAATTAAACTCACTCCATTTGCATGCTAAGGAATACCACCTTTAATTAGAACTAAACTTCTTTGTTGCCAAACAAACGATTGAAAAACTATGTCACCTTTTGAGAAAAAAATGTTATTACATATTGATCAGTCGCAACATTAGTGCGTAAGGGCCTTACCAGTATATATTAGATAATTGCTTCAAAATAAATAAAATTAACAAAATCAGTTTGAACAACAATAACAAATTTATTCCTTTTATTACTATTATTTTTATATATCATATTTTTCTTTGTTTTATAACCCAGTAAACCGTTTAGTGGTTTTTAAAAATCATAAACAAGTCCTTATAGTCTTAAATAAGTTCAAATTAAGTCTAAATCCAAACCTCAAATAAAAGTGAGTACAAAACAAGTCTGCCAAAAATATTCAAGTTTCCGATCTGATTCTGCCGATTCCAACCGATTCACCCGATTCCGATTCACCGGTCAAATGACCGATTCCGATTCCAATTCCGGTTTTTCCTTCTATGTTACAAATTACAACACATACATATATACATATACACATATAAACAAATGAGTTACGCCTATCCCTTTTTAGTACTGCATCTTCCCCATTGTAAGTATGAGACATCCTGAAATTTTAAGTGCTTGCATTGTGATAGCATGTTTTTATTCTGCAACGCTTTTTCCCAGAGCATGCAGGGTGCCTTAATTGTCAATATATATATATATATATATATATATATATATATATATATATATATATATATATATTATTTATTTACAAAAATTGATAAGTTATTCTCTATCTTGTAATTAACGGCAATAACTTGTTTCAATGTTTCCAATCAAGATCAACCACAACTGGAAGTCTGGAACGATACAAGTTCAACACACTGTTAACTGCTAATTAAGACATACTTCATTCTCTCAACAGAAAAAGTTAACAAATCAAAAGTGCAAAAAGAAAACAAAAAGAAGCAAAAAAAAAAAAAACAGAGAAGGCAAATGCAAAGACAAGTTTCTAAGTTGACATGCATTAAGGATCAACGTAGCAGTTATGATTTCCAAGCACCGGCACTTGGTCCATGAACCCCTTGCGAGCACCAATAAGCATATCGCACCTCACATAAAGTGGGACCCACCTTCCATAAAACGGCCCTGACTGAAATTTAATCCTCCCCTGCACCACTAACCGCAACCCAATGAGGCCATACGTCTCATCAGTCATCAACCCCTCCATCACATCATACGACACAGGAATGGCTGCACCACCACCAACCACAGGCGACAAAGCTAGGGAGCTGCGGGGCTTTTGTGTCAGTGCTGGTAGCTGAGTTGAATATGTAATCGCCTGGTTGCGGTATGACAGAAAGACTGAAAGACAATCATAATTGATTGATGAATGTTTGTTAGGGTTTCGGATGAGTATGGTGACTTGTGCTGATGTGGAGACGCAGGTAAATGGTGAACTGGAGTTGGAGAGAGAGAGTATGGCAAATGAGGTGACTGAGAAACGGGCATGTGTTGGGCGGTAAACAAGGTAGAGTATCAAAGCAATGATGCCTAAAAGGACAAAAAATGCAACTAGAGCAATGCATAGCCGACCAGTACCAGAAGATGTCTTTGCAGGAGATTGGCGGTTTGGGCGAGGTAATGGCTTTGGATCAGGGTGGTAATGTGTGGCATCTTGGTGGTATGGTTTCGGATCACGATGCCCTTGGTGGTATGGTTTAGGATCATGATGCCTCTTTGGTGGAGAGGAACAGTGACATATTTGCAATTGCTCAGGACAATCAGCCATGGGATAGAGAGACAGAGAGACCGAGAGAGAGAAAGAGAGAGAGAGAGAGAGGAACAGGGTCTGAACTGAAACAAGCTTCCAGGCTTAAGTTTTATAGAGCTTATGGACTATGTGAGGTAGGCAGGTGGCTACTCAAAATGTTCTGATTCTTTCAAGAGAATCGATACATGATTGCTGTAAGCTTTATGTAATTCCTCTAAAGAGTGATCAAAAGCAAATTAATGGAAAGCAGAACTTTAACATTATTTCAAAGGAGCAGGAAGCATATATGCTCTTAGGGCTTTCGCTTTATTGAGAGAATATTTTGTCCAAGCTTCCTCTGTTTCCATTATATTATATTCTCTTGTCAATAAGCTTCTGCCATACTCTTCTTCTTATCATGTACTTCTGGTAATAGCACCAATAAAAATAGGCAATATATTAATAGTCCATGACCAACCTACAGAGTAATGCACCCGAACGAGAATAAAACTCACGGGTTCAAGACTTCACTATTTAGCTCAAGTGCTCATTATAATCAAAGGCCGGTAACACAAAAATTTGTTCCTTATTTATGCCGTAATCTGCCCATTTAAAAGCCTTCATATAATCTCCACTTAATTTATTAAAAGAAACCTTCTAGATTTTTCCCAAGTCAACCTGACTAGTACAACTCATGCCAAAGAAATAGGATGCCAAAATTTAAGAATACAAAAAACCATTCATTTGACAAAATTTTGAATTATTTTGAAATTTTGGCTGTGAGTTCGCGTACAAGTTTTGCAGCGACCATAGCGGTCATGCCATCAACCGTGTCACGTTGGGGGTTGAACTCAACCACATCAGCTGCAACAACATCAGCTTGTAAGTTGTGCAGTATGTTTAGCACATCACGAAATGAGAGGCCACCTGGTTCAATGTGTGATACACCTGGTGCAAAAGCCGGGTCTAGGCAGTCTACATCAACCGATATATACACACCCTTCGCGCCTTCTCCTAATTTCTGTCCACACACAGACATTAATCATGAACAAGAGCACCCCAACGAAATTCCAATTCCAATGTACATAACATCTAATTGCTAAGTCAAAGCCAAAAAAATATATAGTGAGAGAGAATCGAGAGAAAATACGAGATTTTCAAGCATTTCGCGGTCTTTCGAGAAAGTGCGCATTTCGTACTGCTCCACGCCAAACCTTTTCCCTTGTTCACGCCCTTCTTTTGTTATTGACCTTAGTCCTACCTGGAATTCAAAATATACATTATAAAAAGCATTGTTGAATACGCAAGTGAAAAATAACATATAGAAGTAATAAGTAGGCTTTTAATTGCTTTATTTTTCACATTACAAAAGTACCATGGGTCTCAATCCCATCTTGAACTAATGGTATAGAAATAGGTTGACAATCCTTGACCCGAACCGACCCAAGTAAGACTGACACCATGCTTAGTGAGTCGGATTAGGTTGGGTCCAGATCCAGCATTTATTGACACACTGCAGGTCAGGTCAAGAATGAGGGGAATTTTTTATTCATAGAAATTATTATTAAATAATAAATGAAAATAGAAAGAGTACCTTCATTTTTTATGTTATAGAAGGATCAAAAAAAAATTCCTGATCCAAACTTTGGAACCGAAATTTTTTCTCGGATCCAAAGTGTTTTATTCTATTTCAGAAAATATTCCAGCATTCTTTCTGTTTCAAAAAATAACTCAGCCACCATCTTAGAAGAAAAAACACACACTTTGGATCCGAAAAAAAAATTCGGTTCCAAAGTTTGAATCTGAAATTTTTTTTCAGATCCATCTATGGAATAAAAAAAAGTTAGGTACTCTTTCTGTTTTCATTTATTATTTAATAATAATTTCTATAAATAAAAAATTCCCAAGAATGAATTAAACAAGTTGTGATCTAATCCATCTACTGTTTCTTGTATCTTTCTTTATAGCATGCGTTTGGAATGTACAGATTCGGATAAATATTCAAGAAATAAACAAGAGTGCAACACTTGGATTCAAACCCACAAGCTCCCCATTCTTAAAACAAGCATCTTACCACCTCATCTATTGAATATTTTGTGCCAACAATTATAAATAAATTTAAAAATCTCTTATAACTTATAAGAAATGGGTAGGATACTGGTCAGGTCATGCTAACCTGCTGGCAAGTCATGTCCAAGTGTGGGTTTATAGTCATAATATACTTTTAACCCTACTTGATCAAACCCAATATATTGCCACCACTATATAATACTGATTTCTGAAAACTTGAGCAAAAGAGAAACCATTTAACAAAAATTGCCTCGAGGAGCTGTGGGTTGGGTCATCTTGACCTGCTGGTGGGTGAAGTCTATCCCAATACTATTGGCACTAGCCAGACCCATCCTAATCTATCGCCACCCTATCTAATAAATTCCACTATCCAGAAACTTGATAAGAGAAACTATTAAACAAAACTCACCTGGAGGAGCCGTCTTGCATAGCCTCCTTCCATTATACGAGCAAAAGAGGAGGCATGTGAGTACTTATTTCCTTCAAATGCATCATAAATGTCAGGATGCGCATCCAAATGAAGTATGTCCACAGGACCGCCGAGCTTTTCTGAGACAGCTCTGACAACTGGGTATGAAATTGAGTGATCCCCTCCCAACACCAGTGGTCTAAGAGGTTCCTGCAGAAATAACTCCAACAATGTTGGTTTTTATGAACAATACGCAAGGTTTTTCAGTACCATACAACAACAGGTACCAGGTACGCAATTCATGAATAGTAAAATAGAAAATGCTGATTTCATGCATGAAGCTTGAAAAATAAAAATATCACGAGTACCCTCACAACATCATAAATATATAGTGTGCCCTTTAGTAACATAGTAACATACAAAACGTCGATCAATATGCAAAGTTTTACAATACCACGAAACAACAGGTACCAGGTATGCGATTCATGAACAGTAAAGTAGAAAATGCCGATTTCATGCATGAAGCTTGAAAAATGAAAATATCACGAGTACCTCCACAACATCAGAAATATATAGCGTGCCCTTTTAGTAACATAATAACATACAAAATGTCACAGATGACCATCATCTACTAAATTCTTCAGAATTTTGGAAAAGAATTTTTTTTTCCCAATTGATGAAAATATATAATCTCCACAAGTAAATGGGAACAGGTGTGGCCATTAACATTGAAATTTTTTGTTGAGGTACGCTTGATATTCTTAAAACTGCATAAAGGCATTCATGACACTTCCCTATGTATTGGCCAATGGAATAATCTGACATTTTGCACAATTTAACCAATAGGCAATTACCTCTTCCATAACAATCTTTACAGACTCACTGACAATATTCATTAGCCGGTCATCGTCTATGCCACAATCACGTATCTCTTGTATTGGCACGTCCCCTACATCTGTCAGCACACGTGGGTCGTTCAGCTCCTTCCCTGTACATTATAAAAGCACCAATAAATCAGGTCAAGCAGTTCCTTCCACTTTCATGTATTTGTGTTATCTGCAGTCTAAATAAATGACTCCTCAATTTTTCCATACTGCAATAAAACTGGTCATGCCTAGCTTGTCATGCAGTATCTTTGGGTTATATGGTTTCAAATCTGATTGAAATGGTATTTGCACGAGGTCTGTTATGACATGTTGGCACTCTACGCTGGTATAATCAGGTAAATACCAAGACAAATTAGCCAAATTCAAAGTTTCTTGATTAAAAATGGAAATTTAGTAAGAGATACCTTCTTCTGTGGAAGAATTAGTGCTGCCACACCAAATAGCCTCTCTAATACGAGGAGGTGCAAAAGCGGGACCTTGAAGAAAAGACGAATTGTGCCCCAAAGGAACTCCTAGGAGTGATGCTGAGGCTTTCGCACCACCTAGTGCCCTTAGTAGTTCTCCCTGTTTGGACATAAAACATGATTAAGTTTCACCAGCTACCAGATTTTAACAGAACAATACTGGTACCAGCTATAAAGCAATACAGTATTCGCAAATGTTGAGCTGGTAACAAGCATTTATATCACGAAACAAATTTGCTTTCTATTTGTTGGATATTTAGTTACCTGACTAGCTAGAAAATTGATGGATTTAGACTCCTATAATAAAACATCTATGCACCAAAATATTAACCGCGAGAAGAGCAAACCATAATTAGAAAAAATTGAAACCTTCAGCTTGGCACGCTCGCGGATAAGTGTAAGAGAGGCATCGATTACACGATTTTGACCTTTCTCGATTAAAGAGGCGGGGATACTAGCCGCACTCAGTTTTCTTACGTGGTGAATCCACCTTGTCCCGTGACTCATCCCTCTTTAATCCCTGAATCAATCCTTGTCAATACAAAGTGAGAAAGAAAAATCCAAGATAGCCTACAAAGAAATTAAAGTGCAGATCGATCAAAGGTAGGAGTGTTCAAATGGTCGGTTCGGTTGAAACCGAACTAAAATAGTCAAACCAAACTTTTTTTGGTTTTCAAAAATAGAACCGAACCGAACCGGTTATCAACCGATTAAGATCCAAACCGAATAAACCGAATTAAATTTCGATTTATTTGGTTCAAACCGAAGTAAAGCCAACCAAAAACTTTGTAATTAGCAAATTTTGAACATTTGACAGCAATTGAAAGCACACAAACAAGAAATCCAAACAAAAAAATGAACAACTCCTCATTGAACCACTCCAAAATTGATCGACTTAAGCAACAAATCCAACACCAAAATGGAATTAGAATTGGATGTAATGCTAGGTCACTCAACATTCCAGTTCAGACATGATAACCATGCTAGATGCTCAGTAAATTTAAAACCCAGCACTCAAGATGCTCAGTAACAGTAACATAATATAATGATAGCCATGCATCCCAAAACAGATTGCCGGTACTGAACCAGTTAGGCACCTACTAATATTGCTCCCTGAAGTTAAAAAGAACCAAAAAAACCTTTATTCATTAACAAAAATTAAAGTTTGACAGCAGTAATGATAAATGGATGCTAGTTGTAATGGTACCAGTAAACATTTATGGTTTCTGTTTTTAATGGAAATCAGTGGGCAATAAGGGCTGCTAATATCGTCTATTCCATGGTTTGTTGAAGAATAACATCGGAGAAGAGACACCTACCAATGTGCAGTGAGTGAAAAGGAGCAGCGGCTGAGAGATGCAGCAGAGGCGGAGCGACGGAGGAGATGTGGCGCGACGGAGAAGAGGTGGTGCCGGCGAGAGAGAGGCGGACTGAGAGAAACACTGGCGGCGAAGGGGGAAAGAGAGAGAGATCGGACTAGGTGTCTGATGAGAAAAATGCAAAATCAAAGAACACTCGGATAAAAATATCCTGTAAAGAAAAAAGATGAGAAAAAAATAGAACCCTCGACCTAAAAACGCCAACTAAAATAGTAAACAAAAACAAACAAAAAGATGAGAAAAAAATAATAACTAAAGGAGATGAGCATGCATACCGAGAACGAGAAATTCGACAGAATCAACAACGAAAGGAAGAGAGAGGGAGAGACGGCGGCACCATGTGTCCCAAAATAACACAAATGGTAATATATAGATACCTTAATTAGCGTACCGTTTGAGTTTAGCTTCTGACCGTTCGATCAAAATCCAGGCCAATCCGGTCCACGCCTGGAATTCTTTAATATTCGTGAGGATTCTGATACGACGGTCCATATCATATATAAACTCCAATGATGCCTATATGTTTTCGCAAGGCCCCTAGTCAGAATTTGTGCTCAATCTCTACCTCTTCTTTTTAACAGCCCAACTGTTTGGTAAAGTCGATCCGTTCACCTAAAGTAACCCAAATTTTGAGTTTGGATCTGAACCGCCCGATCCGGTCCACCTCGGTCCGGATTCTGATCGGACGGTCCCGATGAAGAATCATATTTAGGTTACTTTAGAGAATTTGTTTTGTTTGAAATCTGTCTAGAATTATTCTCTCTCTTTTTTTTTTGGTTCCAATATCCTGCTTTGTTATTTGGTGCAAGGGCAGGTTAGAGAGAGAGAGAGAGAGAGAGAGGTTATGTTAGCTAAAGGTAAATAGTTGTTTTGCATTTTTATTTGATTGTGCAAGGGTTGTAGAGAAAATGATATGGAGCTGTTTCATTTCATGTATAATGGACTGACTGGATTTTGTTTGTTTAATACAAATTGCTCATGTACATTCAAATTAATGAGATTCCTTTAGTTCAAATGGGCCTGATTTATTGGGCCCAAAATCAAATTAAATGGACTAAATAAATCCAGCCCACTTGCAATACGATGAAGCATAACTAATTCCACTAGCTATCCATCCAAACCACATTTACTTGCATGAAAAATAAAAATGGAACTTGTTAGATCCACTAGCTAGAAGTCTAGAACTAAAGAAACTTTCAACATTATTTACAAAATATTGTAGGATGAGAGAGCAAGAGAGGTCTAACAGTAACTAAATTCGGGATCAAAAATTCAAAACTAGGGTTTGGGTTATTGATGAGTGTTCTCTAATTAATTGTGAATTGGCCGTCCGCGTTGTCCGCTCAGTTTGTAGTCCTTGTTGATCAGAGTGCTCATGTGTGAGCACGAAGATACACAAACAATCCACATCGAATAATTCAATGTATCTCCTAACTATAATAAATAAATGAATAAAAAGAAAATTACAACAAAAGAAATACTTTATACTCTGTCATAGTAAAAAAAAAAATTCAAATCAACCGGTTTGAGATTCAACTCTCTCTTCTACATTATTTATTTAATTTAATGGGTTCAAAGTACATGAACTTATTTTCTTTGCAAAGTGCATGAACCCATTTGCAATCCAATTCAATTCAATTTTGCTAAAAAGCTTCTAATTGCGTGTATTAATTGGAGAGGATTCTCAAAATGTACAGCATGGCCACAGTTTGGAACGATAAACACCTCACACAAACGCTCCATTTCATCTTTTGAATGGGTCATAATTTCAGTATGCATCTGGTAAGAGATATTTACGAATTTCGAATCCTTTTCACCAGCTATGAAAACAAGGGGCTTCTTGCAATCTTTCAAATCATCCCAAAGAGACCTGAATATATACCAGTTCACATTCACTTAAATACTGGTAGTGTAATACAAGTCATAACCTTGAAATAGAAATGGCATAACAAATCAATGCAGGACAATGTTAACAAATGTTGTGTAGTACCTTTGCTTTGCTACACTTGAATCGTGTAAAACCTTTGCCAGAGATTCGACATGGTCATGCTGGGTACGACTCTGGAGAACTCTATCAAAATGTGGGTGCTCTCTTAGGCTGGAATTAAATGGAATTAATAAATTATCTCATCATCAACTCAGAATCACCAAGATATATATATTAAGTTAATTTTTACAAATCTCCAGCTTGAGTGGTACCTTGACCATAACTTGGTTGAATACCAAGTTTCTATAAAATTGTGCAAACCATGTGATATAAGTAACTTAGCCCTTGATTTGTCGATTGCCTGACGTATCTTTCTATTTGATTCTTGTTTCAACCCTGGGCTTCCTGATATTATAACAGCTCCTTTGATCTGCATATGATATTTTAAGGATTTCAAAGGTTGCAAGTCAACACTTTCTTTTTCTTTTTTTTTAAATTGAGATACCTTGTCACTGTTTAGAGCCATGTGCAATGCAATTCTTGCACCCATTGAGTAACCAACAAGAACAACCCTTTGTCCTTCAGTAGAGATTTCATTGATCAATTTTAGTAACAACCCTGAAATTGTTTCGACTGAGATAGAGCATTCCTGTTTTGCATGAACCTGTGATTTGCCGTGCCCAGGTAGGTCTAAAGAAATTGTGTGTGCATACTTGGAGAGAGATTTCATTATGGGGGCCCAATCTTCACTCGTACCGAGAAATCCATGGAGAAATATGACTATGTTTTTCTGCATATGCCCAGTGCTTAATTACTTGGATATTTGTAAACAATTTATTAAGAAAATACTGGGTTTCAGTACCAACTTCACTTGACAGCTGCATATTAGGATACTGGGTCTTAAATTGAGGTACAGTTGAACAACATTTTGCAACTTGGATACATTACTGACCAACTGATCTTAAATTAATGAGGGTATAACAGTAATTAAGTGAATATATCATGACAGTATAACAGTAATTAAGTGACTTCATAAAAAGAAGGGATAAGAAAATTTCTTACATTTGTATGCAAGCCAGCTTCTTTAACTCTAAAACAGGAAGACAAACCACCTTCATCAATTTTTACAGAATAGCACCCGATCTCTTCATTTTTGCAAAATCTCGATAATAATCTCTCGGAATCCCAAGAAAACCTCTCAATTATATTTTGAGCATCTTTCACTGAAGCCCTCATTTTTCCACCAATTTTTAGCACATTATTTATCAACCCTTGATCTATTATATCTTCCTTGATCCATTTATATGTACCCAGCCCATGAGCAAATCCATCATGAAAACGTTTGTTTCTTGTTTTGCATACATTTTCATATTGTATATGAAGAAAATATGAAAATTGAACATACATAGATAAACTTAAGCTACTTTCATATGCACTGCTAACAATTGCCATTTTGTTGTGTAGGAAAGCCCACTTTGCAATCAGTGCTGTGTTTTCAAAACCACCGACTCGGCTTGGCTTGATAACCTATATACATGCATGCAAATTACATGTATTTACTGAGTAATTCTTGACACCATATATAATTTGAAATTTTAACTAAAGTCCTCAAGGAAGGGTATTTACTGAGTATTGGTATATTCAACCCAAAACTACTACCAATAACAATGAAGTTACTTTTTAGAATTAGAACAAGGAAATGAAAAGTTGAAACAAAAAAATGCTTACTATAGCTGCTATTCCGGGATGTGCATATTTTTGGAGGTGATTTACAAAATCTCCTTTAATACCATCTAGGGTTTCATCTAGTGCAACAGGCAAGCCACTTTCATCACAAAATTTTATGATATTCTCTTCTGCTTTTATAGGCTCCTGAAATTGTACAAAGAACATTAGGTTAACTCATTTCATGTTTATATGTTTGTTTAATGTTCAATACTTCAATTAATGTCTTTTATGAAACTAATATCTACCAGTTTCATCTCTATGTACTGGTATATTTAACTAATATCTTTTGTAATGAACTTCACAGACATATATGGCATTGAATTTGGTGGAATTAGACAACCAATTATTAATAATTAATTAAAAGGAAATGTGAGATAAAAATTCTAAAAGAAAAATTAGGGCATACCTCGACATATTGTAAATTACACTCTTTTACAGCAGAAGCAAATTGCATGGCCTCCGCATAGCTCCACCTCCTATTTGCATCCACACGTATATTTATGCTATATCCAACTGTCTCACGTATTTTCTGAATAACCATGGCATCTTCAATAGGCGTTCTCCCACGTGCTACCTGCATTCATATTTCTAATACTATTAATTAATTTAAAATTCTATTAAAATATAATTAGTACTATTAAGGAATTTGAAATCTTATTGTGTTTCCCGGCAAAACACAAGAGGGTTTTTCATTTTCTTTAAATAATAATTCAGGGTTCACTGAAAAGTTAAAGTTCCATTTATGAAAATCCTAATAAAAAATCAAGGGACCATGAAGGGTCTTTAAAGAGAAAAAAAAAAAAAAGGTGACACTGACAATACTAATAATGAAAATAAATTAGCACCTTGAGTTTTACAGTGGAGAAACCTTCCTCTACTAGCTCCGAAACAACATATGCCACCTCAGATGGAGAACCCTCACAATCCACAAGTGCACAAATCTCAATGCTCTTTTCATTCTTGGAATTACCTTCTCTTAGTTCTAGTCTATTACTAATTCCCAATACAAGATCAGATAGGTTACTTTTCCGTTGAGCAGCTAGTGCATTTAAAATCGCCATCTCCAACCCACATCTCACACTTGGGAATATGGAAGACGGCTGTCAGAATATTTCGAAAAAAAAGTAAAAAGAAAAAAAAATATTGTCATACACATTACAGATGAGCACTATTTTTGTTATAATTACCAATTAATAGTTGTATTCTTCTAAACTAAAAAAATGTCCTGCTATAGTACTGGTCCTTCACAGCCTGTACTGGAATTATTCCAGTACATACCAATCTCCAAAAATATATGGCTACTGAATTTGACCAGTGTTGACTACTACATTTTTATTTTTATAATTTGATGAATTTCAGGCAAGTGAAAGTTATTTCAAAGGTTATGTGTACAGATAAAGAAAGGCACATATTAGAAACATGAATAAGCGTTATACTCACCGGTATACCAAGATTTCTCCAAATCCATTGTGAGAAAGAGCCATTCAACAAAGGAAGACATGCATCTATCTTACATCCATTCATAAATTGTATCAAAAACCGAACTTGCAATTCAGCATCTGAAAAACTATCTTCATGTATTTCAATTGGCATGATCTGCTCAGATAATTCAAAATTTTAGAGGAAAAAACTAATTAATTTCATATATACAAGAAGAATAAAATATAGGTAAATGAAAGTCATTTAGTAAAATTTGATGGCCAGTGCCAAGACTTACCAGTATTGTTACAAGATAGTTGTGTCCCTCAATTATCTTTCTTTTTGTTGATACTTCAAATGATATAATCTAAAAAAACCATTATTTTATTTACCAGTGCCATAGCCAAGACTTAACATATAGATTACTGGTACAGATATCATTACAAAACAGCAAATTTTAACGAACCTCACCAAATCCTGTAGTGCCATCATCTAGTGTTACTTTCAATATAAGTCCCTCTCTTAATAAATTTTCATCTTCATTTGTTTCTCCTGAAGTTGGCGTTGTAGATAGTTTCATTCTATAATATCATAAAATAGAAAAAGCAAAGTAAAGCAAAAGTTGTGAAAGGACCATCTAATATTGGTGCAGAGCATTTTCAGTTGTGTGCTTGTGTTTGTGCCTATGCGCATGTTTCGCTTTTGGTACAATTAACTTATTAAGATAATAAATGAGTACCTAAATGATGTATATTCTGCCTTTAGGATGCTACAGAATGGCATGTAGTATTCTTCATTATCATATTGGGGGGCCCACAAAATGCATTCCATTGCTTGGTTTATTACATCAGAAGCAGAGTCCCTCAGTACACTGCGTAAAGATACAGAAAACGAAGAATTTTAAATAAGAAAAAAAAATCATAGAAATAAAAACATCAAAGATAATAGAATTTTGGTAATATAAGGACGGGTAGGGTTGAGACCGATGAAACTCGGCGTTTTCTGGAATGGAGCTTTCAATTTCTACAATTGAGTCAGTCAATTCGTACAAGCATCTTTGTAAAGCAATTTGAAGTTCTTGTTTTGTCCTTACCAATACATGTTTCACTCTGAAAAGAAAAAAAAGAAGGGAAATTATTGAAAGCTTCTATTCTTGAAGATAAACATAATAAACTGTCAAATTTACATATAAGCAATATATTTGTTAAACAAATAAACGCTCTAAATTATTTTTCTGGTAACCATAAAGCAAGACAAAGTGCTCTTATGAAAAAACACAGTTTACAAGAAAGACAGGAGACTTACTTGTGTGCTGAACAGAGCTGAGAGAGAGAGATATCATGGGAAGTATAGAAAAACTTGTTCAAGATATCGGGTCGGGTTTTCTTTGCAACAGGTAGAAGACTAAAAATGGCTCCGCCATGGTTATTCACCACAACTACTGTTATTGGCTTCCTCCTTACGCTAAAAAAACATTATACAAAGTCAGAAAAAAACAATTAAAAATAAGGACCCAGAATCAAGAATTGTGAATTTTACCATTGGTTAAGGAGTGATAATCCATTTGTATCATGAAGAAAAGACACATCACCAACCATGCAAAATACCTGAAATTAATAAAATTGACCATCAAGAGCTTTCTATTATTTTGTTTAAAAGTACATTATTTGAAGCGAAGTAAAACCCAATGACCAAAGACAAGAAATAAGGTACCCTCTTTTCGGAGCCAATTGAGAATCCAATAGCTGTACTGAGCAAACCATCAATACCACTTGCACCTCTATTTCCTGCAACTGGAATACCATGAAAACCTTGTTGCAAGTAATCTGCGGTATAAATGCTGTCACTAGTAGAGGTTATGGAGCCCTTGGCATACATGTCCAAGTCCCTTAATACCATGCTGTTACCAACAAACAATGCAGGACGGGCCCTACTAACAACTACTTCACTAATCACATGAGCTACATATGGCTCAGTCAATGCGCTTTCAGACTGGACTTGAAATCTGATCTCTGTTTCAATCTGAAAACAAAAGATGAGATGAGATACAGTTTGAGTAGTAAATTAAAACTCTTGAGATACAGCCTCATACCGCTGAATTGATTCCCTTCAATAGACAGCTCCATTCTTTCACCTTGTTTGAAAATTGAAATTCACGCATAATAGCCACAAATTGAGACACAGAACTCTGAATTCGATAAGTGACTATGTGAGAAGGATCGTGTCGATATGGGTGACTGTCAACCAGTATATAAGGGATAGGTGCACATGATTCGAGAAACTGGCTCATTCTTTTGCTAGTCAGACTGCCACCAACCTGTCATCAAGTAAATATTTTTAAGGTTTCGATTTATCCAGTTTTAAAAAAATGAACTTTACAACGTGCTACCGGCAAAAGCGAAGAACAAAGGAGACCAAAAAAAATATATATAAAAAAGCTACCTGTAAAACTACTTCTGGTTTCACCCAGTCCTTGAAAGTGTCTGAAAGCAAGGCATGGTCCATATAATCCATAAAAACTATATCTGAATATGACGAAAATGACCTCCTAACCCTTAAGCCTGACAACACATCGGCCGCAACTGGCCATGATAGTTGTCTTGCAAGGAGTATCACAGCCCATATGTCAGCCTCACTAACCAGCCTACCAATTACCAAAATACCCTTGCTCGCCTCCTTTATTATTTCCAAGACATCCAGTAGGGTATCCGAATTTGTACAAATGGAGAGGTTTTGGGGATTTATGTATTTGGTATAGGGTTTTTTGTTACTTAACCAATGGTCAAGGCCAGTCAAACAGTGGGTTGACCAGGTCAACACGGAGTCGTGAAGGGGTTCCCGAAAATGACAATTTATGTGTGTGGGGCCCATAGGGGAGTTGGTTGAAACGTAAACAGATGAGTCGATGGTGGTTAGTACTGTTCTTGCGGGGATTTCATCAGTAGGTGGAGAGAGATTCCAAAATTGCTTCACAAACTTTCCGAAATGGTTGAACTGAGAAGAAATTCATAAAATTTGTTAAATTCAAGACCATCATATTAGATTTTGTGACTGGTTTGATGCATTCTGGTACAAACGTGCTAATTATTGGTAAATTAAGGTTCTTCAGACCAAAATTGATGCCTAAAAATTAAAAGTACGGGCAACTAACACTAAAATGAAAGTACCAAGCCCAGTGCCTTACTGAACAAATAGGTTTAAAATAAATGTGTTAGATATAATTTTAGACCTGATCAATTGCCTGGTTAGCCCCACATTCAAGCAGCTCTGGCGGTCGATCTGCAGTTAGTATTATAATTGGTACGAAATTCTGACTTGACTCCACCACCTACACGTTACTCATTTATAATAATCAATCATGACAGCTATGACAAGTGATGTAACAAATATGAACATGAAAATGTAACAAATATGATAATAGGTTAAAAAAAATGGCTCTTCTAAGGTAAAAAATATTAATAGCAAGTGTTAAAAAAAACTACTCATGTTTAATAAACAGGTAAAAGTAAAATAATGATAATAACATAAAGAAGAGTATTACTGCAGGAAGGAGATTAGAGACAGCAGTTCCTGACGATGTGATGACGACAGCTGGCTTTTGGGACCCGCATGCATAGCCCAGTGCATGAAATGCGAGAGATCTCTCATCATAACACGAAATGCAGTTTGTCAAGGGATGGCGAGTTGCATTAATGGCTAGTGGAGATGACCTTGATCCAGGTGCAATACAAAAGTACTTCAAAATTGTAAAAAGAATAAGATATTATTCAGTCTAGTAGAGTTCGATACCAATAAGTACAGTGCATGACTAGTTCATAATAATACAGTAGAATTTAGAGAGAGAGAGAGAGATTACATTGATACCAAGCCTGACAAGCTCCTCTACTATAAGAGATGCCCATACCATGTTTATGTTAGAACACTCTTTTATTGAGAATTCACTTTGATTCAGATAGTGAAACTAGCATAAGAAGAAAGAAAGAAAAAATAAATAGTATCATGAAAATAATATTTTCAGTTTTAAAACGATACATGTAACACAAGAATAAACTGGTAAGGGATTAAAACAATTTTACCATGTTAGAAGTGAAAGTGCAGATTGGTGAAATACAAACATAGTACTCATCACAGGTCAGCAGCTCCTTCTGAGGAGGAAAAAAAATAAGAGAGAGAACGAATTATTACTAACTGACCTTATCATTTACTGCCCTCTCATTTATAAAGAAAAATAAGAGAGATAATATGCAAAAGATAAAATTCAAGAAATACCAAGTATTGAGAAACTTACCAAAGTAAAGAAGATACCTTTTGCATACATTTATCTCTTGTATTATCTATTCCAGCAAGAACTACACCATCCAAGCACACCTACATCCAAATATTCATTTAATTTAACTATTTAGAGAAGCTCAAAATAAATCTTGTTTGAAAATGGACATTTCTAAAGCAGCAAATTTGCATACCAGATGTGAAATGTCACCCTGTAAGACATTTTGTTTTGCACAATTATAACTCATCCATCTTTCTCTCTCATAAAAGTTTGTTTGTGAAATATCATGCCCCATCTGTTAGATATTTCAAAAAACATATATTAAACATCCCTTAAGAAATGTAACATCACAACCTAGACAATACAACAAAACGATACTAAATAACTAGCATGAGTAAAAGGTATACCTGGTCGAGACACGACTCTAAGAAATAAACTGCGCTCTCAAATGATAAAGAAAATGAGTCATCCCAAATTAGAGTAGCAGCCAACACAGAGCACCCATCAAGCTCTCTCAGTTCTATCTGTTTTAAGGTCAAAATATCTTTATTATGTAGCTTGTTTGGTGTTAAAATGAACAAGCAAGAGTAAATTTGAGTTGGGAACAGTTGAAGCTTAATTTGAGTTTTGTATTTTGGGAGTTAATTGAGGCCAAACTGGAATAAGGATAAATAAATAAAACGAATAACTGAAGAAGAAAGAAAAGCCTCGGTTTCTTAATTGTTAATTAATCGTTACCTGAGGAATAAATAAATAAAACGAATTTGGGTCTTCTCCATGTGATGAAATATCCTTGGAGAGATTAAGGCCAGTGAAACCATAAGCCAGTGTTAATGCGTCAGGTGAAAGATATCTGGGGAGAAAATATTTGTTTTCCAGTAATGTAATGAGTAATTCAAGCAAGATTTTAATATCTGGAGAGAGAGAGAGAGAGAGAGACCTTGATAAGAGACGGTAACCTTTATGCTTGCCACAAGAGCCATGGATGCAAATGGCATGACCAAAACTGGAGAGTCTTAGGAAATTGTGTGGTTGATCAGAGGAGAAATAGAAATGAGGGTAAATAGGTAAATGTGTATGCTGAGACTGAGAACACAACCAATCAAGGGCTTTAGCAGATGGTGGTACCAGTACTCGGTAATGGATGACACCACTCCCACTGGTATTGGTATCAGTCAAGAGGAGTTGTTTCTGGCTTTGGCTTATGGCTTCTTTTAATTTAGCATAGCCTTCTTTGATGCTGAGACAAGGGCCCAGCTCTCGAGTCAAACACAAATCCACTGACAAACATCTCAGTTCGTCTTCCTCATTTTCATCTTCATCGTCGGCACAAATTACCAATCCATGATTGTGGGTCCCCATTGCAGTGACCTGAAAAAGAAATTCATAAAAATAATAAAAGATTGGTGTTGGTTGTGTAATTAAGCAATGGGATTGGAGCAATGTTGGTACCTGGAATTGAGATTGGGTGCAAGTGTAATTGATTTTAGAGGGAAATTTGTCATGGAGGAGATTGAGATGAAGATGGTTTCTTCTCTTAATAATAAATTGAGAGGTAGAGAAGAAGAGAGGATGAGAACAGGCAAAGTGTGATTGTACTGGTACCAGAAGAAGCATTGTAAGATTAGAATCAGGATGCTTCTTCTTGGGTTGGAATCATGAGTGAACTAACTGCAGCACTATCTTTTGATGATGAACGGGAACGAAAATGCACTGAGTTATGAGAACAAATTGGAAGATGAGGACTCTTCTTATTTTGAGGAATTTTGATTCTTTGAAGCTGTGGGTTTTTTCAAGAGTCAGAATTCTATTTTATGGCCATCACCTTGACTTGTGACTTGTGAGTGCCCGAGAGAGAGAGGATAATGAATTAATGATAGAGAGAACTAGTTACCAAAGGTCCGGATTCTCTAAAGTAACCTAAATTTGATTCTTCATCGGGACCGTCCGATCAGAATCCGGACCAATGAGGTGGAACCGGATCGGGCGGTTCGGATCCAAACTCAAAATCCGGACCAATGAGGGGGAACCTAAATATGATTCTTCTCGTCTCGCAGTCGCTGGTAGAGAAAAGGTGACATCGTTGATTTAATCGGATAATTATTTGATGAGAACAAATTTCAATAATAATATTTTGTGTTTTACGATAAAACTGAGAGAAAAAAAACAGAGAGAGAGATCTGAAGGGCTTGCATTGCAGCAGACGAGAGTTATCCATACGGCTGATCAAGGGCGAAGGCAGGATTTGTAGTAGGGAGAGGTATGAATCGAGTTAAAATTGCTTATCGGATTTAAATTCATTAACTAATTGAGTACTAGATTAAAAAATAATCAAGATAATAAGAATTAATAAAAATAGTATAGTTCACATAATAAAAAATAACAAAATAATATCATTTTACATATTAAAATATAACAAAGTTGGTCCAGATCTGTAAATTTCTATAAAATTTCTATAAAAACAACAAAGTTTCTTATTAACAGTGTTTTTGGACTGGTTTGGCGGGCTTTCCAGATCCAAAGAGGGGCAAAACAATTTCCAGAGAGAAGCAAAGTGGTACCGAGTCCATATTTTTCTACTGAATTTCAAAATCCAGGGAGGGGCCGGTAGCTGTCCCCCTCTGGCTATGTATGGGTCCACCCCTGTGGCTGACTTAAAATAATTCAATGAGTGTGTCATTGCTTGCAGTTAGTGGTTTGACACTACCCATGCCGGGCTGCCTGAACCCGGTCCACCCGTGCCCGGTGCCCGGGGTATCCGTACCCGTGCCCGGGTATACCCGGGTAAACGGGTACACGGGTACGGGTTTCAAACGGGCAGGTCACCTATTTTTGGAAAAAACCTGGGTGTACCCGTACCCGCCGTACCCGAACCCGCCCCGGGGTGTACCCGCACTCATTACCCGCTACCCTTACCCGTGTACTGTAGCACTGTACCCGAACCCGAACCAGACCCGCCTGGAGTGCTGGACCCGATTTGACAGTTTACTGTAGCACTGTAGATTTGACCGTACTGTAGCATTGTAGATTTTCGAAAAAATTTGAATCCAACGGCTCCAAATACTGTTTTACTGTAGCAATCCGAATTTTCCCCCAAAATTTTCCTATAATACACCCCATTCTTCTCTCATTTTCACACCAAACTCACATTATTCTCAATCTAATTCTCAATTTCTCATACTCTCATTCATACTCTCATTATTTTTTATTGTTCCCAAATTAGTTTAATTATTAGAAAAAAAAAATATAGTTGCAAATTTATTTTATTCCGCAAAGGCGCGAGATACGGTTGAGCAAGTTTATTTCATCCCGCAAAGGTGCAAGATACGGTGGAGCAAGATTATTTCATCCCGCAAAAGCGCAAGTTTATTTCATCTCGCAAAGGTTAGATTAATTTTTGAAATAGATTAAATAAGTTAGATTTATTGTTAATTTTATTATAAATAGGTTAGATTAAATTTTAAATAGCTTAAATATGTTAGATTTATTGTTAGTTTTATTATAAATAGGTTAGATTAATTTTAAAGTAGCTTAAATATGTTAGATTTATTGTTAGTTTTATTATAAATAGGTTAGATTAATTTTTAAAGTAGCTTAAATATGTTAGATTTGTTGTTAATTTTGTAGAATTGGTTTGATTTATTTCAAAATAGATTAGATTTATTTTTGAATAGGTTAGATTTATTTTGAAATAGGTTAGATTTATTTATAAATAGGTTAGATTTATTTTCAAAATAGCTTATATAGGTTAGATTTAATTTTTAATTTGGTTTTTATTTTTAAGTAAGTTAAATTTTACTTTAAATAGGTTTTATTTGTGCTAAATAGGTTATATTTATTTTGAAATCGGTTTTTGAATAGGTTATTTATTTTAAATAGGTTATTTATTTTAAAATTGGTTAGATTTATTTTTGAAATATGTGAGATTTATTTTTGAAATATGTGAGATTTTATTTGTAAGTAAGTTAGATTTAAATAAGTTCTATTTATTTTTAGAATAGGTTAGATTTATTTTAAAATATGTTAGATTTATTTTTGAATATGTTAGATTAATTTTTGAAATATGTTAGGTTTATTTATAAATAGGTTGGATTTTTTTAGTAGGTTAGATTTTTTAAATAGGTTATATTTGATTTTTTAAATTCGAATCTAAATTTAATAGGTTAGATTTAATTTTTTGAATAGGTTAGATTTTATTTTTTGAATATGTTATATTTTATTTTTAAATAGGTTAGATTTTATTTTTTGAATATGTTATATTTTATTTTTTAAATTTTGAATATGTTATTTGATCATTTGAATATGTTAGATTTATTTTAAAATAGGCTAGATTTTATTTTTTAATTTCGTATTAATTTTAAATATGTTAGATAAATAAGTTAGATTTATATTTTTTGAATATGTTAGATTTATATGTGAATATGTTAGATTTATATTTTGCTAGATAAATAAGTTAGATTTATATTTTATTTTTGAATATGTTGGATTTGGTAGAGTTATTTTTTTGAATAAGTTAAATTTGTTAGAGTTATTTTTTTAAAATAGATTTTTAAAATAAGTTAGAACAAGTTGTATTTATTTTGAATTAGACGTAGAATTTTAAAATTTGAATTAGACTTATTTTTTTTAAAATAGATTTTTTAAAGACTTATTTTTTTTTAATTTTTAAATTTGAATTAGACTTATTTTTTAAATTCTACTTTTTTTTCTTTTTCTTTTTCTTTTATTTAATTTAATTTGGATTTAAATTAGATTTGGATTCAATTTAGATTTAATTTAGATTTACATTTATATTCAATTTAGATTTAATTTAATTTAGATTTAATTTAGATTTGAATTTAGATTTAATTTAGATTTATATTTAATTTAGATTTGAATTTAGATTTAGATTGTTTTTTTTTCTTTTGAAATTCGGCAGATGCACCTTTTTTTATTTTTTATTTTGAAATTCAGCAGAGGCTGAAAGCCAGAGGCTTCATGCCTTGTTTTTTTTTCTTTTTCTTTTTCTTTTCTTTAATTTAATTTAGATTTAAATTAGATTTGGATTCAATTTAGATTTAATTTAGATTTACATAACCTATTCAATTTAGATTTAATTTAATTTAGATTTATATTTAATTTAGATTTGAATTTAGATTTAGATTGTTTTTTTGAATATGTGAAGTAATTTACATTTATTTTTTTGAATAGGTTTAAAAGATGACATCTCCTAATCACGATGAGGATTTAGATTTTGGTGCGAGAATGTCACAAGAAATTTTTGGCCCACCTCCACCTATGCCACCACCTAATTATCCACAAAATTATCCACAAAATTATCCAAGAAGGGATCAAACGCTTGATTTAAATTATCAACAACCCCCCCACAAATGTATGCACCGTATTATACTTCAAACGATCCAAACATGTATATTCCACAAGAAATACATCAACCGACACCACCATATGCATATAGAGGCACTTCTTCTGTAGCATCGAGTCAAGTCACCCCCCTATAGAAGGTACTCCGTCAAGAAGTGTCACTGAAATTGAAGAAGAACCAATCCTTCATCCGACAAGTGTCCCCCCAGAACAACAAGTGGTAAAGAAGACTAGAAGAGTTCCTGAATACAATCAGCCGTGGGTCAAATGGTACAATGTGACCACAGATGAGAACGGCCACATGCATACCCTTGAATGTAAGATAAAAAATTGCAAGAAACCGTTTTTTGTGTATAAACAAAGTAGTGGTATGACCAGCTTTAAAAGACATGTCGAAATGCACCAAAGGAAGGGTGAGGTTCCAAGTGAAAATGTTGGACCGAGACAAATCCAAACTCTTATGAACCCGGATGGTACCAGAACCAACCCAAAATACGATGAATCAAGAATACTTAGTGAACTGGCCCGGTATATTATCCACAAAGAACAACCAATAAGTATGGGTGGTTGCATGAGTTTTGCCAGGTTAGTCATTCGGGGGTGTGCTCAACCAATGTACAAGAGGATCCATTATAGAAAGATGGTTGGTGAAATTAAAAACCAGTTTACCAGAACAAAAGATGAGCTCCGAGCTATATTTGCATACCAACAAAATAAGGTCTCAATTACCTCCGATATATGGACTGCCGGTAAACATGGCCTTGTGTACTCTTGTGTTACCGGTCATTGGATCGATGATCAGTGGGTATTACAAAAAAGGATATTAAGTTTTTGTGTGTTAGATTCCCCGCACTCAGCACATGTAATTTTCAAATCCATTATTGAGGTGTTACAAGAGTATAACCTTAAGAGAGATAAGGATAACAAGATTTTTTCTATTTCATTCGATAATGCTAGTAACAACGTAGCTTCCATTGAGATTTTTAAACGGTCACTAAACCCGATTATGAATGGTGCAATGTTTCACCAAAAGTGTGCTTGCCACATACTTAACCTCGTCGTGAAGGCGGGCCTTAAAACAGAAGCCGTAAAAGATTTGATCAATAAATTAAAGGATTGTCTGTCCCACATTGTTTCAAACCAAGAAAGAAAACAACGGTTTGGTTTGATGTGCGTCAACTATGGATTGAGCAAGTTGAAAGTTCCTTGGATATAGATACCCGTTGGAACTCTACCTATAGGTTTCTGAACCGATGCCTTCCTTACAAAGCCGTCATAGGAGAGTTTTTGAGAGGCTCCACCCCCGAGGGAATGGCATTGGAGCCCAGCCTCGAAGAATGGGAGCAACTACAAACCCTGAGTAATTTCTTACGAATCTTTTTTAATGCAACCGTCCAATTATCCTGCTCGTACTCACCGACGGCATTTGAGTTGATCAAACATCTCTATAACATCTCCAAGGTGTACCGTGAATTGGAACAAGCTGAAAGCAAGTACTCCACTCTCACATCGATCGTAGATGCCATGAAAGAAAAATTTCTAAAATATTGGGACGATGTACCCCTCCTGCCACTATCGCAAGCTGCCTCAACCCGGCATACAAGAAGTATTTCACGGTCAAAATAGTTGCAGCGTACAAAGAGAATCTACATTTAGACAACACCGGGGTGGAGGCATTCGTGACTTCGAAGTTCGATGAGATGTTTAACATACCACTCAAGAATGGGTGACAACCAAAACCCGTCTTCGTCCCGTGTCGGCCCTAGGTAACAATTTAAATATCTACATTATTTTAATCTTTATTATTTATAATATCTACATTATTTGTCCACTAATTTTTTAAATTTTTTAATAGTTCCACTTCCAGGAGCACTAGCAGCGGTGGATTGTTAGCAGATTTCCAATCGGAGATCCAACCGCACACATCCACAAACGAGTTAGTGAGCTATTTTACGGGGATAAATGAAAAAGAAGATGAATTTGACATCATGACGTGGTGGAAGAGGAATCAAAGAAACTATCCAACACTGGCGATGATGGCCCGCGACGTATTTGCCGTACCCGTGTCAACCATCCCTTCGGAAAGTTGTTTTAGTTCGACGAACAGGATCCTCTCCGACAAACGCAGTAAGTTGGGTGCACATGTTTTTGAGAGACTTGTGTGCTTGAAAGATTGGATTGATGCTAATGAGCGCAACCAACATCGAGATCATCAAGAATCATCATCCGGAGTTGACACTGAAGAAAGCGTTATTGAGCCGCGGCCCGCGGCTAATTCGAATTCAGACGGTGCGGAAGAGAGCGAACAATGGTATATGAATCCAAACTACTAGATAGGTAGTGTCGGTATACATTTCTAACATCTTTTAATCTCTATGGTTATTTTATAAATTATAATTTCTAAACGTTTCAATTAGTTCTTAAATTATTCATTTTAAAGAAGAATTACTAAAAAAAAAAAAGTTAGAACTCCGCCTATGTTATTTTACATAGCCGGTCCCAAGCCCGGAATAAAGGAGGAGGGTAAGTTTTACTTTTAATCTATTGTTTTAAAATAATTCATATTTATTTTTAAAGTAATTGATTTAAGAAATTTTTTGAATAGGTTTTATTGTTTTAAAGTAATTGATTTAAGATATTTTTTATTTATATTTTATTTAACCTATTAAAAATAAATGAACGAATAAATGAACGTTTAGAAAATATATTATCAATTTAAATTGAACGTTTACAAAATATATTATCAATTTAAAATGTAAACTACAAATTTCTAGATATAAATAAATTATGAAACTATATAATTATAATGAGAGTTTGAAAATAAAATAAAATTACTCGTGTAAAGAAATAAATAATTAGACTTGTACTTAGCCGAATAAATATACAAATTTTCGCACAAATAATTTTTATATATAAGTTACAAATTTTATTTATTTAGGAATTATAAAGATGTGACTTGATAATTTTATGTGTATATATATATATATATACATATATATATATACACACACAATATTTGATATTGAACTATTCAGATTTTAAAAGTCGAATTATAAACACGTGACGTAATAATATTCGTTTGACACTGTAAAAAAAATAAGAAAAAAAAACAGAAAACAAAACCGAAATTTTTGGCAGAAACAGAACAGCAGAAAAAAAAACCCGTCTACCCAAGACGGGCACGGGTTTGAAACGGGCAGGGCAGACATTTAAAAAAAAACCCATCTACCCGTGCCCGTTGTACCCGTGCCCGTTGTGCCCGCTAACTGTCCCGGGTTTTGCCCTGCCCGGCCCGAGGTACCCGAGAGCAAACGCCTACTTGCAGTCAAGCACGGGTGCATATGGGGAATCAGAATTTTCGTAAGAGAGAAAAGAAAATAGTGAATCAAGTTTAAATAGTTAATTGGTTCTAGATAACAAAAAATACTCTGACTTATATTTTTTTATGATTCTAATTACCAATTAGAATTTAAGAAATCTATTCTAATTTTAATTCTAAATTTAACCATGATTACAAATCTCTAGGGGTAAATAAATTTTGGAGAGAGTAGGCAAAGTTGATCTAAACCTATAAATCTCCATACAAATTCGAATTGTCTTTCGTTGGTCCTTACTGGATCCGCTCCTGATTGTGTGGATTGTTGCTTGTAAACTTTGGAATCCAACATTAAAAGTGTGGTTAATTTGATGCACCCATCACATTTATTAAAATAAAGATATTTGTTTGTTTGCGCTATTATTTATCAAATAATTTGGAATCTTTTTTGTAAAAACATAACAAAACTCAAGTAGTCCTTAAGAAACAATTATTTTTCACCATGCCCCTTAAAATTTTAAAATATACTTAATTTGACCCTTAAAACTTTCAAATTTGACCCTTACAACTTTCAACTTTAGAATTATTATAACTGGTTTTGAAATTTTTAAATCAAATATAGAAAGAAAGAGATACTATAAAAAAATATTTATGTAATTACTATGAGAACTGAGAAGGAAAGTGCAACTATAGAATAGCAACACCAGTGTTAATATGCAATTACATTAGCCACCGTCATATCGGATCTCGAATCGAATCAGTACCAAACTACCAATAATATAAAGCTCAGAAATTGATTTATCTAATTTTCAAATGATTCTATTCATCTAATTTAAAATTTAATTAACCGTCGAATTCGCATCTATTGTTATACTTGTAACACACATCGCAAGAGTAAGCTCATTAAATTGAATGTTTTATATCAGGTCACAATTTTTGAAACTTGATTTTAATAATGAGAAATTTAGATATATATATATATAGAGAGTAGAACTAGGGTGCTCCTAAGCTCACCAAGCCCTTCGTGAGCGCGACTCTAAAACCTATCAAATTGACTTCAAACGACATTTTCAAACCGTTAGATGTTCAATCTATATTAAAATGTGCTTGGAGACCAAATTTTACATTTTTTGGAATTTTTTTACTATTTATTAAGATGGTTTGAAAATCGCTGTTTTCCAATGGTGCAGAATTTTAATAAAAACAGCGATTTTCAAACCATCTTAATAAATAGTAAAAAAATTCCAAAAAATGTAAAATTTGGTCTCCAAGCACATTTTAATATAGATTGAACATCTAACGGCTTGGAAATATCGTTTGAAGTCAATTTGATAGGTTTTAGAGTCGCGCTCACAGAAGGGCTTGGTGAGCTTAGGAGCACCCTAGTTCTACTCATATATATATATATGAGGAGGTTTCAAATGCCTCCATTTTTCATGCCTCCACCATGCCTCCATTTTTAAAAACTTTAATAACTCAAAATTTAAAACTTAAAATCAAAATAAAACCGTTGGATATGATCTACATCATTTTATCTATGCACGTGTAAAAAATTATGACATTTCAATTTTGTTTTAGTTGTTATCAAGAGCTTGTAAAAAAACATACTAATTTGGATAATTTTTAGACGTTGATTTTTCAACTTATTGATTCACATAAAAATAAAATCAAAATGTGATAATTTTTTATGAGCACATAGATAAAATGATGTAGATCTTATCCAACTGTTTTATTTTGACTTTTAAGTTTTAAATTTTGAGTTATTAAAGTTTTTAAAAATGGAGGCATTTGAACCCTCCTCATATATATATATATATATATATATATATATATATATATATACCCGTTATAACTTGTTCAATTAGATATATCCCCATCCAAACTTGAAAATTAGTTATTTCTCCATCTAAACTCATTGATATTATTAATATACCCATTTCTGAATTTTTCTACTAAACAATATAAATTAATAATGGTTAAAAGTTAAATTGACAATTTTAGCCTTTTTCAAAATTTTGTACGAGCCCTCCGTCTCTCTTTCTCTTCTAAGAGGAGGCAGCTTCAACTGAGTTCGGTTCAGTTCATATAATTCAATTCATATATGGTGCATTTGACCCCCAATCCTTAATCAAATTTATTTCATCTCCATCTTTTTCTTCTAGTGCTCGTTCTTCTATACATTCATTTGTATTTGCAGTTTTCCATAACTACCTGGTAAAGCGGAGATGGATTCCTTGTAAAAGCAAAAGGTGACAGAAAGAGAGACAGAGGGCTCATACAAAAATTTGTGTCTCGCATGCAATATGCAAAAAGCCGAGTGTTATTTGTTTGCAAGTATCTAAGAATAAGTCGGTTGTTACTTGCACTTGTGAGAATTAATGTTCAGTATTATTTGCAACAATTGCACAATGCTGATGTTCACAACAATTCCTTGTACTTTATGAGATCACAGTGGACTGGTGGAGTATCAAATGCTGCCCTTTGATCCCTTTATTGGTAGCATCGAAGGAAAGATCGGTCGTTCCGGACTGGAATCTGCAGATTCGGAACCGAATCGGGTGGTACCAATTCAATTTTTGACCGAGTTACGCGCTAGACGATTTTTTCGTCGAATTTCAACCGAAACGGTCTGATTTGTCGTTTGAAACCGATCCGATGAGTTTTGGACTTGAGTTCACCAAGGGCTTGGTGAACTCGAGAGCATCCTAGTTCTACTCTCTCTCTCTCTCTATATATATATATATATAGAGAGAGAGAGAGAGAGAGAGTGGCTAATATCAAACCGTTAGATGTTCAATCTATATTAAAATCTGCTTGGAGACCAAATTTTACATTTTTTGGAATTTGTTTACTATTTATTAAGCCACTTTGAAAATTGCTGATCACATGATCCAGAATTTGGTTGCACTGATTTTACTGTTCACCCGGATCAGTAATTTTCAAAGTGACTTAATAAATAGTAAAAATATTCCAAAAAATGTAAAATTTGGTCTCCAAGCAAATTTTAATATATATTGAACATCTAACGGTTTGGATCGACCGTTTGGACTTTGAAAACCCAAAAACGACTTGGTTGCACGAGGGCCTTGGTGCAAACGTTTTGATATATATATATATATATATATATATATATATATATATATATATTTATTTACAAAAATTGATAAGTTATTCTCTATCTTGTAATTAACGGCAAAAACTTATTTCAATGTTTCCAATCAAGATCAACGACAACTGGAAGTCTGGAACGATACAAGTTCAACACACTGTTAACCGCTAATTAAGACATACTTCATTCTCTTAACAGAAAAAGTTAACAAATCAAAAGTGCAAAAAGAAAACAAAAAGAAAGCCAGGGAGGCCATATGTCTCATCAGTAACCGCAACCACTAACCGCAAGTCTGGAAAACTGGCGATGAAAGCCAGGAAGTCTGGAACGATACAAGTTCAACACACTGTTAATCCTCCCCTGCACCACTAACCGCAACCCAATGAGGCCATATGTCTCATCAGTCATCAACCCCTCCATCACATCATACGACACAGGAACGGCTGCACCACCACCAACCACAGGCGACAAAGCCAGGGAGCTGCGGGGCTTTTGTGCCAGTGCTGGTAGCTGAGTTGAATATGTAATCGCCTGGTTGCGGTATGACAGAAAGACTGAAAGACAATCATAATTGATTGATGAATGTTTGTTAGGGTTTCGGATGAGTATGGTGACTTGTGCTGATGTGGAGACGCAGGTAAATGGTGAGCTGGAGTTGGAGAGAGAGAGTATGGAAAATGAGGTGACTGAGAAACGGGCATGTGTTGGGCGGTAAACAAGGTAGAGAATCAAAGCAACGATGCCTAAAAGGACAAAAAATGCAACCAGAGCAATGCATAGCTGACCAGTACCAGAAGATGTCTTTGCAGGAGATTGGCGGTACGGGCGAGATGGCTTTGCATCAGGGTGGTAATGTATGGCATCTTGGTGGTATGGTTTCGGATCATGATGCTTCTTTGGTGGAGAGGAACAGTGACATAATTCCAATTGGTTAGGACAATCAGCCATGGGATAGAGAGTCAGAGCAAGACCGGGGGAGAGAGAGAGAGAGAGAGAGAGAGAGGAACAGGGTCTGAACTGAAACAAGCTTCCAGGCTTAAGTTTTATAGAGCTTAAAAGAAACCTTCTAGATTTTTCCCAAGTCAACCTGACTAGTACAACTCATGCCAAAGAAATAGGATGCCAAAATTAAGAATACAAAAAACCATTCATTAAATTTTGAATTATTTTGAAATTTTGGCTGTGAGTTCGCGTACAAGTTTTGCAGCGACCATAGCGGTCATGCCATCAACCGTGTCACGTTGGGGGTTGAACTCAACCACATCAGCTGCAACAACATCAGCTTGTAAGTTGTGCAGTATGTCTAGCACATCACGAAATGAGAGGCCACCTGGTTCAATGTGTGATACACCTGGTGCAAAAGCCGGGTCTAGGCAGTCTACATCAACCGATATATACACACCCTTCGCGCCTTCTCCTAATTTCTGTCCACACACAGACATTAATCATGAACAAGAGCACCCCAACGAAATTCCAATTCCAATGTACATAACATCTAATTGCCAAGTCAAAGCCAAGAAAATATATAGTGAGAGAGAATCGAGAGAAAATACGAGATTTTCAAGCATTTCGCGGTCTTTCGAGAAAGTGCGCATTTCGTACTGCTCCACGCCAAATCTTTTCCCTTGTTCACGCCCTTCTTTTGTTATTGACCTTAGTCCTACCTGGAATTCAAAATATACATTATAAAAAGCATTGTTGAATACGCAAGTGAAATATAACATATAGAAGTAATAAGGCTTTTAATTGCTTTATTTTTCACATTACAAAAGTACCATGAGGTCTCAATCCCATCTTGAACTAATGGTATAGAAATAGGTTGACAATCCTTGACCCGAACCGACCCAAGTAAGACTGACACAATGCTTAGTGAGTCGGATTAGGTTGGGTCCAGATCCAGCATTTATTGACACACTGCAGGTCAGGTCAAGAATGAGGGGAATTTTTTATTCATAGAAATTATTATGAAATAATAAATAAAAATAGAAAGAGTACCCTTCATTTTGTATGTTATAGATGGATCCAAAAAAAAATTCCTGATCCAAACTTTGGAACCGAAGTTTTTTCTCGGATCCAAAGTGTTTTATTCTATTTCAGAAAATATTCCAGCATTCTTTCTGTTTCAAAAAATAACTCAGCCACCATCTTAGAAGAAAAAACACACTTTGGATCCGAAAAAAAAAATTCAGTTCCAAAGTTTGAATCTGAAATTTTTTTTTCAAATCCATCTATGGAATAAAAAAAAGGTACTCTTTCTGTTTTCATTTATTATTTAATAATAATTTCTATAAATAAAAAATTCCCAAGAATGAATTAAACAAGTTGTGATCTAATCCATCTACTGTTTCTTGTATCTTTCTTTATAGCATGCGTTTGGAATGTAGAGATTCAGATAAATATTCAAGAAATAAACAAGTGTGCAACACTTGGATTCAAACCCACGAGCTCCCCATTCTTAAAACAAGCATCTTACCACCTCATCTATTGAATATTTTGTGCCAACAATTATAAATAATTTAAAAATCTCTTATAACTTATAAGAAATGGGAAGGATACTGGTCAGGTCATGCTAACCTGCTGGTAAGTCATGTCCAAGTGTGGGTTTATAGTCATAATATACTTTTAACCCTACTTGATCAAACCCAATATATTGCCACCACTATATAATACTGATTTCTGAAAACTTGAGCAAAAGAGAAACCATTTAACAAAAATTGCCTCGAGGAGCTGTGGGTGAAGTCTAACCCGATACTATTGGCACTAGCCAGACCCATCCTAATCTATCGCCACCCTATCTAATAAATTCCACTATCCAGAAACTTGATAAGAGAAACTATGAAACAAAACTCACCTGGAGGAGCCGTCTTGCATAGCCTCCTTCCATTATACGAGCAAAAGAGGAGGCATGTGAGTATTTATTTCCTTCAAATGCATCATAAATGTCAGGATGCGCATCCAAATGAAGTATGTCCACAGGACCGCCGAGCTTTTCTGAGACAGCTCTGACCACTGGGTATGAAATTGAGTGATCCCCTCCCAACACCAGTGGTCTAAGAGGTTCCTGCAGAATAACTTCAATAATGTGAACAATACACAAGGTTTTTCAGTACCATACAACAACAGGTACCAGGTACGCAATTCATGAATAGTAAAATAGAAAATGCTGATTTCATGCATGAAGCTTGAAAAATAAAAATATCATGAGTACCTTCACAACATTAGAAATATATAGTGTGCCCTTTTAGTAACATAGTAACATACAAAACATCGATCAATATGCAAGGTTTTACAGTACCACGAAACAACAGGTATATGCTATTCATGAACAGTAAAATAGAAAATGCTGATTTCATGCATGAAGCTTGAAAAATGAAAATATCACGAGTACCTCCACAACATCAGAAATATATAGTATGCCCTTTTAGTAACATAATAACATACAAAATGTCACACATGACCATCATCTACTAAATTCTTCAGAATTTTGGAAAAGAATTTTCTTTTCTCGATTGATGCAAATATATAATCTCCACAAGCAAATGGGAACAGGTGTAGCCATTAACATTGAAATTTTTTGTTGAGGTTAGCTTGATATTCTTAAAACTACATAAAGGCATTCATGACACTTCCCTATGTATTGGCCAGGGGAATAATCTGACATTTTGCACAATTTAACCAATAGGCAATTACCTCTTCCATAACAATCTTTACAGACTCACTAACAATATTCATTAGCCGGTCATCGTCTACGCCACAATCACGTATCTCTTGTATTGGCACGTCCCCTACATCTGTCAGCACACGTGGGTCGTTCAGCTCCTTCCCTGTACATTATAAAAGCACCAATAAATCAGGTCAAGTAGCTCCTTCCACTTTCATGTATTTGTGTTATCTGCAGTCTAAATAAATGACTCCTCAACTTTTCCATACTGCAATAAAACTGGTCATGCCTAGCTTGTCATGCAGTATCTTTGGGTTATATGGTTTCAAATCTGATTGAATGGTATTTGCACGAGGTCTGTTATGACATGTTGGCACTCTACGCTGGTATAATCAGGTAAATACCAAGGCAAATTAGCCAAATTCAAAGTTTCTTGATTAAAAATGGAAATTTAGTAAGAGATACCTTCTTCTGTGGAAGAATTGGTGCTGCCACACCAAATAGCCTCTCTAATACGAGGCGGTGCAAAAGCGGGACCTTGAAGAAAAGACGAATTGTGCCCCAAAGGAACTCCTAGGAGTGATGCTGAGGCTTTCGCACCACCTAGTGCCCTTAGTAGTTCTCCCTGTTTGGACATAAAACATGATTAAGTTTCACCAGTTACCAGATTTTGGCAGAACAGTACTGGTACCAGCTATTAAGCAATACAGTATTCGCAAATGTTGAGCTGGTAACAAGCATTTATATCCCGAAACAAATTTGCTTTTCTACTTGTTGGATATTTAGTTACCTGACTAGATAGAAAATTGATGGATTTAGACTCCTATAGTAAAACATCTATGCACCAAAATATTAACTGCAAGAAGAGCAAACCATAATTAGAAAAAATTGAAACCTTCAGCTTGGCACGCTCGCGGATAAGTGTAAGAGAGGCATCAATTACACGATTTTGACCTTTCTCGATTAAAGAGGCGGGGATGCTAGCCGCACGCAGTTTTCTTATGTGGTGAATCCACCTTGTCCCCTGACTCATCCCTCTTTAATCCCTGAATCAATCCTTCTCAATACAAAGTGAGAAAGAAAAATCCAAGATAGCCTACAAAGAAATTAAAGTGCAGATCGATCAAAGGTAGGAGTGTTCAAATGGTCGGTTCGGTTGAAACCGAACTAAAATAGTCAAACCAAACTTTTTTCGGTTTTCAAAAATAGAACCGAACCGAACCAGTTAAGCTTATCAACTAATTAAGAAACAAACCGAACAAACCGAATTAAATTTCGGTTTATTTGGTTCAAACCGAAGTAAAGCCAACCAAAAACTTTGTAATTAGCAAATTTTGAACATTTGACAGCAATTGAAAGCACACAAACAAGAAATCCAAAAAAAAAAATGAACAACTCCTCATTGATCCACTCCAAAATTGATCGACTTAAGCAACAAATCCAACACCAAATCCGAATCAGATTAAGTACATAAGGGATTTTTTCAAATTTCGCCAAGAAAAAAACTTTGCTTTTAGAAGTTCACTTTCCAGTTTCCACCCTCCAGCTCCAGCCTGAGCTTCCCCATCGCAACCAAGGAAAAACACGCACCATACCAAATCCATTACAACAAGACCTCATTTTGAAGTTTTAACACATGAATATAAAATTGAACTAGCTAGTTCGGTTTAAAACACAAGAAAAAGAAAATACCTTGTGGAATCGGCAAAGGACGAATCTGGAGATCAACTTCTCAGTAGGAATCGGAGAAGAGGAGTTATTCCCAGCAGAGAATGACCTTGTGGAAACGAGCGAAGTCGCTCAACGGTCTCTACGCCGCTGGAAGAATTTCTTGCCGAAGAGGGGAGAGAATAGCAAGAGGCGGCACTAGGTTTGAAGAAGGGAGGAGGTGAAAGAAAAAGAAAAGGGGTGTCGGATCGGATGTGTGAAAATGAATCGAATTGGAGAACGGAGTAAGTCCGAACCAAACAAAGCGAGAAAGAAAAATCCGAGATAGCCTACAAAGAAATTAAAGTGCAGATGCCGAATGTTGAGAAGGCCGGATAAATCTCTTAGATCGATCAAAGGGGAACGTATCCTCTGCGGAGTTTTAAGCTGTGGAGTTTTAAGCTGCGGAGCAAAACGAACGGACCAGATTAACTCTCAGCCGCTCTGATATTTGGGCTAACGGAGGGGCTGTATTATTGGGCTTTGAGATTCGTGCCAAGTCAAAACGAACGGATCAGATCAAAAGCTCCGCACAGCTCCGCAGAGGATAACATTCCGATCATCAAAAGGAACGCAGAAAAGGAATAGGAAGAGGGGGTAAAGTGGAGTGGTGAAATAGGAGTGACTGATGGTGGGAAAACTTCGTACACTTAAATTTCTAATAAAAAATTTACGGAGAACACGTGGTCCATATTTATTGGTAAAAAGTTCCAACGTGTCACCAGTTACAAGTTACAACATATTGTGCTCCTCTTACAGTAAAGACTTTGTAAATTATATCGGTGCATTATATACTGATCCTCTTTTCGTCCCTTCTTCAGTCGACGTATTTATTGAAGGTGGTCACAGTGTATAGTGAATTCAGTGTACTGATTCTAATTTGACATTTACTTCATTGACGTCGAACGAAATGGAGAGAAAAATGAAGAGATATGATTTGAAAGTTGCGAAATTTATCTTCTCCTGTCATTTTCGACGAGCAGGCGGAAAGCTGCATCATGGGGTTTGCAACTTTGCACGTTTTTCCATTTATAAGTGCGGCAATTGGGTCCCGCTTTGCAGGCAGGTCTCTCTCATTTTACACTTGGGCTGGGACTAAGTTTACTTGGTTCTCCCTCCGTCATAAAAGTATTTTAGGGTGTCTCCGCACAAATAAAGAAATGAAAAGAGATAACACTTGTGCCGCGAACTGATTGCTATCGACAATGGCCTCACTACAAGCTGCCTCAGCTCTCTTTCGCTCTTCTTCTCCCCCTTTTAACTCGAATTTAAAGAGAGTAAACCCAAGAAAGAGAAGCAGCATCAAAATTCAATGCGTCAGTTGGGTAATGCCCGCTCCTCTCTTCTATTTTTTCTTTTTTCCTTCTCTCTCTCTCTCTCTCTCTCTCTCTCTCTCTGCCTCCTTATACTGTAGCCAACAGTACACATTGTTTCAGTTTACAATTTCAGTATTTCACATAAACCCCCTACCTATAGATGAATTTTCATTTACACCCTCAAAATTGGCTGAGCTTCTCTTCTCCATGTAAATTTAGTGGTTGAATTTTGTATGGTAGGATCCTGAGGGAATATTGGGCCCACCACAAGGGGGCCACATAGCGAAAATGGAATTCAAAAGGAAACTGGATAAGGATTCTGAGGTTTGTACAGCTTTCAAGCACCAGGTGCGGAAGGAACAGGAGCGGCACCGTGTCCAAAGAGAGGTGTGATGTCTCTCTAAAACAATATGTGGGACAACTCAGAATAGCATTATAATCGGTACTTTGTTGGTTTTAAGGATAGGCAAGAGTCGTGTCCGATACAATTGAAGGACTTGTGGAATGTTTCTCGACACAGAGGCACGTGAGATTGAGGTTGAGATTGCTCGACTGAGACCCAGGTCAATTAGTCAGTTAGATATGTTGTTTTTGTTGTGGAAAATAATATCATTAATTTGTTTAATATATAGTTTTTTTGCTTCTATAAGTTCATTGTATAGTATTGCTACTATTACAGGTTGGACAAAGCATTCTGTGATCATATACAGCGCGAAATTGCACAAATTTGATTCTCATTGAACAAAACCCAGGTAAGCATAGGGAATTTGTGCTCTTGCAAATGATCCGGGTATATGAAGAAAGAACTAAAAGTGTTGTTTCCTCTTTAGGCTATGGAGGATAGATTATGTGAGTTGGAAGCAATGCAGAAGGTTTTGCTTGAGGGATCTGGTCAGTTCTCTCATTTGTTAAATTTTATTGTTTTTTATCTAAACTGTAAACTGATGTTGTTTGGGCCCAGGATTTATGAGGCATTTTTAGTACCAAAATTTATATTTAAGTCATAAATTTAGGGGCTATAGTACTTGGAGTGTTCTTCTTAGTCCCCAATTCATAGCTTTTCTATTCTGTGATATAATTTTGTGTTGTTCTAAGCAGTACCATACTTACTCAAAAACATTCTTATTTCCTAGTATTATATCAGTTCAATGGTGTATATGCATTGGTGGCATTGATTTTAATTGCTGAATTTTTGTTGGAATTTTGTAATGCAGAAGCATATGATAAGTTGCAAGCAGATATGGTATCAGCTAAAGAGAACTTGATGAAGATTCTGCAATCTAAAGATAGTAAATCTACAGTATGACAAATCCATTCTTTTGCTTTTTTTTCTGGCTTTTTTTTTCTATTCCTAATAGCATGTAGTTGTTCCATTTATATTTCTCATCCCATATACTTTACATATTCGGAAGTTTAAATGGAAACCTTAGTTAAGCAAAGCCATATACCTGGCCAATTACACATGCATACAGAGGAAAACTAAAATGAACAAAAAGAAAACTCACAATTATTATTTTTTAGTTCTGTCCGTAAGGTATTTTACTTCTTATAAATGAATAGTTAAATTGGAAACAATAATGAACAGTTACTGGAGATGGTGGAGAAAAATGAGATAAACAGATCTCTATTGGCACTTCTTGATGAAAACATAGCAAGTGCATTGAGCAGCAATCAGGTTCATCTCTAATTTTTGCATTGTTTTCCCTTTTGCTGTTTTAACACACTTTGCAATACACATTCTTAAGAACTGGCTGATTAGTCCATGGTAACAATGCCAATCTGTACCTTTAATCTGTTTTTGACGGCTTACTATTTTCCTAAGTAAATTAAATTATGTTGTAACTACTTATGGTAAATCAGAATATTGGCTTTTTATTAGTTTGGGTTTTCATTATTTTGTTTTGTTTTATTTTCGGTGGCGTTGTTAGTATAACTGGATGCCTAATGTACCAGTTCAAGGTATGATTATAAAAAGGTGTACCAGATAACCAATTAGGCTAGACTCTGGCTTGAATTAACTGTATTTTCTAAGTTATGTGACTCAGTTTTGATTAACAGTTTGTTCAATTTAAATGTTTCAGAAAAAGATGTAGCTGTTTTCATGGAGGATGTTCGGTCATCTGTTGTCAAGTACATTACTGTCTGAATCAAAATACAATGAAAAATGTAAAATCTGCAATCCAAAAAATAAATGTACCGACTAGTAAATTCATTCCTTTTTCTTTGATAGTACTTGTATTTATTTTTGTTATTATCGAGTTCAAAATATTTGATGGATTGTAGTGATTCTTTTTGGATCCGGTTTTAAAGGATCCGAACCAATGAATTTGGACTCCGGTCGGTTTATTCGGTCTACAGACTACAGACTATAGTCTAAGTACCCAGTAGAAACAAAAAAAAATGGAAACGCACGACGACAGGGTTCTTCTGCTCCTGGAGCACAACCTAACTATCATAGACCTCCGCATAAAGACAACGACTCCTTTCCCTTATCCAATCCGTCATTAAGGGTTTAGGGTTTAGGGTTTAGGGTTTAGAAACAGCGCGAAATGCCGCTAACTACAAGAAAAGGAGCTTTTCCCGGCGCTTACAAATGCCGCTAAATACACTCCAAAACGCCACTACATGTCTTTCCCGGCGCTTGGCCAAGTGCCAGGAATACTACCGTCGGCAAACACATTTAGCGGCGCTTCCAAGTGCTTCTACCGGCGTTGCGAAATGCCGCCCGAAGTGCTCTTTCCCGGCGTTTGGAGGCGCCTGCAATTCTTTTGCCGGCGTTCAAAGGGCTTTTACCGGCGCTTGGTAAATGCTGCTCGAAATTTTCTTTTCCGGCGTTTGATAAGTTTTCCCGGCGTTTAGGGTCACTTTTACCGGCGTGTGAGAAGCGCCACCGATTCTCTTACCAGCTTTTTTACAGGCCCTTTGCCGGCATTAGGGCAGCGCCGCTAAAATACTATTTTTCATAATTTGGTGAGTTTTGCCGGCACTTTAGTGGCGCCTGGAATTTGTTTACAGACGTTTGTTTCAGTTTAATTAGCAACATTTTTTTGAGGCGTTTCTTCAGACAATACGCAAATAGTGAGCTAATATAATACAACTTCAAATATATATATATATATATATATAAACACTATATAATCTAAAAATAAAGAATTATAAAAACACAATTAAATTACTCTAAATTTTTAAAGAAATCTAAAGTTTACATATATATATATATATATTTGTAGCACCTACAAAATATTAAAAACTCTTAAAGCATTCTGAACTTAATTAACACATGTTTGTAGGAACTCAACTTTAGTACACAACTGATTCTTTAATTCAACACATCTTCATTCGCTTGTTCCAACTGATAGCATTTAAATCTTCTTTAACTGCAAGCAACAATATATTAAATTAGTATGAAAAATTCGTCAAATTCAATAAGCCAAACAAAATAACCCTTTAACTGATTCTCATGCCCAAAATAAGTGTTACTTAAGATCTATAATGTTACCTTTAGATTAGCAAACAGTAACCTCAAAGAAAAACTTACCAATGATTTAGCCATGCAATATATCCTTTATGAGATACATGAGTTTTTATACAATTTTACTCTTTATTATAAATTAATCTGGTCAGTTGACCATAGTTGACTTTCCATCAATTTTTCAAAAGATGAACTCGATCATCATGTTTTGTGTAATTACTTTCCAGAGCCTATCCAAATGCATGTATGCATTCTTTAATATATCCTTTATGAGATACATGAGGTTTTATGCAATTTTACCCTTTATTTGGCTCATTTTTCATTTTCATCATCTTAAACCCTAAATTTGCTCTCAATAATGTGTTTTTTTTCTTTTGGTACCACTGGTACAGTAGGCATTTACTAGCCACGAATCAGTGGTCTATGTCACAAAATACAGTAAGCTCATCTATAAAACTAAAAGAAAAAGTGGTGATCTATAAAACTAGCCATGAATCAGTGGTCTATGTCACAAAAGTAGGTTATTTAGAACTAAAAGAAATTCAATGTATACCTTATCCTATCATGCCATATTATTATATATTTTTAGAAGTCTGACAGTGCCCTTATGAGAAATTTGCACATATGACCTTGACCTTCCAGAAATTCACAGAATGCCCTAAAAATTAAGGTTTTAACCCATAATCTAGATCCATAGCATCCTCATTTCCATCCATTAGGGCCAGTGTTGACAGTGACTTGAATTTTTCACTTTAGACTCTATTTTCATATTTATTTAGACATGCCTACCTGATACAAAGAGAATGAGTTTAAAGGTTGATAAAAATGCTTGAACCTATTATTTCCAGAGGCTTTGAATCAATTATCCTTTAATTAAATACTTTAGTACACAATTTTAAACTTACCAATGATTTAGGCCATGCAATATATTTCCCATCAACCTGATGCATAACTTCATACGTTCCATATGGGCGTATCAATGGTTCGTCTGGATCTATCACTTTATCAACATAAACTTCAACATATTGTGTCCCAAGTTTTTGTCCACCAATTGTAAAGTCTGGATTATCCATAACAATAAATCCTTCAGCGACAACACACTTCCTCACAATCGAACATAAGCGGTACCTTGCTAAATCCTATCAATTCAGAAATCAATTGAAGATGGATATTACTAGAGTATGATTGTACCTCTCTTTTGTTAGTCATAAGAGTATGATTGTACCTCTCTTTTGTCAGTCACGGGAACACGTGGGTGGTTGTTTTGGTGAGCATCACGATGCTTCTTCCGTCGATCCACCTTCTCAAAATAAAACAATAACGAGATAATTAGTAAAGTGTGACTCTCTGCTCGTAGTTTGGCATACAACTGTTTTATTGTAATTATGTGATCAGATATGAATCCCTATTGTTTCTAATTATGTGACATACAACTCTCTGCTCATAGATGAGTTACCAGTTTCTAATATAGGTCCTTAAAAATCATTGGAGAGAGGAGGTGAGTGACGACCATTGCAAATTAAATAGCAGCGAAGATTAATGAAAATGCAAACATGAATTACTGGAGTATAATGTACCTCTCCTTTTTTTCTTAAGGTTGATTGTACCTCTCCTTTGTCAGTCCTAGGAACATGAGGACGATTGTTTTGGTGAGCATCACCATGCTTCTCTTGTCGATCCACCTTCAAATTAAACAAAGTAGAATAATGCCCAACTCTTTAATAGATAAAAATGAAAAGTAAAACCAAAGTGTGCCTAACCTGCTTCCCAACAAGTCTCTCCCTTTTACAAGCCTATTTACAAAAAAATACATTAGAAAGTATTAAAAAAAGAAAATATTGTATTCACATATTTATGTAGTACAATGCCTAAATAACTGATAATAAAAACTACCATGTTGAGGGCTTTCTGACTTCTGATTCTAATTGAATCCTACAAATGTAAGAGGACAAACACATAAATGTAATGAATAAAGTATTAATCTGTCAAATTGTAACAACAAACAACCATGTTGTAAGTATTAATTTGGTGTGATGCTGCAGATGATGCATCATCCTTGACCCTTCTATTGTTCTGATTGTAGTTGTCCTGCATTAAAAATCAGTAATCAGAATTATATGACATAATGCAAACATGAATTATTGTAAGTATGATTATACCTCTCCTTTGTCCGTCACGGGAACAGTATGATGATTGTTTTGGTGAGGATCACCATGCTTTTCATTAGCAAGTTTATCTAGTTGTGCCTTCATATCGGCCATTTGTGCCCTCATTGCACGTATTTCTTCCCGCTCTTCTTCACGCTCTTCTTCCATTTTTCGTTTATCCTCTTCAGCTTTTTGTTGAGCCTCTCTTGCCTCTACAACCATTTTATGAGTCTTGGCACGATCACCCCAGATATCTGTTGGAGCAGGACCTAACCCAAGGCCACGTACACGCCCGCTTTTTTCTTTCCCAAATATCTCACTATACAGATCACCATCTTTTATGTTTCTGTGTTCAAGGTCTGGTTGATTGATACCTCGCATATTTAGTCTATTTTAGGCCTGTTTTAGTACCAGATTCGTGCCATAATTCACCAGAATCATGTGCATCTCATTGTTATATCTTTAGAATTTGGTACTGCTGAGTGTTTGTTTGTTTTCTGCAGGTTTGGAGCAAAACACACGAAGAAATGGCGATTCGCATGATGAGGTACGGCCCTTACCAGGCTTGGTACGGGTCGGACCTTACTTAGCCATTTTCAGCTCTTCACGCCTGGTACGGCCAGGCCGTACCAAATTGGTACGGGCCGTACATGAAGGCGTCCTGACAGATTCAAATTTGGGCAGGGGCTATTTAAGGCGGGGAACTCTCCAATTTCGATATCAATTCCATTCCAGATCCATTTGAGAGCACAGTAAGAGAGAGAAAGAGAGCTAAGGAGCTGAGAGCAAGAAGGAAGGAAGAGGAAGAGGCGAAACTCGACGGATCTAGCTTCCTCCTCTCGATCCCTTCGATCCATGGCTATCTCTCTCCCTTTTATTGTATTTTTAGATATTATCATGTGCTGTGAGTAGTTCTTTTAGTTTCTAGGGTTAGAGATTGATTCTTGATTTGTTTTGACTTTCTTTGACTTGATTGTGATCTTATTTGCTATCTTTTGCTTTGCTTGCTGTGATTGTTGTATGATGTCCCTTTAGGTTTAGATCGAACCTATCAAGGTCATGTGATCATCTCAATCTCTCATCCAAATCAAATGCTTAGGGTAGAATAGTTCGAATTGAAGCCGAGAGGTTGAATTCTCCTCTAATCGACAGATTAGAGGGTGCCTTAGACCTCCAATCAACCAGCTAGGGTAGATCTGTACCAATACACGAGAGTTGAGGTGTAGAAATCCCTAAAAGGCAATCAATTGCATTCCAACCTAGATCTTGATCCAACAAACGATGGTTGAGGGTTAGGAACCTTAGGTATGGTCAATTGAACCTTTCTAAAGAGTTTAGCACAAGGTACCAGCAAGGAAATGCATTCACTCGAACTGGTAGGTTCTGTTCTGGGAAGCCAGTACGGGTCTTACCAGGGTGGTACGGCCTTGCCTTACCAAGTTAAGTATGGCCTAGCCGTACCAACTTGGTACGGGCCGTACCACTAGAGGCAGTTCAGAGATGAAGTCTGAAACCCTGGAAACGCCTTTTATCCATAATCAAAACACAATTTACATTTCTTCTAGCATTTTATTACATTGTTTGAATTGTTTGATCTGACCCTTTAGGAAATTAAACACCAAACCAAACATTTTTCACTTCTAGTTTTTGATTGAGTTTGATAGAATCTAACCTCGCAATTAACCGTCCCTGTGGATCGATACCCGATTATACTACTCGATAGGGGTTGTGCACTTGCGACCCTTACTCGTGAAGTGTAAACGCGGTTTTAAAAGGTACGCCCTCAAGCGTACCGAAACTTGCGTTGCGTTTCTGCGCGAACAAGTTTTTGGCGCCGTTGCCGGGGACGGTAACCAATTGCCTAGTTAGATTTTACCTTACTTAGTTAATCTAGATTTTATCTTGTATCCTTTATTTTCTTTTATTTTGTTTCTTTTATTTATTTATTTTCTCTTTTTCAGGAACACTATGGCGATTACTATCTGAGGAGCTCGAGACACCATGGCTCTCATGTACAACATGACGACAGACCAACATTGGTTTGGCCGCGACAGTTCTCGAGCTGGAGGAGGCGGCCGATCCAAAGCTGATCAGATCGCAGCTCTATATGCTAGAGCTGCCGAGCTAGAGGAGGCCATGATCGCAGCTCTATATTCTAGAGCTGCCGAGCTAGAGGAAGCCATGCAGAGGGCGATGGACAAGCTGAGTGTGATGGCAGTCGAGCAACAACCGCAGAGTTGTGTCATGTGTGGGGACAGGAGACACTCTTACGAGTATTGCCCACTGGCGGATTGGGAAGAGGAATTGGAGCAGGACGGCTATCTCAGCAACAACAATTGCAATTTCTACGACCCTGCACCATTCGATGACTCGAACAATTGCGTATTCCAACCCGACCCACCCGAGCCGTACGTTGATCCCGCTGAGATCGAATTCATACACGAGCAAGGGAAGGTGAACCAGATGCTGTGGGAACAGTTGCAAAACATGTCCACACAGATGGCCGCTCAAAACAAGCTGTTGGAGCAGTTGAGTCACATCATCACCTCACGCCAATCTCAACCTGAAAAGCTGCCAGCTCAGCCAGAATGCGAAGGACCAGCCCAGCCAACAGACCAGACCGCACTTGACGCGACCCGCATCATTGAGACACGACCCGCATCTCCACCTGAAGAGCATATGGACGCGACCCGCACACCACCCGATGCGACCCGCATGCCGTGTTCTGATGACCTGGAGACCAAAGGAAGCGAGTCGGATTGGTCAACATGCGATGCCATTCCACCTGATGCGACCCGCGTCAAGACCCAGACAGAGCGGCTGACTCCTGGGCTCAAGCCTCTTCACCTCAGGTATGAGCTTCTAGACCCAGATAGATGTCGTCATGTGATCATAAGTGCAGATCTTGAACCCGATCGGACTGCTACACTCTTGGAGAAATTTGAAGCACACAAAAGCGCGATCGGGCGCTCGATCAAGAACTTGATGGGAATCTTGCGGATTCTTCTGATGCAAGAGTGTGATCGCATGGTCTGTGTACCTCCGAAGTGGGTGATCCCACCAGTGCCTCCTGATCTATTTCCAATCAAAGCCTGAAGAGAGAAGGTCGAGCTCGAGACCTAAAACGAGCGCTCCTTGGGAGGCAGCCCAAGCCATTTTTACCTGTTTTGCATCTTAGGAACAGATAGACATGCATTCATTCTTCTGCATTGCATCACGAGCGGCTTGAGAAGTCACGAGAACGAGAAACGAAAATTTTTGAGGTTGGTACGGCTAGGCCATACCACATTGGTACGGCCTGAAAATTTAAAGGTTGGTACGGCCCGCACCAATTTGGTACGGCCAGACCGTACCTAGGTCAGGGACGCGAACCGACGCCATACCTGCCGCCTTTTTCTTTTTAAACCCGATCCAACCCGCACCCCTTCCCCTTCCCAGCCGCACCTCTCAATCTACTCTCTCTTCTCTCCCTCTCCCTCTCCATTTTCTCTCCCTCTCCACTCCATCTACCTCTCCTTCCACCCTAACCGAGCACAAGAAGCACAGGGGCACCGGAGATCAGCGCACCACCAGCACCTCTTCGGTCCGACCCGCACACCTCTTCGGTCCGACCCGCACCTCCTTGCTCTCGGTTAGTGCATCTTCTTCAATTTTCTTTGTTTTCACCCATTTTTCGTGCATCCCTCTCTTCTTCTCTCGGTTCCACCCTTGATCTGTCAAACCCTAGCTTGGTACGGCCCACACGTACCAAGTAGGTCCGGCCCGTACTGACCTCTCTGAATTGACACCAAACTGGTACCAGTTGGTCCGGCCCTTACCAGCCAACACCAAAACCCCAAGTTAGGTACGGCCCGTACCAACCCGTGCGGCTAGGCCGTACCTACCTAGGTCAGGCCAGGCCGTACCAACTTGGTCAGACCAGGCCGTACCTACCCAGTCCCACCCTTACCACCCAACGTCACGAACGTCTGCACGCGATGAGTCGACATTCCTCTCGCGCCTCCGCACCCTCTGACGACACCATCCCTTCCATCACTGGCCGGCCAGACGACGTCCCTCCTACCGCCGCCCCCACGTCATCTCATCACTCCCACCGGAGTGCGTCCAGGAGTGGCTCGAGCGCTTCTCGCCACTCCAGGGAGAGTGCAGCCAGGTCTGGCTCTCGCCAGAGTTCTTCACTTCGGGACGCGATGGAGCCCATCTACTACGAGGGTGAGACCACCTCCAGTGGCCATCAGTCCGTCTACCGGAGCCCACAGCAGAGCCCCTCCTACCATCCATCTGCCGACCAGGACCAGGGCTCTGACGAGGCCTCTGACCAGGCCTCCGATCACAGCTCCGATCACAGCTCCGACCACGCCTCTGACTCCATGGGCTCCGATACGGCCCTCTCTGATGCCACCCAGCGTGCCGACGCATACGCCGAGCGGTACTTCCTCATTTCGACCCGTCGGCAGCTCAAGAACTTCGAAACCTTGCTGACGAAGACGATCAACAATACGAGGATTGTTGACTTCTCTGCTCTTCAGACACTGGGACTGGAGGATGAGTTCCGCCGCATCACCACCCGGGTCGGGATCACTCCAGCCTTTTGGGAGATCGCCCAGAGGGGATACAAGAAGCTCACCATGGAGTTTCTTTCCTCTCTGGAGCTCAAGTACTCGCGGAACGACAACCCGTTCATCAGGTTCCGCATGCTGAGTGAGACCCACCGAGTATGGCTGTCTGACTTGAGGGAGTGGTTTGGCTTTGAGCCGAACCTGACTACTGATTCCCTCTCTTTCTCTGGGGAGTTGACGCGCGACACCTTCTGGCAGCTGATCTCTGGCGCCCCAGCCGGGTCAGCTTTCAACAAGGAGTACAAGCAGCTCAATGTCCCACATCCAGTCATCCGGGTCCTGCTGCGTATCCTCGGTTGCACCATCTTTGCGCGTGGCGAGACGTTCGCCCGCGCCAATGTTGAGGATCTGCAGCTGGTGGATCATATGCTGCGCCCTGACAGCACTCTCGAGCGGCCCGATCTGATGCTCGCCATGATCCACCACTGGATCGACATCCAGAGGCAGCCCAAGCCGGGTGGCACTGTCTACATCTCTGCCTACGTCACTCTGATCGCCGAGCGCTTACACCTCCAGATTATCGGCGACGAGGAGTGCAGGAGCTCCCGATCTCTCTCTCTCTCTCAGTTCTGCACCTACAAGTTCATCGAGTCAGCAGCAGGACGCGATGGGCGAGGTGCTTGGGCTTGGCGCATGCCTGACCAGCATACCAGATATGTCATGCCTTTCCCGGTCACTCTCTCCTTCACTGACCGGAGCACTTGGTTTTTCCGCCGTCCGCCCCGCGTGCAGCCTGCCCCTGTAGCCCCACCTCCACCTCCTCCACCACCACCGCAGGGCGATGAGGACATGATCGATGCCACCACCTCTCCAGTCCAGGCTCCGTTTGAGCCGCTGCATCCTCTCTCTCCTCATGTGCCACCTTTCCCCAGCCCGGCTCCCCCCCTTCTTCGAGCAGGTACATCCTTCACCCTTTGGTGCAGGTACCTCATTCTATGGAGCTGGCCCATCCACCTCCGCCTACGCTGCTGGCCCATCCACCTCCGCCTACGCTGCCGGCCCCTCCACCTCCTACAGTAGACCTGTGTACCCCCCTCCTTTCTCTGAGCCCACCATCCATGATCTCCAGCAGCGCGTGACTGGGATAGAGGAGCGGTTTAGCGACTGGCTCTGGTACGACCACCCTGAGGACTGATCAGGTTCGCTCTCTTTTCCCCGAGCTTCTTTTATCTCTTTTATCTTATTGTCTTGACGCATTGAGGACAATGCTTAGGCTAAGCTTGGGGGGATTGCATTTGCATTTAGGTCATATTTACTTTATCGTTATTCTTCTTACATTTTTTCGTATTTTCGTGCATTGTTAGGTGAAAATTTGCGTGAATTGCTAGAATTGAGAATAACTTTGAAACAATTTGGTTGTGATTAGGATAGACCTGAGTGAATTGGAACTAACCCATGATTGGTTATTGAACTACTTAGGTTGAGATGTTTTTAATAATGGAAAAGATGAAACAAACTTAGAATTGAATCGAACGAGATTATTCGAAAAAACTGAATTGTGCCTTTAGGAATTGAGATTTTCAAATTAAGAAAGTTTGGAATATCCATTGGTATGAATGAATACCAATGGATGTGTGTATTCATGGTGTGAGCAAACCAAAAAAAAAGAAAAGAAAAAGAAAAAAATAAAAAAAATGAGAAAAAGAAAAAGAGAAAACAAAAGAGAAAATATGGAGAAAATAAGAGTACTGGCAATAAGCCTCGAATGGGCGCCTTTGAGCTCGTCTCCCAATTAGAAATAAAGAAAGAAAATTTTGCTCATACCAACACACTTCGTTCGCAACTTTCTTACCCTTAAGCTTGATTCAAGCTTGGGGGAGGGCAAATGCAAAGAAAAATCACTTTGAATAAAAGCAATAATTCGGAAAAAGAATGAAATTGATTCGATCAAACCTAGGTAATTAGTCTTTCCATTGTTAGAAGCATCTCAAAATAAGAAGTTCAATTGACTAATTGTTGGAGTGAATCAAGGTTTACAAAGGAATGTTTGAATTACAACCGAATCGATTCTAGAAATTCTTGACTATAGCACACTCACGTAGGTTTTCACATTTAGACTTGTATCTGCATTTAGATTTAGTTTTCCAGCACTTTCACCCGAGTTTGAAACTTTTTGCTTGAGGACAAGCAAAGGTTCAGCTTGGGGGAATTTGATACCTCGCATATTTAGTCTATTTTAGGCCTGTTTTAGTACCAGATTCGTGCCATAATTCACCAGAATCATGTGCATCTCATTGTTATATCTTTAGAATTTGGTACTGCTGAGTGTTTGTTTGTTTTCTGCAGGTTTGGAGCAAAACACACGAAGAAATGGCGATTCGCATGATGAGGTACGGCCCTTACCAGGCTTGGTACGGGTCGGACCTTACTTAGCCATTTTCAGCTCTTCACGCCTGGTACGGCCAGGCCGTACCAAATTGGTACGGGCCGTACATGAAGGCGTCCTGACAGATTCAAATTTGGGCAGGGGCTATTTAAGGCGGGGAACTCTCCAATTTCGATATCAATTCCATTCCAGATCCATTTGAGAGCACAGTAAGAGAGAGAAAGAGAGCTAAGGAGCTGAGAGCAAGAAGGAAGGAAGAGGAAGAGGCGAAACTCGACGGATCTAGCTTCCTCCTCTCGATCCCTTCGATCCATGGCTATCTCTCTCCCTTTTATTGTATTTTTAGATATTATCATGTGCTGTGAGTAGTTCTTTTAGTTTCTAGGGTTAGAGATTGATTCTTGATTTGTTTTGACTTTCTTTGACTTGTACTTTGTATGAACTCTTTAGTTTGATTGATTGTGATCTTATTTGCTATCTTTTGCTTTGCTTGCTGTGATTGTTGTATGATGTCCCTTTAGGTTTAGATCGAACCTATCAAGGTCATGTGATCATCTCAATCTCTCATCCAAATCAAATGCTTAGGGTAGAATAGTTCGAATTGAAGCCGAGAGGTTGAATTCTCCTCTAATCGACAGATTAGAGGGTGCCTTAGACCTCCAATCAACCAGCTAGGGTAGATCTGTACCAATACACGAGAGTTGAGGTGTAGAAATCCCTAAAAGGCAATCAATTGCATTCCAACCTAGATCTTGATCCAACAAACGATGGTTGAGGGTTAGGAACCTTAGGTATGGTCAATTGAACCTTTCTAAAGAGTTTAGCACAAGGTACCAGCAAGGAAATGCATTCACTCGAACTGGTAGGTTCTGTTCTGGGAAGCCAGTACGGGTCTTACCAGGGTGGTACGGCCTTGCCTTACCAAGTTAAGTACGGCCTAGCCGTACCAACTTGGTACGGGCCGTACCACTAGAGGCAGTTCAGAGATGAAGTCTGAAACCCTGGAAACGCCTTTTATCCATAATCAAAACACAATTTACATTTCTTCTAGCATTTTATTACATTGTTTGAATTGTTTGATCTGACCCTTTAGGAAATTAAACACCAAACCAAACATTTTTCACTTCTAGTTTTTGATTGAGTTTGATAGAATCTAACCTCGCAATTAACCGTCCCTGTGGATCGATACCCGATTATACTACTCGATAGGGGTTGTGCACTTGCGACCCTTACTCGTGAAGTGTAAACGCGGTTTTAAAAGGTACGCCCTCAAGCGTACCGAAACTTGCGTTGCGTTTCTGCGCGAACATTGATCATCGCACATGTGAGTCATCTTCCTCTGTCAAAACATTAATAAGGAGCATAACGTTATAACCATTACATGCAACTTGATTTCTTTTGTATGATTAGAAAATTTTGATAAACTTAATTAGCTCTAACCATCAGAGCGGCAGATTCCCCATTCATCGGCCGATTACTCTTATCACAATGAGTGCTAATATATATCTCAGCTCTAGTAGGAGTTCGGTTCAAGCGCACACGCTGAATTCAATTAAAGAAAAAACATACTTTTATGTGTAGAACAAAGAAGCACATAATCAATTTCATTATAAAGACAGAAAGAGGAGTATAAAAGTTACCTCTTCCTCAGCAATCCTCGCAAAGCTTTTTGAGCCCGCACAATGAGTTGTGGTTTGTTTCGCCCTGCTGACTTTATTTTTCTTACTTTTTTTCTGTACATTTGGTATTACTAGTGCAATTATTCAAATACCTTATTGATATTGTTGTATACATAGAGAGAGATAATGAAAAATAAATTAAATAACTCGGCTAAAACCAAATGTACCTGCCACTCATCACTGTCCCACACACCGATTAAGAACTTCCAATGATCAGGTAAGACTCTTTCATCCCGATCTGCAATACGTGCATCATAGTTGTCATGGGTATCATAGTGCTTTTTCTTCAAGCTGTGTCTAAATTCCCTCAACTTTTTACCAAAGCTTTTCATTACTTGGTCCTTTTGTTCTTCTTGGACCTTCCACTTAAGCTACAACAAAAATAATATTGTGATTAAATTATCAATGCTGTTAACTTATATGAAAGTAAGGGTTTGAACAATAAAATACAGAACGAACATGATTGAACATGATGTAGTTTGTGATTAGGAGTACCTTAACTAGATCCCATAGTCGATTCTTCTTGTATTTTGGCACATCTTTCCAGTTCATGTAAATTAATGGAACCTCCTCACCATTCCGTACTAAAGTTCCCAAATAGTTTGCAAATGTGGTCGCATCTTGACAATTAAACTGGTTGTAACCATTAACATTGATATCTAGTTGCTTTCCATCCGCCATTTTGGCAATTTTTCTCATTTTCGTATAGCCTCTTTTTGCGGGAGATTTTTGGGTATTATCTGATAATTTGTAAATCACATAACCATCACAGTCCATACATAGGAAAAAAAAAAGCCAAGTCATTTCAAGTAAGCTATATAATACATGCATACCTATCATCATTCAACTTGTACAATCTAGTCAGATGCAAACATGATGCAGATGTAAAAAAAAAATTACAAGAAGAATTGAAAGAACTTGACTAATTGTAATACCAGCTGACTCATCGTGACTATCTTCATTTGAGTAGATTTGTTGTCGTGCTGTTCGTTCGCTTGGAGTGTGCATTTTGTTTAACCTACACAAGTTATTTTAACATAATACAAACAAATCATGACCAGATGACAAATATGACCTTGATTTTGGACAAAGTTGGGTGTATCCATAAAACCTTCACTAATGAAATAATTACAAATATGACCTTGATTTTGGACAAAGTATGGTGCTAGCCCATAATTTATCCAAAATAGCTCATTAGTCAGAAAGTTCGTCTCAATTTGTAACAAAACTTCAAAAAGAAGGAATGCAGATTTTATTACAGTGTCAGTAGTTAGTAGTAGTCTTATTCAATTTCCCAATTTCGCATTGTATGAATCGTTTGTCATGATTCATGAATTTAATCGTTGTACAATACAGTGTCATTTTGCAGGTTGTAAAATTCAGGATGAAATGAATGAGCCAGTATCCTCCTATTCTATAGGAAAATTCCAATCGAGCAATTGAAAAATGCATCAAGTAATAATTGTATATATATTCAGTATAAATACATTAATTATTAAATTATTTGAGTAGACACAAGTACCATTGATATTGGGGTCGGGTTGGTCCCAAATTCGACCCAATTCAAAATCACAAAATCTGAGTCATATACTAAGTTGCAACTTGAACCGGAATATATTGATACCTGAATTTATTCATATCCAAATTGGTCCCATAGGTTTTTAGCAGCAAGACTTACAGTGGCTGGGCGAAGTCGCGGAGAAGAGCGGCAGGGGCAGAGTCGCAGAGAAGAGCGGCAGGGGCGGGGTCGCGGAGAAGAGCGGCAGGAGCCGGGGAGTCGCAGGAGAGTATGAGTTCGGTCATAAAATTTTGACGGGAGTAAAGAAGAGGGAGAAAGATGGCGAAATAGCCTTTTCGCGCGGGGAAAGAGGGCGAAATAGCCTTTTCGCGCGGGAGAGGATTTTTCGCGAAAAAAAACGAAGTGGTTCGTCGACTCGCAAACCAGGAGTAGGATTTTAGTTATAGACCGTGAGATCCTGACAGAAGGGCCCTCTATTGCAGAAACACGCTTTACGGGGAAAAACTATGAAACAGGTGTATGATATTTTTAATACTTTTGTATTAACGGAGAAAAATCTAAAACCTCTTCTAAATTAACGCGTGATTAATATTGTTTAATTATTATGCAACTTTATTATTTATAAAGTAGTTAATTAAATTATTTTTAATTTTATTTTTTCAAGCAAATATTTAAGTATCTTCCAATATTGACATATATATAATTAATTTTGCATTTTAAATACTAAGAGGATAATTCTTCTCTCGCATTTGTATTTACACATTAGGCATCAACATTTTTTATAAGGTACAATTAATTTTAAAATAGATCGAGATAAAGCACATGTAATAGCTATTTCTTGCTCCTAAGATTATATTGTACCTAAGAACTACCAACAAAATAAACATATGAATAAAAACATCTGCAAAAAAATAAATCAAATAATCATCGTTTCTCAGAATTTTGATTTTCACCACGACCGCACCGGCATTCTGCGGACCCATTTCAGCGGGGCCGCAAAATGGCGATGCGGACCCTTAAATGGGTCCGCATAATGGTTCTGCGGATCCATTTTTTTTTTCTTTTTTGGTGTTTTATCGAGGCACCACGCTAAGAAATCTCAAATATTTTGTTTTTTAATATTTTTTTTGTTCTAGAAATGCATGCCATATCTCAAAGTTTGAAAAAAAAAACCACGCTGAGATATCTCAATTTTTTTGGTTTTTAAATATTTTTTTGTTCTAGGAATGCGTGCCACATTTATGATTCTGCAGAATGGTTCAAAGTTTTAAAAAAAAAATTATCCGCAGAACTATTCTGCGGACCCATTTTGAGGTCCGCACCGGCATTCTGCGACCCCGCTGAAATGGTGATTAGTTGGTTTTTTTTTTGTAACTATGTCAATTAAATAAAAGTTTTGGTAAGAACTATGCAGATTATATTTACACGGGGCACGGTTTAGCACAAAACTATGATGGTCAAATAGCTGATAGCATGTGTAGCAGGAAGAAGAACCATTTTCTTTTTCAGTCTTTTCTACACCGTCTCATATTTACAACTGAAGATTTGATTGCTTCTCAGCCAAGACCAGTGACTGCTTCCCGAGTCTTCTCTGTTGAAGCATAAAGCTTGAAACATAAAGCGATGGCAATTTTAGCCCGGCTGGCTCAACCAAACCCGGCATGACAATCAACAGAAACTACCACTTTTCATCAAAGACTAGATATTTTCAGGACCTTTTTTTTTTAATCTTTCTATACAGTAGATCTTCCCGTGCAACAAATTCAATCAAACACTTAAAAAATTTGAAACAACAGCTTTACATTTTGAAGTGTTAAAATTGAAGCAAAGTCACGAAATTGGCACAAAATTACTCAATTAAGAAATAAAGAAAGCATAGTTTAATTACTAGCTACATCAACAATCTCATCAATTAGGAGAAGTAGAATTACGAATCTCAAATTTTCATTTCAGTTGAGAGAATTCCAATTTTTCATACCGTGAAATTGAGGAGACGGAGAAAGAGCCAAGCGCGTTGGGTGTTGGAGACGGAGAAGAGAGAGAAGAGCGCGCGAACTTGAGACGGAGAGATCGAAATAGTTATTGTGCGCGCGCAAAGAGATTCACCCGGCGGTTTCGATAGCGCCGAGAAAACTGCATACCATATCCCGGCAGTTTCGATCACGTCGAGAAAACCGCATACTGTATCCCGGCGTTTTCTATCGCGCCGAGCCCCTCAACGCCGCCCGATCTATACCGTATCCCGGCATTTCATGTCGCGCCGAGCCCAACAGCGCCGTTAATTGCATAATTTCTTGTAGTGATTGGTCGTTAAAGTAACCACGCGGGATGGGATTTTCCTCGGAAACCCCGTCTCTAACGGACTCCAATAAAGTATCGTTTCTAGGGGGAATTTCATATATCCCCCTCAAAAACTTCAATATTACGTATTTTCCCCTCAAAATTTTATAATATCATATTTACCCTTCAAAATATTAGAAACTCACATATTTACCCAAAAACAATTAAATAATATAATTTAACACTTAAAATTTAATAAACAATATTTATTAATCAAATATGGGGATTAATAAATATTTACCCTTATTTTATTAATATGGCCTCCTCATTTAATCCCCATATAAACCAATTTGAAATTATATGAATTACCTGAGAACCAGCAAGATCTTCGAATTGCTTGACGAATTCCTCAACCATGGCCTCCTCATTTAATCCCATCTCCCCTCCTCTTGGGCCAACAGAGGCACCTCCACCAGCTGCTGTAACAGTCTCCAGCCCCCGAACGGCATCGCGTGTCTGCTGAGTCAGCTTTTCGAGAGCCTCAGAAGCATAGTTCACCGAGCCACGTGGCATAGGTTGGGGGGCCCTCTGCTTACCTTTTCTCTTGGCGCGTGGGTCTGGTAGGCTCATCCCCAAGCCAGTTGGCCCTGATGGGGAATTATTCATACCCGAACTCACCTTCTTTGCACGCGACGAAGAAGGCTGAGAAGAGGTCGAGCGGCTGCTCAGATCGAGTTTGTTGAAATCATTGAGCGCACCTGGATTGAAAGAGAATTAAGAAGAATTAATAGAGGTGGAAAGTGAAAAGTTGACATTTTTTTAGGGACGGATAAGACGAGGGAGGGTTATACTGTCGAGGAGTTGGTCGAGATCGTCGGAGGGATCACCATCAGCCATTGACGGTTTCGAAGGAGGCGCGGCTTCTGACTTCTGACTGGAAGTTAAGAGGAATCAATTACCCTTATTTTATTAAAAAATATGCTGACCTCCCCATATTTGATTAATAAATATTGTTTATTAAATTTTAAGTGTTAAATTATATTATTTAATTGTTTTTGGGTAAATATGTGAGTTTCTAATATTTTGAAGGGTAAATATGATATTATAAAATTTTGAGGAGGAAATACGTAATATTGAAGTTTTTGAGGGGATACATGAAATTGCCCCTCGTTTCTAATTCCACCTGTCCGTTCCGATTTATTTTACTATTAAATTGTTTCATAGGCGTGGATCATACCGGTCTAAGTTGTCACTGCAGTTACGGGGCTCCCAGTCTAATGCAATTCGGCTGGAATCCATTTCTCTGCATTACCGCATCATTTGAATTAAAATTTGGACCAATTAGGATCCCGCCTATAACGCATGAGCCCCTTACACATGTGTTCGGATATAAATCAGATGGTCCAGATCTTAACTCAGAGGATACAAATTCATACGGCTGTGCTAAAGGGAGCATCTGATTTGGAGTGTGTATCCTCTATGGTAACGTACTGAGATTAACTTTCAACTGAATTATGGAATTCGGTGCCTATTTAGATGTAGGGGTGTGTTTTTTAAATTTGAGGAATTAATTATTCACCTAAAACATGATTTTTTTTTTCTATTGTTCTTGTGAGTTCAAAATTCAAACGCTATAAAAGTAAAAAGTAAAACTGAATATATCTGATTACTATTATTAAATAAAATAATTATAATGCACTGCAATTTACTTGTTGCAGAAGGCCCTTGTCAAGGTCAAATTTGAAGAGTATGTTGACAATTATTTTGTTATTATATATTGTTTAAAAAAGATAGAAGTCGTCATTGCATTTGCATAGCATAGTATTTCTTTGGTCCATCCGCGTTGAATGGTTGCCATTTTACTAATGGAATTTTCTCAATAAACGTTTTTTTTTGTAAACTAAAATTTATTTTTAGAATTTGTTTACTATTTTTTATAGATGGATAGAGATAAAATATTTTTCTACCATCTAAAAAAATAAAAAAAATATAAACAAATGTAAAATTTAGTTTACAGGTGCATATTCATGGAGACCATGTTGAATGGTTCGAATCGATCGTTAAAACTATCAAACCAAAGATTTAAGTCTATATACGCACTAGGCACAGTAACATAGCCTCACTCGAAAACTATTGCATCAGCTAATTTTATTATGAGAACAAGCACAAATTTCATCAGCAATTAATAGACATGCTAACCTAAAATTGAATTCTTTAGAGAAAAGCATATGTTGTCAGCTTCTCAAACTATATGTACATATTTGTTAATTTCGATTTTATTATAGTATACATACAGAAAGCTCTCCAAAATAAAATAGTTTATTTAATTTCACAATAAATTAATGGCAATGTGAGGGTGATTTGGTCTTTTATTATATATTAAATCTCCTTCACTAATATCAAACACCAATTATTTTAATGTGATTCAGTGACTATTTGGTTCTAATTTTACATCACTTGTCAAATACAGAGTAAATATTAGAAAATTAAAGATAAGCTTTTAGCAACTAAGGGTATGTTTGGTTGTAAAATAAAAATAGCTAGAATAGTTAAATTAAGAATAGTTATTGCTTGTTTTATTAGAATAATCAAATCTCAAAATTCTTAGGAATAGCCTATTCTAATAAGACAAAAAGTTTAGATTTACTATTCTAGCTATTCTAATCCAACCAAACACCGAATAGGCTATTCCGAATAGCCTAACCCAAAAAATAGCATATTCTCAATCCAACCTAATATACCCTAAAGGTATGGAATGAGTTTGTATCACCAAATTAATAGGGATACAATAGTGCGAATCAGGTTAACATTACGGGGCCGTTCGGCAATAAGGGATTAAGAGTGAAGGATTAATAGCTTAAGGAGCGCTAAGGAGCCGATGTTCGGTTGTCTTAATCCGTGGATGAAAGTTAAGGAAGCTAAAGGAAGGGGTAGAGGTGCCATAAAGTCCGGGCAGATGATTAAGATCCGGACAAAAGGAGGTTAAATGAGATGGTCTTAATCTGCGTTAAGGAACCGGTGTTCGGCAGGATTAAGCGGTAAGGAAACTAAAAGAAACGGATTAAGTCTTAAAGATGCTTAATTCCTTATTGCCGAACAACCCCGTAAGAATTTAGAATAATAACAAAAAATACTAATCTGTGTGAGAAAAATATTAACCGTATGCTATTTAGAATAGCGTAAATTTTGTTTGGAATATATCGGTCCGAATAGTGCTAATTTGAAGAGTGCAAAATACGGTGAGCGGTAACCAAACATTATTCTAGAAAAAAAGGCACGCTTGGACATCCGGTTTTTTTATTAATACCCCACTAAAAAAGAAAGTATCAAATCTACCCTCGATTCCAAAATTTTACTAAAAATACCCTAACCACTCCCAGTGGGGCGGTCCACTATTCATAGCAGACTGCCCTTCCGCGGGACGGTCCACTATTTTTTTTAGAGACAATATGAATAGCAAGATGCTAAATTCGAACGCTAAAAATTCATATTTTTTTTAAATATTTGTTAGATTACTTTTTTTTATGTATAATTAGCATATTTATACTAAAATACGCTAAATTACTTGAAATTACGCTAAATTACTTGAAATTATGTTAAATTACGCTAAAATACGGTAAATTACACTAATTTGGCTAATTATAATGATATACGGTAAATTACGTTAAACTACGCAAAATTACACTAAATTAGGCCGATTTTGTGCCATCTTTCATAAATCATAAAAAATAGTAAAAAAATTTCAAAAATAGTAAAAATTGGTATTCTACAAGTTCATTATGTAACTAATTTACTGAGCTACTTAGATGGAATAATAGAAATGAAAATCTTAATCGGAAACTTCAACTCAAGTTTTGAGGCTCTTCTCTTAGTTTTTTGGCAATTCTAAATTCTAAAATATGGCATAGCAGGCACGGACGCATGTGTCTTTTCGCAAGCTTTCCGAAAAATGGTCATTTGCTGAAATCGGACACTCGAACGCTGTTTTATGGCCGTTTGAAGTTTCGTCGTCGTTTTTCGCCTTTTCAGTAAAGATATCGTCCCCATTCATATGTAATTTACCGTAATTTAGCGTATTTTAGCGTAATGTAATGTAATTTAGTGTAATTTAACGTAATTTAGTGTTATTCAGCGTAATTTAACATATTTTAGTATAAATATGCTAATTATACATCAAAAGAAGTAATTTAACAAAAAATCCAGCTAACGTGGGTATATTTATTAATAAAAATATCGGAAACTAGGGTTTAGAAATTAGAGTTTAGGGTTTCTTTTAAGTATCACTAATTTTTATAAATATGTTATGTGAAAATTGTAAATCATTTAATGTACGGTAATTTTTAGGATTTAGGGTTTAGGGTTTTAGAAATTGTTCAAAATAAGAGTTTAGAGTTTAACATAATTTAAAGTAATTTAGTGTAATTCAACGTAATTTAACATAATTTCCAGTATTTTTGCATATTTTAGTATAAATATGCTTAAAAGAAGTAATCTAACAAATATTTAAAAAGAATGTGAATTTTTAGCATTCAAATTCAGCGTCTTGCTATTCATATTCTCTAAAAAAAAAAAAAAAAATAGTTGACCGCCCCACAGGGGGCGGTCTGCTATGAATAGTGGACCGCCCCACTGGGGGACGGTTAGGATATTTTTAGTAAAATTTTGAGATCGAGGGCAGATTTGATATTTTTTTTTTTGGTGGGGTATTAATAAAAAAACCGGTTTGGACTTGGACATCCGTGTGAAAATAATTGTTATTATAAACATGTCCCAGACCCAGCCCCTTAATCGGTGTTTTGAACCTTTTGATTATGGGTCTCCCCAGTAGTAACCGCTCGATAGTTGTTACGAACCAGAGTTTTGATACAAAACTTTAACAAGGTCTTTGTGCAGGCTATACACCAGGTGCAGCGAAAACCAACAATTGTGAGGGCAATCACTGGCCGATCGCGGGAACTGGTTCATGTAATCAACTCCGTCCGATCCAAATCCCAATCTCCTCTTGGTCTCTTTCTCTCCCTCCTAACCCTAGAATTCCTTCCGGCCGCCCCCTTTTGTCCCTCTAATTCGTCGATCGCCAAAACCCAACCACAGATCTCTTTTCATATCCCAATCTGAAGCTCTCTCCTGTTTCTATTTCTTGATTATTTGCCGATGACGTCATCAAGACGCGTTCTTGCTTGACGAATTAGCATGCGAGGGATCTGAGACATCTGTGGCGACCTTAAGCACCGACTTGAGGCAGCCTAGCCTATCGTTTTACAGATCTAGCCGACTGTGCCACAAATAGAAAATATTTCCCGCGGACGCGACAGCGACAGCGACAGCATAACGTTGGCTAAGGAATTGTCAGAGATTGGGTCGAAGGTTTACCCACTTCCGGCCGGGCCGCCGATGCCTTCCGTCGGGACCCGGCGCTCCACCCGTGTGTTTGTCCCTAAATCCAAATCATCACTAAGATCCGACCCGTTATCACGATCACCAACGTCCCATATCCGCTCGGTGAAGACGAATAGCAATTCCAGACAAGAGGCTGACGTGGCTAATAGTGATTGGTTAAGCCTGTTTAGCGACTGGACAAGGGATAGGAACAGTGGTGCAGTGGCTGATGGGTTGGACCAGCCTACAGAGGGGGAAACATCCACTGGGTATTCCATGGAAGAGAAAGAGGAGAAGATGCCTGACATAGTTTACACGAGAAAAAGGCCAAGGCAAAAGGCTGAGAGCAGCGGTAGCAATGGCCAGAGCAAGAGGTACGGAGCTGTATATATTAGAAAAATAAAACATAAGAGACCCAAGTTGGAAGCTGTGGATCGAAGAGAGGGATGTTCTTTGGTTAATGAACATCCCGACATTGTGCCTCGTTCTACATGGGATTTGGCAAGGAGGGTTGGAGTATCAGAAATAGACATTACTACACGGTTTAAGGGTACCAGCGTGGTGCTGGGTGTGCTTGTGGAGATGAAGTGCAACCGGAGTTCAAGAATTTTTTTGGGCTTTCTATTGTCAGTCCTGGGATGGATCAGGAGTAATACCAGAGCGAAAATCTGGAGATTGATTTCATTTCTGATGAAGGGGCCCATTGCTAGAGTTTTCTCTGTTCATGGTGTTCATTTCTTGCCACTGCTGGAGGGTAAAGATGTAAGAATTTCGTCTAGTTTCAATTTTTCTTTTGAAGTTAGAATTGCTCTTTTCCTGCCAAGAATGATTTTGTCCATATGACGGGTTACAACAAACAAGTGCCAAGCTTCTTTGGTACTTGTAACTCTGTAAATAATTGATTAAAGAAATGTGAAAGAAAATAGACAAATACAAATGAACAGAAAGTAAGGGTTAAGTAGAGTATTAGTTCACTAGATAACAGTGAGCATGAAACCACCTACTCGTCGTGAGACATTGCTGCTATAGCTCGAACTGTTCAGGTACAATTAAAGGTTAATGTAGTGGTGGTCGGATAAGTTCTTTGCATCTCCTGTTGTGTAATCTGTCATTAATTTGTTCACTTTTCATTGCTTGTACGCTTATTGCCTTTATTTCTACATTTTATTTACATGCTATTTTCTATTCAGAATGTAGCAGGTGATTCTTTACCGTCTATTGGGGTGTGCAAGATGCATGAGTCTGGAGAAACCATACCGTTTTTATCCCTCAGCTTCTCTTCTCTTCCTTCCTATTTCACAACTTTGCACCTTACCATTTCTCTTCCCTCACTGTATATACCAATTTTTCTTTTAAACCCATCATCATCTCCATCCCAAAATGCCTCAATTTCTTATGTAGCACTAGAGGACCATGGCAATACCTGTTTTCCCACGGGGACTATTACTCATGAAATAGACACTTGTGCTAGCAGTTCAAAGGTATCTGAAACTCCTGTAAGCACTTGTGCTAGCAGTTCCAAGGTATCTGAAACTCCTGTAAGCACTTGTGCTAGCAATTCAAAGGTATCTGAAATTCCTGTAGACACTTGTGCTAACAGTTCAAAGGTATCTGAAACTCCTGCTGGCACTTATGCTAGTTTTTCAAAGGTATCTGATACTCTTGCAAGCCGAGACAAGTCCCTGGGTTATTCTACCCAGGCTCTTTCCCCTCTTCCGGAATTTTCCACTATATTACATTCTTCAAAACTGAGAGGACACCAGCAAAAAAAGAGGAGTTCAAGCAGGATTTCACGTGCTGCAAAATCACTTGCTGAAAAATCACTTCCTGCAAAACAGTCTGCCTCTTTCAACACAAGCTCATATCGCCCAACGCCACTCGAGTTACCTCCGGACGACTCATCTCAGAGTGGTATAGACAGTGATGTGTCAACCCCGCTAGGAAAGCACAGGAGATTCTCTTCTGTGAGGAGTCCTGCTGATCGGGCCCATGAGCGTCAAGCCCTAGCTGAAGCAAAGCAGAACATAGACGCAGTCCGGTGCAAGGCTAACATTTTGGTAACCCTAGAGGACCGCTGCTACAGAGAAGATGATGCAATGGTGTCAATAGAAGAATCTGAGTCAAATGAGTGGCTCATATGTGTGACCTTACAAGATAATAGCAAATTCAGGCACAAACCAAATGAGATGAGACCATGTGTGGTTAACCGCTTCACACATGCTTACATGTGGACTGTGGATGAGGTGATGAGACTCGAGTTCACGGATAAGCTTGATTGGTTGCTTTTTAAGGAGTTGCATGCTGAATGCCGGGTCCGCAATTCACGGGAGAAGGAGAAGGAGAAGGAAGTGGGGCCAGTACAGATACCCACACCTGGTGTTGATGTCGTTTCCGGCTACAATTTGGGTAGGATCTCAGATCGGTTTGTGCTACCTGACACATATATCAGGGTTTTGGATGATGAGGTGCAGAGGGCCATGAAGAAGAAAGATGCGATTTATGAGGCTGATTCAGATGACGAAAGGTGGCTAAATGATTCTAATGGGAGAGGGTCGGGTGGGGTTTCATTGGAGGAGTTTGAGATGTTGATAAGTTTGTTAGAGAAGGACGCATACAATTTTCCAGTTGGGGTTGGGAAAATTGAAGGGGTCTATGAACGCTGCAAGGAGTTGAAAAGAGAGGATGCTGTGGTTGGTGTGTACAATTATTGGTTGCAGAAAAGGACTGAGAAGAACAATGCTCTAGTCAGGTTCTTCCAGGTATAATGTTTTTTCTCTTCTGATTTGAAAATGTTGATGGTCATGGACTGCACAACGAGTCAGAATGTGCCCTTTCTTGTCTTTTTTTGTAAAAAAATATTTAAAAAAGTTGGTTTAGAGGTTTTTTGTTTTTAGAATATAACTTTTTATTACTAGAAAATGGTGAGGGTGCTGAATAAGGATTGAAGGTTTTTTTTGCCTTTCAGAATGTTAATTGTTCTATTGCGATTCCATGAACTAATGTTGGAAGACTGTTGGTAGATAGTACTAATCATACTTTGAGACCTCTCTGTACGTGGAAGACTCTGTTTCTTATATGAATTATTGCATTCTCTGAAGCATCTATAAATGGAAACCATTTATCAAGGTTTTAGCTTTTGCACTCCTTTTATATTATTTTATTTAAATTAATAATTTATGTGGTATTTGGGATGAAACAGTGGGAAGAGAAGCCAGTGAAGGTAGTTCAATGGGCACGGAAGCCATATTTCAAGAAAAAAAGATCCTTTAAGAGGCAGCGCAGCCAGGTTGTTGCAAGGCAGAAACCTGAACAAACCTCTACTCCTGGTACTTTTTTTAACGTACATTAGTAATAATAATTGTTATTTTATTTTATTTTATTTTCCCTTTGTGAAGTATCATCTATTAGCAGATTGTTAGCATGAGATTGAGACTGTCATCTAAATAGTTAATGCAACTACCGCACTGCCCTAGAAGCATGCAAAACAGTTACTTTAATATGCTTTATGTTCAGATGTTGTTGAGGACGAAGGGGTTCGAAGATTGCGGGAGGTGGAGTCTGACGCTAAGCGCGTGGTGGAATCTGCCATCCGACTCCGCACTCGTGCTCAGATCTTAATGGAGCAAGCTGAGCTGGCAACCTACCGAGCTATCATGGCCCTTCGTATATCTGATGCCTTATCCCGTATGTCACAAACTGCACCAGACTCTCAATCTGACCATGACATGATGCCTTTTCCATCCTTTGATTGAACGGCGGATTTACCCTTCTTTCTTCTCTTTATTGTGCCCCTCCGTGATGAGGGGGTGCTTTTATTTTGTAAGGGAAGCAACTATGGTAGCTTCTCTCTCTACCCTCTTTTTTTTTTTTTTAATTTGCTTTTCTCTTCAAAGCCAAGTTTTCTGGCACGTGATATTGAGAAGATGTGTAATTCTTGTATAAAGTTGACTTAGCTAGCTAGTTAGAATGTTAGATCTCTGTAGGTGGGATGCCTGTTGTGGTATTGTGGCATGGGACTTGTTTTGGATGGAAGTAATAACTAATCGAAAAATTAATAAAAAAAGACAACAAAATTGCCATCTTGCACGTGTTAGAATATTTGCCTGAGTTTTGGACTTGAATTTAATTTGGAGACTTGCAACTTGACTACACTGAATCACCGATGATATAAACAATCAAGGCCTAAATTAGTTCCATGTAGAGGCTTCAGAACAACATCGTTGGTCCTATAAATCCGCTCCGTACGGGGCTTTTTTTAGCATATATCTTAAATTAACGAGAGAGAGAGAGATGCGGAGGCCGTTTGGCACAAAACTTTTCTATTTTTATAAAGAGTAATTTAGTGCAGAATTAAATTTTTATGTGCTTTTAGTCTTAGTGGAATTCTTATCCTTTGCATTAACTCACTTCAGTATGTATTAAGCAATAACCAAAAAAATAGATTTTCGCATGACAAGTGTCAACAATTATGTCTTAATCGAATAAAAAGATGTGCATCGACATTACAAACTAGTGTATATCGACACAATATGGAGGTGTGCAGTGACATAATAGACAGATGTGCATTCCAAAATAAGCTTTTTTGGAGTGCAGCTGCATATAGTGGAATGCACATCTGTCTAATATGCACATTCCGTTCATCTAGAATATTAATTTTGGGATTTTTTTTTTTCCAAGTTTTTTGGTTGTCAAACCAAATTAAGCTTGTGACATCACATTACGAGAAGATCTGTTATTTTTTTTTCGTATAAAGTCGACTTAGCACAAAATCTTAACTTCTTATTGAACCGTTAATTAAGGTACCAAGGGTAGAATTCTTTTGATTTAGGAGAATGATGCTACTAATAATGAAATAATATAATCATTAAAATCTTTATACTTTCCACCACAGTGTAGTGAAATGAATTACCAGAAAATCGCCTCAAAATTTGTCCTTTTTGCCTTTGAAATCACCTCTTCTTTTCGTCTTTCTCTTCTGGTGGGTTTGAGTGAGTTGTGACTGGGAGGAGAGAAAAACAGTCTTTTTATAATCAATTTCACAGAAAAAAAAATTGAACCCAGGGCCGCCCAAATTTTCAGCGGCCCTATTTCTTTTTCGGCCGCCGAAAGTTTGGCCGGCCTAGGCATTTTTAAAAATGTTCAGCCAAACTGGATATATTTGTTAATTTATATTTAATGTTGGATATTAAAAAAAAAACCGGCCCAAGACTAACACCGTAGGCCCTTTAAAGTTTAAATCCGCTATTCACTGGGCTTGAGGCAAAGAACTTAATATAGCCATATCCCAAGGTACATCAAATTGAGTGAGTTTCGGCAACCTCAGGTGCTGGATACGCTTTGAGATTCGTGCTGGAATAAAACTGACGACTCAGATCTCATTCTATCCGGTCAGGTATTGCATGGATCAATACTCCAAAAAAAAATTGGAAAAATAATTAAGAAAACAAAAAAAAGCACACTCGTTTCTTCAGAATAGTGACGCACAGAGAAAGGGAGAGAACTAGCAGGGTCGAAGCTACCATGTAATGCCTACCGCTGGAATTTTTTTTTTTTTTTTGGACCGGACTTTTTGTTGGGCTTGCCTACCTCTGAATAATTAAGTTGCCTACCCTTGGCCCAAGCCCAGGCAAGGGAGATCAATAAAAAAAAAAAAAAAACCCCTCCTCCGCTCTGCTGAGAGTACGCGTCCGGCGTCCCTGTGCGCGATACGCGAAGGAGAAAGAAGGACCGCCGCCAATTCGCCGCCTGTGCTCGCTGATCGCCGCCTGTGCCCGCTAGCCCTAGCTTCTGATTGCCGCCTGTGTACTTTCGAAAAAGGTTTTCATTATTATTTGTCTGTTACTGAAGACAATTTCTTATTTGACTTATAGTAAGGTTTCGTTTCTAATTTATTTTTCAATCAAAATCTGGAAGTCTGAATCAAGGTCATTGATATCTGGTTCCTATTTGATTTATAGTAAGGTTTCGTTGCTAATTTATTTTTCAATCCAAAGCTGGAAGTCTGAATCAAGGTCATTGATATCTGATTTTTCTTGATATCAGAGCAGAGATCTGTTTCATCTTCTCAGTTTTTATTTTATCCATCTCAATTCTCAATTCTCAATTACTCTAGTTCTTGCTTTGTTTTTTATTTTCAATTTTTAAGTCATTTAGTAGCATAAGTTGCTCTTTGCCTTTCACCACTGGTATCGATATCAAAAGCAAGTTTTTCACTAGTGCATCGTTTTGAATTGTCAAGAGAATGGAAGAAAAGGACTTTGATGAAGAAGATTAATTTTCAAGAAAGAAGAAAACAAAATTAAGAAGCAACAATTATAAATTTTAATGGATTTATAGCCATGTAGCTGTAACTAAATTTGTTAACTTCAATTGATATTTCTCACCTTTTCCTTTTCTAGACTCATATGACAGAATGTGGTTTATATATTGTAAGCAGTTATTTAAAGGTTTATATGATATCATATTTTATTAGTTTCTTATGAAACAAAATATGTTAGTTGGTATAACAAATGTAATAATACTGCTTCGATATCAGTATCAAACCAACATTTTTGCTTTTGATGGCTTCTTGTTATTGGACTGAGAATTATAGTAGCAATCACAAAAAAGGTAGTTTGAAGAATTTACTGTCATATCAAATTGTACAAAGGCTCTTAGGTCATTTGTTAATTCTAATATGCTATTGCAATAGTCTAATCCATTCTGGTGTGAGCATTGGCCAAATGTTACAGTAAAAAAATGTTGTGCTTTTATTCATTAATTTATCTATTGCAGTTTTGAATCTCCCTGGAGAGGCATGCAAATGTTACAGTAATACCTTTCTAGATTGCTAATTCATACCCTTGTATCCTTGTTTAAACTAGATTTTGCTACATGCCACAAATATTCGCCTACCCCTGACAAAATTCCTAGCTTCGCCACTGAGAACGAGTGAGAGGAAATGTGGAGGCGATTCGCGTATCTTTCTCCAGTCATTTCTGGGAAGCAGCTTCAATCGTCTGTAGGGGTTTCCTTTTTTTTTTTTTTATTCGTTTGTATTTTCCTCTCAAGATACATGTTAATTTAAACGAAATACGCTCAATTCGAGCACTGATTAAGATGCATGTTTTGAATATTTTTGCCTCTACAATCTGAATCTTTTGTTAAGAGGGAGAAAAACGTGAACAGTACCAATTTACTAAATTTTAGAATTGTCAATTTGTTTGATATTTTGGGGGCATTTAAGGCACTTGGCAACTTTGTACTCAAGAGGAAGGAGAGGGCAATTACCGGAGTTAAGAAATTCACTTGTGATAAATAATGTGATATTAAATTAATGATTCCAATATTAATTTTCTGAGCAGGACCCCACAGTTCTCAAGTTAATTACTACGTTCACTTCTGATGCTGTGAGTACCCTTTTTGCAAAAGTTGGTGTATATCGGCCTCATCTCATGTTTCTATTATAAGTATGTGCCATAATTTTAGGTTTTCTGTACCAAAGCAGTAGCTAATGTTGCTAATTCCAGTGGCTAATGGGTAGTTTTGCTCATACTTCACTCAGAAATCATCTGTGCTTGGAGATCATGGGGATTGATTTGATTCTGTTTTGGTAATATATCGTATTTGTGAATTGTGATTGACTACTTAGGAATCAACAACATAGTTTTAAAAAGTACGGATATTTTTGGACCCAAGTATTAGGTACAACCGTACAACCGTACAACTACATTTATTAAGGTTAAACTGGAACATAGAGCTGATTGTATATGGTTTGACAGTGCCATTTGATTACTTTACCTGGTTTTGCTAGCTGATGAGTTGAGCTGGTAATAAAAATGTTAGTGAATATACACTTTTATTTTTTCTTGCATTGAATATTTTTTTTCCCCTTATTCTAGGGAAGTGATGGTGCACCTTTGATTAGGAATCCTTTCATCACCTTTGTTCTAGGTAAAAAGTACTTTCAGTCATCTTTTCTTTCTTGAATCTGGCTGGTACTGTTAGAATGTGTTACAATTAATTACCTCATTTTGCTGAAGTTACTTCTTTCTGATGATCTTTTAAAGGTGGGCCTGGTAGTGGAAAGGGAACGCAGTGTGAAAAAATAGCATCAGAATTTAAGTTTGCTCATCTAAGTGCTGGCGATCTTCTCAGAGAGGAGATATCTTCACACACTGAAAACGGGTATTGCATCTGATTGATCCTCTCCATTTCAAACTTAAAATAAACCATTCCATCCTCTTTGAACATCATGCCCAAGCTGGAACCAAGAATGACAGTCAGTTTGTTGTACTGGTACAACCGGAAGTATGAAAAGAAAATGACAATGTTATTTGCAGATCGCTGCATCTTTCTTTTGTTAAGTAATTTTTATTTATGGAATTTTTGTTCCAGGGAACTGATACAAAATGTGATAAAAGATGGACAAATAGTACCATCAGAAATAACAATTGGCTTGATTAGAAAAGCCATCAATTCAGCCACTTCTGACAAAATTCTTATTGATGGCTTTCCCCGATGTGAAGAGAACCGTATAGCTTTTGAAAAATTTGTGAGTCTTCTAATTTTATAATCCATTTTGCAACTCGATGTATTTCGCAGTTTACAATCTGGCCAGCATTTTCAATGTTGTTTGCATTTGCTGTCTTTCTGTTAAAAATGTTATTTGGTTGGGCTGGGGTCTAGTTGGTGTGGGTGTTGGGGGTGCTGACATTGATTTTTTATTATTCTAGTATGTAGGTGAATGGTGATACATAAAAAATGGTTATGTCACAACCATTTAGCCTGCATGTAACTTTGTGAATTATATGCAGATAGGAGAGCCAGACCTAGTTATTTTCTTTGAATGTCCCGAGGAGGAGATGGTGAAAAGGATATTAAGCCGAAATCAGGTCAAATTTTAAGCTCTGTTCTTCCTTTTCCCCTTTTTATTTTCTTGCTCTTTTCACTGAATCGGTTATATATTGTTAACATCAAGTAGGGAAGGATTGATGATAATTTGGAGACGATAAAGAAGCGGCTCAAAGTTTTTGAGAATTTAAATATGCCCGTGGTCGAACATTACTCTTCAAAAGGAAAAGTTCACAAGGTACTAATATATCTCAATTTTATTATTGGAATATCTTTGCAATGGGTGCTTTAAATTTGGGTTTTAGGCATTATAATGTCTATTAAATATTTACTATTTAAAAGACTAGTTAACAGTTGTAACCAGACCTGACCATGTGCATTTTATGAGCAGTACATGTCCCTGCTGGAACTTAATCTACATCTTTTTGAGTGAAGCAGCACATAGCCTATTTCAATGGAATGAATTATATGAATTAATATACCTTGTCCAAACTCCAAAACTAATCTAATCAGTAGTCTGAACTCTGAAAAGGAAGTTTGTTGAATTAAGACATGTTGATCAGTACTGAGTACTTACCAAATATTGATGAAAGGGATTTTTGTGAACAATCACCCATCAATTATCCCCCAAATTGCAGAGAGCACCTACAATGAAGAACTTGTGAAAAAACTCAGAACTGATTTTAGGTCCAAGTCACTCCTTGAAATGAAAAATATAGATAAGTAGTAATGGTTTGTTTTAAAATGTCCTAGGACTGCTAGATACCCAAAGGTCGAGAGTTTGAGCCCCTCTCACGACTTCGCAGCTTCTGCAAAGCTTTTCAAAAAAAGACAAATGTCACTAACCAAGAATTGGAAACAAAGAAAAACAACTGTTTTGACTCCATAGTAGCTAACTGAAGTGTATATTATTAGGCTCTAACCTGAACTGACTAATTTTATGCCCATAAACCTCCGACTTTATATTAGCTTTTGTAATCCTTTTTGTTTCTTTTTATTTGTTTTAGTTCTCTGAAATTAATTACTTGTCTCATGGAAAACATCTGTTTGAAAACAATATCTTTATATAAATGGGTATTTTAGAGAAATAGAATGTTTTATTGAATTATTCTATGCCATGCTAAAAAAGGGTGCCCTTTTGCAAGCACATAATAACTTGGATGCTCTTTGTAAAATATTGAGGCATTGGTTGGCCTCTCTCTCTCTCTGTCGCTCCCTCTCCATCTCTCTGTTATATTTGCAAATAGCCCTTTACTGGATTCTGCAAGGTCAGATAGCATGATCTAAAAGGCTTGTTGTTCTTACAGATCAATGCAACTGGAACTGCTGATGAAATTTTCGATAGGGTCCGTCAGCTCTTTGTCTCTATAAGGTACCTAATGGCATGTCCTTGTTGTTTTGAAAAATTAGGCTGATTTTTGGATTTTTATCAGATAGTTTGTCAAAATCGAGGATTTCCAGTTCTTGTACCAGCCAATCTAGCACCGGAAGCTTACTCAATCTAGCACTGGAAGCCTACTCAATCTAGCATTCCATCACATGTGTCTTAGGCTCTAGATATGATATGTAACCAATTGAAGACTCTGTACCTGTCAGAACCTGACCAGCTTCATGAGGAAGTGAAGGTGTCTGGTACAGTATAAAATATTTTTGAGGGAACAAGTTGGTACGGTAATCCTGGTATTAGCAACAGCTTTTTAGCTTGAAAGAATGTTGCCTCCATTCTATGTGATTTGGAGCAACCAGCATGGTTAGCTATTTTCTTCTCTTCTCATTTCCTTGTTTTTAATATATCTCTTTTTCACAGATCAAAGTTGTGTGAAGATCATTGAATATATCTTTCATCATTTTTTTCTTATAGATGACAGGTAATACTAATCATCATTTAATGTTTGTGGATAGTTTCAGTTGCTCTTGTTCAGGGAATAGTAATTTGAATATGAGTTTAACCCCCTGGCATTTTGTATCCTAAAGGCAACTAGCTACTCAATATTTATCACCGTAAAATGGATCAAATATGTTATGCTAAGAATAAACTTTTGTCTCTTTTTTGATATATTCCCTTGGAAACCAAATATTCAAATTCACCAGGTTTGTAGGTTGTGAAATATGTTGAAGAACTAGTTAGCTTGAGAAGTCTTTTATTGATATAATTTCACAAGCTGAACTTTTTATTGCTATTAAAAATTGGCAACATTTTTTAGAGATCTTATCAGACACCGGTGTTGTAAAATAATAACAGATAGTAAATAAAAGATAATTTCACCCATTTGCTTATACGGTAACATCAATTGACGAAAAGAGCATGGAATCTTCGAAAGAAACAAGAAGAGGGCATTTTGCTATTTACCAAACTGTTTGGTCCAACTATATAGGTGCTATTTTGTCATGATTATATCATTCGCAATGCTATTACCTCACTTTTCAAAGGATATTTTTGTGGTGATGTTGATGGTAATGGGGTGCATGTATTGATTGGTTATTTAGTGGGAGACCACTAGTGCCACTTGTTCGATTTGGATTTTAATGCAGATTTGAGGAAAGACCATTTCTCATTTCTCATGAGCAGCACTTTCTGGCTAATTTGTGTGAAACTAATTAACTTTGAAATTAGTACACAATATATCGCATGTTGAATTATGGATGGGATAAGTCACATTGTATGCATTTTAAAACGTCTAAGACTTTATTGATCTCATCTTTGTTTTGTTGTCCATCATGTGAATAAACAACCAAAATTCTTGAGCTATATATATATATATATATATATATATATATATATATATATATATATATATATATATATATATATATATATATATATATATATATATATATATATTCTATGTAAACATAATTAGGAAGGCAAAAAGCTTGTCTTGTTTAAATTCAAGTATCAACAAATTCTCAGTTGCATTTCGTTAGTAAGGAACATGAAATGCATCATTTCACCTTTACTTTTCCAAGGTATCTTTGTAGGGGCCTATGATTTTACTGTTTCCACCATTAATTTAATTCTGATTGTTTTATAATATAAGGTTTCCAGAGACCTTTAAATTTTGGACTTAACGAGAAAGCAAAAGGAATACAAGCAAAAGAAGTTTATTTAATTGAATGTGTCAATTTTAGGCATCTGTTCCACCTTCAATTGTTATAGTATTTTTATGGGTTTGACATATATTTGCACCGTGTTATCCCATGAGTGGGAATTAATGCTGTCGCTGGAAAATGGATCACATTGGAGCCTAGCCAAAGATTCCATTCAATTAGGAAACCTTTCAATAGTTCTTATTTTGGGTATATTATCATTAGAGAAGGGTTCTGAAGACTTGGTGACAAAATTTGGGTTGCATAGAAATTGTGGGGAGACACTGTGATTTGTTGACTTAAGGCTAATGATGACTGGAGTAGCAACAATATAAAATATAAAATAGCTAGCATGGCAGGGATGTGGGTGTTTCTTTGAGGGGGCTCCTACACTGAGTAGATAAGGTCATAGGTTTTCCTAAGGGAATCCTTTGTAGAACCTACTGATATCCTCAAAAAAAGAAAAAAAAAAGAAGAGTGAGGTTCATGGTATTATTGGTACTAACATGGATTAGAGAAGACACTTTCAGGATTAGATGTGACGATATTCTTTGTGGAATATTATGTCGCACTTCTATTTAATTAATTTGCTTGTAGTTATTTCATATGACAGAGAAAAGAAATGAAGGGATTATATGTAAGTCATAATAATAAAGGAAATGCACACCATGCCATGTGGATGTGGTGAATTTTGATTATATATATATAGGGATATACCAAACATTCAACCATATTGGGATAAAACTAAAATGCGCATTAATTTTACATGATGGCAATATGTCATGGAATAGGACATTATTTACACAGCAAGATGGGAAAGTCTATTAACCTATTGCCAGCTATGTTCTGTTACTGATCAATAAATAAATTGGTATATTATCACTTTAATTATACATATGTGGTGAGATGTGAATGTAAAAGCGCAAGGGCATATTCATGCGTTGTTCAGTTGTTCTGGGGAAAATAAAAATATTGCTCTTAATTTTGTATGGAATTGGGCATCTAATCAATTGTTAGTTTTACACATTCTGTTAATGGTAAAAAGGTCATGTAGGTTACTTGAAATAAAAGAAATAAAACCAAAGGGCAAAGGCCATCACAATATATATTCGCACTATAGCTAGGCGGAATAGCAATAGCCAATATATATAATTGAACTGAAGTTAATAATTATAACACTAACTAGCAGTAGCAGTGTATATATATATATATATATATATATATTTATTTATTTATTTTGTAAAATGAATCTGGTGTCTCACCACAGAAGCTCGTGCATGCATTCAAGTTTAACGCGCTTACGCGTATCGAGAGTTGAAATGGGGAGAATATTAATGTTAAATTACACATTTGGTCTGTCCTGTTGTGTAATTTATTTCAATTTATTATTGCTCCAATCCATTATTTAGTAAACTTCATTGTGACAGCTAATATTTTTTTAAACCACCCATCTCATTTTAAGTAGCTAGAGAACAAGAATTAATTAATGCTATATATCTATTTGAGAGAGATTTGAGAGAGATGGATGGTGCGTATATATAATAAGCCGGAGTAAAGATTCTATAATGTTTTTATTGCTGCATGTTTTGAATTAAGTGAAAGTAAAAAGTAGAGATACTTTTTATGACAATAAAGGAATCACCTTCCTTTATTATTTTTAATATATAGGGAAAGACAATCGCTTTATCTTTTTTATTAACATTCTTAATTAATCTTCTACATGCTTTAAACATTTCCAAAATCTGGTTCCGATTTGTTTTAAATGCTCTACCTAGTTTAAATTAGTATTGCTTCCAAATTAATAATATGTATAAATGCTAATTTGTCTGAGAATATATAAAATTTCAATCTATAATTAGGCACTGGACAGATGAATAACTGATCGATATGAGCAGCTAGCGCATGCATCCCAATTAATACTCTTAATTAATTACTCGTATTAATTGAACAATGTGACGCATTATTGGTGAGCTGGCAGTTTAATTATAAACTTAATTAAATTTTATTTTATTTGTTGGGTAGTGTTAAGTGTTAATAGTTAATACAAACACGTTTTCTCCATTAATTAAATATTGTTCACAATTCACATGGTGATGGTATACGTATCCAAGTTTGTTAGTCCTGGGGTTCCCCAATCCCCAACACTCTTCATTTTTATTTTTATTTTTTTTATTTTTTCTTACCAACAGATCTTGCACTAATCCCCTCCCCTGTTCTGTTCCCAAATTTATTCAATGTGAATATATATATATATATATATATATATATATATAATTGGATATGCAATAAATTAAATTAGTTTTTGTTTGAATCATGACAACAAGCAAAACATAAATTTTAATTCAAATTATTAATTAACAAACCAAAGAAAGTGTCATCAAACTTTACTAATGAGTAATAAACTTTTTTTAGTTAAATACAATAGTTAACAGTAAGTGGGCCAGAGTAATTAATGGTGCTTCTATAATTTTCTATTCTCCAGCCAGGAAAGAGAAGGAAAGAGAAAAGAGAAAGAAAGGGTCAACTGTTGCTCCTGGGAGGCAGCACAGGGCTCGAGGTTGTGTTATAACTTATAAGAGAGACAAAACACTCGCATCATTGAGAGTTGAGACTCCCCATTCCCTTTTTACATATCTTTCACCAGCATATCCATTTTATAATTCTTCGGATTTTCTTTTCTATTAATATAATGGACATCTCCAGTGAGATGATGACTGGAGAAGAGTTGAATGAGTTAAACAATTGGGGCACGCCTATTTAGGGTGGGGCCCAGTGGACATATTCCGTGGATTTAAGGATCGGCGCAGCATTTAATGCTGTACAATAATAAAGTATAATTCACCCGTAGTACTCCACGTATAACCTAAAAGCTGCACTTCTCTGCATCTGCCAAATGCCAATCCACAGCGATTGGATTCTCTCCTGTTGCTACAGCCTTTGATTCCCTCTGCTAATCTGCTTCATGTCAATTAAAGTTTGTTGCATTGTAGCAATTAAAGACACTTCCTTCTTTTATAAACAGTACTTTTGGGTTCAATCCCATTTGCATCAATAGTCTTGTGGTCTACTATTCATGCAAACATAGGTTGTTCCCTTCAGAAAAGGCAGTTTCACTAGAAATTAAATTCAAGAAAATAATATTTATTGCATCCCCTACTTGTACACAACAATAATAATATTTTAATAAGAATATACCCACACACGTAGCAGGACAAATATAGCGAAACATACAAGTTTGCGTTCAAAAAAATTAAGGACAAAACCAATAGAAGCACAAATCAAGATGCATGCCTAACAACTTGCCATAAAATCTTCTTATATATTGTGCTTATATATACCCCACAGATCGCTGATCATTATTATCTATTTCAATTCCAATTAAACTCTATCACCTCTTAATCTTCCTCTAATGGCATCAAAGCATATGTCAATAATGTCTGTCCTTAAATACACTGACCTCTTTCAAAACCATATCTAAAACATCACCCAAAATGAATTATAACTTGAAAAAAACACCATTAACTATAGACCTACAACAAAAACTTGTCAAGAATATGATTTGCACCATATCAAAGTTTCTAAAGAGTAATCTATTTCTTTCTAGCTAAATAAATATAGCCACAGAACGCCGAAATTTTTATTTTTACCATTTTCCCAAAAAAAATAAACCAAAACACTCTTGTTTCTGAAAATTTCTAATTCTACCCAAGCCGCAGAACACCGGAGCGGCTCCAAACAATGGAGTCCGCACAATGCCGATGTGCCCCTGGCTATATAAAGGGGCCGCTGGTTCCAATTTTGATATCCATTCAAAGAAGCTTTCAATTCCTTCGAGCTTGGGTAAGTTTTCTTCTTCTTTTCTAGTTTTAATTTTTAGTGTAGGGTAGTAATTAGGTTTAGGATTTAAGTTTAGAATTTAGGGTTTAGACTTAAATATAAATTTAAAACCAAAATTTAAATAGAATAGTACCAAAATTTAATTAGAATAAGACCAAAATTAATTGTTTGAGCACCAAAATTAAACCAGACCAATACCAAAATGTAACTAGGTTTATTTTACCAAAATTAATTGTTTGAGCACCAAAATCAAATTAGACCAATACCAAAATGTAATTAGGGTAATTTTACCAAAATTCTCATATTTTAAGCACTAAAATTAAATTAGACCAATACCAAAATGTAATTAGGTTTAGTTAACCAAAATTAATTGTTTGAGCACCAAAATTAAATTAGACCAATTTCAAAATGTAAGTAGGGTTATTTTTACCAAAATCCTGATATTTGACCAAAATTGGTACCAACACTAATAGCAAAAAATTATCAAATATAACATGGCATCTAGTAGAGATATACCGTCTTCCAGTAGGGATGTATCATCTTCCAGTAGAGGTACACAGTATGGCCCTATAGCCACTTCGTACGAGATGTCCCAGTACATTGACGGTGCGTTGGTAGATGTTCCGGGTATCCAGAGTCACACTGACAGGGTCAACGACTTTTTGTGGTACCTGGACGCGGAGCACCGGATTCTAGAGGCTGCCACTGTGTAAGTTCTAAATTAGTCATATTTATAAAAAACTAATAACATCATTTTTTCTATTAATATTGAATGAACTTGACCTGAATTTTTAATTAAAATGCAGGGTTTGGATGCGATTACGGTTTGTCACAACCGCATGTGGCTAAAGTACCAGCCGGCGTACGGAGGAACATTGTGTGTGATGGGATTGTTTCAGCTATTCCAGATGGCCGAAGAACCATGATGAGGGCATATCTTCTGGGCTCATTGAGCGATGACGTTCCGAGACGCACACCTTTCATCTCCCCCATGCTGAGATGAAAGTCACCCTACATGACGTCAACTGTCTGTAGGGTATGACTATTATTGGGGAGCCTGTGACGGGTGTCGAGTACGGAGACTTCCGGTATTTGTGCATAAACTTGCTGGTGTACTCGTACGCGGAGCTCCAGAAACAGAAGAAGAAAGGTGAGAAGATTCAGATCTCGCCCAGTACCATAAACTTAGCAAAGTTGAGGGCCAAATTCAAGGACTATTCGGATCGTCCAGATCAGGTATGTAAATTGTACCTTATTTAATTTAAATAATATCAAATTTACTTCTAAACAATGTTCTAGTTTAAATAAATAACATGCGGTTTTTGACCAGTACCTACACGCATATATTCTGGAGATGATTACTTGACAATTGTTTCCGGATTCACATGGGGATCAGGTGCGGCTGTGTTACCTTGAGCTTCTGTGCGATTTGCCTGCTACAGGCATGTACAATTGGGGTGGTGCTACGTTGGCATGCTTATATAGGTAAAAAATTTATTCTTATAATTTTTAATTTTTTCAGTGTTTTATATTTCAGTATAAGTAATAAATTTGTTGTTAACACTAACATTGTACAGGGGTCTTAACAATGCTTGTCTGAAGAAGAACAAGACCTTTATTGGACCATGCATGTTGCTACAACATTGGTCGTACGCACATCTGATCGTTGGCCGTCCAGTCCTGGCTAACAAGACAGATGTGCCAGAAAGGGGCAACCCGAGCCAGACAACTGCCTTGCATACGGCGCCAAGTATTGCTATCCGAAGATTTGGGTCGGGTCAGAGCATGGCGCGTCACTCGACATCACATTATGAAGAAAGGAGATCGAGCATCTGAGAGATGATCCAGAGTATATATGTGACCTGGGAGCCCTACAGGGAATATGTAAGTCTTATTTTTTTTAGATTTGATTTTAAAAAATTTATATTTTGTTGTTTGGATTGATATAACGGTTCAAATCTATAAATTCAGATCGAGGTAGATGGGGTACATTGGACTTTCCTTAAGGTATTGCCTGAGCGATGTTGGCAGCAGGAGTGTTTCTGGTGTACAGAGGTGCTGCTTATATGTTTTCAGGTACTGTAATTTAATTTAATTAATTCTCGACACTGCAATTTAATTTAATAGAAGCAAGCTAACATAATTAAATATATAGATTGTAGAGCACTATTACCCCAGTCAGGTTATGAGATAATTCGGGCTGCGTCAGCAATCTCTGCCCCCGGCATCGATCAGCGAGGGGGTGTAGCGACAGCTTCATCATGCCAGGAACACCACTGCGGGCAAGAACTGGGGAGTTGTGCGTGATGATTACGTGACCCAAGCAAGATTGGCAAACCCCCCATTAGCTGAGCATCACCGTCCCATGGATGTTGCGCCCATGTAAGAATTATTTTTATAATTTATTTCTTCACTATAGTTTTTTTATTGTAATATCTGACATTTTTGGAATTCATATAGACCTTACAGAGATTGGTACCAGGATCATGGTGCATACACCATATATCTGGAGGGGTGTATCGTCGACAACCCTCATGAGCGGATACCGAGGCTGAGGGATCGGAGAGGACAGATCCATGGTATTATCCCCGCTGGCGCACCGTTCGCATCCACGGTATGTTTAATTTTAAATTTCAAATTAAAAACTAACAATATTTACATTTGTACAACATTTATAATATTTTTTGGCAGGTCTTATATCTCGTGAAGAGTTGCGTCATAGCGGCAACGATGGCCACGATGAGGGGTTGGAAGAGGCTCCGGAAAGTCATCCTCAAGCACAACGTACCCGCAGTGTGCCAATGTGGGTACATGTCGCGCCTCGACTCTCTACTCAGATGCGCTGGCTTGGGCTGGTGTGATGCGATCGATGACATATCCGACGAGCCTGATATCTACGTCCCGTACACTAGTGACGAGGCATTGTTTGTAGCTATCTAGAACGCTGAGACCGTTGGTCAGGCGTTCGACCGAGGTACCAAGGCATTGCGCCGAGCCGCAGACCAGGCCATGCCTACTCAGGATGCCGAGGTATAATTGTAATTAAAATACATAACTGTGATTTTTTTTCAAAATTCTTGATTAACTAATTTGTAAGTTACTGTAGGGTGAGGATGAGTAGCTGCTGGGTACAATATCTCTACAGATTTTAACACAGAGGGAGATGGACTGTATTCTTAGGATTACAGTCCGACTCAAACGGTACCTCCTGCCTATCAGCCGGGGTATGTTCAGAAAGAGCCCTTCCCGTAGTTTTCTTGGTCCTCCACACATCAAGCATCGTACCCTTCGCTCCATGATGACCCCATAGCCAGGTAGGCGTTTTTATTCACACAGGATGAGTCTGGACAGACTACGATTTTTGGTCCTGGAGTCCAGCAGACATCCGAGATTGAGGAGGTTCATGACGAGCCGGTTTTGGCAAAGGATGTCCAAGCGGAGGACGACAACTCTCCAGACTCATCAGATACTGCCGAGACGCCACTATCCAAGCGAGGTCGGGGGTTCAGGAAGAAGAAGCAGAAGACGGTATTTAGTCCTGACTCGTAGGTTTTGATTTGTACTATGTTAGATGTTTTGTCAGATACTTAGACTTATTTGTTAGATACTGTCACTTATTTATTTTATTGCTTTGTTATTTATTTTATTATTTTGTTATTTATTTACGTTGTTCATTAGATCATTATTTCTTCGTACACAAACGATATTCCAAACGAACGATATTTCCAAAATATTTGATCCTACAAGCGAAAAATATTTTACCAATAAACGACATTTAAAACAAAAACCAAAACAAATAAATTAATTTAAAAAAAAACAAAACAAAAACAAATTAAACAATTTTAAAAGCAAAAACCAAACTAAAAATTACACATTTCTGATTAAAAAAAAGGGGGGGCCGCATTGGCATTGTGCGGACTCTCTGCTGGAGCCACATCGGCATTGTGCGGACCCCATTGTTTGAGGCCGCTCTGCTATTATGTGGCCTGGGTAGAATTTGAAAAACCCAAAAACGGTGGTGTTTTGATTTTTTTTTTTTTTTGGAAATTGCTATATATAAAAATTTCGGACACAAGCTATATATAAAAACCAATGAGTTTGGGTTTGGATATAATCAGGTTTGCGGGTACATATATAGGTTTCACCAGTAATTTCGTTCGACAACACGAATAAGGAATATTAGAGAGAAAAGAAATATATAATGCGTACCAAGAAGGTTCAGCAACGAGATTTAAAGCATGAAAATTAAAATAGCTCTTTAATTAATGAGCGTTAAGCAATATTCGAAGGTACTTCCTTGATTTTTATTGAAGTATGCCTTAAGCATTAATGTCAGGGATGAGTGAGATTAATCTAAGGAACTATTATTTAGCAAGATTAAAGGGGATAAAAGTTTCCTATTGGCCTCATGAATCCCTATTGTAGGAAAAAGAATAGTCTGGATTTAGTCTCAACCGGGCCGAATGTAATTCGGTGTCAATTGTGGATATCGACTGGAAATCTGTTTTGAGATTTGTACCACAGTTAGAGAACGGTTTGGATTTTGTAACCGTATCTCAGATAACCTGAGGGGATAAGGATTATCAAATTTAAGGACCTTTTTGTCAAACAAATACATATATATATATATATATATATACACACACACACATTAAGATTTTATTTTTGCACGAATACTTTATGTGCTACTATAATCCCATCAGGAGCAATATTCTATTATTTAGTTAATAAGACTAAGATTTTTATTAATTGAAAATATTTTTTTTAACAATCTTGAATCAAGCATAACTAAAATTTAAGTTTTATTAAAATCCATATTGTGAATGTAATCTATTTGAATATTAATTGATTGTACTAACCATTCTTAATATCCAATTACAAAAATATGGCATTCAGAATTCAGATTCCGTTCTACATGGCACATTCCAATATACACAACAACAGAATAGGCACTTATCACGAGGGAACTCCGTCGCAAATAGAAAAAACATGTTTATGACGGTACTCCGTCGCGAAAAGTCACTTTTTATCCTCGCAAAAAGTCTTTGATTCTTGTTGTGATAAAATCTGATCCGTCCGATTGCTTCAAAATTTGTGCAACTCCAATCTAAAAAATTCTCCTAAAAATCCATGGGACGTATAGCATGCCAAATATATATATATATATATATATATATATAGTATGGCTAAGTTGCTGCTGGCAGCATTTCGGCCAGCTGCTGCCGGGGCTATATTTAGCCATACGATGTTCAAACAACAAATCCAAACCGTTAGATGTGATCTCTATATTAAAATCTACTTGGAGACCAAATTTTACATTTTTTTACTATTTATTAAGCCACTTTGAAAATTGCTGATCCGGGTGAACAGTAAAAACAGTCTGGACCATATGATCTGGAATTTTCAAAGTGGCTTAATAAATAGTAAACAAATTCCAAAAAATGTAAAATTTGGTCTCCAAGTAGATTTTAATATAGAGATCACATCTAACGGTTTGGATTTGTTGTTTGAACATCGTATGGCTAGATATAGCCCCGGCAGCAGCTGGCCGAAATGCTGCCAGCAGCAAATTAGCCATAGTCATATATATATATATATATATATATATATATAGAGGAGGGATCAAGTTACAACAAATTTGAGTTACAACAAAGTTACAACAACCATTTTTCTCATTTTCAGAGTTCAAATTGTCGATCCAAACCGTTCAACATGATCTCCACAATAAAATGTGCTTGCAGATCAAATTTTACATTTTTTTAATTTTTTTACTATTTATTAAGTATTTTACAAAAAATAGTCATATTCAGACCATTGAAATTTGTAACCATCTTAATAAATAGTAAAAAAATTCAAAAAAAAATGTAAAATTTGATCTACAAGCACATTTTATTTAGATAATCATGTTGAACGGTTTGGATCGACGATTTGAACTTTGAAAATGAAAAAATGGTTGTTGTAATTTTGTTGTAACTCAAATTTGTTGTAACTTGATCCCTCCTCATATATATATAGGACAGTGCTACGGTGCTACGCATATATAAGGGCCCTCCGTGCTACGGCTTACTTTTTGAGTTTTCAAAATCCTAACGGTCGATCCAAACCGTTCAACATGATCTCCATATAAATATGTACTTGCAAACCAAATTTTACATTTTTTAGAATTTTTTTACTATTTATTAAGCCACTTTGAAAAAACACTAATTTGTACACAACAGTAAACTTTTCTGGACCATTGGATCAGCGATTTTCAAAGTGGCTTAATAAATAGTAAAACAATTCTAAAAAATGTAAAATTTGGTTTGCATGTACATATTCATATGGAGATCATATTGAACGGTTCGGATCGACCGTTAGGATTTTGAAAACTCAAAAAGTGAGCCGTAGCACGGAGGGGCCCTTATATATGCCTAGCATATTAGCCAGATTCATATATATATATATATATATATATATATATATATATATATATATATATATATATATGTACTAAAGGTCTTCGATGACATGTCATATCTCTACTTTAATATGTAAGTTATCTATATCGACCACGAATACGATTAATATACATTCATAATTCAATTTTTAATTTAACAACGTGTTCAGTTTGGTTTAAAACATTATCAACATCTCAAGTTAAAATAATATCTATACATTTAAAGTAAACATGTAGAAGTATGTTAATTAAGATAATATTTTAAAGTTATCATTTTAAGCGGCTTAATTTTCTTCGGAGTCGTGCATGACTCATGTCACGACTGACATTATTTGGTAAATAGCACGTGAATAAATTAAAAGTAAGGTGGTCAACTTAGATAATTTTTTTTTATTATTGTTTAGTACCTAGGAGACCTTTGAGGTCGATCGATCATTTTTGGGTAAAATATTGACAGAGAAGTTTATACTTGATGCAGCGCACGAACCAGTGTAGCACCGTTTTGATTCTACCCTCTGTGCGATACCGAAGCAAAAATTGCTTTGTCAATATATTTACCCGGTTTTTTTGTGAAGGTTTATTTGTTATTTGGAGATGTGCAAGGGCCAAGGGAAGATTACCTGCAGTGTTGACTAAGACTGGAGATAAGATGAACCTCTAATGAAACAGAGATACTTCTAAAGCAAGAGTCACAGAGAAAAAGTACCGGGTTTTGCGCGAACCAAGGACGGCTGATTGTCCGACACGCGGCAAATTATTATCCCTTTGATCTCGTATCTACGGTAGAAGATTTCCCTCCGTTGATGGAGACCAAAAGGCAATTGTTACAGCCGGATTTGATATGCATTCCTTTCTTTAATCATTTTCGCTTCTTTATGACTCGAGTTGTCTCCAGTTTTACCAACGCAACCGTGCTGCTGCACATGGTAACACAACTCGTTTTTAATTTGCGAATTATTTGCGTTTTATTTATTTTTCTGATATTTTTGAACCGAACACTGAATAAAATGCGAATTACGAATTATTCGCTAATAAAACGCAAAAAAAAATTTTTTTTTTTTAAAAAATAGTTTTTTTTTTTTTTGGGTTTCTTTTTTACTTCTTTGTGGTACTGAATCATTTCCGAATTATTCCTGAATCACAAAATTTTGATCCCGCGGAATCGAACGAGAACTATTTGTTTGTCACTATGCTGCTGCACTAAGACGGTCCAACTAATTAGCTAGTTTAACGAAGTGCAACTAAAATAAAATATCAAGAAGTTTATGATTTAGTATGATATTATCACTTCAAAAGTCGCTCTATAAAGGATTCAAATCCACTTCTTTTCTAAAAAAAATCATACTTCTAGCTAGAGAGAGAACTGAGAAAGAAGAGAAAAAAGTACAATTAATTGTGAATATAACATTAATATATTAATTAATTGAATTTTAAAGAAAGAACTTATAATATTACTATTTTTTTAGAAATTAAAGGTAAATACATGTCTGACCTTGTTCAAATATAAATTTACTGCATTTATTGTCTCTCACTAAAACATAATATTACTCACAAACACGCATACACGGAGAAAAATTAGCATATTCTTATAGAAAAAATTAACTGTTTTACTTTATACTAAATTAATTAACAAATATATAAATTTTGTATGTATAATACAGTATTCATTTAATAAATCGACTTATATTGTGTAGTATTAGTTAAAAAATATGTCAATTTTGTATGTAAATACATTATTCATTAAATAAATCGATTTTTATTGTCTAGATTTTGAAATCAAATTCACAGATTAACTTTACTTTCTTAATTTCTCACCTTTCCTCTCTGTATATATGTGTGTGTGTTTTAAATGTCTGTACAATTGATATCTTTGACTTATTTTCATAAGCAAATTCTCATTAAAATTGCCTATTTTGGTGAATTAACTATATATGATATATGCTTTATTAGTGGTAGTAGTGGAGGCATGTGTTTTCATACCAACGGAGAATAACCAAGCGACAGTACTCTCATCACTCCCACTATAATTCACACTGTCACCTCCTCATCATTTTGAATTATTCCTAAAATGATGGTGCTTAAACTTTTTCACTCCTAAGAAATTTACAAACTTATCCTTGTATCCATTCTAATTAAAATTTTTTAAAAAAAAAGCCCGTCATGTACTCCTACCAAAACTTTTGCTTGATCATGACAACAGTTTTAGCTAGCTTTTCTAAATTCATACTTATTTACGTCCCATGTGTGACTTCCTTTTAATTTTTTATACAATAAAATGTTCAATTAATTAGTTGAGTGATTCTTTACATGCATGAATTGCCAAAAAAATATTGTTGAGGGGCGAAATTCAGATCTAGTCAAGTACAGGGCAGATTCAAAATTTTCGTGGAGGGGGGTGGAGGTAAAAAAATAGCAAATCGGGTTTAAATAACTAATCAAGTTTAAACTTATTAACTAATTGGATATTCGATAAAAAACAATGCTTTAATTTATATTTTCCAATGCTCCAACTTATAATTTCTGCTGTTCTAACTTATAATTCTAATTACCAATCATAATTGAAAAAAATTATTTTAACCTTTAATCCAAATTACAAATCAGAAAATCCAGAGGGGGCAAAAAAAATTCAAGGAGAAAGAACAAAATCGGTCGGGACCGATAGATCTCTATTAAAACTCAAAATCTAGGAGAGGCGACTGCCCCCAGGTTCCATGTGGGTCCGCCCCTGATCAAGTACCTGACTGGTAGAATCTTAAAGATCCCAATAAAATTAAGGCAGGTCTGGAAAAATATCGCCCGTTTGAGGGGGCGAGGTAATTAATTAATTTGGAGGATCAACTATGTTGATGAATGGGATGGTAGTTAAGGTTCACTTTACAATATGACAATGCAGTAATAATTAATGCACTATGTATGTATGTATGTATGTATGTATGTATTTATCCATTCAAAATAGTAGTGTCATATAACAAGATAAGCCATTTTATGTATTAAGAAAATTTTAGTAAGCTGAATCTGATTTATATTATGGTTTGTTTAGTTGAGTTTTTCCTTAAAAAATAAAAATATGGTTGGCTGAGATGAGAACAGTGATGGAACTTGAGTGGGTGTTAATGCAATTTTACGTACTAACATTTTACCAGTGTTGGGAGATTGGGAAAGTGTGAGGGGTAGGTGTAAAAACAAACCTCATTCATAAATCATAAATGGAGAGAGAGAGAGAGAGAGAGAGAGAGAGAGAGAGAGAAAGGCAAAGTGGCAGAGAGAAAGGGGCAGAGAAAGAAAGAGCAGACTCCATGGCGGCGTTGCAGTGCTCTCTTCTAATTCTGTGTCCTTAATCATCCTCCTTTTCTAAGCCTCTCTGACTCTTTCTCTCCATCCCTTCAGGCCTCTGTCGCACAATCTTGTAGAGAGAGAAAGAAGTAAACAGTAGTAGAGACTAGAGACTGAGAGGAAAAGATGAGATGGAGATGGAGAGAGAGTGAGAAAACAAATCCCAACGCCGCGTCGTGTGGCGCAGACAAACTAACCAGATAAAGAGCATAACCCTCTTTCTCATCGCTAACAATTCTCTCTCTCTACCTTCTATTATTAACTCCCTCTCTTTGTTTTTTTCCTCACACAAAGGTACGGATCCTAGCTATTCCTTTAATTTAATCCCCCTTCCATTCATATCCATCTCTGCTACTGCCTACTACTCTATTCTCTCTCTCTCTCTCTCTCTCTCTCTCTCTCTCTCATATTCATTCTTATTTAATACTCCTATAGGCACTCACTTTAGTTAATGGCTTTTAACCCTTCCAAACTCAAGGGACTACAATGGCTGGTTTCTCTCTAGGTAGAGGAGGCACCCACCACGGGGAGAGCCTTCCCTCTGACAATCCGGTCCCTCCTTACAGCCGCGGCTTCGAACTATGGCAACCACACTCCCATCACCACCTCTTCCCCTCTTCTAACCTCCTCAGCTTTTCTCACGAATCACTTGCTGGAGTTCAGCATACCGGGAGCGGCACCGGCACTGGCACTAGAGGCATGAGAAGCGGAAGCGGAGGAATGAGTTGCCAAGATTGCGGCAACCAGGCGAAAAAGGATTGCTCGCATTCAAGATGCCGAACGTGCTGTAAGAGTAGAGGGTATCATTGTGCAACTCATGTGAAGAGCACGTGGGTTCCGGCTTCGAAGAGACGGGAGAGACAACAGCAACTAGCAGCTGCTGCCGCTCTTCAACAATCTCAACGGCACCACCACCAGAGAACTGGTGGCGTCGGAGTCCTACAAGACGTAGGAGGATCGGGAGCAGGCGAGGGCTCGAAGAGGCCGCGAGAACTGATGTTGCATAGTAGTAATTCTCGTTTGGTGAATGCTCTTGCCACCACATCAGGTATCATAATCTCTAGCTCTTCCATTTTTCTGATCTATCATCTCCACATTTTTGTATGTGATCTATCGATCGTTTTGCTAGTCTTTTCTTTTCCGACATTTGAAAGGGTAGGGTTTGTTTGTTGATCCCTTTTTACGTTTTCATTTTTTCTTAATGAAAAAACAAACTGGAGATGAACTTTAAAATTAGGGATCTAGCTGGAGGGATTGATCATTACATGCTAGCTATAATTAAAAAATTTAGCCTTCTTACTATGGTAACTTTGACAGTATAAACATACGAGTATAAAATTATAAGTTTATAACACTTATTAATGAAAAAAGAAGCATCTGAAAAACAAATTGAAATTTCCCTCTTTTCTTCCAAGATCTTGTTTTATGAGATCTCATAATTTAATTTTTTTATTTTCTGTTAAGCTTGGTGGTTCCTTTTAAACCCTAATTCTGGACATGCCAAGTGCATATGCATAAATGTTGTCTCCATTTAGGGAACCAAGCAAATTGGTTTCTGTTCTCACTACATTTCATTGCATGTATCTATTGCTCCAGCAAAATGGAAACAAGTGTTAAACATCTGAAGTGTTTTTAGTTCAGTGTACGTATTTTGGCTTTTGAATTAGTGATTAAAATGAGAAAAGAAAACAAACACAACTTGTAGCCAGCCCTAGCTATATATACTTATTGATTATCTTTTCAGTACAGCGTTTAACATAATCCAATTGCATGCAACTATAATTATAGGAGGCATGGAAGCTTCCATTGCATTTCCAGCAGAAGTGAGTTCACCGGCCGTATTTCGTTGTGTTCGTGTGAGTCCAATAGATGAAGCAGATGACGAATTTGCATACCAAGCGGCCGTTTCTATCGGCGGCCATTTATTTAAAGGAATACTCTATGATCATGGCCCTGGAAGTTCTGAATTGTCCCCTAGGCCACATCAGCATGCTGAGTCCACGTCATCGGCTGCTGCGGCTGCAATTACAACAACTGCTGCTGCAGTAACTACAGCTGCTGTAGTGACTCAAGCCGCATTATTGGATCCATCTTCATTATACCCGGCACCACTGAGCGCTTTCATGGCTGGTACACAGTTCTTCCCTCAAAACCCAAGACCTTGAAGAGATATGGAGAGCGTCCAGTAGAAGTTACTAGAACTAGTTATTCATCCAATATAATTTTCTTAACAAAAAAGAGATTCTTGACCAAGTCATTGATGTTATTTAAGAATAGGAGTTAAAAGTTCCTTGTGCTCAATTTGTCCAGGAAAGATGATTGCTTTATGCATGTCTATGTAGTTCTACTCTCACTTTCTATATATTGTCATATAATGAGAGTTTGTATGGTCATGGGTTAGGCATGAAACTTTGAAATTTGGTCATTTCAGTTAGGTTAGTGAATAGTTAGGCACCAAAAAGGTCCTAAACCCAAGTTCTTTTTCTTTCTTTCTTTTTTCATCTTTTTTTTTTTGTTTAGTGTAGCTTGTTGCCATTTCTTCCAATGAAACTGCGTGCGGTAGAAAGCTGTTTCAAATCTTTATTTAGTTGAATGTTGGATTAATTTCGTCAAATATGATGTCAAATTAATCAATTTCATGTTTATTGGTGATTAGCTGTAGAACATTCTTCCACTTTGGTACTACTATATTCTGTGACAGAAGTGATGTGTTGGCCATGCATGCAATTAATTCCCTCTCTCTCTCTCTCTCTGGTTTTGTTGCTACTTTTTTTTTTCTAAATAAAAATAAGTAGATGCATAGTTCTTATTTATGTTATTAGTATATTACCCTGCAATACTGCATTGTTTTCTTCCTGTACTATAAATCCATGTTAGGCCAATCAATTTATGGATCCGGCAGCCAGCCCTACAATACCTTTTTCGTATTATATTATTAGTTTCTCTATCAATTTTCATAATGGAGATGTCCATAAAAAAATATTGAAGCATTCTATACTAACAAGCTGATGTGTCATCTCCCTAAAAAATATTGAAGCCATTGATTTCAACATATACATCACTGCATAGGTTTTCTCAACCTTTGACTCAACCATGATTAGAGTAAGATAGAGGCTTCAGTTTGTGATAAAAAAAAATGAAAAAATTCCGACCTTAAGAGAACTGCACAATAGATGAAGGGAATTAATTAAAATGAATTAGGAAAGCAATCTATGACTACAACTTCTATACCACCAATGCTTAATAGCTAAGAAGCTTTCTATATTCCTTTTCTATAATGAAGGAAAGCAATTAATCTAGTTAGGCATCTGCTAATCTAGCCCAGTTCTTCTAATCAAACAAAAAAAAGGAGCTTGTTATTTGTCAATTCACCGATCCCAACTTCTTGTTAGTTGTGACCCTATTAAAGCACTGTCAGTGTAATATTGTACCAGCAGAGGTTGCACTGTGTGAATATAGAGAGAATATATTATTACGAGTTTACGACCTAACTTCATTATTAGTCAGTTTTAAAGGGATCAATTGTCTATCCTTTCAGTGGTAAGTGGTTTCTTGTTGTAGCAAACAAATAATGGCGGAACAAATTTTGTTGCATTAATTTCCATAAATTGCTAGGTGAATTCTGTCAGAAATACCGAATTAGGTCAGGCAAGGTGTAAGAAATGTAAAAATGGGTGCAAAGTTGCTAACTGCAGTACTCTTGCAAGTTAATTCAATTTATTTGTGGTGTTGAAAACTAGATGAAATTAAAACCTTCGGCGCCAACAGTTTAAAAATACATAAATAAATTGTCAGAAGGATCAGAGATCCAATTTGTGTATAAACTTATATGTGCCTATCGTTCTAAATTTATGATTTGATTCAAAGTGCTTTAATTTAATTACTTTAACCTAATTTGAAAAACAATGTTACCATAGTCTGGGATGTATCCAGTTTTTGTTCCATGAAATTACAAGAAAACCTTCACCGTACCCTTTTTCTTCGCCTTCCAGTTTCTGTCAATGTAAGCCTTGTTGTTTGCTCTTTTTTTGAAAGGATTTTATTTTTGAGGAAATTTTTTGAAAGGAATTTAAGACACACATATATTCCTTCTTCACCATGCTAATATATTCCCTCCCTTATTTACGCAAGTTCTCAACCTCTGAGTAGTACTGCGTACTGCTTGTTTCAAAAAAATTTAGCAAAAAGAAAAATCTCTAGCTATACCTACCGTGCCTAATGAAAATGGTACCCTTGTTTTTGGGTTTTCAAGAAATGTCATTTCAGCTTCAGAATTTGTAGAGGAAGAAGAACAGTACCCCCATTATCCGGTAAAGTGTGTTGGGTCACCGAATTATCATCAGTCAAAGGTACTTTGGATTCGTATTTCCAGGGAATGAGGGGAAAGAGAGAGAGACATTATACATACATATATATATATATATAAGCCGAGAATCCGCTGCCCCAATTCGGTATAATTAATGATTTTTTATTTGTTCAAATGATGAAAACAATTGAGTACTGGTTATAAACAATTAGATATTTTAACGCGACTTTGAATTCAAAAAAACGTGCTTTCCAGACGGATACTCTCCCCAATACGTCTACTAAATTTAAACCACGCCATATCATATATATGCTTTACAATCCATCATATTCCATTGGACCGACTCCTAAATTTTGCATTAAAGTAAGATACTTTGAGTTAGTAGTTAAAATTTGTGCAGCATTTGCATTAACCTTATACTATTTGAATTAGTGCATGGTGACATCAGTGTTATTAATTTCAGCCTATCACATCAACTTTAAAATCTCCCAAATTAACTTCAAACCGTTTGAACCGATCTACTTCATTAGTTGTGCGTTTACACTAAAAATTTATAATTTTCCAAATTTTTTTAGTATCAAGTCAAGTGGTCAAATATGAGATTTTTTAAGTTAATTTTAATGCATTCATTTTTAACATTTTTTATCGCTTGACTTGATACTAAAATAACACGAAAATTTTTGTTGCATGTAAACGCATCACTAGTAAAGTAAATCGGTATGAACAGTTTGGATTAGTCATTTGACGTCTATCCAATAAGTTTGGAAGTTGGTGTCATATGACACCGATGTCATACTAGCCGGACTCATTAGTAATAATGTTGTTTAGATTGTATGGTTGAAATAGTAATTAAGGAAAGGAAATTGATAAAACAATCTTATATTTTATTTTTTAATTTCAACCAAGGGATGTTTAATATATATCAAGCACCATGCATATTTTCCAACTTAATTGCTGCTGTTATTGTTGATTTCTCTGCACAAATATTATTTTGTTCAAATTGCTTTAATAGTTTGATGTAAGATATTTGGGTATAAATTAATTTATTTTACAAACTATTAATTTTATCTTAAACAGTTATTTTTTCAAACGAAATCAGAAAAAAAGGGACTATTCAGAAATAGCTTTAAATATGATGCATGCACTAACACATTGAAGATGCATCTGTTTCTACTATGAAATTAAGAAATAAATAATATTACTCGTTCACACTTGGTGAATGTTTCTTAATGATTAGTGGTACATTTTACGAACTGATCTTTACTACAATTTAGAAAAATATATGAGAATTAAATTTAGTTTAGTAGTTAGAACCGGTTTTTGGTTTAGTGGCTAAAGACAATATTCTGTACATGGAAGGTTGTAAGTTCGGAATTCGGATGGAAAGTCCTTTATAGATATAACAAGCTAGGTCAATCAAGCCTTTAATCCCAAACAAGTTGGGGTAGGTTGGAATTGAAAGCCAATCGAAGTCACAAAGTATAATATTGGATTTCTTTCATCTTCTTCTGGTTGTATTTCATCATCTTCTAGTTGTCTTTAATATTCTACTTGTTTTTCATCTACTACTGGTTGTATTTCATCTTTTTCTAGTTGTCTTTCATCTTTTTCTAGTTATGTTTCATCTATTACTGTTTGTCTTTCATCTTATATTGGTTGTCTTTCGTGTTCTACTGATTGTCTTTCATCTTCTTCTAGATCTCTTTCATGTTCAACTAATTATTTTTCATGTTCTACTAGTTATTTTTCATTTTCTTCTGTTTGTCTTTCATCATCTAATAATTATTTTTCATTTTTCCCTGAATAACTTTTATTTTGTACTTGTTGTCTTTCATTTTGTACTGGTTGTTATTCAGTTTCTATTGGTTGTTTTTCATATATCTACCACTTGTGGATTTCATCTTCTTCTAGTTTGTCTTTCATCTTATGGTTGTCATTCATCTTGTACTGGTTGTCTTTCATGTTCGACTCATTGTCTTTCATCTTGTTCTGATTGTCTTTCATCTTCTACTACTTGTCTTTCATCTTCTTCTAGTTGTCTTTCGTCTTATACTGCTGGTTGTCTTTTATTTTTTATTAGTTGTCTTTCATATTCTAATAATTCTCTTTCATGTACTACTAGTGGTATTTCATCTTCTTCTAGTTCTCTTTCATTTTCTTCGAATTGTGTTTCATTTTCTTCGAATTGTGTTTCATTTTCTACTAGTTGTTTTTCATCTTATTCTAGTAGTCTTTGATCTTGTACTAGTTGTCTTTCATGTTTTACTGGTTGTCTTACATGTTTACAATAGAGGGATAAGAGAAAGATACAACTATACACGAACTACCCTCCTACCTAGTCTATATACACTCCACTTTTCTCACTAAGTAAAAGATATAAAAGATACAAAGATATGATCCCACAAAGTGGGGAGATGAGTTTCTTTCTGTTTGGGAGGCTTTATATGGACTCTCCATAGGCCTAGGGATGCCTCTATACTTGCCCCTCAAGTTCTGGATAAATTATGGACGGTTTGAAGTTCAAAATGTGTCATAACCGTTCACAGTGTCGACCCTGAATATGGATCGTACTGGCTGGTATAAACCGTATTGAGGTCATGACAGTAGTTTGTATTTTGGCCATAAATAGGTCATCCGGACTCCGATTGAGACAATTCAAGTTGCGTTGGAAACTTGACAATGAGATATTTGCATCCATCACAAACTTGATGAAAGGGTGCATCTAATAGTGACCGTATTGGCTGATATGGTCCATATTCAGCCTTCAGAAGATGTATTCTTCTAAGTAAGGTCTGCATTGGACTGTTGGGTTTGTACTGGATGGTATGGTCCATACTAGAGAGTTAGTTTCGATACTATGCTATTCCGATTGACCCGATTCTTGCTCCAATTGATGTAAAATAGCCCCAAAACATGGTTCATGTAATAAAACATAAAGTAGAGCAACAATAACGGGTTTCATATAATAATTAAACATAAAGGTGAGAAAATAAGACAAAACCTAAGCCAAAACCCTACGTAAGTGAGGGTTGTTTTGAACTTGATCACGCCTCCCAACTTGATTTATTGCTTGTCCTCAAGCAACGACATCCCAGCTAGTCTAACGTCAGGTCTAAAATCAAACCATACAATCTTAAGGACTTGTTATGAATTAAATTAGAACTTGGACTTGGTACAAATGATATGACTTTCAAAAATTTAGAACTTCAAAATATTCATAATCTCTCTCTTGAACAATTTATTCACCTATAATTGACCTAATTATGCATCCCTTAGAATAATTATCTCAAACAATTCATCTCACATATGTCCGTAAATCCGAGAGTGCTAATTTCTCCTTCGATTATAAATTAATCCCTTCCAATCAATAGGAATTCTAATGATATAATTTATTGATTTTCCTTCCAAATTGATTGGAGCAAAATATGACAACTAAGTGTGTTGGTACATGCGATAATTTTTGAAAAATAAATTATGTACAAAAATTAAAATTTGGGAGGATTATCGAGCCTATTGGTAACCAATCTTGCGTAGGCACCCGTACTCATTTTTTACATCCTCCATCTTTTATTCTATTTTTTCTTTTTCTAATTTTTCCAATTTTTTTTTGTATTTTTTTGTATTTTTTTGTATTTTTTTGTATTTTTTTGTATTTTTTTGTATTTTCTTGATTTCTGATTTTTTTTTGTATTATCTAATTTTCTGAAAATTTAAAATTTTGCAAAATATTTTTTTTATGTATCATAAGTACCATGATTACATAATTTCAAGTATTTATTCATACGAGAAATTATTACATAGTTTCGCTAGAGGTCTATCTATAATAAATGGTTATTTCAAAACACTCTCAAATTTAGAAGACTTTGTAAAAATAAATTGCCCAAAACAATTACTTAAGATAGCTTTTTCGATCAACATTCATGGTTAGCAATTAATTGTTCATTTTGAGGTCACAAATTATTTTGAAAATTCTGAATTTTTTGTACCATAATCAATTGTCTAAACCCTAGCCTTAATCAATTCAAGCAATTCCTATTTGATTACGTACTCCCAAATTAAACTACTGAAATAAAATGAAAACTAGCTAAAAAGCTCAATTAATCATTCTAGAATTTTTGGTGAAGCCTCGAATCATAGTCATAAATTGAGTAAAACTACTAGCATCTAAGAAAATTAAAAGTGCCAAAATTTTAAAAATTAAACCCTAAGATACAAGGTCAATACTCCTACCACCATATTAAAATTTAGCATTGTCCTCAATGCGTAAAATTAAACAATATAATATAAAAGTAAGACCGAGAAAAGATACAACTCACAACATCTCACTCTTGAGATGGCGGTGTGGATAACATTGTGGTTTATGATCTTGCTCTTCTCTAATTTTTTCAAATATCTGAGCGTATGTTCTTCTCGAGAATTGGATCTCTTCTACTCTCTCTTGCATGTGATGAGTTGTGAGAGAGTGGAACTTCATGCATGGAGCTTCTCCCTCAATCCTTTGGCCAGTTGAGAAGAGTTCATCAAATCTCAAATGTTAAAACAATCATATTCTGGCAGTTGCCAGAACCTCTTTTCTTGCGACCCACTCATCTCTCTCATGGTTTATCCAAATTTTGTGTTCTTACACTTTCTGGAAAGACCTCAGAGAGGTCTACAATCTTGTAAAATATCTTGAGTTTTTGAATTACCAATTAAGAAGAAAATGGTCCACAATACAGAGAGGTCACAGATTTTAGAATTTTGACATTTCGACACCTCCTGCTTGTAACTGCGATAAGTTGAGTTTTACAGATAGTAATTTGAGTTCTTGAACTTTTTGGAAAGATGACTCAGAGATATACAACATAGGTTTAAAACCTTCTATCAAGGTAATACAGACCGTATCAAAATTTGGGCTCCAGTATGGTCCGTAACAATAATTTTTTATTTATTTGCGGGTTAGATTTTTCTCAAATCCTTCTTTCAGTATATTCACCTGTGAATAAGATAAATACCTATGTGAGTTGTTTTCCCATTTATTTTCTAAATGAAAAGAAAAATAAAAAATTACTGAAGATCTTAAAAAGGGCATTGGGTTGCCTCCCAAGAAGCGCTTGTTTATGGTCATTAGCTCGACCCTTGTTTCATTGAGACTCCGGATGAACCATGGAATGCTTTATCTTCACCTTTTGATGATAGACCGCATTGTAGTTCTCCCAATAACTTTTTTAATGCGATAATGTTGAGAGCAGTTGGAAGAGATTTGATTCTATGATTGGAACTTTGGTTTCTTTCGGTTTGATAGAAATTGGAATCAACAGAAGATTGGCTGCTTGTTTTCATGTGATTGTGTGTGCCAGCTCTCTTCCAATGCTTGCTTTTTCTCCATTGTCTCATCTTTAAGTAGGATGCGATGTATGCGAATGGTTAGGCTAAGGACTTTGATGTCATCTATTGTGTTGGCAATAGACTTTCGATGCATATTGAGTGTTTCGATTGATTTGGCAGTTTGAGATCCTTCAAGTTATGCACCAATGGGCAGCGTGTATGATTGGTTTGAACCCAAAAACTCGTAGGGCAATCTCTCTATGATGTAATTTTTCTAATTTTGTGTTGACTGCTTTAGTCTCTAGAATGATATGTGGCATTGCTTCTTCATCTTCATCCGCTTCATTGATATAGTCCACTAGTTCATCATCATTCATAAACTCACTAAAGTCGTCTTCTTCAAATTCATCCACAATCCCTAAACTGCAACAAACATCCATGTTAGAAGGGTATTTTAGGGTTTTGTTTATGTCATACATTACCTCGCAGGTGATAGGAAATTTGTCCTTTCCAACATTCAAGGAAATTTGTCCATTTTTCACATTGAACATTACCTCGCAGGTGATAGGCCGCAAATATACCTATATCCAGCTAAGGTTTTAGTGTAAAATGGTACCAAATTCTAAGTATTTATCTTTGTTTAGTCCCATATTTCTTTATTTTCATTAAATTATGCTTCAAGGATCAAGTTACTGCTGAGAATATGTTTTTATGCAGAAATACCAAGAAAACAAGCCAAATTGTCTCCTGGCGGGTCGCGGGACCTCTATGGCGGGCCGCCAGTCATCAATGACTTAGCCGCATAATAAAATGGGAGTTTGGCTGAGAGTTTGGCGACCTGCTACCTCAACTAGGGGTGTTCATTGGGTCCGGTTTAGTCGGTTTTGAACCGAACCAAATTAGTTTGGACTAAACGGTTCGTTTTTTTTGGTTTAATGGTTTGGTTCGGTTTGATTTTTAAAACTGAATTATAATTTTGGTTCGGTTCGGTTTGAAAAATTTGAAAAGCAAAATAACCGAACCGACCGAAATTTTATATATTATGAATTTGGTCCGGACCACCCTGGTTTATTTCTTAATCAATTGCTTTAAATACTTCGGGGTATTTCTTAATATCCCGATTTATTTCTTAATACCTTGGTTTATTTCTTAATATACTTCAGTTTATTATAAATCAATTGCTTTAAATAAAAAAATTAATATATTTCGGTTTGAACCGAACAAACCGAACAAACCGAAATAAAACTTTGGTTCAGTTTGGTTCTGTTGCAATGCTAAATCAGTTCGGTTCAGTTTTATTTTTGAAACCAAATTATAACTTTGGTTTGCCTAGTTCGGTTCGGTTTCAACCGAATCGAACCGATGAACACCCCTAACCTCAACCTAGTGACTCGCGATGACCTGGCGGGCCGCGACCTCGCTCTGACGGGTCGCCACTACTAGCTGCTCCAGAAGAAACTCGGACTGAGAGTTTGGCAATCCGCGACCTCCAGCTGGCGGGACACGACTTCTCTCTTGCGACTCGCGATCATCTCTTGGCGGGCTGGCACCTGCCAGGTTCCTTAAAATTTTGTCTTCTTAATTAAGGCACCTAATTTGTTTCCTTATCTATCCAAGCCTCTCCTAAATACGAATTTGAACCTTCTTAAGAGGCAGAGAGGCCCTGGAACAGATCAATCGTCCCTTCCACAGTTTGAGACCACTACTCTCCATTTCTTCTCTCTTTTAAGGAAATAAGGCGCGGAAGGACTAAGGGTTCCAGAGCATTCTCTAGAGCGACAAGAGATCGACTTTGATATTGGTTTAACCTTTACAATTCTTTCTTTTCCTGCTATTTGAGATGTATTTTCAGTCTTGCATAGTTGATAACATTGCTATGAGATGCTAGTCGTCCCTTCTAGTGGCGACGACTCGTAAACTTGATGAATTGGTTTAAACTACCTTGGATTGTTATAAATTGTGTTATGATTGTTTGTGCTTGTTTTATTATTCTTGTGAATGCATGATTCGTGTACATGAGACTATCTCATTTTAGTTGAAATGAGGTTCTATTAGTACTTGATACCAAATATAGTAGCAAGAACTTGACCTTAGAAATTGGTATTAGTTCTATCCTAGTTCTAAGCCAACCCAGAACACAAGCACAATAACCAATAGTTTATGGCGATAAGCTAGTTCACAACCAACTCATCTCGGGCATTGAGCCCACAACGCTGTCGCGGCTTGCGAACCAAACTTTAATTTACTATTTCACACTTTCTAGAATTAAGATTAAATTAGTAATTAATATTGCTTCCTGTTGTCCTTGTGTTCGACCCCGATAGTGCAATGAGAGGTTGTATGCTTACAACCGATCGAAATTGAGTATTGGGTATACAAATTTAAAAGCATAAGCGTATTAAATCAACCCCTAAAAATGTACACAAAATACTCAACAAGCTTTTTTTACCGGGGACAACGGATAGGCAATAATTTTTACTTGTTTAGATTAATTCTAGATTTTTTTCTTTTCTTATTTTATTTGTTGTATAGAAACTCACCATTTTTTCTTTCTCTCGCAAGATCTAGAGCTGCAGCTCATCTATATTTTTTTATTTTCTTATTTTCTTATTGAAACTCACCTTGTTTTATTCTTATCTAGCACTTCAACCTCACCTCCAATACCAAAGTTAATATGTTGAACGGTAACTACCAATACCTAAACAATCCCTATTCCAACACCAACAATTTTAATAGGAGAAACAACTCGAATTTCTATGACCATGGTTATGTCCCTAATTTCTATGACCAATATTACGAAAATCCCAACCAAAATCGGTATAACCAAAGACCTTCACAAATGTCCAACTTGGAAATTATGATTTGAAAATACATTAAACAAATAAATGAATTCATAGATGCCAATAACCGAAACCGGCTCGATCCAACCCCACCTCAAAAATCAAGATTAGAAGAAATGGTGGAAAAACTATAGAGACTCCCAAATCGAATTCATGGCCGCAAATGATGAAATTTTTAGTTCCTTGAGAACTTTGAAGACCGGCCGAGTTGGAGGATTCATGGCAACAAAATATACCAAGGGAAGGGTCAAATCAACTAATGGAAGTGCCAACTGCTGCCAAAACCGAAAGTCCCGCAACCTGCAAGGAGCCTTGTGGCAAGCCGCAGACAAATGCGGATGAGCTTTAGGAATCAGAAACACAACCCGCTGACCAAGCAGATGAGCCTTCACGGGCCGCAAACCATACTAAGGAGCTCTAAAAACAGGGTATAGAAACTCCTAAGTAGGTAAAATCTGACGTGCCCAGGTATGTTCCTCCGTATAAGTCTGATTCTTTTTCTAAAAGTCTGGTTGAAGTTGACAAGAAATTTGAGCAAATTGATGGGTTGATGTAGGAACCAAATGTGAACATACCATTCACTGAGGTCATAATTCAAATACCAATATGTGCCAATTCTTTAAAAGAAATATTGCCCAACGAGAGAAAACTCCCTGAAATTAAAACTGTGACATTGAACACGGAGTGTAGTGCAACCTTGTTGAACAAACTACCTCCAAATCTTAAAAACCTTGGTAGCTTTTCAATTCCTTATTTTGTAGGCAACACCAAATTTGAGAAGGCCATGTGTGACTAAAGTTCAAAGGTGAATTTTAGGTCAAGGATGATCTATAAGAGGTTAGGTGGAGGTACCCAACATAACAAGGGTAAATGGTCCAATTCAAGGTTGATGGCAATATCTGAAAACGACAAGAATGATGAATTTAAGAGTAAGGACCAACTTTAGAACAAGATAAAGTGTCCATTCAAGGTGAGGAGGAAAGAAGTGAAGCACGTCCCACCAGACAAGCTTCTCCACAAGTGGCCTACGTAAAGAGAACAAGGGGTTGAGCAACAGACCTTAAAATGAGCGCTTCTTGGGAGACAACCCAAGCATATATTTAGTTTTCACTTTCAATTCTTAATTTTTGTTGTTTTTGGATCATAAATAAATTTTTAAAGCATTGATAAACTCACTTTTTCAATTTCTTAGGAAAAATTTGGAGATCAACTCACAAGGAGAAATGTCGGGTCGCCATCAGTAGAAGTGTTTGAAAAAAAATTGGCAGGTCGTGACACGGTTCACGTCGGGCCGTGAAAGTCTAAGTCTGACCCAAAACAAAACACAAAAAAATAATTCACAGGCTGCGGTACTGTTCACGGTGGGCCGCGAGAAAAAAAAATATATTTCAGCTCATTTTATTCCCCTTCTTGACTCTTTCTTCTCTTCTCTTTTTCCCTTTTTCTTTCTTTTCTTTTCTTCTTTTTCTTTTCTTTTTCTCTTCTTCTCCCTTCTTCTATATTGATCGGCGCTCTCACAACCGACGTCTCCACGCCTCTAAGTTGGATTTTCAAAGGCTCAAACACATCAACCATATGGAAACCATCGGCAGAAAGGAGGTAGTTACCCTCGCCGACCCACCCGAGCAATGAGGCATCTCCGCCTCTGTCCTTCCAACGACTTCATTCGCATTTTGTAAGTTTTTCCTTATTCTTCTTCTATTTTCTCTATATGAATATTCATTGAGGACAATGCTTTATTTAAGCTTGAGGGGGAGAACCGAAGAAGAATTATATCTACATTTAGGGCATGTCTATTTTTCTTGTAAATTTAAATTTTTTGTATTGCATTTAGGAAAAAATTGGATTAATTAAAAAATGTTAAGGACGTGGTAGAAATTATAGAATTATTTTGGAATGTTTTGCAAATTGTAAATAATTACACAAAATACGAAAGATTTCATTTAGTGAATGTTTGAATAATTTGAAAAATTAAATTTATTTCGGATTTTAAAAGAGTTTTTGGGCAAACAAACAATTTTTGACAAAACAAGGTATGTTTGACAAAACGGGATTTTACTAGTCCATGGTGATAAACTAGACACAAAGTCTAGACGATTAATTAGGTTTATCAAGCTACAATCGGTACCGACCACGATAAGCTAAACGCGAGGTGTCGGTAGTTGAGAGTAGCTTGACTAGTCGAACCAACATCTTGACCAACTTGTGACAATAAGCTAAATGTGAAGTGCAATCCGGTTAAGACAAGTTGCCAATTGATAATAAACTAAACGTGAAACCTCTTGACTTAACATTTATACTAGAAACCACAATTACACAAACATGAATGCAATTAGCAAACCAAGTAGTTAGATTAGCTAATTCGGATAGTGAACCGCAGCCCCTATACCTTCCCAATATTGTTGCAAACAACCACTTTAAGTTTATTACTTTTATTTTAGTTCACAACAAACTCATCTCGGGCATTGAGCCCACATCGCTGCGCGGCTTGCGAACCAAACTTTAATTTACTATTTCACACTTCCTAGAATTAAGATTAAATTAGTAATTAATATTGCTTCCCGTTATCCTTGTGTTCGACCCAGATAATACAATGAGAGGTTGTATGCTTGCAACCGATCAAAATTGAGTATTGGGTATACAAATTTAAAAGCAAAAGAGTATTAAATTAACCCCTAAAAAACGTACACAAAATACTCCACAGGAAGTTCATTTTTTCACATGAGATGGTTGAGAGCTTTTGTGCCATCTTGGAGAGTTGATTTTCCAAGGTTTGGTTGCGGTTCGCTAGGGTTTCTATCTTTTAGGTGATCTCATTGTTGGTTTTCTCTTGCCTCTCATGGAGTCTCTCCATCATCTCAAAGTTTGGTTGCCTTGGTTGATAGCCTTATTTTGCAAAAGTGTTGACTTGTTCAAGATCTTCATTCATCTCCAATGGACATTCGGTGCTTGCATGATCATTCTCAACACAAATCTCACATGAAAAGATGTTTTCCATGGCCACTGTAGATTCCTCATCCTTGATCGGCTGTGAAACACTATCTATTACGGTCCGTATTGGGGTAATACGATCCGTATCAGAGGTGTCAGGTTGTTCATCCAGGCTCCAATAGTGTTGGTTGATTGCTATTTCATTGATGAGGTTGAAATCTTCATCCACTTCCTTGTTCATTAGCACTCTACCTGCAGAAGCATCAATGAAAATTTTTGTGTTAACATCCAACCTATCATAGAATTGTGGAAAATTAACCCTTTTTCCAATCCATGATGAGGGCAAATCCTCAACAACTCTTTGAAACGATCTATCCCGCTGTTTGAAATTGAGAATTTCTTTTTGATATTTATGGATCTTTGCGGAAGGGAAGTACTTAGTAAGAAAGATGCTACACAAATGGTTCCAAGTTCCAATGGAATTGGCCGGTAAGGAAAAGAACCAAGTCCTAGATTTATCCCATAATAAAAATTAAAAAAGCCTAAGTATGTGATCAGAGTCAAAATAATGATGAATTACTTAGGGTTTTGGCTTAGGTTTTGCATATTTTCTCACACTTATGTTTAATTAATTAGAGAAAAAGGCTACTGTCACCCTTCTTTATGTTTTATTGCAGAAAACAGATTTTGGGACTATTTTACACCAAATGGAGCTAGAATCGGGTCAATCAGATCAGCGACGCTCATCGACTAAGTCTTTGTTACGGTCCGTATTGCATAAAACGAACCAGGCCTAGCACAGACCAGAAGATAGCTGATACCTCGCATATTTAGTCTATTTTAGGCCTGTTTTAGTACCAGATTCGTGCCATAATTCACCAGAATCATGTGCATTTCATCGATATATCTTTAGAATTTGGTACTGCTGAGTGTTTGTTTGTTTTCTGCAGGTTTGGAGCAAAACACACGAAGAAATGGCGATTCACATGATGAGGTACGACCCTTACCAGGCTTGGTACGGGTCGGACCATACTTAGCCGTTTTCAGCTCTTCACGCCTGGTACGGCCAGGCCGTACCAAATTGGTACGGGCCGTACATGAAGGCGTCCTGACAGATTCAAATTTGGGCAGAGGCTATTTAAGGCGGGGAACTCTCCAGATTTCGTATCCAATTCATTCCAGATAGATCTGAGAGCTCAGTAGGAGAGAGAAAGAAGGCTAAGGAGCTGAAAGCAAGAAGGAAAGAAGAGGAAGAGGCGAAACTCGACGGATCTAGCTTCCTCCTCCATCTCCCTTCAATCCATGGCTATCTCTCTTCCTCTTATTGTATTTTTAGACATTGCTATGTGCTGTGAGTAGATCATTTTAGTTTCTAGGGTTAGAGATCGAATCTTGATTTGTTTTGACTTTCTTTGACTTTTACTTTGTATGAACTCTTTAGTTTGATTGATTGTGATTTTCATTGTTATATCTTGCTTTGCTTGCTGTGATTGTTGTATGATGTCCCTTTAGGTTTAGATCGAACCTATCAAGGTCATGTGATCATCTCAATCTCTCATCCAATTCAAGTACATAGGGTAGAATAGTTCGAATTGAAGCCGAAAGGTTGAATTCTCCTCTAATCGACAGATTAGAGGGTGCCTTAGACATCTAATCAATCAGCTAGGGTAGATCTGTACCAACATACGATGGTTGAGGTGTAGAAACCCTAAAAGGCTCTCAATCGCATTCCAACCTAGATCTTGATCCAACAAACGACGGTTGAGGGTTAGGAACCTTAGGTATGGTCAATTGAACCTTTCTAAAGAGTTTAGCACAAGGTACCAGCAAGGAAATGCATTTACTCGAACTGGTAGGTTCTGTTCTGGGAAGCCGGTACGGGTCTTACCAGGGTGGTACGGCCTAGCCGTACCTACTTAGTACGGGCCGTACCACTAGAGGCAGATCAGAGATGAAGTCTTAAACCCTGGAAACACCTTTTATCCATAATCAAAACACAATTTACATTTGTTCTAAACATTTTGTTACATCTTCTTCAATTGTCTGAACAGTTTGATTTGATACCTTAGGAAATTAAATACCAAACAAAACCTTTTCAACTTCTAGTTTTCAATCAAGTTTAGATAGAACTTAACCGAGTGATTAGCCGTCTCTGAGGATCGATACCCGATTATACTACACGGCAGAGGTTGTGCACTTGCATCCTTTACTCGTGGAGTGTTAACGAGGTTTAAAAGGTACGCTTTCAAGCGTGCCGAAACTTGCGTTGCGCTTTGCTGCGAACAAGTTTTTGGCGCCGTTGCCGGGGACGGTAACCAATTGCTTAGTTAGGTTTTATCTTACTTAGTTGATCTAGACTTTATCTTGTATCCTTTATTTTCTTTTATTTTGTTTCGTTTCTTTTATTTATTTATTTTCTCTTTTTCAGGAACACTATGGCGATTACTATCTGAGGAGCTCAAGACACCATGGATCTCATGTACAACATGACGACAGACCAACATTGGTTTGGCCGCGACAATTTTCAAGCTGGAGGAGGCGGCCGATCCAAAGCTGATCAGATCACAGCTCTATATGCTAGAGCTGCCGAGCTAGAGGAGGCCATGATCGCAGCTCTATATGCTAGAGCTGCCGAGCTAGAGGAGGCCATGGAGAGTTATTCAATCAGAATGAGCATGAGGGCAGCCAGAAACCAGAAACCACAGCCATGTGCCATGTGTGGGGACATGAGACACTCTTATGAGTATTGCCCACTGGCTGATTGGAGTGAGGAACCGGAGCAGGATGGCTATATCAGCAACAACAATTGCAATTTCTACGACCCTGCACCATTCGATGACTCGAACAATTGCGTATTCCAACCCGATCCACCCGAGCCGTACATTGATCCCGCTGAGATCGAATTCATACACGAGCAAGGGAAGGTGAACCAGATGCTGTGGGAACAGTTGCAAAACATGTCCACACAGATGGCCGCTCAACAAAATCAAATGGCTGCCCAAAACAAGTTGCTGGAGCAATTGAGTCACATCATCATCTCACGCCAATCTCAACCTGCAAAGCTGCCAGCTCAGCCAGAATGCGAAGGACCAGCCCAGCCAACAGACCAGACCGCACTTGACGCGACCCGCATCATTGAGACACGACCCGCATCACCCACGGAAGAACATGTGGACCCAGGTTGCATCGAGCCAAGTCGACCTGCATAAAAGTAAATTGTGTGAAAAGTCGACCCTGGTTAGACTTGGCTCGATGCAACCTGGGTCCACATGTTCTTCCGTGGGTGATGCGGGTCGTGTCTCAATGATGCGGGTCGCGTCAAGTGCGGTCTGGTCTGTTGGCTGGGCTGGTCCTTCGCATTCTGGCTGAGCTGGCAGCTTTGCAGGTTGAGATTGGCGTGAGATGATGATGTGACTCAATTGCTCCAGCAACTTGTTTTGGGCAGCCATTTGATTTTGTTGAGCGGCCATCTGTGTGGACATGTTTTGCAACTGTTCCCACAGCATCTGGTTCACCTTCCCTTGCTCGTGTATGAATTCGATCTCAGCGGGATCAATGTACGGCTCGGGTGGATCGGGTTGGAATACGCAATTGTTCGAGTCATCGAATGGTGCAGGGTCGTAGAAATTGCAATTGTTGTTGCTGATATAGCCATCCTGCTCCGGTTCCTCACTCCAATCAGCCAGTGGGCAATACTCATAAGAGTGTCTCATGTCCCCACACATGGCACATGGCTGTGGTTTCTGGTTTCTGGCTGCCCTCATGCTCATTCTGATTGAATAACTCTCCATGGCCTCCTCTAGCTCGGCAGCTCTAGCATATAGAGCTGCGATCATGGCCTCCTCTAGCTCGGCAGCTCTAGCATATAGAGCTGTGATCTGATCAGCTTTGGATCGGCCGCCTCCTCCAGCTTGAAAATTGTCGCGGCCAAACCAATGTTGGTCTGTCGTCATGTTGTACATGAGATCCATGGTGTCTTGAGCTCCTCAGATAGTAATCGCCATAGTGTTCCTGAAAAAGAGAAAATAAATAAATAAAAGAAACGAAACAAAATAAAAGAAAATAAAGGATACAAGATAAAGTCTAGATCAACTAAGTAAGATAAAACCTAACTAAGCAATTGGTTACCGTCCCCGGCAACGGCGCCAAAAACTTGTTCGCAGCAAAGCGCAACGCAAGTTTCGGCACGCTTGAAAGCGTACCTTTTAAACCTCGTTAACACTCCACGAGTAAAGGATGCAAGTGCACAACCTCTGCCGTGTAGTATAATCGGGTATCGATCCTCAGAGACGGCTAATCACTCGGTTAAGTTCTATCTAAACTTGATTGAAAACTAGAAGTTGAAAAGGTTTTGTTTGGTATTTAATTTCCTAAGGTATCAAATCAAACTGTTCAGACAATTGAAGAAGATGTAACAAAATGTTTAGAACAAATGTAAATTGTGTTTTGATTATGGATAAAAGGTGTTTCCAGGGTTTAAGACTTCATCTCTGATCTGCCTCTAGTGGTACGGCCCGTACTAAGTAGGTACGGCTAGGCCGTACCTCACTTGGTAAGGCTAGGCCGTACCACCCTGGTAAGACCCGTACCGGCTTCCCAGAACAGAACCTACCAGTTCGAGTAAATGCATTTCCTTGCTGGTACCTTGTGCTAAACTCTTTAGAAAGGTTCAATTGACCATACCTAAGGTTCCTAACCCTCAACCGTCGTTTGTTGGATCAAGATCTAGGTTGGAATGCGATTGAGAGCCTTTTAGGGTTTCTACACCTCAACCATCGTATGTTGGTACAGATCTACCCTAGCTGATTGATTAGATGTCTAAGGCACCCTCTAATCTGTCGATTAGAGGAGAATTCAACCTTTCGGCTTCAATTCGAACTATTCTACCCTATGTACTTGAATTGGATGAGAGATTGAGATGATCACATGACCTTGATAGGTTCGATCTAAACCTAAAGGGACATCATACAACAATCACAGCAAGCAAAGCAAGATATAGCAATGAAAATCACAATCAATCAAACTAAAGAGTTCATACAAAGTAAAAGTCAAAAAAAGTCAAAACAAATCAAGATTCGATCTCTAACCCTAGAAACTAAAATGATCTACTCACAGCACATAGCAATGTCTAAAAATACAATAAGAGGAAGAGAGATAGCCATGGATTGAAGGGAGATGGAGGAGGAAGCTAGATCCGTCGAGTTTCGCCTCTTCCTCTTCTTTCCTTCTTGCTTTCAGCTCCTTAGCCTTCTTTCTCTCTCCTACTGAGCTCTCAGATCTATCTGGAATGAATTGGATACGAAATCTGGAGAGTTCCCCGCCTTAAATAGCCTCTGCCCAAATTTGAATCTGTCAGGACGCCTTCATGTACGGCCCGTACCAATTTGGTACGGCCTGGCCGTACCAGGCGTGAAGAGCTGAAAACGGCTAAGTATGGTCCGACCCGTACCAAGCCTGGTAAGGGTCGTACCTCATCATGTGAATCGCCATTTCTTCGTGTGTTTTGCTCCAAACCTGCAGAAAACAAACAAACACTCAGCAGTACCAAATTCTAAAGATATATCGATGAAATGCACATGATTCTGGTGAATTATGGCACGAATCTGGTACTAAAACAGGCCTAAAATAGACTAAATATGCGAGGTATCAATAGCGCTGGAAGCATTAAACCCTAACCGTCAAGGTCCTAATACGGACCATATCACCCAATACGGTCCGTATCCGAAGGCGTCTCTTGGGGAATAACTGCCGACAGCTGTTTCCAGATCAGTTTTTTAGCCCCTACTCAACCTCCAGACGTCCCTCCACTCCTATATAAGGCCCCTGGGCAGAAGAATAACTTATCTTTGTAATTAGGGTTAGATTTGATTAAAGTGAGAAGAGAGGAGTGCTTGTAACAATGCCGTTCCGCGGCTAAGTTCATATTCTTAGGGCTAGGCAGTAAACCTTGTTACTCTTGATGTTTTGATATATATATTTCTGTTGATTATGATTTCTTGTTGTTGAAGCAAAATGCTTTTGTGATTTACTATCTCTTCATCTAATTTCAATGATCTAGTTTAAGTCCGTTAGGGTAGTGACAATACTTTAATGGTAAGAGAAACTATTTGTATGAATTAGCCTCGTTGAGATCTATTAAGTTTATGTGAAGAAAAACCTTAGCGGGGAAACCATAAACCAGACCAACAAAACGCGTACCAAATTCCATCACTTGCGTAAAGTAAATTGTAGTGATCTGTGTAGTAATTTGGGGTATTTGAGAGATCAGACATTTGCGTAAGGTAAATCGCAGTGTCCTATGTAGAATCTCGGTGAAAGATCTGTCATTCTCGCGTAACATAAATCGCAGTGATCTATGTGGTGTCTTTCATTAAACAACAACAGGAAATCAGACGCAACAGGAATATATTGTCAAAGCGGATTGAGTGGCAATGGTGTGCCGAAACCCTAGGAATCCTCATCTCTATCTTTATTTTAATTACTTTTAATTGCTTCCTAATTTACATTGATCACAACAACATCTCCCAATTTTCAGATTTCGTCTAGCCTTTCGAAAGATTGCGATTCGATCGCTCAAAGCATAGAACCAATATTCCCTGTGGATCGACCTCGAATATACTACTCGATAGGATTGTGCGCTTGCAGTCCGAACCGATAGCATTTCCGAGTTTATAAATATTAAAAGAAACATTGCTCTCTTTTGAGTGATCAAGCTTTTTGGCGCTGTTGTCGGGGGAGTAATTCTGAAAGCGAAGAAGACTCAGATTCGATCAACATGAATATTCCACCGAACAAACTGATCAACAATGGAAGACAAAACAATGGTGATCATGAAGTTCACGATGCAGCAAGACCCAAACTTCTACGAGACTATTGCGTACCGCGCGCGAATGATCCTAATTCTAGTATAAACCCGCCAACTGTTACGAACCGTAATTTGAGATCAAACTTGCTCTCATAAATATGGTTTCGCAACAGTAATTTGGAGGATTTCCACATGAAGATCCACATCTTTATTTGTCAATTTTCCTAGGGATATGCGAGACGATAAAGATCAACGGAGTTACCGATGAAGCAATCAGGCTAAGGCTATTTCAATTCTCATTAAAAGATAAAGCAAGAGCATGGTTGTTTTCCTTACCGGCCAATTCCATTCAAATTTGGGACCAATTGTTTAATGTGTTTATTGCAAAATATTTTCCACCATCCAAAACTTCGAGGTTTAGAAATGCAATTACTAATTTTGAACAAAGGGATGGTGAAACATTGTGTGAGGCATGGGATAGATATAAGGATATGTTAAGGTGTTGTCCACATCATGGTCTAGAAAGATGGCTGATTGTCCAAACTTTTTATAATGGTCTAAACCCTACCGATAGGTTGTCTATTGATGCTTCCGCAGGAGGAGCAATCATGAACAAGGAACCTGACGAGGCCTACAACCTAATTGAAGAGATTGCAATCAACCAACACTACTGGATCCCTGAGCGAAAGAAGCCAACTCCAACACCTGGCATGCACCGAGTAGATGATATATCCATGCTGAGCGCAAAGATTGATGCTTTGCAAATGGCACTCAACAAGCAAACCAAGCAGCGAACGGTAGCAGCAGTCAATGCCGCAACAACATGTGGCTATTGTGGAGGAGCGCATGAGATGACTGAATGTATGAATGTGACGCAAACTGAGGAAGAAATGGAGCAAGCAAACACAATCGACAATAGCTTTCGACCTCAGCTCGCTTACAATACGTACCATCCGAACAACCGAAACCATCCAAATCTCTCATACGCAAACAATCAAAGGCCTGCTGCACCCCAACAGAACTATCAACCACAGCCCAATTATCAACCGAGATACAACAATCCTCAACAAAATTATCAACCAAGGCAATACAATCAACCACAGCAACCTGACATCACATCATTAATGGAGAGATTCCTAGAGAAGCAAGATAAGGCCAACGCCGAAATCGCACAAAAGATCGAATCCTTAACAAACCGCAACAAAGACTTAGAAGACAATGTCTCTATGATGGCAAAAGAACTCTCGAGTATTACACGCGGAAAAGGCAAATTTCCGGGCTAACCGGAAGAAAACCCGAGAGAGACTTGCAAGAGCATAACATTAAGGAGCGGTACAGCTTATCAGGGACCTCTCATGCCCGATCAAACTTCCGATGAAATGCATGCAGAGCCATCGCATTTCGAAGAATACGAGCCGCAACAACCGGGGCCGCCCGTATTTGAAACGCAGGCAGACCCTATCGAGGAGCAGAATGACACCGTAGGTGGAGACGAGCGACAACCCGAACCTGAATATATTGCACCACCACCCTACAAACCACCTCTGCCATTCCCTCCAAGGCCGACCAAGCATAAGATAGAGCCGCAATTCGCGAGATTCATGGAGACACTCAAGCAATTACAAGTCACAATCCCCTTCACTGAAGCAATCGCAAACATACCCTCGTATGCTAAATTTTTAAAGGAGATTCTTTCAAACTACAGTAAACTCCAAGAACTCTCAACAATTCTGCTCAATTTGGAGTGTAGTGCGCTCGTGCAAAGCAAACTACCGACAAAGTTAAAAGATCTAGGAAGCTTTTCGATACTATGCACAATTGGCACAACAGATTTTAAGAAAGTTTTATGTGATCTGGGGGCAAGTGTTAGTTTGATGCCAAAGACGGTATTTGATAAATTAAATTGTGGAGATCTATCACCAACTCGAATGGCATTACAACTGGCTGATCGGTCAATTCGGTATCCTGAGGGATTATTGCTAGATGTACTGATCAAAGTTGGAGATTTTTGGATACCTGGAGATTTTTTTGTGGTCGACATGGAAGAAGATGAACACATTCCAATCATCCTTGGAAGACCATTCCTCGCCACATGTGGAGCAATGATTGATGTTAAGAACGGAAAAATTTCACTGAATGTCGGAAAGGACAAGGTTATTTACGACATAAACATAGCTCTAAAATACCCTTCTGACATTGATCGTGTCTTCAATTTGGGCATCACTGACGAATTTGAAGAGGAAGAGTACCCATTCGATGAATTTGAAGAGTTCATGGGTTTAGAGGATCTGGATGGCCTTCTTGGAAGGGAAGATGACGAAGCGCAACCTGAACAAGATTTCACCACTAAACCTGACGAGGTTTATAATGAAACGTGCGCAAGTTGCACCACTATCACAGAAAAGGGAGAAGAAATTCCCGTGTCCAAAATCCTACAACCTGTATTCCCCAATACAGTTAGTAGCGAAGAGAAGAAGAAGGAAAAAGCAACCTCTCCTCCACAACTCGAGCTTAAACCTCTTCCACCCAACCTACAATACGAATTTCTAGGCCCAAACCGAACCTATCCGGTGATTGTTGGCTCTCAGCTTGACAAGACCCAAATCTGTAAACTCGTCAATACACTCAGGAAGCACAAGAAAGCCATTGGCTACACGATCGATGACATCAAAGGCCTCAGTCCTACCATTTGCATGCACCGAATTTTGCTAGAGGAAGATCACAAACCTTCACGAGAACCGCAAAGAAGGCTCAATCCGAACTTGAAGGAAGTGGTCAAGAAAGAAGTCCTGAAGTTGCTAGATGCAGGCATCATTTACCCCATCTCTGATAGCAACTGGTTGAGTCCCATCCAGGTCGTTCCAAAAAAGGGAGCCACCACAGTTGTGAAAGGAGATAACGACGAAATGCTTCAAACAAGAGTCTTTACAGGGTGGCGAATGTGCATTGATTATCGACGGCTAAATGTGGCGACAAGAAAGGACCACTACCCTCTTCCGTTCATCGATCAACTGTTGGAGCGACTAGCAAAGCATTCATACTTCTGCTACCTTATGGATACTCCGGCTTCTTCCAAATTCCAATTCATCCTCAAGATCAAGAAAAGACCACATTCACATGCCCCTACGGAACTTTCGCATACCGACGCATGCCCTTCGGGTTGTGCAACGCCCCAGCGACATTCCAAAGAGCCATGGTGTCTATCTTTTTAGATTTTGTTGAGGAAATAATGGAAGTATTCATGGATGATTTTTCAGTTTATGGGGATACCTTCGACTCATGTTTGAAGAACTTGTCTAAAGTTCTAAAAAGATGTGAAGAAGTAAACCTCGTATTAAATTGGGAAAAATGTCATTTTATGGTACAGGAGGGAGTTGTGCTTGGTCACACCATTTCCTCTAAGGGATTGGAGGTTGACAAAGAAAAAGTCGAGGTAATTGAAAAGTTAACTCAACCAACATGTGTTCGTGACATTCACAGTTTTCTTGGTCATACAGGTTTTTATCGAAGATTTATCAAGGACTTCTCAAAAATCGCGAAGCCACTCTCAAACTTGACCATGAAAGATGCCGAGTTCATCTTCAATGGGAAATGTATCGAAGCATTCAACACACTCAGGAATGCTCTTATTTCAGCACCAATTCTCCAACCACCTGACTGGGACCTTCCTTTTGAGATCATGTGCGAGCAGGTGATTACGCAGTAGGAGCAGTCCTGGGACAGCGGAAGGATAAGAAGCCCTATGCAATCTATTACGCGAGCAAAGTTCTAAACGAAGCCCAATGCAATTACACAACAACTGAGAAAGAACTACTCGCAGTAATCTTTGCAATTAACAAATTTTGATCTTACCTTGTAGGGTCAAAGGTCATCATCTATACAGATCATGCAGCAATCAAGTACCTCATCAACAAGAAGGACGCAAAACCTAGACTCATCCGATGGGTACTTCTCCTACAAGAGTTCGACATTGAAATTAGGGATAAGAAGGGCACAGAGAATTCGGTAGCCGACCACCTGTCAAGACTGAGACAACCAAGCGAGAATGATCAACCGATCGATGATTCTTTTGCAAACGGCCATGGTACGCAGATCTGGCCAACTACATTGCATGTGGGGCCATCCCACCCGACATGACATTTCAGCAAAAGAAGAGATTCTTGGCAAATGCTAAACATTTCTACTGGGATGATCCTTACCTCTTCCGCCTTTGTGTAGACGGAATACACAGGAGATGTGTCACACATGAAGAATCGAAAGGCATCATCTATGACTGCCACTCCTCGCCATATGGTGGTCATGCGTCATTCCAAAAGACAGCATTGAAAATTCTTCAAGTAGGTTTTTATTGGCCTGACATCTTCAGAGACGTTAAAGATTATGTCTCCCGCTGTGACGCATGTCAACAGACGGGAAACATATCTAAACGTGATGAGATGCCACAAAATTCGATCCTAGAAGTAGAGATTTTCGATGTTTGGGGAATTGATTTCATGGGACCATTCCCAAGCTCAGGTAACAACAAGTATATCCTCGTAGCAGTCGACTATGTCTCAAAATGGGTGGAAGCAATTCCAGCACCCTCAGCAGATGCAAATGTAGTCAAGCGACTGTTCCAGAAGATCATATTTCCAAGGTTTGGCATCCCGCGAGTAGTGATAAGTGATGGAGGATCGCATTTCATCAACAATCAATTCAACAATCTCCTGAAGAAATACGGCGTCTCACACAAGGTGGCAACTCCTTACCATCCACAAACCAGTGGACAAGTAGAAATTTCAAACAGAGAAATAAAAAACATCTTGCAAAAGACGGTGTCTTGGTCCAGGAAAAATTGGACACTAAAACTAGACGAGGCACTTTGGGCCTACAGAACCTCGTTCAAAACTCCAATCGGAATGACACCTTACAAGCTGATCTACAGAAAAGCTTGTCATCTACCGGTGGAATTAGAACACAAGGCATATTGGGCAATTAAAACGTTCAATTATGACCTTAGGGATGCGGGCAAAAAGAGGCTACTAGATCTGAATGCATTAGATGAACTGAGACTCCATACATACGACAATGCAAAGATGTATAAAGAACGGGCGAAATTCTACCATGACAAAAAGATCAGAAAAAGGGAGTTCAAGGAAGGAGACACGGTGCTTCTCTTCAATTCACGGCTCAAACTATTCCCCGGAAAATTGAGATCCAGATGGACGGGACCATACAAGGTCACTTATGTGTACCCTTATGGAGCAGTCCAAATATGGAGTCAAGAAACCGGGCATTTCAAAGTGAATGGCCAGAGACTGAAGCATTACATCGCAGGAACGAATGATGAGCATAAAGAGACATATTCCTTCGAGAATCAGCCAAACGATGGATGAAATTGAAAAGTCGAGCTAATGACTTTAAACAAGCGCTTCTTGGGAGGCAACCCAAGGCCACTTTCGTTTTCTTTTTCATATAAAAATTTAAAAATCAAAAAAATATCTCATCTAATCCTAAACTATTACACTGATCTCAAGGTTACTAATTTTACCTACAGGAGGAGATGCCGGAAGAATTTGGTCGAAAAATTCGAAGCCCGTCACGAAGATTTACTCTCTGTTACGGATTGTATCAGTCCAATACGGGGTAGTTCTACAATACGGGCCCATCTCAGACTTGGTGCAGAAAAAGCAGATTCCAATCCACAACCGCACAGTGGTTACGGACCGTATCAACAGATACGGACCGTATTCAATGAGCAGAAATAAGCAACTCTCTATTTCTGGCGTTCCAAGAAACAAAAATTTGAATTTTAGCCAAATTTAACTTCCCACTACTATCACCTCCTGCACATTCATCACACCCTTTCACTGCCATATAAACCTTTCATTCACTTTCCTTTTTTCCTGCACCATTTCATAGAATTTTCAAATCAAAATTCGCATCATGTCCACAGAAATCCTCAAACTCAGGCCCGTATCAACCCCGTATCGAGTGGATACGGCCAGTAACAGAGACCGAAACTAGAGAAAAATGGCGCACAACAGCCCTCGTTCCTCCAACTCTCAATCCGACGATGGAAGCACCTACGCAACAGCCATGGGAATCAAATTCCGCGACAAACAAGAATTCGACCGTGCTCAAACGTTGCTTGATCGAACCATCGCGAACAACAAAGCGATGTGCATCAATACCATGAAAGTCCTTGGATGCTATGATTATGTGCGTGAATCCCTTAATAATATCAATTTATGGGATTTAGCGGACCGCCTACGAGCCACAAAAGTCTATTTGAGACCCTCCATCGAATTTTTATCGACACTACAATGGGATGGCGACATGATCAAGTACCGATTAATCAACCGCCCATTTACCATAACAATGGAGGAATTTTGCAAGGCGCTGTCCATCCCCACAAATGGCGAAACCAAATTATGCACAAGGGAGAAACGCATGAAGTACTGGGAAATGATCGCAATCGATGAGCGCAAAATATACCGCAATGACTCACGCCTCATCTCTTCGATAGAATTAAGATATATTCATATTATTTTGACTAATTCTATATTCCCGACAGGAGAGGGCACAACGGAAGTGCGAAAGAGGGACATCTACATCATGCGTTGCATGAAGAGCCACAAGCATCAACCGCACATTGGACACCACATCTTGCACCACCTCACATCAGTGGCCGCCGACACAAAGAATAATCAAGTGGTTTCCGTGGGTTGTTATGCAACCCTCCTTGCACACCACCACAACATAAAACTCGACGGCTATACTGAAGTATTCGGCAACAACCGCCTCAACATGAACTACCTGGTGAACACAAATCACGTGCAAGCGGTATTCAATGCACACACAGGTAACGTACACGTTGAAAATAGGCGAGGGGATGACCCTCCATATTGGAACGGATAAGGGGTCATTCCAGTTTGGATACGAATCTGAAACTGGAGATGTTGCACGAAGCGACGAGGAAGAACCAATAGAGGAGAAACCAATTGAAGAAGAACCAATCGAGGAAGAACCAACCGAAGAGCCCAAGGAGGAAACACATAGCGCATCACACCACTCACCCATCCACCATCATGACATGGCTTTCGTACTCCACCTCATTCCGCCACGCGAAAGCTCCAACGAAGCATACTCCATTCCCACACCTACCGGATGAGATCAAGAACCAGCCATATCTCAACCTCGCGAACCCGGTCCAACCGCGCGTTACGCCAACAACACACTCGAGAATTTGAAGAAATACACACGCTACTTGGAGGAATACTTGGACAAGGTAAACAAAGCCCACGAGAACTTCTATGAATATTGCCTTTCCAAGGGAATACCATTCACACCACCGATTCCATTCACCCCACCACCACCCCTTCGCGACGAGTAATTTGTGAGAGCTTTCTTATCCCTCTCTTAATTGTTTATTTTCTTGCATTGAGGACAATACAAAATTTAAGCATGGGGGTAGGGGTAAGAAATTAGTTTAGGAATTGCATTGTATCTAGGATCATGGCATGTAGGACCCTTATTTTTCATTTTTTTTCGCTAGCAGTTTTACTCAATCGGGACCACTTCTCAAGGCTTAACCAAGATAAGTTGGGAGGAACGATTGAGGTTTTTATCTAGCGCGCATATAGGCATTTGCATTGATAGGAGCATGTAATTTAGGAGTAAATTGCATTTAGGATAATCAAATAGGAATTGTTTTAAATTGAATTAGACTAATTTAGACAAATGGCCATGATACCAAAAATTCAGAATTTTAAAAATAATTAGTGATCTCAAAGTGAACAATTAATTGCTAACCATGAGTGTTGACCAAAAATCGTAAACCCTAGAATTTTTATTGTTTAGTAATTTATTTTTGCAAAGTCTTTTAAACTCGATAGTGTTTTAGAATACCCATTTATTATAAATAGACCCCTAGCGAAACTATGCAATAATTCCTCGTATGAATGAATACTTGGAATTGTGTGTAATCATGGTGCTTGTGACATAAAAATATTTTATTTTTCAGAAAAAAATGAAAAATACAAAAAAAAATCAGAAATGAGAAAAATCCAAAAAAATAGAAAAAATTAGAAAATTAAAAAATAGAATAAAAGATGGAGGATAAAAAGAGTACGGGTGCCTACGCAAGACTGGTTACCAATAGGCTCGAGAGAACCTCCCAAATTTAAATTCTTGTATATATTTAATTTTTCAAAAATAGTCACAAGTACTGATCAGAGTCAAAATAATGATGATTTACGTAGGGTTTTGGCTTAGGTTTTGCATATTTTCTCACACTTATGTTTAATTAATTAGAGAAAAAGGCTACTGTCACCCTTCTTTATGTTTTATTGCAGAAAACAGGTTTTGGGACTATTTTACACCAAATGGAGCCAGAATCAGGTCAATCGGATCAGCAACGCTCATCGACTGTCTTTGTTACGGCCCGTATTGCCTAATACGGACCAGGCTTAGCACAGACCAGAAGATAGCGCTGGAAGCATTAAACCCTAACTGTCAAGGTCCTAATACGGACCGTATCACCCAATACGGTCCGTATCCGAAGGCGTCTCTTGGGGAATAACTGCCGACAGCTGTTTCCAGATCAGTTTCTTAGCCCCTACTCAACCTCTACACGTTCCTCCACCCCTATATAAGGACCCTGGGCAGAAGGATTAGTTATCTTTGTAATTAGGGTTAGATTTGATTAAAGTGAGAAGAGAGGAGTGCTTGTAACAATACCGTTCTACGGCTAAGTTCCTTTTCTTAGGCCTAGGCAGTAAACCTTGTTACTCTTGATGTTTTGATATATATATTTCTGTTGATTATGATTTCTTGTTGTTGAAACAAAATGCTTTTGTGATTTACTATCTCTTCATCTAATTTCAATAATCTAGTTTGAGTCCGTTAGGGTAGTGACAGTACTTTAATGGTAAGAGAAACTATTTGTATGAATTAGCCTCATTGAGATTTATTAGGTTTGTGAAGAAAATCTTAGCGGGGAAACCATAAACCAGACCAACAAAACACATACCAAATTCCATCACTTGCGTAAAGTAAATCGCAGTGATCTTTGTAGTAATTTGGGGTATTTGAGAGATCAGACATTTGCGTAAGGTAAATCGCAGTGTCCTATGTAGAATCTCAGTGAAAGATCTTTCATTCTCGCGTAACATAAATCGCAGTGACCTATGTGGTGTCTTTCATTACACAACAACAGGAAATCAGACGCAACAGGAATATATTGTCAGGACGGATTGAGTAGCAATGGTGTGCCGAAACCCTAGGAATTCTCATCTCTATCTTTATTTTAATTACTTTTAATTGCTTCCTAATTTACATTGATCAAAACAACATCTCTTAATTTTCAGATTTCGTCTAGCCTTTCGAAAGATTGTGATTCGATCGCTCAAAGCATTGAACCAATATTCCCTGTGGATCGACCTCGAATATACTACTCGATAGGATTGTGCGCTTGCAGTCCGAACCGATAGCATTTCCGAGTTTATAAATATTAAAAGAAACATTGCTCTCTTTTGAGTGATCAAGTACCAACACACTTAGTTGTCATACTTTGCTCCAATCGATTGGGAAGGAAAATCAAAATTTATATCATTAGAATTCCTATTGATTGGAAGGGATCCATTTATAATCAAAGGAGAAATTAATAATCTCAAATTTAAGGATATTTGTGAAATAAATTGTTCGATGATAATTTTTCAAGGGTAAGCATAATGAGGTCAATCATGGGGTGAATAAATTGTTCAAGGGAGAGGTCATGAATATTTTTAAGTTCTAAATTTTTATTGTCATGCCAATTGTACCTAACCTAAGCCCTAATTTAATTTTTAAACAAGACCTTGAGATTGTATGGTTTAACCTAGACCGAATCTTTGACCAGCTGGGATGTCGTTGCTTGAGAACAAGCAACAATTCAAGTTGGGAGGCGTGATCAGAGTCAAAATAATGATGATTTATGTAGGGTTTTGGCTTAGGTTTTGCATATTTTCTCACACTTATGTTTAATTAATTAGAGAAAAAGGCCACTGTCACCCTTCTTTATGTTTTATTGCAGAAAACAGGTTTTGGGACTATTTTACACCAAATGAAGCTAGAATCGGGTCAATCGGATCAGCGACGCTCATCGACTAAGTCTTTGTTACGGTCCGTATTGCATAAAACGGACCAGGCCTAGCACAGACCAGAAGATAGCGCTGAAAGCACTAAACCCTAACCGTCAAGGTCCTAATACGGACCGTATCACCCAATACGGTCCGTATCTGTTTTCTCAAGTGAAAAATTTGTATGATCTTGCCAAAAATTAAAACCTTCATGCAAACTTTCCAAATTTCAAGTTTAACCCTCGGATAATTATGACTCAACCCACAATTTGATTACTCTAACTTTTATTTCCTTAAAGGTCTAGAAATTACAAACTTCGTCTACCCAAATTTATTAAAAGAAATGCCATCTTAAACGTGGAATTTTCAAATTCCCCCAAGCTTGAATCAAACTTAGGTTTAGAAATGTTGCGGACTACGTGTGTTGATACATGCATATTCTCATTTTTGTTGTTGCCTTTGATTTTTTCATTTTGATTTTTCTTTCATGATTTAGCACTATTTTCCCATCCTCATTTAAGCACCGGTTAGTTACAAGTAGTTAACTGTACCCAACCGTTCTAATTCAAGGGTGCTTTGCATGCTCTTAGTCTAACCCTTCCACTAACAAGAATGTCAATTTTATCGGGAGACTAGTGGAGCAAGAGTGCTAAGGACTCATAACCATAAGTACGTCATGAAGCCGTAACATAGGTCATTGGAGTCACCTTTTATTTTCCAAAATTTTCAATTTTTACCCAATTTCTCAACATATATGCATATATCATGAATACACACATCCCTAAGTATTCTTTCATACTTGTGGATATCCCAATCTTTCTAAATTTAAAATTTCCAAATCTAAATAGCTTCTCTAATAAATTTGAATTCCTAATGCCACAATTTCGTACACCTTTATTTCCACAAAGTTTTTCGCCAAATCATGTGGTCATTTCAAATTATTCCAAGGGTTTTACAAAAAATTCGAAAAAATTGTGCATGAATACTCCTAATTATTGTCAATCACCCAAATTTATCAACAAAATGCATAACACAAAACTAGGTAAACATCCTAACAAGTCGGACTGGACCCTATTCAAGGTTAGGTAAAACCCTAGTTTTAAACAAAAAATTTAAACATGCTTAAACTAAATGCAAGATACAATTGTGAATTTCAGTTTTTCATTTAACCTCCCCCCCAGCTTAAACAAAACATTGTCCTCAATGTGTCAATTCATACTAGAAGAGGAAATTAAAAAGAGAAATAGAAACTCACAAGATGTTGCTCGGTTTAACGTCGGGAGCTCGACTTGTTGAGGCTCAGTTTAAAGGTGGTGGATCATCGAGGGCAATTGCCTCCTTTTCAATGACCGGTTCATCTTGAATGAAATGTTTGAGCCGCTGTCCATTGACTTTGAATGAACCCATTTTTTCGCTCCAGATTTTGAAGGCACCATGGTCGAAAACTTGTGATACTCGATATGGTCCTTCTTGAAAACTTCTTCCGATGTGTTTGTCGTGCCAATGCCTTGTCTTCTCTTCTTGGTTCAAGGCGGCATTGATTATGGTGGGATGTGTCTCATATGAGCCAAGAGATTTGTACTTGAGGATTGTTGGCAATGGTTTGAGTTCGACCTTCGGTGGCATTGTGCATGTTGAAACGGAAAAAATTGGGCTCTGCAAAGTTTTGTGCGGGTGGTTGTTTTCGTCATTTTGAGTTGTTTCTTTATCGATTTCTTCCATAATTTCATCCAGTTGTTCTCCTTCCTTTATCCTATCTAAATGATCATCAATTTTAGAGTCTAAAACATCTACCCTGCATATCGAATCATTATCATTAGATGGAAATTGGAGAGATTTAAAAACATTAAATTCAACCTTTTCATCACCTACTCGGAAAGAAATCTTTCCATCACGCACATCTATGATTGCACCTGCTGTGGTTAGGAAATCACGTCCCAATAGAAGGGGAGTTTGTGTATCCTCTTCCATCTCCACCACAACAAAATCTACCGGTAAGAAAAATTTACCAATTTTGACAATTGTATCCTCCAAAATTCCTACCGGGTATCTAACGGATCTATCCGCTAATTGGAGTGACATTTTTGTTGGTTTTAATGGTAAGAGAAACTATTTGTATGAATTAGCCTCGTTGAGATCTATTAGGTTTATGTGAAGAAAACCTTAGCAGGGAAACCATAAACCAGACCAACAAAACGCGTACCAAATTCCATCACTTGCGTAAAGTAAATTGTAGTGATCTGTGTAGTAATTTGGGGTATTTGAGAGATCAGACATTTGCGTAAGGTAAATCGCAGTGTCCTATGTAGAATCTCGGTGAAAGATCTGTCATTCTCGCGTAACATAAATCGCAGTGACCTATGTGGTGTCTTTCATTAAACAACAACAGGAAATCAGACGCAACAGAAATATATTGTCAAAGCGGATTGAGTGGCAATGGTGTGCCGAAACCCTAGGAATCCTCATCTCTATCTTTATTTTAATTACTTTTAATTGCTTCCTAATTTACATTGATCACAACAACATCTCCCAATTTTCAGATTTCGTCTAGCCTTTCGAAAGATTGCGATTCGATCGCTCAAAGCATAGAACCAATATTCCCTATGGATCGACCTCGAATATACTACTCGATAGGATTGTGCGCTTGCAGTCCGAACCGATAGCATTTCCGAATTTATAAATATTAAAAGAAACATAGCTCTCTTTTGAGTGATCAGTATGATTGCATCATATTAGTCTCTATTAATTGCATTGCATATGCCAAGAATTTTTTGATGTGTTCATGAGGATTTTCTCATGGCAATCCACCAAATTTAGTAGTGAAACTAAATTAATTCACAATGGTTTGATTCTAAAATTTATAGTTTCAATATACTAGTGGTTGTATGCACTCTTCTTCTAGTTGTATTTCATCTTGTTCTAGTTATTTTTCATCTTGTGCTGGTTGTCTTTCATGTTCTACTGGATGTCTTTCATCCACTACAGGTTTAATTTTATCTTCTGTTGAAGTCAATACCATCTAGAAGGCCCAAGCCCAATTAGGCACAATCAAGATTAATCTAGAAATATGTATAATAGAGAGTAATCTAGAAAATACCAAATCAACTAGAATTAATTTGTAGAATCTAGAGTATTCCATTAGCTAGTATAAATAGGGACCCTTAGTCTTCATTTTGTATCAAGCAAATCAAGCAATTCCTCTTCTAGCTAAGAGTCATAGTAGTTTGGAGGTGTAGGAAATATTGAGTAGTAGAGGTGTAGTTGTAAGAATAGTTTAGAGTGAGTAATAAAATTAGTTTGAATATAGTGTCTCTACTCAACAAAGTGGTATCAGCCAAGTTAGGTCATGTTGGCTAGAAGGTTCGTATAACCCATGAGTTTGTTGTTGTGTCGAAGGTCCTGTTGGCTAGGAGGTTTGTGTAACTCGAGTCCCTCGTGGTGTCGAAATATCAGACTTGAGTGGCATGAGTGGTTTGATTGAGAAGTTGAATAATTATAATTATAGAGACTGGCGAGCTTGTATTAAGTCATATTTGCAGGGTCAGGATTGTGGGAGATCGTGGGTGGTGATGAAATCGAACCACCCCCGAATTCAATCCGAGCTTACAAGAAGTGGAAGGTGAAGGCGGGCCGAGCATTATTTGTGTTGAAGGCTACGGTAGATAAGAGCCTACTGTCTCACATTGAAGATGTGAAGACACCAAAAGAGGCATGGGATGTCTTCGCCGCATTATTTTCAAAGAATACAAGTCGACTACAACTGCTCGAGAGGGAGCTGATGAATATCTCCCAAGGTGACATGACAGTAAGTGAGTACTTTCTTAAAGTAAATAATTTGTGTAGGGAGATTGAGCAGCTAATGCGAATGCGAAATTGGCGAAGATAGAATGCGGCGGATAATCCTAAATGGCATGAGGCCGGAGTACAGCGCCTTCATCACAGCAATTCAAGGATGGGCGACGCAACCAACCCTGCTGGAACTGGAGAATTTGTTGGCCAGTCAGGAAGCTCTTGCCAAGCAGGTGACAGGTTTGACGGTGAAGCACAAAGAGGAGAAGGCCCTGTATAGTGGTCGACGTGGAGAGTCGAGCAGGGACAGGTATCGACGACAACCTGAGGCGGAGAAGGTTTGTCATGAACAATGCAAGAGGTGCTCGTGTTCAGGGGGAGCTCCTAGAGGCCAAGAGGGCAAAGGAGCCAAAAGTGGTGAATACCAGAGTAGAAGAGTGGAGTGCTACAATTGCGGACGAAGAGGGCACTATGCGAGAGAGTGCCAGTTCAGGAAGAATGAAGGAAGCTTCTTGGTGACCACGAAGGAGAAGGTACCGGAGGAGGTCCTAAGTGAAGAAGAGTGGGACGCAGTGGAGGCTGTTGCGATGCAGTCGGTGGCCGACGTAAAGGACGTCGAAGAGGCTTATGTGCCTGAGGATGAGTAGATCGCCTTCAAGTCATGGTTCTTTGAAGAACCAGTTGAAGAACCGGTTAAGAAGGAGATCGGAGTTGTGAGGTGCGCAGTGGCTGATGAGGAGAAGCCACAAGAGAGCACTGAGCTGGAGGCCATCACCAAGGAGGGTGATGATGACTCGAGGACACAGAGGAGTGTCGCTATTGTGGAGAAGACTGTAGGACGCGAGTTCGCGCAAGGACATGCAGCTTGTCAGGTAAACCGTCGAGAGAAGAGAATTCGACGACGACCTGTGCTAAGGCAGCGTGAGAAGAAGATTCCAGAACATTCTCTTCTGAAGAACACTATTCTGGAAGATCGATCGCAGACGCCTGAGCAACTTCAAGCTCAAAAAATTAAAAGAAGCAACAAAAAACATGACGATCCAAATAAATGCGGAGTACCGAAGATCAAGACAAACACCGAATTAGTGCTGAGGGGAGTGTTGAAATCAGCACCATCTAGAAGGCCCAAGCCCAATTAGGCACAATCAAGATTAATCTAGAAATATGTATAATAGAGAGTAATCTAGAAAATACCAAAACCAACTAGAATTAATTTGTAGAATCTAGAGTATTCCATTAGCTAGTATAAATAGGGACCCTTAGTCTTCATTTTGTATCAAGAAAATCAAGCAATTCCTCTTCTAGCTAAGAGTCATAGTAGTTTGGAGGTGTAGGAAATATTGAGTAGTAGAGGTGTAGTTGTAAGAATAGTTTAGAGTGAGTAATAAAATTAGTTTGAATATAGTGTCTCTACTCAACATCTTCTACTAGTTGTTTTTCATCTTTTTCTAGTTGTGTACTGGTTGTCTTTCTTGTTCTACTAGTTGTCTTTTATGTTCTACTGGTTGTCTTTTATTTACTATTGGTTTTCTGCACTCTTCTACTAGTTGTATTTCATCTTCTTCTATTATTTTTCTTGTTTTCCTAGTTGTCTTTCATGTTCTACTAGTTGTCTTTCATCTTCTTCTAGTTGTATTTCATGTTCTACTGGTTGTTTTTCATTCGCTACATGTTGAATTTCATCTTCTTCTAGTTGTATTTCGTATTCTACTAGTTGTCTTCCATCTTCTATTGGTAATCTTTCATCTACAATTGGTTGTATGTACTCATCTTCTAGTTTAATTTCATTTTCTTCTAATTGTTTTTTATTTTCTTCTAGTTGTCTTTCAACTAGTACTGGTTGTATTTCATGGTCTACTTGTCTTTCATCCACTATTGGTTGTATTTCATCTTCTTGTAGAAGTCTTTCATCTTGTTCTAGTAATGTTAAACTGGTTGTCTTTTCATCAACCACTGGTGATATTTCATCTTCTTCTTGTTGTCTTTCATCGTCTACTAGTTGTTTTTCATGTTCTTCTAGTTGTCTTTCATCTTGTATTGGTTGTCCTTCTTGTTCTATTGGTTGTCTTTCATCCACTACATGTTGAATTTCATCTTCTTCTAGTTGTCATTCATCTTTTACCGATGGTCTTTTTTATTCTACTGGTTGTCTTTCACGTTCGACTGATTGTCTTTCATCAACTATTGGTTGTATTTCATCTTCTTCTTGTTGTATTTCATATACTTCTAGATGTTTTTTATCTTCTTCTAGTTGTCTTTCATCTTGTACTGATTGTATAAAATATTTCATGTTGTCTTTCATGTTCCTCAAGTTGTGTTTCATGTTATACTGGTTGGCTTTAAGGTTCTACTGGTTGGCTTTGCTCTACTAGTGGTTGTATGTACTATTTGTCTAGTTGTTTTTCATCTTCTTGTAGTTCCTCTTCTACAAGTTGTTTTCATCTTCTTTTAGTTGTCTTTCATTTTCTTCTAGTTGTTTTTCATCTTCTTCTAGTTGTCTTTCATCTTCTTCTAGTTGTCTTTCATCTTCCACTAGTTATTTTTCATATTCTTCCGGTTGTTTTTCATCCATTATAGGTTGAATTTCATATTCTTCTAGTTGTCTTTCAGGTTCTACTGGTTGTCTATCTTCTACAAGTTGTTTTCCACCTTCTTCTAGTTGTATTTAATGTTCTATTGGTTATCTTTCATCTTCTACTGGTAGTCTTTAATCTACTATTGGTTGTATATTCTCTTCTTCTAGCTGTATTTCATCTTATTCTAGACAGTCTTTCATCTTGTACTGGTTGTCCTTCAAGTTCCAGTGGTTGTCTTTCATCCACTACAGGTTTAATTTCATCTTCTTCGTCTTTCATGTTGTACCGGTTGTCTTTCTTGTTCTACTGGTTGTCTTTTTATGTTCTCCTGGTTGTCTTTCATCTACTATTGGTTTTCTGCACTATTCTACTAGTTGTATTTCATCTTCTTCTAGTTGTCTTTCATCATCTACTAGTTATTTTGGTTCTTCTTCTGGTTGTTTTGGTTCTTCTTCTAGTTGTTTTGTTTCTTCTTCTAGTTGTATTTCATGTTCTATTGATTGTCTTTCACGTTCTTCTGGTTGTTTTGGTTCAACATCTAGTTGTCTTTCATGTTCTACTAGTTGTCTTTCACGTTCCAATGGTAGTGTTTCATATACTATTGGTTGTATGTACTCTTCTTCTAGTTTTATTTCATCTTCTTCTAGTTTTGTTCATGTTCTAGTGGTAGTCTTTCTTCTATTATTGGTTGTATGTACTCTTCTTCTAATCGTATTTCATGTTGTACATGTCTTTCATCCACTACGGGATGTATAATCTTCTTCTAGATGTCTTTCATCTTGTCCTAGTTGTCTTTCATATCGTACTGGTTGTCTTTCATGTTACACTATCTGTATTTCATCTTTAACTAGTTATGTTTCATCTTCTGCTAGTCATTTTTCATTTTGTAGGGGTTGTCCTTTATGTTTTTCTAGTTGTCCTTCCTCCAATACGGGTTGAATTTCATATTAATCTTGTGGTCTTTTATTTTCTACTAGTTGTTTTTAATCTTCTTCTAGTTTTTGAGGTTCTACTGGTTGTCTTTCATTGTCTAAAAGTTGTTTTTCATCTTCTTCTAGTTATATTTCATGTTCTACTAGTTGTGTCTCATATACAATTGGTTGGATGTACTCTTCTTCAAATTGTATTTCATCTTCTTGTAGTTGTTTTTGATCTTCTTCTAGTTGTCTTTCATCTTGTACTGGTTGTCTTTCATGTTCTACTGGTTTTCTTTCATCCACTACTGGTTGTATTTAATCTTCTTTTAGTTGTCTTTCATCTTTTTCTAGTTGTTTTTCATCTTATTTTAGTTGTCTTTCATCGTGCACTGATCTCTTTCATCTACCACTTGTGGTATTTCACCTTCTTCTTGTTGTCTTAAATGTTCTACTAGTTGTCTTTCATATTCTTCTAATTATCTTTCATCTTGTACTGGTTGTCTTTTGTCGACTACAGGTTGAATTTCATCTTATTCTAGTTGTCATTCATATTGTACTGGTTGTCTTTCTGGTTCTATTAGGTTTCCTTCATGTTCTACCGGTTGTATTTCATGATTTACTGGTTGTCTTTCATATTCTACTGGTTGTCCTTCATATTCTACTAGTTATCTTTCATCCACTACATGTCGAATTACATCTTCTTCTAGATGTCCTTCATCTTCTTCTAGTTGTTTTTCATCATCTTCTAGTTGTATTTCAACTTGTACTCCTTGTCTTTCATGTTCTATTGGTTGTCTTTCAATCACTACTGGTTGTATTTCATCTTTTTTTAGTTATCTTTCATATTCTTCTAGTTGTCTTCCATCTGGTACTAGTTGTCTTTCATGTTCTACTGGTTGTCTTTCATCTACCACAAGTGGTATTTAATCTTCTTCTTGTTGTCTTTCATCGTCTACTAGTTGTGTTTTATCTTCTTCTAGTTGCCTTTTACCTTCTACTGGTTGCCCTTCATGTTCCACTGGTTGTCTTTCATCCACTACATGTTGAATTTCATCTTCTTATAGTTTTCTTTCTTCTTTTACCAGTGGTCTTTCTTGTTCTACTGTCTTTCACTTTCTACTAGTTGTATTACATCCACTACTGGTTGTATTTTATTTTTTTCTAGTTGTCTTTTATCTTATTATAGTTGTTTTACATCTGGTACTTGTTGTCTTTCATGTTCTACTGGTTGTCTTTCATCTACCATAAGTGGTATTTCATCTTCTTTTTGTTGTCTTTCATCGTCTACTAGTTGTGTTTCATCTTTTTCTAGTTGTATTTCACCTTGTACTGGTTGCCCTTCAAGTTCTATTGGTTGTCTTTCATCCACTACATGTTGAATTTCATTTTCATCTAGCTGTATTTCATGTTCTATTTGTAGTCTTCATCTACAATTGGTTGTATGTACTCTTCTTATTGTTGTATTTCATTTTCTTATAATTGTTTTTCATTTTCTTGTCGTTGTCTTTTTATCTAGTACTGGTTGTCTTTCATGTTTTACTATGTCGTTTTACTATGTCTTTCATCCACTACATGTTGAATTTCATCTTCTTCTAGTTTTGTTTCTTCTTTTACCGGTAGTTTTTCTTGTTCTACTAGTTGTTTTTCATCCACTACTGGTTGTATTTCATCTTTTTCTAGTTGTATTTTTTCTTATTGTAGTTGTCTTTCATCTTGTACTAATTGTCTTTCATTTCCTACTGGTTGTCCTTCATGGTCTACTACTTGAATTTCATGTTCTCCTCGTTGTATTTCATATTCCACTAGTGGTGTTTCATGTTCGTCTAGTTGTCTTTAATCTTCTTATTGTCTTATTTGATCTTGTACTGGTTGTATTAAATTTTCTACACGTTGTCTTTCATCTTTTTCTAGTTTTCTTTCATTTTCTACTATATTTTTTCAACTTCTTCTAGTGGTCTTTCATCTTGTACTGGTAGTCATTCATGTTCTATTGGTTGTTTTTCATTTTCTTCTAGTTGTCTTACCTCTTACAATAGTTGTTTTTCATTTTCTTCTAGTTGTGTTTCGTTTTCGACTGGATGTATTTCATGCACTACAGGTTGCATTTCAACTTCTTTTAGCTGTCTTTCATCTTGTACTGGTTTTCTTTCAAGTTCTATAGGTTTTCTTTCATCCACTACTAGATGTATTTCATCTATTACTGGTGGTATTTCATCTTCTTATAGTTGTATTTATCATCTATTAGTTGTTTTTCTTCTTTTACTAGTTTTTTTTTTCATTTTTTTGTAGTTGTCTTTGATCTTGTACTGTTGGTCTTTCATGTTCTACTGGATGTCTTCATCTTCTACTAGTTGTTTTAGTTGTTCGTCTAGTTATATTTCATGTTCTACTGGTTGTCTTTCACGTGGTACTGGTAGTATTTCATCTACTATTGGTTGTACGTACTCTTTTTCTAATCGTATTTAATCTTCTTCAAGTTGATTTTCATCTTCTAGTTGTTTTTCATATACTTCTTGTTATCTTTCATCTTGTACTGGTTGTCTTTTATCGACTACTGGTTGTATTTCAACTTTTACTAGTTTTTCATCTTTATCTAGTTGTCTTTCATCTTGTACTGGTTGTCCTTCGTGTTCTACCGGTTGTCTTTAATTCACAACAGGTTGAATTTCATCTTCTTCTAGTTGTCCTTCAGGTATTACTGGTTGTCTTTCATCTTCTACAAGTTATTTTTCATTTTCTTCTTATTGTATTTCATGTTTTACTGGTTGTCTTTCTTCTTCAACAAGTAGTGTTCAATATACTAGTGGTTGTATGTACTATTCTTCTAGTTGTATTTCCTTCATGTTATAGTGGTTGTTTTTCATCAACTACAGGTTTAATTTCATCTTCTACTAGTTGTTTTTCATCTTCTTCTAGTTGTCTTTCATCTTGTACTGGTTGTCTTTTATGTTCTACTGGTTGTCTTTTATCTATTATTGGTTTTTTATCTAGTACTCGTTGTCTTTTTATCTAGTACTGGTTGTCTTTCATGTTTTACTATGTCTTTCATCCACTACATGTTGAATTTTATTTTCTTCTAGTTTTCTTTCTTCTTTTACCGGTAGTTTTTCTTGTTCTACTAGTTGTCTTTCACGTTCTACTAGTTGTCTTTCATCCACTACTGGTTGTATTTCATCTTTTTCTAGTTGTATTTTATCTTATTGTAGTTGTCTTTCATCTTGTACTAGTTGTCTTTCATTTTCTACTGGTTGTCCTTCATGGTCTAGTAGTTGAATTTCATGTTCTTCTCGTTGTATTTCATATTCCCTAGTGGTGTTTCATGTTCGTCTAGTTGTCTTTAATCTTCTTATTGTCTTATTTGATCTTGTACTGGTTGTATTAAATTTTCTACACGTTGTCTTTCATCTTTTTCTAGTTTTCTTTCATCTTCTACTATATTTGTTCAACTTCTTCTAGTGGTCTTTTCATCTTGTACTGGTAGTCATTCATGAGAAATTGGTTGTTTTTCATTTTCTTCTAGTTGTCTTACCTCTTATAATAATTGTTTTTCATTTTCTTCTAGTTGTGTTTCGTTTTCGACTGGTTGTATTTCATCCACTACAGGTTGAATTTCAACTTCTTTTAGCTGTCTTTCATCTTGTACTGGTTTTCTTTCATCCACTACTAGATGTATTACTGGTGGTATTTCATCTTCTTATAGTTGTATTTATCATCTATTAGTTGTTTTTCTTCTTTTACTAGTTTTTTTTTCATTTTTTTGTAGTTGTCTTTGATCTTGTACTGTTGGTCTTTCATTTTCTACTGGATGTCTTCATCTTCTATTAGTTGTTTTAGTTGTTCGTCTAGTTATATTTCATGTTCTACTGGTTGTCTTTCACGTTGTACGGGTAGTATTTCATCTATTATTGGTTGTATGTACTCTTCTTCTAATCGTATTTAATCTTCTTCAAGTTGTTTTTCATCTTCTTCTAGTTGTCTTTCATCTTCTTATAGTTGACTTTCATCTTCAACTATTTGTTTTTCATATACTTCTAGTTATCTTTCATCTTGTGTTGGTTGTCTTTTATCCACTACTGATTGTATTTCATATTCTACTAGTGGTTTTTCATCTTTATCTAGTTGTATTTCATCTTGTACTGGTTGTCCTTCGTGTTCTACTGGTTGTCTTTAATTCACTACAGATTGCATTTGATCTTCCTCTAGTTGTCTTTCAGGTATTACTGGTTGCTTTCATCTTCTACAAGTTATTTTTTATTTTCTTCTTGTTGTCTTTCATTTTCAACAAGTAGTGTTCAATATACTAGTGGTTGTATGTACTCTTCTTCTAGTTATATTTCATCTTGTTCTAGTTGTTTTTCATCTTGTGCTGGTTGTCCTTCATGTTCTAGTGGTTGTCTTTCATCAACTACAGGTTTAATTTCATCTTCTACTAGTTGTTTTTCATCTTCTTCTAGTTGTCTTTCATCTTGTACTGGTTGTCTTTCTTGTTCTACTGGTTGTCTTTTATCTATTATTGGTTTTCTGCACTCTTCTACTAGTTGTATTTCATCTTCTTCTAGTTGTTTTTCATGTTTTCCTAGTTGTCTTTGTGTTCTACTATTTGTCTTTCATCTTCCACTAGTTGTATTTCATGCGCTACTGGTTGAATTTCATCTTCTTCTAGTTGTATTTCGTATTCTACTAGTTGTCTTCCATCTTCTATTGGTAGTCTTTCATCTACAATTGGTTGTATGCACTATTCTTCTAGTTTTATTTCATTTTCTTCTAATTGTTTCTCATTTTCTTCTAGTTGTCTTTCATCTAGTTCTGGTTGTCTTTTATGTTCTACTTGTTGTCTTTCATCTATTATTGGTTGTATTTCATCTTCTTGTAGAAGTTTTTCATCTTCTTCTAGTTGTCTCCATCTTGACTAGTTATGTATAATGTTAAACTGGTTGCCTTTCACCAACCACTGGTGATATTTCATTTTCTTCATGTTGTTTTTCATCTTTTCTTTTCATATTCTTCTAGTTGTCTTTCATCTTGCATTGGTTGTCCTTCCTGTTTTACTATTGTCTTTCATCCACTACATGTCGAATTTCATCTTTTTCTAGTTGTCTTTCATCATTTACCGGTTGACTTTCACATTCGACTGATTATCTTTCATCAACTACTGGTTGTATTTCATCTTTTTCTTATTGTATTTCATCTACTTCTAGATGTCTTTTATCTTCTTCTAGCTGTCTTTCATCTTGTACTGGTTGTATTTCATGTTCTTCTCGTTGTGTTTCATGTTCTACTAGTTGGTTTTAAGATTCTACTGGTTGGCTTTGATCTACTATTGGTTGTATGTACTATTTGTCTAGTTGTTTTTCATTTTCTTCTAGTTGTCCTACCTCTTCTACAATTGTTTTTCATCTTCTTTTAGTTATCTTTCGTCTTCTTCTAGTTATCTTTCATCTTCTTCTAGTTGTCTTTCATATTCTTCTGGTTGTTTTTCATCCACTAGAGGTTGAATTTCATATTCTTCTAGTTGTATTTCAGGTTCTACTGGTTGTCTATCATCTTCGACAAGTTATTTTTCACCTTCTAGTTGTATTTAATGTTCTATTGGTTGTCTTTCATCTTCTACTGGTAGTTTTTAATCTACTATTGGTTGTATATTCTCTTTTTCTAGTTGTATTTCATCTTCTTCCAAATAGTCTTTCATCTTGTACTGGTTGTCCTTCAAATTCTAGTGGTTGTCTTTGATCCACTACAGGTTTAATTTCATCTTCTAGAGTTATTTTTCCATCTTCTTCAAGTTGTCTTTCATCATGTACTGGTTGTCTTTCTTGTTCTACACCGTCTTTTATGTTCTCCTGGTTGTCTTTCATCTACTATTGGTTTTCTGCACTGTTCTACTAGTTGTATTTCATCTTCTTCTAGTTGTCTTCATCTTCTACAAGTAGTTTTGGTTCTTCTTCGAGTTGTTTTGTTTCTTCTTCTAGTTGTATTTCATGTTCTATTGGTTTTCTTTCACGTTCAACTGGTTGTTTTGGTTCTACTTCTAGTTGTCTTTCATGTTCTACTGGTTGTCTTTCACGTTCCAATGGTAGTGTTTCATCTACTGTTGGTTGTATGTACTCTTCTTCTAGTTGTATTTCATCTTCTTTGTGTTTTGTTCATGTTCTACTGGTAGTCTTTCTTCTACTATTGGTTGTATGTACTGTTCTTCTAATCGTATTTCACATTGTACATGTCTTTCATCCACTACGGGATGTATAATCTTCTTCTATATATCTTTCATCATGTTCTAGTTGTCTTTTATCTCGTACTGGTTGTCTTTCATGTTACATTATCTGTATTTCATCTTCAACTAGTTGTGTTTTATCTTCTACTAGTTATCTTTAATTTTGTAGGGGTTGTTCTTTTTGTTTCTCTAGTTCTCCTTCATCCACTACAGGTTGAATTTAATATTAATCTTGTGGTCTTTCATTTTCGACTAGTTGTTTTTAATCTTCTTCTAGTTTTCAGGTTCTACTGGTTGTCTTTCATTATCTAAAAGTTGTTTTTCATCTTCTAGTTGTATTTCATGTTCTACTAGTTGTGTCTCATAAACAATTGGTTGGATGTACTCTTCTTGAAATAGTATTTCATCTTCTTCTAGTCGTTTCTGATCTTCTTCTAGTTGTCTTTCATCTTGTACTGGTTCTCTTTCATGTTCTACTGGTTTTCTTTCATCCACACTGGTTGTATTTAAACTTCTTTTAGTTGTCTTTCATCTTTTTCTAGTTGTCTTTCATATTCTTTTAGTTGCCTTTCATCTTGCACTGATCTCTTTCATCTACCACTTGTGGTATTTCATCTTCTTCTTGTTGTCTTAAATCGTCTACTAGTTGTCTTTCATATTATTCTAATTATCTTTCATCTTGTACTGGTTGTCTTTTGTCCACTACAGGTTGAATATCATCTTATTCTAGTTGTCATTCACATTGTACTGGTTGTCTTTCTGGTTCTATTAGGTTTCCTTCTGTTCTACCGGTTGTATTTCACGTTTTACTGGTTGTCTTTCATTTCAACTGGTTGTCTTTCATCTTGTAATGATTGTCCTTCATGCTCTACTGGTTGTCTTTCATCCACTACAGGTTGAATTTCATCTTCTTCTAGATGTCCTTCATCTTCTTCTAGTTGTTTTTCATCATCTTCTAGTTGTATTTCAACTTGTATACTTTGTCTTTCATCATCTTGTAGTTGTATTTCAACTTGTACTCTTTGTCTTTCTTCTAGATGTATTTCATCTATTACTGGTGGTATTTCATCTTCTTATAGTTGTATTTTATCATCAATTAGTTTTCTTTTCAGGTTGAATTTCATCTTCTTCTAGTTGTCTTTCAGGTATTACTGGTTGTCTTTCATCTTTTACAAGTTGTATTTCATTTTCTTCTTGTTGTATTTCATGTTCTACTGGTTGCCTTTAATCTTCAACTGGTAGTTTTCAATATATTAGTGGTTGTATGTACTCTTCTTCTAGTTGTATTTCGTCTTGCTCTAGTTGTTTTTCATCTTGTGCTGGTTGTCCTTTATGTTCTAGTGGTTGTCTTTCATCCACTACAGGTTTAATTTCATCTTCTACTAGTTGTTTTTCATCTTCTTCTAGTTGTCTGTCATCTTGTACTGGTTGTCTTTCTTGTTCTACAGGTTGTCTTTTATCTACTATTGGTTTTCTGCACTCTTCTACTAGTTGTATTCCATCTTCTTCTAGTTGTTTTTCATGTTTTCCTAGTTGTCTTTCATGTTCTACTGTCTTTCATCTTCTACTAATTGTATTTCATGCGCTACTAGTTGAATTTCATCTTCTTAGTTATATTTCGTATTCTAGTAGTTGTCTTCCATCTTCTATTGGTAGTCTTTTATCTACAATTGGTTGTATGTACTCTACTTCTAGTTTTATTTCATTTTCTTCTAATTGTTTATTATTTTCTTCTAGTTGTCTTTCATATAGTACTGGTTGTCTTTAATGTTCTACTTGTTGTCTTTTATCCACTATTGGGTGTATTTCATCTTCTTGTAGAAGTCTTTCATCTTCTTCTAGTTGTCTTCATCTTCTACAAGTTGTTTATAATGTTAAACTGGTTGCCTTTCACCAACCACTGGTGATATTTCATCTTCTTCATGTTGTATTTCATGTTTTGCTGGTTGTCTTTCATGTTCTACTGGTTGTCTTTCATCTTGTAATGGTTGTCCTTCATGTTCTATTAGTTGTCTTTAATCCACTACAAGTTGAATTTCATCTTCTTCTAGATGTCCTTCATCTTTTTCTAGTTGTTTTTCATCATCTTCTAGTTGTATGTCAACTTGTACTCTTTGTCTTTCATATTCTATTGGTTGTCTTTCATTCACTACTGGTTGTATTTCATCTTCTTTTTTTATTTGTCTTTCATATTCTTCTAGTTGTCTTCCATCTGGTACTAGTTGTCTTTCATGTTTTACTGGTTGTCGTTCATCTACCACATGTGATATTTCATCTTCTTCTTCTTGTCTTTCATCGTCTACTAGTTGTGTTTCATCTTCTTCTAATTGTCTTTCACCTTGTATTGGTTGCCCTTCATGTTCTACTGGTTGTCTTTCATCCACTACTTGTTGAATTTCATCTTCTTCTAGTTTTCTTTCTTCTTTTACCGGTGGTCTTTCTTGTTCTAGTAGTTGTCTTTCACGTTCCACTAGTTGTCTTTCATCCACTACTAGTTGTATTTCATTTTTTTCTAGTTGTCTTTTATCTTATTGTAGTTATCTTGCATCAGGTATTACTTGTCTTTCATGTTATACTGGTTGTCTTCCATCTACCACAAGTGGTATTTCATCTTCTTCTTGTTGTCTTTCATCATCTACTAGTTGTGTTTTTCATTTTCTAGTTGTCTTTCACCTTGTACTGGTCGCCCTTCATGTTCTATTGATTGTCTTTCATCCACTACATATTGAATTTCATTTTCATCTAGTTGTATTTCATGTTCTATTTGTAGTCTTTCATCTACAATTGGTTGTATGTACTCTTCTTCTAGTTGCATTTCATTTTCTTCTAATTGTTTTTTATTTTCTTCTCGTTGTCTTTTTATCTAGTACTGGTTGTCTTTCTTGTTTTACAATTTTTCTTACATCCACTACATGTTGAATTTCATCTTCTTCTAGTTCTCTTTCTTCTTTTACCGATGGTCTTTCTTGTTCTACTAGTTGTCTTTCACGTTCTACTAGTTGTCTTTCATCCACTACTGGTTGTATTTCATGTTCTTATAGTTGTCTTTTATCTTGTACTAGTTGTCTTTCATTTTCTACTGGTTGTCATCCATGCTTTACTACTTGAATTTCATGTTATTCTCGTTGTATTTCATATTTTACTTGTTGTCTTTAATGTTCGTCTAGTTGTCTTTTAATCTTCTTATTGTCTTATTTGATCTTGTACTGGTTGTATTTCATTTCTACTCGTTGTCTTTCATCTTTTTCTAGTTTTCTTTCATCTTCTACTATATTTTTTCAACTTCTTCTAGTGGTCTTTCATCTTGTACTGGTGGTCATTCATGTTCTATTGGTTGTTTTTCATTTTCTCCTAGTTGTCTTACCTCTTCTAATAGTTGTTTTTCATCTTCTTCAAGTTGTGTTTCAGTTTTGACTGGTTGTATTTCATCCACTATAGGTTGAATTTCAACTTCTTCTAGTTGTCTTTCATCTTATACTTGGTTGTCATTCATGTTCTGCTGGTTTTCCTTCATCCACTACTAGTGTATTTCATCTATTACTGGAGGTATTTCATCTTCTTATAGTTGTATTTTATCATCTATTAGTTTTTTTTTCATCTTTTACTAGTTGTTTTTCATCTTCTTGTAGTGGTCTTTGATCTTGTATTGGTGGTCTTTCATGTTCTACTGGATGTTTTCATCTTCTACAAGTTGTTTGGTTGTTCGTCTAGTTATATTTCATGTTCTACTAGTTGTCTTTCACGTTCTACTAGTTGTATTTCACGTTCTACTGTTAGTCTTTCATCTATTATTGGCTATATGTATTCTTCTTCAAGTTGTATTTCATCTTCTTGAAGTTGTTTTCCATCTTCTTCTTGTTGTATTTCATGTTCTACTGGTAGTCTTTCATCTACTATTGGTTGTATGTACTCTTCTTCTAATCGTATTTAATCTTGTTGAAGTTCTTTTCATCTTCTTCTAGTTGTTTTTCATCTTCTACTGATTGTCTTTCACGTTTGACTGATTGTCTTTCATCAACTACTGGCTGTATTTAATCTTCTTATTATTGTATTTCATCTACTACTATATGTCTTTTATCATCTTCTAGCTGTCTTTCATCATGTACTGGTTGTATTTCACGTATTCTTTCATATTCTTCTCGGTGTGTTTCATGTTCTACTAGTTGGCTTTAAGATTCTACTGGTTGGCTTTGATCTACTATTGGTTGTATGTACTATTTGTCGAGTTGTTTTTCATCTTCTTCTAATTGTCTTATCTCTTCTACAAGTTATTTTTCATCTTCTTTTAGTTATCTTTCATCTTCTTCTAGTTGTCTTTCATCTTTTTCTAGTTGTCTTTCATATTTTTCTGGTTGTTTTTCATCCACTATAGGTTGAATTTCATATTCTTCTACAAGTTGTTTTTCAACTTCTTCTAGTTGTATTTAATGTTCTACTAGTTGTTTTTCATCTTCTACTGATAGTTTTTAATCTACCATTGGTTGTATATTCTCTTTTTCTAGTCGTATTTCATCTTCTTCCAAATAGTCTTTCATCTTGTACTGGTTGTCCTTCAATTTCTAGTGGTTGTCTGTCATCCACTACATGTTTAATTTCATCATCTACTATTTATTTTTTCATCTTCTTCTGGTTGTCTTTCTTGTTCTACTGGTTGTCTTTTATGTTCTCATGGTTGTCTTTCATCTACTATTGGTTTTCTGCACTGTTCTACTAGTTGTATTTCATTTTCTTCTAGATGTCTTCATCTTCTACTAGTTGTTTCGGTTCATCTTCTAGTTGTTTTGGTTCTTCTTCTAGTTGTATTTCATGTTCTATTGGTTTTCTTTCACGTTCAACTGGTTGTTTTGGTTCTACTTCTAGTTGTCTTTCATGTTCTACTGGTTGTCTTTCACGTTTCAATGGTAGTGTTTCATCTATTGTTGGTTGTATGTACTCTTCTGCTAGTTGTATTTCATCTTCTTTGTGTTGTTTTTCATCTTCTTCTAGTTTTGTTCAAGTTCTACTGGTAGTCTTTCTTCTACTATTGGTTGTATGTACTGTTCTTCTAATCGTATTTCACGTTGTACATGTCTTTCATCCACTACGGGAGGTATAATCTTCTTCTATATGTCTTTCATCATGTTCTAGTTGTCTTTCATGTCGTACTGGTTGTCTTTCATGTTACACTATCTGTCTTTTATCTTCAACTAGTTGTGTTTCATCTTCTGCTAGTTATCTTTAATTTTGTAGGGGTTGTCCTTTATGTTTCTCTAGTTCTCCTTCATCCACTACAGGTTGAATTTCATATTAATCTTGTGGTCTTTCATTTTCGACTAGTTGTTTTTAATCTTCTTCTAGTTTTCAGGTTCTACTGGTTGTCTTTCATTATCTAAAAGTTGTTTTTCATCTTCTTCTAGTTGTATTTCATGTTCTACTAGTTGTGTCTCATAAACAATTGGTTGGATGTACTCTTCTTGAAATAGTATTTCATCTTCTTCTAGTCGTTTCTGATATTCTTCTATTTGTCTTTCATCTTGTACTTGTTGTCTTTCATGTTCTACTGGTTTTCTTTCATCCACTACTGGTTGTATTTAATCTTCTTTTAGTTGTCTTTCATCCACTACTGGTTGTATTTAATCTTCTTTTAGTTGTCTTTCATCTTTTTCTAGTTGTCTTTCATATTCTTTTAGTTGTCTTTCATCTTGCACTGATCTCTTTCATCTACCACTTGTGGTATTTCATCTTCTTCTTGTTTTCTTAAATCTTCTACTAGTTGTCTTTCATATTGTTCTAATTATCTTTCATCTTGTACTGGTTGTCTTTTGTCCACTACAGGTTGAATGTCATCTTATTCTAGTTGTCATTCACATTGTACTGGTTGTCTTTCTGGTTCAATTAGGTTTCCTTCATGTTCTACCGGTTGTTTTTCACGTTTTACTGGTTGTCTTTCATGTTCAACTGGTTGTCTTTCATCTTGTAATGATTGTCCTTCATGCTCTACTGGTTGTCTTTCATCCACTACAGGTTGAATTTCATCTTCTTCTAGATGTCCTTCATCTTCTTCTAGTTGTTTTTTATCATCTTCTAGTTCTATTTCAACTTGTACTCCTTGTCTTTCATGTTCTATTGGTTGTCTTTCATGCACTACTGGTTGTATTTCATCTTTTTTTTATTTGTCTTTCATAGTCTTCTAGTTGTCTTCCAGCTGGTACTAGTTGTATTTCATGTTCTACTGGTTGTCTTTCATCTACCACAAGTGGTATTTCATCTTCTTCTTGTTGTCTTTCATCGTCTACTAGTTGTGTTTTATTTTCTTATAGTTGTCTTTCACCTTGTACTGGTTGCCTTTCATGTTCTACTGGTTGTCTTTCATCCACTACATGTTGAATTTCATTTTCTTTTAGTTTTCTTTCTTTTTTTACAGGTGGTCTTTCTTGTTTTACTAGTTGTCTTTCACGTTCTACTAGTTGTCTTTCATCTACTACTGGTTTATTTCATTTTTTTCTAGTTGTCTTTTATCTTATTGTAGTTATCTGGTACTAGTTGTCTTTAATGTTCTACTGGTTGTCATTCATCTACCACAAGCGGTATTTCATCTTCTTCTTGCTGTCTTTCATCGTCTACTAGTTGTGTTTCATCTTTTCCTAGTTGTCTTTCACCTTGTACTGGTTGCCCTTCATGTTCTATTGGTTGTCTTTCATGCACTACATGTTGAATTTTATTTTCATCTAGTTGTATTTCATGTTCTATTTGTAGTCTTTTATCTATAATTGCTTGTATGTACTCTTCTTGTTGTTGTATTTCATTTTCTTCTCGTTTTTTTTTAGATAGTACTGGATGTCTTTCATGTTTTACTATTTGTCTTCCATCAACTACATGTTGAATTTCATCTTCTTCTAGTTTTTTTTCTTCTTTTACCGGTGGTCTTTCACGTTTTACTAGTTGTCTTTCATCCACTACTGGTTGTATTTCATCTTCTTCTAGTTGTCTTTTATCTTATTGTTGTTGTCTTTCATTTTCTACAGGTTGTCATCCATGTTCTACTAGTTGAATTTCATGTTCTTCTCGTTGTATTTCATATTTTACTAGTTGTCTTTCATGTTCATCTAGTTGTCTTTAATCTTCTTATTGTCTTATTTGATCTTGTACTAGTTGTATTTCATTTTCTACTCATTGTCTTTCATCTTTTTCTAGTTTTCTTTCATCTTCTACTATATTTTTTCAACTTCTTCTAGTGGCCTTTCATCTTGTACTGGTGGTCATTCATGTTCTATTGGTGTTTTTCATTTTCTTCTAGTTGTCTCCTCTTCTAATAGTTGTTTTTCATCTTCGTCTAGTTGTGTTTTGTTATTGACTGGTTGTATTTTATCAACTACAGGTTGAATTTCAACTTCTTCTAGTTGTCTTTCATCTTGTACTGGTTGTCTTTCATGTTCTCTAGGTTTTCCTTCATCCACTACTAGATGTATTTCATCTATTACTGGTGGTATTTCATCTTTTTATAGTTATATTTTATCATCTATTAATAGTTTCTTTTCATCTTCTTGTAGTTGTCTTTGATCTTGTACTGGTGGTCTTTCATGTTCTACTGGATGTCTTCATCTTCTACTAGTTGTTTTGGTTGTTCGTCTAGTTATATTCATGTTCTACTGGTTGTCTTTCACGTTGTACTGTTAGTCTTTCATCCATTATCGACTATATGTACTCTTCTTCAAGTTATTCTTCATCTTCTTCTAGTTGTATTTCATGTTCTACTGGTAGTCGAAACATCTACTATTGGTTTTATGCACTCTTTTTCTAATCGTATTTAATCTTCTTCAAGTTGTTTTTGATCTTCTTCAAGTTGTCTTTTATGCACTCTTTTTCTAATCGTATTTAATCTTCTTCAAGTTGTTTTTGATCTTCTTCAAGTTGTCTTTTATGCACTCTTTTTCTAATCGTATTTAATCTTCTTCAAGTTGTTTTTCATCTAGGTGTCTTTCCTCTTGTACTAGTTATGTTTCATCTTTATCTTGTGGTATTTCATCTTGTACTGGTTGTCATTCGTGTTCTACTGGTTGTTTTAATTCACTACAGGTTCAAATTTCATCTTCTTCTAGTTGTCTTTCAGGTATTACTGGTTGTCTTTCATCATCTACAAGTTCTTTTTCATTTTCTTCTTGTTGTATTTCATGTTCTACTGGTTGTCTTTCATCTTCAACTGGTAATTTTCAATATACTAGTGGTTGTATATACTCTACTTCTAGTTGTATTTCATCTTGTTCTGGTTGTTTTTCATCTTGTGCTGGTTGTCCTTTATGTTCTAGTGGTTGTCTTTCATCCACTACAGGTTTAATTTCATCTTCTACTAGTTGTTTTTCATCTTCTTCTAGTTGTCTTTCTTCTTGTACTAGTTGTCTTTGTTGTTCTACTAGTTATCTTTTATGTTCTACTGGTTGTCTTTTATATACTATTGGTTTTCTGCACTCTCCTACTAGTTGTATTTCATCTTCTTCTTGTTGTTTTTCATGTTTTCCTAGTTGTCTTTCATGTTTTACTAGTTATCTTTCATGCTCTACTGGTTGAAATTCATCTTCTTCTAGTTGTATTTCGTATTTTACTTGTTGTCTTCCATCTTCAATTGGTGGTCTTTCATCTACAATTGGTTGTATGTACTCTTCTTCTAGTTTTATTTCATTTTTTTCTAATTATTTCTCATTTTCTTCTAGTTGTCTTTCATCTAGTACTGGTTGTCTTTAATGTTCTACTTGTTGTCTTTCATCCACTATTGGTTGTATTTCATCTTCTTGTAAATGTCTTTCATCTTCTTTTAGTTGTCTTCATCTTGTACTAGTTGTGTATAATGTTAAACTGGTTGCCTTTCACCAACCACTGGTGATATTTCATCTTCTTCTTGTTGTCCTTCGTCGTCTACTAGTTGTTTTTCATCTTGTATTGGTTGTCTTTCTTGTTCTACTAGTTGTCTTTCATCTACTACATGTTGAATTTCATCTTCTTCTAATTGTCATTCATCTTTTACCGGTGGTCTTTTTCTTCTACTGGTTGTCTTTCACGTTCGACTGATTGTCTTTCATCAACTACTGGTTGTACTTCATCTTCTTCTTATTGTATTTCATCTACTACTAGATGTCTTTTATCTTCTTCTAGCTGTCTTTCATCTTGTACTGGTTGTATTTCATGTTGTCTTTCATGTTCTTCTCGTTGTGTTTCATGTTCTACTAGTTGGCTTTAAGATTCTACTGGTTGGCTTTGATCTACTATTGGTTGTATGTACTATTCGTCTAGTTATTTTTCATCTTCTTCTATTTGTCCTATCTCTTCTACAAGTTGTTTTTCATCTTCTTTTAGTTATCTTTCATCTTCTTCTAGTTGTCTTTCATCTTCTTCTAGTTGTCTTTCATATTCTTCTGGTTGTTTTTCATCCACTATAGGTTGAATTTCATATTCTTCTAGTTGTATTTCAGGTTCTACTGGTTGTCCTTCTAGTTCTAGCGGTTGTCTTTCATCCACTATAGGTTTAATTTCGTCTCCTGCTAGTTATTTTTCCATCTTCTTCTAGTTGTCTTTCATCTTGTACTAGTTGTTTTTCTTGTTCTACTGGTTGTCTTTTATGTTCTCATGGTTGTCTTTCATCTACTATTGGTTTTCTGCACTGTTCTACTAGTTGTATTTCATCTTCTTCTAGTTGTCTTCATCTTCTACTAGTTGTTTTGGTTCTTTTTCTAGTTGTTTTGGTTCTTCTTCTAGTTGTTTTGTTTCTTCTTCTAGTTGTATTTCATTTTCTATTGGTTGTCTTTCACGTTCAACTGGTTGTTTTGGTTCTACTTCTAGTTATATTTCATGTTCTACTGGTTGTCTTTCACGTTCCAATGGTAGTGTTTCATCAACTATTGGTTGTATGTACTCTTCTGCTAGTTGTATTTCATCTTCTTTGTGTGGTTTTTCATCTTCTTCTAGTTTTGTTCATATTCTACTGGTAGTTTTTTTCTACTATTGGTTGTATGTACTCTTCTTCTAATCGTATTTCATATTGTACATGTCTTTCATCCACTACGGGATGTATAATCTTCCTCTAGATGTCTTTCATCTTGTTCTAGTTGTCTTTCATCTCGTACTGGTTGTCTTTCATGTTATACTATCTGTCTTTCATCTTCAACTGATATGTTTCATCTTCTGCTAGTTATCTTTCATTTTGTAGGGGCTGTCCTTTATGTTTTTCTAGTTGTTCTTCATTCACTACAGGTTCAATTTCATATTAATCTTGTGGTATTTCATTTTCTACTAATTGTTTTTAATCGTCTTCTAGTTTTTCAGGATCTATTGGTTGTCTTTTATTGTCTAAAAGTTGTTTTTCATCTTATTCTAGTTGTATTTCATCTTCTACTAGTTGTGTCTCATAAACAATTGGTTGGATGTACTCTTCTTCAAATTGTATTTCATCTTCTTCTAGTCGTTTTTTATCTTCTTCTAATTGTCTTTAATCTTGTACTTATTGTCTTTCATGTTCTACTGGTTTTCTTTCATGCACTACTGGTTGTATTTAATTTTCTTTTAGTTGTCTTTCATCTTGCACTGATCTCTTTCATCTACCACTTGTGGTATTTCATCTTCTTCTTGTTGTCTTAAATCTTCTACTAGTTGTCTTTCATATTATTCTAATTATCTTTCATCTTGTACTGGTTGTCTTTTGTCCACTACAGGTTGAATATCATCTTATTCTAGTTGTCATTCATATTGTACTGGTTGTCATTCTGGTTCTATTAGGTTTCCTTCATGTTCTACCGGTTGTATTTCACGTTTTACTTGTTGTCTTTCATGTTCTACTGGTTGTCTTTCATCTTGTAATGGTTGTCCTTCATGTTCTACTGGTTGTCTTTACTACAGGTTGAATTTCATCTTCTTCTAGATGTCCTTCATCTTCTTCTAGTTGTTTTTCATCATCTTCTAGTTGTATTTCAACTTGTACTCCTTGTCTTTCATGTTCTATTGGTTGTCTTTCATTCTCTACTGATTGTATTTCATCTTCTTTTTAATTGTCTTTTATATTCTTCTAGTTGTATTTCATCTTCTTGTTGTTGTCTATCATCGTCTACTAGTTGCGTTTTATCTTCTTCTAGTTGTCTTTCACCTTGTACTGGTTGCCTTTCGTGTTCTACTGGTTGTCTTTCATCCACTACATGTTGAATTTCATCTTCTTCTAGTTTTCTTTCTTCTTTTACAGGTGGTCTTTCTTGTTCTACTAGTTGTCTTTCGTCCACTACTGGTTGTATTTTATTTTTTTCTAGTTTGTCTTTTATCTTATTGTAGTTGTCTTACATCTGGTACTAGTTGTCTTTCATGTTCTACTGGTTGTCTTTCATCTACCACAAGTGGTATTTCATCTTCTTCTTGCTATCTTTCATCGTCTACTAGTGTTGTTTCATCTTTTTCTAGTTGTCTTTTACCTTGTACTGGTTGCCCTTCATATTCTATTGGTTGTCTTTCATCCACTACATGTTGAATTTCATTTTCATCTAGTTGTATTTCATGTTCTATTTGTAGTCTTTCAGCTACAATTGGTTGTATGTACTCTTCTTCTTGTTGTATTTCATTTTCTTCTAATTGTTTTTCATTTTCTTCTTGTTGTCTTTTTATCTAGTACTGGATGTCTTTCATGTTTTACTATTTGTTTTTCATCCACTACATGTTGAATTTCATCTTCTTCTAGTTTTCTTTCTTCTTTTACCGGTGGTCTTTCTTGTTCTACTAGTTGTCTTTCACGTTCTACTAGTTGTCTTTCATCCACTACTGGTTGTATTTCATCTTCTTCTAGTTGTCTTTTATCTTATTGTAGTTGTCTTTCATCTTGTACTAGTTGTCTTTCATTTTCTACTGGTTGTCATCCATGTTCTACTAGTTGAATTTCATGTTCTTCTCGTTGTATTTCATATTCTACTAGTTGTCTTTCATGTTCGTCTAGTTGTCTTTAATCTTCTTATTATCTTATTTGATCTTGTACTGGTTGTATTTCATTTCTACTCGTTGTCTTTCATCTTTTCTAGTTTTCTTTCATCTGCTACAATATTTTTTCAACTTCTTCTAGTGGTCTTTCATCTTGTACTGGTGGTCATTCATGTTCTATTGGTTGTTTTTCATTTTCTCCTAGTTGTCTTACCTCTTCTAATAGTTGTTTTTTATCTTCTTCAAGTTGTGTTTCATTTTCGACTGGTTGTATTTCATCCACTACAGGTTGAATTTCAACTTCTTCTAGCTATCTTTCATCTTGTACTGGTTTTCTTTCATGTTCTACAGGTTTTCTTTCATCTACTACTAGATGTATTTCATCTATTACTGGTGGTATTTCATCTTCTTATAGTTGTATTTATCATCTATTAGTTGTTTTTCTTCTTTTACTAGTTTTTTTCAGCTTCTTGTAGTTGTCTTTGATCTTGTACAGGTGGTCTTTCATGTTCTATTCGATGTCTTCATCTTCTACTAGTTTTGGTTGTTGGTCTAGTTATATTTCATGTTCTACTGGTTCTCTTTCACGTTCTACTGTTTGTTCATATATTATCGGCTATATGTACTATTCCTCAAGTTGTATTGCATCTTCTTAAAGTTGTTTTTCATCTTCTTCTAGTCGTGTTTCATGTTCCACTGGTAGTCTTTCATCTACTATTGGTTGTATGTACTCTTCTTCTAATCGTATTTAATCTTATTCAAGTTGTTTTTCATCTTCTTCTAGTTGTCTTTCATCTTCAACTAGTTGTTTTTCATATACTTTTAGTTGTCTTTCATCTTGTGCTGGTTGTCCTTTATGTTCGGGAACCCATTTTTACAGCGTGAATTTTGGTGCGTACAGCGAACCCATTTTTCACACACCAAAAGGCCCCTGCTCAGCTTGATCCCTTGCCCTGTTTCCCCCTGCACGGTATATCCCCGCCTTTGCTGTAGGACATTTTGGTCCGTGAAAAATGGGTTCGCTGAACGCACCAAAATTTACGCTGTAAAAATGGGTTCCCTTATGTTCGAGTGGTTGTTTTTCATCCACTACAGGTTTAATTTCATCTTCTACTAGTAGTATTTCATGCTCTACTGGTTGAAATTCATCTTCTTCTAGTTGTATTTCGTATTCTACTAGTTGTCTTCCATCTTCTATTGGTAGTCTTTCATCTACAATTGGTTGTATGTACTCTTCTTCTAGTTTTATTTCATTTTCTTCTAATTGTTTCTCTTTTCTTCTAGTTGTTTTTCATCTAGTACTGGTTGTCTTTAATGTTCTACTTGTTGTCTTTCATCCACTATTGGTTGTATTTCATCTTCTTCCAGTTGTCTTCATCTTGTACTAGTTGTGTATAATATTAAACTGGTTGCCTTTCACCAACCACTGGTGATATTTCATCTTCTTCTAGTTGTCTTTCATCGTCTACTAGTTGTTTTTCATATTCTTCTAGTTGTCTTTCATCTTGTATATGTTATCCTTCTTGTTCTACTAGTTGTCTTTCATCCACTACATATTGAATTTCATCTTCTTCTAGTTGTCATTCATCTTTTACAGGTGGTCTTTTTATTCTACTGGTTGTCTTTCACGTTCGATGCATAGTGAATTTGAGATGAGCATGATTAGTGAACTCAAGTTTTTCTTGGGACTACAAGTAAAATAACTAGAGGACGGAACCTTTATAAGTCAAACCAAGTACACCAACGAATTGATTAAAACATTTGGCATGTCGGAAAGTAAGACGAGTGCCACACCTATGGCTACCTCCATCAATTTAGATTCGGATTCAAGCGGGACTCACGTGGATATCACTCAATATCGAGGTATGTTGGTAGTTTACTTTATCTAACGACTAGTAGGCCCCGATATCATGCATGTGGTATGTCTATGTGCACGATTCCAAGCTAATCCCAGAGAGTCGCACTTAAAAGCTGTCAAAAGAATTCTAAAATATGTCAAAGGTACCCTAAATTTAGGTTATGGTATGGTAAACAAACAACCTTAGATTTACTAGGATACACCGATGCTGACTTTGTCGGAGATCGTGTAGACATGAAGAGCACTAGTGGTTCGTGTCAATTCCTTTGTGGATCACTTGTCTCTTGGTCGAGCCGTAAATAAACGTCGGTTACACTTTCCACCACAGAAGCTGAGTATGTTGCGGCCGGTCATTGTTGCACACAATTATTATGGATGATTCAAACACTAAAAGATTATGAAATAAATTTTCGAAAGGTACCAATTATGTGTGACAATAAATTTTCGAAAGGTACCATCCAAATATCAAAGAATCCAGTACTCTATTCCAAAACAAAGCACATAGAAATTCGACATCATTTTATTAGAGATCATGTTGAAAAAGGAGATATTGAACTTATCCATATTGACACTAAAAATCAAATTATCGATATATTCACAAAACCATTAAGTATTCAACAACACAATGACCTTCGATTCAAGTTAGGGATGTTATCCTAGAAGACTGATTTTCTCTACTAAGATTACCTGTAGACAATAGGGTTTATGAGCATAAAAATCAATTAGGATGAATTCCAACACTGCAAGAATAATACATTTAATTATTCCATTATAATGGTTGAGAAACTGTTGTAACCGGACAGGGGAGAGCCAAGTACTTGATAGTGATATAATAGAAGGTTACTGTACATCCTCAAATCATTGGTCATACACAAATTTAGACTCAAGCTACAAAACAGACAACCTAATTGACGAATACATATATCATCTCTGCTAATTCTAACCTCCTTGCCCCTTCCTCTTTCTATCTTAACACCAAATCAAAGAGGTGATATTGCAAGTGGCTCATTTGCTGCTGTCTCTCTAACTATGGAAGGGTAATTAAGCACCTCTCTGTTCCCTTTACTATCTTCTTACCAGCTTATTTTACCATGAAATTGCAGACAAAAGAGGTGGATTATTCTTAAATCATCTTTTACTGTAGATCCATGCTCAAGTCAGAGAAATATTTTTAGCATCATTTTAGTAAAAATCTGTAGCTTCTAATCATCCTTTAAGTAATCATATTTTACCGGCATCTGATTCACGTATGCAGGGATTGAAGCATGCTGTACATGTAATAAATAGCAACGATCAGCATGAAGCGTTCAAGGCCGATGTCAATACAGTAAATTTCAAGCTCGGTATGATCGGATCTGCAATAGGATCAGCCATTGGAGGCATCTTCTTTTTTGTTTCAATTGCAAATGTGATACAGATCAAACTCTGTGAATTAAGATGAAATGAAAATATTTTGGTCAAGTATTTAAGTAATGACTGTTATAAATGTCTGTCACTATTTATGTATTATTAAAACCAGATTATCTATCTTTTTATGAGTACAGTGAATAATAAAGCAAAACAAAGAATAAAATAAGGTATTGTTGCTGATAGCAGAGATGAACATATCCTCTTCAACATAAATACAAATATTCAAGGGAACTTATTTCCCCACTAAAAACAAATAACCTTTCTTATTGTTTGAAGTTTTAAACTTTTATTTAAATTTAAACTTTTAACAAATAACCCAATTTTTTCATCAATACAAATCTAGTAACTAATCGTAGTTGAACAATTGAATGTGTTCGTTTGAAAAGTAAGATAAATTAGTCATTTCATCTTAAAATAAATGATTAACAAAAAAAAGAACAAAAGAGAAAGGTTCTTTGTTTTTAAAGAGAAAATAAGTAATTTCCAAATTTTAATGGAGAAATAAGATATTTCTATGATGTTGATGAGTATGACAACAATTATCTTAATTTAAAATAGAGAAATAAAAAATTTAAGTGTTCTGATATAAAAAATAGACAATTTAAAATATTTCAATAAGTATACCAACAATTTTCTCAATATTCAAATATGTTATACATACATACATACATACATACATACATACATACATACATACATACATACATATATATATACATACACATATATATATACATATATATATATATAGGGTAGAACTAGGGTGCTCTTGAGTTCACCAAGCCCCTTGGTCCGTGATTTTTATTTTTACCCAAAAAAAAATATATTTTAATATAAATAACCAGGGTTTAAAAAAAATTTTATTTCTACCCAAAGCGCTAGGAAATCCAGCGCTCCGAATTAAAAATTCGGAACGCCAGGAATATTAGCGTTCCGAATTCTTAATTCGGAACGCTAGGAATCCTAGCGTTCCGAAAATTTAATTCCCACCGCATAAGGGACCCGTGACCCCTTCTTCTCTGTGTCCCCTCTCCGCCAAAAAAAAAAAAACAGAAGGGTTACTCGCCGCCAGAAAGAAGAAAGGAAAAAAAGAAAGGAGAAAAGAAAGAAGAAAGGAAAAAAGAAAGAAGGCTGCGCCTCCGTCCCTCTGTCTCGCCGCCTCGCCGTCTAGCCGTCTCTCCGCCTCTTCACCCCTCCTAGGCCGTCCCTCCGCTTCTTCACCGCCGATCGTCGATTCAATCATCTTTGAAGGTAATTAGAATTCTTTTCGTATTTCTCTGCTGATCTGATCGGTGAATTAGAGAAATGTTTAAGCCATTAGAAATGTTTAAGCCAAATTGATGAATTAGAAATGTTTAAGCCAAATTGATGAATTAGAAATGTTTAAGCCAAATTGATGAATTAGAAATGTTTACGCCAAATTGATGAATTAGAAATGTTTACGCCAAATTGATGAATTAGAAATGTTTAAGCCAAATTGATGAATTAGAAATGTTTAAGCCAAATTGATGAATTAGAAATGTTTAAGCCAAATTAACGAACCGTCTGATTGATTGCGTCTGATTGATCGAACCGTCTGATTAATTCGAACCGTCTGATTTTTAATCGGCAATTGAGCATAATTAATAATTTTTTTATACTATCATTTTTATTCATTATTTTTTTTTGTTTGGACTGAGATCCTATTTACCTTTAGCATATGCTCATTTATTAGTTGCTAATGGTATTAATGAGATATATATTGATTGGTAGGAAAGATGATATATAGATCATCCTATAGCTGGCAGCAATGTATATATCGACTATAAGAAAATTAAAAAAGAAAGAAAAAAATAAGAATGATGAAAACCAAAAAAAATAAGAATGATCAAACCGTCTGATTAATTCGAACCGTCTGATTGAAAACCAAATTTACCTTTAAAGTCTCAAATGTTATATATTTAGAAGACAAATTTCTAATCTGATTGAAAACCAAATTCTCCCATTAAATTCAAATTTTTAATCGGTAAAATTGGATATATTTATTTTTTCAAAATAAATCAATTAATATAGATTTATTTATTCAAGAATTGATTTTCCTTTAAAATCTTATTTAAGTAATATTTTAGCGAAATTGTATAAAATATTATTATATAATACGGTTATGTGATTGAATTTCTGTGTAATTTATGTGTAAACTTAGAAGTAGGTTTGATGATTCAGTTCAATCATCTTTGTGCAATTTCTGGACAGCTTTGTGCAATTTCAAGCATTATTTCATACATTTCTAATGGAAACTTTATCTTCCAAAAAAAATACAAATTTATAAAAATATGCTTGTATGGAGTGGTTCTTTGTTCTTATTGGCATAATGCATGTTATGATTGACTCCATAGTCATCTTTTTGCATATTAGCGTATTTTAGCATATTTTTACCGCAATTAGCATATTTTAGCCAATTGTAGCATGTTTAACATATTTTTTAACGTAGGATGGCTAGGGGACGACCTAGGAGACCACCCGCAGCCGACCCGGTTGATGAGCCAATTCCCACTGACAGCAAGGATCATTTCAGTCCTTTATTATGGATGCCTCACAGTGAGCACCGAGTCTCAGATGCATCTAAAGAGGTACTTGATTACTTTTTTATTTTTTTAAGTTTGGATTTTGTTGAATTTTTGTATTTTTAGGTTTTCATGTTGTTCACTTTTTTGAACGCAGAGTGAGGCAATTATAACTGCCAGGGGTCGGTTTCCGGACATGCAGTACTACCCGGAGATGGAGGCGTATCTGCAAAATTTGGGGGTGCAGCATTTGGTCGATATTCTACAGTCGGAGGCTAAGTCCATCAACGCGTCCCTGATTGCAGGACTAGTGGAGCGATGGCGCCCCGAGACGCACACGTTCCACTTACCTTTTGGAGAGATGACAGTGACTCTCCAGGACGTTAGTGCTCTATGGGGTTTGCCTATCCAGGGCGTGCCCGTTGGTGGCATATCTGACCCCACAGATCCAGATGACACGACGATTAATTACATGCTCGCTGAGTTGTTGGGAGCGGAGCCAGATATACGCAGCAACGGGGGGAAGTCCAAGTACTGTCTGGAAAAGACGAAGCTGCGAGCTATGTTTGCGAGAGGTATAGGTAGCGATTCCACTCCGATCGAGATTCAGAGGTACTCATACAAACTATTTGTATTACATTTATTTTGTACTCTGTTTCATGCGGAAAAATGAGTTGCTCTATAATTTTGATATTACAGATACACACGGGGATTCGTGATGGACCTATTTGGTTCTGTCATGTTTGCTGATGCTAGTGGTAATACCATCCCGATGATGTATCTAGAGCTGCTGCGAGACCTTCAGCCGTCGAGCGGCAGGTACAACTTGGGTGGGGCTGTCCTAGCACATCTCTACTCCAACTTGTTCCACGGTTGCAAGGTCAGTATGCTATTTATGTCTTATTTTAATTACCTACCTTGTCATGCACTTGTTGTATTATTTTAATTATTTAACTTGTCACTGATGGCTGGTATTCTTCAAAAATATAGCGGAAAACTAAGCAAATCTACGGGCCAATACTGCTTCTGCAGCATTGGTCGTGGTCACGGCTACCCGTGGGGGTACCTCAGCCGAACGAGGATCCATGGGTGGCGGTACCTCAGCCGGACGAGGGTCCATTGGGAGAGCCCGAAAATGGAAATCGATGGGCATTCGGCATGAAATGGTACGGACTTCACGAGTACAAGGACAACCCTTACGGAAAGACAGCAGGAATCAGGACGGTCCGATCTCAGATTCAGAGTCTGGGTGAGACGCAGGTGCGCTGGACTCCGTACCATGAGCTATACACTGAGGGGAGGCTGCCGCAGATTGTAGAGGATGATCAGGAGATGTGGCTCTACAGGGGACCGCTGGTGTGCTTCTGGATAGTGGAGCACCACTATCCAGACCGGGTGCTCCGTCAGTTTCATTTTCCTCCACTCATCCCCGCAGATCCAGACGTCCCGAGATATGTGATCATGAGGCTACACGGGTAAGTTATGTTAATTTTAGCATTTTTGTACTTAACATTAGTTCTTGTCTTTAAATTGCAACTGACATATGAATTACAGGATAACACACGGTAATCACTGGGATAGAGATTGGAGTGAGCATCACTCGGAGTACTACAGCAAGGCGGGCGATATGGGTGCCAACTTATGGCAGATGCCGGAGATTGATACGATGCAGTTCCAGGGAGATCCCCTATTGAGATATCAGGCTTGGTACCTGCGGGTCGGCATGGCTTCGGTGTATATAGAGGGAGATTACGGCGAGTTTCTTCGCTCACAGATATTCGAAGACGATGGTTATACCCCTACTGGCCGGAAAGGTGCTCGCCAGGTAATGCATCTAAAACAACACATTTTTATGCGTTATGAACATTTTATCATAACCTTTCTTTTTTCTAACGTTTTTTTTATAGCTGCTGTTAGCGCTTAAAGGTGCCGGGCGTTCAATCGTTTGTCTTGGAAAACGTGGCTACAGAGCGTTCGGGCACGCGATGTTGAACTTGGTTGCCCCATGCATTGCGGACCACGGCCAGGAGGCAAAGCTGGTCACCATGTTACGAGACGCCGGAGAGAATATTGATTGGCGCGCAGTACAGCCGGACGAGCCTGACGCGCCACATGTTATGGCCAGTGAGATGCCACCGGAGCCATCAGAGCAGCCAGAGTGGGATTATCATCGTTGGGTGGTCGGCATGGCCGGTTGGCACGCCTACCGTGACGAGTACGGTCGTCCAGTTCTTCCCCCGGTGTGTGATTCTTTATTTTATTTATTCTTTTACTGTAAGTAAAGATAGTTAAAATTTACTAAATTTTTGGTATCCTTGCAGGGTCCTGCATACATGCCGACGCAGCCTGAGCATCATGAGTCTCCAGAGATCCAGTCTGTGCATGATGACAGGATGAGTTTTAGCCTTGCAGACATGGATGCCGACACAGCCGCCTCCCCGCCACCGCGTCATCCGTATTCAGAGATGGCTCACGATTGGGAGGCCTCTGGTAGCCGGACTCAGGCTGATTATGACTCTCAGTTTGTGGCATCCATATTCCATACTCCCACGCCACCGCCAGCTACCCACGTGGCCTCGGATCCATGGGAGACAGCACTTACGATGAGCAGGCAGGACAGTCTCGAGGATCATATTACACCAGCTCGCTCTCCGCAGGCAGGACAGCCTCAGTGGGAGGATTGGCATGAGCGCATATTCAGTAGAGAGAACAGGGGTATACCACCTCACCGATTCTCCCCTTCGCAGTACGATGGATAGAGGGTACCACCTATTATGTTTTAGTTTAGTTGTGCTATGTTATGTTTTATGATGGTAGTGTAGTGTAGTTTAGTTTGGTAGTTTTAGTTTAGTTGTGCTATGTTATATTTTATTATGTTTTACTTTAGTTTTGTAGTTTGTTTTTTTAGTGTAGTGTAGTTTCGTTATGTTTTATTATGTTGGATTTTTTTAGTGTAGTTTATTTTAGTTTCGTTATGTTTCATACAACAAAAAGAAATAACATTCAAAAATGATCATACAACATCCAGAAATAACATCCAAAATATAAAATACAAACTTAATATCTGCTTCAAACGATCATACAACATACTATTTCGTCTTACCAGTCTTGAACGTACATGGAACAAAATCATCGTCCGAGGTTGACGATGACGGCTCGGTAACAACAGATGACGTGCTAGCCTTAGTCTTAGCCTTAGTCTTAGCCTTACTCTTCGTCTTAGGCGTCTGTACATCATCTTTTTTTTTTCCCAATCCATAGCCGTAGGGGTTTTCTACAAAATCATCATCAGATATGTCATTTCGTTTAAAATCATCAGCAGATCCTTGCACACATTTCCCAGACCAAATTGGACAGTCCTTTTTCTTCCTTCCGCAGCCCCAATTGCATTTCTTTTCCTCGCTCTTTCCTCGGTTGTTACTGTCCATCCTTCTCATCTACAAATAAATTTGGAAAATAATAATAAAAAAAACTGCAACATAATAAAGTTCATACAAATAAAGTTCATACAAATAAAGTTCATACAAATAAAGTTCATACAAATAAAGTTCACAAAATAAAGTTAATTCCTACGACTCCTTCTAAAAGGAAGGCCCCTGAGCCAACCAGATCCCCATGATGATGTGCTCGTTCTATCTTGTTGCACAGTTTCGTCTTGCCGGTTAGCTGTACCGGACGGTCCTGCTTGCGCTTCGTTAGCTGTACCAGATGTGCTCGTCCTTCCTAATTGAGATGTGCTCCTTCTAGCTGGTTGCACTCCTTCTTCTCGCTGGTGTGCTGTATCGGATGGCCTTGCGCCAGATGTGCTCCTCCTACCTGCTTGAGTTGTGCTCCTTCTTCGCTGGGTAGTACCTGAAGGCCCTTGCATTCCAAAGAACTCCCCTCCTGCCCGTACTTCTCCCATTGCCTCCCTAAACATCATATTTGCATTTTCACGGTCTGCTGTACGGCTTCTGGCTGTGCTTCGCCGCGGCCCTTGCGATCCACTCGCCTCTGCCATAACTCGCTCATTCTCTGCTACATTTGCTGCGTTATGAGCCTCTGCAGCCCAAATATGTTAGTTAGTAAGCTATTCAACATTAGAACTAAAAATAATTAGGATTGAATGTGACATACCTCGCCTCTGCCTGTCAGAAGTGGAACGGCGAGGACGGTGCCCCCGTCGCCTACCTTGCATTTCATCCATGGTCATATCTTGACGGATGTGTTTTCTCCTACCACGCCGTAACCAATCTCTGTTTGGCTCAATTTTAGGGGTAGTGGTTGTAGGCCAATCTTCAGGATTGCCATAAGGAACAAACAATGCATTCCAAGTACTCAGAAGGTAGTCCACCCTATACCAGTGGGCAACAAATAGGTTGGGTGACCAGTTTCTATGACGACAAACCGCTAACACATGAGCGCACGGAATTCCAGTTAATTGGATACCTCTGCATGTACATTCCACTTTTCTCTCTGGCCCGAATGTCACGATATACTGGAACCTTCTATGAATAATTGACATAGTTCCATCCTGCGTTTGGACCACTGGAACATATTCATTTGGGCCAGTGACTTGGTAATTACCTTCGCCGTGCGAGTATGGGATGACATCCATTTTTGTAGCTTTCTCCCACCGTTTGGCGAGCTTAACATGTACCCGTCTGGAAAAAGGCTGTTCTGCATTGCTTTGCTCAGTCGCTGCCTCTCGTCGTTGAACAAACCACCTATTGCACTTGGCGAATGTCTCCTCTACAAGTGCAGCCACGGGCAACATTCGGCTATCCTTGAAGACAGCGTTGAGGCACTCAGAGCCATTTGTTGTCATGATACCAAATCGGTGCCCTCCATCACATGTCTGGAAAATTTTTTCAAAATTTGACGGCTCCATGACATCATCAGGACGTACTTTGCCCACTCTCCTCAGAAAAGCATTGCACGTCGGATTTTGCTGCAATAGAACAAAGCAAAATTAGACAAAATGCATCTAAAAGAAACAAAAATGATATAAATTAGACAATATTAGACATACCGAGCAAAAATCTTCGAACATCTCTTTCAGCCTTCTTGGCTTCTTCTTCCTGGCTCCTTGTTTGAACCTAGTTCCGTACCATTTGTCCTTCCCACACGCCTGGACCAGGTTATCTGCAACATGTTGGATACAATACCTGTGCACAAAATTATCCCTATCCCATCCGTATTCAGGTTTCAATGCAGCTTTGATACCCTTGTGTTGGTCCGATATAACACATACGAATCTATTAACACCAATCACATTAATCCTAAGCCATTGTAAGAAAAAACCCCAGTTCTCTTCATTCTCCGTATGTACAATTGCAAATGCTAGAGGCAGCAATTGGTTATCGGCATCGTAGGCGCAAGCCATCAAAAGTCTGCCCTCATACCGCCCAGAAAGGAAGGCTGCATCTATACTGATCACCGGTCTTAAGTAATCAAATGCGGTAATGCATGGTCCGTAAGCCCATGCCACGGCCCTGAATGTCTGAACACCTTCTTTGACCAGTCCTGTATTTTTATCGATGCTCGGACTTGTCAGAAATTGGTATTTTGAGCCGGGATTCGTGTAACATATCCCGATAAGCAATAGTTTCATAAAATTGTACGACTCTTCCCAACTCCCAAATTGCCGGGCTACTGCAATCTCACGACCTCTCCAAAGTTTGTTGTATTTCGGGGTTATACTGCCAAACCTAACCCTCACGCAGTGTGCCACACTCCGGATGCTCATAGTGGGGTCTTCCTTAATGCTGCTCTCGATGATATCTGCGATAATTGATGCCGTGAGTTGTGCATGGTCCGACCTGGTGTACTCAGATTCGCATGTGTGAGGCGTGTCTTGCTCAGTTATCATCCATGTATCTCCGGCATTTGTTGCTCTTGCCTTCAGTTTGAAACGACAACCCGGAGTGCTGCATCTAATTTCTAGTCGGGATGTGTCACTTCTCCTCGTATATGTCTCCTTGTTCTTGTCAACATGGTACTCTCTGATCTTTTTCGTCAGTTGCTTTTTACTTACGAAATATTGGCCTTTTGCGAGCTCACTCCTGTACTCAACCCGACGACCATAGTAAGAAACATCTGCTTCTCGGAAAGCTGATGTGTCATTGAAGTTTACAAAAGGGTGAGTCTCAGAACGGCCACCTAACGGCATATTCTCTCTATTCTGCCTCACAGTGGGCTGTGGGTATTCTTCTTCATCTTCTTCATCTTCTTCATCTCCTTCATCATTAATGTCACAGTCTCCTTCCCCCAATTCATCCCCAGTTTGCAGATTCTCCTCCGGTACCTCGTTTATAAATTCAAATTCCGACTCGTTTGGATCTTCCTGTACTGGTGGCGGTCTGGGGTGAGGATTTGGTTCAGGCCCAGGTAAGGATATAGGTGGGATAAAAGGTGGAGATTGTACTCGTTGTGGGACAAAAGGTGGAGATTGGGGTGAATTATTGTATATTTCTGGTTCCGGTTCCGGTACAGGCATTACGATAAAAGGAGTGTGTGGTTCATTATCTTCTTGATAATGTTGGGCAGCCGAATTTTGGCCTGAACTTCCGGCCCCTGGCTCTTCGCGAATTCTGCGTGCAAAAACTTCCAATAATGATTCGCCAGACCTCAAAACCTGCGCTATTAGACCTCTCAATGCCCCGTTATCTCCCAATGTGATTTTGACATACTTTCCTGCGTGGACCATTCGGGCCTGAATTTGTAATTGGCAACGATTCCTATTGTAGCCGCTCGCTTCATAAATAAGCGATTGCAACTGCTCAAATGATAAATTTTCATCAACCCAATACGTATTTGCTGCAGGTTTGGAGTAACGTACTCCATACTGGTCAGTTATGAACTTTCCTCCAAAATGTATTGAAATTGCAATAGACATGGCCAATAAACTATATTCATAAATAACAAATATTTGGTCAGTTTACTGATTTCAATTGTAAATGTGAACAGTACATACGTATGTGAACAGTAAATGTGAACAGTAAATGTGAACAGTAAAATACGTATGTGAACAGTAAATGTGAACAGTAAATACGTATGTGAACAGTATATACGTATGTGAACAGTAAATGTGTACAGTAAATACGTATGTGAACAGTATTGTACAGTAAATACGTATGTGAACAGTATTGAACAGTAAATACGTATGTGAACAGTAATTACGTATGTGAACAGTATATACGTATGTGAACAGTAAATACGTATGTGAACAGTATTGTACAGTAAATACGTATGTGAACAGTAGTGTACAGTAAATACGTATGTATTAACAGTAAATACGTATGTAATTAACAGTAAATACGTATGTAATTAACAGTAAATACGTATGTAAAAAAAAATTACCTGACGACTTCTCCGTCTCCTCCTCCTCCTCTTCCTTCAGCTCCCCTCCTCTTCCTCTCCTTTCTCTCTTCTCTTCCTTCTCCCTCTTCCTTTCTCTTTTTTTTTTTTCTCTTCCCTTCTCCACGCAGCTCCTTATATAAGTTTTCAAAAAAAAAACAGAGATTCGGAACGCTAGGATTTCTAGCGTTCCGAATTAAGAATTCGGAACGCTAATATTCCTGGCGTTCCGAATTTTTAATTCGGAGCGCTGGATTTCCTAGCGCTTTGGGTAGAAATAAAATTTTTTTTAAACCCTGGTTATTTATATTAAAATATATTTTTTTTTGGGTAAAAATAAAAATCACGGCCCCTTGGTGAACTCAAGTCTAAAACCCATCGGATCGGCTTCAAACCACGAATCCGAACCGTTGAAATCCGTCTACCTTATGAGTGATGCGTCTACATGCAAAATTTTAAATTTTGTAATTAATTTTGCATAGAGTCAAGTGATAAAAAAAACGTCAAAAAATGAATGCATTAAAATTAATTTATTAACCTTCTAATTTTGACCACTTGACTTTATCATAAATTAATTCGAAAGTATAAATTTTTTACATATATACGCATCACTCGTAAGGTTGGCGGGTTTCAAAGGTTCGAATTCATGATTTGAAGCTGATCCGATGGGTTTTAGACTTGAGTTCACCAAGGAGCTTGGTGAACTTAAGAACACCCTAGTTCTACCATATATATATATATATATATATATATATATATGAGTTGACACAGTCACGCAGCATCGCATAATTGTAAAGCTACGCAAAATATATATGAAATATAATTTGGCAAGCTGTGTCTGTAAGACTGTAACCTCTTAATTTTATAATTCACCCGTAATTTTACGCCAGTAATACAACTGCGAAAAGGCCAGTTTCGAATTTGGGCCATGAATGGGCTTTGTACGTACCAACCGCATCCACAAAATATCTCTTTTGCCACTGAAATTACTTTGTCAATTTGTCACAGAGAAGAAAGTTTCCATTCCGACCAACCTTTGACTAATCTTGATTATTAGACGAATAAATTAATAATTAATAATTAATCCGCATGATAAAAGCTGCTCAAATGCTCAATGCTCATATAGCTCAGTCAGCATGCAAGTTAATTACTTAATGCTTACGTCTAGAATAGATAAACAACAAAAGAAAAGGCCACCAATTAATACATTATCTCTCTTGGTCTTGTATCCTACTCCAACCCCTTTCTCTCTCTTACACTCCACTTCACTCTCGTCTCTCTCTCTCTCTCTCTCTCTCTCTCTCTCTACTACTCCATAGTCCATACTCCACTTCATTACACCCTTCAAAACCAGATAGCACAGGAAACAGCTCCAAAATCAATTAGTCACATTTCTTTCTCTCTAATTATCATGGCCAGGTATGACCTTCACTTTTGGTTCTATCTATCTTTTTTCTTTGTAACTAGTTGTTAGTACTAACAGCAATTGACAATGATCCAAGATATATGCATATAGTTTTAAAAGTTGCACAACATAATCATGAGTAAAATGATTATAACAGACGAAACCCTGAAAGTGGTGATGTGGTTTACAAACTGAAACCATTAAGCAAACTGGCGGTACAATATTTGCAGGGTTGCACCAACATAGTCAGTACTCCAAATAAAAAGAAAATGAAAAAACAATATGATGTCGATCATATCAACTCAGATATATTAGTATATTTTTTTATAAAAAAAAAAAACATAATTTTTATTGTGATGATTATAATTTGTTTGAAGCTCCAATGAATATGGAATTCAGCAAAAGAACAATGGCACCAGCACAACAAGCATCCACGTCATGGCGCTCGATGAGGTGGTGAGTGCCAATTCTCTTTTCACGGCTGCAGTTCTTGTCGGAATCTCTCTGACATCAGCAGCCCAACCCAGCAACAACTCTCTCTCCTCTTGCAATGCAGGGATCGACATGGTGCGCCATGTTATAGTGTTTGAGGTCATCTCCTTTAGTTGCTTCCTCTTCTCCACCATAGTTGCACAGGTTTCCATCTTAACATGCATGTTTTATATATGTAAATGAAGTCATCATAAGTTTACAAAGTTAATTTTAGTTGGAAAAAATCAGAATAAAACCACAATAATTTTACAGTAAAACAAATATATTAACACATTGATCAATACAGGGTATGAAACTGGCTGTCATCCTCATAAATAGCAACGATCCAGATGAGGCGTTCGAGGCCGAAGTTAACACCAAACTTTTTTCAGTTGGTATGGTTTGTGCAGGAATTGGATCAATTTTCGGATGCATATTTTTGCTTTTGTCGTTGGTTTACGTGGTTCAGATCCAACTTGGGCTCCTCTCATGCGGTGGTGAGGCGACAATTCGTGCTGTGACTGCGCTCGTGGTGTTAGTCGGCTCTGCTCTAGCGCTCTATGTCTGGACCATTTATTACTCTTTCACGCACTAGAGATTTTTCTGTTGGAAATTACCTAAATGCCTGTCTCAATATACATTTTAGATATATTATTGAAAAGAATATTATGCATGGTTAGGCTCCATGCCTGTCGGAGCACCAAAAGCTTTTTCTAATGTTAGCATCTAATTAATTATGTAGATTGATGTCTTGGATCCAGTTTGAATTGGGATTTTTACATTAAATGTAGTTCTAAAGTGCATTTCCAATTACTCGCAAGATTTTACAAATGAAAGCACCACAATTTCTAAAGGCTGAATAGCGGAGAGAAATCTATTATCTCTTTTCCAAAAGAGTTCCTAATTAATGTTGTTTTTTAGCAGAGCCTTCTAATTTAAAAAACTTTTTGTTAATGTTTTATATACTAACATTTTGGTTCATATGGTTTATTTAGATTATTTACTTTTCATTGTGAACATTAAATCGTAAATTGAAAACAAAAATATACTATAATTTTTAAACCAAACCAAAAAAAGCTACACAACCAAAACCGTTTTAATCTAAAATATATTTTAATTTTGGGTAAAATCAAATTATTCGAATCATTTAAACAACCCCTAAATTTCCATTGTTTTTCCGCATTAAATAAAATTGTGCTGCTCTCAAATGAATGAACAACTAGAATTTTAAGAGGATTTGACTACCTGAAATAACGCAAACTGATCAATTTGCTTAAAACAAAATTTTGTCACAGAAAAATGTTCAAGCTTTTAATATGTTTTAAAGACTTACTGGGATCATATTTCAGCAGTTCTTTTGTACATTCAGAACCTAACTAGCATACTGTAGTCTGTAGATAACATAGTTAAGAGTCATTAAGTTTCGGCTTTCATTCATCAGAAATTATTAGAAATTATAATCAGAAATTATTAATTCATTCATCAGAAATTTACATGTAATACAGCAGTTGTATTTATAGTGCTTAACTAATACATTCTAGAAGCTACTGGCCTAAGTAACTCTGTTAAGAAATTAAATCCTGCTGAGCCTATTAAATTTGCTGAGATGAATCCTTGTGCTCTTTCATAGTGGATTGGGTTTGTTATGTTACAAATTTAAAGTCACCACGTATGTGATTTCCCTGAGGTAATTCATTTCAATATAATTAAAATTCTGTACTGAACAAAAATTAACAAAACATTATTTACTGTTTCATGGTTAGATTTCAGAATAGTTCAAGAAATTAAGTTCCCTGAAGGAGCAATAAAAGTACTAGCATTGAACTGTTCACAGATCAGCAGAGATTATTAAGCAGAATAAACAGAAGACCAAACCAAGCTATCTTCCCCTCAAAGACAAAAACAACAAACCAACAGAACCACAAAAGCAATATCAATCAGAAACACCTACATCAGTTTTCTCTTGTTTATTAGGAACATCGTTTTTGAACTATTCTTTGCATGATGGTCAGCTCCAGGAGGAAGATCGGCGAAGAACAGGGTCTGCCGGGCGGTATTCATCTAGAGAGATTATGGAGGCAAGACATGGGTCTTCTAGCATCATTTTTGCCACTATGTAGCCGGCAATAGACCAGGTCTGGAACTTGCGTGCCTGTTTGCCGACGTACCGACCTAGCTTCCCGTCATAGTACTCGGGCCATTTGTCCTTCATCAGTCTTTGTTCGGCTAGTTCTACTGCCTTTCTAGCAATTTGAGGACGCCCCATCTTGATGCAGACGGCTGTCAGCAGCCAGAGCAGCACTATCAAATAGAACCACAAAAGGATTTAGAGATTAATTACTGCATATATAATCAGAAGATCTTCATTCTTGCTTTATTTTTTCGTAGTATTGTATGCGTTGGTAGTTAATACACTAAATTTGGTTACAACTCTGTTTATTTTTTCATAATCAGTATATGAAAGAAAGAACAAAATAATGTTTGCCCAAAAGAACATTGTGATCAACAAATGCTACAATACTGTAAACTGAAAGGCAAAAAAAATTAATATGGATATTCTTCCTTTTTTAGTTGCTGACATCACACATAGGCATTGATATTTTACAAGGCCATTTTGAACTTTTTTTAGGAGCATGTACACTTCTACTTCAACATGACATGAGTAGTTTACATGTTTTTATAACGCCATTTTGAAATTTAAAAACTCATGGCGTTATAAAAACATGTAAAACATGTAAACTACTCATGTCATGTTGTCACAACAACAACATGACATGACGTGCTATCCAACATGACATGCTATCCAACTTCAACAAAAAGAAGTGAATTTGCAAGACTAAGTTTACAAGTTTACAGGAGTGTACGCATGCAATATGCATGCATACAGTACTGTTGATTTCTATGTTCCATATGTTGTAATCTTAACTAAATTTAGCATGTCATACACAATTGGAAATGAATAGACAAGATTAAATGCATGCACGGACACACAAACAGAGAAATGGTTAAGTGTTACCTGGCCAGGATCCACCATTATGATAACTCCAGCGGGTATTCTTTGGGTCACACCCAGTCACGATCCGCCACTCATGGTTCTCCATTGCTGGGTAGCAAGCCTTAAGAGGCATTTCCCCCACCAGCTCCTCCCACCTTTCCTCCACCAAATCCATTATCGCCTTGCTCTGCTCGTTTGTAGCCAGAGATGACAGAATTGCCACAAAATTCCCCAGACAAAACCATCTGAAATCCATGCGAGATGGGCTCACATTCCCAATGAAGTACCCACCCTTGCTTGGCATGAAGTCAAAGATCCAGTCTGGCAAGGAGTCAGGCATCACATTGAATTTGTTGACAGCAGTGTGGGAGTACTCTTCGGTTTTGTACCGGTATATATCATTAAGCTGCGGAAGGTCCAGCCAGAAGTACTCTTGGATGTGATAGCTCAAGGCTTGAAGGCGCTTATTGACCAGTTCGATTAGTTCTTTTCCCCCATTTTCATCCTTTAGGTGTACCCTTGCACACCGCAAGGCCATGAAGAAAAGGGCTTGTATTTCTATGGGGTACCCATAAATTCCCTGCATTAGAAGGGATTTGCTCAATTAGTAAATTGACAACATTTTCAGCCTTGGGATCTACCAAAGTAACCAAACTGATCCAGTATGGATAAAGTAGAGAGAGGAAGCAAAGAGTACCATTCTGCGATCAATCATGCAACAGCCGTCAGTACACAAAAGAGTTGGGAATGTATCAAACCCTTCTGACAAGCACAAGGCAAGAATAAGACGAATACCATTCTGAATCTCCGGCAAAAAGGCAAGTTTTGTATCTCCAGTAGACCTGGTGTACGCATGCAGGAGAATAATCCACCAAAAGCCCGAGTCGACTGGTGCAACCCGACCGATAGCACTCTCACCGAAATCAGCTGCTATGACATCTTTAGCTAACCCTTGCTTGCGACACACCTTGAAACTAGCTGGCATGACACCTTCACCAAGCTTAAATCGGTCAATTCTCTTTTCTGTTGATTGGAGGAGTACAGTTTTCAATAGGAAGTTCTTCACTATTTTAGGCTCCCGATTCAGTAGGAATGCAAAACCAGCTGGTATGAAGTCCCGAACAAAGACCTTGCAGATGTTAAAGACAAAAAGTTAAATTATGCTATACATTAGAAAATAAATAAATTTATAAGACCTTGCAGATCTTTGAAAATAAATAAATTTATAAGACCTTGAAACTACTGGTACAAATTCATTACTCCACAGGGTAGTCAGACCCAGTGATGCATGGACAACTTTTTTCAAGGTATATGAGAAGATGATAAGAAAATTACAAGCACCTGGTCATAGTTGAGCAAATCTATAGCCGTGTCAAGAGCAGCAACAGTACCAACTGGTTCACCATTGCAGTTAACAACCGCCTTCCTCAACTCCCTCCATGCTTCCATCAAGAGAGGGTCTGATTCTGATCCTGACGTAGCATTTGGCGTCACTGCACTTGACCTGCTTTCTCCAGTCTTTTCGCTTTCAGATAAATGATGCTCCGATATTCTTAGCTTCTCGACGCTCTTCACTGAAGGCATCAATGGTGATAATTCGGACATGGGGCGCACATTGCATGATTTGTGCCGCTCAAGATTTAGGCGCACCTTCTCTGCCATTTTAAAGACCTCTTCTTTTTGAATTACAGTGTAGACCTGGTCAGTGTCAGGTTGTGTGTTGGGAGAGGTTGTACCATCATCAACTGAAGGTGTGTCAGACTCTGTTTTGGAAGAGCATGCACGGATAGCAGCTGAAAGTGCGTCATAATCAACTGAAGGTGTATCAGATTCTGTTTTGGAAGAGCAGGCACCGATAGCAGCTGAAAGTGCGTCAAACAGTGTTTTGGAAGAGATTGTGCCATCATCAACTGAAGGTGCATCAGATTCTGTTTTGGAAGAGCGTGCACTGATAGCATCTGAAACTGCGTCGGACAGTGCTTTGGAAGAGACTATGCCATCATCAACTGAAGGTGCATCAGATTCTGTTTTGGAAGAGCATGCACTGATAACAGCTGAAGGTGCATCAGATTGTGGTTTTGAAGAGATTGCGCCATCATCAACTGAAGGTGCATCAGTTTCTGTTTTGGAAGAGCAGCCATCATTAGCAGCTAAAGGTGCGTCGGGTTCTGTTTTGCAAGAGCAGCCATTAGTAGCAGCTAAAGGTGCATCAGATTCTGTTTTGGAAGAGATTGAATCATTATAATCAGAAGGAGTGACAGCTTGTGTTTTGGAAGAGGTTTTACCATTATCATCTGAAGGCATGATTGATAGAGTTAGGTGGCATGAGAATTGAACAGAGGAGAAACCAGTCTTAGATAATTTTGCAATTGGTTTGGTTTAATACCGACTCAATCGATCCTGGTATAACCTAAACAGAACTTGTACCATCTTTTAACTGATAACTGATTTGTGACTGTGATCCATGCATAGAGGCACCAAATCTGACTGGTACAGTTCATCACTATTGACATTCCTTCTGGGATGCTTAGGTACATGGACTCTGGTTACAATTTATACTAACAGATTCTCAATTTATCCCCAAAATCTATTAATTTGGTAATGCAGGAATCTCACTGACAAATCCCAATTAGACTAAAATAAGAACATGAAATCCCAATTAGACTAAAATCAAGCTCAAAGAAAGCAAAAAAAAGAAAAAAGAATGCTTGGAAAAATATCATGCTTCAAAGAAATATTGTAGACTTTTAGTATTTGCACAATTGCAGGGTTCTTACTGACAAATTGGCTGCGAATAAGTATTTAGTGGAAAATCAAGATATTTCTTGCCTAAATTTTAAAAAATGCCATGCTTTTGTTGTGAGTAACCGAGTACGAATGCATTCGTCTACAACTCTCACTAAAATTACTAAAATTGCTCCAAAAGAGTAAGATTTCCTGTTTCGGTCATGGTGTGGCCATCTACGTTCTTAACAAGAGAGCATTTCCACAAGTACGAGACTATAATAGAATCAGCGGATCTACAATTACTACTGAGCTAGAAATTCGCAAAAAGAATATATAAAAGAAAATAAAGCAATCTAAATCCAAGGTTTGAATATGAGAACTTTAATGATCGATCCATCTGCTATAACACGTATATAATAGCAAGAACAATAGAAGGGAAATAGCTTTCTGTCTTCACTTTTCCTTCGTTGCACCAAAATGTACTCAAGATACTTACTTATATAAAATAACAAGATTAAATCGATTTAATCAAGAGTGAATGTGAGATCAACAAGAAACGCAATCTACTATTGTAAAAGTACCTTCACCAAAACTAGACCCGATGCCACGATTCCAATATCAATATCATAAACAAACCCCAAATGCAGGGAAGCAAATAAAGAAAGATCAAATCTTAGATCTTAAGGACACTCCGCAAGAACTGAATACGAAACGAACCTTTCGTATCGTCCATCGGAGCGGGTTTGGTTTCTTCACAAGTTTCAAGCTTCTTCTTGAGAGATGAGAGAGAAAGAGAGAGAGAGTGAGAGGGGGAGAGTGAAGAGTCAGATGTACGGATTTATAGGATCATCCTGCTATATCCAGATTGTTACACGTGGCAGATATATGAGTTAACGGTACCGATGCATTTTTAAATTCTTCTGGTGGTGACGAATGACGATTGTGACCCTGCATTATTCACAAATTAGCAAAACGGTTTACATCCCCAAATTTTGAAAAAAAATTAAAGAAACAGGCCCCGAGGCCCGTACTGTGATAACTAATGTTCTTAATTATGTGATCAACCTTGAAGCATACAAATGTATGTTTTCTTTGAAGATAATTTATTTTAGTGCAAGTTCAATCCATACAGTAGATGCAACCTGTGCTTGCATTTTTCTTAGAAGAAAAACACGAGAATATGTTACCATTGTGATATGGTTGGAAACGGCGTTGTGTTTTTCGGTGTCTATATATTTGAATTATAAGAATCCGCTTTAAAATTCGTGCTAGATTAAAACGAACGATAACGATTTTATTCTACACGGTAGGGTACCGCACTAAATCTGAACTCCAGTGAGGGACGACGGTTAAGCAGCTTGAGCTGCCAGTGGAATCAATTTAGTGTTTGAGTATTGCTTAAACTTGGTGTACTCTGACGTGGCAGAACAATAGTCACTTTTAAGTGGGGCATTATTGTTGTAATTTGTCGTAACAAATTCGGAAGGAATGTGTCTAAATAATCCACTATTGTATGCTATGCACCATTATTTTTGGCTAATTAAAATTGCAATATTACTGTTCGCAACTTTTTTATAAAATTTGAGTATATTTTTTATTTTTCACAAAAGTACAAGTTATTCTTCAAATTTTAGTATATCTTTAATTTTGGTTTCGTCGGTTGAAACGATAGTGATAAGTATTCTTATCCTTCTTTATTCCGTTACGAAACATAATTCATACGCATTCTGATAAAACTAAAAGAAATGAAAAAAAAAAAACATTGTTATAAAATAAAGAAACATAAACAAGATAGAGACAAAGTATAAAGGATGGCAATATCTTTATTCATACATTTCTCATGTGTCTTACATATGTACAATACAATATTACAAAGCCTCTATTTATAGGCTACAAATTGTAAATGAAAAGCCATTTAAATCAATCCAATAATAAATGGGGAAATGAATTCCAATAGTAGTGGGGAATGAATTAAGGTAATTAATGTCAAGAGTTACAAAATGGAAGAGTTGCAAATAGATGAACATCCACATTAATATTGTATTCATAAATTTACCATCAATAGTTCTAGATACTTTATTACGATTCAAATTCAATATAAATCCCCAACTTTCTTTGATGTCTCATTTTAGTGCGTTGTGGTGGAGCAATTATAACATATATCGCACATTCAAAAATTCTTATATAAGAAATATTAGGTATGTGACCAAAAACCAATTATAAATGGGAAGTTTTATAATAGCTTGTTGGCATGATGCGAATTAGTGTTGTTGCATGCAAAATAACAAGTTCTCATTTTTGTGTATGAACATAAGCTATATGATGTACAACATCAATTCTAATAGACATGCATTGTCTGAGAAATAAATTCATCAACATTGTCTAGACGTATTTTCTTAATTAAATAAAATTATGCTTTTAATCAAATCAATTGAGCAAATAATCTTGCAAACGTCAGGTTGCGAGTTGATAATGTGACCATACTATTGATGCATCAATTATAACCATAAAATATCTAAATGGTTCACATAGTGGATATATTGGTTTATAAATATCATCTTGTATACGTTCTAGAAATGAAATCAACAAATAAAAATTCATAAGATTAAAGAATCTTCTGGTTCTTTAATGAATGTCCACATTAATTATTTATTATTTTTCGCATCATTATTGATCCGGAATGGCCCAATCGGTCATACCAAACTATGAACATATTTTTATTTGTAAACTTCAGATTTACAATCATATGTGCTTCAATTGTACTAATATATGTGTAGTACAATTTGGAGGAAAACATAAGCAATTTTTCTAATATGCATTTTTTTTATGTGAGATTAAGCAAATTTTTTAATATAAATATTCAACAATTTCTTCATTGGTTGTCTCAACTTGATATCTATTTCAGCAAATACCTTTAAAACTTAAAAAATTTCTTTGAGACTTAGAAGAATATAATACATCATCAATATAAATTTGTGTTCCTCCATATAACAATAAAGTTGCTCTTCCGGAACCTTCAATCAAATATGTACTACCCGAAATAGTACTTACATTTACTTCTTGCATTACTAAATAAAATATTTTTTATCTTTGAGGATGATATGTTGTTGCATTCTCAACAAGACATATATCTTCAAAATCCAGTCGCTTTAATATAAAATAATATTATATATATTATTTTTGACAGTGACAATTGCATAATTAAATAGCACTTAATAAAGCTAATTTACTGATTAAATGGTCAATGGTGAAATTCAACTTTTTAAAAAAAAATTGTTGCATAAAATATTTTTCACAAAAAATGTTGCGTTTTTTATATTAATGACCATTCTTTAATAGAAGTGTACTGATGCAACGGAAAATTCATCTTTAATCCTCTATTAACTGGAGATATAATGGTTAAGAGAGACATAGCCCATAAATTTGTCGTCTATATGACTGGCTATGTGTATCATCCTATTTATTCTCTCACCATTAAAACAAAAAAAAATTATACAAACATATTGAATAACTTTTTTTTTTTAATCTATATACTCGGATAGAACTTAAGTGCTAGGTTTAAACTTTGTAATAGTCATTATAACCTATTAATAAATTATGGACGTTGTTGTTAAACAAAAGAATAATCATTCTTTATTAAAACGAAAAAATAATAATAAATACCATTTTAGAAATAAACAATAAAAATAAGTAGTTAAATTTGTTGTTGTCTAATTCAACAATAACAAAAATAAAATTTTATTAATTTATTTATTTTAGATACTATCATTACTAATCAAGTGATTATTATTTTTCTTTATTAGTGAAATCAACATTATTCAAATAAGGAACATGAATTTGGCTAAGATCGAGATCACATTCACAAATAAAAATTTCTCGATATTGTTATTCATATATTTTTTTTTATTTTTAGTGATGCTTGATATAAATTAGAAATATGTTTTGGCGTACGACAAGTACGTCGGTATATGACATGTACATGACCAATGAGTTTTATCACCACAATAATAACATGAATTCTCTTATTTGCTATTATGTCTATTTTTTTCTCATTATTTCTCCACTTCCGGTGGAAAGATGTGTCTTTTCTTCATTATCACGTCTACATCTATGAGTTTGTCTAGAAATTATCATTATTATTATGTGTTGATACATTCACTTCAAGAAATAAATCATAACTAATCGGACGAAATTCATATTTTTGTTCAACCATAAGGAGACAAGAAATTTACTCAAAATATTTCTTGAAATCTTCTTTAGGCGAATTAAATTATTGAAAAAAATAATATAAACATCATGTAAAATTTGAAATCTTCTTCAAGAAGAACTTCTTAATATATTTTGAAATCTTCTTCAAGAAGACCTTCTTAATATATTTTGAAATCTTCTTCGAGAAGATTAAATTATTGAAAAAATAACAAAATGAACATCATACAAAATTTGTACATCATATAAATCTTCTTCAGAAAGATCTCTTAAAATCTTCTCAGATTAATTTTTCTATATCATATATATCTTCTTCCGGAAGATTTCTTTAAATCTTCTTCTGGAAGATAAAAAAATTTACACTTCATATAAAATTATATGAACCATACTAAACATCTTAAAATAAATATACATAAATTGATAACTTATTCCATTTAGCAATTACTTATTGGAAATATTATTTATTTAAATATAATTGAAATAAAAGATATCAAAGTTACCTCGAATCTTCAACTAGTAGAGCTCTCGTGCTGATAACGTGTTATAAAATAAAGAAACATAAACAAGATAGAGACAAAATATAAAGGATGGCAATATCTTTATTCATACATTTCTTATGTGTCTTACATATGTACAATACAATATTACAAAGCCTCTATTTATAGGCTACAAATTGTAAATGAAAAGCCATCTAAATCAATCCAATAATAAATGGGGAAATGAATTCCAATAGTAGTGGGGAATGAATTAAGGTAATTAATGTCAAAAGTTACAAAATGAAAGAGTTGCAAATAGATGAACATCCACATTAATATTTTATTCATAACAAACATAACTCATATGCAGTTTTAGCAATGTACCGACTTTGGCGTTACTATTTTTTTAGCGTTTATTTGTGGTTTTCGCGATATTGCCACATGAAAATGTTTATTCTAGTTGAATAGAGGAAAAGTTTAGATGAAAAAAAAAAAATTGACTGCAAAATTTATATTGAACTCCACAATTCTATAACTCTAGTTGTATTTGGTAACCATTATAGCTCAATTTAAGTACTCTCCTTTTCTAACTTTGCTCTTTCAGACTGTCATTTTCTCTCTTTTATTGAATTAATTATTTTTTACCACATGAGTACTTTGGTAATTATTTTTTAAAGAAAATCCTACAGCAATTGGATGTTTTCTTTCCTAAATTAGTATACATGTAAATATTATATAAGATTACAAATAAAACTTGTTTCAATTTGGTCTTTTTTCAACTCTATTCAAATCTTTCTCTTTTTTTTTCTTTGAACCTACTTGCATAGAGAATTGCAACCTCTGCACAGTTTAATCATTTCTAGACTATTTCTAGGTTTTTAGTGTCAAAACAAGAGACATAATATATAAATAAAATTATTATGATCCTTGAAAATGTTCGATCCACTAAACCATCCCACTTGAAAATATTTATTATAATAATTTTTAATAGAGGAAAAGTTTAGATGCGAAAAAAAAAAGAAAAAAAATTGGTTGCAAATTTTATATTGAGCTCCACAATTCTACAATTCTAGTTGTATTTGATAACCATTACAGCTTAATTTTACTCCTTTTTTTATGTTAAGAGCGGCGAGTATGAGAGGAGTGACTGAGAAGGCGAAAAAGATTACTTAATCGGCAAACAATTTGTCTTTCAAAAGAATTTAGGAGTTTATGAATTCTTGATCTCAAACAAATGAATATGGCTATTTTAATGAAATGGTGGTGAAAGTTTAAAGATTCTAATTATCAAAGTCCATGGAAACATTCAAACATATGATTCTTACAAAATATTTTTCTCACATACCCATACCATATTCTGAATTTTGGAAAACTATTTCTGACATGCATCATTTAGGGCAACTTAGTGTCACATATGAACCTTAGGGAGCAGAGTCATATCTCTTTTTGGCATGATATTTGGTACCAACAATGTAATATGGTCACTAGATACCCTCACCTTTATGCCATTAGTCAAACACCTGATATTCTCCTCCAACAGGTCATTAATTCCCAATGGGCTGATTTGAAATTTAGGAGATCTTCATATGGCATACTTTATCTTGAATGGATTGAAATACTTGAAATCATAAGTACAACTTATACTCACTTAACAGATAAACTCAGTTGCAGGTGGGATGCTTCTGGTAAATTTACAGTTCAGTCCTTGTATAAGTTTTTAAGCTTTAGAGGAATTAAACCTACTAATGCTTTACTTTGGTGGACTGTTCCAATTCCTTTGAAGATTAGGGTGTTTATGTGGCTAACGGGGAAAAAAGGGATTTTAACAAAAAAGAATTTGCAAGAGAAAGGTTGGCCAGGTGATATCACTTGTCAGTTCTGTCACCTTCCAGAAACGGTTAATCATTTGTTCATTCATTATTCATTTACTAAACAGGTTTTGTTCTCGATGGGGTATTGCCAAGATATTAGTCACTTGGCATAAATTTTCTAATATTATTCTTTATGATAATCAGTTACCTTCTTTACACAGAGCTACTTTCTTGCTAGTGTTCAGTGCATTCTGCTGGACCATATGGAAATATAGGAATGATCTATGCTTTGAGAAAGGTAAGAAAAAGACTGTTAAACCAATTATATTACTTATACTTTCCTTTGTGCAATATTTGACAGCAGCTGTCAAGCTTCAAGTGCAAGAGTGCACTGCCCTATCGCTACCTGATGTGCTAGATGACATCCCCTTAGACAGTTGGCACCCGGATGACTACTTGATGACCGATGGCGCAAAGGGGCAGACGTTACTGGATGATTTCACACAACAGTAGCTTCATCAACAGCCGCAACTTGACAAATTTTGTTAGCAGTGATAAATATCTCAGCCCCTGTGTGTGGCTTAAGAACTTCTTTTTAGCTTTTGTTATGATGTGTCCAGCTTTTAAGCTGATGTTGTTTTGGATTAACTTCAGTTGCTTTCTAATAGTCTGAACATGTTGTTGGTGTAAGTTAAATATTTTCTTTAATGAAAATGGGCTTAAGTCTTTTTATCAAAAAAGAAGGCGAAAAAGAATGATTCACTAAGCTTTGAACCATTGTAAAGAAAAAATATTTTGAACATGTAAGGGATCTGATATTACACTGGGCTGCTGTGAAAAGTTCGTGGACACGGCGCAAAAAAGATTGGACCAACGGCCCAAGTCAATCAATCAATGGCCTAGTAACTATGCGGCTGGGAAAACAAGTAAAATATACATTGAATGTTACTTTGTAACTAGCATAAACTTTCCATTTAGAAAAAAATATGATATTAGAGAACTTGCTTTCCCCGCCGTCTTATTCTATGGGAGAACAAATATACCAAATACATGGCTGTTATGCGGTTACCTATATATTAATCTACAGGAATGATTATGATTCCCTAAAAAAGAAATGGCCTCGAGCTCTCGGCACAAAAGGTGGTCCCAACAACGAATTTAATGGACCTGAAATTGTGAAATTCAAATTTGGTGACCATGGGTTCCATCCAATACAATTCTGATGCAGATGCTATTACATTATCTCCAATATTAAATTAAGATCATCATTCATCTCACATTCTAGTATTCTACCCCTTTTTAAAATACAGTTTAGATGTCTAAAATCTAAATATATATATAAAAAAGGAACGAACACCCGTCCTCGTATTCCGGAGCAAACAGAGTGACATCCAATGGCCACCCTCTCCTTTTATCCCACTCTCCCCTCCTCTCTCTCCTTCCCAAAGCATCTCCAAAGAGTACCCCATCTCGCCTTCTTCCCTCCTCTCACATCTCCCCCCTCTCTCCTCCCCAAACGCATCATGCCCACTCCTTCCTCACGTGACCCGCACGTGACACGAACAAGCGCTCTCATAGACCCCGACGGCGGTGCGCTGGTCGAGCTGGTGGCCCCGCCGTCCGACCGGGAGGCGCTCAGTCAAGAGGCGTCGACTCTACCTTCCATCTCGCTTAAACAAATCGACATAGAGTGGGTGCATGTGCTGTCTGAAGGGTGGGCTAGCCCGCTCAAAGGCTTCATGAGAGAGAACGAGTACTTGCAATGCTTGCATTTCAATTGCTTGAAGATGGAGGATGGCTCGGTTGTTAATATGTCTCTCCCGATTGTTCTCTCGATTACGGATCAAGAGAAGGAGTCGATTGGGGCCAAGGAGAGTGTCGCGCTCTTGGGACCCAGTGGGGGACCTGTAGCAATTCTCAGAAGGTGTTACAATCTTGAATCATTTGTAAAAGAGAAGAATTCGGCTCAAACCGTCATTTATTATTGCTAAACAGAGCTCTTTGAACATGCCAACTAATTGTTTCATCAGGATTCCTACACTATCATATGTCCAAAATGGTAATTGGCAGATACTTTGTCGATTTCATAGATAATTTCCTGCCTAGTTACCCAAAATAGCTCTGACTTAGCAAGTCATCGACTTGTTTAATATATAATTAATCAATCAATAGTTCACTTCACTACATGGGGTCATGATCAACATAACAACCTATTGAATTTTTCACTGGTATTTAATTTCAGAAAAGAAAAAAAAAACCTATATCAGTTGCCAATTCTTGAATTAATACATATATAAAACAAGAGCAGACCCAGCTAACTTTACTTTACTCATGACGCGCTCTTCTCACCATTCATGACAGGATAGAGATATACCCCCACAACAAAGAAGAGAGAATAGCACGTACATGGGGCTGTACAGCCCCGGGCCTACCGTATGTAGAAGAAGTCATAACCCCAGCCGGAAACTGGCTGATTGGTGGGGATCTACAAGTGATTGAACCAATCAAATACAACGATGGGTTGGATCACTATAGGCTGTCACCACACCAGCTGAGAGATGAATTTGACAAGCGCGAAGCAGATGCAGTTTTTGCTTTCCAGTTGAGAAACCCAGTGCATAATGGACATGCCCTTTTAATGAATGATACTAGGAGGAGGTTGTTAGAAATGGGATATAAAAACCCCATTTTGTTACTTCATCCTTTGGGTGGTTTTGTTAAGGCTGATGATGTACCTCTTGATGTGCGAATGGAGCAACATAAGAAGGTACGTTTGTAAATTTAATTCATATCTATATGCATGTGGTGATGGTTTCAATTTTGCTGATCAGCTTTTGCCTCTCCAGGTATTGGCAATGTGGTACATGATAATATAACCATATGCAGACTAGTCTTTTGCTTGTATGAATTTGAAGCTGACTGATATGTATAGCATGAACAGTGCAGTACTGGCCCAATTTACCAGCACATGTCTAACCAGACCTGATAGGTACTGTACTGAAATATGAGACTAAACATGAAAGTTTGTTTTAGGTCATAGAAGCATGAAGCATGTGTATATCTAATATGTTATCCTTTTTGTACCAAGTAAGATGCATGCACTGTTGTGAAACTCGTTTCAAAATTTTATTTTATTAATAACAGGTGCTAGAAGATGGGGTTCTCGACCCAGAGACGACAATTGTGGGAATATTTCCTTCTCCAATGCACTATGCGGGACCCACAGAGGTGCAGTGGCATGCAAAGGCACGCATAAATGCAGGTGCCAATTTTTACATAGTGGGTCGCGACCCAGCTGGTATGGGTCACCCGACCGAGAAGAGGGATCTGTACAACCCAGACCATGGAAAAAAGGTTTTAAGTATGGCACCTGGTTTAGAGAAGCTTAATATACTCCCATTCAAGGTATTACATCCGCCTTTTATTTTGACTTGTAATTAAAAACATTTCCTCCTGGGTATTGGTAAAACTGATTTTTTTACTGATATGAGACTTGACTGTGGACAAAGAACTGACTGTACTAGCAACATTTATCTGCTGTGCTTGCTGGTATGAACTATTTATGGTAACATCTGGTGTTACTGCACTAGCAGCTTCTATTTACATTTTTTTCTTTAATCAGGTGGCAGCATATGATACAGTTGCAAAAAAGATGGCATTCTTTGACCCTTCACGCAGTCAAGATTTTCTTTTCATATCTGGAACTAAGGTATTATAATGTAGTAAATTATTTATAGTTTAATGTTGTATACTGTTGAGTTCATGTAATTTAGGCACATTGTTCTCCAAGTTAAAGTTTGTTTCTAGATAGAACATTCTTATTTTATAAATTATAATCCTTTTGTAATTACTTTTTGTAGATGAGAAATTTTGCAAAGAGTGGAGAAAACCCGCCTGATGGATTTATGTGCCCTGGCGGATGGAAGATTCTTGTTGATTATTACACCAGCTTACAATCTGAAGAAGAAGCTGTTGCGAAAACAACTGTTGGAGCCTAGATTTGTTTTCTTTAACCTTTTCTTTTGACATGTATTTAATCTTTTATAATTGTTTGTCGTCCTGATGATATGCATTTTTGATCTCATAGAGAAGGTATATATAGTAGTTATCACAACTATTTTTGTTGTGATGAATGACAATTGACAGGATGCAACTATTCAAATAATTGATATTCTGTTTGTCATATGCACTTTTGATTTGAAATCCTGGGAACTAATTTGCAACTGCTTTTGAGAGCTGATTTCTTCATTTGGTTCTTGAAACAGAATCAGGATGTGATTTAGGGAATGAGATGTACAAGGGAAGCATCTCTGTTCTGATTTGATTCGGCACTTTAGCAATCAGATAATTGGGTCTGTACTATGTTGAACTCATGATTAAAAATCTATATAATATAAGTTTTTTTTTTTCTTTTCATTTATGCGTGGAAAAAATCAAAACTAAAAATATGCAAGTTTTCGTCTTATGTACATCTTTTATCGACAATGGCAATTGTTAGTGCATTGCTTAGATATTAAAATATGCTGAAAACTTTCTAAAGTTGTAATTCTTACTATTTTCCATTGTTAGATAAAATTAAAGCCAAAAATAGTTTAAAGAGTCAAATTGCCCTTTTTATCTAAGCATGAGAAAAATAAAAATTAGAGATCTAAATAAGTTGTCATCACATTTGGATATGTAAGTAAGAGGGTATTAAACTATTAATTACTAATGGCCATGAGGTTAAATATCTAGACAATCTTGAAAATAGTTTTTCAAATTAATTCGGATAAGATTGGACATAAAAAAAAAAAAATTGTAGACATGTTATTGGACATAAATTTAAGTATTGTTTAATGATGCACAGAAAATGGTGTTTAATTTTGGAATGTAATACAACTTGTTATGGGCACTGCACACTAGAGGCCCGTTAAAGCCGTTTTGTTAATTCATTTCCAAATTTTATTTTCTTTGAATAATAATTGGATGACAGAGGCCAGAGGTGAGAAGATTAAGACCAGCAAAATTTAACGGGTAGGATAGGATAGGACTAGTATATTATTTTTCCAACTTCACACCTTACATCTGATCTATCAATGCTCCTTGTTTCATATACACAAATAAATACCATTTTCAATAGGTACATATGTGCAAAAGACGAAATTAAATAAATGAAAGAATTTATGTGCTAAAAAAGATTGAGGCTCCTAAGTCCTAAGTCGTAACTTGAGAAGAGAAGGGAAGAGAAAGATGAGACGGTTGATCCCAGCTCTCTTTCTCTTCTCCTCTCTCTTCCTTCTCTTCACCTTCTTCCTCCCGATCCCCTTCTCCGCTCTCTTCACTCCTCCCAACGCTGGGGCCCGCAAACATGTCTTCATCCTCGCTGGTCAATCCAACATGGCTGGCCGGGGGCCCCTCTCCCTCTCCTCGGCCAATGATCTCTACGATCAGTACGGGCCTCACCTCTCGGTGCTAAGGCTCAATCGGTGGCTCCACTGGGAGACGGCACGAGAGCCCATGCATTATGATATTGATGTCAACAAGTCCTGCGGCGTGGGGCCCGGTTTGGTTTTTGCTAAAGCTGTGCTTCACAAAGGTGAGAGCCTGTCAAGCTTGGATCCATGGATTCCGTAGTAATTTCTATGCTCCTCTATGTGAAATAGTATGATTGATACATTGAAGCCATTTGGGAAATTACTGTTTTGGTCAAAATAAACATTTAATTTAAGAAATATCTGGTATCTGGGTTCGTGGTAAAGTTCAATGCTCGGTACTAGTACCATTTCAGTAAGACTGATGAAAAATTTGGTACTTATTGACATGTTCCTCCTGGTATTAGCTTCTAATTTGTCCGAAAGGGTACTCCTCACCGATTTCTCATTGAAATCAAATGTTAAAAATCAAGATACCAAACAGCTGGTATCAAGGACCATATTACATATTAGCTTCTAATTAATTGTTCAAATATTCACCATATTCAAAACTCTGAATGTTGTAGGCTCTGTTCATCTCCAGTTTCAATTTTGATTTCCCCTTTGTACTTGTATTAAGCTCCCCCCCCCCCCCCCCCCCTCATGAATTATGAATCTGGCCTCAGAAATAGTAGGGGTTGGAGTTGGGGAAGGGGGAGGTGGTGTATTGAGCACTAATTTGTTAGTTATTTTTATTACAAATCTTTTGGTATATGTATTTAAGTACATAAATTGGTAAACAATATTTTGCTCTCTAATAAACAGTGCATTCTACCAATGAAAATGTGGTGATTGGTCTGGTTCCGTGTGCTGTTGGAGGTACAAAAATACAAAAGTGGGCTAAAGGGTTGGGGTTATATGACTCAATGGTGCAAAGAGCTATGGCGGCTGTAGAGGAGAAAAGGGGAGGGGGGAAGATAGAGGCACTTCTGTGGTACCAAGGGGAGACGGATACCATAAATTTAGATGATGCAGAGATTTATGCTGAAAAAATGGAGACACTTATCAGAAATATTAGGGCTGACCTGGGGCTTCCTCATTTACCAGTTATTCAGGTATTTGTACAAGTTACTTTTACCCTTTTTTTATTTCTCTCATTTCCTTTTCTATGTTTATCCCAAAAATTACCATAAAAGTTGGTCTAGTAATGGTGGACACGAAATTCAAGGAAAATGGAATAAGATTGGTACCATCATTATTCATACTAATGACTGGTAAGTGTATGATAAAACAAATCAAAGAGCCTATCTCTTCTCTTTTTATAGTTGGTCCCGCGAATTCATTGGAGAACCAAATGTTGGGGAAAGCCAGTTCGAGATTACTAGCAAATCTGGATACAGAAGTCTATTTTTTATAAGGGCACCCACAAATGAGTTCAAATAATTAATCTCCCAAAAAAATGTGATTTATTTAGTATTATGAGTGTAAATGTTTCTATAGGAACACTAAAGTGATTTGTATTTCACTAATTCACTAAAGTACTGCTGATCGCCTTAATGATGTGTGATGTCCATCCAGAACTTACTATTTGGGTCTAAGCAGCAAAAGTCTGCAAACTCATTTATTATACTTTCACCGGATCTAAAAACTCAGGACCTGTATTTTGGCTGACCACAAGCAACAAAATGATAAACAGATTAAGTAGAAAAGCAAACTTGCACTTTTCGTTATCAATCGCTGTTTTTTCCAATTTTGTCCTTGCAGTTTTTTTTTATGAACTTGTCCGCGATACTATTTGATGATGACTAAAGTGGTCCTTTTTACATAATATGTCAGTGGTATTCATTAAAATCCTGCTGATATGGCATTCTATATAGACATTGGTATCCCTTGATTTTCAAATCAATAGAAATAACATATCAGAGGGAACGCTAAAGGCTTTAGAAGAGAATAAGTGGAGGGGAGGGGGTTGCCCTGAGTCAAGAGGAAAAACTAAGATCAAAGAGATATGTGAAGGGAAGGCGATGTAGAGCTAATAAGTCAGGTGCCATGTCAGGTATAACAGCCAAATGATGTACACTGAAGATGATAGATCACTTTGAACATTTGAAATAGTTTAGAGACCCACTTAAAAAAATACACTTTGAAGACTAAATTCAACAAATAATCACCGGCCTTTGGTCTAGTGGCAAAAGGCAACACCCTCTGAGTGGGAGTTCGTGGGTTCAAAACCCAGATGGGGGTTCCTTTATGGACATTAAATGGAAGTTGGTAGGCTAGACCTCCACCCTTTCTTATTCAAATAAACAAAATCAAAGTTTAGAGACCTAAGTGTGATTCTGTAATAGCTAAATGCGATGTTATTGGTCCTTTACTCCGATACCAGTTTAGTAGTATGAATTATTAGTATCATCTGAGCTTTAGATTACCCCTTTCTTTTTCTCGCTTTCTATTTCTAAGGTTGTTAGTTTTTTGCATATCTAACATAAGCTGCATTGTATCTTATAAGAAGGTAATACTGAAAACAGTATTTGCTTTTTACCGATGATATCCACTGTTAAATCACATATAATTTATTCTAAGAATAGACAACTAAGATAATATCTTATTCTTTCGTTGTTTTCCTTCTTTTTTTTTAAGGTTGCACTTGCATCTGGAGAAGGCAATTACACAGGAATAGTAAGAGCCGCACAAAAGGGAATCCAACTACAGAATGTTAGAACTGTAGATGCATATAGGCTGCCCCTTCTAAATGACAATTTACACCTTAATACAGTAGCCCAAATTCATCTGGGCCACATGTTGGCCCAATCATACTTATCTTTACTAGCTGAACTCAACTCAACCCCACAACCCTAGTTAACTCTCAAGTTGTTGACTCTCACAAAATTGATGTGGTATTGTTATACATTTGTATAGTTGTAAGGGATTGAATCCTATTGATGCAAAAAAATTGCCAGTTAGTATCATTCTTTGTAATATTTGAGGGGGGGAAATTGCAAAAGGAACCTTTCATGAAAATTCTGACGCTGTTTTTCTAGATGTAATCTGTTGCATGTCAGAGCTGTTTGTGGCTCTATGATTGGAAAGTTATAACTCAAGGGGTTAGGTTAAAACTAGAGGAATGTTCTTCATTCTGGTTCCCTTGCAATTTGCCCTGAAGAAACTATATTTGAAGATGTCATTTGGAAGGAGAAGGGTATTTAAAATTGTCTAATAGCAATATAGTTAGTTTTTTTTTTTTCATTTTCTTTTTTGGTGTCGTTGAAGGATCACCTGTACCAACAAATTCTTTAGTTTTTTTAATACAAGCATTTTTTTAATTCTTAAATTTTATATTCTATTGCTGTTGAAGTTTTAATCTTTTCAATAGAGAAGACTTTATCAGACAAAATTTGCATTACTTAGTAATCACTAGGTAAATGGAAGATATAATTATTTCTGATGCCATAATTTTGTCTGGAAGAGAGCACTGAGAAATAAGCTGTTAAATTTCACAGTAACATTATTTCTGCAATTATTTTCCATTTGATTTCTTTGTTTATTCTTGTGCCTACCTTCTTATTTAAATTTTTCTTCTCCTATGTAAACCAGTAAAATTTGAATTCTTTAAATTAACAGGGGTGTAATTGAAAACCTGATGAGGTTTAAAAAGGAGATATCTGAAAGAACTTGATGAGGTTTCAAAGGTTGCACTTCAAAAAAGAGAGAGAAACATCTGATGATTCATGCTGAATAATATATCGGAGATGATGCTAAAAAAGATTGCGTTTTCATGTCTCTATCTATCAAAACGGCCACGTAATACCTTTTTTACTTAGTCTTTTTCTTTTCTATTGTATTATTACTTATTAGTTAATTGGTCTCTAATCTTGGAGAGGTTTGTACCAAATCAGGATGCTCTGTGCCGCGAATAACGACTTTATCAATTCTGGATTTCCAACTTCTATAAGGTCCAAATGTTGAGAGAACATATATTTTTTTTGGAAAAATAGGCAGAAGCCCTTCCATTATATAAAATGAAGCATACAATATTCAAAGAAGAAGAAAACAAAAATATAAAAGCTACTCAAAAGAAACCCAGCGTCAGTGGCATCCTCAACTAGATACTGAGTCCCAGAACTGACCTATCAAGAAGTAGTATCAATGTTTCAGGCTTTATTCATACCACATCATTGACCCTAGGCAAAACATAAGTATAGCCATACCTAAAAACCCAAAAAAAAAAAAATACACAAACAGCATGACAAATAACAGAACAGGCATGTGTAGTATATGCGCCATTGTACCAAGCCAAAAATACCAAAAGGCACTAACAAAATGTGCCAACAAAGACAGGAAACAGCCCCTTTATTACAAAGAATAGAAAACTGTTGTCCCTTAGGTACCACTAAATTCGAAATAAATAAATTATTGCAAATAAAATAAAGTAAAAGAGTTTAGAGAGATTTGACACAAGAAGTGATAACGGAGTTCGGCTTAAAATGCCTACGTCTCCGGGGCGTCGCAACCGCTTCTCGGTGCGCCTTTCTATTACCCAAAAGAGAAAGGTTACAACTTGTGAACCGGTGAGCCCTTACAACCAATGGGAAGTCACACGGCCAACTAGAGTCGAGAACGAAGTCTCTAAGTTCGAAGTCTCAAGAGAAACACTCAAGTAAACACTATAATCTAATCTAACTCAAGATTAGTGAAGTGGATTTGAGTTTGTGTTGAGGGATATTGAATTTCGTGTTCTCACAACAATGGAGGAACTTGCTCTCACAGAAAAGTAGGTTTAAAAAGATTAGGGTCGGCTAGATGAATTTTGAGGAGAACCCTAAGTTTCTATTTATAGTGGCAGCTTTCAAACGAGTATTCTGCCATAAAACGTCCCAACGTTTTGTAAAACGTTGAAAACGTTTTAGTTCAACTTAGGTCAAAATTCGAATTTCTGTGAGATTTTCTAAAACGTCTCAGACGGTTAACAAACGTCCCAGGACGTTTTCCTCTGGAGATTTATCGATTAAAATGCAGTTTTGAAGTCTGAGAATTTATTTAAATCGTCCAGACGTTTTATAAATCGTCTGGAACGTTTTAGAATGTTTTTCTAGCTTTTAATCGATTTAATCTCCAGGTTTTTCACATAGAAAAACGTCTGAACGTTTTGTCAATCGTTCCAACGTTTTATCCCTGTTTTTCAACATCAAAGCTACTTTACCAATTATTAATTTACAGTTTAAATGCTCGATAAATAACTTGATGATTTCTTCAGTCCAAGTGCTCTAAATTGCAGTTCCAATTGTCTTGAACCTGCATTCTTTCTAATCATAGAGAAAATCGTAAAATTCAGTAATTGTATGTTTTTGCAAATTTGTCAAATAGACTAAAAGAGAATTGTTTGAAACAACAATCTCCCCCTTTTGACGATTTGCAAAAACATACAACGCAAGTAAGTGCATATATCGATTTTTCCCAATTTGCAATTTTCCAAAGAATCGGTGTTTGCATGTCTTGCATTTTCTCCCCCTTTTTGAAAATCGACGAAAGGGAGACAAAAGCATAATCAAGTAGCACAATGTAGAGTGCTCCCCCTCAACATATGCACTCCCCCTCAATGTGATAATATGTGACATGAGTTTAGAAAAATATGCATGTCATCACAAATATAACAATATGAAAGATAGTCAATGTAGAATTAAACATGCAATCATATTCCTAACAAAGTTCAAGTCGAAATACCATAGGAATAATAAAAGTGCAAGCATACAACATAGAAATAGTAAAAGGTCATGCAGTCATAAATAACATAGCATAGCAATCGCTTAGCAAATTCTAAAAAAATTTCAAAGTGATTTAAAATTCGGGGTCATCATCGTCGTTGTCTTCTTCACCCTCCTCATCATATTCTTCATCATCTTCGGAAGGAATGTGAGGGGCACTAGTGGTCGCACTACTAGAAGCACCATATTGCTGCACAAAGCGCCGAGCGAGTTCGGAAAGGAGTTCACTGTATGGTTCATCGCAAGTGATCAAAGACTCCCAAGGCCAATGTTGGATATACTCGATTATTTTGTCATCCTCGGGAAAGGAGAAAGTAACCGAAGCTTTGTTGAAATAGTAACAATTTGATAATTTTCGATCCGAAAATTGTCCCGTGAAATTGGTGTAAGTAATTGGATTTCTAAACAAATAGGTATTGGATCGAAGAATAGTGGTATCCGGTTCAATGTCAATTGCACTCGATTGACCAGCATCGGTTCGGGACCTCTTGTTTCTAAGGATATTCAATTTGGAGAGTTTAGGAGCCATTGATTTGAGAGAAAAATGAAATGTTACCGATTGAAGAATTAAGCACGTATCCGTGAAGAGAGCGACTCTACAAGCGCAATGGTGAAGACGGATCGTCGATTGAGCGGTCGGATTACCGGATTTGAAAAGGTGGCGAGAGTGAGGGTTTTGGTGGAGAGAGAGAAGGAGGGAGAAAACCTTGATTTTAAGTAGAGAAAGGGAAGAAGGGTTGAGAGGAGAGGAGAAAGCACCTTAAAATGAGTGATTTGGTGGTGTATGGGGGTTGTAATGGAGGTTGAAGGGCAAGGGTGGCGGAGAGAAGAAGAGAAGGAGAGTAGATTGGAAGAAGAGAGAGAGGCGGCTAAGAGAGAGAAGAAAAACGCGTCGGTTCACAGGTTTATTTGGGATGCTGCGCTTAAAACGTCTGAGACGTTTATGAAACGTCTCACAACGTTTTGATCTGGACTTTGGAAGACGAAAAACTTCGTTTTTGAATTTGTGATTTAACATTAAATCGTCTCAACGGTTTATAAATCGTCTACAACGTTTTGTACTTTGTGTATATCGAATATGAATCGTCTCGACGTTTTACCAAACGTTCCAGCCGTTTTGACAGATTTCTGGGAAGTTAAAAATTCAGCAGACAAACGTTCAGACGTTTGGATAAACGTTCAGACGTTTCAAGATATTTGGCATGCAAAGAATTCGAAGAATTTTTGAAGATAGAAGAACACTGAATCGTCCAGACGTTTGGTAAATCGTCTGGGACGTTTTAGGTCATTGGTATAGAATCTGGACAAATGTTCATAAACGTTCTGACGTTTCAGAAACGTTTTGAAACGTTTTTCTCTGACGTTTTTGTCTTAAAATGAGCTAATTGATTGCTATTCCTCCAATTAAAATTTCTTACTCCTTAAATTCAAGCATGCCTAATTTAAATCGCAATTCGTTGTGTTGTTGAGTATTTAAGGGCTTGGTAAAAATATCGGCAATTTGATTTTTGGTATCAATATGAATGAGTTGGACCTCACCTTTCTCAACATGATCCCTAATAAAATGATGCCTTATTTCTATGTGCTTAGTTCTAGAATGAAGAACTGGATTTTTGGATATCATTATGGCACTAGTATTGTCACACATAATTGGTACGTTGCGGAAGCGAATTTCATAATCAGTTAAAGTTTGGATCATCCATAAAATTTGTGTGCAACAACTACCGGCCGCAACATACTCGGCTTCCGCGGTGGAAAGCGCAACCGATGTTTGTTTGCGACTTGACCATGAGACAAGTGATCCGCCAAGGAATTGACACGTACCACTTGTACTTTTTATATCCATTCTGTCTCCGGCAAAATCGGCATCGGTATATCCTATTAAATCTAATTCCGATTGTTTGCCATACCACAATCCCAAATTCAAAGTGCCTTTGATATATTTAACAATTCGTTTAACGGCTTTGAAATGCACTTCTTTGGGATTAGATTGAAACCTAGCACATAGACATACCGCAAACATAATATCGGATCTACTAGCAGTTAAATAAAGTAGGCTACCTATTATAGCTCGGTATTGGGTGATGTCCACGGGTGTGCCGCTTGGATCCGAGTCAAGATTTGCATTTGCAGCCATTGGTGTTGGGCTTGTTTTGCTCTCAGTCATTCCAAACTTCTTCACCAACTCCTTGGCATATTTGGTTTGGCTCACAAAGGTGTCATCCGGTAGTTGCTTGATTTGTAGCCCCAAGAAGAAGTTCAATTCACCCATCATGCTCATCTCAAATTCACTACTCATGAGAGAAGAAAATTCCTCGGCAAGTGCCGCATTAGGTGAACCAAAAATGATGTCATCAACATAAATTTGTACTATTAAAATTGAGTCATTTTTCTTCTTTGTAAAAAGGGTTGTGTCATTCTTTCCCCTTGTGAATCCATTTTCAATTAGAAAGGAACTAAGTCGACCGTACCATGCTCTAGGAGCTTGTTTAAGACCATAGAGTGCTTTGGTGAGTCTATAGACATGGTTAGGAAATGCCGGGTCAACAAAACCGGGTGGTTGATTTACATATACCTCTTCATCTATAAATCCATTCAAAAATGCACTTTTGACATCCATTTGAAATAAAGTAAAGTTTTTATTTGATGCATATGCTAAAAGCATTCGAATGGATTCTAGACGAGCTACGGGTGCAAAGGTTTCTTCAAAGTCAATACCTTCTTGTTGTTTATACCCTTGAGCTACTAACCTAGCTTTGTTCCGAACAACATTTCCATTTTCATCTTTCTTATTTCTAAAGACCCACTTAGTTCCAATAATCATTCGGTCCCTTGGTTTAGGTACTAGTTCCCAAACTTTGTTTCTTTCAAATTGAGCAAGTTCTTCTTGCATGGCACAAATCCAGTTTGAATCCCCATTTGCATCTTTGAAGTTTTTGGGTTCAACATTTGATACAAATGCACAATGAGCAATCATTTGATTTAATCCCGATCTAGTCCTAACCCCTTCCCTAGGATTCCCAATCACATTAGAAAGAGGATGAGATGATACTTCCCTTAGGTCTTCGGGAGGTTGATATGCGCTTGGTGGAGATTGGTCCTCCTCGGTTTGCATTGACTCGTTCAATGGATTTTCTTCGAGTTGCTTTTGCTCGAGTGGTTGCTCAACATCGTTGTTTGTATCTTCAACTTTATCATTTTCGAGCTCAGCATCTTCAACACCTACAATTTGAATACCTTTCTCGGCCTTTTGATTAGTAACCTCGTCAAATTTGACATGTACGGATTCAATGACAATTTGATGAGATGCAATGTAAATTCTATAGGCTTTACTTGTCAAAGAGTACCCCACAAATATTCCCTCAATGGATTTAGAATCGAATTTTGTAATTTTAGGTGATTCATTTAGCACGAAGCATTTTGATCCAAATACTCTAAAATGAGATATTTTTGGCTTATATCCCTTCCATAGCTCATAAGGTGTTTTCTTCAATATCGACCGTATGCTAACGCGATTAATAACGTAGCAAGCTGTATTGACCGCTTCGGCCCAAAGGTGTTTGGGTAAAGGGTATTCATTTAGCATGGTTCGGGCAAGCTCTTGTAATGTTCGGTTTTTCCTCTCAACAACCCCATTTTGTTGAGGTGTGCGAGGAGCCGAATATTCATGTTTATATCCTCTTTTAGAGCATACTTCATCAAATTTTGCATTTTCAAATTCACCCCCATGATCACTTCGAACGCGAATGATCTTTGTACCCTTTTCATTTTCAACGCGATTGCAAAATTTAATGAAGTTTTCAATTGCTTCATCTTTATGTTGCAAAAATATGACCCAAGTAAAGCGACTAAAGTCATCTACAATCACATATGCATATCTTTTCCTAGCCAAACTTGGTATACCAATAGGTCCAAACAAGTCCATATGTAGTAGTTGTAATGGTTGATAGGTTGAGACCATTTCTTTGGACTTAAAGCTACTTTTAGTTTGTTTGCCTTGTACACATGCATCACACAATCCTACAAGTTCTAATTTATGTGATGGTAAACCACGGACTAGATCTAGTTTAACCAATTTCTTAATGAAATCAATTGCAATATGACCTAGTCTACGGTGCCATAGTTTAGAACCGGTTGTTGTGGCGTTCAAACATATTTCACCGGACTCGAAATGATCAAAATCTAGATAGTAGACATTTTTCTTTTTCTTACCGGTGTAGACTAAAGAGTCATCGGATTCTCTAAACAAGAAACAAGCATTAGTGTTAAATTTAACATAATATCCGGCTTCACATAATTTACTTACACTAAGTAAATTATAATTCAAGCCGTCAACAAGGTAGACATCCGATATGGTCAAGTTTTGGTTACCTACCGAACCTAGTCCAATAATCGAACTTTTTCTTTGGTTACTACCGAAAGTAACCGACCCACCATCATATGGTTCTAAAGATTTGAAATTAGATTTGTCACCGGTCATGTGGTGTGAACATCCACTATCAATGATCCAAGCATTTTCTTGGTGTGTTGTAATCAAACATACCTACAAGAGTATATATATATATATTTTCAATTAATATATATCTTGTTTTAATCTCCCCCTTCCTTAGTAATTTCGTTTTAGGTTGGGGAGATTTCAATTACAACTTTAAGTTAGTTTAGCTTTAGGAATCCAAACAACTTTTGATTTGTTGCTTCCTTTCCTAAAGCTACACTCTAATGAGGTGTGGCCAATCTTACAACAATAATTACAAAATGTGACCGATTGCTTAACATTAGTTGAACCATTCTTGAAGGTGGTTTGATATTTATCTTTCACCTCTTGAATTTGATTCCTATAGGTTGTCACTTTAGGTGCATAAGACTTATTTTTGTGTGAATCAAGTTTGTTGTGATGTTGGGGAACATCTCTAGTCAAACCATTTCTTTGGTTTTTATTTTGTAAAGTATTTTTGTTGTGAGTTTCATAAAACCATCCATCCGGTCCCTTGAAATAAGTTTTGTTTGACCTTTTTGGATTAAATGTGTTCCTATCACTATTCTGAAACTTGTTTTCATTTTTGTAATTTTTGTTAGAAAATTTGTATCTAAATGCATAATTTTGAGACTTTTTGTTTTGTTTTACATTTATGGTTTGAGGAGTGGTCCCTTTATTTGACTCCTTTGTCAAGGGTGTTTTACCATGTTTGAAATGAAATTGGTAATCAAAATACTCTTTGCTATTGAACTTAACTTTGTTTAAATTTTGAGTAAGTTCCCCATTTTCTTTTGGGCTTTGTGAAAAATTTGATTCAAATGAGGATTGACCCTTCTTGTATCCAATGCCCATTTTACCGGATTTCCGATTCAAATTGGCATTGATCAAATTTTCTACATAGTAGGGATCGAGACTAGTGACATTTGAGAATTCACTAGGCGATCTTAAAGTCCTGTTTTCAGTCTCTAGAGTTTGAACTTTCACTTTTAACATTTCTATATCTCCTATGTGTGATTGACAAGTGTGTGACTTAAGCAATTCTAACTCTAAGTTTTTGATTTTAGACTCAAATTCAAGAAGTTGAGATGTCAATTTTTGTATGATACCTTCCTTTTCAAGCATGGCCTTTTTAGATTCCTCAAGCAACCTAGGCGCATTGTAATTAATTAGAGCCTCATCCATTAACGTGCTTGTCTCATTTGTCTTTATATAATTGTTGTTCATATCTGTTTTGGATTCATCTTTCCTAACTTTGTAACCATTCAAATGGTAATCGGGATTGGTCAAATCAATGGTAGACATATACCGATTAGGAGAAGAGATAAGATGTACCTTATTTGGAGAGTTTGTTACATCTTCTATAGAAGCATCCTCTACCTCGATAATGGTGTTAGTTGATGCTTTGACGGGATCAACTGCTACCTCAATGATGGATTGTGTGGTGGCCTTGGTAGAGTCCTCCAATTCCTTGTTGATAGGCGGATTGATGAGATTTTTGAGGAATTCAATGGTGATCTCATCGGTTATGTTCTTGCTTGCGATGATTGTATCCACATCAATAGTTGCCGATTCTTCATTCACTATTGCCATCAAGGCAAGGTTGATCTCTTGTTCATCGCCCGACTCCGAGTCGGATTCTTCTCTACCACTTTCATCGGAGTCGATGCAAAATAAGGCTTGCATTGCCTTGGCCTTCTTTTTGCTTTTATATCCTTCGTACTTTTGTTTAGATCTTCGGTCATTTTGCCCTTCATTATCCTTGTTCTTCAAGTTGGGAAATATTTTGAAGCAAGTTTGGATGGTATGGCCTTCTCTTTCACATGCAAAGCAAACTACCCGTTTGTTTCCATCTTCACGCTCCTTGTTGTATTTTCGTTCAAAGTTAAGCATGGATTGAAACATTTTGGTTATGGTGGCGGCATCAAGAGAGGTTTCATATCCAAGTTGACTCATGAGTGAGTCATTTGATTGACGATTATTTGAGGAGCTTAGGTGGTTTCGGTGGTTTTGAGCCGGAAAAGCCACGGTTTTTGTTTTTGACTCTTGCTTGAGTTCACCGGCTTGTATGAGCTTTTCTTCAAAACTCCGGAAATGAGCATAGAGTTCATCCGGTGTGAAAGATTTTTGTGCCCCATGAAGTGCTTCTAGGGCGCTCACCAATCCATCCCACCTAGGTCTCCTTAGCATTACTCGAAGAAGCTTTCCTACAATTTTATCGTTAGAAAGCGGTTCTCCTAGTTCAATGAATTCATTTTGAATATGCATAAGTCTATTATACATATCTTCTACATTTTCACCATTTTCAATTTTGAAGGTTTCAAATTTGGTGTCTAGACCGGCTATTTTGGTTCGTTTGATTTGGGTGTTACCCTCATATCGATCAATAAGAGTATCCCACATTTCTTTTGCATTTGTTGTGTTACCGAAAAGTAACGCAACCGATTCACTTACCACATTATATATTGCATTAATGGCAAGGTTATTTAGTTTCTTTCTTTCGGTAGATGCATGTATTTCAACTTTGGCCTCATTTTCAACAGAATTATCATATTCCGGTTCATAGGCTTTCTCAATAACACTCCAAAGGTCAAGAATATTTAGATAGTTTATCATGGTCCTTTTCCAATGACTGAAATTTTTGGTAGCACTACCAAAAACTGGAGGTTCTTTCACATATCTAGTGGTTGCCATTTTAAGATCGGTAAACTCGAATTAAGTGAGTCTTAATTTGAGTAACGCGCTCTGATACCACTTTGTTGTCCCTTAGGTACCACTAAATTCGAAATAAATAAATTATTGCAAATAAAATAAAGTAAAAGAGTTTAGAGAGATTTGACACAAGAAGTGATAACGGAGTTCGGCTTAAAATGCCTACGTCTCCGGGGCGTCGCAACCGCTTCTCGGTGCGCCTTTCTATTACCCAAAAGAGAAAGGTTACAACTTGTGAACCGGTGAGCCCTTACAACCAATGGGAAGTCACACGGCCAACTAGAGTCGAGAACGAAGTCTCTAAGTTCGAAGTCTCAAGAGAAACACTCAAGTAAACACTCTAATCTAATCTAACTCAAGATTAGTGAAGTGGATTTGAGGTTGTGTTGAGGGATATTGAATTTCGTGTTCTCACAACAATGGAGGAACTTGCTCTCACAGAAAAGTAGGTTTAAAAAGATTAGAGTCGGCTAGATGAATTTTGAGGAGAACCCTAAGTTTCTATTTATAGTGGCAGCTTTCAAACGAGTATTCTGCCATAAAACGTCCCAACGTTTTGTAAAACGTTGAAAACGTTTTAGTTCAACTTAGGTCAAAATTCGAATTTCTGTGAGATTTTCTAAAACGTCTCAGACGGTTAACAAACGTCCCAGGACGTTTTCCTCTGGAGATTTATCGATTAAAATGCAGTTTTGAAGTCTGAGAATTTATTTAAATCGTCCAGACGTTTTATAAATCGTCTGGAACGTTTTAGAATGTTTTTCTAGCTTTTAATCGATTTAATCTCCAGGTTCTTCACATAGAAAAACGTCTGAACGTTTTGTCAATCGTTCCAACGTTTTATCCCTGTTTTTCAACATCAAAGCTACTTTACCAATTATTAATTTACAGTTTAAATGCTCGATAAATAACTTGATGATTTCTTCAGTCCAAGTGCTCTAAATTGCAGTTCCAATTGTCTTGAACCTGCATTCTTTCTAATCATAGAGAAAATCGTAAAATTCAGTAATTGTATGTTTTTGCAAATTTGTCAAATAGACTAAAAGAGAATTGCTTGAAACAACAAAAACAGCATGCATGATAAGCCACAACACATGACTATGGCAACAAAGCAAGGACAAACCTTAGGTGACCATTAGAACAAGTACCATTGGTACAGTGGTACCAAGATACATCTCAATAGCAGGCAAAGGGGAAGGGACTGAAGTGGCACCATATCCAAGTCCTCAGGGGTCCTGACATGAGTAAACTGCATCACATACCTCTTTTTATTACCTGACCAATAATCCAATAAAGAACAAATTAGTAAAAGCATATGTCTAACTACAGGAACAAGTTTATTGTCAAGACATACAGAGTTCCTGGTATTCCAAATACATCAGCATATAGCACTTACAACCATTAACATAGCCTTTTTTTTAAGAGGCAAAGATTGAGCAAGTGTTGTATATTTTCTAAAGAAATCTAGTCACCATAAAAGTTTTGAAATTGGCCCATCCAAAACCAAATATGAGCAGTGTAGAGGCATTTAAAGAAAAGGTGCAAGGTTGATTCCACTGCAAAGTTACAATAGTGATAGTGAGGATCTCCTTGCCATCTTTTTTTTGTCAACACATCTTTAGTAAGAATTTTGTTTTGAAACAATAACTACATGAAAACCTTTATTTTCAAAGGCACATGTGCATACCACCACATATTAGCAAATTGAATTTGAACACCCCTAAAGAAGAAAAAGCTACATAAAGATGTTGTAGTAAATTGCAATTTGGAATCCCATTTCCATTTTAAAAGAAAATAGAAAAAATACAAAATTTGGTCTCCAAACATATTTTATTATGAAGATCATGTTGAACGTTCGGATCGACTGTTCGGACTTTGAAAATAGAGATAAAGAATGTGGAGCATATTGGAGCACCAAAATTATGGTTCATTTGAACCCTCCTCTCTCTCTCTCTCTCTCTATATATATATATATATATATATATATATATATATATATATATATATTGATGGGCTATGGTGAGTTGCGTAGTAAGGATCTTATTTTACTTCACGCTCATATCTTCATTTTCAAAGACCAAACAGTCGATCTGAAGATATCCATATTGAAATGTGCTTGGAGACCAAATTTTACATTTTTTTGGAAATTTTTTACTATTTTTTTTTTAAATATTTCAAAATCACAGTTTTTTATGGTCCGGAACCATTCAAAAACAACGGTTTTCTACCTATCTAAAAAAATAGTAAAAAAATTTCAAAAAATGTAAAATTTGGTCTTCAAGCACATTTCAATATAGATATCTTGTTGAGCGGTTTGAATCGACTATTTAATCTTTGAAAACGAAAATATGAACGTGAAATAAAACAAGATCATTACTTCGCAACTCACCATAGCCCATATATACATATATATATATATATATATATATATATATATATATATATATATATATATATATATATATATATATATATATATATATATATATATATATATATATGTGCTGGACAACCTGTGCAACGGATATCCCATTTTGCGGTCCCTTTCCCTTTCCTTTTCCATCCTCCAATTCCAAGTCACATTCCTATTATTCTAATCTTATTCATATGAATCATATCGGTGGTCCCATAAAAAGACATTTATCTACAGAGAATTGGCGTCATGTAAATCAAACTTAAGTTGTCGATCAAAATGCACACTAAATTGTCATGTAAAATGCACCGAATTTTTATCTGTTATCTCCTAATTGAAAATTTAAAACCTACATTCATTTTTAGAAGATACCAAATCCGCTGGATAATTTAATGGATCATTTTATATGCTATTTTGTAGAAGAACTAAGTATGTAAATGACTTGCTGAAAAATCCAACAGGCCAAATTAAATCGAATTCGGATCGACTCTAGCATTGCATATCAATTACTAAATCCAGACTGTTCTTTAATTGTAGTACGAATCTCAAAAATGGACCCCCCCCCCCCTACCCCCCCCCCCCCCCCCCCCCCCCCCTATGTCTGAATAGGCACTGAATTACAATCGCTCGGCTTGAAATTAATCTCAGCTCATTGAACAGGATACAGTACCGCAGAGGATACAGACTCAAGTCAGATCTAACCCGCTGGATAATTCAGTAGGCTGGTATATTTGGAATTCTTCCAAAAACAGGTGTAGGTTTTGAATTTTCAATTACGGGCATGTTATGGATAAAATATCGGTAAAATACACATAAGTTATATTTTTAATCGTCAATTAATTTAAACAACATGATAAAAAATAAGTTATTAGGTCCAGTTTTAAGCCAAGTCCAACAGAGTAAACATAATTGGAGTGTTGTAGCAGCGCTCAGGGTTAGGAGTACGTAATACAACATTAATTTAAGCGGCCATTTAAAAAGACACGGAGAAGAAAACATGAGAATAGCCGAGAGATCTCAATATCTCATATCATCATCTCTAAGCAGTAAGCACACAGTCAATTCTAATCATATGGTAATTCTCTTTTGAATTAGATATTGCTGTCAATTTCATAACTTGTTGAATTTGTTACTGATCAGATAATAATATCCAGGTAAATAGGATGTCATCATTTTGTTAAAACCACATACCAAAAACACACAGTATATACTTTGTAGGGTTCCCAGGAAAGGGCCTTTCGAAAGGCCGAAAGGCAATAGCTCAAAAGGGCAAAGGAGTTTGAATGGAGGCCGTAGTGGTGCAAACGGATCGGATATTATCCGACCGTATCCTCATCCACATCCGTATTCAAAAATTAGATACGGATATTCGATATCCGAATATCCGTGCGGATACAGATACAGATATGGTTTTAAATTTTAATTATCAGCTTTCAAATAGTAGGTAAATACCATATAGTTTACTATATATTATGAAAATATTTATGTATATATACGGATATCCGATATCTGATCCGTATCTGTATGTATTTGTCTAATATCCGATCCGTATCCGTATTCGAAAATTGAAAGTGGATACAGATATGATTTTACCACTATCCAATCCGTATCCGATCTGTTTGCACCCCTAATGGAGGGGGTTGTCTGAGGAATTAGTATCCCCCCAGGTAAGGAGCAATAAGTAAATCTGAACTTTTCTTTTAGGTATGTTTGGATCGTGTAAGGATTAGTGCAAGAATAGTGATTTTTGAATTAGTGGTTGAGAATAATGCTAACCTGAGTGGTTTGAGAATAGCGCTAACTTTGAACTATTCGGGTTAGTAAAAATATCGTTTGGATTGTATATTTGAAATAGCGATGGAGGGAATGAATAAAATAATGATTAAACCGATCAAATATTTAAACTAACGATATTACATTTAAATTAATATTTTTTATATACTAATCTAATATTTAATTTAATACTAATCTAATCTAATCTAATATGATATTATATTTATTTAATACTAATCAAATATTTTATTTAATACTAATTAAATATTTAAACTAATATTATATTACATTTAACATTTAAACTAATATTATATTTTATTTTATTTAATATTTTATTTAATACTAATCTAATATTTAAAGTAATATTATATTACATTTAATATTTAAATTAATATTATATTATATTTAATATTTAATCAAATAATTTATCAATACTAATCTAATATTTAAAGTAATATTATATTACATTTAATATTTAAACTAATATTATATTATATTTAATATAATATTTTATTTTATTTTAATACTAATATAAACTAATATGATATTATATTTATTTAATACTAATATAATATTTAAACTATATATTACATTCAACACTTAGCATTCACACTAATACTATATTACATTAAATTAATAAATTAATATTATATTATATTTAACCTAACATTTTATTTAATATTAATCTAATTTGATATTATATTTATTTTATACTAATCTAATATACAAATTAATATTATATTACATTTAATATTTAAACAAATATTTTATTTAATACTAATCTAATCTTATATTATATTTAATACTAATCTAATATTTAAACTAATATTATATTATATTTCATCTAATATTTTATTTAATACTAATATAATCTAATATTATATTTATTTAATACTAATCTAATATTTAAACTAATATTATGTTACATTTAATATTTAAATGAGCGCAATATGATATTTAATTTAACATTTTATTTAATATTAATATAATTTGATATTATATTTATTGAATACTAATCTAAATTTTAAATTAATATTATATTACATTTAATATTTAAACTAATATTTTATTGAATACTAATTAAATATTTTATTGAATACTAATTTAATAATACTCTAATCGAGAGGAATCAAATATTTTATTAATATACTAACCCACTAGCTCTATTCTTACTAACCCATTATTTCTATGAGTTAGTAGAATAGAATTATTTTTGAGCTAACTCAATTTGTTAATTTGTATTTGGAACAACAAGGTTTGAGAAGATTTCGAATTAAATTTAGTTTGGTTGGGTTTAATTCATGCCGTCCTTTATTCATTATACCCCTCAATATCTGAGGGGAGACGGATCCTCGGACGAGGGTCATCAGACTAAATAAAGTGTGCTGGTTTGGTTGGGAGTACAGTGATAAATAATGAATTATTCGGATTCGGTTCGGCGGGATTAAAAGTTTGTGATTCAGAAATAATTCGGAATTATCTGAACCGGAGATCTCAGTTCCACAAGGAAAAAAATAATCCAAAACTAAAATTTGGGAAAAATTGCGAATAATTCGGAAAATTCGGAAAAAAATTCGTGAATTATTTGCGAATAATTCGATCAACGTTCAGTCAACCAAATAATCCGGCATTCGGTTCGCATCACCAAAACAACAAATTATTCGCGAATAATTCGCTAATCTTGTGACTATGGTTGAGAGTCGTTCAATCGGCAACTTCAAAACATTGGCAAAGCCACTTAAAAGGAATTGGGGTCAATTGGCATCCATTTTTTTTTTTTTTCAAAATTTTTGTACTTTATATTATTTTATATTTAATTTAAAGTAAAATGATATGAGAAGTATAAAATTAACCTCCATTTGCAGTAAGAAATTTTTATATGATTAACCTACAGTTACATCTGATCCTCATAAATTGAAAGTTTGGCTCTGCCCTGTGTCAAGATATGTTTATGTTGTGTTGTAAGAAGTGTTATGTCCAAAGTTGAATAAATCAACACGGCCATGATATGTTTTGACACGACACAGCTAGAACACGTCTAAACACTGCTTTGCAGTTTCTCTGCCAAAAAAAAAATCCAACATATCAAATTAAAGTCATATTGTTCTCAACACGCAAGCCACCCAATTAAATTCATATTGGAGAGAAATTTGAAAATTATTGACATATTATTTTGAATAAATGAAATAAACTTGTCAAAAATATGAACTTGAATTTATTCACTATTTTTTGTATTTTTACCAGAATTTTTTTTTTTATGTTTTTAATTAGTTTTAAATAATTTTAACATATTTTTATAGAAAATTAAAAAACACATCTAAATAAATTTCGGCACTCCTATAAATACTGTATAGTGTATACCATGTGTGTGAAATCAGTATAATGCAGTACCGACACAACACTTGTACGGACACGGGACACGCATTAACACAACACTCGATAACACGATTGACACACCAATTTTATCATTCAACATTTCGAAAGATACATTTTTTTTATCATCTTCTATTTTATGGTACATAAATTTGTTTATAATATTTTACGGTGTATATTTTTTTTAGCCCCAGATAAATTTTAATTTCTAATACAAATATTAAATTTGTAACATATCAGACAGGGGTTGTTCGTTCGGTGCTAGTATACCACATAAGCATAGAGACAGGGGTTATTCGTTCGGTACTAGTATACTAACTTATAGTTGTTTTCGAACTTGCTTTGTGTGAATACTGATATTTGCACAATTGTTATTGTTGTATATGATTGATACTCAAGAAAAGAGAAGAAGATTATAACTAACGCTTGAAGTGTCCACAGTGCTACTAGTGATAAATTTAATTTTACACTTGAATCGTAATTCTGATAAAAACTAAATTAAATTGTAAATCAATAATACTATCTGAATTCCTTACACTGACATTTTTTAATAAAAGAAACAACGACTATCCGAATTTCTTACACTGGCATCTTTTAAATGTTATTTTTGAAATTGAATTTGTGTTTTTTTGAAAGAAAGACGAGAGCTCGTGCCACTGTATCAAACCCACATATCTATATAATTAATCTTAGTAGGCTAATAAAAAAATTTATCGCAACAAAAATGGGTCAAACTTGTAATCTTACATGCATTGCATTGAGACAATTCAGTGGGGTAGCGAAATCTGAAAAGGAAAAAAAGTTAAAGTTCAAAATGATGCACGATTAAAACAAATCACTTTAGACAATGCTTCAGTGTTTCCCAACAACCAAGACATACCCGATCCAAGACGTCCAATCTACACTTTCATTTCTAATCTAAATCTGGACCCACCATTATTTAGGAACAGAAAAGAAACATGCGTCAAAGTCCCGAAATTTTTAAAGTTACAGTTATCTCAAAAAAAAAAAAAATCAAAAAACCATCGAATATGAGTATTTCGAGATCTACCACAGCCGCAGAACACCGGTGCCGCCCCAAATGCTGAGAACCGCACATGCGTTATGCGGCCCCAGTCAGGAGTCCGCATAATCATGCTGCAACCCATATATATAATTTTCTTTTTGGACAGCACTCTTTGAGATATCTCATACGGACACGCATTCCAAGAACAAAAAAAATTATTAAAGTAATATCCTCACGTGGTGCCCCTATTTTAATTAGATAAAAAACAAAAAAAATATATGGGGCCGTAGAGTGGTTTTGCGGACCTCTGGCTGGGGCCGCAAAATCATTCTGCGGCCATGGTAGATCTCGAAATACCAAAGATCCAGCATATTCATTCATAGTTAATGATGAAACCTCAATTTGGAACTTGAAGTCTCTGATTTACGGTTACACTGGTTATGACCCAGAAAGGTGAAACTTAGAATTGGTAATCCAACTGAACATTGTAATACACCCCCCCGACTGTTGCTTTGCCAAATTGCCGATACTAACAGAGGATTCATTGAGAGGCCTGTATGGCGGTTAAAGGGGAATAAAACTATGATGATGGAACTCTACGTGAAGAGAGTTCCGATTGAGTTAGGGTTGGAAGTTTTGGCCAAATTCGGTTGCGCCATATTATGAACCAGACCCAGAACTATACACTCAATTCACTCCACCAGCACCCTGACCACGATCTCATTCCAGAATCCCACCTAGACATGTGCATGTGCCTCGTTTATCATTACCTAAACCACCACCTCAGACCCATGCCGGTACAAGCAGATGACCAAAACAGAAACTGATTTTGATAATATTTACGTCATTTCGGATGAAGATCTGCAAACTAGGGATGAATATGAGGGAGGAAATTAGGAATCTGATCACCAGAAGGGTTGTGATGAAGATGTTGGTTCAGTGCACTTTCCTAGAGAATATGAGAATATGTCACTTAGTGGCCGGACTGATACGCACCCGTTCCCGTACTTCAATGATATATCTGGTTTTCAATAAGCATATATTGCTTACTATGGTAGACAGATTGAATACAAAAGTGAGATAGCGCCATAACAATATTTTAAAAACAAAGAAGAGCTGATAAAGAAGATAAGAGGGCATCATATTACAAAGAATCAGGAGATTAGAATAAAGAAAAATAACAGAGATTGAATTCAGGTGGTTTGTAAGACTCTAGGTTATGAGTACGAACTTATGGCAGAAGCATCGAGTATGGCAGAGACATGGGTTATAACAAGCCTCACACATGCAGGTCTAAGGCATCAAGCACAAACCATGCATAGCTAACGGCATCAATCATTGCCGATGAGAGCACCATTAAAAAGGACCCCTGAATGAGCATCTAGGGGGTCGCAAACTGTGTGAGGATAAAGCATGACAATGTAATCCCGAAATACAACAGATTGTGGAGGTGCCGTGAGCTTGTAATAGCTTGACAATTTAAAAGTTGGAAGAGTTCATCTGGTAGTTAAGCAAGAGCATCTGGTAGGCCATCTTCTGCATGTTATAAACTAAGTTATATGCATGTTATAAACTGGTTTCTACGTAGTTGATTTAAAATAAGTTATATGCATGTTATAAACTTATTTATTTAGATGCAGCTTTGTGAACTATTTTATTTGCAATTTGTGTAAACTTTATTTGTATGTTTTGAACTACTTAATTTAGACTAAGTTATGAGTAAGTTGAAAGTCAGTTTTTTATAACTTTACTGTTTTTACCATATTCAAAAATTAATTCTGGGATTTTTAATAAACCAAAAATTTGTTCTTTTAATGGAAATGTAGGGAAACGTCAAGTCTACATGCATGTTAATTTTCGTGATTTATTGATTTTTTTTTAAATTGGGTCAAAAGCTTGTCCAAAGGCAGGGGCAAAAGAGGTAATTTTCCATTCTGGAAAGATGAACTTAAAAAAGCATTAAAATTCAATTACAATGTTACATCCAACCTACAACAGAAACACTATGATGAAATTACAACTCCAGTACTAAATGGTAAAATCCTAATTCATCAAACTTAAAATTCTAAAATCATAATTTAAGCATTAGTAATCCTACTTCTTAGTAGGCGGCTCTGGATCAGTTCAGTGACAGCAGACGAAGTGTTAGCCTTGCCAGTATAAGTACAAGGAACCAAGTCATCGTCCGATATTGGAGGCTCTGGATGAACTATTTTTTTTCAAACCATAGTCATAAGGATGTTCCACAAAATCATCGTCTGAAATTTCAAACCGATTAGGCCGCCTAAAAAATTCATCCATAAAACAGACTTGACAATTCTTTTTTTTCCCTAAAGCATACTTGATAGTTTTTTTTTCCCTCATTTCTACCTCGACTACTTATTAACCCTCATCTCGCTACACCACGATTGGACGATTTACCTCAGTTGTTACTGTTCATCTTTTTCGCCTCAAATTTTCTCCGAAATCGTCTCTTCTCTTCCTCTTTCTCTCTTTCTCTTTTTTTTTTTTCTCTTTTGTTAGATTTTGAGTGGGTTGTGAGTGGGAGGAGAGAGAAACATAGATTATATAGTCTGTTTCAAAGAAAAAAAACCCTCAACAACTGAAAAACTCGACAGTCTGAGTATTTTTATAATTTTTGCAAAGGTATTTCTATTATATTTTATTTAATGTTGAATATTAAAAAAAAAATGACGGAACAAGCTATTGCATCGCTTCTGTCTGTTCCGGCCTTTTATTCTCAAGACAACTTATAAAATTTAGACTTTGATGTCACGTGGAGTAAATAAAAGTAAAGTTGTGAATTTTTTGTTTGTTAGTGGATAAATTTTTGTTGCATAATTTTTATCACAGTATTTAGATATTTTTAGCAATTCTACTTAATTTTTTGTTGCATAATTTGTGTTTCCAATCAATTCTATTGAAATATTTTTAGCAAAATATTTGCACTACTTTGATCGAGAAGTTGATCCTGATCAGAACATAGTTTTTTTTTTTTTTTTATCCTTTACGTTATAATTTTCTTTTAAATATTTTTTCCACCAAAAACATATCAAACAATTTGGTGAGAGAAATTATTCGCATCCCCTCTGGTTACCGGACTGAGTACAATTGAATTGAACGGTCCAAAATTATTCTTTTTAACTTGGCATGAATCTCAAAGCACAAATAATACTGCCCCTGTGCCATCTGAGCAAGAACCGGCTGAGAGTAAATCTGAACCGTCCGTTTCAATTGTATTGAGTCAGGTACCTCGGAGGATACGGATCTCATCTTATGAGTGAGACGAGACTGCGAGCAAATAATCTTTTATAAGACAGAAAAGAGCAGTCCTTTAAATTATTTAGCGAGCATTTTTATGAATAATTCAACGGTTATAGTAAGAAAAAACAACAACAACAACAACAAAAATTACCAAAAAAGTGTATATTTTATTTATTTATTTATTTATTTTATCCATAGCATTAAAAAACAAATTAAAAGTACTTCAATTATGGAGACCAAGTAGATAAAAGTAGCTTGTCATTTTGTAAGAAAATTCACCATGGCATGAATGACTCAATTACCCATCTTCTTTAAGAAATTATAAAATTGACCTTAATTATGCAATCTAACCTTGCACCATATATATATATATATATATATATAGAGTATGGCTAAATTGCTGCCGGCAGCATTCTGGCCAGCTGCTGCCGGAGGCAATTCGGTCATTTCCGGTGTTCAAACAACAAATCTGAACCGTTCAACGTGTTCTAAATATTAAAATCTACTTGGAGACCAAATTTTACATTTTTTGGAATTTGTTTACTATTTATTAAGCCACTTTGAAAATTCCAGATCACATGGTCCAGAATTTTGGTGCACTGTTCACCCGGATCAGCCAATTTCAAAGTGGCCTAATAAATAGCTAAAAAATTCCAAAAAATGTAAAATTTGGTCTCCAAGTAGATTTTAATATTTAGAACATATCTGTATAAAAATATTTGTTGTTTGAACACCGGAAATGACCGAATTGCCCCCGGCAGCAGCTGGCCAGAATGCTGCCGGCAGCAATTTAGCCATACTCTATATATATATATATATATATATATATATATATTTGTGTCTCAGCATGACGGGCAGTGTGTACCTAACAGAAATGATTTGGATAATGACCTCCCATTGAGGAGCCAAATGCCGACATGAGTCAGCTTAATTACAAAAATGCTAGCTTAGACCACAAATTAATAATGCATATATTACTTGTCGATCGTCTTTACACATAATTAATTATATAGTTGCCTTTTTATGGAAATTAATTAATAATTTATCCTTTTGACTTTAGTTCAATACATAACTACTATATTCATATATTCATATATTCAGTTAGGTTAGACTTAATCAGAGGTATATCGATCTCATGACTTCATGAGCGAATTAATATTATTTGAATAATTCATACTATCAGCGCCTATTGCATCAATTATATATCCGTATAAATTTACCCTATTTAATTTAACTGAATCCAAATAAGTTCTGACTCAGAGGTATATATATATATGACCCAAAAAATAGTATCTTTGTTGAACTCAAGTGCGACAATAAAATATGAACAGAGAATTTTCTATTTTGAACTCAGGTGTTAGAATTGCCTCAGCGAATCTGGATTTTCTGCGGTCTACTATAATATATCTATTCATGCAACATGCAACATGCAATATATCTATTCTTGACTCTTGACTCTTGAGCGGTGAGATGTCAGAATTCATTTCTTTTATAATGAGGCAAAAGAAAGAGTGAGATTATGTTATTAGTAGTGTATATTGGTACGTATTATAAATTAATATTTTAACTCTTAAAGTTTTTGGAATCGTTCAACATAGTTCAACATAATTTCTATATGAAGATGTATTTGCAGATTAAAATTTATATTTTTTTAGTTTCTTTTATTATTTTTTTAGATGAATAAAAAGTCAAATACTTTTAAATGATTTAAGATCTTTAGATCAAGTGATTTTATACCTACATAAAAAATAGTAAAAAAATTTTAAAAAATATAAATTTGATCTATATGTACATTTTCATATGGAGAACATGTTCAATAGGTTAAATCGATTGTTTAGACTTTAAAAATGAAAATATTAATTGACCAATATGCGCTATACGATAGACTCACTCAAAAAATATAATAAATACATGCTTTATCATGCTATATTTTACACTCATAAATAAAATTTAAAATTTGATTTGTACTAGAACTAGATATAATTTTATAAAATATAATATCTTTTTTTATTTTTTTATAACGCAACAATGAAAACAAAGAAGTATTGAATTTGTTTTTTTGAAGTCAAGGTATGGCGAACGCTTTGCTTCATGTACCTCCATCCCTGCTATTACATTATCAGGGTGCATAATGGGTACGGATGGACCATGTTCAGTCAATATTCCTCACTGACGAATAGGACGGGAATCATTGGATCAGGGTACGCGGAGGAAAATGCAAGGTTTTTATTCGTCCACGTGGTACAGTCCGTACAACCCGTGTTCGAATAATCCAATCACGGGCCTGCGTCTCAAGAACCTTCGGATCAGCTTAAATATCTTGTTTTTTTTTCTTCATAAACCAAAAAATGTCTTCCAGAGTTTCAGGCTTTGCAGCCATTTTGAAGTTGGTCTTTAATTGTTGTCATTTTCATTTCGTGCTTGAATGCTTTATTGACTTTAAATTAAAGGTGTTCTTGTTTATCCGATTCCGATCTACCTAGGCAGAGGCAGAGGCAGAGGCAGAGGCAGAGGCTACAAACACAAGACAAAGTCATGACAACTATATATTATATGGTCAAGTTTGTCATTTAATTACGATCAAGTTTATTAAATAAGAAGATATTCTATGGTCATGATTATTGATGTTAAATGTGTTAATATTTTATTTTCATTCCTTCTTAAATTAACAGATATATATAGACATTATGTATATTTTAAATTATCTTTAATACGTGTATGTAAAAAATTGTAAACTTTTTTATTTTATTTCAATAGCCACCAACAGAAGAGATTAAATGCTAAAATTCGATTCAGCTGAAAAGAAAAGAGAAAAACTTTTCATAATCCAAATAGTTGCTCTGAACGGATAAACATGACTTTCATATAGTTTCTTTTTATCTAATTTATAGATTCAATTTTTTTTTTGAAACTAATATAACGAATATTTCCATTCAACTTGTTTCGTATCCGTTGACACTCTAGTTGTAACCCCCCCCCCCCCCCCCTTCTCTTAATACTTGATACACATAGCACAATAGCAAATATACATTATTTTTACCTATATATAAATATAAAGCTTAGTTTGAAAATGGAGATCATCTTTTATGTTTTGATAGAACTGTCTCTAGCTTTCCATGTTCCATCCGATAAAGATACACATAGATAGTAGATTAGAATGGTTACAAAGAATACCCATCCTCAAATAAATTGTAAGCATATGGATTTCCAAACATGTCACCGTAAGATCATCGACCCACCCCTATATAATAATATAATTAATTTTGGACGAAACGGATGGGAATTAATTAGTTGCTTCATTAATTCTTCACCACACAATTAATATACTAAATACATAAATATTATAATAGTAGAATAGAAATGGGAATATATATAATAGTATATTACATATATAGTTGCATTCAGTTTGGAGCCTAATTAGATCCTGTACACGTTAAAAACTGTACAGTTGGCGCTTAACAGTGACAAGAGCAGAGAAAATAAGGAAATCCAACAGGAAGCTTCAACCGTACGATAATTTAAGGGAACGGTCGAGATTAAATGAAGAAGCAGGCCTCACGTCACCACGTGCGTTGTATGTGATGTGCCTTTTTGATCGATCCACTGTGGCATTTATGTCGCCAGGTGTTTTTTCAACCCCATTTAAACTTTAAACTTTAATAATAAAGAGCAGGACCCATTTTGTATTTATTAAACTTTAAACTTTAATAATAACTTTTGTAATAGCAAATTCTGTGATGGCAAATGTTATTATTTTTGTAATAGCAAATAATTTTGTTTTTTGTATGTAGTAAATGGGGTGCAAATTAATTCAATGAGTTCAACTTCTTTTTTTTTTTATGAAGTTAAGATCAATGAAACAACAAATGTACGAAACTTTTATCAAAGAAGCCAGATGCATTAACATAATGAATTAATACACAATTTTTTTTTGAGAAAAAAAAATAAGAATCGTACCTTTATTTGATTATATTGATTGAGTTACGGAGATTTTATAACTACAAAGAAAATAGGAAAAATTGCTCAAAATAGTCGAGCAAAAATAAAGAAAGCAAATATCATTATTTTTTTGGAAAAAAACAGAAGACAAAAATTAATAAGTTAAAATATTTGCAAAACATATATTTGTTGAATTGTATAATTTCTTGTCTTGAGATATTGTGCAGGTTCATGATAGTATAAATTGCTACATATACATCAAAGATGAATGATCAATTGCTATACTTATCAAGGATGAGTCACGAAGAACCAAGAATTGGACTGAGAAGCATCAATTGCAACATGACTGTTGAGGCTCTTTCCTTTGTCTTTGAGATAATTGACTGCACCATTGTTTTGATGAAAGCTAAGACTTCAAAATCAATATCTAATCTTCACAAGTTTTTCGAAAGTGGTCATATGCCGAAATTGGATACTCGAGCGCTGAAATACGCCAGTTTGAAGATTGTTGAAGGTTGCTGAAATTCCACAACGCTTGGCAAGCGTTGTAACGGTTGTCACAACGGTTGCTTTCTGGAAGTTTCTGGGTTCCGATGCAACGGTTGTCACAACGGAATAAATCAATTTGGATCTGAAAATGATTTATTCCATTGCAACGGTTGATTAAAACGTTGCAACGCTTTAAATCGAGCAGCTTACACACTGTTCGTATTTTGGCCGCAACTTGGTCATATGAACTTCGATTTGAGTGAATCAAAGCTTGGAAATTCTAGGAAACTGAGATCTACAACTTTCATGTTGTAACTTTATTCAAATTATGATGTTCTGGGTCGCTATGGGCCATGGAAGGCAGACGTAAGATATGGTAACGTTTATAAACCTAGATTTGCTTCTCTCCCTATTTATAGAAGCAAATATTAGGTTTTCAATAGTGTGCTCCAGCCATCAAACACTTCTTCCTCAACTGAAAAAGAGAGCCACCATGGTTGCTTGATCTTGAAACTTCAATACTTATTCAGCAACCGAAAATCTACTCCACCATACTCAATCTATTACAAGAATTAGAGTGATTTGTGAGAGATCTTTTATTTACTACAAACACTAGAGCCTTTGTTGCTCGCTTCTTCTACTTCGAGCCTCTAGTGCTCATTTCTCTTGTATTAGAACATTTAGTGCTCTTGAGCCATTTACGTGCTCGGGTCGAGTGATTTTTCAAGCTTTGTAAGGGCTCACCGGTTCTACCTTGTACTTCTTTCTCATTGGGTTAAGAAAGACGCGCCATCTCGAAGGTCGCCAGCCCTTGAGACGTAGGCGCTAGTGCCGAACTCCGTAAACAATCATCTGTCAAGTGTCTCTTAACTCTTTTATTTATTTTATGCACACTTGCTTAGTTTAAAATTATTATAGTTTCCACCAAGAATAACTCATATATACGTTAGTTAAAAGAACTTAGTTTTAATTTTTAAAAGGCCCCATATTCAACCCCCTCTAGGTGCCTTAGGGACCAACAGTTTAGGGTTGCCATTATCAATTAAAAAGGTGAGAAAAATCGATTATCAACCGATGATAGCGGCAGTGCAAAATAGAATTGAAGGATGGACCTCTAACTTGTTGTCATATGGAGGGAGAATTACGCTAGTCAAAGCGGTCTTGTCGACAATGCCCCTGCATTTTATGTAGGCATTCAAATTGCCAGTTGGAGTTATCAGGCATATAGATAGAATGAGAAGGAACTTTCTATGGAGAGGAAAGAGACATGTAAAAGCATCAACTGTCTGGTTAACTGGGAGAGGATATGCGCCTTGAAGGTAAATGGAGGTCTTGGTATAATTGATCTCAATCGACAAATGATGCCCTCCTCACCAAATGACTATGAATGATTGAATCAAGCAGGGATGGGCTGTGGCCTCGCACAATTTACTCTTTATACGACATCTCTAATCTGGGACAACTAATGCCCCAAAGACCCGAAGCCTCTTTTTTGTTAATGAATTAGTGGCGTTGATGGATTTTATATTCACTCGGTAAGATCCGAATGAGGGGTTAAGAAATGGAGATGGTCACAATCGGGACAATTTACATGTGCTTCGGCTTACCAAACGATGCACCATAGGGGTATTTTATCAGCAACCCAGGCTATACTATAGAAGATTAAGGTGCTAATGAAGGTAAGATTTTTCATCTGGCTAATGATAGATAATAAAATCCTTACACAACAAGTACTAAACAGAAGGGGATATGCGGTCATACAGAGGTGTCATCTATGCTCAATAAATATGATGGAAACTAGGAATCATTTGCTATGGGAGTGTAACTACGCATTGCGATTCTGGAGAGGATTGTCAACGCAGTTCAATTTTTCAATTAACGGAGGAAGAGATATTCAAAGAATTTGGTTATTAGTAAGATAGGACCTGTCACAATTCCACAAGAAACTTTGAGATGTGGTTTGGGCAACGGGAGTCTGGGCCTAGTGGAGAGAAAGAAATATAAGACTTTTCTCGAACATCCAAAAAAAGGTGCCCCGCCTGATAAGTGATACGACAATAGAAATTGAGAAATGGCTAAAGAACACCTAGTGGGGAGACGACTGGGTTGAATTGCTAACCAATTGGGGTTAAAATTCTTGTCAAAATGTATAAAATAAGGAGGACTTTAATTTATACTTAAGAAGCGTTGTAATTAATTTTTTTTATCAATATATATATATATATATATATATATATATATATATATATATATATATATGCGGGTGGCAAGTTGCCACCGACCATCAAAAAAGATGATAAGAAATATGAAGATTGACAAGTTGAGACTTTTCATAAAAGAAAATATAACAACAGTGTTGCAAATGCAACAAAAAAAGACTGACTATACATGTCTAAGTCAAATCAGGCAAAAGTATCACGGGTATAATAGCTAACCGTGATAATCGGATAATTAATCCTATATATTTATATATGCAATGTAATTAATTTATGTCAACGTAATGTTGTATTAATTGTCAGCAATTAATACATGTGATATATAAAAGCTGGCCTGTTTGGCAAGACAAGAATTGTGGGATGGGAACCCTCTCATAATATTGTTTTAGATTTCGGACCTGACCACCAAATTAAGCTTCTATTAAGGGTTCTTTTGCATCCTAATTCAAAACAAATAATTGAATCAAAATTAAGTTCCAAATGAATCGATCTCACAAGACATTTACATCAAATATATATATATATATATATATATATATATATATATATGTGTCAACTTAATTAGGAAATGCAATTAAGTTGGAGACATAATTTACATTAAACTTAGGAAACACTTCTTAATGGTTTGTTAGCGTGAGTAGTAGGCTAGGCTAGGCTAGCTAGCAGATACGGACGGACCCATTCGAGTTGGAAGAGAGAGGTTGTAATGAGTCATGAATAAAATATGATATGATAGCTAGCCGATGGGTTTTAAAAAGGCCCCCACCAAGTCACCAACCAAACCAATATATCTCTCTACTCTCTCCCCCTCCACACAGCTAGAGCTAGCTTGCTGCCTTGCTCTCAGCCTCTCACGCCTTCAGATAGAAAACAGAAAAGAGACAAGGGGATACTCATACTCATACTCTATTTATTTAATTTGCTCTACCTTTCCCCTTGACCCTTCTCTCTTAGCGAGACCGAGAGAGAGAGAGAGAGACGATCGATTGTCTTTATTGTTTGTCTAATGGAAGATCAGGTGCCTAAGAGATCTACCTCGAGGTTCCGACGAGTATGTGTGTTTTGTGGAAGTAGCTCTGGCAAGAAACCCAGCTATCAGATTGCTGCTATCCAACTTGGCCATGAACTGGTAATCAGATTATTGGTTCTATTTCAATTTTTATTTGGATTTTAATTTCAACACTTTCTGTTTTGTTTTTGTTTGCTAAATTTGGAGTAGCACATGTTTGGAAAGAGTTTGTTTTTGTTTGCTAAATTTGGAGTAGCACATATTTGGAAAGATTTTGTTTTCTTTTCTGAGAGGAGAGAGGAGAGAGGAGAGAGGAGAGAGATGCTTTAGTAGTGGGATAGGATTGATTTGACAAGATATGCCGTTCCATGTTACAAGCTTAGCTAATGATTGTGCTTGTAGGAGTTCAAATCAAAACTAGATTATATATATGAAGCAAAATAACAAGTTAATAACCTAAATGGATGTAAAACGCCTTACACTTGGTACAAGATTACAACTGTTAACTGGATAACCATTTCTTGTAATTTTTCTAAAAACCATTTTTTTTTTTTTTTTGATATTTCAAGGTTGAGAGGAACATAGACCTGGTGTATGGGGGAGGCAGTGTTGGGCTCATGGGCCTTGTTTCAAAGGCGGTGTACAGTGGTGGCCGCCATGTCTTAGGGTCTCTCTCTCTCTCTCTCTCTCACACACACACACACAAACAAATTAACAAGTTGGATAAATTTCTAATAAATGCATTTTTGCTTTTGAAATTTACAGGGTTGTTCCAAGGACTATTATGCCAAGAGAGGTGAGTTATCTTCTTCGAAATTAACTTTTTAGAAATTTCATTAGCTTTTTCCTTTTATAATATCATTAATTGATCCTCCTGGAAAGTTACTATTGTTCTTAAAAACATATACAATTATTGCCTCCTTTTTGTAACTATATGTCCATATCTTCATTCCTAGTGGATATTCAATTGCCTTCAAATAAAAGGATAATAATGGTTGCAGTATTTGAAGTTGATATGATTATGCATTGTAGATAATTGGAGAGACAATAGGAGAGGTAAAATCTGTTTCTGGTATGCACCAAAGGAAGGCTGAGATGGCGAGGCAAGCAGACGCATTTATTGCATTGCCTGGTAACTGTTAAAAATTTGGAATGTTTTAATGAAACTGAAATTTGGATAATATGAACAATTTTGGGGGTACAAATGGAATTGGTAAGATAGATAATTAAAATGCATCAGCTTCTTAATTTGTCTGCTGTAAATAGTACAAACAAGCTTGTCAGGATGTTACTACTAATACTAAATAGAGTAAAGGGACCACCATTTGATGTACACTTTCTCATGGTTCCTTCTATTCTGCAATTTCATTTTATAATTTGATAATTTAGTCTATTATATTTACAAAATCTGTTTTTGCCAGGATTAGGCCATGCTTGATTTTAGTGAAATAAAATAAGAATTAGATTTTTATATGGTATCATTCCCTTGACTAGGGTACCTCACCTTGAATGAGACACAATCCAATCATTGGCAATACATATATTAATTATAGCTAATCTAGGTTTACTTTTGCTTCAAAATCATGTGACTCAACAGGAGTGCTTGTGATGGCTTGACCTCAAATGTGCTAAGTTTAATTTAAATGGGGTTATTTGTTATATCAATATTCAGGTGGCTATGGAACTTTGGAAGAGTTGCTTGAGGTCATCACCTGGGCTCAACTTGGAATCCATGACAAACCGGTAATTTCAATTCACATTTCTATCACAATGGACCCCATAAAATATTCAATTTTCTTTGTGCGCTCCATGTCCTTTTCTTTTGTTTGTTTGTCTTCTTAGTCAATTAAAAATTACAAGACTATAAGATGATAAGAAACTCAGATTATCTGGAACTAGCATAGGAAGGGGGCAAATGATTAGTGTTGAAAAGCAATAACCTTAGAAAGGGGTAAAAAATAAAAATAAAGAAAGGGATCTAATTTTACAAGAAAAGGGCTTTACACAGTGAGGTAAAAGAAGGTCAACATGTTGGGATATCTTGTAATTGACTTATATCAAGTTACTGTTAATTCTTCATGCAAATAAAGAAGGTTACCTGTTGTGCTATGTTTTATGGGGCATTTCTTTCCTTTTGTACAACCCTAAGAAAAATATCCAACTTAAGCATGCATTAGTAAAAAATTGTCAATATAGTTGCAATTATAATATTTCAATTAAAGTACCATCAAATCAAAACAAACAGCATAAATGTTGGAAAAGGAAACATAAGTCTTCTGTATTAGGAGATGGTACATGAAATGTTATAATTACAAGAAAGTCAAAAGGTATCTTTAGGGTATGAACATAATTTTCGCCTTCTGATTCAGAGAATCAAGTGGTTTTTTCTCGCCCTCCCCTTCTCCAATTAACAACACTCAACTGGTAGCATAAAGTAACCAATTAACAAACAAATGGACCAAATTGTCACTATCTATAAACCAAGATGGCTATTGGTAGTTAACAACTGCAAGTGCATATAATTCACTAACTTTTTCTTCACATCTATACTTTCTTAAACATGTTGTGTTATTGTGTATGCTTATATGAGGTTAGGTGGGTTTGTTGAATGTTGATGGTTACTACAACTCTCTCCTCTCCTTCATTGACAAAGCTGTTGATGAAGGCTTTATTATGCCATCTGCTCGTGACATTATTGTCTCTGCTCAGACTGCACATGAGCTTCTATCTAAACTGGAGGTAAATAGAAAAATTACCAAAAATCCCCTGCATTTGACTTATTACCGTGACATAGGTATATTCATAAAAGATTAGCCAAATTGCCCTAACCTTATCTTTGCTTTGGTGAAATTATGGAAATGTATGCACCAAATTATTTAGCAAAAAGGAAAAAAAAGTAAATAAAAGGGCATCTTGGTCATATATGTATTCTATTGAATATAATATTTTCAGTGGGGGGGGTCAAGTTTATCTTTCCTAAAGAGGTTAGCTTGCTATTTTAAATGGCAATATATAAGTTGTTAGCAAGTAAGAGCTATTGGAGAAACCTGACCAAATAATTATTGGAAATCTAGAATCTGTTCTTGTGGAATATTCCTATGCAGATTCCAACTGATATTCAAATTGTTCTCTATATTCTAATGCTTTTGGATGAGAAAAGTTAGAGCATACATGTACTTGCTTGAACTAACCAATGTATTCATACTTTGCTAAGCCTTTAAAATTCAGACAGTTGTCCTAAAAAAAATTCAGACAGTTGAGTGGATATTTGATGAAACAAAAAGGTTGTTAATTTTTTAATGTCTACTTAGCTTTGGTGTATGTCTGAGGTTTCACATTTCTCTGAGACTACAAATAATTAAATGATGGCAAGTAGGGAATTAAGTATCCCTGCTTTTCTACTTGCTTTGGTGCACCCAATTTGTTGTAGTCTGGTTCATAAAATATACCCGACCTTTTATTTAGGTGGTCCATGGTATCTCTCTGTCCTTCTATGGGAAAATATTTATGTGTGCCCAAACAGAATACCTGAATATCAAATATGGCATGCCTTCCTGGAAAATGTGAACAAAATTACCTCATTTTACTTTTTCCTAAAAGAAAAAGAAAAGAAACAAAGTATTTCATGTTACCCTGGAAGACATAATATCTCAGGTGCTCTCCTTATCTCAAGTACAGATGAAATTTGCACCTCTAATTTTCTCGAATTTTTTTAATTTATAGGAGTATGAGGCCATGGAAAATGGGAAAGAACAGAAACTGAGCTGGGGCATGGATCAATTGCAACAAACGAACGGCGGGCTCTCGTCCAACTTAGAAATATCTCGTTGACCGACTGTCAGATATTATTTGTACATATTCTGTTAAAGATGTTTGTATAATCTCACATTTTAGTAGTGGATTAAGTTATTAACCAACAAATGGACTTGATTAAGGTTTCCCTTTTGTTTTCTACAAGTTTCTGTTATGTTTATCTCCTTGTATAGCAAGGAGTGGAGTGGAGTGGAGTGGAGTGCTGTAAGAATACCTGCCTCTGCATATTTCCAAATTACAATTTTGATCCTTGGAACTTGCTATATTTGCATGTCTGTGGGTATTTCAAGCAATATTCATCCTTTTTTATGCTCTTGTGTTAAGCATGTGCGCAGCACAACAGTAGCTTGATACTCGCATCAGATGTTTGTGATAAAAAGACGATTCCGTTTGGCGTTTGCCATGAAATAATGCCTTATTCCCATCAAAATTTGGAGAAATCTCTAAAAATCTAATGTCATTGTTTGCCTATCCAAAAAGCATATAAAGTGTGGCAACTTTTACTTTCTTTTCCTTTTTCCCTTGGGTTGTTGGTGACGTGGAGCTTGGGGCCCACAATGACTTGTCCCATTCAGAATTCTTTTTATGTGGGGAGTGGGGACTTTGACTTTTTCTGACCACCAGCACCAAGAGCCTTAACTCTGCCGACGTGTAAAAGTAGAGATTTTTTTGGACCTGCCTCAGAAAAAGGGAGAATTGCAAGGGCTAAATTCAATTAATCAAATTGAATGCTAAGTAGTAAGTACGGTGTAAATGGAGTAATGGACCAAGGATGAATTGCTACTTTATGTAAGTGGACGTGCCAATAGGGAAAAGGGCAAAAGGCGAAGCATTGTACTGAGGCAACCTTTGTTGACACGTGTGAGAAATGGAAATAAACGCATGAGCTATTTCTTTTTCTCTTTCTTTTTTTAGTACAAGACTACAAGGACAAGGCGAAGGCATCTGATTAATATGCTTTACATGTGCACTTGTGCAAGTGGATTCGCCTTTGAGTCTTTCACGTGTCACGTGTCACGTGTCACTGTGTCAGAGACAGGGATAAAGTTGATACTATTATTTTGGATGGTCCAAGTCAATGAGTTACTTTTGAAGTTAGTCGGCTTTTTTTTTTTTTTTTTTTTTTTTTTTGGTTCTTACACGGCCCGTAGGCCTACTTCAATTGTTACAAATCAAACACCGGTTCACTACAGCCCCCCCGTGTCCCAGCCATAGTGTTTCCCTTGCTGTGCTAATCTATGTGCTATTTTTATCCCTGGATGGTCCCTGCCACAGTGCACCGTTTTCAGATTATAGTGGCCCTGTGTCTGAAATTTCCATGCCGCCCAAATATCCTCATATGATCTCCAGTCATTAATCACCGGTAGCCTATTCTGCAGAGATTGGACCGTCTCTATTGAATCAGAGTTCAATGGGCAGAGGGGGAAGTTAGTCGGCTTTGCGCCACTATTAGTTATATTATTAAAGAAAAGTTATGTACATTGTCCTAGTCTAATTTACACGCCATTAAATCGAAAAAAGTGCACTCTCTCCTCCAAAGTTCCTGCCCGCTGTGCATCTCATCTCAACTACAATCCTAGCTAACAGGCCAACCGGGACAATACAAGTTATTCTGGGCCTCACCACTCACCTGGTAGAAATGTTATTGTGCTAGCACTAGCACTAGCCTCCCTTTTCCGTTTAAGTTAAAAATATTACATCAATGGATTGGACTCTCATCTGATTCAATTTTATATCTACTAGTGCCTTGCAATTAAGCATAACACAACACTGCAATGCACTGCACTGGAATTCTCATCACACAGCCAAAAACATATTACCTCAGACGGTGCGGTGCGTTAATGCAGAGGATATGGATTCACTGCACTGAAGCACAATAGAACACAATACTGTATGCTTGTCAATGCTACTCATAAAAATACTAAATACAATTACCATTGTAAGCTAACAATTATAAGCATGCAGTAGCTCAAGACTTAAGCTTAGTCCCAGCAAACACTACCTTTCTTAATATCTGTAAAAATGTTATACTATTCTCTTGACATTCAAAAATACGTACATAGGTGCTACAGCTCATTAATAGAAACATCAAAATGGAATGATGAAGCTTCAATCACTAAAACTTGAATGAACCACAACAATAAATAAAATATTAAACACAAAAATGCACAGAAATCTCCGCATTGTCAACCGTCAAAGACAAGACTCAACTAACACAAGCACCAACCCTCAACCCACAAAAAGCTATAATTTATCTTCAACAAAAAATTTATCTTTATAGCACACTTCCAGGGTCAATCCCTCCATCTCTCATAGTTTTGCACCTGAAACAGAGGAAAAGCACAGTTTAGCTACAAGTTTGGTAAATTTTACAAGCATTACACGGTACATACTATAATGAGAATATGGCACATATCTCACATAAGTATCAGTAACCAATAACAGAAACCAATCAGTTATAATAATAACAAAACTTCACTATAAATAAGAGGTGCAAAATGCGAGTTACAATAAAATAAAGCACATGAGTACCTATTGCAATGGGTTCTTGAGGCATAGTTATGATTGTTACAGTTACTACACATCCAGTCCCCATCACGCCATTGCTTTGCTCTGCAAGAAAAATCATAAACTTCATCATTTCACGCACAAGATATTCTGTAGTTACAACCTTGCAAAATAAAAACCTCTCATTAATTATGCTATACTTCTATAACATTAAATAACACAGAATATAATGGTTGTGTTTCTCAAGAACATAATACTAGGCACAAAGAGAGCATATCCAGAAGGTACAATTTGGGTTTTGAGTTTCTGAATACTGTAATATTCTATTACATAGAATGATTATTGCACATATCCAGAACAAATACTGGTCCGCATAAGGTAATTTGAGGGCATACGATCAGAAATGGATTTTTCCAGGTGAACATAGGCCAAAGAATGTATTTTATCTTATATTTCAAGTCCTTTTCTATATACAACTCTAACTTGTACTTCACGACAAACACAAAAAAAAAAAAAAAGAGATGAACAGACAAAAGTTACCCTTTTCCGATGAGAGCTGGAATGCTAATCTGCATGGGTGGCAAAATGGCAGAATTCCCATTACCAAACAATTCATGAACATTTGACTTTTGACCAAATATGAAATTCAAAATAGAAGATGGTTAAAAATCAGCACAACAAGAAAATTCAAAATAAATAAATAAATAATGCCGGTATCAGAATTTTACTTGAACACATTGAGATTTAAATACCTGACCAGCATTAAGCCTCTTGCTTTCCCAGCCATTCGCAAAGTCATCAGATGCCAACCGCTTAATACCTAGTGCTGAAATAAAACAAGAAACATATAAATATTTCTCTAATCATATCCCTTTTAGCACAGGTACAACCCTATACCTGTAAGGCTGTGACAAGTCAGGGTATGATCGTATGAGTAAATAGGCATTATGATCTTAGTGAAAAATTCCATCTATAGCAGGGAACATTAATAGGAAAGCTGAATTTTTTAAGAGAAAAACAAAACATCTTACTTGAGGAAGCCTCCGAAACTGAAGACGCAAGCGCTGTAGAAGGCGTGCCAGATGACATAGGTGCATTGCACTTCTTGCACTGATGAACAAAATGTCAAAAAGGTCACTTTACTTGGAAAGGCAATAATATAATAAGAGTAAAACACAAAAAGATGAAAAAGTGTAAACCTGATCACGAGACGAGTAGTTGTGAAACCCACAAACACACATCCAATCCCCACTTCTCCAATCCTTGGGAAGTCCTAAAAACTGGCCTGAACCCGTTCCACCAAATCCCCAATTATTGCTGCCTGGGTTAGAACTTGTGGGGGAATGCAATCCGTAACTGCCAGCCTGGGCCCCATACATCCAGCCCAGACCAGCTGACATTGCGGCAGACTGCATATGTGATCCGCTAGGTGACCCGAGACCTGTTTTGAGACCCTGTTGCTGGCGAGAGAGGTAGTGGGCATAGGTGGGGAGGAGTGACATGCCCGGCAAGGCTAGGGCTGGTACAGCCGCCTCTTCTCTTGAGAGGTTACATTTCTTACAACTTGTTCTGGAGGCATAATTGTTGTTACTACAACCTAAAATTTTATTTTTTTATAAGGGATTCACCGAGACAAAAAAACAAGAACAAAACAGAAATGGTTGAGTTTGTTTTCACTATCATAGAAATAAGGTACAAACTTCCAAAAAACTGGGTAAAGGGATCACATGAAGAGGTGGGATCTGTTGACAACGGGTTAATTAACATTAAAACTTATATTTTTTAAATCCGGCAGCAGGAATGTAATCTATATTTAATGCATATCAAACACATGAAAAATGATGAAATTTGATACAAGTTTCACCGTTCATCACATGACTTAATATTTGCAATGGTCCATATTTAAAGGCATTTGATGGAATATCAAATGACATTAAATTTACATAATAGTTGATACACAACCAATCTGTAAGAGAAGAAACATGCTTACAATTGGATGGCAACCATAATAGAAATCACATAGTGTGTACTGAACTCCATATTTTGCTACAGGTAACAGTGTATGCTAGTTAGTACAAGTTGAACTAAACCTTTTGGGTATTCTTGATTATCATTTTTCATTATGTTGATTTCTTAGTCTAGCCAGGTTCATAAATGAAAACATCCATATATACTTACCAGCACAAAACAATTAACCACATCAGCAGCTGTAGCATTACACTTCATGAACTCTCTAATAACTTATTACCGCTATGCAAATAACACGAAATTGTTTAATGTATCTTAGTCATTAACTACATGAGGAACTTTGGTTCTTCATTCAAGCTAGCCACTAATAGAGCTTAAAATCCCTATATGCACCAGTATGGTACAAAACTGTTTTTCTGACCTTTTCTTTTGGAACTACAAATTGAGGTCTAGCTAAGTCAAAACTTGAAAATATTGTGGTTTTGCTGGAAAATAGCATCAATTGAGGCATGAATTTCACTTGAGCAACTACATTGGGGGATCCCCCAGTAAGCAAATAGCAAAGCCATCTCATAATTTTCAAGAAATAACGCGTACCGGAGCAGATCCAATCGCCGATTCGGGGCAACCACTTGGAATCTCGAGGCGTCTTGGTATCGACTAAAAGTCGCGGTTGTTTGCATCGATTGCAAAGCGATCGAAAAGCGTAGTTGCGGTTCCCACACCCGCCGCACTCCCAATCCCCTTCCCTCCCTTCCCCTCCCATCTCTGCTAAATTATATTTATACTTGTCGGAGATAAATTGGTGCGGGGCGGGGAAAGAGGAGAGAGAGAGAGGGAGGGAGGGGATTTGGGAACGTGGTATAATTTTAGAAGAGGGGACCGGGAGGGAAGGGTAACGGAACGGGAACTCGGAGATGGGCCGATGGCATATTCGCTCGCGGATCCTGAATTCCTTATTAACAAACAGGGTTTTAGTCTACATGTCGTTCTCGTTCCTACCTTTTTCTCGTTTCACCCTTGTAACTTTACAAATAAAATGTTTGGGAAAATTACTCTATGAGGCTCAAAATGTTTCAAAAATCATGTTATGGTTTTATAAAGATACTTTTCATGGTTAGAAGCAACTGCATTATTTTTTATGGTCTAATTTCTTAGTCATGCATTTTTGATGGCCCGAAATAAATACAAGGTATGAAAAAATAAATTGTAAGCTTCAAATAGTGAAATATAATGATTTCTCGTGTCAATTTTGGATTTATATTGCTCATCAAATTTTTGCGTTTTGCCTTCAAAATTGAGTAATGTGGTGCTCTTTTTGCTTTGTTTGAATTGAACCATAGTTCAATTCTGTGTTAGGTTTCTAATTAGAAGAGGGAAGCAGATGGGTTTAATGTATTCAATTATTAGAGCAGGCTGGACCCAATTAAATTCTAGTTATAAATGAAAAATTGAAGCAATCTGAGAAAAAAAAACTTAATATCATTTATTTCCAGTTTTTTCTATATAGAACAAAAAAAAAACCAAAAACAAATTCAGGCCGAATAACCTAAGCCCACTATCCATATATCTATAAAGGACAATGTAAAATAAGGAGACCTGCAAATTCTCGGAAAATTAATCAACTAATGGAAAGAGCAACATAAGCAAACACAATATCATAATTGAAATAATCCTTAAAAATAATAAGACCCAATATTTTATAAGGTGTTTTATCCATTTTACTGTCTAAAACTTGTCACCTACTATGACACACCCGAAAGTAAAAAATTTAACCTCTTTCATAAATTTTTTATTTTTTATCAATCGCTTCATCTTCTCTCAACAATTTCTATTGAATCGCTTCATTTTCTTACTATGCGGCATCAAATGTCTCTCGTTGTATTGTCGATTTAACAATTTTATAATTGTTTCTGAAAACCTTCTTAAAATCAAAATATTAGTATTTTTGTATGAGGAATTGAATTGTAATATTGGTCTTCTCCAACATCTCATTATATAATAATTTGTATGAAGCACCGTATTCACAAAATTGTGTCTTATGTTTTGATTCTAATAATAATTTTTCACATATATACTTTTATTGACAATAAATAATCAACTATATATAAGGTAATAAGATTGTTTACTTTGTACGCTTTTAAAATGACAATTGAGAAAACACCAACCACGTGAAGATTCACAACAACATTGTTTTCATTAATTACAACAGTACCACTTGGTGGAGCAAATTTCGTGTTTCCTTCTTATTTAGCTATTACGAAACGAAATTACTGAAGTTTAATATCTAGCCCAACCGATCCAGTCCAGTAAATATTAATAGAGTTTTTCGGCTATAGGCCATTGAAAACCTTTATATAGGGATTAAATCAGGTGTCTTTCTTACCCTTGTTTAAATCCAGTCCAGTATCAATTACTGAGATTAAATCCAGTCCAGTATTAATTACTGAGATTTCGTGAAGGCCTACATAGAAATCAGGTGTCTTTCTTACCCTTGTTGACCTTCTTTAAGAATATTTAACCATTTGCAACAAGTATATGTTGACTTGTGCCAAAAAATAGTATCCTTTCATTTATCTAGAATAACCAATAAATAATCATTTATCCGCTTTGGGTTCAAGCTTGGTTGACGTCAAATGTTTGACGTAAGCCTCGCATCATCAAATCTTGAGAAATGAGAAGTTAGAAGCCTTTTCTAACCATAACTCGTAAATAGTTTTCTCGACAGATTTAGATGGAACTAGGTTTAGTGTGTAAGCCGCGGTTTGGAGTGCATATCCCCAAAGATAAAGAGGTAATTCGGTGTGACACATCATTGATATAACCATGTCAAACAATGTTTGATTTAGCCTCTCAGATACACCATTTCATTGAGGTGTACTAGGTGGAGTGAGTTGTGGTATGATACCACACTCCTTCAAGTATGTACCAAATTCATTACTCAAGTATTATCATCCGCGATCAGTTCGCAAAGCTTTAATTCTCTTATTGAGTTGGTTATCCAATTCATTCTTGAATTCTTTGAACTTGCCAAAGGCTTCACTTATATTCTTCATAAGATAAATATAGCCATAGCGACTATAATCATCTATGAAAACATGTAACCATACTTGTGCTTATTGGACCACATACATCAGAATGTATTAATTTCAATAAGTCTTTTGCCCTTGTACATTTCTTCTTGAAAGGTGATTTGGTCATCTTTCTAATTAAACAAGGTTTGCACGTCTCAATTGTCTTGTAATCAAGGAGATCAAGAAGATTGAACTCTTATAATTTGTTAATGCATTTATCGTTTATATGACAAAGGCGATAGTGCTATAAGAGAGTCTCATTCTCATGAGATGTCTTGAGCCTTTTTTATTGATATTTAGAACATGTTTATCATTCAATTCAAGTAAATATAAACCATTGCGAATAAAAACATTTACATAGAAAATACCATCATTTGACAAACCACAACATGAGTTTGAAATAGAAATATTATAACCCTCAATGTCCAAACACGACATAGAAATAATATTCTTGCAAATAGAATTAACGAGATACAATAATTATTAACAAAGGCTTCTGAACCCTTAAATTATGCAGTGTCTGCATAAAAATCTTGAATGATGGTACGAACAGCAATTGGAATCCTCACCGAGTGGTTCGAGCTGTCAGACCAAGTCAAGCTTCCAAATGTATAACCTCCTTGCACCTTGCGATTCGCCACAAAAGTCACCTTAAATCTTTCAACGCTCTTATTGCTGTTGAAAGAAAGCAAATTTGGCTCAACAACTACACCGACTCCAGCCGGAGGCTGTACGAAAGCCCTGTAAGTCGAGTTGGTGGGTCCCACATTGGTAACAGTTCGCCAGACGGAAACGATATCCTTAAGATCCGGTACAGCAATTGATGGGACGTTTAGTTGGTACAGTTGGCCTGTGTAAGAGTCGCAGTCGTCTGATGGACCGAGAGTGCAGTTGAAGAACTTGGTGTAATCGTTTGGGTCTATGTCATAGACTAGACCAGGATCAGCTGCATTGTTCGGGTCGATGTGGCCCCCACCATAGTCAAATGGATCTGCGATTTTTCTGGGAGTAGCCTCAGCTTCTATTTGTACACCATATGAATCGACAGCAGATGCTGAAGAGAACCATTGATAAGTTAGTCTCTCTACTAATCAATAACAAGTTTGATAAAAAAATGTATGGATTTTGCTGGCTCAAAATTGGAGTTATTCATCTATTGAATCACGAATAACGAAACAAGTTTTGCTAACTGGTAAGATTAATTAATCGGGTGATGTGCGGTTGGCCTAGGTACATGACTCTTTGTGGAATAAAATTGGGTTAAGCTGAACCCAGAAAGATTAATTAAAGGAAGAAGGGAGTCAGTTTTCTACAAAGTGAACTGATAATTTTGCACTAACCTGTTGTGACAATTGCAGATTTGATAGCTGAAGGGGACCAATCAGGATGCAGAGATTTGAGAAGTGCAACAACACCAGTCACATGGGGACATGCCATGGACGTACCGGACATAAACTGGTAACCTTCATTCACAGCTGCCAGTATGCTCACTCCAGGTGCAGCTACATCAGGCTGCACGCATACACATGAAAAAAATGTTAGAACTTAACTTAAACTGACACTATGTAAAGTTTTAAACAATGCCAGCAATTTATATAACAATTGTATTACGGATCACATGCCTTGAGGATGCCGGGAAATGTTGGATTTGGGCCTCTTGAAGAGAATGCTGCCACTGCTGGTGCTAATACTTGTTTTCCTTCTATATTGTATGCCGGAGATATTTTCACCAGTGGAATGCTGATTTTCAATATAAAATAAAAAATGATGGATCAATCCCAAATCTATTGCAAAATTCGGAAATGAAGAATTTCCCTTTTTTTTATGTACCTTGTGGAAGAAATGTAGGTAGAGATTTTGTTCGCAATCTGGAAATCTACTATCGCGCAAGGAATTCCTGAACATGGTCGTAATAAGTTCGTTGTATATTGTGCATATATGAGACCCCTACCCCCGGCATTTAGTACATTTTGTTCTGCTACTGGAAAGTTTGATCGAGGTAAAGTTTCTGGAATTGCATTCGGATCATAGCACAGCACAATCTTGCCGGTTACTGTTAGCTTGGTTAATGTTGAATTGTCACAACTGCAAAAGAAAAATAAAACCACAAAGAGTTCAATTATTTTTTTTATTTGAAAAAAATTGGAACATTGTAAAATTAAATCTCATATATGCAAGACATTTTTCTAATTTCATATATATGGAATACCTCCGACCATTAACAAGCATGGTGAAATTGTTGTAATTAGATTGTTGAGTTTCGTAGATGATCGATTGACCCTATATATTAGATAAAAAACAAAATGAGCCACCTTTATATATATATAAATATCTGAAATTAGTTTTTTCTGAAATAAAAAAATTATCAACTTGAATTGCATACCACCAATCTCTGACTATTTCCAAGTTGGATAACAGTTGGAAAAGATCGATCGATTGTGCTGGCAGCCACGCTTATTACCCAAGGAACATTATTTTTTACACTCTGAGGTGCAGGCCCCTCATTTCCTGCTGAGAAAACCACTGTAATTCCTCTGGCAATGGCATGCAATGTTCCGGGAAACTCGCCTGCGCCACCAATAGACATAGATATAACATCAACACCATCATTTATTGCATCATCTACTGCAGCAAGAATGGCAGCTCCACTGCCCACGCCATTTTGGCCCCACAACACCTTGTATATAGCAAGCCTGGCACGAGGCGCTCCTCCCCTGACGGATCCAGCGGCCAAACCGTGGAAGCTCGTCTTTGACACTATATTACCTGTAACATGGAATGGAAATCTAGCCACTTAGAAGGAAATTTCTTCTGAGATTTATGATCGTTTTGTTTTTGGGTAATTAATTAGGTGGCTATATATGTTTTGTGCTGTGCAAATCTTGATCTTTTCAATTTTATTTTGTTTAATAATGAAATTGTTGGTTGGTAATCACCAGCAGGCCTTCAAAAATTAAAATTAGTTGACTATATCATGATATATCTCGGGATCAAATAAAGCTTCACCTGAGTTAATCAAATGGCCTACAAAGTATATAATAGCGACGATGCTGATGATGTCGTAGCAAATTAATCAAAGACCGAGTATTACTATTATCTTGACTAGGAATATTAGTATGTACCCAAACATTAGGATCAATTGGAAAATATACATGGTGCATCTTGAAATTTAAGAAGAAACCCTTGCCTGCAGCTGTGGAGGCACAGTGGGTCCCATGTCCTCCATAGTCTCTAGGTGACCGGTATTCCCCTTCGAGGTCACTGGAAGATAGATCGCTGGCATACCAACGCGCACCAATGATTTTATTGCTGCAGTTGCTGGCACCAAATGAGTCCCCAGTTTGACATATGCCTCTCCACCGTTTTGGTGCGGGTCCAAACCCAGTAGGGTCAAAGCTTTTTGATTCCGGCCATATACCTGGTGAAATTATGTTCAGAGGAAAACATTTTTCAAGGAATAATTTAAAATACTTTTGGATTGAAGGACTTATTTTGTGAGAACATCAGACTAATCAAGCTGGTAGCTAGATAGAAGCGTTTTAATATTTAAAAGATTCTTGTAAAATCAAACCTGTGTCTATGATTCCAATAATTATATCTTCTCCGTAATTTCCCTTCTGAAGTAGTGTATTAGACTGGGAATTATTGTCAAGCCGAAGAAAGTCCCAGCTGCGTGTCGTGTGTGCTGCGAACTTGCGATTAGGTGTCACACTAATTACATCTGACATATCTGTTGACAGTGATAGTAAATTCAAACAAAAAAGTGTTGACAAATTAATACAGATAAAATAAGGAAAAACACAAATTTACTATCGTTATATGTCTACTTTCCTAATGTGGGGAAATTAAAATCACAAAATATATCACAAGGTAAGTAAGGAAAATACAGTGATATAAACTTTCATTTCTGACAATAATTACTCGGAGCTAACTAACTGTAACTGCACACATGTTGCAGTTAACTTGTTTGTGATGCTAAAAAAAAAAAAAAGTTCAATCAACCTGAAAGAATTTGTGCTTGAGACTCGTTAAGCATTGCGGCAAAACCCGAGAAACCATGCTTATAGCTGTACACAATTGAACTCACTGCTTCCTCCTTGCTGTTTCATATACATAAACATAATGCATTCAATCAGAACACTTTGTTGTACTACATCTGAGTTGTATACACATGTAAATAACATCAAGATATATAAGCCACTTGATGTCAATTGAAGGGAAGAGTTGGTCTTTAAGTTGTAAAATTAAGTGGATTTTATCAGTAGTCACCTAATTTAAAAGAAAGAATAAAGCTTATAATGAAAAATAAAAAGAACCTTTCAAAGAGAGGGGTTAATTTCTCATGGTGCGAAGCTATTACAAGTTCCGGATCATTGTGCCTTTTCTCTCCCAGGTACACAATATAAAGCTGAAATTAAGAACAAGTTTTAGCAGGATAAAATTCAATGTGTGTGTGTGTGTGTGTGTGTGTGTGTGTGTCTGTGTCATTTAATTGATGCATTACTTACTTTGTTTGATGCATCTATATGCACTGTTAATTGGAAAATTTGAATGCAGAAAATCAGTGCAATAACGATAGAAGAGGAATGCTTGAAATTCATTATTGCTGTGTTTGGTGCAGATGTCTGTTGGTTTTTGCTCTCTATATATATAACTAATACTTGGAGATGGCCAAGTCAAAGTGTGTGTGTGACAAACACCTTCCTTTTTCTTTTACTTTTTCTTTTTTTTGACTTGGCAAAACATTACACTAGAAATGTATTCTCATATTTTTGGAGTTAATTTAGCTATCAAGAAACTGAAGTTAACAAGTTAGAAATCACATTTTACTTGACAAAATATTCAATATCTTAATTCAAATTGAAAATTAATTTGGAGTTGTTATTCTTAAAATGTGCATCGGAAAGAATTTGAAATCACATTTTAACTCACAAACGGCTCTTGTGCATCCGAAAGAATTTGAAATTAAATTTAGTACAAAATCAACCATCATCTTGTTCTTCATATGATAGATTCCACATTGAAATCTAGCTGGAGAATTTCTCATAAAATTTTAAAACTGATAGATTTAATGTCCATCTTTTTAATTATCTCAAAAGAAAAAGAAACAGAATAAACAATCATCAAATTCCATCTAATGTAAGAGCACAAAATGATAGAGAAATTTGTACTCGTCTACTCCAATTCCAAGCCTAATTTTTTTCCAAAGTATATGATATTACTCTTGATGTAATTTTTTTTTTTTTTTCGAAAACCTACTCTTGATCTGATCTTCTGTAACACGGTATTGACATTCCGACCTCTTGGAAGCATTCAGCCATTTTGATAGATTAATTTTATTTTTGTAGAAATCTTTTAGATGTAATTACATATTCTAAACCAGAAGATTGACCAAGTAATCACTTGCTAGCTACCTACCTTATGCCAGAAGAGTAAATTATGACTGCATCAAGTCGGATTTGACTAATGTTCACATTATTTTATTTTGCATATATTTCTACTTCATAAAGATTGTTCAACATTTAAGAATCATATATTTTTCGAGATAGAAAGATGGATGTCTAACTTTTCAAATTTCATTTAATGTTCATATAAAGGACTTTCCTTTTAAGAATTTTAACAATTAATATTTTACATCACATGAGAGCAGTATATATGTTTTTCATCTTTAATTTCTTGCTACTTGTGCTCTCATTTATTGATGATATATAGTCTGGTCACTGGTGTAAGAAAGAAAAGAGTAAAGTCGAAAATTGGATATAAATTGACAAAAAGTTTCAATCATCTATTCATAATAGAAATCTTTCTCTGAATATATATTGCACCCCAATGAAAATTATAAAATATATTAATCAAATCAGCCCCCTTAATTTGTTTAGTGAGACGCAAATTGAAGACTGTTTCTGTTTCTGTGTGTTTAGTAGTAGGAATTAGTAAAAGAAATGAGTCATTGTATCTAGTCAGAACAGAAAGACATCGTCAATCAGGTTTCTATCCAATAATAAATAGTATACGAGTCGGATAGTTTTCCTTCCGATATTTTTATTAATACCCAAAAAAAAAAACAAATTATCAAATCTGCCCCCACCTCAAACTTATTTTTAAATCTACCCCAACCGCCCGTCCACTGGGCGGTCCACTTTCCCCACCAGACTGCCCAGCGGCTGGGTGGTTCACTACCAAGATCTGACCGCCCAGCGGCTAGGCGGTCCGCTATAAAACCCCTATAAAAGGGGGTTTTTCTCTCTCCTGAGCAGCACAGTATTCATTCTCCCAATTTCCAGAACCGAAAGAGAGAAAGAGAGGCGATTGTGAACAGTAATTCCAGCACAGTAATTCCAGAACAGAAATATTTTTGTTGCACTGTATGTGGGTGGGAAGTTTACCCGGGGTGCGGATGGAGCACAGTACACTAAGGAAGCAGCCTACGGCTTCGAGGTAAATGAAAATACCTCATTTGTTGAACTGAAGGGAATAGTGTATGAAAAGATCGGTGTGAACCCCAACCGGTATGATATAGATTTAGCTACCCGGATTAACACAGTAAGTGGTGGTAGACCTTACTATACTAGGTATCCAATAACAGATGAGTCGTTATGGATGAGTGTTTACAACATTTTTGAGTCACAGGGGGTAATGGTAATGGACTTATATTCCAGGAGAGTTCAGCGTGAACCCGGGGTTGGAACATCTAGGGAAAATAGAGGTTATGATCACTCGGGTTATGACAACCCGCGTCACTCGAGTTATGACAGCTCGAGTTATGAGCACTCGGGTTATGACAACTCGGGTCATGAGCACTCGAGGTATGACAACCCCCGCCACTCTAGTTATGACAACCCCCGCCCCTCGAGGTATGACAACCCCCTCCACTCGAGTTATGAACCGCCCGTATCACCCGTTTATGAGAATTATGTACCTGATTTTACCACCGATCTACCACCACCACCTCCTCCTGAAACCCCAATCCAACCCAGATTTCCATCTGTACCACCATCAATACCTATAGTGTCACCCGTTGTTATCCGGAGAGACCTTGACCTTGATGCTGAGCTCGATGCCGTACCACAAAGAAATTTGGAAACAGGTGACGAATGGGAAGGGGATTGGGATTCTGATCACCTGTCAGAAGGTGATGGAGATTATTTACCTAAGGAAGACAGATTTCCGATTAAAGGTCGGACAGATAGGCATCCGTGCCCCACATTCAATGATACCACTGCTTTTGAAGAGGCAGACATCTCATTTTTTGGGCCGCGTGTCAGGTACAATGAAGAGCTTGCTCCGCAGCAGGTTTACGCCAACATAGATGAACTTGTGAAGAAAATAAATGAGGTCCATGTTCACGGCAACTGGGAGTGCAGAACTCAAAAAAGGGACCGAAGAAGGTTAGTAATTGTTTGTGCCGATGAAGCGCATTACCACTTCCGTCTCTATGCAACCCCTGTGGGTAAGGGCGAGGCATGGATTATTAAGAAGTGTGAACCACCTCACACATGCAAGGCTGCGTCATCAAGGAAAGACCATGCACAGCTTACGACTTCACTTATTCCCGATGTAATTGAGAATGACATTAAGGAGGACCCATCGATGAGCCTTAAGAAGGTCGGTAGAGCTGTCAGACGGGTTTACAAGCATGTCGTCCCAAAATACAACAGGTTGTGGAGAGGGCGTGAACTTGCGATTTGCCGAATGTTCGGTAGCTGGCATGGTTCATACAACTTGCTTGCACCATTGCTGCAGGCCATAGCAAGTACAAATCCCGGCACTGTTTTTGAATGATGGAATATAAGCGTACGGACTGTCGATAACGCGTTGCAATTCAAGGCCATAGCATGGGCGTTTGGTCCATGTATTCAAGCTGTGTCTGGTGGGGAAAGTGAACCACCCAGTGGACAGGCGGTTGGGGTAGATTTAAAAATAAGTTTGGGGTGGAGGTAGATTTGATAATTTGTTTTTTTTTGTATTAATAAAAATATCGGGTTTTCCTTCCACAACTCACAAACCCTTTGAATTGATCCACAAATTTTCATGGGATTTTATAAAAGAAATTACTTCACGGCTACTGGCTACATGAGATTAGTGGTTTGCTCCCGGGTACCTCGGGCAGGGCAGGGCAGAACCCGTCCCGGGCAGCGGGCAGGACGGGTACGGGTACAGCGGGTACCCGGGTACAACGGGCACGGGTAGGCGGGTTTTTTTTTTTAAAACTCCGCCCTGCCCGTCCCGGGTAGACGGGTACAACGGGCACGGGTAGACTTTTTTTTCTTCTGTTTTCTGATTTGTTTCTTATTTTTTTTACGGTTTCTGTTTTCTGTTTTCTGTTTTCTGTTTTCTTATTTCTGGAGTCTGGATTCTGCCGAATTAAAAAAAAAAAAAAAAAAAGAAGAAGAAGAAGCCTCTGCCGAATTTCAAAAGAAAAAAATTCAGCCTCTGCCGAATTAAAAAAAGAGCCTCTGCTAAAGAAGAAGCCTCTGCCAAAAAAAATTCAGCCTCTGCCAAAAAAAAGAAGAAGCCTCTGCCGAATTAAAAAAAAAAAAAAGAAAAAAAAAAGAAGAAGCCTCTGCCGAATTAACAGAGCAGGTTTAGCTTCATGCAGCGCAATAATCATATGCAGTTCTGTACTCCGTGCGCTGCCTGTAGCCAAAACTGCTCTGTTAAAAGTGTAACCTTGTCGCCAGAGGGGGGAAAAAAATTTGAAATAAAGTTGCTTCGGGTAGCGGGCACGGGCATGGGTACGGGTAGCGGGCACGGGTTACCGAGTGCGGGTAGATCCGGGACGGGTGCGGGTACACGGGTAGCGGGCACGGGTACGGCGGGTACGGGTACACCCGGGTTTGTTTCCAAAAAGAGCCGCCCTGCCCGTTTGAGACCCGTACCCGTGTACCCGTTTACCCGGGTATACCCGGGCACGGGTACGGGTACCCCGGGCACCGGGCACGGGCAGACCGGGTTCGGGCAGCCCGCGGCGGGCACTGTCAAACCACTACATGAGATGCAGTAAATTAAGTTAAAGCATTAAAAAGTCTCATTTTTATTCCCGCTTCTTCTCCTTGCGCTGAAGAGGAGTCCTTGCCAAGTTTCTTTTAGAATTACAGCAAAACCCGAGAAGCCAAGCTTATAGCTGTACACAATTTAACCAAGTGCTTCCTCTTTGATACTTTTTCAACGAGGAAGCTAGACTGAAATGTCTTGACCTTTTCCTGCTCCAAACCTGCCTCCAATGCTGCACTCTTCATGTGAGAAACAGTCCTTAATTTCTCTTATTAAAACAAAGGGGGCTGATTTGATTAATATAATATCCCAGTAAAACTCTACTTTCTATTCAATTAAAAATGCTGAATAGACTAGTGCGTTCATTTTGAAGACAATATTGTCAAATTACTAAAACCCTGTATAATTGTGTTATTTTTAAATATGCGTGATAGGCATAAATTATTCCTGTTCTCCTTTCTTTTTTCAGTTTTTGCTCGAATATAACTTTGCATGATAAATAAGCAGTTTCAAGTATGCATTCTTTTATCATACCTATTTTTTATTCAACATACATTCTGCATAGCTAATTTTTGGACCGCCTAATGATCACAGAGCCTTACAACAATCTACTTTCCCTAATGATCATGGCTACTTTTATCATACCTAATTATTATCAACATTCAAAATATTTTTGAAAAAAAAAAAAAAAAAAACTAAAAACAGAAAAGAACATCCCAACAATCTCCTTTCCCTAGTATAGAGCCTTACAATACAAAAGTAGATTTAAGAAAATTAAAACATCATAGATTATCTTCAATACATTTACAGTAAGCAGGAATAGGTTCTACGATATACAGTGGACAATCTTATTCCTACAATTTTGCCTATCATGATTCTTTACATTTTTCTGTACGTACCAACTCAAGCATGCACTAGAAAACTTGTCAGAACCCTATGCAGATCATAACACTGATAAATAATCTGACAATACTTGTATACATCAGAGCTATAGTCACGATATCATACTTCTCTATGTTAAGGAAAAACATCAGAAATGCCAAAGAAGACAAATAGTGACCTTGATCACATCCTACGATTGAAGCCAGATCAAATCAAACCTCAACTGAACTAAAGCCAATTTAACTGATTGTTGGACCTCCTTGAAATCAAGGTATTGGCTCATATCAATGTAAAAATGAGACTAATTAAACCTAAATCACTAGTATGATGAGGCAGATTTGAGTTCAAGAGTATAATTGATTACTATTTAATAGAAAAGTAAATGAATAACAGGACTAAAGGATACATTATGATCTTTAAGTTCCCCAAATATCTGTTACACTAACTTCAAGATCTGATGATAGCCAATAATCAGCATCCATCTGCAATTCAAATATACCCTTGCTCAATAAAAGAATCAGAGAAAAAACTAGGAAAATGTGAACCAGCCAAAATAATGTTAAACAGGTCTGGTACCAAACCAGAATTTAGCCACAATTTCACAAAACCACAATCTCTTCTGGCCCGGACAACAGCCAACCTAACACTGAGAAACCATCAGAAAAAATGTAACTTGCAACCCCAAAGAAACCCAATAACCAACCTGAAACCCGAACCCACAAAAAATACAAGAAACCCGACAAGAACCAGAGTCTTAAATGCAACTCCAAATCAACATCATCGCAATAATAAGCCAAAATGTAAATTAGACCAACATTAGCTCGAAAAACAGAATCAATACACTAGCAATCCAATATGCAAAATAGCAAAATGGACCCCAAACCAGATTAACCTCACACCAAACAGAACTTGACGTCAACTGAAGATCACCGGATCAGAAATCAACACAAACTGAAATGAACCAGATGCCAAATTGGCCAAGAACTGAGTGACCAGAATTTCACTTGACTCAACTTGCCGTTTTTGCCAACTTAAGTTAAAAATACGTACATTGTCATCAGAAGGAGCGATTCGCATGATGCCACCAATGTTATCTTGTGACGAGAGAAATGGATATGAAGAAACTCTTAATTGAGAATCATCTTCATCTTCCTTTTTAGGTATTTTACTTGTGTTTATCATGTTACACTCCTCAGGTAATCCTTGTTGGTTTTGATTTGAAGTCTCTGCTCTGTCTTCATGATTGTTGCTAAAAACATGAAAGATAATTAAATTTCAAAAAAATCAGCGCCTTTGGAAAAAACTAATTTATCTAGAATTTTAGTAAAGAACAGATCCTGTCAAAGTCAGAATTTACCAGCATAAAAACAAGAAAGGTGCATTTCTGAAAGGTAATCCAGTTTCAAATTTTAAGAAAAAAACATGAATAATACCTAATTAAATAGCAATCGATAGGCCCTGTAGAACTTCTCATTAGAATCTGATAATGCCTCTGAGGAAATTCTACACCCTGTTGAAACAAATTCATCAGAAAATTATTTTCTGTCGTCTTTATTACGTCACTAAAGTGAAAAATTACAAACCTCATCTGGGTCTGGCACTTCAACGCTCGACCCATGTGGTGCTTTTATTGCAACTAGCATCGAATTCTGCAATTAAATATGCTCAACCAATAAATAAAAAGCAAATGGAAAAATTAAATTTCAAGTCATCTTGACCAGAGAAAAAAGACAAACCTGGAAGCATGGAATACTATTAATATCTTCCTTGCTAAGAAAAAGCCATCTGCAAGTATGTACCAAAAAACATAATCACAAAAAAGCAACCAAACTGGAAATGGAAACAATGAGAAAAAGGTGGCATACTGTTGAATGATAATTCCCATTAAATTTATCATACTTTTAGATGAAATGAAATTAAGTCAACCTTTGGTTTCGTTCATCCAAAGAAAAATCTTGTAAATTTTCTTTCATCTCCCTGTAAGGCAAGAAACATGGATTAAAATGAAGGATGGAGCCACGATTATTTATACAGGAACACTTGTATGGCAGTAATGTTCAGTATAAGTATGATATTTTAATTCATTGTGTCCAACCCTACCTAGAACACCTAATGATTATTTCATTATTGTGAACTGCCCCAAACTACTGCATATAGAATGTAGACTCCCTAATATACATGTGATTTGTCTTTGAAATTTATTGACATACAACTCACAATTATAACATATTTCTTGGCTTCACAACTCTCTTTCCTTCTTCCTAATCTCATTCCAATTTACATTTTCTTTTTTTCATATTGGCAATGTAATGGATGTTATGGAATCATTAATTTGGAGTTAATACATATACAGACACCAAAATTTTCCCAGCATTCTCCTTTCAGAAAATGTGGTAGATCCAATCCTCTTCATTGAAAGTCAAATTCATTCAAACTTGGCAACTTGAATTTTCCCAGCACTTTTGAAGGAAACACTTTAAATTGTACTATATACATTTATGTGTACTGGTCATTATTTTCAGGTGCAATTCTTTTTTCAGATGTGTTGTGTTCTACAAATTTGGAAAAGTGTCATGATAGAAAAATTAATTAGAGATAGAATGGCCATAAGCTCACTAACAAAATTACACGAGCATAACATAAAAAATCATCAGATCAACTTCAAATGAAGAATTTGACCATTGATTCTGATCCACTTCAGAATCCAAGCATCTACATTAATTTTTTTTTTTAGTCTGTTTTTAATTAATTAATTTTTTTTTTAATTTTAGTCTGGGTGGCAAATAAATTATTTGATGCTTTCATTTAGCAACAATTTTCAACCTCTTCTTCAGATACAGAACAAACTAAAAAAAATTGAACAAAAGTGATTGGCTCATGATCAACAGTTTGGATTTGTATTTGAAACCAATTCAACGTTTTTTAGGTTAAGTTTGAGAATTCCTTTAGTGAGCTTAAGATCATATTATCATTACCCAAACGTTATTATCTATTTTAAATTGACAAGTGATAAATGTACGCTTCTATGAAATTTAGATAGAAAACTTTATAGTTAAATCAATATGCATATAATAAGAAAAACTTTTGCTCATTATTTTTTTGTCCTTGCCACAGCTGAAGTATTTTACCAATTCCACCACTAATTAAAATAGAAACAAAAATGAAAAAGGAATAAACTATAAATAAAGAAGGTAAAAAACAATATAGACAAAAGGAACCTTATCGTTCCATCCAGTCTAGCCTCCTCCTTTAGAAGCAAATCTAGTTCAGCCTACAAATAGAATAAATAAGGTGAACCTAATAAGGTAAAAGTCATGCAGATTGACAATGTTTGACTAATGGTAGAAATAAAATGTGGCGAAAATGAACCTTCAATGACGCAAGTTGATCCTCTAGCTCCTTTGGCCTTGACATGTCATATCCCCTTTAATTCAAAAGAACAAAAAGTTTTATTACCTCAAATCAATTTTGGAAATTCTCAGAACAAAATAGCAAGTAAACAGAAAATAAGAAAAGGTATAGTAAGTCTTCTAAAATGGTAATTACTTCCAACGGATCATGTTCTTCAGTTTTTTCTCTATTAAATCTACTCCCTCTAAAACATTTGTGATATCATATATCCTCCTCTTCTGTACCTGTAGTAAAGTAATATAATTTATAAGAAAATCATACTATTACAACAAATAATAAATGAACAAAAAGTTTCTTCATAAATTCTAGTCTGTAAATAGATAAAGACCTCCAAAGTTTCAGCAGCTTTATTCAAATCAAGGGTTCCATCTTCAGCCCTTTGAAGCAAATTTATAAACTTCTTTGTCAACAATCCTGATTAAAATTTATAAGATTTTCATAACAGCAATCACCTAATTTCAAATAATACTACTATAGAATAAAAAAACAGTACTAAATTTAGCATTTTATACCTAGGGAACTGTCGTAGCGACAATTACTGGCAAGCAGAGGATTGGTCGGGTCACCTGAAAGAGAATATTTAATACACAAGCATAAATAAATTGTGAACAGAAACAGAAATCTATATCCAACTTCAATATAATTCCTAATAACCAATCCAGACTTCAAACTGATTCAGGGCATCCATACATTAATGCCGAAAACCAGATATGTACAGGTAAGTTCCACAATTTCCCCTTGTCTAACTTAATGGGACCATTTCCTTAATTATCTCCTTCTCCTTTGCACAAAGAGAGCAAAAGAAAATGAGACTGTGATTGAGCAACAAATTTTACAAATTATAGAATTGGGAGACTTGCCATCAATTAATGCAGGATTATCACAGAGAAATCTTTTGTTTTTCGGAGGCTTTATTTTTTTGGGGCGTTTTAATCCAGTAGGAAGAGCATTAGCCATATCTTCCAACTTAATTTCTCTCGTAAACACTGCTTCAGAGGTTTCAACCTTGACCACATCTTTTCCATCTAGCTGTTTCTTCACCTACAAAGACATCCTCACGTAAGCCTTCTCAGTCCCAGAGTTTTACAGACACTTCCACAGTCAAATAAGATGGAAAAGTTTTCACGCACTGAGAATTCAGCACTTGGACTAGTAATTTAAATAGTTTGGCATGTTTTTCAGAAAAATATGCAACAACAGTCCCAGTGTTAGATAAGATGAGTTGTTCTGTTTATAATATAACAACAGTTACCAATACCAGATAAGCACCTCATCTTTTACATACAGTATTCTAGTCTCGGTATCATACTTTCCTACTGTTGTTTTCTGACGTTTCATCTCTCTTCTTTCTCAATCATCCTTAAGAACGACTTCAAGCTTGTACGCAGCTCTTATATTGGATATTTCAAGGATAACGGAAAAAATTAAACTGTCCATGCTGATACTAATTCAGGTGCTGGCAGTACCAGTATGTGTGCTGACCAGGAAAATACGAGCGAGCTCACTATCCACAATTTCTAATATTTTTAATCAGACTGAGTTACAGAATATATCAACTATTTCATAGACTATAATCATCAGATGTTGCGTAACAAGAATAAAATATAAAATATAGGAGAAATCGAACAGAAGGGTTCCAGTTTTGAAACAAAGCTATCTGTACATGTATTCACCCCACCCCAAATAAAAAATCCAAGTTTCGACCAAACAACAATCAGTAAATATATGTTCATAATTTGAAGATAGCAACTCAGTAATTAGCAGTGTGGTTGCTGTAATCATGGGTGGATGGTTTTCTATGAACTTTTTTTCTCTCACTAGTCTCACTAGATACTTGCTCTTTCAACAACCTTATAAATAAAATTTGTTTTTTAAAGGCTTGATTAAAAAATCAAGCAATTTTCATGCTTCCCATCTACCCAATCAGACTAATCTTACAATATTGTTATATTATTGACCCAACCAAATTAGAAACCCCAATGTAGGGGTATAAGCTACAGAGAAGAATAGCAAGCCAAAGGGAACTTTGTTCGGGCAAAGAAAATAAAGACCTAATCTGTTAGATCAATTACCTAATTTATATCCATAAAACTTGAATTGCAGGATCCTTAACAGTAAAAACAAACAAATTAAACACCAATAATGAGCGTGGTAATGAAAAAAATCAGAAAATTTACAGAAAACTAAGCTAGACTAACCACAGTTTGAGCCGAAGGTGGAAGGGGGAGATCTGAATTGTCAGATGTAATCAATCGTGCGCTTGGAGTAGTGGAGGTGGCTTGGAAGGGGAAGTGGCGGTTGGTGGAGGCTGTGCGGAGGATCGCTGGAGGCGCGATTCTAGACGGAGGATCTAGGCCTGACATCGCTGAGGCGAGATAGAGTACAGAGGGAAATGGCGGGTAGGGTTTTGATAGAGAAAGAGAAAGAGAGAGGGAAGAAGAAAGGAGAGGGAAAGAAAAGGGGCGCGGTGAGAGAGGGAAAATATAAAGGTTCCTTTGGTTTTGTTTTGGTCTATTATTTAATTCCTGTGTTATATTATCCTTTGGGCTTTTGTTATTTTGTGAGTTGCGACTAGCCGACTACACTACACTGAGAAATATTTCCTTCTTTTATTTCATAAAGCATAAAAGGATGATTTAGCAAATCATTTTCTTCTTTTAAATTTGTAGATTCCAAAAGAAACACTTGAGTGACGCGCAGGAGATTTCGTATCCAAGTGACGCGCCTTCACCTCAGCCGCCTCTGCTGGAGTGCTTTCGGACCGTAAGCACTAAGTGATGCACCGCATTCATCCAACAAAATCATAACCAATCAAGTTCATTTTTTATTCTTTTAACCAGCACCTAACGTATTAAAAAATTATTGATCTGAAAGAATATGGATCTTCTGCGGCTCAGCGGCGGGCAAGGACTCAGGAGTAAGGACCAAGGACAGCAGTGATATCGCTAACATACATACCTACCTAAATTTACTGTTGAACCTTTTACTTCGGTACAAGTGGGGTTCGCTTCTGAACACAGTGACAAACTAATTGTCCGGGAAAGATTCTGCGAGTTCAAAAATTCGTGATTCGGATATAATTTAAATAAAATTCGGAAATTATTCGGTACAACAAGAAAGTAAAAAAAAATATATTAAAAAAAATTTAAAAATTTTTTGGTGTTTTTTTGGCATTTTTATCGCAACTAATTCTTAATTCGCGTTTTATTCGCGAATAAAACGTATTATACGTTTTTTACATTTTATGCAAAATTCGGTTCGGTAACGTCAAAAAAACGTTTAATACGCGAATTATTTGCGTTTTTAACCCGAATATTGTCACTATGCTTCTAAATTCTGATTGATGTCTTCCTACACACATATTGCCACAGAGAATCTGAGTTTTCTACTTCAAGACAACTAGACTATCATCCCTGTAATACAGCCTAAGACTCCAAACAATTATACCGAGATATCAAATGCACATAATAAAGATACAAGAGGAAATCAAGGTTCTAAATAACGATTATCGTGTCATCACGAAAAGACAATAAAAATCTATCACAAATAGCGTAATTATAGCAAAAGTTATTCTACATAGCATTTTTTGTTTAAAAAATTATGTTTTATATTTCTACTAATTATTAACGTTATATAAAGTCTCATATATATAACAATAAGTAACGCAAAATTAATTAAGAAATTAGAATATTCATATTGAACCAGTACAAAGTCTAAATTACTATTCAAAACATCTCTAATAATATCATAAACTATCTATCTTTTTTGGTTTTTCTATTCAAAATAACCTATATATTTTTTCTATTAAAAAAAACCTAAGAATCATGGCATAAACTATTTTATTTTATTTTCTATTTAAAAACAAAAATAATCCGGACCTTGAAAAAAATTAATCCTTAAAAAAAAATTTAATTTGGATCTTTAAATAAAAACTCATTTAGCATAGCATGCGCTATAACACGTAACATGTAGCGCAAAGAGCGGACCGCTATTACCGCTATAGCGGTCGTAGCTGAAATAGCGCACTTTTATCCCATAGCTTAGCGTTTACGGTCCGAAAACACTATAGCGCTGCTATTGCGTTGCTATAGCGTACTATTTAGAAGACCGTTAGAAACTCATCATAATATAATTGGCTCAGACATGGAAAAAAAGTTACTCAACTAACCATTTAAAATAAAAATAATAAAAACTCCAGCAAAAAAAGAGTAGCTTTGTTGGTTAACCAGCATATCTATTAAGTGGTTTTATCTTCATTAGCACCTCCTGTGTTGGAAATTCTAATTCCACTAAGAATGTAACCCCCAAATGCATTCATTTGCATATGTGGATGCGTCCGCGATGGAAGCACCTGAATATTTAATTTTAAATACCAAATAAGTTATCAAATAAATTAATTAAAAAACCAGCTAATTAAATAGATTAAAAAAGAGATGATACCTGATATTCACGAAGCCAAGGTTCAGAAATCTGCAAGCCAATGGCCATTTTAGAGGCCTGTAATTTGTGCATGCATGTTGCAAGGGGCTGTATGGATACAGAGAAAGTTAACAACAAAAAATACTGAGGTTCCCAAAAAGCAACTAGTTTTACCCTATAAACCTATACAGAATCAACAAAAATAATGTACCAATCAATACCCAGGAGTGCCAGTTAACTTTCCTCGAACAATAGCTTTTAAATGTCTAATGGCCCATTTTTCATCTTATAACATGTGTTGCCAGTCTGTGCACCAGACTGAATTATGGCAAAATTAAATGTCAAGAAAAACAAAAATAAATAAACAGAAATGCAAACCTGAAGATATTGATGATATATAGCAAAAGGTGCAGAATAAGCTAAAAGGGGAAGAAGATCCATTATCAAGCTCTTCACATCCATTTCCGGAGATGCAACAATCAAGCTGCACAATAAAAAGAAAATTAAAGCAGATGATAAACGAAATATTTAGCCTCCATGGACTTTCTGCAGAAACCATCACCACACCCTCCAAACACAGTTTACACAAGCACAAAAACAAAAAGAGAGTAAGCTTTTGAACAGTAGGGGAAGTATTTAAAAACAGAGGGAAGAGGGGGGTGCTCAAGTTTCCGTCTTCATATGAAGTGTGCCAGGTTTCTCAATTGGTTAATCAGCAAAGTGAAAAAAGAAACAAGCTGAGCTTAACCAAGTAAATATTCACAAGAGCAACAAGAGCAAACCTTGTAAAGCCATTATCCTTCCATGATTTTATAATTTCAGGTGGTGCCTTCCTCCCAGGTTTGACTGATTTCTGACCAGTCAAAGAATCATCATCGTTATCCCTAGAATCTACAATTCAAACGTGCCATTATTATTATTTACAAAAAGATGCCAATTAATAATGACAATGATGTCAAGTAGTCAACTCCCATAGAAATACTGATGGACTTGTACCTAACAAGGTATCGGCATCCTGATTAAGGATCTCATTTGATGGATCAGGCTGAGCAGCCTCCGCTGAGCTGGGTCCCATATCACTTGGATCTGTCATCGCAGACTCAGAGGGAGGATTTTGCAAAGTTGAAAGGTCACAAAAAGGTGCTTGCAATATCCTGTAGTGACACACTGACACATCATTCACATTCAACCTAATTCACTAAGATAAAAAAAAAAAAAAAAAACTTTTCTGAGGAACAATTCAATACCTGGCGCAGACATCTTTGCTAAAATTGAACATCCTCACCATGTCAATTTGATATGGAACAGACCCAAAATATGTGCTACAGATATAGCCAGTACCTGCCATATGTCGCAACAAACATTTACAATTTTATGTGTCAATTATCAGTAGCAGAAGATTCGATAGCTCAGGGTGTATTACAGGTGATTTGTACCAGTAGAGTAAAAGTATACAAAAACTTGACTTGCGCAAACTAAATCATACTAGTAGCATAACTTTTTCTTAAATCATGTTAGCTATTATTATTAAGTAGCTTACATTAATTTGAAGTTACTATTCATATTGCACACTTTCAGAAACCACAATAGTTTCAATTTTCAAAGGCAAAAATGAGGTTTTTACACTTAGTAGAGGTACTGAAAAACAAAGAAATGTCACCTCCAACTCTTTCAGCTACAGAGCCAACAACTAAGCCTCCAAGCTTGTCAAGGACTAGTGCATCAGAGTTTGGACCCACATTAGCCAGAGACAATAGCATTGACAATGTATCTACTCTCATAAACCTATATTGCAGAAATATAAGAACAAATTCAAGAATTGACACAAACCATAACTAGAAACTATTTGCACTGATTTGAAGAAAAATGGAAGGATGAGCACTTACCCAGTTCTTTGTGGGTGTTTCTTGAAATATGTCTCACAAATACTGCAGCAAAACTAGTACAATAAGACAACACAAAAGTGCATCCAAAATAGAGAATTTTCTAATAAAACAACAACAACCAAGCCTTTAGTCCCAAACAAGTTGGGGTAGGCTAGAAATGAAACCCAATCGTAGTCACAAGGTGAAGTAATAGTAATAAAATAGTAATAGTAGTAGTACTAATAATAGTAATAATGGTACCACTAATAATAGTAATAATACTAATATACTAACTAGAATTTTCTAATAAAACAAACATAGCAAATTTCAAACCTTCGCATGGTAGGGCGCCTGAGAAGTACTTTAGGTGCATACTTCTTTTGTTTCTTCAACTTGTATTTCTCCTGATGGCATTGACCCAACATCAACAAGTTAGCTCATTTGTAGTAGTAGACTAATTAGATGACCATACATATCGAAGTAAAAATGATAAAACTCACTTGAGAAAAGACCGTTTTCTTTTCAAATGTTGAACTATTGGCAATTAAAGCTTTCACTATATCATCCCCTGTGGCACCTTCACTGCAATAAATCAGACATACTTCAGACTACTATAATCTTTGAATGAAACATGATAAAACTTATTCCAGAGCAACAAATAGGAAACCTAACCTTCGCAAAGCCTCAATATCCTCACTAGATAAACTTTGTGCAGTGTTATTGTCTACAAGTTCTCTATTATCTCTAATTTCACCAACTGATTGTGCCTCGTCCTTACTATGTTCCACACAGTTACCTGTAAGTATTAATTTAAACAAAAAAGAGAAAGAAAAATCAAACCACACCAAAACATAAATAAACAAGAAAACTAAATAATATGCAGAAAAATATGCAGCAAACACTCCAAAATTTGGAAATTTAATAATTGAGCATGAGATCAGGAATAAGAGCCTTTTAATCTTCTTTCTCTGTCTTCTTTGGGTTTGCGGGTGATCTCAGTACAAGAGTAAGAATATTATTCTTACAGGAAAAAACATATATCTCATAAATCTAACCATAGTTGATATAACTTTCTTCAGATTCATAAATGATGCTTTTGGAATTTAGATTGCTGCGGATAAAAACAAAGTCTCAAAAATTCTCAAGGTATCTCTGGAATTCCACATTATCAAATATAAAGAGGACTGGTACCAAGCCAGTATATAGTACCAGCATTACTTGTTGTACAAAAGAATAATCATTCCAGGATACCTGTAGGAGATGCAGCAGAGCGTGAGAGGTGGGGCCCACCAGTGCCGGCCTCCACAGTAAAGAGGGAACCAAAAGGGCATCCAACGAGAGGCCCAAGAGAGCACTTGTTGTTGCCAATCTTAATTGTGCTGAAATCATCAATACATCGACTTTAAATACCAATTAACGTAGATTTTACTAACGATACAGTCCAGTACAGGTCATACTCAAAAACAATTTCTCCCATTTTACAAAACCTCTAACAAACATAGTGCACTTGGTACTGCTTACTACCACATAATATGCAAGAGCATCCTTTCTAACCAAATTGGGACTCTTGAGAGAGAGAGAGAGAGAGAGAGAGAGAGAGAGTACGCAGCAGGGGAGAGACGGGAGAAGACGAGTCGATCTCCATCGTTTATATCTAGAAGCACACTACACCCTTCCCACGTCACTGCACGGTTCACTTCAGACGATCCGTTTACCGATGAGGCGGCGGTGGAGGTAGCGGCGGCGGCGGCGGTTTCTTCCTCAATAATCTGTTTCTCTACTTCCATGTTCTTTGCTCTCCAGGTGGGACTGGGACTGGGACTGGGACTGGGACTGGGCCTGGGAGGGGACAAAGCTTTCAAACGAATCAACAACACTTTTCAGAATCCCAACCGTCGATTTTAGCGGTTCCATCTTAAAGCCCTGCAATTTTAGAGAAACCCTTTTGTCCAACTAAGGCTGTTAATGACACATCCGGCCCAAATTATCGGGCCGAGTTGTGTTAATATTCTTTTCAGCCCATTTATTTTTTAAGAAAAATCTTGTCTGTTGGGAGTTTAGACCTGACTCCTGAGGGTTTTAATTTGGAGAGAACAAACCTTTCCATTATCAGCTTCCTTTCCTTTGCGCCAACCACCAGTATGAATGAGTTCGGCCAAAGAAAAATCAAATTGTATACAATGCATATAGTTAATTGATTTATACATGTGCATGAATGACGCAAGAGTAGCACCATCTTACTAATAAATGCCTCCACAGATTATCCATTAAAATAAGTAACTAAATATGCAAGCATTAATTGCTTTTTTATTTCCCTCCTGCACTTTGCAACAGAGATTTTATGGGATTCCTTTTGCGTTTCATACAAATATTATTTTTTTGATGCATGCATCGCTAACTAATTCAGGTCTATGTACAGGGAAAATTACAACAGTCTTCTAATTTAAAAATGAGAAGATACACAGGATTTAAATTTACGAAATGAATTAAGCAGAAAAAATAAATAACGATCACCCTCGGCAGCAAAGATCAAATATAATTAGAATCGATTTGGTGAGAATTAAGAGGAGACAATTGCAACAAAATGTTGTTTGATTAGGGCATGTTCGTTTGTCACGGGATTGTGTGGGATCGATGGGATTTGACGGGTTTGGAAATCTACTTTTTTTATTTACGGAAACCCATACTAATAGATACACACAAGAATAATTACGGGAATGTACTGAATGAGTGTTCGGTTGTATCGTGTTATTAGTTATGAAAAATATTAATTTATCTTAAAAATATGTATTTATATTTAGATTTCTCACCTATTTTTATAAAAAAAATAACTTGCAGGTAATAATTTGCATGTAAGGTTAGTATGTTACGATGGCTTTAATTATTTTTAATTACTAATTTTTTTTGAGGTAGCTTTAATTTTTTTTAATTACTGACAACTAATCAAATAATATTTTAATTTGTAACAATCATGTTTTTAATTTTTTTTATCAGTTACTTTCTAACCTTTGATGTTATTTAATATTATTAATATTAAATATAATTGCAACAAAAATACAATATTTTAATGAAGATTTTGCCTCTGCTACTCCTTTCCAGTAGAGCAATTCATATAGTTTGACAAATAAATAGAGATAGCAGGAGAGAGAACGACACGCTTCTTTGTAGGAAAAAAATTATTCAGTCTGAGTTCGTGATAGTGATAGGAAGTTACTTGTGAAAAAAGCATAGGAAATTAAAAAGGGAAAGAAAAATGTCCTCCGAACAGGTTTTAGGACAGAGTTCACCCACCTATTCCCATCAAATAAAATGCATCGCAGATAATAATAAGAGAATAATAGGAGATAGGAATAGAGAGAATAATATAGAGGAATAATGGTAAATATGAGAGAATAGAGTAATATGATGATTTGTTTCGGGTAGTAAGAAAAAATTAAAGGGAATAAGAACAAAGCAGATCTGAAATAGAGTGGAATATATTAAAGAGAATGAGAACAATGCAGATCTGAAATAGAGTGAAATTAAAGGGTTTAGACTAGAATATAGAAGAATAAAGACTTATTTGTAGAATAAATATTTTTTTACTAATTTCTTATATCAATTTGTTTACTAACTTTTGTTTATATTAAATTGAACTTGTCATTGAATTATGTTCCGATGAGAGTGGAAATGAAGGAACGAAATTGTTGGATCCCATTTGCGAAAGGACATGCAGCATAACTTTTTTAAATAATTATCCATAGTTTTCTCTCCATTTAAATAAATCTACTCTAACTAGATTCCCTTTAATTAAAGAGTTAGTGTACCTCCCAATTAGGTATCGAAGCAGCTCATCTAATTACATGCATGCAAATTAAACAATAATGTTCAGTTCAACCAAACCCCAACAAAAAAACAAGAAAAACAAAACAAAACCAACAAAAGCCAACCTAACACTAACCCCATGCTTGCTCTTGCGCTTGCGCTTGCGCTGTCCCCTTGTGTGTTGACGATTGTACATTCAATCACAAAAACCCACAAAATGTTCGTCCTTTTTCCCGTAATTTTTATTAATGCCTTCATAAAAATAAAAAATATCAAATTTGTTCTCGGTATTTTTTTTTAAAAAAAAACCCTGACCGTCTAGTGGTGGGGTCCACTATTCATACAAGACCGCCCCACAGTGAAGCGGTCAGCTACCTATACCAAACCGTCCCATGATGGAGCAGTTTGCTATTGACTATATAATGGAGGTACCCCTCCCGTTTTCACTCCATTCAATCCAACAAAAATATATCTCTCTCCTCTCTTTCTCTCTTCCTTTAGCGGTTTTAGGTATTTTTTTATTTTTTTTATTTTTTATTTGTTTTATTTAGTTTATTTATTTATTTTTATTTTTATTTTTTTAATTTTAATAAATTTGTTTTATTTATTTATTTTATTTTTAATGTAATAAATTTGTAAATTTTTTAATTCATTTTTTTAAATTAATATATAACTGATAAATGTTTATTGGCTAATGTAGTTCCCAAAAGAAAAAATGTTGATGTGGGAGGGAAGCTTGTCCGGGGTGCGGAGGGAGCACAGTACACGAAAGATGCAACCTATGTTTTCGAGGTTAATGAAAATATCACATTTATGGAACTTAATCGGGGTGTAAGGCGTGTGAGTGGCCGCACCGTAGTGATAAAACGGCGTTTGCTGAGCATAGTATGATATGTATGGCAACTGATAAGTACCAGGTAACGGGTTGTGCTCGATGTAAAGCGGCATAGTCGTGTTTCCTCCGGTGAACGAAGGTCGAGTTGAGGGCTCGGGGCCCGTGTGGCGAGGTTGCACCGGCTGGGGACCATGATGCCGTATTCCCGAGCTGCTAGGCATTGCTCCTAGGGGTTGACTGTGGGAAGGGTTTCCGGTCTCCGGGGTTACCAGAGGAGGTGGTGTGACCATTACTTCTGGCAGAGTCGTTACCCCGGGTGGGGGTGGAATAGTTGTGTTTGGATGAGCCATCTAATTCTCTGAGTTCGAGCTAAGCGTGGCCCCACGGTGGTTGATACGTCCTATGTCGGGAGATGAGGCCGTATGGAGATTTGGGCTGAGTTGAATTCGCCCTGCCAAAGGATGGCAGGCCGAGATGTGGATCGAATTAGGAACTCGGGGTGGATTGTGAGAGATTCGGACTCTGACCTGTATGATCTCTCTCTTAGTTTAAAATTGTGTCCCCTGTTTCATGGGAATCACTGCCTTATATAGTCCAGCCATAACTGCCATCTCGGGCGTTTATGGAGAACGTGGGCAGTTATGTCAACCGTTATTGAGACGTGGGCATTAAGCTAGCCGTTTCCCCGGCTATCCCGTATGTCGGTTGGCATGACTCTATTTTAGGGCTGTGATTTGAGGCCACTGTATTGGGTCCCGGCTTAATGGTCTTTTGGGCTTTTCATATGACGTCGGGTTGGCCTCATAGAGAGGTCCGAATCCCAATCTTTTATGGCCCAGTTTAGAACAAGTAAACGGGCTTGTGGAACATGGCCCTATCACTAACCAGTATGACATAGACTTAGTTACTCGGATTGACACATCAAGGGGGGTAATAGACCTTACTTTGTCAGGTATCCAATAACATATGAGGGGTTATGGAGGGGTGTTTACAATCAATTTGAGTCAAGGGGTACCCCGGTAATGGACTTATATTCCAGGAGAGTTCTGCATCAACCCGATGTTGTAACTTCTAGAGAAAATACAGGTTATGACAACCCGGGGCCCTGCCACTCGAGTTATGACAACTCGGGGCCCCGCCACTCGAGTTATGACAACCCGGGGCCCCGCCACTCGAGTTATGACAACCCGGGGCCCCGCCACTCGAGTTATGACAACTCGGGGTACTACAACTTGGGTAATATATCGCCGTATGAACCGTACGTACCACCCGTTTATGAACCGTACGTACCATCCTTAATGACACAGACTTGCAACCCTCGTCGTATGAACCGTACGTACCATCCTTGATGACACAAACTTGTATATATGAGGTGGTTCACACTTCTTAATCATATACACTTGCATGTATGACGTTGCGAGTTCCATCTTTTCGCAACCCTTGTGGGTAAGGGGGAGACATGAATGATTAAGAAGTGTGAACCACCTCATACATGCAAGTATGTGTCATCAATGACAGACCATGCACAACTTACGGTATCACTTATTGCAGATGTAATTGAGAATGACATTAAGGAGCACCCATCGATGAGCATTAAGGAGGTCGCCAGGAGTGTGAGACTCATTTACAATCATGCAACCCCAAAATACAACAAGTTGTGGAGAGGGCATGAACTTGCGATTTGTAGAATATTCGGTAGTTGGCAGAGTTCATACAACTTGCTTGCACCATTGCTCTAGGCCATAGCAAGTACAAATCTCGGGACCAAGTATAAATGTTGGAATGTCAGCATACCCGATGTCAACGACGCGTTGCAATTCAAGGCCATAGCATGGGTTTTTGGTCCATGTATTCAAGTTGTGTCATACATTATACCGGTTATCAGTATAGATGCATGCTTCATGTCTAGTCGTTACGATGGGAGGCTGTTGATAGCATGTGCATATGATGCTGAAAACTAGTTGTTGTCTTTGGCCTTTGCAATTGTTGAGGAAAATGATGGTGATAATTGGGAATAATTGGGGATTTTTTATGAGCTTTTTACAAAGAGAAGTGGTCGGGAACAGGTTCTTTTGTGTCATATCAGACCAGCATAAAAGAATCAAATATGTTTCTGATCGTACTGATTTCGAATGGTCGACAATGCACGGCGAGTGTGTGCACAGACTGTGTATGCAACACGTTGCAGACAACCTAAACAAGAATACCGGATACGACAAATGAGTTGCAGACACATTCAAAATTGATTGCAGGAGGAAGAAGCCGAGAAGGGTAGAAGAGATGTTCAGAGATTTTGCTACGGTATGTATATTTTATTTTTGAAATTTAACATATTTTAGATGAAATTTTACTGAATTATTTACTTATATTTGTTCGTCTCTTTGTTTGACATAAATGCTTATCTTTATTGTTGTGTAGTACTGTCCAAAGACAAATGCCTACTTACTTAAAGTGGACAAAAATAATTCAAGAGACAAGAGCCACCCGCATATGAGAAAATATTTCAAATCCGCGTAGAGGTTACCGATGGAGAATTATGACCACAAATGAGTCTGAGTCATTGAATAATGTTTTCAAACAGAGCCGGATGTTGCCTGTGGTAGCAATTGTAGAGGACACCTTCTATAAGTTAAATGCATGATTTGTTGAAAGGCGTGCTAAAGCCGCAAAATTATTGGAAAGAAATCAAATAGTTTCAACAAAGGTGGAGGGAAAACTAAGAAAACATAGGAAGAAAGGTGCGGCTATGAGGGTTGTCTCGTACGGTCATGGACACATGTAATTCGAAGTGCAATGCCCAGGTGAGTACGTTCCAACCAGCCGTAAACCAGATGAGACTATGGAGTTTATGAAAAGGGATTTCAAGTATATTGTTATTTTCGGACCTGACAACTCTGTAACATGTACATGCGAAGGAATCCAATTAGCTCACCTACCTTGTTCTCATGTAATGGCGGTGTGCTAAGTGAGAAAATTCAATGAGGATGATTTTGTCGCCGACATGTACTATACCGACTACCTTGCGAGTACTTGGGGTGCATCTTTCCATCCTTATCCCGACCAGCATGCGTGGCTGACCTTTGTTGGAGATAAAATTATTCCTGCAAAGGGGTGGATCAGGATGGGGAGAAGGAAACACAAGCGTTTAGTAATGATCATGGACCAGATGCAAGGTAGGCGAATGAGACATCAGGCTCGCTGTTCCACTTCTGACAGGCAGCAAACAGGTATATTTCACATTTTATAACTGATTTTATAGTTTACTATGTCATTATTGTACCGTGATTAGTGAATTGAATGCAATGCAGATGCCATAAACGAAGCCAATAAAAGAGAAAATGCTAGAGTTGTTCCTGAGGTAACCGGTAGAAGACAACCCTCTCATGAGACCCAAGCATCTAGTAGCCAGGGAGAGACATCCGGTACTGTCGCACAACCATCTGGAAGCAGACCCAGAACTCGTCAACTTAGTTTGTTCGGACGTCATCGTTGATTACGATGTTACTTGAGATTCTTGTTGTGAACTATTTTATTTGAAAGTTTGTGAACTATTTTTATCGAGGGCATATTTGCTAATTTTAATTGTTTGGAGCGTATTAATAAAAATTACGGTCCTTTTTCCATTTCATCAAATATCCTATTTTTTGCCTTGTTGTTTAAAAATGAAAATAACATTATAAAAATTTAATTTGTAAGCCTAGGGGCCGGTTTGAGGTTAAAAAATATTAATTTATAGTTGTTACAGGGAATGAGCTGTAAAATTTTGTTAGAGGCAGCTTGCAGTTAACAGTAGGTTAGACATAAGCAGGACTTTATTTCAGATAGTTCTACCTACAGTTCACTGATTATAGAATTTATAGATCTAAAGTGGGACAGTTGAATTACTACAGTTTCGCAAGAACTTGTACATTATATTATTTTTTGGAAGCGTGTTATCAATTACTTGTTTGAACTCTCAATTAAATTAATGTCCAATAAATTACTACTGAGAAAACAGAGAGAAGAATCAGGACAAAAAGAAAGAAAAGAAAAGTAGACCACATTAATTTATACATCTTCAGTGTGCCATAAATACAGTCAGATGAGCTCAGATCTGCAGACAAATTAATTACTAATCGCATAAATATTTTTACAGGGGGTAATTAAAAAGTTTGTTTGCTGTTTGAGGAGAGTAGGAGACTCTACTAGCTACTTAACTTAGTTGACTTGACTCTTGAGTCTTGAGTGAGTTGGGGTGGGGTGGGGTCGTGGGGAAGACCTGAGAGAAATTGAGGGATACATCATTGTCAGAGGGCTTCTGCACAAATATGCATTTGAAATAAAGAAACAGCTTAAATTGATCGAAGATGTGCGGGGGATCCCAAAAGAGAGGGAAGCATAATAAAGCTTTCCTTGCGGAGACTTGAGAGTTGAGACCACCAAGCTCTACTCTACAGTCTACTCTACTTGCATCACAGAGAGAGAGAGAGAGAGAGAGAGAGAGAGAGAGAGAGAGAGCGAGAGAGAGAGGAGGGCTCAGAATAAAGATGGCAGCCACTACTAGTACTCTCCTCCCAACCCCTGATCGCCAGCTCCAGCACCAGCAACGCTCGCACCGTCGTCGCCACAAAAAAGTGCCGCCCGCAGCCCAGCAACCGAAACCTCCAGTCTCCTCATGGGAGCACTTCAAGTCTCTCTTGAGCTGCCGTAGCCTCTCCTCTGTCCACATCGTCGCTCCCTCCAATGGCAATGGCGGCACTGGCATATGCGGCACCTCTCTCTGTGCATTGCGGGACGTTGTGCATGGAAATACGCGAGTGGTGCACCGGTCTGACAACACCGACTCGGCCTCGGCCGCATCGGTTGAGTCGGTTGGATCAATTGGTTCGGCTGCATTTAAAGAGACTGCGCCACTTGCCGGGACAGCAAGACAGCGTAGGCATGGACATACCCAGCCGCATGCTCGGTCACTCAACAGTGGTTGCGGCGGATCAAAGGGAGGCGGTGGCATGCCGTTGCGGGGTTTGACGGGTTGTGTCGAGTGTCGGGCTGTGTCCGTTGAACCCATGTCTAGGTAATTGACTTTACAATTTTCTGTATCTACGTGGGTTTGTTTGCAAAATGCCATATTTTGGACAACAAGCTACAAGCTAGCTGGTGTCTTGACTTAAACATGGTTTAGCGGAGAAAAGGATTCCATATAATATAACTATAAGAATGCAAAACTTACGTATTGGACCCAATTGTTTTACTATATTACGACACAAATGTCTTTGTTTCATGGTAAGCCAAATTCCTTTTTAAGGTCTCTTTTGACCGTCCTTTGGTCATTATCATTTCTCTTTTCTCTTTTGACAAAGTAGGTGTACGTAGGTAAATAATTAGTCAATGTTGGTTGCATCTGCATCCATTTTTAAACGAGGATTGTAATGTAAAACTACAGGAGGTATCCAAGACCGAGAGCACTCTGTGTATGCCCTGACTGTGGAGAGGTTTTTACTAAACCTGAAAGCTTAGAGAACCATCAAGCAATTCGCCATGCTGGTAATTTTTTTTACATTTATCACTCTTGCTGTGTTTTCTCATGCTTTGGGCTTGTCAAGAAATTAATTGTTTCACAGGATAAGGATGAATGAGGGCTGTAGCCTGTCAGATCAATGTTTATACTTATTTTTGTGGGAAAAAAGGAGAGGTGCTAAGGTACAACTGTACAAGGTAGAAAATGCACAATTAATTTTCCTACTTGTATAAATGGAAGTGGGGATGTACTTGATTAGTTCGTTCATCCCCGATAGTCTGATACATTGTGATTGGTGAAATTTGTCTAAAATGCTTTATAGTATTATTATATCTTCACCTGCTCAACCGTACTGTGATTATGATACCGCACTCAAATTTATGACAGCATTTATTGCGTTTTTTCGAAAAAGAAGATAGTAAACGGTGCGGCATATGCGCTGACGTTGCTATTTGACCTGCCAGCTGTCTTATACATTTACAAACTAGTGCTAATTGCTAAAGCAAATAATATATATAGCTTCAACAATTAACCATTCTCTTTGTGAAATCAAGTAATTAATGGGTACGTAAATGTATTTATGCAGTATCCGAGCTGGGACCGGAAGACTCCGGCCGCAACATCGTCGAGATAATCTTTAAGTCCAGCTGGCAGCATCAGGCACACCCGCGCACCCAGCCGTCATCCCCTCGACCCATCTGCCACGTGGGCCGCATCCTAAAGGTGCACAATCCGCCGCGCACTCTGGCCCGTTTCGAGGCTCACCGAGGGGCTGTCAAATCTCGTTCGTCAGCCCGGGCAGCTGCAGATGGCAACGAGCTGCTCCGCTTCTTGCCGGCTCCCATCAGCTGCGCGCTTGGCCTGAACGGGTCCAATTCTCTCTGCGGCTCATCTGCCTGTGGTGTCTGCTCAGCCATTCGTCACGGGTTCACGCCACCGCCTCAGAATGGGGTGCGCACAACTGCCAGTAGTGGGCGTGCGCACGATGCATTCAGTTCGTCAGATAATTCGGTAGGGTTAAGCAGAGCGATGATTGTGTGCAGAGTGATAGCCGGCAGAGTACGGTGCGCTGGGGGCGGGGCCGAGGTCGGTGAAGACGCAGAGGGGTATGATTCGGTGGCCAGCGATGCAAATCTTGAGGAGATGTTTGTGATGAATCCCAGGGCCATCCTGCCATGTTTTGTGGTGATATACCGTACAATCAATTGATCTGATGGTTGGTTTATTGCAGCAATTAATTAGGAGGAGAATTCATTCAACTGTTTACTGTATAGTGCAATAAGCCAACTAGTTAACGATAGATAGTGTATTACATGGAATTCAATGCCTCGGCAGTGAGTTTGGATATAACCTTGGTTTGACTGAAATACACAAGGTTACAGAAGGGATGGCCACAGGGGATCCGGATTCATCGGCACCTCTCATGTTCCAGCTCGGCTTGTACATAGAAATTAAAAAAAAAAAAAAACACGAGGTTTCTTCTGTCTAAACAAGGGAAGTCCATGTTCTTTTTATTTTATTTTATTTTATTTTATTAGCGAGCCTTAATTTTATTGAAGTGGGGAGTAAATTAATTTTGTTGAAGTGGAGAAATCAAGAAGAAGATTCTCCTGTATATTATAAACCCTGGCTTGGGAGGTTATTTTTTATATATGATAATGATTGTAACACTAACACTGTTTTGAATAATTAATTATAAATCTGTGGCTTCAGTTGATGAGTTCTGTACTTTGAACAGCTCTGGGATACTGTATCCCTGTCATGCATGTCTGCTAGTGCTAGTGTGTGCAACTGGGTTTTAGTAGATGCCAATTAATTAGTTGCCATGTTACTATCTCCATCTCTATGCTAATCATTCTCTTTTTCTTGCATCTCATTCTCATATATAAATAACCATCTAATTTACTATTAATATCATTCAAATGTGTGTGCAACAAGCTGTAAATGTATTCCATATATAGCATTTCTTTGCGTACAAAATGATGTATCATTCATATTAGAACAAAAAAATCATTTCAGCAATTAGTTTGATATTAATTTGCAAATAATTGCCACACTACTACAAAAAAAAGGGTAATCAACAACAACCCTTTTTTGAGCTAAAAATAAATAGTGTTTCATTTACATCTCAGATCTCACACTCTCCTTCTCTCAACCCACCCAAAATCCCAAACCCATTTGTTTTTCTCTCTCTCTCCTTAGAAATCCTATTTACAGACAAATCACAAAACGATGTGCATTTGAAACTATCAAATTGATGGTCCGGATGCTCTGAATTACCTCACCATTTGTGTTTGAAGCACAAAACGAGTAAACAGACTAAACTCATTGCGATATTTTAGCAATCGTAATTATTTCTTGAATAATTAATTAATTGAAGGCACATTGGGTATGGTTCTAGCTACCGAAACTACCATATTATTTTATGATATGAATTACGATGGTGTGTGTTTTGTTGGTTTTGTTTGTTATCTTCTTCAATTAATTAATTAGACAAGCATTAATTAATTTGTCACTTACTGCACGGATATGGTACAATAATATTATATTGGTGCTTCTCATTTCATTTCGCTCCAATCTATGATAATAACTATCAATATATGGAGGTAAATAAATTGATAAAGTGTTATCGCTACTAGCGATTTATTTACCTACACATTAATTAAATTCATTTTCGAAATGAAAGGAGAACAGGACATAATTAATACCTTACAAAGATTCTTGTTCTGAACGAGATCAATATTATTAATATTTACTGTCCTACTTAATAAATGATCTCATTAAGCATATACATAATGTGACAGAATTCAATATTGAGACATCTCCTTTTCAGCGATATACAAAAATATTGCTTAATTATTTGTAAGTTTGAAGAACATTTCGTTATAATTTCAATACCCATTAGATTGGTATTTATCCGTATCAATCAAAAGATTAACTATGTTATGTTTAGAGTAAATTTTACAAGTAGCGTAAAATTGATTCTTATTCGCAGTATTAAAAATTTTTGATCTACTTTAGAGCAACCGGACCCCGATCTAATGACGTTATATGTACCATCCATTCGCCAGTGCCTTGCACGCGTGGGATCTAATGTTCTGGGCTCTGTGGGCCCCCAGCCCGTGCCCAGTATAAGGTTTTTAGAAATATACAAGGTGCATCTCAACCGTAAATTTGTAATTCCAATCGTAACCATGAAAACGGTGTAGATTTATAAGGTTTTTAGAAATATACAAGGTGCATCTCAACCGTAAATTTGTAATTCCAATCGTAACCATGAAAACGGTGTAGATTTATAAGGTTTTTAGAAATATACAAGGTGCATCTCAACCGTAAATTTGTAATTCCAATCGTAACCAGGAAAACGGTGTAGATTTATAAGGTTTTTAGAAATATACAAGGTGCATCTCAACCGTAAATTTGTAATTCCAATCGTAACCAGCAAAACGGTGTAGATTTATAAGGTTTTTAGAAATATACAAGGTGCATCTCAATCGTAAATTTGTAATTCCAATCGTAACCAGGAAAACGGTGTAGATTGAAGCCAGTGTTGTAATAATGGTATATGCTCGTGATAGCACCCCCAATCAATAAATCACTATACAGCCCATTAATAGAAATTTTACGGATAATTTTACGTTTTCATTAAAGTTATGTACATATGTCCATAATTTATTAAAAATGATCAATTTAACTCATCAAATTTATTTTAACTTATTTATTTTTTGCTAATTAATAAAGTTTTATGAAATTGTTGTTTAGAAAAGATCCAAATAAGACAAAAAAAATATAGTGGGTATAACAAATAAATGCATAATTTTTATTAATAAATATGACCGACTATCAGCTGTGTAAAGGTAAACGAGCAATTAATCAGACCGTTTAAATGGAAAACGAACGATAAATCGGACCATTAAACAGAAACAGAAGATTAATCAGAAAAATTTGCTAAATAGTCAATCTCATCCGCAAACAACCTTTCGAAAAAATTGTTCGTGATGGTTTGATTACTGCTACCGACTAATCAGGCGATTAGTCGAACTAAATTGTTGTTTTTTACAACACTGATTGAAACTGAGCCAAGCTCTTTTTTCTGACAAGGATGTCTCCCCGCTTCATCTACAGTGCATTATTTTTCTATGTTCGTTAAGGAAGTAAAATTGTGCATTACGAAAATTTAATTTTAAATAAAAATTTATGTTATCAAATATAATACAACAATAGACAGTATATAGAAATTTAATTAAATAATTTCTTAATAGAGTAATTGATTTCGTGCATTAAATTATGTATGCTCCACACATTGGTGAATAGTAAAAAATTAAATAATATATAAATGGGTGATCCAATAATTGAAAATAGTTCATAATGTGACATGTAACATGTTTGAGTCAAATCTCAATCATGCACCTTCATTAAATTAGATGCAGTTCCCATATTGATGAATAGTAACAAAATTAATATTTTCATATATACATGTGATTAAATTTGATAATAATTAATAGCTGATTTAATAATTCATAATGATTGATGACTCAGATATATATGTCTTAAAGGTCTGAAAATAAAGTCAAAGCTCAACCCCCATATGGGGCCGCACTATGCCGGAGCGGACCCAGGGCCGCTATATGCCGGAGCGGCCCCTGTTCTTTATATCCCAAAAATGACAGCGAAATTTCATTCCACACTCTCACACATTCTCTCTCCTGAGTTAGCTCTCTGATCTGTAAGTTTTTTCTCTCTTCTTTTAAATTTTTTATTTTCATTTCAGTAGATTAATAATTAAATTAGAATAATTAATTTAGCAATAATTAAATTAGAATAATTAATTTAGTTAATTTATAATTATAGGTTTTTTCTGTATTGGATTGAAAAAATGGCTCTTATGGTATCCATCTACACTGGTGGGGATGTTTTAACAGGTCCTAATGGGGTTTACTATAGTATTGGACCTGTTATTGTGATCCCGGTATTGCCGGGTACTGATTATTTGGTACTTAAATCAAGTATATGTCAGAATTTGGGTTGGATCAGGGTCAGTATGACCTTAAAATTGATGCCAAAATTAGCATGCCGACTAGTTCGGCACAAACCTGGTTCCAACTATTTCCAATTCAAAATGAGGGAGTCTAGCAGGTATTGTACAACCAAACCATGAGTTTTTCTGGGGGTGCATACAAGATAATTGACCTATATGTGGAGGTTACCAGAGCCCGGCGTTCGAACCCAGCTATGAGGTTAATCCAGGATCGTAGTCGGGGTAACTCATCCGGCTCTAGTCCGTCACCTGTCCAAATTGACCAACCGTCCAGTAGTCGGGCCCCAGTTCAGAGGGACCGACCCTCCCGTCGGGCCCCATCCCAGACTGACCAGCCTTCATCTAGTCGGACCGCTCATTGGGGTCAAACTTGTGATCCGGATGAAACCGATGAAGAAGTGGATCCGAAAATACTAGAGGCAGAGGAAAATTGGGGTCATGTTGATCCTGAGAGTATGAGCGATCATTATGACCAGGAAGATACCGGGCTTGTGCTCGGACAACCAAGGACTTTCAACATGGATCGCGAGTTTCAGATAATGGATCGCGGGTTTCAGCACCCGATTCATGCTTTCAACGACACATCAGGGTTTATGGAAGCCAATTCGGGTTTGTTTGGAAGTAGGGCAGAGTATGAGAATGAATTGTCCGAGGGACAAACATATGACTCAAAAGAGGCAATGAAGAGCGCAATTGCCAGGTTTCACATCCTATGCAACAAAGAGATAAGGAATACGCACAGTGACCGCACAAGAATTAGGTTCAAGTGCAAGGACAGTTACTGTGGGTGGTACATACTCGCAAGGGCCACCGGTTATGGAACACAATGGCGTGTCTCCAAATGCCCAACACAACATTCATGCCACGCGGATGCGACAAGAACAGATCACGCCCAGTTGTCAGCTACTATGGTTGCCGAGTGTATATCCGCTCACATGAGGAACGATGTCGACTTGAGTATTCAGGTTGTCCGAATTGCTGTTGCTGAAAGGTACAACAGTCAGATACCGGCGTACAACAAACTATGGCGTGGCCGTGAGTTGACAATAGCTCGTCAATTTGGCAGTTGGGAGGGGTCATACTCTCTTGTAGTTCCATTGTTGGAGGCAATCAAAAGAAGCAACCCAGGTACTACATTGTTCCTTCATTTTTTACGTCATTTCATTATCAATCAAAAGTTGAACTTATTTTTTTAAATTTATTGACAAAAATATTGTTTGAGGTGACCTCATATCCCACTAGTGAACTTGGACCATGGAGGTATTTTCATAGGGCGGCTTGGGCATTTGGACCGTGCATAGCTGCTTTTCAACATATCAGACCGGTCATCACTGTTGATGCATGTTTCCTGTCAGGCCGGTATAAAGGTAACTAATTTGATTGTTTTCACTTTATTTATTTTAGTTGATTTCGGCTCTTACAAAATTAATTTGATTGTTTTACCACAGACAAGCTGTTGATTGTCTTACAAAATTAATTTGATCCCTCCTCCTTATATATATAGAGAGAGAGAGTGGCTAAGGTCAAAGTGGTATGACCAAGGCCTTTGGTGCTACCAATTAGTTTTTGCGAATTTAAAGTTCAAATAGTCGGTTCAAACCGTTAGATGTTCAATCTATATTAAAATCTGCTTGGAGACCAAATTTTACATTTTTTGAAATTTTTTACTATTTTTTAAGCCACTTTGAAAATTGCTGATCACATGGTCCAGAATTTGGTTGCACTGTTTTTACTGTTCATCCGGATCTGCAATTTTCAAAGTGGCTTAAAAAATAGTAAAAAAATTCCAAAAAACGTAAAATTTGGTCTCCAAGCAGATTTTAATATAGATTGAACATCTAACGGTTTGGATTGACTATTTGAACTTTAAAATTGTAAAAGCTAATTGGTAGCACCAAGGCCTTGGTCATACCACTTTGACCTTAGCCACTCTCTCTCTCTCTCTCTCTCTCTATATATATATATATATATATATATATAGAGGAGGGTTCCACTGCACCCTCTTTTGGTGCACCTAACGTGCACCCAAAACTCATATCTTCATTTTCAAAGTTCAAATAGTCGATTCGAACTTTCCAACGTGTTATTCATATTAAAATGTGCTTGGAGACCAAATTTTACATTTTTTGGAAATTTTTTACTATTTTTCCAGAATTTTTGAAAATCATCACTTTGCTGAATTTCAAATTATTGTTTAGTTTAATCAAAAATTTTGAAAAAATAGTAAAAAATTTCCAAAAAATGTAAAATTTGGTCTCCAAGCACATTTTAATATGAAGAACACGTTGGAAGGTTCGAATCGACTATTTGAACTTTGAAAATGAAGATATGAGTTTTGGGTGCACGTTAGGTGCACCAAAAGAGGGTGCAGTGGAACCCTCCTCATATATATATTAAGATTAGTAACTTTAAATGCTTACTAACAATTTTATTGATAAAAAAAATATTTATAATAGGTCAAGTGACCGTAAATTCTAAATCTAATTCTTTATTCGAATTGAAATCCTCCAATTCTAATTCTACTTATATACACTCTTAATAACTCTAATACCTTAATCTCCATCTCGCTCCACGACCATATCCACTTCTTTGACTGTCGTCGCGCTCTGACAATGATTGAATCTACTCGCTGTCGGACTCAATCGAGATGGAGACTACGCTTCGAGTTCTAACGATACCGCACTCACGGCTCGAATTGGCTCCGTTCGGTTCCGGTCATTCCCTTCTCGCTCCACGACCGTATCCGCTTCTTCAAGCACCGCCGCTCTCCGACAACGACCGAATCTACCCACCGTCGCACTCCGATCGAGATGGGACTCTATACTCCAGCTCGGACGATATCGTGCTCTTGGCTCCACTCGGCTCCGGTCCCTCCCTCTTTCTCATTCTCCTTTCCTCTCGAGAAAGTAGTACCGAGATGGAGGAAGAATATTGTGTCGGAGATGAGATCTAAAGTGGAAAAAATAGAGTTGAACGGAATTGGGTGGAGAGAGGAGTGGTGGCGGTTGTCTAAACCTAAGTTTTTAAATTGTCAAAAATTCGCTCTGATAACAAATAATTATTCATAACAACATTTATTGTTCTTCAAAAAAGTTTGAAAAAAAAACTTATTCAAAGAAAAAATCATTATTACATATTCACTTGAATATAGTTTGTTTTTATTATTCTCACACGTAGTAACTTCCATAATTGCTCATATCGGAACATTAATTATCTGGACCTCCTCAATATTTCAAAACTACATACTTGAATTGATAAACCATAATATGTTGTCAACTGTAGATTTATTTTCATGATATTTTGTGATCGACCCAAATTGTCTTCTGGAATGCACTTTCGCGGAATTAAATTTTCTTCTTCTACTTTGCTTCTTCTGTGCACGAATATTAATATATCTATGACGTCGTCTTAATTTATTTTTATTTTTTAAATTAAGTTATTTGAACCACGACATCATCATTGTCTGCATAATAATGGCTATGGTAAAACCGACAATTAATGTTAATATTAATCGGGGATCCAACAAGAGTACAGGAAACCATATATTAGCTGATCAAATATTAAACAATTAATGTCCAGTACGAGTGAAAACCTCATGACCAATTTCATATTTTCAAACAACTAAATCAAGTCATCCTATCAATTGCATTACAGTTTTCTATTTTATTAACTTTCTTCACTTTCTTGATTAATATCAAAATTTAATTAGAGCCAAAATAAGAAGGTATTTCATGAGGGACAAAACTGTATTAAAAACAAAAAAAAATTCTCTGAGCACTCAAAAATAGAATTCATGTCCTCAAAATAGCACTCTCTTATGTCATTTTGTATGATTTTTCTTTTGTCATCTTATACTATGTTCTCGTTCCAACGCATGAGCACGATACTAGCTAGTTAGTTCTTAAGTATGTCTATCCAGCTATGCATAGTAACAATTGACTGATGCTACAGTTTGAGATTTTGAAGTGATTAATTCAAATTATATATCGAAATTTTATATAAATCAAATTTTAACTTTATTAAGAATTTTTTACTATATTTTTGGTTAAGAGAAAAAATCATGAATTTTAGAAATTACAGACATGTTCAATAAAAATAGTGTTTTTCATGTCAAAAAAATAGTGAAAAGAATCCTCAAAATATAGTATAAATTTTCGATATATACATTAAATTGACTGTTTGATATTTGAAAATAAATATTTGAAGAGCTCTAGTCTTAGATCCCTATCTTATTTTTTCTAAAGCAATATATGTTACGGTTCTCAAATCACCTGCAAAACGTACATGTTCTTCTATCAAGAGCATATATGTGATTGTCGTAACTCATATGTCAAATAATGTTGTTTTATGCAATCTTTTAATTATTTGGTTTGACTAATTTGTAAAACATACAATGATTGTATTTAACGATTTTATTGTATGAGTGAGTTTGCAAGTTCAAGAACATTATAATTACACGATTAAAGTTTAAAGATCCAATGAAATCAACAAGACTTTACGAAGATTAAGATTATAAATTGTAATATCAAATAGAAAAGTAAAATACATTTGAGATTGTTAATTTCATGAACTATCTGTTCAGTACAGAAGCAAATTGTTCAGTACATAATGTACTGAATGGTACCGAGCGGATAATGAAGCGTTGCAGTACGGAAGAATTATTCCGTTTGACAACCATTCAGAACGGAATAGTTCTATAGCATCCATGGACTTCCAGTTGTTGATCCGTTCTGAACGGATATTGTCCGTACTATACGCTACTCGAGTTTACACAAAATTGAGAAAAATATACTATCCGTATTGTACGGACCTAAACGTACTGAACGGATAGTATAAAGTTCAGAAAGGCAAAAAACCTAAACTGCAATCACATTTGAACTATCCGTTCGAACGGAAGATAACTGTACTGAACGGATCAGTTCAAATACTTAGATCTGAGCTCCCTCTATAAATAGATAGAGTAAATACTCTCACTCCAGTCTCAAGCAAGCCGCCTCTAAATTTTAAAAAGCACTAATTCTGTGTTTTTGAGAGTTTTCTTCTTTGAGAGAGCTAAAACTTCAATACTCCTTTAATAATCTCAAATCCACTTGATTAATCTACTTCTAGATTAAGTTAGAGTATTGGTTCGTTGTTCAATAGTGTGGAGATCTACTTAGTGCTCCCTTTTTATAGCTGCGTGACTTTTCGCTTGTAGGGCATTAAGGGCTTACCGGCTCGAGCGTTTCTGCTCACATATAAACATAGTTGTGTGACGATCATCTGTGTAGGACTCTCCAACTCGAGCTTTTAGGCTCAACTTTGTACACGAGCTAGGCCGTGACTTTCCACAATTGTTTGAACTCACGTGTCATGAGTTGTACTCTTTTTTTCATTGGATAGGAAAGACGCACCGATGAGATTGCGTTGTCTCGGAAACATAGACATTTTAAGCCGAATTTCGTTAACATCCTGCGTGTCAATCTCTCTTACTCTATCTATTTTACTTTACATTATTGATTGATTACGGTTGCTTGTTTGATTTATCTATCATCATAAAAAACATCTAAAATTCTTTAAGTCACCATATTCAGTTCCTCCAGGTGCTGGCTGTTAAAGACAACAAATAAATGTGACAAGTATACGCACATTACTGTTGAGAGAACCTTGATCATGGAATCTAATATCTTGATCGTCAATATAATGTTTCATTAATTACACAGAAAACTTCTTCAGATAGCTCCAAAAGATCATCATTAGAAATTGACGAGTAAAAAGATTGTGGATAAAACTTGATAAAGTTGACGACCTTATTGATTCATTGTCAAACAACTTTACTAGTATAGATTCATAAATCATAATTGTGTTGAGCAAACTTTACATTCTTCCGATTAATTGTTCACAAACTAACCGTCCAAAAGTTGTAGTCACATGAACCTGACAAACAAAGCAAACGTTACCTTAATTATTGAAAAGCAAACGACAGAGATATAATCATTGTTTGATAATTAGTTCACTCGTATTGACACACGATTCATATCTTAGAGATTTTTTTTTATTTATAGAAAATATTATAGAATAGTATAAAAAAAAAGAGAAAGAGTATCTTTGATTTTTGATATACAGAAGGATTGGTAGAAAAAATTTCAATAAGAAAAATGCTACCCAACAAAAGGTTTTTTATTGTCCATTTATTTTGAATACTCTGTGAATTGGACAAACTTTGGAAAAAGTTATCTTGAAATTCAGGCCCTATTCGGCCTGCAGGTGGGAACGGGAACGGGAATGGGCTCGGGTTTAATTTGAATGGCCGAAACACTGTGCGCGTGGGAAAAAGAGTGAATTTTTTTTCCCACGGACACAGTAAAAGCCGAACAGGCCCTCATTGTCTTGATTGTCATAGAAAATTCTAGATATACTTATTACAAAAAAACTTTGGATTGGTAGAATTATTTCTGGTTCTGAAAAATTTCTGCCAGTCTTTCTATGCATAAAAAATACTCTTTCCCTTTTTCTATATTATTTTATAATATTTTCTATAAATAAAAAAATCTCCAAATAGCATTGGCTGTATTGTTTTGTTGCCTTTCCTTTCCTTTCCTTTCCTGTCTCCACGTGCAACTCGAACCACTCCCACTAAATCAATTTAGCTTCTTAGTTCCAATGCACATGCAGCAGCAGCAGCAGCAGCAGCAGCACATGCATTGAGTGGAGACACATGGATAAACTTTTCAATTGATAATTAATAGAGATGCTTGTCATTTGTCATTGAGCTTTAAAACTTTTATAATATGACAAATCATCAAATATTTTCAATCATTAGACCAATAACCGAATTATTGTCAATATTAATTATTTATTTTTAATAATTAATATTCATTCATGTGTGCAGTATACCTAATTAAATGTTCACAATTAATTACTTTATTATGTCATCATTTATAAAAAAAGAAAATTATTTATGTAGTATTTTATTTGATGATATTTATTTCTAATTAAAAGTTAAATAAGCCTGAAAAATAGCCCTAGGAATTAATCAGAGGCGAGTCCACTCATGACATATGGGGTCAGTTGACCCTATTTGTTTTCAAAAAAATTATGTTAATACAAAACTTTTTATATAGTTTTGAGTAACATATTATGGATAATGTAAAATTAATTCTCATTAGCAACACGAAAAATTTATATAGTTGACCTCATTCACGTCTTTTGACTTACATAACTTAAATGTTCAATTCCGCCTCTAATTTTAACAATTAACAAAGATATACATATATTTGCATGCTTTCATGGGTTTTAAACAAGTAGTCCTCAAATCAAAATGTGTGTTGCAGTTGGAGTGAGAGTGGAACAGTGACAGAGCAGAGTATATATATGATGTTAAATGAAGAAATTACAAAACTCAATCATCTTTATTTATTTATAATTAAATAAATTTGTATATATTTTCTTATTTTGTAATTAGAAATTACTACATCTTTAATGCTCTTCCGTGCAAAGTGACTTCTGTGGTGCAAGTGTAATAAATTAATGGGGGAATTTCACGTATACCCTTCAAAAACTTTGAAATTACGTATTTCCCCCCTCTAAACTTTGAATTATGTATTTCCCCCTCTAAATTTGAAAAACTCACAAATTTACTCATTTTATTATCTTTTATATTAAAACTCATTCTAAATTTATAAAATACTCATTTTACCCTTTATTAAAAGCATAAAACGCCCAATCGGACTCAAATTTAAATTTGAAGAGTTCCTCTACCGTCTGATCCACACGCATCGCATTAAGATCTGTGCGCATTGCTTCAATATCTATACATGTTTGCTTCAAGATCCGTGCTGATCTAACATGCACGGATCTTAAAGCAATTCCGATCCACGCGCATCGCATTAAAATATGTGCACGTTGCTTCAATATCTGTGCGTGTTCGCTTCAAGATTCGTGCTGATCTAGCAGGTACAGATCTTAAAGCAGTTTGGACAGTAGATGAACCCTTCAGATTCAAATTTAAGTCAAATAAGCGTTTTATGCTTTTAATGAAAGAGTAAAATGAATATTTTATAAATTTAGAATGTGTTTTATTATAAAAGACAATAAAATGGGTAAATTTGTGAGTTTTTGAAGTGGAGAGGGGGAAATACGTAATTTTGAAGTTTTTGAGGGGTATACGTGAAATTCCCCCTAAATTAATCACAAGCACTTATCGTTGTTTAGGTATAGAAAACACTAATGATAGAATCTTATCTGGACAATTCATTAAATGACACCTTCACTGTTCAAAACTAAATTAGCCGAGATATTTTCATCAATAAAAAAAATAATAAGCCGAGATATCCATTGTAGAAAAAACATAGGAGTAGAACTTGGGTGCTCTCGAGTGCACCAAGTCCTTGGTGAGCTCAAGTCCAAAACTCATCGGATCGGCTTCAAACGACGAATCTGACCGTTGAAATCCGTTTACCTTACGAGTGATGCGTCTACATGCAAAAATTTTAAAATTTGAAATTAATTTTGCATAGAGTCAAGTGGTCAAAAAAGTCAAAAAATGAATGCATTAAAATTAATTTATTAACCTTCTAATTTTGACCACTTGACTCTATGCAAAATTAATTTCAAAATTTAAAATTTTTGCATGTAGACGCATCACTCGTAAGATAGACGGGTTTCAATGGTCGGATTCGTTGTTTGAAGCCGATCCGATGAGTTTTGGACTTGAGTTCACCCAGAGCTTGGTGAACTCGAGAGCACCCTAGTTCTACTCAAAACACAGTATCAAAGGATGTTAATGTTCAAGCTCATCTTATTTCAGAATAAAAAGAGCACCAATATTCATTACAGCGAGGAACATTTAAGAGAGCCCTCATAGTCTTCATGGGCTAAATTAGCCCGTAGTCTCCATTTACTGGATTGGGTCGGTTGGGCCAGGTATTGAATTTAAATAATTTTGTTTCGTCATAGCTAAATAACAAGGAATCACAGAATTTGCTCCGCCATGTAAAATGAACCTTCGTGAGGTAGTTGGACTACAAAGTTCATGAGGTTTTAAATTAATTTGAGAAATACTAAGTGGTATTGTGTCAAAACAACTTTCTTGTGAATCTTCGTGGGCTTGCTGGTTTCTCAATTCTCATTTTGAAAAGCTTAGAAAATGGACCACCTTATGACCTTATACTTGTATTCTTATTAATGAAAATCGTATTGCCCTAAAAAAAAACTTTATACATGATAATTTATTGTCAATAAAGCATACATGTGAAAAATTATTATTACAACCGAAACAAAAGATTAAATAACTCGTCTTTATACAGAGAAATTTATGTTCAAATTTCAAGAATAACATCTAAAAATTATTGGAGTGTACTATGACCTTTTAATAATAAAAAAAAAAAAAAACTCTTACATGATGAGATGTTGGAGAAAACCTTAAGTTCTACTGTTGAATTAAAAAATATTTTTTTTTATAATGAGAGCATCATTACAAATGAAAAAAAAATTGAAAAAATCTTAACAAGAATTAAAATTAGATACATACCGTCTTATTGAAACTAAACATGAATGCATGGTTTGTTGTCACTAAACAATTATAATTAATACAAGTTAAATTTGTTTCTGGCTATTTAGTGTTTAACTAAAATAAGTTGTAGAATTAGTGGTTTTTTGTGGTTTTAATTTGATTTGGTAGTTCTTTTATTATTCAAAATGATATATTTCTGATATGTTAAAAAGTTTTTACAATATTAGTACTATATCTTTTATGAAATGTTTTTAGCATTGAATTTTCCATTTCAATGTGTTGGTTTAGTTCTTTTCATATGAGTAAGTTTTAGTACAATTAAAACTATTTATTTTTTCACATAAATAAAAGCATATGCGTGAATTATATAGTGCTAGTTCCAGTACATAATATTTGGATTATGAGTAAGGTTAAAATGCTCCATCATGCTCCAATATCATTATCTCTATTTTTCAAAGTCTAAATAATCGATCCGAACCGTTCAACATGATCTTCATACTAAAATGTGCTTGGATAAGAAATTTTATAATTTTTATAATTTTTTTTACTAATTGTTTAGAGAGGTACAAAATCACTATATTTGAATGGTGCAGAATCTTCTAAAAACAATGATTTTGTATCTATCTTAAAAAATAGCAAAAAAAGTTCCAAAAAATGTAAAATTTTGTATCCAAGCACATTTTAATACGAAGATCATATTGAGCGGTTCGAATCAACTGTTTAAATTTTAAAAATAGAGATAATGAGATATTGGAACATGGTGGGGCACAAAACCAATGGGGTATTTTAACCCTACTCTTGAATTATATATGAGCTAACAGGTACACACCAATACTAGCAGCGTTTTGTGTAATTTTTGTCTTGGAGTTTCTTTTAGTTATAATTAGTGCTATATTTTTATAATGCATGTTTAAGAAATAACATTCATCACTTTATGCATTCTTCAACGTTTTGTTTTTAATTTAGAAAATTAGTTCCGGATTTCTATTTGAATACATGAGTACGGATAATTTTTCACGCGCGTTAGCAATGTATATTATAACATTATGCAAAATATAATATAATATTAATAACTGAAAATAGAGTAGAACTAGGGTGTTCTTAAGCTCACCAAGCCTCTTTGTGAGCTTAACTCAAAAATCTATTGGATTGACTTCAAACAACATATCCAAAAACCGTTGAAACTGATTTATTTCACGAGTGGTGCATTTACATGTCAAATTTATATTTTTTCGAACTAGTTTAGTATAAAGTCAAGCGGTAAAAAAATAATGAAAAATGAACTAATTAAAATTAACTTATAAATCATCTTTTTTTGACCGCTTAACTTCATACTAAATTAGCTCAAAAATTTAAAAATTTGATATGTAAACACATCACTCATGAAGTAGATCGGTTTCAACGATTTAGATGCGTCGTTGAAGTCAATCTGATAGATTTTTGAGTTAAGCTCACAAAGGGGCTTGGTAAGCTTAAGAACACCTTAGTTCTACGTACTCCTGAAAATAATATTTGAATGTCTGAGTGAATTTTTCAGTAAGAAAACACGTAACCCTCTAATAATTTTTTTTTTTGTGAAAATTAAAATTAATATGAAGTATTTGGTTATAAGTTAAATTTTGAGCCGTAGCACGGACCCAATCCATGCTATGCATAGCACCGTAGCCTCACTCAAATACTAATATTACTCTTTTATTTATTCTTTTTCTAATTCTAGGTAATGCTGGTGGTTGTTAACTTTCCTGAAGTTAATTAGACACATCCACATATTAATAGACATTCCTAAGTTGACTACTAATAAGAGCAAAGCAGCTAATCATAATTTCATTATTGGTTAAGATCAATTCATACAAAGTGCATCATTATTAAAGATTTTTATTTCAGAAAATCATTATTATAAATAACAAGATTAAATTTCACGCGGTTCCTCTGTATCATATATATATATATATATATATATGGTTCCTTTGGAAACAGCGCAATGAGAAAATTTTCAGAGCTGCAGATCTGTTAGCGGATGGAGCTGCTGGCCAGAAGGATTAAAGATGAATCAAACCTTTGGATTTAGTTTTGCAGAGGGGGGAAACAGCAGGGGATGCATGCCATAACACTTTCATAGGCTCTGAATTTGTGAACTGTTCACTTGCTTGGATTGCAAGGTGAATATAGTGTGTTACCTACGTTGCTTTTGTAATTTTATTTAATTTCTTGTTTCCTAGGCTGGTAACTTTTACCACGCTTTTCAAAAAAAAAAAAGAAATAAAAATATAATTATGTGGTGTGAATGTTATGCAAATTGAGGAACAGGAACTGTAAGAAGCTTAGGTTCTTTCTCTGTTTCTAATTATAATGACAAGAGCCAAATATATATATATATATATATATATATCGATCTCAAGTCTTAACATTACATAACCCAATTAACGGTGATTCACAACTCCAATTAAGCGTAATTTCTTCTTACATTTGTCACCTCACCTCCAGATCAATCCAGATGAAGGTTACAAGAAAGCTCAAAGATTATTGGAATATATAGAAAGGTCCAAAACTTGAGCGGTAATATATGTGAAAAATCGTGTAAATATGCATGATTCCTATTCCCATCTCATACACACAAAAAAGATATCCCTAATACTCGCCCAAACTTCACACCATTAAATTACAAACTAATACCACCAAATAAAATTTAAATAAAATCACTTAATAAAATGACACCCAATTAATTTAGCTGCACAAATCTTTATAACCATCGCTGCCATCTGAACATTCTGATGTTTCATCTGCTTGCCTCACAACTGCTGATCTCTTAAAGAATTCTATGCAATCTTTCACGGCTTCACTCCGGTGTGAATCGAGATTCTGATGCACTCGAGCCGGTGGTACCTGATGTGTTTCCGTCGTTCTTGAAACAGCTGATGATAGCATAATTAGCCTAAGAAGCACCTCGCGCAACCGGTTGAACAAAGACATCGGTGTGTGTGTGTCGAAAGTTGCTTGCCGACGGCGCAATCTCGGCAAGCATGTAATGGTGGCGCAATCTCTCCTTGCTCGATGCATTTGGGTTGTACTGAAATTTTATCAGGGTATTCCCTTGTTAATATATAGATGATTCTTTTCCCCAACAATATTATATTAATTGGTACGTGTAGTTTTCATTCCTTGTTAAATATATATATATATATATATGCTTTCATTAAAATAACTACAACCCTTGTTGGACTGTCTAATGGAATAGTACATAGTAAAGCTAGGGAACCACAACCCACAAGCTAGAGATAACGTAATTTAAAGTAAAAATTTATGATCGATACATGCCTTTCATTTGGTTATATTGAAACATATACTGAACTTTTATATATATATAAATATAATAATTGAAATTTGCATAGTAATGCCTGAAACATTCCATGACAAACAGCATGGGCACACAAATACTAAATATAAGATTTGATTATCTTCTGATAATAATTAAATCAATCACTAGCTTAATTCCTCTGATTAAGGCAGCATTTATGCACAGTCTAATTTGTCTCTTCCTTCCTACACTTGTTAATTTGTTTTGTCCACTAGTGACATGTGTTACCAAGTACCATAACAGATCGAATTTAAGGAGCATTTCCTGGATTTTACTAGTACTGTTCCCCAACTTGACATGCAACACCACCACTTATTGCACATTTTCATGCTTCATGCTAGATTGCAACGGATCTCATGTGGCGCTACATACGCAGCGGGACGTGTATAGGAACCACTGCATTTAGGTAATTAACCGGAACAAATCTAGACTAGACAGTGCTAAAATTATAGCTGTATTTTGTCAAATTCGGATATAATTAAATAAATGTCCAAATTTAAAGTAAATCCTCATATATAAAATATGAACATATATATTTCAACGTACGAAATGACAACAACAAAAAAAGTATTATTTTTTATTTGATATGATTATAATTTATAAATAATTTATTTATACATACCGAGAATATATTATGAATAATTATGATAAAATAAGTTTAATTATCTGTCCGGTTTACATCTTAATTATACAATGCTGTATTTGTGGATCATCGATCGCACTCGGAGGTTAACGTTGTAGTTAACACTGGAAAAACATGGCTTCAAGATGCACTGTATCAAGTATCCACCATATGAAAAAATGCCAGAATTTTGTTCAGTCTTTTGTCAGCTTTCAAATTAAAAATCAAAACACATGCATATATATATATATATAGCTTCAATTCAATCATAGTTTTGGTCGTTGCAGTGCAGCCATACTAGTCCGGCCACGGATTCTTCTTTTATATATAGAGAGAGTCCGGTTAATATGATTTTAGCAGCACTTCAGTTGAAATGCGGTCAAGATGGTAACCGTCTGATTTATTGTAGGATCCGCGCTGTGATTATCTAAGAAAATGTTAACGGAGCGCTCATTTTTATCTCCATTAGCTAGGGACGCTAAAGAATCCTCTCTAATTAAAACGCTCTTTTTTATATTTCTCCGTAGCTTAGGGCTGCACACAAAATTCGTAGTTCGTAATTCGATTCGAGTTTGATTCGAAAAAGTTCGTAAAAAGTTCGATTCAAAATTGAGTTCGTTCGAAATTAATTCAAACTAAACTTAGTTCGAAATTAATTCAAACCAAACTCAAATTGGACCTAGTTCGTTCGAAATAGGTTCGCAAACCAAACTTAGTTCGAAATTAACTCAAACGTAAACCGTTGATTTCCGCTGATAATGAACTTTAATGTTTTGTTTAGGATAATATTTGGATTTGTAATAATTCTAAGACTTTGGTGATTGTTTTGTACTTCTATTGATATTTAAATTGTACTTTGAATACTTTGAATATTTGAAAATTTTGGTGATGTTGCTCCGTTGGCTACTTGGAAAACTTTGTATTATGTGATTGTACTGAACTTTGATTGATTGTACTAAACTTTGGTGTTTGATATAAACTCTGGTGTACTGTGTAATTAGAATTCAGAATGCTAAGTTTTTATTGATATAAACTCGTAAGTCGTAACAAAGTTCGTAAAAGTTCGAAATTGAGTTCGTAAAAAATTTGATTCGAAATTGAGTTCGTTCGAAATTAATTCAAACCAATCTCAAACTGAGAGTTAGTTCGATTCAGTTTGGTTCGTTTGCAGCCCTACCGTAGCTCCCCTATTTCACTCTTTCCTTGGAGCTCCTCTCTCTCTCTCTCTCTCATCCTTATCTCCCTTGACCCCGCTCCCTCAACCCCGCTACCCTAACCTAAGCTACGGAGCGCTCTGTCGCCTCTCCCCTATTTCGAACCACTGTGATGTGATGTCAAAAGATTAGTGCAAAATGAGATTGGTTTTACTGCAAAATGAAAAAACTTACAGATCAGAGATCTAATTTAGGAGAGAGAATGTGTGAGAGTGTGGAATGAAATTTCGCTGGAATTTCTGCTATAAAAAAACAGAGTCCGCATCGGTATTATGCGGACCCATTTAAGAGTCCGCACCGGCATTCTGATAAAATGGATCCGCAGAATGCTGGTGCGGCCGTGGTGAAATTCAAAATACTCAACATGGTTATTTGTTTTTTGTTTTTTTTAACTATGTTATAAATAAAAATTTCGGGCTAGGGACGCTGAAGAATCCTCTCTTAAAACGCTCTTTTTTATCTCCGTAGCTTCCCTATTTCACTCTTTCCTTGGAGCTCCACTCTCTCTCTCTCTCTCTCTCTCTCTCTCCAGTGTCGTGCTCCAGAGAGAGCAACTCTCGCAGAATTGCTAAGACCCTAAGTTACCCTCGATACCACTCTTTCCCCTTCGAGCTCCTCTCTCTCTCTCGTCCTTATCTCCCTTGACCCCGCTCCCTCAACCCAGCTACCCTAACCTAAGCTACGGAGCGCTCTGTCGCCCATGCCAAAAGATTAGTGCAAAATGAGATTGGTTTTACTGGAATAAAGTATACAAGTAGCTTGGCTTCTTATTTTTGTATTAATTGCATTATGTCACTTCAGTGTTATTTTTCGATATTTCTTGGCATATCTCAATATTTAAGCATGAATTGGGATTCAACTGGTATAATTCCTCATAGAGCAAGTACAGAAAAAAATTAAAGGTCAATTTTTTTTTTTGTACATACACTGGAATCTATCAATGAAGTTACCAAGTTATGATTATGAAGCACCAGTTATGACCGGAAGCAAAACTATGAACACAAAAATTGTGAACAAATAAACGTGATATAGGCAGGTCTATTTAAAAGGAACTTACAGCAAAACTATGAACACAAAAATTGGAGCAAGTTTGGGAAAAGTAACCTGATTGAAAATAGATGGCAATTGGTCGACAAATTTAGTGAGAGATAAAAAAGCTTCCTTATCATATTTCTGTATTAATGACCATACCTATACGAAGCATGGCATAATTAAGGTTGAAATTGGTACAATTTGGATACCTTACCTGTACCAACAGAAGGTTAGCTAGTTATGCACAATTTGGGAATAAGGGAGGGTTCAAAACTTGCTCCAAATGCTTACAATTATTTTGTTTTATCATATGCAAACTATGGAGACATCAAACAACACTCAAGATGGCGCACTGTAACAGAAGAGCAATACCATAATGACATGCTGTAACAGGAATTGATTAGGCTACTGTAACAGAATTAGTTAGAAAAAATTAGACTAGATATATGAATGTAATCTTGCTCAATATAAAGCTATGTAAATTCTGATTACAAAATCAATGAAAGAAATCAAAATTGCTCCCATTACTATGATTATGCCTCTTTTATAATATATTTTTTTAGCAATTTACAATTAGGAAAAGCACCTCAACATCTCGAAATTTTTTCTCAGTATTTTCTTAAACTTCAAATTTAATTGAATTTAAAATGTCTTGTACTAGTAGGAACCAAGAGGTTCACTTCCAGATTGATTATGCAAAAAAGAAGTTTAACTGAATTTCATATGTAAGGTTCTAAGCTTTTGATTATTTGAAACAAAAAAAGTTCGATCGATTTATAATTTGTTATTTTGAGATTTCTGATTTGCAATTCAATAACATTTTTTTTCTGACAACAACATATAAAACTGATATTTCTGATTGCATATTTTTATTTGAAACTGGTACAATACTCTAGACAAATGTTAGATGACGACATATCAAGCAAAACTGATGACAAAAATACATAAAACAGCACGAGAAAATATGAGTAACCTATAGTCCAAAACAACACAAGAAAATAAGTAATAAAGATAAATATTAAAACAGATAACAAGAGTAAGCAATAATAAGCATTTTAAAGTAGCATTCAAGCATTATCATATGAAGATATACATTCCAGACACCACGCAGTACTTTTACTGGCATGTCTCCCTACCTGGTTATTTCACCACTGGTAACATAATCCTTTATGCTTGCTTAATCTCGTACTATCCCTTTCTATACCAAAATATAACTATCCCTTTGTATAGAAAACTATTACTATCCCTTTCTATCCCAAAATATAACTATCCTTTACTACCCCTTCACTGTCATCTTCATGTTCATGTGCCTTGGATCGTCATTTCACCGGTATTCATCGATCAGAAAATCGTCCATTTCAATGTAGATTAAATCATAAAATTTGAGATTACTAAAAAAAGGTTTCCCAGAAAGATCAATACTAGTTCATTACAGACAACTAAGATTCGAGAATAATTATATTGTTTCGCAAAAATTCCAATTTTCCCTTATATATATATATATATTAATCAGATCCAAGACTAATAATGTTTAGTTTGCTCAAACTTAGATCCATTTCAGTAAAATAATCAGAAATTTCAGCATCGAATTGGTACGACCATGAGAAGTTTCCAACACACTTCTTAATTGAAAATTAGACGAAAATTATAGATGTATATCAACTAATTCATATATAGAAACACAACATGTACAGAAATGGTACCATTAAAACAAGGAAATTGTTATTTAATCAAACATATGCCTTCAGAAATTGAATTTCGCTTGGTAAATAGAACAATGACCAACTCAGATTGTTTCGAATAGCAATCTGAACAAGATAATATGATACAATTTATAAGTTAGCGCTCTCAGGTTGTTAAAATAACAGAAATCAACCAAATTAGGGGAAACAGGTTTCAGCCAAACAAGGAGAAGAGAATAAGATAGAAGGGAGACTACCTGGATACGAAAAGGAGGAGGTGAATCCTTCAGAGAGATGAGAGTGGAGGAAGGGTAGCACCTGATGACGCAAGAGGGAGATGAGCATGAGAGAGAAGGAGCGGGTCGGGGCAAGGGACAAACCTGGAGAGGAAGACGATTCCCGAGAGAAAAAAGCCCCTCTCTCGGGCTCGTGGCCCCTGTGATCTGGGGAAAGGCGAGATGCTTCGAAAGGGGTTCGCGGAGAGGTGAATCACGAGATTGTTTGAGCGCGAGAGAGGAAAAGAGAGAGGGAGACGAGAGAGAGGAGAACGGGAGAAGGTTTTGGCTTCACGTTTCATAAAATTAGCTAACGGAGCGCTCCGTTAACATTTCCTTGATAATCACAAGCGCGGATCTAAATTAAAATCGAACGGCTACGGTCTTGACCGCACTTCAACTAAAATGCTGCTAAAATCATATTAGGCGGACTCTGTCTGTATACATAGACAGCACCGAATTGGTACGACCATGAGAAGTTTACATGCAAATTTTTTATATTTTCTAGTTATTTTAGCATCAAATCAAACGGTAAAAAATGTTGAAAAATGAATGTATTAAAATTAACTTAAAAACTCACACATTTGACTGTTTTACTTGATACTAAATAAATTCGAAAAATTATAAATTTTGCATGTAAACGCACAACTAATGAAGTAGATCGGTTTGAACGGTTTGGATTCACCGTTTAAAGTCGATTTGATAGATTTTAGAGTTGGTGTTATATAGGCTGAAATGACACTGATGTTCCACTAGCCAGACTCTATAATGAGTTGTAAAGTAAGGATTTTGTTCTACTTCACGCTTATATCTCCGTTTTCAATGATCAAACAGTCGATCCGAACTGCTCAACAAGATATCCATATTGAAATGTACTTGGAGACCAAATTTTATATTTTTTGGAAATTTTTTACTATTTTCTTAGATAGGTAGAAAACCGCTCTTTTTGAATGGTTCCGGACTATAAAAAACAGTGATTTTGAAATATTTTTAAAAAGTAGTAAAAAATTTCCAAAAAATGTAAAATTTGGTGAACAAACATATTTCAATATGGATATCTTATTGTGCGGTTCGGATCGACTGTTTGGTAATTAAAAACGAAGATATGAGCGTGAAGTAAAACAAAATCCGTTTCAGTTCGGTTGTTTGAGTTTTGCAAATTGAAAAAGTGGCCCGAAGTAAAGAGGGCTGTTTACTTTGCAAAGCACCATAGCCTTGCTCTATATATATATATATATATATATATATAGATAGATAGATAGATACTGTAGAGCAATGTATAGCAAAATAATTCTAAACTTGCTGCTGCGCCTATCAATCAAACCTATCAGAAATAATTTTGTCTCATTAAATTTATCAAAATGAATTTGCCCTGCAAATGTGTTCTTAGATAGAAATTCTTTTACGAATCGGAATCAGCCCCCATTTGCCCATGATGTGCCATGTATTTTTTTAATTAAAACTGTTAAAATAATAAAGAACAAATGTGCACTCAAGAACATATTTGCAACTTGCATTTCTGTTTACGATATTTTTTTTTTAGAGGCTTGACAGTGGATGTCAAGTTACATAGCGGTACAAAAAAAAAATGCAAGTTGCCCTGTCAGTGCTGTCACCTCGGAATACTGCCTCATTGCGTTGCCGCCGAATCCACCAACAGATACCCAACATTCTGGTAACCCACTCTTTGTAATTCATGGTATTGAGCCCTCTGATCTCCTTCCATGACTTTTCCCATATGTCTTGTACCGGTAGTTCCTGTACCAGTCCCGCCGTCTGTACCAGTTTCCTTGTCAGTATCCTTGTACCTAGCAAATTCTGAATATGCCTCCACACCCGCCTTGCATACTGACATAGGAACATTAGATGCAAAATCGATTCATCACTCATTTGATCACACATCACGCACTCACTGCTGCATGGTACCTGGCCTCCTCTTGATTAGTACATCCCTTGTCAGAATCTTCCCCTTAAGCAATACATACCCATAAATTCTGACAGAAGGTGGCACTTTAGCATTCCAGACCCCTTTATTTTTGAAATTTATTTTTCCGCCCTTGCTAAATATTTTATAGGCTCATTGATTTTTTTTGGTTTGTTCCAGTGGAGCTATATATTCCGTCATCTCTGCATCCAAAGAAACCTATAAAGTGTTGATATGATATCCCAGCATAATAGAAAGATATGTGCATGTGCTTGTCTTGATTATATAAATTGAAGTTACAGTTAATTAGTCATGATTCAAGGCCTTATCAAGAAATTAATACATTTGAGTTCAATAAATTAAATGGGAATTATATTTGCAAATGTTTATGTTTAAAGTATGCATTTATGATATATAGTACTGGTAAATGCAAGTCTTTTTCAACTCTTTACTATCTTTTTGTGTGCCCACCATGACCATGAGAGAATGAAGTAAGTTGTTCACAACCCTAACTTAACTTATGAAGTCAAATCTTATAGTTGGATGTTATTGAAAACCAATTCCTTTTTAAAAATACCATAATACCATGACCCAATAAGCAGCTTTGATTGATCCGTACTGCGCACAAAATCATCGGTAAATCCTGAATTCCAGATACAATGTCACAAAAGAAAAGCCCGGTGGAATTAATTTGACACGCTCCTCCTTTATAAAAGGCTCATTATTAAATTAAAAGAGCCACATTGTTCTGGGCTGAGAAAGCCCTTTTTCTTTTCTTTTTATGAACACGCCGACAAGGTTGGCAAATTTCTATATGGCCTTTGATGTGGTGAATGGAGTGAGGTGAGGTTCTCGTAATACTAATATGCATGTTATAGATCGACATAGTATTTTTATTTTTAAAGTTCAAACAGTTTATTCCAACTGTTAAATATGATTTTTATATTAAAATGTACATGCAGATTAAATTTTAAATATTTTAGAGTATTTTTACTATCTATCTAATAGAAAATTAATTGTTTTTGAATGGTTCAGAATTTTCAAATCAAGAGGTTTTCTACCTTTCTAAAAATATAGTAAATTTTTTAAATATATAAAATTTCATACATATTCGATGGTTCGAGTCGGCTGTTTGAACTTTAAAAACAGAAATATGAGTTCATACTGCGGGCCATTGTGTAATATATATGCATATTACTATAGCCTCACTTTAGTAAATGTGCTTAATAAGTATCATGCATGCACATGTACATTATAATGAGAAAACTCTAACACTAACAAAAATATATAGGTCTCAGTGATAATTGTAGAGAAGCAAATAAGCTTAGGTATAAAGTTAAAGATGCAATTTTTATTTTTCTTGTTAGATATTCCAAATCTAGACAAATTTAAACGTTTGTATTAGACTTTCCCATTTTTGAATAATAAATGATACAACTACAATTACTGTTAACATTAATGTTAACAAAGAGGTTGGGTTTACCCGCTACACGAAACGCGCCACGTTCTAACCTCCTAATTAAAGAGGTTGGGTTTAAGCAGGCTATTATGAGGCCGTTGAATATAATTAGTACTTTGCATAATGACTACATATATAATTAATGAGTACACTTGGCAAATTATAAGCGAGTAGCAGAAAGTAAGTAGTTTTTTTTACGAAAAAAAAAACTAAATTTAAATAGCTAGAAGACAGGGACACAGCGTACCAGGTACTGGTACCAAATACCTACAAAAACCGCTTACATACTACATATCACAGAAGTTTAAGCATCATGTTGTCTGAAAGTGAAAACTACCTTAAAACAGTCTAGAATATCATATAAACCCATACAACCACACATATACCAAAACAACATTTTAACATAACACCCCCTAAGAAATCTGACAATTATGTTAGCCTTCTTCACTAGAGTCGTTCCCAAACAGACCACTTCTTTCCCTGCAACAACACTGACATGTCCTTCACCTGTAAAAGTGCATCATCAAACTGATTTCATAAATTTAAAACTCACTAGGTAGAATGAAAGATAATTTGAGATCGATGTAAGTGAAATTATTTGAGGACATATATGTTTTATACAAGTATATATACATGCAAGCCTTGAAAACATATATATATATATATATATATATATATATATATATAATTTATTCCTAGCCAACCAAATAGCTAGACCACATAACATAACATAACAGCCCTACTTATAAATTCTAAAAGCAATCTGTCTTTGAGAGGTATAGAGGCAAGCTTGACATTAATTAATTTGATCACTTTTAGTGGTTCATGTACAGACTTTATCATATATTTAAGAGCCTTAGTACGAGAAAAATGTAGTTAAATTTGTAGGGAAAGGGGGACCGTCAGAATCAATAGTTTAATGGCGAGAACATATCCAATTAATTAAGTTCCTAGTATATTGATTTGCAAGGCACTACGAAGGTCAGTATACAATGATGGCATCATATGAACTTTATATTCCACTAGCGACCTTTACCCCACATTAGTGGTTTGACAGTGCCCTTAACGGGTTGCCCGAACCCGGTCCGTCTGTGCCCGGTGCCCGGGGTACCCGTACCCGTGCCCGGGTATACCCGGGTAAACGGGTACACAGGTACGGGCTTGAAATGGGCAGGGTGGCCTGTTTTGGTGCCAAACCCGGGTGTACCCGTACCCGGCAGACCCGCACCCGCTGCCCGCACCCGCCACGGGTGTATCCGCACCCGCGTACCCGTGCCCGTACCCGTACCCGTGCCCGCTGCCCGCTGCCCGCCGAAACCAGAAATTTTGAATTTTTTCCCCCCACTGGCTACTGTTAACAGAGCAGTTTTGGCTACAGGCAGCGCACTTAGTACAGCAATGCATGTGAATAATGCGCTGCATGAAGCTAAACCTGCTCTGTGAATATTGCGCTGCATGAATATTGCTCTGTTAATGTTGCGCACTGAGTAGTTTTGGCTACAGAGAGGTTTCATTTTATTTAATTTAATTTAATTTAGATTTAAATTAGATTTGGATTCAATTTAAATTTTAATTTAGATTTATATTTATATTGAATTTAGATTTAATTTAATTTGCATATAAATTTAGATTTGAATTTTTATTTAATTTAGATTTAGATTTATATTATCAATTTAAATTGAACGTTTACAAAATATATTATCAATTTAAAATGTTTATTGTTTTAAAGTAATTGATTTAAGATATTTTTGATTTATATTTTATTTAACCTATTAAAAATAAATGAACGTTTAGAAAATATATTATCAATTTAAATGAAATTTTGACAAAAAAAGGCATAACTTTTGATCCGTCCGTCGGATCGGGCTGAAATTTTGACATGAGCTCCACAACCACAAAACCAAGCTAACTTACTTTCCAGCCCGATCCGACCGTCGGAATCGTCAAAAAACTAAGGGAAGAGCCTCAAAACTTGAGTTGAAGTTTCCGATTAAGATTTTCATGTCTATCATTCAATCCAAGTAGCTCAGTAAATTAGTTACATAATGAACTTGCAGATTACCAATTTTTACTATTTTTGGAATTTTTTTACTATTTTTTATAATTCATGAAAGATGAGCAAAATCAGTCTACTATAGCGTAATTTTGTGTAGTTTAGTGTTTTTTTTACCGTATTTCAGCATAATTAGCGAGGTTATTGTAATTTAACGTAATTTAGTATAATTGAACATAATTTATTGTAATATAGTGTAATTCAACATAATTTCAAGTAATCTAGCGTATTTTAGTATAAAATTACTCCTGTAAAGAAATAAATAATTAGACTTGCATATAAATTTACAAATTTTCGCACAAATAATTTTTATATATGAGTTACAAATTTTATTTATTTAGGAATTATAAAGATGTGACTTGATAATTTTATGTATATATATATACAATATTTGATATTGAACTATTCATATTTTAAAAGTCGAATTATAAACACGTAATAATATTCGTACGACACGGTAAAAAAAATAAGAAAACAAATCAAAACACAAAACAGAAAACAGCAAAAAAAAAAAAATATACCCGTGCCCGCTGTACCCGTGCCCGTTGTACCCGTCTACCCGCAACGGGCACGGGTTTGAGACGGGCAGGGCGGAGTTTTTAAAAAAAAAACCCGCCTACCCGCCTACCCGCCTACCCGCTGCCCGCCCTGCCCTGCCCGAGGTACCCGTTAGCAAATGACTACCCCACATCGATCTACTCATCTTAATCACAGTGTATATCCATCATTAAATGTGTAGAGAAAGATACTCAAAAACAAATGATTAATTATTAATGTCAAAAATAAATCTAAACCTCAAAGAAAGAACACCACACTCCGCCCAACCCTTCCCTCTTACTTTATTTCACTGAAATTGTTAAACTTACAAAGAAAAGACATAAGCCATACACGGTTTGTATCACTCCTACCCAAAAAACTAAACAAAGGAAATAAATCTTACACCCTGATTCTAGTATTTTAATTATAGAAACAACATTACACACCATCTAAATATGAAGGAAATGAAAATTTCTACAATATTTGTTAACTGGCAGAGGCGCTCCAGGAATCAGAATGATTTCATTTCCTGATTTCGCTTCTCTGGATCCAGTTTTCCATACACTCTACGTGCAACTTGAAGATTCAGCACTCCCCCTCAAGTCGGCACGAAGATATCCGTCATGCCTAGTTTATCCAGTGAGTTGTAAAATGCATTGCTCGATACTGCTTTCGTCAGCATATCAGCTGGCTGTTCGTTTGATCTCCCAAATGGCATTGAGATAATCTTTGAATCGAGATTCTCCTTGATGAAGTGTCTGTCCACCTCAATATGTTTTGTTCTGTCATGCTGCACAGGGTTATGAGATATATCTATAGCAGCTTTATTATCACAAAATAATTTCATCTCGTTAGTTGGTCCATACCCGATTCAGTCAGCAATTTCTTTAGCCACATAAGTTCACATATATCCTTTGTCATACCTCTAAATTTTGCTTCGGCACTTGACAATGTTACTACATTCTGCTTTTTACTTCTCCAAGTGACAAGGTTTCCACCAACAAATGTGAAGTACCCAGCTGTGGATCTTCGATCAGTTATACTCCCAGCCCAGTCAACATCTGTGTACCCTTCGATATTGAGATGTTCATGTTTCTCAAACTTAATGCCTCGTCCAGGTGCTCCCTTTAGGTACCTAATGATTCTCAAAACATCTGTGTTGAGTGTGGCCGCACTCTGGTGCTGTGTGTCCGCACTTAGCTTCTTTTTCTTGTTTTCATGCGAATTTCACACAGACAAATGCAGTAACTTGATTCTAGAGGTATTTAATCCTATATTATACTAAAATACATGATATTTGGTGCGATTATGTGGTAAAAAACCAGACCGAACATATATATAAATTAAACCTATCAGCTATGCATCCAAAGATTTTTGGTGGTAGGGTTAAAATGGACGAAATAGTAATTTGAGAGGAAAGAACTTGTAAAGGAGTTTTGAAATTGTTTATTTTTGTTGGAGTTCGGTTTATTAGGTAGACTGAAAAATATACTGCATTAAAGGGTACATTGTTTTCAAATAAAATAGACTGTGTTGTTTCAAGAATATGTCTATTTTTTCATTTAGCTACCCCATTCTGTTGAGGTGTCCCGACACACGGGGTTTCATGCAAAATTCCTTTCTCCTTAAAATACTCTTGTAATGTATTATTAACATATTCGGTTCCATTGTCACTTCGCATAACCTTTACTTCCCTTTCAAATTGAGGTTTTACCATTTTATAGTAATTTTGAACCACTACAGGGACTTCATCTTTGGTTTTAAGTAAATATACTCATGTCATATGGCTAAAGTCATCAGTAAAGAGAACAAACCACCTACATCCTGATTTAGAGACAATCGGGGAGGGACCCCACACATCGGTATGAATTAAATCAAAGGGAGATAAGCTTTTACTTAAATTATTCAGATAAATGGTACGATGGCTTTTTGCCTTTATACAAGTCTCACAAGTAAATTCGTCATTATTCAAACCCAAAAATAAATAAGGAGAAAGCTTTCTCATATACCCAAACGGGGGGGTGCCCCAATCTTTTGTGCCATAACCAAACCTTGTCTCTCAAGTTCATCGTATCTTCCCTTACCAGACATGTCTTTCCAATCTTTAAATCATTCAAGTAATGCAATCCGTCTCGCTTAGTACCACGGCCAATGATCTCCTTAGTGAGGATATCCTGCACAACACAGTGGTCGGAAAACATGAGAACAACACACTTTAGTTCTTCAGTTATTTGACCTACTGATATCAATTTTGTGGCTAATGATGGTACCAACAGAGTGTTCTTAAGGGTTAAGGACTGTGAGAAATTCACATATCCAGCTCCTTGTACTGGATAAGCTATTCCATTTGCATTTAATATACCATTTCTTTGAGGTTTTTTCAGATTTACAACATCACTACTAGAATATGTCATGTGATCAGTGGCTCCTGAGTCTAATACCCATCTTTGTATATTTAAATTACCACTTGAGTTAGAGAGATTACCTTGAGCAGTTTTCTTACCAAGATTTTCGGTATTAGATACCAAATGAAGACTTCTGGAGCCATTTGCATTTGAAGTCACGCACTGGGTTGATCCTAGATCCAAACTGGACCCATGTTGCATAGCGCTCTGGACGGGTTGAGAGACTCTGGAGTTTGTATACTGGATAGAACCTGAATTCAACAGGTTCGGATCAACTGAGACTTCGTCAGAACTAAAGGAATTGGCCCGACCTTTTGATGACGATTTTTTCTTTGGGTCTTTCCACCATTCAGGATAATTACCGGTTAATTTGAAACAATTCTCCCTAACATGCCTCATTCCCCGACAGTAGGTACATTTTAATTTTGATTTATCTAGAGAAGAGGAATTTCTGTTGAGAGATAAATTTACCGAAGGTTGTTTATACCCTTTTGACACCATTGCCATTGACTCATGAGTTATTTCTTCACTTCTTTTCATCATAATTCCCTACCGGGTTGCCTCCCTTCGTACCCGACTGTGGGCTTGCTCTACCGTAGGAAAATGAGTCATCTGCAAAACATCAGCTCTAATATTGTCTAGACGGTCATCAAGACCATCTAAGAAGGTATATACCCGGGTTTCTTGAATAAATTCATTAAACTTTTCAATATCTTCTTTATGGATCATTGGGTTAGGTCGGCGGAAATCAATTTCACGCCACAAAGTCTGTAATTCGTTATAGTATTCCTCAATTGCTCTACCCGACTGTTTTAGTCGAGTTACCCTTTTGTTAAGATCAAATACCTGAGCAGTATCATTACCGTCGTAGAAGGTGGTTGCTATAGCGTCCAACATGTCTCTTGCAGTCGGATATCGAGTGAAGTTCACGAACAATTTTTCATCTAGATAGTTGAGCAGCCATTCTTTGACAACCGAGTCATCGATATCCCACTTTTGATGCAGCGGGTCTCTAGGTTTTGGTGGGGTTGCTTCACCGTTGATGTGCTTAGTTTGTCACGTCCTTTGACGTACATCTCGGCTGCTTGAGACCATATTGCATAATTTGATCCATCTAATTTAACCGAAATGGGACTAGGATGTAATGATCCTTCTATTGCTGGAGCGTGATGTAGAGGTCGTTGTTGCACAGCAGTTTTTTGTAGAAGAACAAGTTCAGTCAATTTTTCAAGAAGAGATTTGGTAAGGACGGCATCAGTTGGTTCCGCCATTCAAATATCAGAAAGAACACAAACTACTTTCTAATTTTTTGTGGAACGGTATTGCTCTGATACTATGTCAAAAATAAATCTAAACCTCAAAGAAAGAAAACCACACTCCGCCCAACCCTCACTACTACAAAAACTGGCTTTGTACACTGCACATTGTACACGGATTTGGCAATTATATTAAAAACAGTGTACCAAATATGAGTCCAAAAGATCTGCACGATTTCTACACGGATAATTAGTTAATAATCAATGTAGAATTATTAGAGAGAGCTACACGGTTTATTAGAAACCACAAATCCGTGTGTAAAGAAGTGTGTGTGCAAATAATTGAGAGAGCTACACGGTTTATAACTAAATATCCGTGTAGGAACATTACACACGGCTTTTTGATAATATAGCCGTGTAGAATTCTTATAATTGTACACGGATTTATAACTAAATAGCCGTGTAGAAATAGTTGGAGAGCTACACGGATTTATAACTAAATAGCTGTGTATAATAGTGTAGGGTTTTTATCTCTTCCCTTCCAGAGCGCCGTTTTGATCAAGTCTTTTAGTTAATACATCTCGAACTGAGCTTTTTATTTCTGCGAATTGATCGAGGCCAGCAGCTGAGATCTGAGATCTTTGAATTAAGTTTGTATTTTCTCCTCTCCATCTTTCTAAGGTTAGTAATATGTATTTAAATCATTTTCTTCCTCTAATTTTCTGTTATTTAGGCTTATTTAATTAGGTCATTTCATGCATGCTTGAATTCTTAATTTTAGATGTAATTAATTAGTGTATTGTGGTCCAATAACCGACCTTTAGATGCTTTTAGGTCCATGCCCGTTCAAAATTAATCCAATAGGGATTAATTTTGGATAGTCCCCGTTTTGGGACTGCTCTTTGAATATTATGTCTCATTTAGGATGTGAACACATATTAGCGGGATTTAATTAGTATTTGAGGAAAGTTCGACAGTATTTTCCCTTATTGCTCCTACGAGTATGTGGTTTGTACGCATACTTGGGGAGTTAAGGGGAAATGCTGCCGAATTTTTCTCAAATACTAATTAAATCTCGCTAATATGTATTCACATATGAGACATAATATTCAAAGAGTGGGTTAGGATTGTAAACCGGCCCTTTGTAAGCCCAAAATTTTGTACACGAAGGAGAATGTTGACCATGCATGATTAATTGATCAAATCATTTTTTTAATTTAATTTACAGATTGATCGAAGCTGGATGTATGAAATGCGACGTGACAGTGAAGAATATTTGGTTCACGTTGATGAGTTTATAAAATTTGCTGAGAGTTATAGAGTGAAGAAAAAAGAAGAAGACATTTTATGTCCTTGTAAAGATTGTAAAAATTTATTAAGATTTTTGGACATCGAAGAAATTAGAGCTCATTTGATTTGTCGGGGATTTAAGAAGAGATATACATGTTGGTTCATGCATGGTGAGAAATTTGGAGAAAGTAGTAGTGCCAATAAAGATTGTAATCGTGAATTGAATGATGAGAATGTTGGAATTTCTGATAATTTTGAACTTGATTGGAACGAGGATTATGAGAGTGCCGAATATTCTGATATTAACGTCGAACCCGAAAATGACGATGATGAGATGGAGAGGAATTTTGATGAAAATGTAGAACACGAGTTTACTGAAAATTTGGAGGATATGTTACGTGATGTGGAAGATGAAATTAGTGATAAAAATTATGATAAATTTCAAAATTTGTCTAATGAATCCAAGAAGCCGTTGTATCCCGGGTGTACCAAATTTACAAAACTGTCAGCTGTGTTGAAATTATTAAACTTAAAAGCAGACAATGGTTGGAGCGATAAGAGTTTCACGTCCTTATTACAGCTTTTAGGAGAAATGCTCCCAGATAACAACGAGTTACCCGGTACAACATATCAGGCAAAGAAGTTGATATGTCCAATGGGGTTGAAGATCGAAAGAATACATGCATGTCCGAATGACTGTGTATTGTATCGTAACGAGTACGAGGCCATGCATGTCTGTCCTAAATGCGGTGTTTCACGATATAAACGTCGTAAGGACCAGGACACTGATGATTGTAACGAGGACACAAGTGGCCGACCTCCGGCTAAGGTGTTGTGGTATTTGCCGATAATACCGAGATTCAAACGGTTGTTTGCGAATCCCAAAGATGCAAAATTATTGCGTTGGCACGAAGAAGAGCGCAAAAATGACGGTAAACTAAGGCACCCGGCTGATTCTCCTCAATGGAGAAACATTGACAGACATTTCAAAGAATTTGGTTCTGAAACGAGGAACCTTAGGATTGTGGTGAGCTCAGATGGAATGAGTCCGTTTGGAAGTATGAGCAGTCGGCACAGTACTTGGCCTGTTCTTTTATGCATCTACAATCTTCCTCCTTGGTTGTGCATGAAACGCAGATATATAATGATGTCATTACTAATCCAAGGACCCAGACAACCCGGAAATGACATAGATGTATATCTCGCACCATTAATCGAGGACCTCCAAAAATTGTGGTGTGATGGCGTCCCGGTGTGGGATGCGTATATGAAAGAGACCTTTAACTTGCGGGCCATGGTGTTTTGCACCGTAAATGATTTCCCCGCGTATGGGAATTTGTCGGGTTACACTTGTAAAGGAGCAAAAGCGTGCCCGATCTGTGAAGATGACACTCAGGTGCTGAGGTTGAAAAATTGTCAAAAGAATGTATTCATGGGGCATCGTAGGTTTCTTCCTAATAATCACCCATATCGTAAGAAGAAGATGACATTCAACGGGAAAATTGAGCTTGGAGTGGCTCGTCATCCATTAGACGGGGAGAGTGTCTTCGAACGGGTAAAAAACATTGATGTTATTTTTGGAAAGTGCGCCAAAGCACTACCCAAGAATATTTGGAAAAAGAGGTCCATATTTTGGGAGCTACCGTACTGGAAATATTTAGAAGTGAGGCATTGCCTAGATGTCATGCATGTCGAAAAAAATGTCTGTGACAGTTTAATTGGTTTATTATTGAACATTCCGGGGAAGACGAAAGATGGTATTAAAGTGAGAAAAGACATGGTAGAGATGGGAATACGACCCGAGCTCGCACCGCAGGAGAAAGGGAAGCGCACATACCTACCCCCCGCACTGTGCACAATGCCAAAGAAAGAGAAAACAAGCTTCTGTGAATGCCTCAATGGTATAAAAGTCCCATCAGGATATTCTTCGAATATTAAGAAGTTGGTGTCGATGAAGGACTTGAAACTGGTCGGTCTGAAATCTCACGACTGTCATGTTTTACTGACACATATAATTCCGGTTGCAATTCGGGGAATTCTACCAAAGCACGTTCGTCAAACCATTACGAAGCTTTGTTCTTTCTTCAATGCAATAAATTCCAAAGTGATAGACCCTCTAAAATTGGACTCTTTGCAAAAGGAGGTCGTCGTTACTCTTTGCCAACTTGAGATGTATTTTCCGCCATCTTTTTTCGATGTCATGGTTCACCTTGTTGTTCATCTTGTGAGAGAAATTAAGATTTGTGGTCCCGTGTTCCTTCGGTATATGTATCCATTCGAGAGATACATGGGCATCTTGAAAAAATACGTAAGGAACCGACATCGACCCGAAGGCAGCATTATAGAAGGATATTCTACGGAGGAGGTGATTGATTTTTGCACCAACTACTTGACCGGTGTGGATCCTATTGGCGTTCCAAAATCTCGATACGAGGGAAGGCTCCAAGGAGTCGGGACAATTGGGTTGAGAGCCGTAGTTGCTGATCTAAATGAACTACAAAAGGCACATTTTATTGTACTACAACACATGACAGATGTTGCTCCCTATATAGATGAGCACATGACAATCCTTCAACAACAAAACTACACGAGGAGTCAGAAGTGGCTTACTAACGAGCATAATCGTTCTTTTATAGGATGGCTGAAAGAAAGAGTGCAGTCACACCCCGTACCTGAAATTGTTAAACTGCTTGGCAAAGGACCCCAAATTGTTGTTAGAACATTCCAAGGATACGAGATTAACGGATATACATTTTATACTAAATCCCAGAGTGATAAGAGCACGATGCAAAACAGTGGGGTGACGTTGGTGGCGACCTCTCAAGAATTCAGTAGATCCGGAGATGGCCGGGCTGTAATAGCATCAAAGTCATATTATGGCGTTATTCAAGAAATTTGGGAGCTCATTTACAGTCCTCGCCTGAGCATTCCCGTGTTTCGGTGTCAATGGGTCGAAGACCGAGGTGTTAAAGTTGATAACGACGGGTTCACACTCGTTGATTTAAACAGGGTTGGGCATGTTGATGATCCGTTTATACTCGCCAAGCAAGCCACCCAAGTCTTTTATGCCACTGACCCGAGTGATGCCAGGTTGAGCGTCGTCCTATCCGGAAAAAGAAGGATTGTCGGGGTAGAAAATGTCGTCGATGAAGAAGAGTACGACCAGTTCGACGAAGTACCTCCATTTTGTACTGATGTGCAAACTGAAGTAGCAACACTTGAAGGGGTAGACGAAGCTGACTACATGCGGTCCGACCACAATGAAGGATTATGGGCCGAGGGTACTGTTCAAATAGTGGAAAAAAGGAGAAAAAGGAAAAAAAAAGCATAATGTGTAATATTTATTTTGTTTAAGACCGTGTAGCTTTTAATATTGCAACTTTAGCTTGTAATATATCAAATAAAAAAGGAAAAAAAGAGGGAAAAAAGAAAAAAGCATAATGTAGTAATAGTATTATCAAATATTATCAAATATTAGTTTAATGCTTATAATGAAGGATTATGTTTAATGCTTATAATATTATCAAATATTAGTATTAGTTTTTGAAAATATTAGTTAAAACATTTAATAATAAAATAAAATAAATATTAGTTAAAATATTAGTTTTCACTAAATATTAGTTAAAATATTTAAAATATTAGTTAAAATATTTAATATTAGCTAAAATATTTAATATTAGCTAAAATATTTAATATTAGCTAAAATATTTAATATTAGCTAAAATATTTAATATTAGCTAAAATATTTAATATTAGCTAAAATATTTAATATTAGTTAAAATATTTAAGGAAGGATTATGTTTAATGAAAATATTATGTTTAAAATATTATGTTCAACTTTATCAAACATTTAATATTAGTTAAAATAAATATTAGTTAATAGTTAAAATAAATATTAGTTTATGTTCAAAGCATTTTACTGAACCTGGGACCCGCCTGTCGGAACAATTTATACACGGACTATTAGCTAGATGTCCGTGTAGAAAGGTGATTTGCACACGGATTTTTATGTACAACCGTGTAGAAAGGTGATTTGCACACGGACATTAACTTAATAGCCGTGTATAATGAGGAAACATTGGTTATTTCGAAATCCTTCTCTGCCAAAATTTTCATAAGTCCGAAAACCCTTCTCTGCCAAAAACCTCCCAATTCAAAGACACGAGCTCGATCTTCACCGCTCACCGCGCGCCTCACCGCCTCGCCGCCTCGCCGCCTCACCACCTCGGTCTCTCTCACCCGGTCTCTCTCTCTCTAACCCGTGGTCTCTCTCACCTAGGTTAGCGTCTCTCTATCTCGTTCTTTTTCTTATTGGGTTTGAACCCGTTAGCCAATATAAATTAAGGTCCAATTTTGCACCCTTGTTTAGTACTGGTAAGTGGTAACTGCGCATTGACTGGCTATCGGTTTTACTGCCACTGTAATATTGGTACAAAATTAATTGGTTATGTTTTCGTGGACTTGTGGTAACATGGTTTTTGCCTTTTTGGTATCCTTGGCTCTCAAATTCTAATTTTGTTCTAGATCATTAACATTATTAGTAAATTAAAAGTTAAGCATATGTAACATATGTAACATATTGATGATTAAATACAGTGGTATTTCGAGCATGTCACATCATACAGTGGTATTTCGAGCATGTCAATTGGGAAATTTGAGTTTAAATAAATGGCCGGCCTTTAATTTTAGGTTATTGAATACATTGTGGTTTTTCATAATTTGTATATAGGGTATTTTAGGGTATTTTAGGTTATTTTATGGTACTTGTTAATTTTAGGGTATTTTAGGTTAATTTAGGGTACTTGTTAATTTAGGGTACTTGTTAATTTTAGGTTATTCAAATAATTATGGTACTTGCATGTCGAATGTAGACCATGTCGAATGTAGTAGACAAAATATGTAGTTCATTTATCTCTAGTTTGTTAATTTATCTCTTTAATTTATCTCTTCAATTATTGGTCACTTATGATTTGATCTTTAATTTCATGCAGAACCATGTCGAATGAGGATGAGTACGTCGATATGATGGCAGAAGAAGAGGAGCAGCAAGCTACTGCCTCATCAGAAAGAAGGAGGAGAGGGCCGACAATGTGCACGAGCACGTCCGAGCAGACCCATCAAGAAATCTGGTTCACAGAAGACGGGCGTGCGCAGGGAGAAAAACGGCAGAAATATTCAAATTGGTGTACGAGCTTCGTGAGGCAAAATGCGAGTATCCTTGTTGAGAGATGGGATCATTTTGAGGATGAGGTGAAGAACGAGTGGTGGAACACGGTGAAGGTAAAGTGCCTAACAACTCTTCTCTTGAATTTTCACTTATGTATGATCTATACTTAAATACACTAAATTTTTGTGTCAATCAGGCTCAGTGGAACATCGAGAATGATGTTCCAAAGGATAAGACTTTGAAGATTATGAACAATGGTTGGAAGCAATACAAGAGCACGTTGAAGACGGAGTTCATGGAGAAAGGGAGAAATCCGGTCGGCTACTACAAATGGCTAAAACAAGAGGACTGGGATGCGTTTCAAGCTTTGAAGTCTACCGAAGAGTTCAAGGTATCTAACTCGTGCCAAATTTATGCTTATTCTTTCTCGATATGTACTCTTTTTTCTAAAACTAACTGATCGTTACTGTCTTGTTTCTGTGAAGGCAAAAAGTAATAAAGGCAGGATGACCGTTGCCTTTAACAAGTATCCACACCATCTAGGGTCAGGTGGTTACGAGGGTAAGACGACAGAATGGAGGAAAGTCCTGGACGCGAACAAGGATTCTGACTCACCCGTGGTTAGGATCCAAAATCCTAGGGGCAAAGATTGGGTCATGGGTAGAGCCGAGGTAACCGCTGACGGGAGGATAGTACTCCCAACGGATTTGCAAAGCGTGGCTCAAAGAATGGTAAGAGTCATTTATAACCCCGAAAGTACATCAATTGTTCTTTTGCTTTAACTAATTCTTCTACTTGAACAGTTGGAAGTGGAGGAGGAGGTCAACTCGGGTGCCCGGAGTGTCGAACGACAAAATGATTCATTGTCCGCAGCGCTCGAGAATCCAGAACACCCGGGTCGAGTAAGGGGTGTAGGGGTCTACAGGGGCTGGAAGGAGGTGTTCCGAGTGGAGGGACAAAAACCTCGAAGAAAATCGCGTGCCAAGGTAAACAAAGACGAGATAGTTGCGCAGATACGCGCGGAGGTGAGCAAAGAGTACGACGCAAGGTTTGCTGAGATGGAAGCAATGTTGACACAAATTAGATCAGCAACTACGCAGCCATCCGAGCAACCACCTCCCATTTCGCCGGGAATTCGGCGAAGTAGTCAAGCATCCGGCACGTGGGGCGCCTTAGACGATTTGGATAATCTCAAGGTAATCAATACTTCTTCATAATCTAAAGGTATTTAAAACCTGTTTGCAACCTTGTTGGACAATATCGCATCACTAAAATAAACAACTTTCCTATAAATTTGCAGGACCCCAGAGCATGCGACCTCGTCCTGCGGAATGGCAGTGTTTATCTGATCGTTGCTAAGGGCGTTGTACATCCACTCGCCAAAAGTGTACACAATACTCAGCTAAGACCCGACCATGCATGCGTGCAGGTTGAGTTAGTCGTGGATGGATGGCAGCGCGTACCCCTTCCTGTCCCTACCGACGAAGCGGTTGTGCTTGATGACGCACGGATGTCATTTGTTCAATGGCCCAAGAGTCAGATTGTTTTGGATCAGGTAATCCATAAAAAAATTCATTTATTTTGTTACATTCAACTCATTCTTTTTGAAATACTAGAATAATACATCTATAACTTGATACAGACACGAGGAGATGATGTTACCGGTACGGCTCTCTCACCGGTACGTCAGGAGGTGGCTTGCGACGTCGCGGCTGACGCGCCACAATCACCGCCCCGTCCTATGGTCACAGAAGAAGAATACAGCCGTTTGCCCAATGATTTGCGCCTTCTCCACGACTACTTGATGACGGCGCCCGACGGCATGGAGGCTATCGTCATCCCTGTCCCACCTGGGATGTTTCTACACGAAGGCAGGGAGCTCCTGCTGTCGTTCAGAGACTTCAAGGACCTCTTCCACCACTCGTCATCCGACAAATGGCTCGATGTTTCACACATCACCATTTTCCTTATGTTAGTGATATTAAAATATTTTCATTATTGTATAGAACTCAAATATATATTCTAATTACAATATGATGAGTTTTCAGGAAGCTAGTCCGAAACTGTGATGAGATGGTTGAAAGGAAGAACTTGTGCATGTTTCTGGACCCCGAGAAAGTGAGTGGTACGGCAGCGACATATTATCCGGATATGGCTATCGATTACATGTGTTTTGCGATGCATCGTGCTAAGGCGGAGGAGAAGAAATTCATTCTCATGCCATACCACGAGGGGTTAGTTCTAATCTTAACTTATGTGTTGTTTATATTTTAATTAAAGAATTGTATAAAGAAATTCATTCTCATGCTAAAGTACTATAATTCTTCTCCTCGATCCAACAGCAAACATTGGTGCACGATTCTCATTGTGCCGTACTTAAGTGTGGGCATAATTATTGATTCTTGTAAGCCAAAAGGAAGGACCGCGGCTGCCAAGTGCAAAGTTATCTTGCCTTTTGTGAATAAGTAAGCAATAATAATTCTATAGGTTTGCATTTCTTTCAATCATATCAAATTATAAAATTGCTAATTACATTCACTCACTTTTGTAAGGGCTTTTGTGAAATATATTAAAGAGGGAGGATCAGATAGCACGGGCCCGGGCAAGAAAAGCAAGTTGAATTGGAAGTACATGGTGGTGAGCACACTTTATGAGTTAGAAATTTCATATCTTGTTAAAAAAATTATTGTCATTCTAACAAATGCCGCTAAATGTAAATTTCAGAGCCCGCAACAGAAGGAGGGTTGGGAATGCGCTTATTACACGATGATATTCATGTTTGACTTTGTCGAAAGAATACAATTCGAATTCCCAAAAGCGGTATGTACTTCATATGAATTTCCTATATAATAAGCAATTGATATCTACCTTTTCTGAAATACTAACTATTATCAAATTATAATTTTGTAGAATGTGACAAAGCAAGATCATTACACTTGGAATCAGATCGACGATGTGCGGTGCATGTGGGCAAGGTGGTTTGCCATGGAATTTTGTAATCCTCGATATGGATTTGCATAGATTAATTTGTAATAAAAATATGTTTCGAATGAATTTATTGCTATATGAATTTTGTATAAATTTAGTATATGAATTTCTTGCTAATTAATCTGTTTCGAATGAATATTTGTATTTCTGTTGAAAAAAATTGGCTAGCAAAGCTGGAGGCTAGCCCAAAAACAAAATATACAAAAAAAAAAAAGGTATTTATACACGGCTATTTAACAGTTGTCCGTGTGCAATACTAATCATACACGGTTTTTTTGTTAAAAATCCGTGTATGATAGCATTACTGGAGGCGTAATACAAAAAATCTAAAACTATTTGTACACGGATATTTACCAAAAGTCCGTGTATAATAGCTAAGAGAGCTACACGGACTTTTAATACAAAGCCGTGTAGAAAGAGGAATCGTACACGGTTATTTAGTTGATATCCGTGTAGCTCGCTAGGTCTTTGTACACGGTTAATTAGTGAATATCCGTGTAGACATCATCATAATCACACACGGTCAAATATCCGTGTGTAGTTCCTGACCTATTCATACACCCTGGCTTTAAACACAGCAGGAAATCCGTGTAGCTCTTCCATTAATGTCCGTGTGTAATCTGTTTTTCTGTAGTAGTGCCTTCCCTCTTACTTTATTTCACTGAAATTGTTAAACTTACAAAGAAAAGGCATAAACCATAGACAGTTTGTATCACTCCTTTATAGAGTAGTACAACAAAAAAACTAAACAGAGGAAATAAATCTTACACCCTGATTCTAGTATTTTAATTATAGAAACAACATTACACACCATCTAAATATGAAGGAAATGAAAATTTCTACAATATTTGTTAACTGGCAGAGGCGCTCCAGGAATCAGAATGATTTCCTTTCCTGATTTCGCTCCTCTGGATCCAGTGTGCCATACACTCTACTGCAACTTGAAGATTCAACAATTAATTTGTTCCATACAGATAATTAATGATGATCAACTATATATATATGCATCCTATAAGAGATATACGTACTTTTAAGTCTTAACCTTCCCATCAAGTGTAATAATACTTCTAATTTGAGTCTAATGGTTTAATCATATACCAAATCTTTCGAATATTTTTTCCAAAAGTATACCTCTCAAACCACATCCTACTTTTTGAAGGAATAAGTACCTTTCACCACAAAGGCCAGAGGAGTCTCTCTCTCTCTCTCTCTCTCTCTCTCTAGAATGTCCAAGTTTCAAGCAAAGAGCTTTAAGGTTGTGAAAGCAACCCACAGAGGCCAGAAAGGAAGAACTAGGGTTGGCATCTGGCCAGCTAGACTAGTGCATGGCTTTACAAAGATACTGCTGGGGTTCTTTGCCTTTTCCTCCTCTAGGCCACAAATTTCAGCTAAAAGCTCACTTAGAATTCCCAAGGAAACCATCAATGCCGATACGCCGAAACAGTCGTGGAGTGCGAATTTACATCCTGTCAATCAACACTATGATGAGGCAATAGCAGATTGTGTCGAGTTCTTCAACAAATCGTCATCACGAGATATAAGGTTAAGAGCAACAAATATGGAGGATCTAATAGTTTAAATTGTTTGTTTATGCATGATGCAGTAGTTATGTTGTATTTAATTAATTAGTCTCTCTACTCTCTCTCTCTCTCTCTCTCTCTCTCCCTCTCTCTCCCTCTCTCGCATGTATGTGTGCTAGTCAAATGATGCATGTGTGTTCTAATTATGACATAAGTGTAGTTTCTTAAGTTAAATTGTTATTAACAAAAGAAAATGCAATATCTTAATTAAGCATAAAGATCGATGCTCAAACAGTGAAACAAGCGCTTCAATAATTGTATTGTTTATTCTCACTCTGTAATTCAAGCCAGATCAGCAAACAGGGAGCTTTACAACAGCAAAATGCAAAAGAAAATAAGCAAATACACTGTATGCAAATGTATGTGTTCAAACAAAATCACAAACTGATCCGCTAACATCAACTTAATTTTTGGTTAAGTCTGCTAAGCTTTCCTGTTCTTTAGTTTAGATACGAACTTAGCCGACTTAACTAAAATGTGTAAAAGTTAGCAGATACCATTTTAATATTCATAAGAAAAAAATGCAAAATTTCAATTCTTTCTGTAGTAATTTTTTTTTCTTTGTGTAAAGTTCATCCTATGGTTAAAAAGTACAAATAATAACGGTTGCTTGGAGAAGCTTCATGCACGGCTTTGACCTTTCTTCTTAATGAAAAGCGCTCCTATTAAAGGAATCAAAGGCTTCTTCTTGCTATTCTTCTTCTTGCTCGTAGGCGAATCCCTTTCATTTCCAAGAGAAAATTGCCTCTCCAACATAATGGTTGTCGGTATCGGAGGTGTGTGAGTCACAGCCGGTGGACTAGCAAATGTGACATACCTCTTCTTTTGCAACTCAACTGTTGGTTTTGCTGGGGCTTTCTCAATCTCAACCTCATTTGAATTTTCGACGAACTTTAGATCCTCAGTCTCCATTTCTATGACCTTCTTCTCAGATGATTCCCGCTCCTTTAGCTGCTCAAGTTCAACCTTGGCCTTGTCGAGCTTTTCTTTTAGTGCGCTGATTTTTTCGGCCATTTTTTGGTTCTCGGCTCGTTCCCTCTCGAGTTCTTGCCTCGCATCTTCAAGTTGCGCCACAATGGAGCTGTGGTTTGATTCGGTCTTCTGCATCTTGCTCGCTGCTGCTCTAATCTATACAGATTAATTGTAAAATCATTAAATTTAAATTTCCATATTCAGTGAGATGTTTAGTTCTATTATAAAGCTATAGCTATATTTTTTTTTGAAGGTTGGCAGGTTACGGCCAACAAATATATATATTTATAAGAAAAAAATGTGTTTTTATTACAAAGTAGTCCTAGTATTTAAAACCCCTCCTCACTCTATAGAATCAATGCTATTATTTAGTCTAAATGGCTAGACCGAATTCGAACACTAGCTATGAGGTTCGTACCAGGTCCAGACACAATTTATCCATTTTAATTGCAACCAATGCATGATCTCCCCTACTGTGTCATCTATCAAGTGGCTCACCAAACGCCGCTTGTTCGAGAAGAGCCTCCTATTCTGCTCTCTCCATAGTGCCCAGACACCCGCTGCCCCATAACACATCCCAACGAACTCTACAATGGTGGTGGCTCCTTGCACAACTGAGAAGTTTTAAGTTCTATTTATAACTATAACTGCTAATTATTTAGGTTGGAATTTCATTAATCTGAGCCCAAATTAAAATATATCGATCTTGGGCCTCTTACATGAGTTGGGCCGTACTTAAATACGGTTGCAAGGGACGTTGAGATAAGGTAGTTGAGAAATACTTAATTTGCTTAGTCAATAAGAAAAGCATTTCATTCCCTTGATTTCATGAATCCAACAAATGTACACGTGGCCCAGCATTAAACTCACCACTAGTGTTTACAGTAACAAATTAATGTGTTATGAACTTATGATTAATTAATTACCTTTTGAAATATAGGTGTAATTAGTAATAATTAACTTGACTCGTCACAATCTGTTGGAAGTTGTCTAACAATAAAATACAAAATAATCTGGTGGAATTAATTAATGTGATTTGTCCAGTTTGCCATCACCTTAATTTATTTATTAAAAATTGTTTATGCCATCACATCACATCATTCTAATTAATCGCACTAATTAAGTTGGTACCAGAAGATATATAATTTGGTATCTGAAATCTTCAAACACAATGTCATGAAGCAGCTAGCAATTAATAAATTACATATAGAATTTAATTGAAATAACTACCATGTTGCATAATTAATTAATTACAGCTTTTTTTCCCCCTTACTTTGGACTGAAAAGCATCCTTAATTACAATTCTTTTCTCCCTGGCCTTCTTCTTTTTCTTTTTCAGAAGTTTCTACTTTATAATTAATTAGATTCCTCTTATATTAAAATTAAGTTGAAATGTTTGAATTAGAGAATAGAGCTCAGGTATTATATATACAGTACCTACCTACATTATTATGGTTTTGCTTAATACTAATGAAAATCCAAGCTAGGTATATATAGTTATATATATACATACATACAATTAATACTTATTTATACCTCATGAATCCGACCGGCGTAGACCTCCCCAGCCAGGACCCGTTCTCCAAACAACATTACAGCTTCTTTTACTGATCGAAACGGGGCACTGGTATCGATCTCAGCTCTTCCATCCTCCTCTCCTTCCATCCTTGCAGGTTAGGTTTCCTGTGGCTGTGTGGTGATTTAATTACAGAATATGTATATATATAATACAGCAGTCTGTGTTATGTGCATGTATTTATGAGAGATCGAGGCATGCATGCACCGGAGTAATAGTACTAGTGGGTGTGCAGATAAGACAAGGCCTAGCTAGCTATCTAGGTCTAGGTGATAGCTAGAGAGGTTAGTAGAGAAAGAAAGAGTTGGGGCGGTAGAAATATGGTGGGAATGTTGTTAGAGAGAGAAAGAGAGAACATTTGCTTCAGAAATCATATAAAATGATATTAGAAAACGATAGTTATTGGCTTCTTTACTTCCCCGCCACTCCACTTGTTATTCCGTTAAAACCATGCATATATAGTAATTAAGGGTCACTTCTCAAAAACAAAAACAAAGCCAGCAAAGAAAGCACAAAAAGAGCAATAGTTTGTTGACAGCTGGCACTACAGCGAACTTTTTCAGTATTTCCGTTTGTTGCTTTTTTAGCAGCAATATCGATCCAACAAGTTTGTAATTTAAGAATAATTTGAGAAGTTTGGAAACATTTTGCTGCTTTAATAAATAATAATACTTGTACAAAAAAAAAGATAGTAAATTGTATGAATAATTAATATGGGATAAATAATATGTTGTTGTACAATTCATCAAATTTTAATATAACGGGAAAATGTGTTGAAAAATGATAATTTGAGTATTTTATAAATAATATTATTAACTAAGTACTTGTCATTCCCTAGATCTCGGCTGGGTTAAACACTAGGAGGGTTCTAATGCTTTCATTTTTTGTGCCTTCATCATGCCTCCATTTTTAAAAACTTTAATAACTCAAAATTTAAAACTTGAAAGTCAAAATAAAACCGTTAGATATTATCTATATCATTTTATCTATACACATGTAAAAAATTATAACATTTCAACTTTGTTTTGGCTGGTATCAAGAACTTGTAAAATTGTACTAATGTGAATAATTTCTAGATGTTGATTTTTTAACTTATTAATTGACATAAAAATAAATTCAAAATGTGATGATTTTTTATGAGCACATAGAGAAAATAACATAAATCACATCTAACGGTGTTATTTTGACATTTATGTTTTAGATTTTGAGTTATTAATGTTTTAAAAATGAACGCATGATGGAGGCACAAAAAATAGAGGCATTTGAACCCTCCTCTAAACACTAAGCAAATTCATATAAAATACTTTATATATAACCTTCTTTTTGGTCAGGGGATCAAAATGAATTAATCTGAATATATAGCAAAATGAATTAATCTGAATATATGGAATCAATGCACGAGTCAGTTAAGTGGCGAGCAAGGATTGTTTTGCGTTTGGTGAATGGTCCAGGTACAGCGATCAAGGGACGGATATATTATATACAGACAGAGAAATATCACCTACTCGGAATCTTAAATTTGTATATTACTTTATGCATTTATACATGGGCCAAATTGATTGGTTAATGGTTACCTTAACACATTCTGGTCTAGCACTTAACAGTACAGAACACGTCGTACCAGAAAATTTGCAATGTGCTAGATTAATTGATATTTTTGTATTTGGAGTCTTCCTGGTTACTTGATGCTTTTTTAGGATAGCATGATTACATGGGTTCCTTCCTATAGGAATCCGTATCACCCTAGCTACTTGAGGTGCAATTCATAAAATTTCATATCAGCAGTTCTGGAATTGCGAGTACATCGATTGTGTTTAGACAAATAAAATTTCATGTTGCTATTTACAAAATTTATTATATGACTAATATTATAGCTAGTGCTTCAATTTATCTCTCTAATAAGTGAACGCTTCGGCTTCATCTCATACCAAAAAAATAATCAATAAATTTATCCCATTAGCTTGCAACAGTGTTATAATCTACCCGCAAGTATTGTTATATCCAATAACGAGAAAGATTGAATCATTAGATACAGAGAATAGCAGCGTACGTGGAAACAAAGACAAAAAACCTCTATTTGTACATAATTTTGCAATGGTCACTAAGACACATTATGAAACCAATTGCTAGCAAACTGGTAAGAGCTCAGCACTCATAATGCTGTAAAATATATTTTTATTTATAAATTACAATTAAAAGAACCTCTACCACATTATTTCACGGCTGACTAAAGCCATGACGACCAAAAAATTTAGTAACTTGGCAAAACTTACCAGTTATGAACTCTGGAATCTGAAGGAAAGCACAAGTTATGAGATTTCAAGCAGCCCAAGGCTCAGATTAAGGGAAAGAAATAAGAAAAACAAATATGCCAGAATGGCTTGAACTTTTAACATTTCTTTCACAAAAAAAAGGGTATAAATTTGAAGTCAAGTTCAAATCATACAGAAAACATATTTCCAGATTTGAAGCCTCAGGTAGAATTATTACGCACAAACACTGCAAAAAGGATGAAACCTACATACTGTTTTGGCACAGGAGATTATAACTAGAAGAAATCACGAATTAAAACTGTTGATGCTGGCGAAATCCTCAATTTCTTAACACTCATCAGTGGTGTGCTTTTGCCTCAGCCTTCTCATGGGCCTTCTTTTGAGACTATCAGAAAAGAGAAATTTTTGTTACATGCAAAGGCTACAGGCAAAACCAATAATTTAAAAAAAGCACGACAATTACAGAAATAAAAAATATTAAAAAAAAAAAAGACGAGATTAATTTGGTTGATGCCAGACCAGCATAGTTAAAGTACCAGCTGGTACTCACAATCAGATACTGTTGCCAAACTGGAACCAAAAATATTGTCTCAAAGTAGCAGATAATAATAGCATTCAAAACAACTAGATAAAAGGCCCCATGGACTGTACATACTTTGAAGATACATAATTTATAAATTGGCTACTGCGCACTGTACTTTAGCAGCTTGAGAATAAGCAACTAATAAATAGCATAAGACCATACAGTCCACACTAGATAGGACTAAGTTAAAATAATTTATACAGTCCGCACTAGATAGGATTGGTCATAATGCACTTATGCAACCAAGAACTAGTAACAAATAATAATCAAAAGGTTAATTTTAAACCAGATATACTATAGCAACTGTGTTTGGAAAAACAACACCAATTATATTGGACTAGAATGAAATTGTTGTAGGTAAATAAGGAATTCATTTCTTTATAATAAAATTGTAAGACTATTTTGTTTCAGCATACAATTTACTTGACCAAATCAGTTAATTTGTATCTGAGATTGAACCTCGATCCAATAAAACACAGAAATAGTGGGATATAGAGGGAGTTGGAGTGACAGCAAACTAATATTGGCTGGTGCAGGGAAGCTTTTAGAGTTAACTAGAAATAAGACATTACAAATCCGTACAAACCTGTCCCTTTTCATTTCGTAAGCATCAGATTTTGCCGAAAACCCTAAACATCCCATAATTTTACTTTTTCCTTGGCCTTAATACTGACAATTGTTAACGGGTGATATCATAAGTACCAGGTTCAGAAGGTCTTCAGACGCTAACTAATACCTGGCAAAATGAAAAAGAGAAGGAGAGTATATCGAGATCTGACCTTTAAAACAGATAGCTTGATGCTTCCATAAACCACTCCGACAGCAAAAGCCGATGCACGTGCCACCTATCCATCAGATTCACCATCAAAGCAAATAAAAAAGAGAGAAAATAACAACAAAAAGAAAGATCTAAAATCAATATCGAAAGAAAGAAAGCGAGACATACGAAAGCTAGCGTACTGACGCCGGAGTAAGGACTAGGGACGCCGGCCATTTGGAGAGAGAGATCGGAGAAGGGAGAGAAGGAGGGAGTCAGATGCGGAGAGAGAGAGGCAGAGGCAGGGGCGTCAGGCCGACTATTACAAAATAAAAACCCTAGGATCGGATCGGGTGCGACTATATCTCAATCTCAGGTACCGGACCAAAGGGGTTCGTTCGTTCGTTCGTTCGAGATTCGTATCAGATTCAAATCGACGACTCGGATTACATTCTACCCGGTCAGGTATTGCCGTATTGCACTCTATCTGAATTCTAGGATCGGAGACAACTTCGTGCCAAAATAATCTATATTTTTATAATATTTAAAATTGCACTATTTTATTTATCTGACGCTCGATTAGAATTAATTTGGGTTAAATGTGAAATAGGTGATACTTGGTACATTCTATTTCTGTATAATTGAGACATGTAAAATTAATTATCTATGTGTGTTAGCTTGGTACCAATTATCTATGTATGTATGTTAGCATGATGCTTCATTCATTCATTCATTCATTCATTCTTTCTTTGACTAATTAATGATATTTGTACAAATTCCTACAGTTTTGCTTTACCTAATAAATTGTTCCGTTCATGTAGGAAATACAATTTGGTTTCTCCAATTGGTTGTATCAGAACTCATACAATTGGTCAAATACCAATGGTAATTATACTAGTACCATTTCATACTTGTTTGAGTAACTATTTTTCAATTTCATTATGAATAGCTCGAGTGAGAAATTGATCATGAGTTAAAAGAAGTGCAGTACCTGAGTGGAAAGGGAGAGTGTAGCTTGACATGTTTTGGGCTTTCTAATTCAGTCATGTTGTTTGCTTTGCTATTCTCTCGGATTTTTCCAAGCATTGCTTACAAACAGATTAATAATAGCTCGACTGAGAAATTGAAGAAAAAAACGGATTTCAATATCCATGAATTGATTACTGTCTGAATGTGAATGTCATACTCGTAATTAAGCTTTCTTAATTCCTCTTCTCCCACTTTGATAAAAGAATATAAAAAAAGTCAATCAAAATTAACCCCCCAAATCAATCCTTAGAGGCGAATAAATAAGAGACCGCCTAGCTCTCCCCCGTGAACAATCCCCCATTTGATCCCCCGAGTTCGGATAAGGCATAAATAGAGGGGGGACCACAACTGTCTCCGCTAAAAATAAAAGAAACCGCGTTAAAAACATAGAAAACGCGTTATTAATGGGCGGGGACCACACAACCGACAAACGAAAACGCGTTATTAAGTGGGGGGACCGCATAACCGAAAAAGAAAACGCGTTAATAAGATGGGGGACCGCATAACCGTCAGCTTGTATTATCTATTATAAATTTGCGGTAAAGTATTCATCTGTTTCACAACTAGTATTCACCCATCTGTATGAAGGTACTCATCACCACAAACAACATACGTTGCGGACCGCTAAATCTTTTGAAACGGACAGGGGTAGGGACCACATGCAAGTAGCGAAACCCGAAATACATAAACAACAAGTAATAACACGATTATACTGCAAAAGGTGAATACTTATGACGAGAAGGATGAATATAACATATCAAACTATATAACATCAACAATATTAACACTAACATCAATTCATATCTGTTACAAAAACTGTTTCATATCAAAATTTTAACACAACAAATAAGTCATCACATCAGTGAGTAACCTAAATTGCAAATTTAAACTCATTCCTCTCATCAGTAAGTATCCTACATGCAAGCAGAAGACGCTCAGCACTGATCATTTCCTACAAAAATTAAACACAAAAAAATGTCAGTTAGTAAATGAAATTTTAATAAAATAAATTAAAAGTATACATCCCAATTGCAACAAGTATTCATCCAGCAAATGTGAAGTATATATCCCAGTAATAAGAGAAATTACAAAAACGAAAAAGAGTATACATCCCAAGTGTAACAAGTATTCATCCATTAAATCTAAAGTATACATTCCAAAAATACCCAAGTTATACATTCCAGTAATACCCAGTACTATTTATACAGTAAAAACCCAAGTGAAACAAAGAATTCATCAATGAACTGTAAAGTATATATCCAGTAATACTCAGAATTTATCCCAAGTGTAACAAGTATTCATCCATTAATCCTAAAGTATACATCCCAACAATACCCATGTTATACATACCAGTAATACCCAGTAATATTTACCAATTAAAAACAAGTAATAAATCTAAAAACTATGTAAGAAGTATTGATCTCAAATACAAAAAGTATTCATCACACATGTTGACAGTATTGATTTACGACCCAAAAATTCATGCAACAGTATTTAACATCAATTCACAAATAATGTAAGCAGTATTCATCTCCAATACAAGAAGTATTCACACAATATGTGGAAAGTATTTATCCCAGTTGTATTTATCTCTAAAGCAGAAAGTATTTATCCAAAATGCAGAAAGTATACCAAATGTTGATATTATTCATTTACGATCAAAGTATTCATCCAACAGTATTTAACATTAATTAACAACTAATGTAAGAAGTATTAATCCAAAATACAGAAAGTATTTATCACAAATATTGACAGTATTCATTCACGATCTAATTATTCATCCACATAAATTAACATCAATTCACTTTTCAAATTGTCAGATTCATATAAAATCAGATCGCATCAACATTTCATTACATGATCAGAGAATAGCCTCAGCGCATATGGCCTGAGTGGGGAAGTTCATCGGAGCGTCCGAGCAAGGAAGATTGTCGGAGAGTCCCAGCGGGTGAGATCGTAGGAGCGTCCGAGCGGGGAAGATCGTCGGAGCGTCCGAGCGGGGAAGATCGTCGGAGAATTCGAGCGGCAGTTCCTCCCAGCTGCGATCGCTTGAGAAAAGAGAGAGAGAGCGGCGCGCGGGGAGAGAAAGGAAACTAAATTCAAAAAATGAAAGGTTCTAATTAGAGAAACCGGTAAGTGAGTTAACCGGTAAAAACAGTTAACTATAATTAACTGTATCAATAACGGCCACGGGGGATGAAACGGGGGATGGGAAGCCGGGAAAAATTATAATTACCCAATAAATAATTCTCCTCTCTATTCAGTATTCACCTTCCCAAACGAACGATTTTTTTTTAAAAGTATTTCTTTAAATTATTTCAACGGAATAAGCCTGTGTTGCACTGAATTTCGAAAACTAGCCTCCACCGATCCCTAGAATCGGTGGAGAAAAAAAAACCCAATCTACACCGGTCCTAAGAACCGGTGCAGTCTATTTTACACCAGCCAATACTCTCGCCACAGAAAATCATTCATCTATACCTCCACCGATCCTAGGACCGGGGGAGCCTTGATTTCCGAACTGCTCTACGATTTTGACATTGAACCTTAAACCTAAACACCGATATTTCCAAACTTCTTTTGACCTTTTGACAGATCTCTTGACTCTTATAAACACATATAATTAAACATTGTACGAGTTTAGAAACTCCACCTTTTGACCGGTCTCTTGACTCTTTTGACCTTTTGATACATATTTCCAAACTCTACCTTTTGACCGGTCCTTTGGAAATACTCTTATAATTAATACATATAATGTGTTTGGAAATATCGTACGAGTTTGGAAATATTCTTATATTTAAACATTGTACATCTAATTATAAACTTCTTTTGACTTTAAATCTACACCGATTGAAGCTACACTGGTTCACAGGATCGATGCAGGAATATTTGGTGTGGTCTTCCGTGTAGTACGGTGCAAAATTGGCTCCACCGATCCCTAAGATCGGTGTGGGTTGTGTTTTTCTTGCTACACCGGTCCGTATGATCGGTGGAGGCTAGTTTTCTAACTTCCGCCCCACCAAAGCTTGTTCCGTTCAAATAATTTAAAGAAATACTATTTAGAAAAAAAATCCCAAACGAACAAAGGACAAAAGAAAATCCTCCCTCGCAATTTTTAAGTCAGAAATTCGTTGATTACTAACAAAGTAACAATCAACAATTTTTTGAGTATTGACCACAGGAACAAGTTTTGAGATCGTGCCAGATTAAAACGAAGATAATAACAGGACATCTCCATTTTAAAAGAAAGGGCATATTGGTCACTTCAAATTCTCCCAAGAATAAAAATATCATATATAATTTAATAATATTCATCAAGCATAAGCATTTTACATAGCCTAGGAATAACAAGGTCAGATCTTTGTATTTGTATGGCTACTCATCCAGATTCCAGACACGAGACATTGAGCCACATCCAATAAGAATAAGTGCTGCTGAGGGAAACGGAGAGAGAGAGAGAATGGAGGAGGTTAGAGCTTCGCACATTTTGATAAAGCACGAGGGCTCCAGGCGCAAGGCGTCGTGGAAGGATCCCGACGGCCGCGTAATCTCTACCACCACCCGCGAGGTCGCCGCAGCGCGCCTTCAATCCTTGCGGGAGGAGGTCGTCTCCGGCCGAGCTCACTTCGCTGATCTCGCCTCGGTTCACTCAGACTGTAGCTCCGCCAAGCGAGGAGGCGATCTAGGTACGGACCTAGTACTTGTACTTGCTGTTACTTCCATGCTAGGGTTTAAGGCCGATTAGACGGGTCTTGCATAATCGGATGCGTCTGTCTCTGTGTATTTGTTTGACGAATTTTCTTCTATTGAAAAATCATTAGGGTTTACAGTCCGATCTAGGATATTGGCAATGCCAAGTGCTGATTAGACCTTGTTTATGTCTTATTGCTCTGGTTATTCTTACAATTATCATTGTTGCATAGATGTTACTGCTTCAGCTTGGTTGACACTATCCATGATTCAATATCCACTTAGATTTAAACCAGACGGTACATTATGGTTGAGTTATCATACCTATATAAGATATTAAGTTGAGAGAGTATTTATTCTGGTAGTTTTAAATTACTTACCAAGGTTATTATGGTCTTGTTCCAGTGGTAAGTTGGTTCTTTGCTGAATTTACATGGTAAAAACTACAATTCATCTTATATAATAAATAGGTGCTTTGTTTCTAAGTTTTGTTTTGAGCTGATTTATTATTACTCTTTTGAAGTTTTGGAACCAAGCAAGTATTGCTTTGTCAAAATGGAACGTAGCTTGATGGATCTAAGAACTTGTGTTTTGTATTCTTGAACTCCAAAGCATGAAATGCTGGATTTTGAGCATTGTGGTTTTCTCTTGTATATGTCCTGAAAAACACTAAAAGAAAGATTCCAGTATGATGTTAGATCTATGGTGTATGAAGTTGGCTTGGGTTTTTAACGTAGTGGTGAGTACAAGTATTTGAAGTAATAAACTTGAAAATGCTACCACAAGTGTTTTTGCTTTGCTAATTCAGCTTAGAAGTAAAATGTTAAATTGCAAGTTGTTAGGTGATTTTGTAATTTGAACACTGTAAGGCCTAATTGTGGTTCGAGAAGTTCTTACATTGATTATTAAGCTTTGTGGTCTGACAAATATGTCAGGAATTTGCATACTTCACTTTTATGTATGTGTTGCTAATGGCCATGTTTGATTGTGGAGTAAAATTAATGAGGATTAAATTGCTTACTCCATGTTACTCATATTTTACATCTTGTTTGGTAGTTGGAGTCATGACTTAAATCAATTCATTTGGTGGAGTAAGATGTTGGAAAATGTATCTCTTTTTATGACAGTGGGCCATACAAGTGGAGTAAGTGTGGAGTAAGTTAATCCACCTAGATAGGTGAAGTAAGTTACTCCGGATTAAGTCACCTCTTACTCCATCTTACTCCTCTTATTTTACTCCTTGTTTGGCTGCTTAAGTGTGGAGTAAGAGGTTTACTCCACCTCCTACTCCACAACCAAACATGACCAATGTGATTTAGCATGGGGGATAAACATGACAATGCAGCCAAACAAGGAGTAAGATGGAGTAAGAGGTGACTATGCATTATCCTTGGTGGCTATGCTTTCATTTGTTTATGAGTTGCTAGCATCATCTGCTCATTTCCCGTAGGATAACCAACACCTGGTGCCTGTCCAGGAACCAAATGATTTCTTCTTTTTTGTCTAGTTCAATTTTTTGCATACATGTACAGGGTTTAAAATGTAAACTCAGACTTAAATCATCTCTTGTTTTCCACACAAAAAACAGAATGCAATACCAGTTTAGTCCTCAACCCATATAGGGGGGGTTCCAATACAAGCACTGCTGTCTGCTGACTACATAACTGGGTTTGGCATTTTCATGTATATATGTATGGTACCAGTAAATTTGAACATATTTTTTTGTTATTGTAGGTAAATTTGGACGTGGGCAGATGCAAAAGCCATTTGAAGATGCCACATATGCACTCAGGGTTGGCGAAGTAAGCCCCCTCATTGACACTGACAGTGGGGTCCACATCATCCTCCGTACCGGATAATTCAAAATTTATTATGTCATTTGCGTGCTCATTCTTCTTTCTATGATGTTAAAGCCCTTTTTTTACTGGGCATATGGTACTCTACTCGAGCTGTATCTCGACTAATTTGGAAACCCTACATTGACTCTTGTATGGATAATTAGTTCAATAAATCGAATTTCATGAATTTCATGGCAAATTATAAATTGCTGTGACAATTCTTCGTGGTTTGGATTATTTATGTTTGGTTTAGATGTATCTTCATGTTGCTTTAACGTTGTTGTTTAATTTGTCCTAATAAAATATAGGGTTCTTGAAATTCGGCCTTTCATTTTTTTTTCTTTGCGAGTAATGTTAAAAATTAAAGAAATTAAAAGACATGGTCGTACTCAGAAGAGGACCTTCTCTTCCTACTATTTTTTTTAGATGAGAAAAGATAAAATTTGAAGAGTCCAGTCTTTTTTTTTTTTCCACGCTCATTACCCGTTAATTAAAAATGAAAAGGACCTTAAAATTCGACTTTTCTAAATAAAGGCCGGACCCTCAAAAGTCTAAATCTTTCCAATTTTGAATTTACAACTATACTTTTACAATTATATTTCGGATTTTGTAATTTTTTTTTTTCAAACAAAAAGAAATCCTAAAAAATATGGTAGTTACCAGTTACCAGTTACCACACTGCTGCTTAAGCTGGCAAAATTCTGTTACACTGAGAGATAACATGTTGTCCTTTTTTGTCTATAATGTGCAGCTTAGAATTAAGGTTACACTCTATGCAGAACCTTGTGAAAGTTTCTCCTCCAAGTCACCCCTAAAAAAAAATGGGAGTGGTGTCGTATACATTATCTGGAGTTCATTTCATATAAAAAGCAAAAAAGGTAACTAAAAACAATTACTAAACATCAGAATTTGGGATTTCTAGTTTATTTTCTGTTAATTCTGAATCCTTATTTTCCATTGCAATGCTCGGTGAGAAGGGAGTTATTGTAGCGCCTAAGGCTTCTGGTCCTAAAGAAGAAATCCTCTTGCAGAGTGCATCACAGTTGCTGATTACTTCATTTAACCTTCCCTTCAGCTCCCCTACTTCCACTTGTAACGGATAAACTGCAAAATAGTTAAAAACATTTAACCAATTCAAAACTAGCACACAATAACCCGACCTGGTATGACAAACTAATATGATCCACATGCTTGGCATTAATTGCCATTTTGTTGAACTCTGGTATCACAATGTCTGAAGGCACAACTCCACTATCCCAATGTTTATCATTAGAATATATATAAGAAAAACCAGTAAAATAAACAGAAACAATTAAATGCATACCATACAAATCAACTTTTGCAGTTAGGCAATACGGAACCACAACCATAGCATGACAGTTTAACGGGTTGGGACCCGAACCATTTCACTATTAGATGGTTGCTCAACCTAACCCAGACCTGATCAACTGCCAACACATTATAGACCCCTGCAAAATTCTGAAAATTACCTTCACTCAGGCTCTGGGAAGTGGATCTCATGGCAGAAACAGAATAGGTAAACCTTTGGAGAAGTTTAGCAGCCAAGGCATCTATAGTCTCTATTTTGTTTTCCAACTCTTCCTAAATAATAAATTTGATGCCAATCATAAATCAGAAGTATCCAAGTGCAAATTGGAAATTTGAAATTGCTGTTTTTCTGTCATACTGAATCAAACTAAGAAATTTAAAAAAAAAAAATTCAGGAAATAGAAGTTTCTTCTTGTTAAAGTCATATCATGATATCAATTTTTTATTGAATTGATCATATCCTACGATATTTGATGTAACAGAACCTAAACAATAAAAATAAAGGCAAGAAGAAAAATGAATCAGCAAAAGGTACCTGATTTTGACTTATTTCCTTGGCCTTCTTTTCTTGCCATTCGCGATAAATAGAGAAAAGTTCGAACAAAACATCAGGATTCAATGTACCTAGTGAAGCAAAGAAGCACAAAAATTGCAAATTCAATGAGCAGCAATACTGACAGACTTCAGATTTCTTACAGTACTTGTTCTCACTTCTCACCAGAGCCTGGAGATGAAGATGGTTTCTTTAAGAGGATATCTGTCAAGCTGCTCTCAGATTGAGTAGTTTTAAGCAATGGAGTTGCCTGAAAACAAAATTTAGTTTTTTCATGCTAAAATTTCAAAATTGACGTTGTTTTAATTTGGAGGTGAAGCTTACAATTTTGAGGGTTCGGATTCGTTCGACCAGTGGATCGACTCCTTGGATCCGCTCGGATACTGTGGTTATCTCGTCAACGAACTGAAATTGGACATACAAAGAATTGAAAAAAGGATTCAATTGAGAAAGAGAAAGAGAAAGAGTTGTTGGGAAATATACCTGGGATTGTTGCACTGGAGATTGCCTGGCGAGGAGAGATTCGGAGGCTCCCATTTGTTGTACCTGTCTGTACGCCTTCTATACTAAATTTCTCGCTGAATTGAGGTACCAGTATTGAAATTGAACACAAGGGGAAGGGAGAGCTACTTCCAATCCTCTCCATTTTTCCTTATTTGGACAAGTGTCCGTACAGTACTGCACTGCATAAATGGGTTACTTGGAATGGAGAGGTTTATTATTGTATGTTAATTCCATCCAACCTGGGCCCAAGGGATTTTTTTTAAAAACAGTAAATAAAATAATTAAAGTTAAAGAAACGACATGATTGCTTCGTTTGTTATAAAAACAGCAAAAATCGAATCCAGCTATTTTTTTCCTTCACCGAATACGGTATTCGGTTAAGAAGATGGTTTTAACATGAATACAGTGGGGGTTGCCACAGAAGATCAACATTTTTTTACTTTTTGGCTTAACCGAATCCTCAATTCGGTGAAGCTTATTTTTTTTCTTTAACCGAATCCCCGATTCGGTGAAGCCAAAAGCCAAATAATTTAGGCCGGGCCCTTCTCCCTCCTCCCTTCTTCCTTCCTCATTCTTCCTTCTCCCAGAGAGCTTCATCCCTATCCGAGAAAACCAAAAACCAAATTTTAACCACCTCCAATCTTCATCATTTTTTATTCTAATCACATATTTTAGTATAATTTTGAGAGGAGAACAAGAAGAACTTCAGATCTACAAGTTTCGTTAGGTATGTAGTTAAATTTTTTATTTGAAAAAAAATCCGAAATTTATTATTTTTGTCTAGAATTATTTAGTTTAGTTTGTATTTAGAGTAAATTAGTTTTTTTTAGTGTATTATAGTATAATTTCGTGTATTGTGGTGTAAATTTGGTATATTGTAGTGTAAATTATTAATTTGAAAAAAAAATCCGAATTTTATTTATTTTTTAGAATTATTTAGTTTAGTTTTTATGTAGAGTAAATTAGATTTTTTTAGTATATTGTAGTGTAAATTTAGTGTATTGTAGTGTAAATTAGTTTATTGTAGTGTAATTTAGTGTATTGTATTGTAAATAAATTATATAAATATATCATGTAAATAAATTGTATAAATAGTTAGAGTAATTAGAGTAATTTTTTGAGTAATTTAGTGTAAATAAATTGTAAATAAATTTAGTGTAAATAAATTTAGTGTAAATAAATTTAGTGAAATAAATTTAGTGTAAATAAATTTAGTGAAATAAATTTAGTGTAATAAATTTAGCGTAAATATATTTAGTGTAAAAAATTTAGTATAAACAAATATTTAGTGTAAATAAATTGTGTAAATATGTATAGTAATTTAGTGTATAAATTTAGTGTATTTAGTGTAATTTTAGATTTTGTAGAATGATTTGGTTTGCATGTAGGGTAATCTTGCTCATAATTATTTTTTTAAATAAATGTAGAATAATTTAGGTGTTTTAGTGTAATTTAGATTTTTTTAGTATAATTTAACTTTGTAGATTTTTGAAATTTTGTATGTAGAGTAAATTAGCTTATGAAATTTTTTATAAGTTAACTAATTGGAGTTTTCTTATGTTGTAATTTTATTTATGTTGTAGTGCAAAATGTCTGATGAACAACCCTTGTTGCAATTGAGTGAAGATCAACACAAGATATCGATAGCGAATTCAACGCAGGTATTTATTTAATACCGGTTTGGATTTAAATTTCAAAATAAACTTGTAAGCCACAATTAATTTTTGTTGCTATGGAATTATCGTTCCAGCTTGATTATGCACTGCGTCCTGGTCCTTGCCGAGTTAGCGTTCGTTACCAACCTCGGATGAAAGAAGGTTTAGTGAATTTAGGCTTGTACCAGATGACGCAAGTGAATGATTGTCAGATTGATAAAGCGTTGATCACTGCGCTCGTCGAGAGGTGGAGGCCCGAGACGAATACTTTTCATCTTCCGGTGGGGGAGTGCACAGTGACATTGGAAGATGTCAGCTGTCTGTGGGGCCTACCTGTTACCGGTAAAATATTTTTTGTTACTAATTTATACTTTTGTTATTAATTTATATTTAATGCATGCAAGTAATTTAGTGTAAGTAAATTCTATAAATGTTTAGAGTAATTTATAGTAATTAGTGTAAATAAATTGTAAATGAATTTAGTGCAAATAAATTTAGAGCAAAAAAATTTCGAGCAAACAAATTTAGTGCAAACAAATTTAGTGCAAATAAATTTAGTGGAAATAAATGTAATGTAAATAAAATTAGTTTAAATAAATTGTATAAAATACAAATTTAGTTATAAATATCAAGTATATGTTTATCTCTAAAATCTATGTTTACAGGAAAGGCAATTGCTGGACGCACAGATGATAATTGGTCGCAATTGATTGAAGATTGCTTAGGTCATGAGGTGTACGACGGGTTTGAAGACGGTGGTGATACATTTTTTCATTCACAGTGGCACAACAGAGGCAAGGTAGACGAGTATTATAGGATATCAAAATACTACATGCGCCTTAGATGGTTGAAGGACCACTTTAACGGAGACGTGACACAATACACTCCCCAGGAGACCGTCGACCGACATACACGGGCATACTGCATGGACTTGTTTGGGTCGGTGATGTTTCCCGATGCGAACTCAAGTTCTGTCCCGATCATGTACCTACAGTTCTTAGAGAATTTGGGACCGCTGGATGAGGACTACAATTGGGGAGGTGCTGTGCTTGCCTGCCTGTATCGCCAGTTGTCCCGGGCTTCCAGAAGGGCAGCGCAAACGATTAATGGTCCATTACTACTGCTGCAGATGTGGTCTTGGACTCGATTTCCTATATGCCGGCCCAGACCCAAAATCAATTTACCCTTCGGCGGCGAAAACCTATTAGAGAGGATTGTTGTTTCAAGCAATTCTCTTTTAGTTTATTTGACTAATTTGCAAAACATACAATGATTGAATTTTACGATTTTCTATATTTTAGAAAGAATGCAGGTTCAAGACGATAGGAATTGCAATATACAAAGTGCTTGAACTGAAGAATCATCAAGTTATTTATCAAGAATTTAAACTGTAAAATTATAGTTGGTAAAGTAGCTTTGATGTTGATTCACAGGGACAAAACGTTGGAACGGTTAACAAAACGTTCAGACGTTTTACCTCGTGTAAAAGATCTAGAAATTGATCGATTAAAAGCTGAAAAATGCTCTAAAACGTTGCAGACGTTTGTCAAAACGTCTGGACGTTTTAATTCTCTTCTCAGACTTCAAATTAGGCTGAAAAATACTCTAAAACGTTTTGGACGTTTGTCAAAACGTCTGGACGTTTTAATTCATTTTTCAGAATTCAAAATAGCATTTTAGTCGATAAATTTCCAGAAAAAAACGTCTTGCAACGTTTTATAATCGTTGGCAACGTTTTAGGAATTCTCACAGAAATTTGAATTTTTGAACTAAATTAAAGTAAAACGTTTTCTACGTTTTACAAAACGTTGGGACGTTTTATGGCAGAAAACTCATTCAAAGCTGCCACTATAAATAGAACCTTAGGGTTCTCCTCAAAAAAAGATAGCCGACCCTAATCATTTCAAAAGCAATTTTCTGTGAGCTCAAGTTCCTCCATTGTTGTGAGAACAAAAACTTCAATATCCCTCAAACAACCTCAAATCCACTTCACTAATCTTAAGTTAGATTAGGTTAGAGTGAGTTCTTGAGTGTTCATCTTGAGATTTCAAACTTAGAGACTTCGTTCTCGATTCAAGTTGGCCGTGTGACTTCCCATTGGTTGTAAGGGCTCACCGGTTCACAAGTTGTAACCTTTCTTCTTTGGGTAATAGAAAGGCGCACCGAGAAGCGGTTGCGACGCCCCGGAGACGTAGGCATTTTAAGCCGAACTCCGTTATCACTCCTTGTGTCAAATCTCTCTAAACTCATCTACTTTATTTTATTTGCAATTATTTCTTTATTTTCGAAATTAGTGGTGCCTAAGGGACAACAAAGTGGTATCAGAGCGCGTTACTCAAATTAAGACTCACTTAATTTGAGTTTTATCGATCTATAAAAATGGCACCAAATAGAATTGTGAAGGAACCCCCAATTTTTGGCCTTACAACTGAAAATTTTAGTTATTGGAAAAGAAATATGATTAACTACCTAAAATTTCATGAAGTTTGGGATATTGTAGAAAAAGGGTTTGTACCAAAATTTGATGACAAAAATGAATTGACCATTGAATCCAAACTTGGAAAGAAAGATAACATTTATGCAATAAATTATATAATTGCTAGTGTTAGTGAATCTGTTGGAATGTTAATTGATGATATGAGTAGTGCCCACGAAATGTGGGAGGATCTAATAAATCGTTATGAAGAAAATACTCAGATTAAACGGATTGAGACAAAGATGGATGATCAAGATCTCAACCTTGCGTTGATGGCAAATGATAATGAGAGTCTGATGATGGTGGATGTTAAGAACAACAACATAGAGTTGGATGATACAAGTAAAGCCTCAACAATTCTTTCTAAAGAGGTAACACTAGAACTTGAGAATAATAATTATGAGTCCGAAATTGAAATGACAGATGAAGAAGAAGGAGGTGAAGAATGTGATTGTATAATTGATACAAGCACTTTATTGGATAAGGGTCAAACACATAATGAGGAAATTAGATTAACAACCATTCTTGATGAATCCAATAAGATATCACTTAGAAAAGATGATATCATTCAAGAGTTAAGATCCAAAATTCTTCAGCTTGAGTCCAAAGTTGTGGAGTTACAAAAATCAAATGGGACCAACATATGTCAATCACATGTAGGTGAAATAGAAATTTTAAAGGTGAAAGTACAAAACTTGAAAACCGAAAATTTGGCTCTAAGGTCTCAAATTGAATCCACTAATCCTATTAGTTTAAATCTTGATGAAGTAGATAGAATGTTTGAGAAACGACGATATCCAAATGATAAGTCGGGTTTTGGATATAAGAAGGATCATTCACGTGATGCCAAAAGCTCAAAATCTCAAGAGAAAAGGGAATACAATAAAAATTTAAAAGATAAACATAACCAAAATAGAGTTAGGTATGGTTTCAATTGCAAAAACTTCATGGATAAATATGACATTCAATACAATGGTAGACGCACATTAATTCCACAAGGGAAACAATTTCAAAACTCAAATGCCAAGAATTATGGTTCTAGAAAACAAAATCACGCGTTTATGTATAGGAACAATAATATTAAATACAAGGATAAAATTGCACATAGTAATTTGAAAAATACATTCACACCACAAGGGTCAAACAAAATCTACTTTAAGGGACCCGATGGATGGTTTTATGAATTAAAGGATAAAAATGATTCACAAAATGGAAGTCAAAGAAATAGTACATTAAGAATCGCTTCCCGATATAACAATAAATTTGATTCACACAAAAACAAAAATTCTTCATCCAAGTTTTCAAATAAATTTTCAAATACTTCTTGGAATCGAACTCAAAAGCAAAATAGTCATTTCCAAACTCGTTTTGAAATGGGTCCGGCATTAAGTGCTAAGTCGAATGTTACATTTTGCAATTATTGTTGTAAGCTTGGTCACTCCTCATTAGAATGTAGGTTTAGGAAAGGAAACAACAATACAAATGTTGTTTGGATTCCTAAAGCTAAACTAATGTAATATTGTGCTTAAAATCTCCCTAAATCATCCAAATTGCTAAAGTCAATAATGGGGGAGATTAAACAAAGGGTATGGTATGGTGGATTTATTTTTATTTTCTTTCTAACTAAAAACAAATTCACAAGGGGTAATGAAAAGATAGGTTTGGTTCTGAGATCACATGACGTCTAAAATTACAAACCCTAAATACAAAGTAATGTAAAGAAAACAATCATTAAACATGACGTCTGTTTAAATACAAACCCTAAAACAGAAAATACATAAAAGATACATCAAAAACCCTAAAAACTCTAAAATTATAAAGAAAGGTCCAAAAGTCCATGAAGGAAGACTCGGATGCGAATCTGAGCCCGTAAAATGGGCGAAACAAATTATAGATTTTCGGATCCAGTTTTGGGCTGTGGAGTTCCTGTCAAAATTTCTGCCCGATCCGACGGACGGATCAAAAGTTACGCTCCTTTTTGTGAAGCATGCGTAGGACCATATTGCATCAAAACAAAAGGTTTGGTATGGTAGAATTATTTTTCCTTCGCAAGGAGTAAAATAATATTATTTTTAGTTCAACTAATGCGGCACTTGCCGAGGAATTTTCTTCTCTTATGAGTAGTGAATTCGAGATGAGCATGATGGGTGAACTGAACTTTTTCTTGGGGCTACAAATCAAGCAACTCTCGGATGGCACCTTTGTGAGCCAAACCAAGTATGCCAAGGAGTTGGTGAAGAAGTTTGGAATGACCGAGAGCAAGACGAGTCCAACACCAATGGCTATCAATGCAAATCTTGACTCGGATCCAAGCGGCACACCCGTGGACATCACTCAATACCGAGCCATAATAGGTAGTCTACTTTATCTAACCGCTAGTAGACCCGATATTATGTTTGCGGTATGTCTATGTGCTAGGTTTCAATCTAATCCCAAAGAGTTGCATTTGAAAGCCGTTAAACGAATCGCTAAATATATCAAAGGCACTCTAAATTTGGGATTGTGGTATGGTAAACAATCGGAATTAGATTTGATAGGATACACCGATGCCGATTTTGCCGGAGACCGAATGGATAGAAAGAGTATAAGTGGTACGTGTCAATTTCTTGGCGGATCACTTGTCTCATGGTCGAGTCGTAAACAAACCTCGGTTGCGCTTTCCACCGCGGAAGCCGAGTATGTTGCGGCCGGTAGTTGTTGCACACAAATTTTATGGATGATCCAAACTTTACATGATTATGAAATTCGCTTCCGCAACGTACCAATTATGTGTGACAATACCAGTGCCATTATGATATCCAAAAATCCGGTTCTCCATTCTAGAACTAAGCACATAGAAATAAGGCATCATTTTATTAGAGATCATGTTGAGAAAGGTGAAGTCCAACTAATTCATATTGATACCAAAAATCAAATTGCCGATATTTTTACCAAGCCCTTAAATACTCAACAACACAATGAATTGAGGTTTAAGTTAGGCATGCTTGAATTTAAGGACTGAAATATTTCAATCTCATACACATCTAATATCAATTGGGAGCATAGCAATCAATTAGTTCATTTTAGGACAAAAATGCCAGAGAAAAACGTTACAAAACGTTTCTGGAAACGTTAGAACGTTTGTGAACATCACTTCAACACTTACCAAAATGACCTAAAACGTCACCAACGTTTTATAAATCGTCTGGACGATTTTCTCAATCCTAAAACTTCGAAAATTCATATCTGAGAAAAGAAGCAAATCGTCTGGAACGTTATGTAAAACGTTGAAACGTTTTTCTTATTCTTCCTGTCCGAAAATGTTCAATCTTCTAATATGTAAAATATCTTCAAACGTCTCAACGTTTTAGGAAACGTTTGAACGTTTCTCTGTGTCGTAGACTACTAAATTTTCACAACTCGGAAAACAATCAAATCGTCATGGACGGTTGGATAAACATCTTAACGTTTTCTCGATCATAAATTCCTAAACTGACGAAATATTTCATCTTCAAAAATTCAGCCAAAACGTTTTAGACGTTTCCTTAACCGTCGTAACGTTTTTCAGTAAAATTAAAATTCAAAATCTCAACTTTTCATCTCAGAAAACCCAGAGAAAAACGTTGCACGACGTTTTGTAAACGTCCCAGACGTTTTCTCCGCCGCCTCTAAAACCCTCCTGCGAACCGACGCCTCCTCATTTCCTTTTCCTTCTTAACCCGTCTCTCTCTCCTTCTCTTTCTCTCTCCGCCACCTTACCTCCTCCTCTTCCATTTTAGCCTCAACAAACCACCAACTCACCTATTCTAAAGTGATTTCTTCTCTCCTCTCAACCCTCTTCCCATTTCTTGTTTCAAAACCAAGTTTCTCTCCCTCCTTCTCTCTCTACCAAAACCCTAACTTTCACCACCTTTTCAAATCCGGCGATCCGACCGCTTAATCAACGATCCGTCTTCACCATTGTGCTTGTAGAGCCGTTCTCTTCACGGATTTGTGATTCATTCTTCAATCGGTAACTTTAAATTTCTCTCTCAAACCAATGGCTCCAAAACTTGCCAAAATGAATGCACTTAGAAAGAAAAGGGCCCGAACCGAAGCGGGTCAATCAAGTAGAACTGAAATTGCCCCGAATACCAACCCTTTTCGATCTAACACTTACCTATTCCGGAATCAAATTGCTCACACCAATTTCACGGGCCAATTTACAAATCGGAAGTTATCCAATTGCTACTATTTTAACAAAGCCTCGGTTACCTTTCGATATCCCGAGGATGACAAAATTATCGGGTATATCAACCATTGGCCATGGGAATCCTTGCTCACTTGTGATGAACCCTATAGCGAACTAATCACCAAAGTTTTCTACTCCAACTTAACATTCACCGAAGACCCCTTTCTAGTAAAATCCTATGTATGCGGGCAAGAAATTGTCCTATCTTTGGAGAATGTAGCCAATTGGCTTGGTTTGTCAAATGAGGGTGAAGAAACATATCTCCTTCGGAATTGGCCCGATCAAGCTTTAGAATCCGCCGATCACTACAAAACCTGGTTTGATCGTCGTAACCATGGCGGTGGACCCCTCTATGCATCACATCTTCCATCCCTACATCGCTTGCTTTTTCTCCTAGTCAACAACATTCTCGTACCCAAAGCAACAATCAAATCAAACATAGAGTGGGGTCCAATGTACTACATGCGACATCTCATTTCCATGGATGAAAAACGGTTCAACATTCCCTACATAATTCTCCGCCACATGATTGTTTGCTTCACTAGCTCCGTTGCCACTTTACCTTTCGCTCATGTGACTCATCGCCTAATTCGTCAAAGTGGCATAACCGTCCCAAGTCATCTCATTGCTAACGCACCACTTCATTTAGTTGATGTTTTACCCAAACATGGTTGGATCAAAGGTCATTCGGACTCGGGCTTATCAATGCTTAGACCCGATGGACGGCCTATCAATGATTGGATCAATGCTCCCAATGCCCAACCGAACCAATATTGGGATCCGTATGAAGAAGAATCACCGTACACAATGAACCACCACCGGTACCACCAATGGCTCAAGGTGAGATACCTCAAGGAGCGGAAAATCAATTGGCTTGGATTATTCAACACATGCAACAATACCAATTAACCAATACCAATGAATTTACCGCGATTAAGAATGATCTTAAAGTCTTGAAGGAAGATTCGCGCAAAATCCGAAACCGAGGTCTCAAAAACGCCAAAGCCATTCATGATGTCGATATCACTACCTCCGAACTTGCTCGGCGCTTTGTGCAACAATACGATGCTTCTAGTGGTGCGACCTCTAGTGCTCCTTATATTCCGTCCGAAGATGATGACGAGGATGATGTTGAAGATGGTGGAGATGACGAAGATGACCCCTCATTCTAAACTTCTCTAGTTTTTAAATTAAAATTCACTAAATGGTTGCTATGTTATGCTATCCCTTAAACTTGTTTTATTTTGCTCCTTATCTTGCATGAATTGATTCTCTTTTGCTCAAGAATATTTATGATATTATTATGAATCTTTGATTTATGGTATTGATATGAATGTTTGCATAATGGTTGCATGATTATTTATAAATTTACTATCTTACATGCCAATCCTATTTATGATGCTATGCATAACTTTCAAATTTTATTAGTCATATATTATCAAGTTGAGGGGGAGTGCATATTTTGAGGGGGAGCACTATTGATTGTGCTATTTAATGACTTTTGGTCTCCCTTTCGTCGATTTCCAAAAGGGGAGAAAATGCAAGACATGCAAAAACCGATTAATTGGGAGATTAATTTTAATCGATTAATTGGGAGATTAATTTTTTTTTATTTGGGAAAAATCGATTTATGCACTTACTTGCGTTGTATGTTTTGCAAATCGTCAAAAGGGGGAGATTGTTGTTTCAAGCAATTCTCTTTTAGTTTATTTGACTAATTTGCAAAACATACAATGATTGAATTTTACGATTTTCTATATTTTAGAAAGAATGCAGGTTCAAGACGATAGGAATTGCAATATACAAAGTGCTTGAACTGAAGAATCATCAAGTTATTTATCAAGAATTTAAACTGTAAAATTATAGTTGGTAAAGTAGCTTTGATGTTGATTCACAGGGACAAAACGTTGGAACGGTTAACAAAACGTTCAGACGTTTTACCTCGTGTAAAAGATCTAGAAATTGATCGATTAAAAGCTGAAAAATGCTCTAAAACGTTGCAGACGTTTGTCAAAACGTCTGGACGTTTTAATTCTCTTCTCAGACTTCAAATTAGGCTGAAAAATACTCTAAAACGTTTTGGACGTTTGTCAAAACGTCTGGACGTTTTAATTCATTTTTTAGACTTCAAAATAGCATTTTAGTCGATAAATTTTCAGACAAAAACGTCTTGCAACGTTTTATAATCGTTGGCAACGTTTTAGGAATTCTCACAGAAATTTGAATTTTTGAACTAAATTAAAGTAAAACGTTTTCTACGTTTTACAAAACGTTGGGACGTTTTATGGCAGAAAACTCATTTCAAAGCTGCCACTATAAATAGAACCTTAGGGTTCTCCTCAAAAAAAGATAGCCGACCCTAATCATTTCAAAAGCAATTTTCTGTGAGCTCAAGTTCCTCCATTGTTGTGAGAACAAAAACTTCAATATCCCTCAAACAACCTCAAATCCACTTCACTAATCTTAAGTTATATTAGGTTAGAGTGAGTTCTTGAGTGTTCATCTTGAGATTTCAAACTTAGAGACTTCGTTCTCGATTCAAGTTGGCCGTGTGACTTCCCATTGGTTGTAAGGGCTCACCGGTTCACAAGTTGTAACCTTTCTTCTTTGGGTAATAGAAAGGCGCACCGAGAAGCGGTTGCGACGCCCCGGAGACGTAGGCATTTTAAGCCGAACTCCGTTATCACTCCTTGTGTCAAATCTCTCTAAACTCATCTACTTTATTTTATTTGCAATTATTTCTTTATTTTCGAAATTAGTGGTGCCTAAGGGACAACAAGGATGGCTTTTGGTGCAAAATGGACTATTCCGCATGCGTTCGATGGCAACCCTATTAGAGGTACATTTATTTAAATATGGATTTTTGAATATTTTTTTAAATTGTGTTTTTCAATATAATTTAAATATGGATCTTTGAATATTTTTTTAAATATGTATTTGTCATGTGTTCACAACTTAGGTACATTGCAATATCGTAACCAATTTGAGCGTCTGAGAGCAAATGTTGTCAACTGGATGCCGTATGTGAGTTACGTGCTTGACCAACAACCTTCGCGCGGGGAAAGAGACGGGGGGATATTTATCTGTCGCACGTGGTTGGTCCATTTTTGGGAGTTAGAGATGCATTGTCCTGAGAGGGTTTTGCGGCAGTTCGGTTTATTTCAACAAGTTCCTCCGCCGGCTCCACCAGAGTTTGGGTATATGGAAGCCATCCGCAAATGGACCCGTGCAAATGGTTTGTACGAAGACGGAGTCAGTACAGACTGGAGCACTCATTGGTTGGAATATACCGCGGCAGAACCCTTTTCATTTGCATTTTTGGGTCCTTACGATATGGATAGGTACGAGTTATTTTTTGTTATGATAAGAATTCAGATATAGTGAATTTAGTAAATTTATTTTAATTGGTGATTGCAGGTATCCCGATTATATGGACTGGTTCTTCAACAACGGCATGGCATCGCTTTATAAAGTGCACAACAACGACCAAATTCTGAGCCAGCCAGTGCCAGAACCGAAAGGAGAAGTTGGAGATCTCGGGTATGTCTCAGATGCTATGGTGCAAGCTCGGATCGTAAGTATTTTAATTTTAGCGGCTTTAATATATCATTTCATTTTATTTATGAACTATCTTCCATTTTATCTATTGTAATTCTTTTTTTTTTGCAGAGATTTCGCCAGTTGAAAGCGACCGCAAAAGGAATTGCGATGGTGAAGACACCCGGCCAGAAGGCTTTTTGGACTCCTATTGCTAGAGCATAGTCGCGATACCTTATCCGATCTTGGGCATATTGACCTGTTCAGAGCCATGGTCGAGAGAGCCGGACTTCCATTTGACATAAGCTGCATCGATATCAGCGATGATACTCCAGACCTGAGAGCGAGAGATGTAACGGTCGAAGTTCCTCCACCTGTTCACAGCGATATTATGCAAGGAATTTACAACTCGCTTGAATCCATTACGATAGACGGAGTCAGACTAGGAGATGATGCGTCGCCATCAGAGCCAGCTCGACCCAGACGCAAGAAAAAAGGCATTTTTAAATTTAGCCACTCGAGATTCGCTAATCCTAGGGGTAGGGAAAACATGAATTGACTTAGTGTAGTTTTTGTGTAGTGTATGTATACTATGAGTAGGAAAAACATGGATTAATTTAGCGGTTCCTCTTCTTCTACGCCTAATACGTGCTTCCTTCTACCTCTATGACAACCCAAATCTCCTTCGTATCTGAAAATCTGAAACTCTGATAACATTCAAAATTAAATGACAGAAAAAATGCAGAAATTCGGTCATATTGCATGGAATTCGAGCAGATTGAAAAACAGAAATTCAGAAATTCAGAAAGTTCGGCATTCAGAAATTCGACCAGATTGAACATTTAATTATGATTAAATGGCTACATGGATTTTTGGGTTCTTAATATCAAAAGAAAGGCGTCGAAGTCTAGTTTTTAGATAATATAATTTTTATTCACAAAAATATTACGGTTTGCTACAGTTTTGACGATTTGTCAACGGAGGTCAGAAATCAGAAAAACAGAAAAACAGAAATTCATTCTAAAATTCAGAAATTCGACCAGATTGAACATTTAATTATGATTAAATGGCTACATGGATTTTTGGGTTCTTAATATCAAAAGAAAGGCTTCGAAGTCTAGTTTTTAGATAATATAATTTGTATTCACAAAAATATTACGGTTTGCTACAGTTTTGACGATTTGTCGACGGAGGTCAGAAATCATAAAAACAGAAAAACAGAAATTCATTCTAAAATTCAGAAATGGTCTTCCATTTAAAACAAACATAGTTTTCCATTACAAAAAATTCATCGTTCCTTACGTCTGAATAATTTGTTTATCAGACGTCCAGCCTTCCGACTAACAGATGGTCGGCTACCAGATGGCCCTGCTTGACTGCCAGTTGCCTCTGCATTACTAGCAGATGCAAATGCCTCTGGCCGGGTGCCAGATACGCTTCTCCGTCTTTCTTGTGGAGCAGATGCCTCTGTATACCTAGCAGATGCAGATGCCTCTGGCCGGGTGCCAGATACGCTTCTCTGTCTTTCTTGTGGAGCAGATGCCTCTGTATACCTAGCAGATGCAGATGCCTCTGGCCGGGTGCCAAATACGCTTCTCCGTCTTTCAACAGTTGCCCCTGTACAATGCGAACATAAATATAATTAAGTGTGTAAAATCTTAATTTAATTAAAAATATGTACTAATTCACAATTACGATTTCTAACCTGACGGTCTTCTTCTACCGGATCCCTCTGGACGTTGTACTCCACTGCGTGGCCTACATCGAGCTTCCATAACATCCATAGCATTAGGAATTCGCTTGTGCTTCCTCCTACCCTTGTTAATTTTATCGTTGTTCGGCTTGATTTTAGGCGCGTACAAATCATATGGCCAATTTTCTGCGTTGCCGAAGCTGTGAAACTCACCTCTCCATGTGTTGACATAATTTTCAACGCTATAATAGTGACTTACATATCTCATCGGATCTAGATGTCTCTTACAGCACACCGCCAAGACGTGGTTGCAGGGAATGCCAGTAAATTGCGGTTTCTGGCAGTCACAAACAGGCATTCCCTGCTCCCCTTCTGGAAATCTAACTTCGTACTTCATGTCTCCCTTCACCCCCTACAATCAATAAATCATGTTATTTACATATTACAAATTGAGAAAGTTATACTAAATTTAATTAAATATCGGACATACCGTTCTTTGGGTTCCATCATGATCGACGACCTCGTAGACGGGAAATTCACCACCCATTGGTATCACTCGGTGCTCCTTTGCTTTGGCAATCCGGTGTTCTAACACTGACATGATTTTTCCTGATAATCTCATTCCATTTCGATGCCAATTTCGAGCAACCGCACATCTTCTGACATACCAATCCACAACTTTATAGAATGTGCGATCAACTATTGCCGTTACAGGCAGTTGGCGAGCCACTCGGAAAACATTGTTCAATGATTCTGATCCGTTCGTAGTCATAATACCCCACCTATTTGGGCCTCCGTCATGGCATTGTGCCCACTTATGGAGTTGCAGAGGCTCTTCTTCGAGATTTTGCAACCTTTTACCACACCACATGATGTACTTGTGAGTAGTAATACTCCTACCTTCTATCATTTCCATACCCTCATCAAACCTCCAAGGTTTCATCTTACCCACAAACACCGTGAAAATTTGTTCAATTACTCTGTCCTTGCACAACTTGTACACATTCGCTGCGATATGATGAGCACACAATCGATGAACTGCTTCACCCCTCTCCTCACACCACCCTAAATCAGGTCGATCAAACACTGAACGGATTGCAGCATGCTGGTCTGATATAACACATACCCGACCGGGGCCGACAACATCTTCGCGTACAAATTGCATAAACCAGCCCCAATTTTCTGAAGTCTCCTCTTCAGCAATTCCGAATGCTATTGGCAGTAATTGCTGTTCTGCATCATAAGCGCATGCCATGAATAGTTTTCCTTTGTACCTGCCGGATAGGTGTCCAGCATCTACACTTATAACTGGTCGGAGATATGGCCAGGATTGAATGCATGGACCGAAAGCCCATGCCACACGGATGAAAATATGTTCGCCCAACGTTGCAGATGGTACGTGCTCAATTCTGTATTTTGTACCTGGGTTAGACCTCTGGATTGCACCGAGCATAGAAGGTAGCAGTTCATAAGCTTTTTCCCAAGAACCAAATAAATCGGCAATAGCCAGCTCCCTCCCTCTCCAAATCTTGTTGTATGAAGGCTCCACCGTTTTGTCCTCCTGTCTAACTGCATTTCGACATGCTTTTATTGACATCTCCAGGTCCTCCTTGAGACCCGGTTTGATTATATCTGCAATCATCCTGGCAGTCATCTGACGACTGTCTGCTGTACAAGCAGTACTGTAACAATTGTGCGCGTATGGGTTTGTTGCAATTGTCCAGTTGCCCGTCTCAGTGGTTTTTGCGTATAACCTCCAAGGACACCCCTCCGCTTTACATGTAACCACATAGACCTTACGATTGCTATGGGATTGTTGTAATTCTCAGTTATGATCTATGGCAAATCCACTCAACTTCGATTTAAGATCAGCTTTGGATTCAAATATCTGTCCCACCGAAAATGGACCGTCGATTCTGGGTGGATAACCAAAAAATGCTTCATCCTTGTACGGCATCGGCACATCGTCATGAAATGCCGAACAAGGATGCTGCAATCCCCGATTAATAAAAGGAATAGACGATTGCCACTCATTCCTTACATCTTCCATCCTAATCTGATCCTCAATTTCGGCCATATCCTCTTCCCCGACAACCGGCTCACCAGGGTCAGAGCTTGTGTCTGAGCCAGTATCATTATTCAGCTGGTCAAAATAATCATGCAAATCACCGGGGGGTATTTCGGTGGTTTCATCACAATGTATGGGTGAATCATTCACCGGTATGCCTCTGCTAGTTCCAGGTACACTACCCGGGTACGGGTCATAATTGGTCTGACTAACAACTGGTACTGACTCAACCACTAATTCAAGAAGTTTAAAATTCAGTACCGGAGTGGCATTCGCAAGCACCATATCCCAGACCGTTTCGTGGTCTACGTTGAACAACAGGTATTTTTCTGTTGAGCCAGGTGGTGCCGTGTTCAAACGCGCGCTGATTGTCAGATCGAACCGGCTAGGGAGCAAACGAATGCCAACATATATCTGTCTTCTTAGCTCATCAAGACTAGTTGAGTTAGTAACAGAAAATGTACAGGTCGGTGCGTCTGTAATTTCGCATCTGTGGTACACATTTATTAATACTTGAGACATTTCCTGAACAAAAATTTCACGATCAACATTCGATAATTTTTAATTTTACAGCAAAAATATGATCATAATTGAAAAAAAAAAACTTACTACAATCTTCAGACGAACGCTAGAAACACAATGAAGGGTCCGATCTGTGATTTGGAAAACTGAAACTGTTTACACTGGAGAACCACGAAAGTCTCGGAGAGAAATGAAGTTTTCTCTGTCTCTCTGTCTCTTCTGTCTCTCTGTCTCTGAAATATATAATTACGAAGAGAAGCTGTTGGGAAGGTAAATGATTGAGGGAGAAGAGAGAATAATGTAATTTATAGCCAATTCGATTTAACAAAACAACAAATAGCCAATCAGATAGCCAATATAGTCAATCAGATAGCCAACATAGCCAATCAGATAGCCAATCAGATAGGTTATTCGGTTAAAAAAAATAATAAAATACTCATAACCGAATAGAGTATTCGGTTAATAATAAAAAAATAAAAAAATCCCTAACCGAATACTCAATTCGGTGTAAATAAAAAATAAAAAAATTGTCCACCCGAATCCCCTATTCGGTGTAGAATAAAATATAATAAAAAAAATAACGTAAACCGAATAGCCAATTCGGTTTACAATAAAAAATCAAAAAAAAATCTTAACCGAATTACCAATTCGGTTAATCTGTACACGGAGTTTACATAGTTTGCGGGATCGTTCTGTGAAAATATGCTTTAACCGAATACCGTATTCGGTGAAGCGGAAAAAAATAGCTTAACCGAATTCCGGATTCGGTTTTTGCTGTTTTTATAACAAACGAGACAATCATGTCGTTTCTTTAACTTTGATTATTTTATTTACTGTTTTTAAAAAAAATCCCCCAAGCCTATCCCTCCCTTTCCTGTTTTTCCCTCTAGGGATAGGGATAGGGATGAGATATTCACACACACTATAATTTTTTAACCAACTTTTTTTTTTATTTTTAAATATAATAAGTAGATTTAATACTAAAAAAATAGAATTATAGGTGTTTCATTGGATATCTATAGATTGCATAATCTATCATATTTCGTACAATGCTTGTTAAATTTTCTAATGCATCAGAGTCATTAAGTTCAATTCCTTGAAAAGTTTTAAGTGCCCAATCAACCATAAAAGATGAATGTTTAAAAGAAATCATAACTTAAGTATCAAACAAATGATGCCTGAAACGTTGGATTTGTTTTAATATAAAATGTGGTTGATTCTTGTAAATTTATGAGAAACCTTTTAGAAAAAAAAAAAAAATATATATATATATATATATATAGAGAGAGAGAGAGAGAGAGATGGGCTATGGTGCATTGCAATGCATAGGCACCCTTGTGCATTGGACCATAAATCACCGATTCAAAGTCCAAATGACCGATCCAAACCGTTCATCTTGTTCTCCATATTAATATGTCCTTGGAGACCAAATTTTACATTTTTTGGAATTTTTTTACTATTTATTAAGCCACTTTGAAAGTTTCTGATCCAACGGTGAACAGTAAAAAACAGTAAAATTTTCTGGACCACCAGATCAGAAACTTTCAAAGTGGCTTAATAAATAGTAAAAAAATTCCAAAAAATGTAAAATTTGGTCTCCAAGCACATATTAATATGGAGAACAAGATGAACGGTTTGGATCGGTCATTTGGACTTTGAATCGGTGATTTATGGTCCAATGCACAAGGGTGCCTATGCATTGCAATGTATAATAGCCCATCTCTCTCTCTCTATATATATATATATAGAGTAAGGCTACGGTGCTTTGCAAAGCATAGAGGCCTCCGTGCTTCGGGGCTACTTTTTGGATTTTGAAAATCCAAACAACCCATCCGAACCGTTCAACATGTTCTAAATATTTAAATGTGCTTGGAGACCAAATTTTACATTTTTTGGAATTTTTTTACTATTTATTAAGCCACTTTGAAAATTCCAAATCCGGTGGTCCAAATTTTTGTACTGTTTACCGTTGGATTTTGGGATTTTCAAAGTGGCTTAATAAATAGTAAAAAAATTCCAAAAAATGTAAAATTTGGTCTCCAAGCACATTTCAATATTTAGAACATGTTGAACGGTTCGGATGGGTTGTTTGGATTTTCAAAATCCAAAAAGTAGCCCCGAAGCACGGAGGCCTCTATGCTTTGCAAAGCACTGTAGCCTTACTCTATATATATATATATATATATATATATATATATATATATATATAGAGTAGAACTAGGGTGCTCTCGAGTTCACCAAGCCCTTGGTGAACTCAAGTCCAAAACTCATCGGATCGACTTTAAACGACGAATTCGACCGTTGAAACCCGTCTACCTTACGAGTGATGCATCTACATGTAAAAATTTTAAATTTTGAAATTAATTTTGCATAGAGTCAAGTGGTCAAAAAATGTCAAAAAATGAATGCATTAAAATTAATTTATTAACCTTCTAATTTTGACCACTTGACTCTATGCAAAATTAATTTCAAAATTTAAAATTTTTACATGTAGACGCATCACTCGTAAGGTAGACGGATTTCAACGGTCGGATTCGTCGTTTGAAGCCGATCCGATGAGTTTTGGACTTGAGTTCACCAAGGACTTGGTGAACTCGAGAGCACCCTAGTTCTACTCTATATATATATATATATATAATTAAGTAAATTTATGAAGAAAGTGAAACTTGATAAAAGTAAAATTATTCCCACCAATTTATGTATAGCTCTTGAATTGAATTATTTATCCAAACTCATTTGATGCTACAAAGACCAACAAACGGGCATGATAAAAAAAAAACCTATCAATTGGGTTGAAAAAATCATATTTCCCATGTGATGGGGATGGAAACGAACATAAATACAATCGATTTCGGGATAGAGACCGAAATTTATCCATGATCCCTATATTTTAATTTTTTGTCATAATTGTTCAACAAATACAATCGAACAATCTCTTTCCACGCTTTTATTCTATGTTCATGCATACATGATTTTCTTTTGAATTAGAATTTATCAACAAGGACTTGTCTATCTTTACAAAAAAGACTTATCTTCACAATCTTAATAATATTTTTTTTTCAAATTATGCCAAAATAAAAAATAGAAAACAATTTATAGACGTATCATTTTCATTATAAATTAGTTAAGTATTAATTTTCATACAATTTAAATATTATTAAATGTTATATGAAATTTTCGTAAAAAAAATGTTATATAAAATATCGTGAAATATGGACTAATATAAATTATATATAAGTTAATTTTCATTGAAACTTAAATTAAGTTTTAATCATTTTCATATATATATATATATATATATGTATGTATGTATGTATGTATGTATGTATGTATGTATGTATGTATGTATGTATGTATGTAATGTGTGAGGAGAGTTCAAATGCCTCATTTTTTTTTATTTCCATCATGTCTCTTTTTCAAACTACAATAACTTAAACTCTAAAACTTAAATGTTAAAATAAAATCGTTAGATATAATTTATATTATTTTCTCTATGCATACGTAAAATATCACGACATTTTAATTTTATTTTGATTAGTATCAACGGCCTTAAAAATACACCAATGTGGATAAATTCTAGATATTGATTTTTTCAATTTGTTAATTCATATAAAATTAAAATCGAAAAGTGATAATTTTTTTATGTGTATATAGAGAAAATAAAATATATCATATCTTATAATTTTATTTTGACATATAAATTTTAGAATTATTATTATTAAAAAATTAAAAATTGGAGACACAATAGACAAAAAAATGAAAACAATTTAACACCCCCCTATTTGAATAACATAAATATTATACTTCACTTGCATGATTTAAAAATTACAAGTTATTTTTATGGGTGTTCCAATTAGTAAACCAATTTGTTGTCAACAGGCACTAATAAATGAAATGATCATTTTAACGCATTGGAAACTTCTTCGAAGAAATGAAATGATCATTTCAACCATGTGCACATCAGCACATGCATCTTGTCCTTTTTTCTCTTCTCTCTCTCAACAAGATACTTCATTTATCGTTCTTTGCTTCTATTAGTAGTAAATGAACATTCTTCAGAATAATTTGTACTCAAAATATTTATTCTTGCACAGAAGACAAAATACAACATATATCAATTTTCTGCTGACTTTCATCTAGTAGTCGCTAAAAGCGCAATGTTACACCATAAAATATGCATGGAAGTAAGATATAGTGATAAAAAAGGTCACATAGTTCTCAGGCTAAAAAGGTATGTGGGAATAGAAGGCTATTAGCCATTCTCAGCTCGGTCATAGGCATTGGATTTGTGCTTCGGTGCAAAGGTGAACCCTTCAGGAACCTTGCCCAGTAACATCTCTGAAATCCTTACCTGTTCCGAAAAATAATCAAGACAAACCCGATGAGGTCAGAATATAACTGAAGTTCATTGTCACCTCTTAAGCACATGCCAAGAGAAGAATTAGAAAAAGAATTAAATCACATACCCAATCTGCCGCTGAGTCGGAGGCCATTAGGGTTTCAAGATCATCACGACCATAATAACTTGGAGGCCTCCAGTTCAGGCACTGTGGTACAACATCCAGCAGACCAACCGGAATGTAGCGGTGTGTGTAACTCAGCCACTCTAACAAGAAATGCCTTGTTGTCTCCACACCTGATGCACCAGTTTCAAGATGTTAGTAATAGGTAAGCATTTCCTTTTCACCGTCTTATTCATTTCCTCAAAAAAAAAAAAAAAAAAAAAACAGGCTTGGGAGGGAAAGAGAAACAAAAGACAACCTTTGTTGTCAGAGCCCCAATGTTCGAGTCCAAATCTCACAAAGTCTTTTAGTATGTTAAATCTCTCTCCAGATGTGATGTCCCAATGCCTCTGCTCCTTTATTTCCGTAAATAACCATGGCTATTCACACAGCAACTATCTATTATCAATTGTCCAACTAAACCAATAAATGGAAAAGTTCAAAATTGATTACAAACAAACAGTCATACCTTTATTAAAGCCCCCCGTGCAATCATGCATGTAGACAGCTTCGGGCATTGAGACATGTGGTTGTTCCAATCACAGTAGGAGAAAACATCACCGTTTCCTATAACATTTAACTCCTGAGGTGCATTATCAACGCATTTTGAAATGTAGTCCCAATCAGCATGCTTACTGTACCGTTGTTGCCTTGACCTTCCATGTACAGTCATTGCACTTGCACCCCAGTTGTACATGTCCGCCACTAGTGAGTCTATTCGGTTTCTACCCTCAAAAAATCCCATTCTTACCTAAAGGAGAGGAAAATAACAATAATATTAGGACACCACTCTGCTTGTTGTTACATGTCTCCTCTTTTTAGTTTTCTGGAGCCTTAGAGAGCTCATTATCTCTTCTGTTATCATTGTTTTTATTTTCACTTCTGTTCTTTTTTTTATGTATTCACCTGCTTTTCTTTATTATATATGATAGCTAATAGTAGTCATGAATTGCTCATATTAATCTTTTCTTTTACCTTCTATTTTTTTTACGGGGGGGGGGGGGGGGGGGGGGGGGGGGGGGGTGTGTGTGTGTGTGTGTTCTGCTATCTATTGAGCTTAATTTTCTCCATGCAATTTACATTTTTTATTTCACCTAGGTTTTACAGAGCCTCATAGTAAGAGATAGAAAAATCAAATTTTCCTTCCACACGGAAAAGTTCGACAGTTAACCATACAAAACAAAAATTATTTTTACCTTAACAGTCAGAGGTCTATCAATTATACCAGATGCAGCTTTAATAACACTTTTCATCCTTGTAGGTTTTGTCAAAAGAGCTGAGCCAGCTCCTCTGTTGACTACTACATCAATGGGGCAACCCATATTTATGTCAATGAAATCAACCGAGCAGTTACTGTCCACTAATTCCACTGTGCGGGTTATCGTATCGGGGTAGGCCCCACAAATCTGGGCTCCAAATAAGTCCTCTGACGGGTGTCGCCTCAGCAATGCCCACTCTGATGCTTGTCCCTTTTGTTAAAGGAGAGAAATAGTTCTAAATATGATGTCTACGAAGTCAAATGAAAATAAAAGAAAGGCGGGGCTTTTCTACATATCCATGAAAAATCTTCACATACACACTATAGGAAACAGGTCCAAAATAAAAATGGTAAATAAGTTAAACTTATTTGGGGTACTCCACAAAGAGTTGAAATGGAAGAGGTTAAAAAGGAACATATTGCAAGAATTGTAATTGTCTGTATGGACTATTCCTGCACTTATCATCTTCTGAAAGAGTCTGTACTAGTGCCAGTACACAGCAAGGTATAATTTAATCTTAGAAAAGAATTAAAAAAAAAAAGGACATGCTTGTTGCATGGCTTAAACTTTTGAAGGGAGGAGGAAAGTTGTACCTGTAAAAGATTTGTGCACATGGCCATCTCTCCACAAGTAACATCTGCCCCAAATCCTTTGCAAACCCTTCTGAAAGGAAGATTACCAACAGTTGTCAGAGGAGCAAGGTACAATTTGCCCCTGAAATCAATTAGTTTCTTCTCACGTAAATGCAGCTCTGGGATGATTTCAACCTTGCTAGACAACTTCAAGTCATCTTTTGGCGATCCATTCTCTACTTTGTCCTCTGCTATTTCATTTTCACATTCTTCTTCCACGCAAGATTTACCTGTTCATGTTCCCACCACAAATTTATAAAACTAATTAAAAATTAAACCAATGTCATTTAGTGTAGGAATATAAATATATGCAACTATATGATTGCTATTACTTTAGAAATAAAAAAATTGAATGAACTTGTTTCCACTTCATCAGTATATAAATTAAGTCATGAAATTTCAGCAGCTTATATGGGAAAATTACAGTTGAGGGACAAATCTGTGACTTAAAATAGTATAATTTAGCAACCTCCTGAATTTTGACTCTTTTGCTAAATACTATCCCGGAGCAATTGAGGCAAAAACTTGAAAAATTTGGAGGTATAAAAAGACTATCATCATTAATAAATATAAATAGAAGGTGACTCACCATTACTAGTTTCATTGGTACAGTCTGTATCACCTTCACTCTTTGACCTTTTCAAAGGTCTGGATTCTTCCTCCGGTTTATCCCCATCTTCCACACATTCTTCATTTATTTCCTCTTGTTCAACCTCAGTCTCCAAGCTTGCTTTTTTAAAGCTCTGCAGATGACAAAAATCACCGATTCAAATATAAGAAAGGAAAATGCTTCAAACAAAAGAAAAATTAATAAGCGTGATCACTTGGGCTACATTTATCTACTTTCTTCTAATTTAAAATAACTTACCTTGAGACCTAGAAGCTTTAGTTGAGCCTCAGCCTTAGGAAATTTGACCTTGCCCTTCCAAAGGGACTTCTGAAGATCTTTGTCTAAGTTGTTTATCTCATGACTCTTTCTGCGTTGTAAATCTTGAGATTCTCTAATTAGGTTTTTCTTATGAGTCCCGAAAAAGCGGCACGTTACGCCATAAGGACAGATCTTTTCCTCGCTGTCAAATGGGCACGTCCCTTCCAAGTCAGCTGGTTTCTATAACATTGTAAAAAGAATAATCAGATATGCTTTCATAAAACAGATTCCATTTTACAATCAATTATAGCTGAATAGATTGCAATCAATGCAGTAAGAAGCTACCCTTTTTAATAGTATAAAAAAAGACTTAAGGAAAAAAGAATGTAATGTACCTGAGCAAGATATGCTTCTAGGTCATGGTTGAAGCGACAATTGGAACCAAAAGGGCATGAATCCACATTTCCGGTCCTCCCTACTTGTGCGCAAACATTTGCTGCCGATTTTATTTGCTGAATATACGACATAAATGATGTATCAAATGTAGGAATAAGTTTGAGGCTAATGTTGTCCCAAGTATCTTTCCAGTTTCCACGCATTTGAAGTTCCAAAACTTGCGCAAGTAATGAATGGAAATTTAGTGCCATGAAAAATACTCTGAAAATTTGCTCAATTGGGGGTAACAGATCTAAGACAACATTTCAATTCATACATGCCGGCATGGTACACCCATATGAACTGACCTGTTGTCTCTCCTTCTTTTGTTGCCTCTTGGATTTCTTCTCCTTCACTAAACCGGAACCAGCACTGTCGCCTGTCTTGTCCTTGCTAACTTCATCTCCAGTATTGTCTCCACTGGACCGTCGAGTGTCTCCAGATCTTACAGGAGGTGGGCGGAGGTATTCCGGCTTGACGGGGGCAATCGCCTTCGCCACAAGTTCCTCCGCCGATCGGTGGGGAGCGCTGACAGATTCTCCGGCGGTTTCATCGACCATAGTGAGAGTGACTGAGCAGTTACGACCTTCGTACTTTCGTAGGGTAGGGTTTTAGCAGATGGCGGGATGGAGACCTATTTTAGTTACGGGCCTGTGGCATTATATTATATTATGTTGTTTCCGGCCTGGGAGCCCGTCAAACATTCAGACTAAACAAAACTTTCTCCCATATCAATGAAATATCTCTCATTCCCAAGCTCCTAGACTTGTTGATTGTAATGGTCATGGTGCACTGTTCCTCTCCTCTCGTCACCTTCGTTTCCACTCCTAGAAACCAAACCCAGACCCAAACCCAAACCCAAACCCAAACCCGAATCCAAAACCAGCTTTCATGGGTTGAGACCCTTCGTTCCTATGCACGTGCAGATGATTACCCCACCGCACTCTCCACATTTGATAGGTCCATATACCAATGGCCCTTAAAAAGCCCACGCATGGCTCAATAAAGCACTCCCAGATTTAAATACATAAAAGGCCGGCCCAAAATACAACGAAACAAAAGAGGCCCCCTCCCGGGGCCAGCCCGAGTATAAAACAACCTGGGATTCGGACCCCCTCACGGGGCCAGCCCGAGGTTAAAAACAGCCCGGGATTCGGACCCCCTCACGGGGCCAGCCCGAGGTCAAAAACAGCCCGGGATTCGGACCCCCTCCCGGGGCCAGCCCGAGGTCGAAAACAGCCCGGGATTCGGACCCCCTCCCGGGGCCAGCCCAAGGCCAAAAAAGCCCGAGACTCGAACCCCATCCCCAGGGGTCAGCTCGAAATCAAATGAAACGAGGCTCAATGCCTAAACATGCCGAACAACCAGAAAAGGCCGACATACAGCCTCGTTGATTCGGCTCGTGACAGATTATGCAGATATTATCGCCTATTATGCGGACGCCTCTGAACAGTCATGAGGGCCCCCGTCATTAATGATGACAAGACCTCGCTACAGTAAAGGCGACCCCTATTTAAGGCAGAGAAATCCCCAGAGAGAGGGACCGCATATTTGATCACCACCAGAGGAGGTATTAAAAAGGGTTAGAGCGTTAATACCCCTCCGACACCCCGCGTGTCCGCCCTCTCTGCCCGATTCGCTTGAACCGGGACGAGTTACACTTTCGGCAGCCAGCCTCCGCACGGCCTGCTTCCCAGGAACAGGACGTGCGCGCACCTTACTGGACCGAGTCCAAGTACGGCCCGGCCCTCAGGGGAAGGGACGTATCAACCACTGTGGGGCCTAAAGCCCCAACTGAGCAAGATGACTTCCGCGACCAAACAAACGGACATGGGCAAGACCGCCCCCGATGAGGCAGCTCGGCGGACAGAACAATCTAACCGACGAGCTGAGAACGTGAAGTCCCCGACCGACCTAACCTCGGGCGGTCGACCCAGAGAGCCCTCGAAGAAAACTCCCCGAGATGACCCGACTGTGGGGGCAACGAGTAGAAACCCCCTCGGCAAGACGGGTCAGAAGACTCCTAACCCGAGTATCCCGCTGAACCCCTCCCTGGGCATGCCACCCGAAGGGGTACCGATTAACCCCTCCGGGATAGACGTGGAGTCCCTCGGTATGTCCGCACCGATGGCGGGACCGATGGCGGGACCGATCGACTCAACCATCGTGACCGCCCAGGCCGCTGGGCCGATCGGGTCGACCCCCCAAAACACACAAAACCAGATGATTTATGCCCAATACCATTCTCCGTACGTCCCCCAGTACGTATACCCACCTCCCTACAACTATCCTCCATACCAGCAGTATGCTCCTCCATACTCACCGTATCCGGCCACCCCCTTAGCACACTACCCTCCACAGGCTGATCCCAACCCGCTATACTGTCCCCAAACCCCCACCTCAGCTCCCGGGGGACGAATGATTCATCCCCCACCGCCCGTAGTGCAATTAATCCGAACTGGGCCCGGATCGAACAACCCAGAGCCCAGTCTGCACAACATAGAAGGCGACTTTGACAACCCCGACCCCGAACTCGAGACCCTTGCAGGCGAGGGGGAAACGAGACAGGCCGGCGGATCAAGGCGGAGGTTATCCTTTGGGGCTGAACGGGAAGAAAGCGAAGGCTCGTCCGCGGCGGCCAGCTCGAGAAGGAGTGCTGGTCAAGCGAGAACAGAGCGGGCTCGAGAAGGCCCCGGCAAACAGACCGAAAAACGGTCCCGCCACTCAAGGAGGGACGATCATTCCCACCACTCGAGGAAAGACGATCAGTCTCATCACTCGCGGGAGGAGCGTCGCCACACACCCCCTAAGAGGCGGCGAAAACCACTCACCCCACCACGGGCTGCAGGAGTAAATATGACAACGATAAACACAATGATCAAGAAAGGGGTGGAGAAAGAGATAGCCAGGAGGGAAAGAAGAAGAGCAGGGACTCGTTCCGGGTCGACGAATATTCTGGGAGGACCACTAGCCCCGGAACTTTACAAGGCCCCCATGGGTGACTTCAAATACCCTGTCGGCCTCCCGTGCTTCCAAGGAAGCGGCGACGCCCAGGACCCGCAGAACTTTGTGTACGGGTTCTATGAAAGGCTCCGACTGCACGGGGCATCGGACGCCGTCGCGTGCCGCATTTTCACCACTTGCCTGACGGGGGAGGCGTGGGAATGATACATGAGACTGAGGCAAGGATCCATAAAAACCTTCGATCAATTAGCGAGAGCCTTCCTGGCCAGCTACGACATGCTCCGACCTCCGCGGGCGACGTGTGACTCCCTCCTGAAGTATGTTCAAGGACACCAGGAGCCCACCCGGACCTTTGTGAATAGGTTTGTAAAGGCCTCTAGGGAGGTCCGAAACTACAGCGAGGATATCGCCCTGGCGGCTGTACAGAATGGGCTCTGGCAAGGAGGACCGGGCACCCTCCGGTACGATGCCCGGAAAAGAGAGTTTAAGAATTTACCGGAATTCTTGGCTTTTGCCGAAGGATACATCCGGGCTGAGGAGGATGCTGTCCAATTCGTTAGGCCGCGATCCAGATCGCCAAAACCCCAGCAGCGTGACCGGCAACCCGGCGTCGGTCCGTCCCGAAGGCGAGAGCCGCCAAAAAGAAATATCCTGTCTACGCCACAAGAAGAACGGCGCGAAGACGGTAGAGAGGGCTATCGACCCCATTATGTGCGATACGCCCCCTTTATCAAGAAGAGGAGCGAGATGTATCATGTCATAAAAGACATGCCTGAAGTCCCAAGGCCGCTGCGCAAGAGTATTTTCGAGAAAAAAGACGAGGCGGTAAAGTGCCTATTCCACCGTTTCAATGGGCACTCCACGGGAGATTGCCTCCAGTTGAAGGATGTGTTGGAAAGACTAGCCAGAGAAGGGAAACTGATCGAGTACATCAAGCCGGAATTCTTCCAAAAGTTTACAAAAGAATACAATGGGGAAGTTGAGCACCAGAAGAAAGCCTCCTACCGGAACGATTACCAGGGGCCCAGGGATACGGCACCAAGGCCCGGAGGAGATAAGAGAAAAGGACCAGGAACATCCGGTAGGCGGCCAAACGTGGAGATCAATGTTATCAGCGGAGGGCACGAGGTGCTGGCTCCTGAGAAACATAACCGAAGTACCACCAAGCTGTACCCGACCATATTGAACGTTGAACGGCCTTTTGAAAGGAAGAGGCCCCGGATGGACGAAGCCATATGCTTTTCCGAGAAAGACTTCGGCACCATCGCGTGGCCCACGATGACCCCATAGTGCTAAGGCTCCAAATAGAGGAGTTCGGGGTGAAGAGGATCCTCGTAGATACGGGAAGCTCGGCTGACATCTTGTACTTCTCGGCTTTCGAAAAGATGGGAATACAACTTGAGAAATCCCAGAAGAAGGTGACACCGCTAGTCGGATTCACTGGCGATTCCCTCCGGCCTAAAGGGATCGTCCGGCTGAAAGTAGCCTTCGGGTCCTCGCCTCGCATCACTGAAGTCATGGTGGATTTCCTTGTGGTGAATGCCCCCTCCGCATACAATGCGATCATCGGCAGGGGCACCCTAAACAAAATTGGAGCCATAGTGTCCTCTCCCCACCTAAAGATCAAATTCCCTACCATCCATGGGGTGGGAGAGGAATGCGGGCAACAGCAGGTGGCCCAAGAGTGCTATCAAACCTCCCTCAAAGGGCGAGGAGGAGCGGTTCACCAAGTAGACGTAAAAGCAGGAGCGAGGTCAGATCTCGCTGGCCCGCGCTTGCAGTCCAGCAAAGAGTTCTTACCCCCGCACACACCCATGGTTTTGGATCCCACGGACAGGGGGGAGTCAAGCGCATTCGCCGAGCCTGTCGACGAAGTCGACCAAGTCGACCTCGGCGATGGCAAGTTTTTGAATATTGGCAAAGCAATTCAGGGAAGCGCAAGACAGAAATTGATTGATTTCCTTCGAGAAAGCCAAGCAGTATTTGCATGGACCGCCGCCGATATGCCCGGGATCCCGGGATCTATAGCGGAACACCATTTACACATCAAACCGGGCGCGAAGCCTGTGGTGCAGAGAAGAAGGAACATGGGAGCTGAGAGGCGTTCGGCAGTGAATGCAGAGGTAGCCAAGCTACTAGCAGCTGGTTTTATCATAAATGTGACTTGTCCGGAATGGTTGGCGAACCCTGTGCTCGTGAGAAAAGCGAACGGGGATTGGAGAATGTGTATAGACTACACTGACTTGAACAAGGCGTGCCCTATGGACCCTTTCCCTTTGCCAAAGATCGACCAGCTGGTAGATTCCACTTCAGGACACGCGTTCTTAAGTTTCATGGATGCATTCTCGGGATACAACCAAATCAGGATGTGCCCCGAAGATGAAGACAAAACGGCCTTCACGACTCACTCCGGGCTATATTGTTACCGAGTGATGCCTTTTGGGCTGAAGAACGCGGGGGCTACTTTCCAAAGAATGGTGAATAAGGTGTTCCACGAGCAGATAGGTCGAAATGTAGAGGCTTACGTAGATGATCTTCTAGTAAATAGCATGTCTGACCTGAACCACGTGCAGGACCTGTGCGAGACATTCGCGACGCTCAATCAAGCTGACATGAAACTCAATCCGAAGAAGAGCTTCTTCGGTCTTACATGAGGAAAATTCCTCGGATTCATGGTGTCCATGAGAGGCATAGAGATACATCCCTCCAAGTCGCAGGCCATCCTAGATATGAGGCCCCCCCGAAACCTCAAGGAACTTCAATCGCTCACGGGCCGACTTGCAGCATTGAACCGGTTTATCGCCCGATCCGGCGACGTTTGCTTCCCTTTCTTTAAGGCGATGCGCAAATCCGCCAGATTCGAGTGGACCGAGGAATGTGCGATCGCCTTCGAGAAAGTCAAAGAATACCTGGCCAGCCCACCTTGTCTCAGCCGACCCATCGACGGAGACACACTGGTCGTATACCTGGCCACGACCAACCACGCGGTCAGCGCCGCATTGGTAAGAGAAGAAGGGAGGGAGCAAAAGCCCATATATTTCGTGTCACACGTGCTCCGAGATGCCGAGACCCGATACACGCAGATAGAAAAAGCGGCCTACGCTCTTATCATCGCGGCAAGAAAACTAAGACCGTACTTCCAGTCCCACCTGATCAAAGTATATACAGGTGTACCCTTGAAGAAAGCCTTTGCGAACTTTGACTCCTCGGCCCGCGTGTTGGCCTGGGCGCTAGAGTTGACCGAATTCGATGTCGCATTCCATCCTCAAAGTGCCATCAAATCACAAGTGTTCGCGGACTTCATCGCGGAGTACTCAGGAGCGCCGGAAGGATTGGACAGCAAGTGGACACTTTACGTTGACGGCGCCTCCTCCCATCAAGGAGCGGGAGCAGGAGTAGCTCTCACAGGCCCCCAGGGGGAAGCTCTCAACTACGCACTCCATTTCCAGTTCCCCGTAACCAACAACACCGCCGAGTACGAGGCCATGATAGCTGGCCTCAAATTAGCTGCCGGGCTGGGAGCCCGAGAAGTCCATCTACATAGCGACTCCGAGCTCGCGGTCAGGCAAATCAACGATGAGTGCCGTGTGCACGACGACCGATTACGACGATACCGTGAGCAGTTCCATTCCTTAAAGGGACAATTCGATAGAGTGGTGATCGAGCACGTGTCTAGAAACAAAAATTGTCAGGCAGACGCCCTCTCAAAACTAGGAGCGGCTGGAAACCTCGACAAAGATCGTCCCGTGATAGTCATGGACATACCCGAATCAAGTATATCGGGTGACGTAAAGGAAGTCCATGTTATTAACGAACCTGGGGATGCTTGGTACGCTCCCATGTGGACATACCTCACCTCGGGGACGTTGCCTGAGGACCCGCTGGAGTCCAGGAGATTGAGGAGGATTGCCCCTTTATACTCGGTACATAACCACCAGCTATACAAAAGGGGATATGCCCGCCCATGGCTTAAGTGCATCGGAGAGAAGGACGCTCAGGCAATGCTGGAGGAAGCCCATGAGGGACTTTGTGGTAGCCATCAAGGAGCGAAAACTCTGGCCAAGAGAGTCCTGCGTGCAGGATATTATTGGCCCACAATGCAGCAAGATGCGGCCAATATGGCGCGAAAATGCGAAAAATGCCAGTACCATTGCCGATTATCCAGCGTCCCGGGTTACGACATGATCACAATCTCGGGAGCTTGGCCCTTCGACCTATGGGGGATCGATATCCTAGGCCCTTTCCCCATGGCTGCCCAACAACAAAAATGGATCATCGTGGCCGTGGAATATTTTACGAAGTGGGTCGAAGCCAAAGCATTAACTCACATTACAGCAGAAGCCGCCAAGAACTTCATCTGGCGCAACATCGTGTGCCGCTTCGGCATTCCGCACGCGCTCATTTCTGACAATGGCACACAATTTAATGCAGATATCACCCTGACCTTCCTCGAAAGGTTAGGCATTCGCAGCAACTTTACCTCGGTGAGTCACCCCGCTAGCAATGGCCTGGCCGAAGTCACCAATAGGACCATTCTGGATGATCTGAAAAAGAAGGTGGCCTCCAACAGGAAAAATTGGCCCGATAAACTCGACGAAATCCTTTGGGCGTACAGAAAAACTCCCCGCGAGCCTACCCAGCAAACACCATACTCCCTAGTATATGGCATGGAGGCTGTCACACCTCTCGAACTCATTGCACCTTCCCTCCGGATGACGGCTTATTCCACAGAAAGCAACCCTGAAGCACGAGCAGTGGACCTCGAGCTAGTGCAAGAACTCCGAGACAAGGCCCGCATTCGGACCACTGAATACCAGCGGAGGGTAAAACGCGCCTTCGATAAGCGCGTATCCCCCCGTGCGTTTGAACCAGGCGACCTGGTACTCAAAAAGATAGAAGCTACCGGACAGCATGTGGGTAAGCTTCAACCTAATTGGGAAGGACCTTTCCGGATAATTCGCACCTGCGGCAAGGGAGCTTACGAGCTCGAAGGTCCTGATGGGCGAATGCTCGCCCGGCCCTGGAACGTCGTCCATCTCCGCAAATTTTATATTTAAAAAAAAAGAGAGGGGGGGAGAAAGAACAGGTACAGCAGCGGACATGCCGTCTGCAAAAATGTAATTACTATCTTTTGTCTTTATTTGGACCAGCATGGGAATGCCCATGTAAGGTCAAGGGCGCCGGTGCGTTATTATAAGCACGGCCTGACATTTCATACTTTTGGATCAACACGGGAATGCCCGTGAGTGGTCGAGGGCGCCTGTGCGACATTATAAGCACGGCCCCGGTGTGCGATGTCTGACTAACAAATTCGAGGCCCGACGACACAAAATTGCCGTCGGAACCACCTCACAAAAAACAACTGATTATCACAAGGGCAAACAAAATCCCAAGGGCAATAAATGCCTCTATAAAAAAATAAATAAAATTATTGCGTTAAGAGGATAACCGAAAGCCCCAGGGGCAACGAACGCCTCCGCAATAAAACAATAGCACTTCTCATATCAGAAGGATAAAAACCCACGGGCAACATATGTCACCATCGACAAAACCGGAAATCATCATAATAACTTCAGACCAAAAGCCCTCGAGCATAAAACAGCCGAAATCAACTTTTCCATAAGCAGCGAGTGCGCACTAGTCGTACAAAGTACAAACGAACACTCTGAAAAGATGACGAAGTACACACGACGCGCCCCGCAAGGAAAATTCGTGCTATCCTCGGGCCAAACAACCTGAAGTACGAAGCGGCAAAACAAATCTCCAAGGCATTACAGGAAGAGAGTCACAAAAGTGTGAATAAAAGCTCTGCAAAGAGCAACGAATACACATGACTCTCGAACATGGCAACACAGGCGCGAGTCACAAGAGTGTGAACAAAAACTCTGCAAAGAGCAACAAATACACTTGACTCGCGAAATCAAAAGGGACAGTTATGCAAAAAGCGAACGAAAATCTCAAAAGGATAACGAATGCGCATAACTCTGCTTTGGAAAGACAATAGCGAAAACCCGCAGGGTAACGAAAAAATCTCTCCAAGGATCCCGATGCACAGCATAAACGAAAGCCCGACGGGGCAACGAACACGCACAAAACTGGATAAAACGTTCCGCTATTCTGCACGGACAACGAGCTTGCCTATACAATAGGTACAAACGAAAGTCATGCGGAATGAGCAGGAATAATCTACTGGCCTCGCGAGACAACAAGTAGGCATGGCAACATGCCCGAACAAAAGGTCTCGCAGGAATAATCTACTGGCCTCGCGAGACAACAAGTAGGCATGGCAACATGCCCGAACAAAAGGTCTCGCAGGAATAATCTACTGGCCTCGCGAGACAACAAGTAGGCATGGCAACATGTCCGAACAAAAGGTCTCGCAGGAATAATCTACCGGCCTCGCAAGACAAACGAGTCGGCATTATTACATGCTTGAACAAAAGTCTCACAGGAACATACACACTAGCTCCGCCAATACAGAGGACAAGCCCTACGGGACGTGGCGCAATAGTACAATATGCAGCGCAGACAACTCCTAAGCAGACACCTCCGCGGGATGAGCTATAGGAAGAAGGGGACCGAGAAGTCGCGGAAGCACGCCTCATGAGGTAAAGAAAATGGTCTATTCTTATTATATTTGCGGTACCAACGCGCACAAGGAAAGTATTCCGAGTCCCCCGAACCAAAGAAAAAGACCAGACAAACACGTCACTGGATAATGTAAAAGTGACACAGATAAAACGTCGTCCGCTATCGCGGTGTAAACAAAGGTAAGGCCGTTCAATGAGAACCCCCCCGGACCTATACGACCCTAAGGCTTATGTCACAATAATCGCGTAACGAAGTAAGCAGAAAACATAAACATAAATATGGTCAAAACAACTGTATCTCGGATGGCTGAGAAACATCCCTCAGCAAACCACCCGAGCAAAAGCATACAACAAGTTCTGTTAAACACCTCCACATCTCGGAGGGTTCCTCGCACTAAATACGCTCCGATAAAAATAAAAAATAAATAAAAAACAAAAGAAGAAGAATGGGCTCCGCTCCGCTCGACCCGACCATCCATCCGCGACATGCCTACTCGTCTTTATCCTGCAATAGGTGCAATTAGGTCGGGTGAGTATTCAGCATAAAAATCCGCGAGGCGATATACAAAGGACAGAGTTATACCTGGTTCACTTCGAGGTTTCCTGGAAGGTCATCTCCTGGCTCTTGATTGTAATCCACCTGGTCCAACGAAGCCTCTCCTTCGGCAGTACCCGAGGCGGTCTCTTGGACCGTGGGACCCTCGCTGCCTTCCGCAGGACCTTGAGGAGACTGCGGCGGTGTATCATCTCTGTCCAAATGATGAGGCACCGACCCCGGACCGTGGGACCCTCGCTGCCTTCCGCAGGACCTTGGTGTGTCTTATGCCGCGACCAGGGACCCAAGCACGAGATGGTGAAATGCCGGGTGTGCTATGAGTGGAGTTGCTTCGACCACTACGACATCCACGGCTGCTCCGATCCTCGACGTCGATTTTGGAGGTGCCCTGGATGCCTATCCCGCAATTCTGGAGGCCCGAGCCTATACACCGCTACTCCACAGGAAATCAAAGAGGATGACCTCTTTGAGGACACTGACAACGAGCGCGTTGTCTGATTTCAATACTTCTTTACCTATCGGTGTTGTATGATCTAGACCTTATCACGTACTTGTGCTTTTCGATTATTTTCAGAATACTAACAACTGTTTGTCATCTCCGCAATAACCTCGCCAAAAAAAAAAAAAAAAACCCCGCGACGACAACGCGTGACATCAAGCGTAACTCGTCTAAAAACACGCCAACACAATTAGTCGGGACATACACCCGAGATAGGGCGTACAAAACAATTCGCAAACCCTGTGGGATAACAAAATCACGAAATATAACGACAAAGCAAAAATCAGCACAAATTACGCGCAATCAATAAACGGCACGATAAGAAACCATACAAACAGGAATTAAAGGATAACCAAAATACAAAGACCCCGGGGGTCAGACGAATAACCCACAAAAGCCCCAAGACCAACTCGGGGGCTAACACTCGAACCTTAAGAAAAATCTAAGAAGCCAAAACAAACGAAAAACTTACCGAAGTCGTCTCTATCACCGGAGTCAAAAACCGAAAGCATCATACTGATACATTTCGGCTTCAGGGGCTAATGATAGGTCCATATACCAATGGCCCTTAAAAAGCCCAGGCCTGGCCCAATAAAGCACTCCCAGATTTAAATACATAAAAGGCCGGCCCAAAATACAACGAAACAAAAGAGGCCCCCTCCCGGGGCCAGCCCGAGTATAAAACAGCCCGGGATTCGGACCCCCTCACGGGGCCAGCCCGAGGTTAAAAACAGCCCGGGATTCGGACCCCCTCACGGGGCCAGCCCGAGGTCAAAAACAGCCCGGGATTCGGACCCCCTCCCGGGGCCAGCCCGAGGCCAAGAACAGCCCGGGATTCGGACCCCCTCCCGGGGCCAGCCCAAGGCCAAAAAAGCCCGAGACTCGAACCCCATCCCCAGGGGTCAGCTCGAAATCAAATGAAACGAGGCTCAATGCCTAAACATGCCGAACAACCAGAAAAGGCCGACATACAGCCTCGTTGATTCGGCTCGTGACAGATTATGCGGATATTATCGCCTATTATGCGGACGCCTCTGAACAGTCATGAGGGCCCCGTCATTAATGATGACAAGACCTCGCTACAGTAAAGGCGACCCCTATTTAAGGCAGAGAAATCCCCAGAGAGAGAGACCGCATATTTTATCACCACCAGAGGAGGTATTAAAAAGGGTTAGAGCGTTAATACCCCTCCGACACCCCGCGTGTCCGCCCTCTCGGCCCGATTCGCTTGAACCGGGACGAGTTACACTTTCGGCAGCCAGCCTCCGCACGACCTGCTTCCCAGGAACAGGACGTGCGCGCACCTTACTGGACCGAGTCCAAGTACGGCCCGGCCCTCAGGGGAAGGGACGTATCAACATTCATCTCCATGTGCAACGCTGGTGTGGCGCCAAATCATTTTGCCTTCCCTGCGGCGTTAAAGGCCGCGTCAGGTCTCCGACAGCTGTCACTTGGGCAACAGCTACACGCCTCTGCCGTCAAACATGGATACAGCCATTCAATGGTGGCTGTAGGTAATACGCTCGTAACAATGTATGCACGCTGTGGTGACCTCGGTGGTGCTCTTAGGGTGTTCGACAAAATGGACCAAACAGACCAGGTTTGCTCTTGCTTTCCAAACTTTGCTATGCATGGTGCATGGTGCATGGTGTGGTGGGCCTGGTAATGCTCTATAGACTAGAGTGTTCAATAAATTAATACCCCGGTGGAAACAAAGTCATTACTCAAGAGATGACAGATTTTTTGCCAACTACTCCATATATTACAGAATTGTCTTTTTGCATTTGAATCCACCACAAAAATGTTCTCTTAGCATATTTTTTTCATTTATTTCTTAGAATCTGTGTCAAAACTTCATTTTCTTTTCTCGAGGTACTTGACTGAGTTTGATGAACAAACAAACCTGTTGGTTGACAAGTCTCTTGGAATTCACTGATAGCAGCACTCTGTCTTTACGATGAGTGGGGCCCGGCCCTTGATGCACTGCGCATAATGCTAACAGAATGTTCTGAAATAAGCTCATTCACACTTGTAAGTATCCTCTTGGCATGTTCAAATGTCATGGAATCGGTTGGTCTGCGGTTAGGCAAGGAGGTTCATGCTTATGGGCTCCGTAATGGGTTTTTTACTGATGGTAAAAGGTTCACCTATAATGCCCTAATTTCAATGTATGCCAAACTAGGGCAAATTGAACACTCTATCTCGATATTTCAGTGCTTTGAAAACCTTGATATTGTCACATGGAATAGCATGATTAGCTCACTTGTGAAAAACGAACAATATGCACTTGCTATTCGCACCCTTTATAATATGGTGCAATCAACTGAGATAAAACCAAATGGAGTTACTATATCAAGTGTTCTTCCGGTATGTTCACATCTTGATCTGTTAAACACTGGTAGAGAAATTCATGCACGCGTGTTGAAGAACGACAATCTATTTGATAACCCCTTTGTGGCCAGTGCTTTGGTTGACATGTATTGCAATTTGGGTCGGGTTGAAGCAGGTCGCTTCGTGTTTGACCAAGTACCAGTACAGAGACATGGTCTATGGAATGCGATGATATCAGGTTATGCACAAAATGGACTAGACGAAGAGGCATTAAAGTTATTTGTGGATATGGAGGTTATAGCAGGATTACAGCCAAATGAAACCACAATGGCCAGTGTGTTGCCGGCTTTTGTGAAATGTGATGCTTTTGAAAGGAAAGAAACTATTCATGGCTATGTAGTTAAAAGGGGTATGGAAGAGGATAGATTTGTCCATAATGCTTTAATGGATATGTATGCTAGAGTAGGTAAAATGGATATTTCTAGGAGGATCTTTTATTCAATGGATGCTAAAGATGTCGTTTCTTGGAATACTTTGATAGCGGGTCATGTATTATCTGGTAGAATAAGTGAGGCCTTTGAATTGCTAGTAGAGATGCAAAGTGATGTTAATGGCTTGAAGCCAAACATTGTTACTTTAATTACTGTGCTACCTCCATGTGGGTCCCTCGTGGCACTAGCAAAGGGGAAGGAAATACACGGCTTTTCAATCAGGCATGGGCTCAATGATGATGTGGCTGTGGGAAGTGCATTGGTTGACATGTACGGAAAATGCGGTTGTCTTAGCCTTTGCAGAAAAGTATTCAATGAAATGCCCAAAAGAAACTCAGTAACATGGAATGTGTTGATAATGGCATATGGTATGCACGGGCATGGGGATGAGGCAATTAAGTTGTTCAACGAAATGATTTCGAGCAAAGAAGCCAAACCAAATGATGTGACATTTATTGCCGTGCTGGCAGCCTGCAGTCACTCTGGAATGGTCCACCGTGGACTTGGTCTATTCTATGAGATGAAGTCGAAATATGGAGTGGAACCGGCTCCAGACCATTTTGCATGTATGGTTGATCTCCTAGGCCGTGCTGGCGAGTTAAACAGAGCTTACGACTTTATCTCCTCAATGAAGCCTGGGCCCCACATGGCTGGGGCATGGAGCAGTCTATTAGGTGCATGTCGAATTCATAAAAATGTCAAACTTGGGTCCATTGCAGCTCGGCACTTGTTTGAGCTTGAGCCTGATGAAGCTAGTCACTATGTGTTACTGTCAAATATCTACGCGGCTGCAGGCCAATGGAAGGAGGCAACAAAGGGGAGAACTATGATGCGCCTCAACAATGTCAAAAAGGAACCAGGGTGTAGTTGGATTGAATCAGGCAATCAGATCCACTGTTTTACGGCTGGTGAGTCGTCACACCCGAAAAGTTGTAGAATCCATTCGTATTTAGTTAGTCTATGGGATAAGATGAAGAAAAATGGCTATATACCCGATGTCTCGTCTGTTTTACATAACGTAGAGGAGAAAGAGAAAGAGAAGATTTTATGTGGACATAGCGAAAAATTGGCAATTGCTTTTGGTTTAATAAGCAAGGCTCCAGGGAGCACAATTAGGGTTACCAAAAATCTTAGAGTTTGTAATGATTGCCATGAAACAGCCAAGTTTCTTTCAAAAATGGAAAGGAGGGAGATTGTTTTGAGGGATGTGAAGAGGTTTCACCATTTCAGGGTTGGGGTTTGTTCATGTGGGGATTATTGGTAGAAGAATAGGTAATTATGAACAGACCTGTGAGCTAGCTATAAGCCTATAACTTGTTCTCTCTCTAATGGCATCTACAAAAGAATTTCGTTCATTTCTAAATGGGATGGCCAGTGAAAAAGCACACACCTTGTTCAATTTTGCAGTGTTTTCATACATACATATATATATATCGTCTCAATCTTACCTGCTTTGAAATTAAAATTAGTAGCATGTAATTCTGTTGAGTTAGCATGTTGCTTATGTTAGTATAAATCTTTCATAATATAAATGAAATTAAATTTAAATAAGAAAAATAAAGTAAAAGATGGACACAAGTCAAGAAATTGTAGCACATCTATTTCGAAAGAAGTGAAGTGGTGTATAGAATTTTTTCATCTAAAAATGAAAATCATTTTATAGTAAGGAAATCTCAAGTGTATCCTGTGATTGCAGCCTCATAACAACTCTCATAAAATTACCAAGGATTGATATATATCTAGCCTAAGTGCCTAACCGACATCTTGAATCACTTCACAGAGATTGCTAGATTTACAGCAATTGATATATATCTAGCTTACGACTTTACTTTCATTCCAATGTCTTTGCGTGAGAGAAGAACTATATCTTGCTTATAAATTTACAGCAAAGGATATATCAGATCTTGTATGTCCAGCAATATACATAAATGCTACTATTGTACTAAGATATGGTACTTCAGGACCAAGTAGTTCTTCATCACTTTCTCAAGGTCTAGAAGGATATTTATTCACATTTAATGATCTTACAACCATCAAAGTGCTCAATGGATGTGATTTTATCAATATAAAATTATTTCAACACTCTTGCAATATAATTTTCTTGATACAAAATGTCATTTTTAAATGTTCAATTTGCAATCCAAGGCAAAATTTTGTCTTCCCAAGATCTTTCATCTCAAATTCTTCCTTTAAATAATTTATTGCTTTTGGAAGCTCTTCAGGAGTTTCAATGATACTTCGATCGTCAACATAAACTGCAATTATAACAAAATCATTTCCATATCTTTTCATGGACAGATCGTATCATTATTATATCTATATTTCAATAAATATTAACTTAGACGATTATACCATATGCGTCCAAATTTCTTTAATCCATATAAAGATTTTATTCAATTTAATTGAATAATGTTCTCAAGAACCTAAATTACATACTTCAGGCATCTTAAATCCTTCAGGGATTTTCATATAAATATCATTATCAAGCAAGCCATATAAATAGGCTGTAACAACATTCATTAGACACAAATTAAGTCCTTCATGTATTGCCAGATTAACTAATTATCGAAAATTATTGCATCCACCACAGGTGAGTATATCTCAAAATTTCACCTTTTTCATTTTGTTTTCACGTAAATATCAATTTCTATCATTCAGAATTTGTGCCTTTGGCTAGTGGGACTGCAGGCCCAGCACTAATAATTTTTTTTTCTAAGAGAATTTAATTCTGTCTCAATTGTGTCTTTCTATTTTGGCCAATCATATCTTGTCGACATTCTTTTATAGACTTTGGGTCATGATCCTCATTATTCATTATATTTAGCGCTATATTATATGCAAAAACATCATTGATATCAATTTCATTTTGGTTCCATCTTATTCCATTGATGATATAATTTATCGAGATCTCTTTATTTTCATGAATTTCATATACATGAGTTTCTGCTGGAACTCCAATATTACTTATAATTTGATTCTCTTCTAGAGTTTTATCTGAAATTATCATATCCTCGACTTGACCATTTTCATTCTTTGCTCTTTTTCTTTTTTGAGGATTTTTATCTTTGGAACCGATTGGTCTTCCATGCTTCATGCGTGTTATAATTTTATTAGCCTGTCCAACAGGGACATCGACATTAATTGGAGCATTAGCAGCTGGTACATGTGATTTGGTCACTTTCTTTGTAAATGCGTATGGCAATTGATTAACTAATCTTTCCAAATGAATTATCTTTTAAACATCTAGTTCACATTATTTATGAGGATCTAAATTAGACAATGATAATTTATTCCAACTAATATATTTTTCCAGCTGATTGTTTTTCTCCCCCTAAGGTTGGGAATATTAATTCATCAAAATGATAATCGGCAAAACTAGCCTTGAATAAATCTACCATAAATGGTTCTAGATACTTTGTTATATATGGAGATTCAAATTCAATATAAATTTCCAACTTTCTTTGATGTCCCATTTTAGTGCGTTGTGGTGGAGCAATTATAACATATATCGCACATTCAAAAATTCTTATATGAGAAATATTAGGTATGTGACCAAAAACCAATTATAAAGGGAAAGTTTTATAATAGCTTGTCGGCATGATGCGAATTAGTGTTGTTGCATGCAAAATAACAAGTTCTCATTTTTGTGTATGAACATAAGCTACATGATGTACAACATCAATTCTAATAGACATGCATTGTCTGAGAAATAAATTCATCAACATTGTCTAAACATATTTTCTTAATTGAATAATTATAAAATTATGCTCTTAATCAAATCAATTGAGCAAATAATCTTGCAAACGTCAGGTTGCGAGTTGATAATGTGACCATACTATTGATGCATCAATTATAACCATAAAATATCTAAATGGTTCACATGGTGGATATATTGGTCTACAAATATCATCTTGTATACGTTCTAGAAATGAAATCAACAAATAAAAATTCATAAGATTAAAGAATCTTCTGGTTCTTTCATGAATGTCCACATTAATTATCTATTATTTTTCGCATCATTATTGATCCGGAATGGCCCAACCGGTCATGCCAAGTTATGAACATATTTTTATTTTGTAAACTTCAGGTTTACAATCATATGTGCTTCAATTGCACTAATATATGTATAATACAAACTGGAGGAAAACATAGACAATTTTTCCAATATGCATTTTTTTTTATCTGAGATTTTGCTAGTTATATAAAGATATTCAACATTTTTTTCATTAGTTGTCTCAACATGGTATCCATTTCGGCGGATATCCTTAAACTTAATTAATTTCTTTGAGACTTAATTAGAAGAATATAATACATCATCAATATAAATTTGTGTTCCTCCATATAATAATAAGGTTGCTCTTCCGGAGCATATAATTAATTTTTTTTATTAACAACAATTGCAATTAACAAAAATAAGAAATACAACTACAATAACAAAAATAATAAGAACAATTGCAAAATGAAATAAGTACCGTCGGTAATTAATGAAATGAAATAATAGATTAACATGATATTTTGCATGATATTTCGTCAATAATAAGAAAATGAAATAATAAGAACAACTACAATTTTTTTTATTTTTTTATGCTTTATATAGATTAACATGATATTTCGTCGTACTACAGGTACGTCGGTGTACGGCAGATACGCGACTAATGACTTTTACAACCACGATCAAAGCAGGAATTCACTATTCTGCCAACTTTTATCTTTCTCATTTTTTTATTATTAATAATAAAACTTTAGATCCCAACAGTTGTATAAAGAAAGAAAATAAAAAATCTCTTATTTGTCCTTATTATTTTGATATCAATTTTAACCGAAATCAAAATTTCATTTCTTACTAGACATTTTAGATTTCTTACTAAAATATATATATTTAATTTTAGTAAATCAAAATCTGATTATATTAATTTTAAATCAACCAATTGGATTTATAATTTATTTATTTATTGAAAAAGAAGAATAAAATTTATTGCTTAATATTTAGTAATAGAACTTCTTTATAATAAAAATAAATTTATGATCATCGGCAAATAATCTTTCAGAGTCTTCGATGAAAAATAATCATATATTACAATAAAAACATTAATTCACTTTACCAACTACCATTGGTTCGTCATTTTTATCAGAGAATTTGAAATATAATATAAGAACCAAATACCTTATAAAGTAAAGGTAAGAAAAAAAAATATATTAAAATATATTTCCAATCGATTTTGTTTTATACAAGAGATGATCTGTTTTTGTACAATAATAATGTCTCTTTAATTCAATTGATAATCACCGTATAAATGAATAGAGAATATAAGTATGGTAGATTATCATGAAACATTACCACTTGTCTAATCAGAAAATGCAATGTCGTTTTTCAATCTAATCAATATTAAATTGATTTTAGAGTTCAATGTTTTGGTTATTAGAAAAATCAAAAACAGATTTCTCACTCATTATTTTAGATCAAATAACAAAATCTGACTTTAAAATTAGTCACCGTATAATTCTAAAATTGAATTACAATTCTAAATCGGGGTTATCATTTTAATAATTTTTCACGGTTCATTTTTTCTTTATTATTTTTCCACTTCAGGTGAAAGATGTGTTTTTAAGAATGATCAATATTATATTCTGCAACATTCGCTTCTGGGAATGAAGTAAAATTAGTTGGATGAAATTCATGAGTTTTTATCAACAACTCGTTATTTTGTTCAATCATATGAAAACAATAAATCGACTCAAAATGTTTCTTAAAATCTTCTCCAAATATTTTTGAAATCTTCTTCAGGAAGATCTTAATATTTCTTGAAATCTTCATCAGAAAGATTAAATCACTGGAAAAAAATTGCACATCATATAAACATTGTTAAAATCTTCTCAATATAAAATTTGCATATCATATAAATCTTCTTCAGAAAGATTTATTGAAATTTTCTTATATTAATATTGTACATCATTTAAATCTTCTTCAGGAAGATAAAAAAAATTGCACTTCATATAATTGATAACTTATTCCATTTAACAATTACTTATTATAAGGATTATTTATTTAAATGAAATTGAAATAAGATATATCAAAGTTACCTCGAATCTTCAACTAATAGAGCTTTCATGCTCGAATCTTCACTAGTAGAGCTCTCGTGCTGATAACGTGTTATAAAATAAAGATAAACAAACAATAAACAAGATAGAGAGAACACAAGATGGCAATCTCTTTATTCATATATTTCTCATGTGTCTTACATATGTACAATACAATATTACAAAGCCTCTATTTATAGGCTACAAATTGTAAATGAAAAGCCACTACAATAATAAATAAGAATTGAATTCCAAATAGTAGTGTGATATGAATTCCAATGGTAGTGGGGTAGTGGAGAAGTGAATGAGGATTAATATTGAGAGTTACAAAATGAATGGATTATCCACTATTATATTCATAATAATTTTCTTATTATTATTGTAATGACTTTTCATTTACAACTTGTGGCCTATAAATAGAGGCATTGTAATCTTGTATTGTACACATGAGAAATATATGAATAAAGAGATTGCCATCTTTTACACTTTGTCTCTATCTTGTTTATGTTTCTTTATTTTATAACACGTTATCAACATGAGAGCTCTACTAGTTGAAGATTCGAGGTAACTTTGATATTTCTTTATTTCAATATATATCATTTATTTAAATGATACTTCTAATTAGTAATTACAAAATGAAATAAGATGATTTATTTATATGTACTTGAGAAATCAATTTTTTTTACATTATGACGTGTCTTTATCAAATGGCCCGAAGACCAATCTTTTATTTCATATTATGTTATAATTATATTGTGTTAAATATAAATTTCAAATGGCCCGAAGACCAACTTTTTAAATTTGAGATAAATTTGAGATAAATTATAAATGAACCGATTGATTTTTAATTTGAGATAAATTGTCAACTTTATCAAATGGCCCGAAGCCATTTATTAATTATAAATTCTCAATTTTATCAAATGATCTGAAGTCATATGTTAATCATAAGTTCTTAATTTATCAAATGGCCTGAAGCCATCTGTTAATCATAAATTTTATAATGTGAAATTTAGATCTGATTCATAATAATTTAATCTTTTTGAAGAAGATTTCAAAAGATATTAAGATCTTCCAGAAGAAGATTTAAAGAAAAAATTATATGATGCGCAAATTTAACATGATGTTCATATTATTATTATTTTCAATAATTTAATTTTCCTGAAGAAGATTTCTAGAAATATTTTGAGTAGATTTCTTGTATCATTATGGTTGAATAAAATAACGAGTTGTTGATGATCATGAATTTAGTCCAATTAGTTATGCTTCATTCCACGAAGTGAATGTAGCAACACATAATAATAATAATAATAATAATAATAATAATAATAATAATAATAACAATAACAATAATTTCTGAACAAACTAGTAGATGTGGACATGATTAAAAAAAATACACATCTTTCCACCGAAAGTGGAGAAATAATGAGAAAGAGAAAAATGAACACAATAGCAAATTAAAGAATTCATGTTATCGTTTTTGTGATAAATATTATTGGTCTCGTACCTGTCGTAAGCCAAAATATTTGTTGACATATATCAAGCATCACTAATAAATACTAATAAAAGATTGAGACAAATTTTATTTGTGAATATGATCTCAAGTTTAAACTAGTTTTCCCTTAACTTAAGTTTTAACATCCTTTATTTTCTGATCTTGTCAAATAATTTTTTTTTTATGGTTAAGTGGAGAAATAATGAGAAAGAGAAAAATGAACACAATAGCAAATAAAAGAATTCATGTTATCGTTTTTGTGATAAATATTATTGGTCTCGTACCTGTCGTAAGCCAAAATATTTGTTGACCTATATCAAGCATCACTAATAAATACTAATAAAAGATTGAGACAAATTTTATTTGTGAATATGATCTCAAGTTTAAACTAGTTTTCCCTTAACTTAAGTTTTAACATCCTTTATTTTCTGATCTTGTCAAATAATTTTTCATCTATTTGTTTAAACTTGATTTGTTCGTACTAGCTAGCAGCTATATGCTGATTACTAATTCGGACTATTTACTGTTTTGAAATATTACTGGATCCCGGTCTCGGATTCACTTACTGGGTCTGACTAAGTGAAGAAACTTGAGTTCTGCTAGAAAGATATCTTTCATGTAAATTGAACCAAAACAAGTGAAAATGACCAATTACCCTTTTATTTATTTCATTATTCAATTAAAGCCATCCACTATTTATTTGATTATCAGAAAAAAAAATTTAAATAATCAATATATATAGAGGAGGGTTCCAATGCCTCATGTTTTTCATACCTCATCTACATCATATGTTATATCTTCGTTTTCAAAGTTCAAATTTTCGATCCAACTGTTCAACATGATATTCATACTAAAATATGCTTGGGGATGAAATTTTATATTTTTTGGAAATTTTTTAAGATGGGTACAAAATCACTGTTTTTGGACCGTTTAAAAAACAGTGATTTTCTACCCATCTTAAAAAATAGTAAAAAAATTCCAAAAATTATAAAATTTCATCTCCAACCATATTTTAGTATGGATATCATGGTGAACGGTTCGGATGGACAATTTAGACTTTGAAAACGAAGATATAGAACATGAGGTATGATGAGGCATGAAAGGCATGAGGCATTGGAACCCTCCTCATATATATATATATATATATATATATATATATATATATATATTTTTCTAAGAGATAATAATTGTTGCAAGTGAAAGTCAAGCACCTTCGTAATTATATAGTCTGTATGAAAGAGATGATCTGATGTGGGAGAATGAATATAATAGAAGTCATGCAACCCGGTAAACATGATTTTTTTTGTTTATCTAGATTTTTCAAATAAATAACAACAATATTTTTTATGTTTGATAACTACATACTTATTTTATTTGAATGTATGTATTCAGAATTATATTTAAGTACATGCATTTATTTACGTGATTGTAATTATTGTTAATAAAAAAAATTGATTGAAGGCTCCAGAAAAGCTACCTTGTTATTACATGGAGGAATACAAATTTATATTGATTATGCATTTTATTTTTCTAAGTCTCAAAGGAATTTTATTGAGTTTTATGGATATCTCTTGAAATAGATATCATGTAGAGACAACAAATGAAGAAAATATTGAATACATGTATTTTACAGATTAAAAAAATGCATATTGAAAAAAAAAATTTCTATGTTTTCCTCCAGCTTGTATTACACATATATTAGTACAATTGAAGCACATGTTCATAGTTTGGCATGACCGGTTGGTCCATTCCGGATCAATAATGATGCGAAAAATAATAGATAATTAATGTGGACATTCATTAAAGAACCAAAAGATTCTTTAATCTTATGAATTTTTATTTGTTGATTTCATTTCTAGAACGTATACAAGATGATATTTGTAGACCAATATATCCACCATGTGAACCATTTAGATATTTTATGGTTATAATTGATGCATCAATAGTATGGTCACATTATCAACTCGCAACCTGACGTTTGCAAGATTATTTGCTCAATTGATTTGATTAAGAGCATAATTTTATGATTATTCAATTAAGAAAATACGTCTAGACAATGTTGGTGAATTTATTTCTCAAACAATGCATGTCTATTAGAATTGATGTTGTACATCATGTAGCTTATGTTCATACACAAAAATGAGAACTTATTTTGCATGCAACAACACTAATTCGCATCATGCCAACAAGCTATTATAAAACTTCCCCTTTATAACTGGTTTTTGGTCACATACCTAATATTTTCCATATAAGAATTTTTGAATGTGCGATATATGTTATAATTGCTCCACCACAACGCACTAAAATGGAACATCAGAGAAAGTTGAGAATTTATATTGAATTTGAATCTCCATATGTAATAAAGTATCTAGAACCATTGATAGATTTATTCACGGCTAGTTTTGCCGATTATCATTTTGATGAATTAATATTTCCAACCTTAGGGGGAGAAAAACAATTAGCTGGAAAAATATATTAGTTGGAATGAATTATCATTGTCTAATTTAGATCCTCATAAATAATGTGAACTAGATGTTTAAAAGATAATTCATTTGAAAAGATTAGTTAATCAATCGCCAGATGCATTTACAAAGAAAGTGACCAAATCACATGTACCAGCTGCTAATGCTCCAATTAAAGTCGATGTCCCTGTTGGATAGACTAATAAAATTATAACACGCATGAAGCGTGGAAGACCAATCGGTTCCAAAGATAAAAATTCTCGAAAAAGAAAAGGAGCAAAGAATGAAAATGGTCAAGTTGAGGATATGATAATTTCAGATAAAACTCTAGAAGAGAATCAATTATAAGTAATATTGGAGTTCCAGCAGAAACTCAGGTATCTGAAATTCATGAAAATAAAGAGCTCTCGATAAATTATATTATGAATGGAATAAAATAGAACCGAGATAAAATTGATATCAATGATATTTGCATATAATATAGCGCTAAATATAATGAATAATGAGGATCATGACTCGAAGTCTATTAAAGAATGTTGACAAAGAAATGATTGGCCAAAATGGAAAGGCGCAATTGAGGCAGAATTAAACTCTCTTGAAAAATGAAAAGTTTTTGGGCCTGTAGTCCCAATACCTGAAGGCATAAAGCTAGTAGGATACAAATGGGTATTTACGCGAAAGCAAAATGAGAAAGGTGAAATTGGGAGATATAAAGCTCGACTTGTGGCCCAAGGATTTTCACAAAGACCTGGAATTGATTATGAACAGACATACTCACCTGTGGTGGAGGTAATAACTTTTCGATACTTAATTAGTCTGACAGTACATGAAGGGCTTGATTTGTGCCTAATGGATGTTGTTACAGCATATTTATATGGCTCGCTTGATAATGATATATATATGAAAATCCATTAAGGATTTAAGATGCCAGAAGCATATAATTTAGGTTCTCGAGAACATTATTCAATTAAATTGAATAAATCTTTATATGGATTAAAAAAATTTGGACGCATATGGTATAATCATCTAAGCGAATATTTATTGAAACATGGATATAATAATGATATGATCTGTCCATGAAAAGATATGGAAATAATTTTATTATAATTGCAGTTTATGTTGACGATCTAAGTATCATTGAAACTCCTGAAGAGCTTCCAAAAGCAATAAGTTATTTAAAGGAAGAATTTGAGATGAAAGATCTTGGGAGGACAAAATTTTGCTTTGTATTGCAAATTGAACATTTAAAAATGACATTTTTATGCATCAAGAAAATTATATTGCAAAAGTGCTGAAATAATTTTATATGGATAAAATCACATCCATTGAGCACTCTGATGGTTGTAAGATCATTAAATGTGAATAAATATCTTTTTAGACCTTGAGAAAGTGATGAAGAACTACTTGGTCCTGAAGTACCATATCTTAGTACAATAGTAGCATTTTGCTAGACATACAAGATCTGATATATCCTTTGATGTAAATTTATTAGCAAGATATAGTTCTTCTCCCATGCGAAGACATTGGAATAAAATTAAACATATACTTCGCTAACTCTGAGAAATTTTACCAATACACTAAGCAAACCAAGAATATGTTTGGTTAAGATATGTGATTTAACACATTCACCAGGCATATAGTTTGTCTTCTGGAGAAATGATCTTGAAGATCATATATTAAGATAATATTATATGTATTACTCAATTAAAGGAATGATACATTAAAGGAGATAGAACAAAATATATTTCATTAAAGTTCTTTTTCACACATGATCTCCAAGATGATAATGTTATTATTATTCAACAAATTCGTTCAAGTGAAAATCTAGCAGATTAATTCACTAAGGCGCTCCTATTGCAATATTTGAAAAGCTAGTTCGTAATATTGGAGTTCGTCGACTTAAAGATCTTGATTGATGTTGTCATGAGGGGGAGTTAATATGCACTATATTTTTCCTTAACCATGGTTTTTCCCACTGGATTTTCCTGGTAAGGTTGTAGTTGTGTATTAAAAGGAATATTGTACTCTTTTTCCTTTACTAGGTTTTTATCCCATAGGGTTTTTTCTAGTAAAGTTTTAACGAGGCATATTCTTATGAAATGGACATCCAAGGGGGAATGTTATGAATATAATAGTGGATGGTCCATTCATGTTGTAACTCCCAATATTAATCCTCATTCACTTCCCCACTACCCCACTACTATTGGAATTCATATCCCACTACTATTTGAAATTTATTTTCTTATTTATTATTGTAATGATTTTTCATTTACAACTTGTGGCCTATAAATAGAGGCATTGTAATCTTGTATTGTACACATGAGAAATATATAAATAAAGAGATTGCTATCTTTTACATTTTGTCTCTATCTTGTTTATGTTTCTTTATTGGGATCGACTAACAGTCCCCCCCATTCAGTCCCCTAAACGTCCCCCTAACTGTCAAAGTACAACTGTCAGTCCCCCATTCAACATACATTAATTCAGTCCCAAAATGGAAAGTATGAATACCTAAGATATGAAGTATTCATATATAATTCATCAAGTATTCATACCTAAGATATCAAGTATTAATTCACATACAAACTGTGGACCATTACTTTTCGGGGGCAGTAACTGTCAGACTGCATTGGGGACCACAACCAAAAAGTCATGTGGATCACACCACCAGTCCCCTATTCATTGATTAAATTAATTAACATACAAAATGGAAAGTATGAATACCTAACATATCAAGTATTCATATATAATTCATCAAGTATTCATACCTAAGATATCAAGTATTTACTCTAAAAACTGGACACAATACTACTCATCTTTTACACGTTTTTCAAGGTGGTTTTTTTTTCTCCATTCACTCTAACCAATTTTTGGGACGATCTATGAGAAATTTTGTAAATCTAAAACCACGAACGTGTTCTATTTTTTTTTCTCTTTCAAATGAGATCCTTGATGACATACTTTTACACGTTTTTCAAGGTATCAAATATTCAAATATGGAAAGTATTCATACAAAATGGAAAGTATTCATACCTAACATATCAAATATTTATATATAATTCATCAAGTATTCATACTTAAGATATCAAGTATTTAAAGAAAAAAACTGGACTCAAATATGGAAAGTATTCATACAAAATGGAAAGTATTCATACCTAAGTTATCAAATATTCATATATAATTCATCAAGTATTCATACTTATGATATTAAGTATTTAAAGAAAAAAACTGGACTCGTCTTTTACACGTTTTTCAAGGTGGTTTAATGATTGACAAAGTTAGTTAGAATTGGGGGGACGTTTAGGGGACTGGAGTGGGGGACAACATCTTTACTCTTCTTTATTTTATAACATTTAACTATTTATTAATTTCCTCAATGTTCTAAGGAGCGACGCGAGATGAAGAAAAAAGGAGAGAGAGAATTGCGCGAGAGTTCATGTTACTAGGCTACTACGTACCAGCGAGTTGAAAAGGAGTTACAATGAATTACCATTTACCTGCTATATTGATATTGTCATATAGATTCTAGACGACAGCACTATTGATGTTTAAAATTTTACAAAAAATGGAGATCAATTGCTAAACATATTTGTATTTGTATAATAAAATTACATTTAACCTATATATACTTATCAAGCCATAAAATACTATCCGAATAAAATAAGCTAAAACAATCAAAATTGACTTCAGTCATCTACTCCTGGCATGACATGAAGCTAGGACTATAACACTTTATATCTACCATCATTTTCATTTTCTAATAACTCCACATCTCATATGACATATGCACTCCAAATGTCTTTACTTCTTTTCAAAAGTATTTATAATTAATGATAAAAAATATTTATACCTTAGGTTATTAGTAGGGGTGTTGAAACCAAAGTAAAATAGACAAATTAAATTCTTTTTTGGTTTTCAAAAATAGAAGCGAACCAAATCAATCCACCGATTAAAAACCGAACCGAATAAATCGAAGTAAATAACAGTTTGTTCGGTTCAAACCAAAGTAAATCTATTAGTATCATTATTAACGTAAATTATACATTTTCATACACAGATGTTCTAAAATATTCAAACCAAAATGAAAAAAATAAAGTAATGATTGAACCAAACAAAATATAAATCATACTTGTACCATAATAATTTGATCGATTCGGTTTAGTCAAAATCTAAATCTAAACCGATCCATGAGTAGATGCTAATATTTTACGGAATTCATAAGAAATAGGCTCGGTGTACGCAAATTTGGTACGACGAGATTAAAGCAAATCCAACTCATCTGGCGGATCTTCCCACGCTGACGCCGTCGCTCTCCTTCTCTTCCCTCGTTCTCTCCGCCCGCTCTCTTATATCCTCTCCATTTCCTCCTCTCTCTTACTATAATTTCCATTTTCGCCTCTCTTACACCCCTCGACTTCCAATTCGCTGCCATGGCGGCCTTCTCCGCCGTCAAGATCTCTCCTCCTCAATTGACCCCCGTCCGATCTAGTTCCCAGAGGCCTGCTTCTACTCCAGTCCAGTCTATTCAGTCTTCCGCTGCATTTGGTTCCGGCTCTTTTGGTTCGTCCAAGTCGGTGCTGTCTCGACCTCTCTTCGCCGTCTCAGCTGTCGTCAGCAGTGATAAGACCAAGTCTCGCAGCGCTCCTGCGTCTAATCCTGTAAAATTGCTTTTCCTTTTTCTTTTTTTTCTTCCCACTTTTGATGTACTTTTGCCTCAATGCTTAAGTCTGCATGCATGCAATGACGAGATTCTGAAATATGATTGGGTTTTCGTGTAAATCTGTCCAGTTTTACCATTAGAAGTATTCAAAACCCTGTTTTGATTGCAACACAATAATTAAATCCAGTTGAGCGCTTGTCGCCTTCCATTGTAAAAGTATTAGTGATCTGGTTAATTTATTAGTGCTGAGGCCAATATAATTTTAATTAACACTTCTCAAGGTTCCACACTAATAGCAACATGCTTTAGAAGACCATGGGGAACTGCCTTGTTTAACTGCACAACTGTGAAAATTACATCCTGATATTGCCCCCACCTAATTCTCACTTCGGATTGGCAGGAGAGAATGGGATTTATTCTTTTTAAAGTTAAATGCTGTTTAATTTCTGTGAAACAGCAGCTTATAAAGCAGTTATAAGTTATATTAACTGAATAGAATAGGATATGCAAAGTTGTAATTGATATGCACATATTATAAGATGTTTACTATGAGCTGTATTGTGGCAATGGGTCGATTACCCTTTTTTCCAGCAGTTAATCTTACTCTAGTTTCCTTTGTCTAGGCTGTGACAAGGGAGGAAGCACTAGAACTATATGAAGACATGGTCTTGGGCCGGTCTTTTGAGGACATGTGCGCACAGATGTACTACCGCGGCAAGATGTTTGGGTTCGTACATTTATACAATGGCCAGGAGGCTGTCTCGACTGGCTTCATCAAGCTACTCAACCAGGCCGACAAAGTCATCAGCACATACCGTGACCACGTGCACGCTCTCAGCAAGGGTGTCCCTGCACGTGAGGTCATGGCAGAGCTCTTTGGCAAGTCGACCGGGTGCTGTCGTGGCCAGGGCGGCTCCATGCACATGTTCTCTGCTGCTCACAATCTCCTGGGTGGATTTGCTTTTATTGGTACTTAGTTTCCTTACTGTTATCAAATGAAAACCTTAGTTCTGAAGTATCCCTGAACTCAGTAAGGGTTCAGTTATCGGGTCCAGTGTGAATATTTTTGCATTTTTTAGCTATGCATATGTGACCACCCTCCCAACCCAAAAAGTTCACTTGCAGAAAAGAAAAGGAATATTAATCAAACAAATGCTTTTGATGTGTTCCATTATTGAGAGTGCATACTCCCACTAAACAATCAAAATGGTAGAATGTCCTGTGCATTGGGTATATTCGGAGTGCTAACCTTGATCTCTGAATGATCTGACAATAGGTGAAGGGATCCCTGTCGCCACCGGTGCTGCTTTCTCAGCAAAATATAACCATGAGGTCCTAAAACAATCTAAGCCTGAAGGCCTAGATGTGACATGTGCCTTCTTTGGTGATGGCACCTGCAATAATGGGCAATTTTTCGAGTGCCTCAACATGGCACAGCTGTGGAAGCTGCCAATCATATTTGTTGTTGAGAATAATTTGTGGGCTATAGGCATGTCGCATCTGCGCGCCACATCTGATCCTGAGATTTGGAAGAAGGGGCCTGCTTTTGGCATGCCGGGTGTGCATGTTGATGGCATGGATGTGTTGAAGGTGAGAGAAGTAGCCAAGGAGGCCATTGGCAGGGCTAGGAGAGGAGAAGGGCCCACACTTGTGGAGTGTGAGACGTATCGGTTTAGGGGTCACTCTCTTGCGGACCCGGATGAACTCCGCAAAGCCGGTAAATTTTCTATTATTTGTATACATTTTCTTAGTAGCATTGGTTCTACTGTAGTCTACTGTTTTCTAAATATGCATTATATATGCTTTCCTAATTTTGATAGGCATGTTAGTGAATATCATATATCTGAATTACAAAATTGAACAGGATCAGCAACAATTACCTATATAAATTGAACATTTTGGGAGCTCTTCCTTGAACTGCAAATCCAATCTTGAACAAGGTATTGTAGATAACCTAATCACTGGATTTTATCTAACCATGCATGTCCAAAAAATTAGATTTCCATTGATTTAGAATAAGACTGAAGAAGAGCTCACGAACCGGTCAAGATGAAAGGACACACACATGGACACACCTGATATAGAACAACATGAGCAGCGGCCATACAACGTTAGCAAGAAATTAAGCATTTAATATCTTTATGATTGTATAATCAACTGCAATCAAGCACCTGACATAAATTGACCTATGGGAATCCTAATTAGACTCAAATGGTAAGATCGGCAAATATGGAGCAACCTAACCTTGAATTGTACAATTATCACATTTAATTAAGAAATCAATTTTTATGATCAATAGTGCTATTTCATTTTTAAGCATAATCTACCTAATGCATAATTTGCTTAATTTAGATCTAATTCCCAATTAACCAATCAGTTCCATATTAACAATCAAGATCTAAATTTCAAATCAATAAAACACGTAAGAAATCTAGAAGGGCTGTCTGCTTACCTTAAGAATTGGCTGATCGGGTCGAGTCAAGTGCGGAATCCTTAGCTAGTAGCAGTTTTAAATTGAAATTGGGGATCAGATCTTGTCAAATCAGGTTGGATTCCATTCCATCACACTTCTCTGGCTCTCTCACTCTCTATTTAATCCAGCCACTTCACATATTGATGCACCAGCCTGCAACACCTATGCAGGTGCTCGACAACTGTTGCCTCCGGCTCCTTTCTCCCTCTCTGTCATTGCTCTCTTGTTTTATTTGTAAAATCCTTTATCCCCCCTCCTCTCTCTCTCTCTCTCTCTCTCTCTCTTACTCGGTTTTTTTTTTTTGGGGGGGGGGGGTTCAAAAATGAAAAAGGGAATAGACAGGGTCACAGGGCATAAAGAACAAAGTGGTATTTTTGCCAATATAAAATTAAGAATAGATATGAGATCAAATTTGGTGAAGCATAAATTGCTAAGTGTGTAGCTATCATTCTTACTTTTTTGTTTTGGCTGGAGCATTGTGGGTAGGTTAGGGTCTTAGGAGGCCTGGAAGTTAGAAAATGAATCATATTACTTTTTAGGCTGGCACTAAAATTTTATGTGCCATATTAACCTTCTATTGTCCTCTCCCTGGCTCTCTTCCCATGATTGTCCACTTTCCATTCAAGTTGGCAACTAGTACCGACCACAACAATAATAGCAGTAAAACAATGTTATAATAATGACGATGTTAGAAAAAAGTAATAATGGTGATTGTGTTATTACATAAGTAATTACTAAATGATTAATATGGATAATTTTAATGCTAATAATTGATAACTAGTCCTATCCAGTACATGCTATGGGTGAGAATGAGTGAGATCTTAATTTGAGAATTATCTATACATAAATAACTCAAATTAAAGTGATTCCACTGTAATAACAGTATGCCATCACAAAACAACAACAACAACAACAAGGCCTTTAGTCCCAAACAAGTTGGGGTAGGCTAGAAATGAAACCCAACCGGTGAGGGTTTTATTTCCAGAAAAAGGCTGTATTTTATGTTGGCTCGCCACGCCTATCACAACCCTCCTTTTTCCTGGCTTGGGACAGGCTGTGTAGAAACTGCACAGGCGGAGTTTATGCCATCACAAAACAATTCTAAGAAAATATCAGTTGACCCAATCTTGTGCTAATAATAATTTCTATATCTGAACAGTATGCCAGTATATTTTCTTATGATTTATCATATCTGAACAGTATGCCAGTATGCCAAATAATATTCTCAAATGATTTATCAATCTTTGTATAATCTTTCAAATGATTTATTATATCTGAACAGTATGCCAGTTATTTATTATATGCACTGTAATAACAGTATGCCAGTCTTACTGTTCAGATATGATAAATCATTTGTAATAACAGTATGCCATCACAAAGCAATTCTAAGAAAATATACGCTTTCTTGTGCATATATGATTTAACATTTGATCGTAAGACTGGATGGTTCTGATTGATGAGCGGCTTAAATCATTTGATCTCTACTGTTTCCAGATGTAAATGACACATCCAGCGGCTGAGATTGGCTTTAATCTTAGAGATTTTGCATATACTGTTCAGATATGATAAATTTTATTCGTGATCGTTTGCAGATCTGTACCCGACATACTTAGTATATTAGTATGGATAAAGTAGCATCAATAAGGGTCATTACTAACTGTGCTTTTCATGTTTATCTTAAAATATGCTCGTATTAGCTTTTCAATATAAAATATTTCGACCAGATGATGCTAGCATCTGATACTAAAATCTTTAACCAAGTACTGAAGTATGCGTGTTGCCTTGTCATAGAGGAGAAGGCCCACTTTGCAGCACGGGATCCAATCCCAGCCTTGAAGAAGTACATCATTGAGCAGGGATTAGCGAGTGAGTCTGAGCTCAAGTCAATTGATAAGAAGGTTGATGATTTGGTTGAGGAAGCAGTAGAGTTTGCAGATGCCAGTCCCCACCCACCTCGCAGCCAGCTACTGGAGAATGTCTTTGCGGACCCAAAGGGGTTTGGTATTGGCCCTGATGGTAAGTATCGTTGTGAGGATCCATTGTTCACACAAGGTACCGCCCAAGTCTAGGACTGAAGAATTCCTTGTATGGATTGATCAAACTGTTACCTTATCTTATGTTTGTCCCTTCATCTCTTTTTGTAATATGCTTATTTAGTTTTCAATTTTTCCCACTGTCCTTTCTTGGTACTTGCGTTATGGAGCAGTTGTTTATTTGAAAAAAAATAAGAAATTCTAACTCATAATTTTCTGTCATCTGTTGGTCGGTTTGATGTGGGCCTTAAAAGGCAACTAATATTGCATCCCTTTCTCTCTAGTACCCTACCCTTCGATCTGTCAAATGCTGGTAGGTACTTCTTTGTACATTACAACGAGTATTTATTAGAGAAATTAGTAAACCATATGCGTTCCCAAAGTACCAGTCATTTTCATCTTTTAATCCCCGTAGCCCGAATGCTCTGAATTTGTTTGATAAACGTTTCGACTCAAAAACTATTTGCAAAACATGTTGGTCAAAGTCCGGAGGGATGGCGCATTTTAATAAATGGATAGGTGGCTAATTCAAAGTGATAATTGGAACTACAGTAAATCACACGCCTGTTTTTTATTATATATATTCTTTTTAACTGCAAATCGACAACGTGAATTAGACGGAAATTTTCAGAACTCAGCGAAAACAAGAATCTAATGATACTTTGTAACGTCGCACGCAAAACAACCCGTATAAATTTGCAAACATTGTGAATTCATTATAATCCAAATTATACTTATTTTAAATCTTCAACTACTACCGGTCACCGGATAATGACTAAAATTTGTTTCGAGGAAAATTGCACCAGACTTTATAAAAAATTGTGTTATATCAGCATGTAAAGTCACAGGATCTAGACGGTTACTTTATCTTACATAACAACCTAGGGGAAAAATACCCAAGATGCCTAATTTTGTTTTCTTAATGAAATGAAAACAAGACACCATCCCAAGTATCCTTCTCTCACTTATCATGTAGATATTATTTGCTACTAACCTCAGATCCTCAAAACGAGAGAGAAATAACAAATAAAACTTCAATAACCATTCCCAAAAACCCCTCTTTAAGTTTTACAATCGCTTCCCTATCCTTGCGAACTGTCTTGCCACACCAAATATAACTGCCTTGGTAACCAATCCGTGATCGACAGTACATGCAAGTGCAACGGCCCCACCAATCGCTAATACCTTTGGTACATTGCCAATCCAGCGCTGCGGCTTCTGTGGTTCTTCATAACACTCCAAATTGGTGCCATCTTCATTTGTTTCTTCTTCCCTCAGTGCGACTTCTTCGGCATTAAATTTGGTGTTGATATGTGCCATCTCAGCATGGTGTGAGATGGGCCCACTGTCGGGTGAAGATCTGACAAGCTGGTAAGCACGGAGGCCTGGCTCAATACGCCTCACACAACTCCACATACCCTGGCGCACACCCAATTTCGCAATCTCCCATGGGATTCCCATGTCTTCATGGTGAAATAGAAGCACTTCACATGCTGTCATTTGGCCATCTCTTTGCGACTCAACTATTAAAAAAAATTAATAAAATATTAGCCCATTTGTAACAATTATAGAAAAGCGAGTTTGGGCATGATTTTTTTGACAAAAAGATGAACATCGATGCAAGACATACCAGGACGAATGCACCAGCTGGAATAGTACAAGTCGACACGCCTTGGTTTGTTGCATCTCGGTACATTGTTCGGGACACCCTGAAACAAGTTTAACATAAAATCAGACGAGGGAACAAGTTTCAGTGAGAAAATGAAAAGCACCAGATGTATATACAACAAAATGAATAATCACAAAAGTAAAATGACATCAAAAGAATTCTAACTTGCCTTTGTGATGCAATAGTAAGTTTGTCCGATGTTCCATATCCTCCTTCCTATAATATACTCCCTATCACTACAGAAGAATGGAAACTGCACAAACAAAATGGCATTTATATATCAGTAAGGCGAACATTAAAAAAAAATAGAAAATAATCAGGGCATAAAAGTGCCATTTCTAGTTTTCTACTACTGAAGATTAGACCTTCATACAAGGTTAATAGCAAGAGGTAACAAGAAGTACTAAACTAGTATCATACAATGGAAGCATTTAGAATGAAGTTTTCTATTAAAATACCTTTCTAACCCATTTGACAACCATGGTACCAGTTGCAGCACACTCATCTAGGATTTCATGTTGAAGAAGCATATCATCCCAACCATTCTTTGTTCTGAACTCATCATCCCAAAAAAAATCCCTCACTGTCTCAGGAGTGGCATCCTCAAAAACTGTGCTACTTCGGTACTGTGGTGGACCCGTCTGCAAATGCAAGGAAGAAAAAATGATATTGTCAGTTTTACACTGCATAAAGTTTGGGAGTCAAACTTAAAAAACAGGAACCAATAGAGCTCATGTTTAGTTAACCTTGCCTTCTCACACTATGAGGTGGCTAATTCAAAGTGAAACTTGGAATTAGTCTATTCTACAAGACCAAATGCAAGTGTTGTTTCTTTTTCACTTTAGTACATTCAACAATGCTTCTACAACAGAAAATTCTCTATAGATTGAGCTTTTTTGACAAGGAAAAGGCGGAATGGTCAAAACCTAACACCTAACTAAAGAAATTAAAACTCGTCATCTACAAGAACAGGACCATCTATCAAACCCGCTTTAATGTGATTTATGTGTCTGTATAGTCCATTTGACAAATCAAAGTATTTGAACATTAAACGGCAGTGAAAGTTGATAAAGACTAACCAAAGTTCATAACCAAAGCATTTTATACTTATTCATAAGAAAAAGAAAGACAAAGCATAAAGCAACAAAAAAACAGATGTAGTAAATAGCACTACGAGTGGAAAAAAAAGTTAAACAACCTCAGGATCTCTCCTCCAAGCTTTATAACTCCACGTAGGCAATGATTTATCCATCATTTTATGCCATGTGGGCCCCCCATCTCTCTCTTCTACTAGCCGGCATAGGTGGTCCAAGTCCGACTCAACTACTGCCAATTCCTTCTGGTTCGTCATTGATCGACTGCAAATTTAGAAAGTAACAATGAGAAATTATTATACCAGCATCAAAATCTCTAAGTTTGAGTATCCACCACTAAATGTTTGCTAATAGTTTTTTTTTTTAAAAAAAAGGTATTTTTTCATTCACTCCTAATCTGAAGGATGTCCATACCAGCAGCACTTATGCTGTTATGGCACATTGATTGGTACACAACTCTGCGGAACCAGTTTCACCAGCAGCCAGAAAAATTATTTTTTCTTTTTCAGAAGTCTAAGTTAGGATGCTAAGTATTATAGATGAAAAGAGAAAGCAAACATAAATGAAGAATGATTAAGAAAATAGTAAACTAAAGCACAAACTGCAAACAATTATTCCTTGCTTCATCCCATGGCATCAAATCAACTAAAGTGCAAAGGGTTTCATACACTCAAAAAGAAAATAATGGTGAAAATAGCAAATCCCCATTAATATAAGCATACTATTTCGGTTAAGTATTTTTACAAACAGATCTCTTACCTTATTGTAACCTCCTTGTCTTCCATGCTAGTACCACGCCTCGATACATTTACAGAAGAACCTACCATATTTTTCTCCTCATTTGCACTTGAGTTGGAATTTTGAAAACCCAACATTTGAACTGCCCAACTAGGTCTCCAAGCCCAGCCGACAAACAAACCAACAGCTAAAGCAATCCATAGAGGCGCAAAAAAGATAGCCAATTCAGAAAAAATCTCTCCAAATGCTGGTTTCTTCATGATTTCAATCAAGCAATTCAAAATCACCGCCATAGAGACAAATTAGCGCAGAACCAATGAAGAGTTGAATCCAAGTACCACAAAGGTGCGCAACAGATACAGTTTCGAAGCTCAAATCGGATTGGAGGGTTCGTTGGAATCGTCAAGAACCCCACTTGAGGTGGGAGAAGCAGAACCAGATATAGAATTGCGTACAAGAGTAGTAAAAGAAAGGTGTGGCGGTGGTGCAAGCAAGGAGATTAGAGTGATGGAAATTTTTCTCTCTATCCCCCTGGGTTGCTTCTGATTTAGGGGTCTTTCAGCTTGAAGACAAAATGAGAGAGAGAGAGAGAGAGAGAGAGAGAGAGAAGAGATTGGAGATAAGGATTTGGAAGGGGCTTGAGTCCTCAACCAATTGTTTGGATTTCGTGACCACAAAGGAAATTATTTTATCATTTATATTTAGTAAACAAACAAATACGAAAATCGAGACTTGATAACAAATGGAAAAAAAAAAAAATAAGGTAAGACTAAGTAAGGGGTCAGGATTAATACACAAAATCAGCTCTTGGGAAATGAAGGGTCAAATTCCCCTCAATTTATCCTAAATTTTATAATTTGTGACAAGTCCGAGTTGTTGGTGAGGCTGAGGCTGAGGCTGAGGCTGAGTCTGAGATAAGAGAGAAATGGGAGAAAATAGATAAGAGGGAACAAATGGTTTGATTGATTTAGATGAGAATGGGGTTGGTTATAAGTAATACACAAGTGTGTGTGTGTGTGTGTGTGACCTAAGACCTTGCCTTAGACTCGTTTACCACGTTGGCGCTGACTCACGCGTTAAGAGCGGCCCGGACAAAACATGAACAAAGCTATTTCGATTTTTGCATTTGTGCCCCTGCAAATTTATTTTTCAAAAACAAGACCTGTTGTTACATCCGCAGATTATACAACTTAATTGGGAGCCTCGTGCCTTGGTCACTAGATCAAAGACAGATTCTTAACTAAATAGCTCGTTAGTCTTAAATAATTTGTTAGAACAGTTTTATTCAAAGTAAAAGATAAACTTGCAAATTTGGACTTAAGATATGAAAAAATAGTTCGATTGCTCCAAGAGTTACACTATTTCAAGATTCAAGATCCAAGATTCCTAAACCTCATACTTGAAACACACGTTATACGTTATAGTACCATGACATTTTACTCTAAATTATATAAAATATCATACATATATATAACTTTTTCTAAAAAAAATATAAGATCAATTATTTTCATTCCTTCTACCTAAATCCGCCACTGAATATAACTTTTTCTAAGAATTATTTTTTATAAAACAATTTATACAAGGGCGCATGTGCAAAACTAGGAAATTTTAAGGGGCCAGAAAACAATTGCAGTGCACCGGCCATGTTGACACTCAGTCGCATATATCAGGTATGGAAATTGGAAATTGGAAATTGGAAATTGGAAATTGGGAAGGTAGGTTTTTGGTAATGTGAGAATTTTGAAAGTTGAAAGTCTTTGCACGTTGGTCTTGGTCAAAATATAATACTGTGCTAATAATGCATGCCATTATAGCTGCTAATGCATGCCATTGTGAGTTCCAATTGGACGGTGAAGTGCCTTAATAATTGGAATTTAAATTAATTACGTCAAAATTGTAATTACGGCTTTTGGTATAATATATTTTAGACCGATGTATATATATACTGTTAGTACAAATATGTCACAATTTCTCTAGTGACTTGTTTACAACTTTGATGGAACTTTTCTCTCTTTTAATGTTGATGCTTATTACGGCTTTTGGTGGAGACTCTTTTCTCTGTTTCTTGTTCATTTTGCACGGAATTTGTTTTCTGGACGGTGCAACATTATTATTTTCAAGAGTATGGTTAAAATGCACTATTGTTTGCGTGCTTTAGTTATATCCCGTATCAACATTTTATATATTTCTTTGAAAATAGATGGAATACTATATAATTTGAAAGACTGCTACAAATAACCCGTATCAACATTTTTCAGGCCGGATTTTTCTCGGTTGTAAGAAAAATTCAAATATTTCTTTGTGTGTTATTGGAAAAAGAATAAAAATATTTTGAATCTAAGTTATTGATCCCGGTTCAAAAGTCACTTCTAGGTTAAATACAGATAATATTGTGATTCTTAAAAAAAAACTAAAATTTTAAGTTATTTAAATATTATTTGTCAGAGAAAAAAAATTTGTGTCAGAGAAGTCATTATTACATTTTTTTTGTTTTGCAAAAATAGAAGAATTCAAATGTCTCTTCTCTTAACTCTTGAGGAGGGGAGATCCGCAACATTTTCAAAATAAAAACACGATTACACATCAGATGGGCCATGGGCCATGGGCCATGGGCCATGGGCTTATTTTGATTAGAAATTTCAGTTAGATGACCAGACCTCAATCTAAATGTCTTTCATTAAATCATTATTATTGACTCGGATTTCATTCTACACTACATCTCAATTCCACTTCCCAAATCAATTATAAATTATAATACTCGTCCTCTTTTTTTACTTTTACTTGGGATAATATATTTTAGACCCATATCAATTTTGTTAGTAAAAATATGTCATAATATTAGTTTACAGCCTTGATGGAACTTAAATATTCTTTTTCAATGTTGATGCTTATTAATTTATTGCCTCCCAAGAATACTATTTGGTGGAGCGTCTTTTCAACGTTTCCTCTTCGTTTTGCATTAATTATGTTATTTCCATCCTGCAATATTCTTATTTTTAAAAACTAGACTTCAAATGTCTTCTAACTTTTATGTCTTAATCTGCTCTTCACATTCTCATTTCTGTTATCAAAATTTAAACAATCAATCTCAACCTCTCAACAACATATATAATATGTATATTAAAATGTGCTTGGAAATCAAATTTTATAATTTTTAGAAACTTTTTACTATTTTTTTAGATAGATATTAAATCATTGTTTTTAAAAAATTCCGGACAATTCAAAAATAGTGATTTTGTCACTGTTCAAAAAAATAAAAAAATAAAAAATTTGATCTCCAAGCACATTTTAATATGGAGGTCATGTTGAGCGGTACGAGTCGACTGATTGCACTATGAAAACATAAACAAGGACATGGATGCATCCAATATTTTTGTCAGGAGGCAAGAAAATAGCAAATCAAGGTTAAATAATACATTTATAACCTCTTGTCTAATCGGGTACTAGAGAAAAACAATACTCTAACTTATAATTTCCAATACTCCTACTTCTAATTGTCGATGCTTTAACTTCTAATCCTAATTACCAATCATAATTCAAGAAATTTATTCTAATTTTAATCCTAAATTTAAGGGTAAATTTCACTAGAGGTCACTAAACTTTGTCTTTTTGTCACGAATTGGTCACTCAAGTTTGATTTGTCCCTCCATAGCCACTGAACTTTTAATTTGTCCCAATCAAGTCACCCTATAACTTTTCCGTCCAATTTTTTTTTAAAATAATTAATATTGCGTATGTTCCACCTCTTATCATTACCGAATATAAATGTGATCATACTGACAGCGTGCAATAAAATGATGATATCGCTATGAAAGATATCCTGCAAGTTGACTTCTTAGAAGATGCTAAGACTCGGTACAAGAAATTAAAAAAACAAGGAAAGAGAGAAATTGTTGTAAATCAAATTTAATATGATTTATGTGGATGTTCAATTCATTACTCCCACTTCTCCACTATTCCACTACTCCACTACTATGAACATTTATTTTCTTCTTTATTATTGTAACATCTCTTTCTAGCCTATAAATAGAGGCTTTGTAAAAGCAAGAAAGTACATACAATTAGAAGAGAATAAAATTCTGCTATTGCTCTCTATCTCTCTTGTCATTTACTTTACTTTTGTTGCAACTTCATTTTAATTTTACAACACGTTATCAGCACGAATTGCTCGGAAGAAGTTGCAAAGTAATTATGTAAGTAATTTATATGATTGATTATTATATCTTTCATTAATTTAAATTTCATTTAAATTTTTTATTATATTTGTTTTAGTTTATAAGAATCATTCCTTGAAGTGAATGATGGAATAATAACCTGAAGTTATTATTGAAACTAAAAATTTATCAAGAACCCGAAGTTTGTATTACTCGAATAGAATAATAACCTGAAGTTATTTAGAACCTGAAGTTCTATTTGAAATTTTAATATAAAATTAATATAATAACCAGCAGTTATTATAGGCCACTGGATGAATAATAACCTGAAGTTATTCCCAATTAAAACCTGAAGTTTTATTAGAAATTTTCATATAAAATCAATATAATAACTAGAAGTTATTATAGGTCATTGGATGAAAATATAACTCGAAGTTATTTCAAATTACATTTTACATAGCGCAGTCAAGCAATTTAATAACCAGAAGTTATTAAATAAGTATTTTATTATAACCTGAAGTTATATAATATTAACTTGAAGTTATTAATACATTTAAATTTATTTATTTATGCAATTTATGCAATTTACATATTCTTTTATTTATATTTATTCATCTCCCTTTTCACAACCTTAAGTTATGATATTAATAACCTGAAGTTATGGCATTAATAACCTGAAGTTATGATATTAATAATCTGAAATTATTAATTCGTATCTATTTTGTAGTACATATGACAAATCTCACAAAGTTTGAATTTATCTCCTTTTTCATTTATCATAACTCGAAGTTATGGTATTAGTAACCTGAAGTTGTATTTTGTTATAGATACATATTAATGAAAAATGAGAAAGGAAAACATCCTGAAGATGTTTGTTACAGACGTGGGATGACAAATCATTGATTGCGTACCTGTCGTACGCCCAAGCATTTTGTAGGGCTTTATCAAGCCTCAATTAAAAAAAACAAAAAAGAGAAAATGTGGAAACTAAAATGACCCCGAATATGAATGCCATATAGATACACATTTTGATGTATCAGATTTCTTCCATAATGTGGATAAAGAAACACTTTTCTAAGGGAGAAAATATAATGTAGAAGTTTATGTTTATAAAAGTTTAGTTTACATTTTAATTTTTATATTGTATGCAAATAAAATTAATGAATAAAGGTAGTTTATTTTTATTTTTATTTATTCTTGCATTCTTTTATTTTAAAGGAAAATGACTGACGCAATGGTAAGTAAAGAAGATCCATGTTTAGTAAACAGCGGAACAACAAATACCATATTGAAAAGTAAGAAATATTTTTCACAATTGTATCTTGGTGAGACTAATATCCACACTATATCTGGCACAACTAATTTAATTGAAGGCTCCGGAAGAGCTTGTATTTTGTTACCTGAAGGAACAAAATTAATAATAGATGATGCATTATATTCAAGTAGATCCAGAAGAAATCTACTAAGTTTTAAAGATATTCGAAAGAATGGTTATCATATTGAAACTATGAATGAGAGAAATTGCGAATATCTTCATATCACATCTATTAAAAATGGCCAGAAAATTATAATGGAAAAGATGCAAGCATTGTCTTCTGGACTATATGGTACTTATATAAGTACAATATAATCAAATATGGTTACTAACCAGAAGTTAGTTGTTACTAACCAGAAGTTAGTTGATCCAAAGTTATTTACTTTGTGGCATGACAGATTGGGTCATCCAGGAAATATAATGATGAGGAGAATAATTGAAAGTGCAAATGGGCATCCCCTAAAGGACCTGAAGATTCTATTATCAAAAGAATTGACATGCGAAGCATGCTCTCTTGGAACTAATTACTAGGCCATTTCCAAATAAAATTGGACCTGAAGCTCCTTCATTTTTAGAAAGAATTCAAGGAGATATATGTGGGCCTATTACACCTCCATGTGGACCATTTAGATATTTTATGGTGTTAATTGATGCATCAACACGCTGGTCACATGTGAGTTTGTTAGTAACAAGAAATGTTGCATTTGCTAGACTATTAGCACAAATTATCCAATTGAGAGCTCATTTTCCGTATTATCAAATTAAAAGAATCCGGCTTGATAATGCAGGAGAGTTTACTTCTCAAACCTTTAATGATGAGTCCGGCTAGTATAACATTGGTGTCATTTCGACCTATATAACACCAACTCCAAAATCTATCGTATCGACTTCAAACGGTTAATCCAACCGTTCAAACCCTTCTACTTTATGAATTGTGCATTTACATGCAAAAAAAAATATTTTCTAGTTATTTTAGTACCAATCAAGCGGTCAAAAATCTTGAAAAATGAATGCATTAAAATTAACTTAAAAACTCACACATTTGACCGCTTGATTTGATACTAAAAAAATTCAAAAAATTATAAAATTTTGCATGTAAATGCACAACTCATAAAGTAGAAGGGTTTGAACGGTTGGATTAACCGTTTGAAGTCGATACGATAGATTTTGGAGTTGGTGTTATATAGGCCGAAATGACACCAATGTTATACTAACCGGACTCTTTAATGATTATTGCATGTCTATTGAAATTATGGTAGAACATCCAGTGGCCCATGTTCATACACAAAATGGTCTAGCAGAATCGTTGATTAAAAGGTTGCAATTAATTGCTAGACCTTTACTTACGAAATCTAGTTTACCGTCTGCTGCATGGGGACATGCCATATTACGTGCTGCTGCACTAATTAGGTTAAGGCCAACTGCAGATCATAGGTATTCCTCGTTACAATTGGTCTCCGTAAGAGAACCAAATTTGTCCCATCTAAAGGTATTTGGTTGTGCAGTATATGTTCTAATTTCTCCTCCACAATGCACCAAAATGGGACCTCAAAGAAGATTGGGAATTTATATTGGTTTTAACTCTCCTTCTATTATTAAATATTTAGAACCATTAACAGGAGATGTTTTTACAGCAAGATTTGCTGATTGTCATTTTAATGAATCAATATTCCCAAACTTAGGGGAAGAAAAACCAAAGCTGGATAAACAAGTAACCTGGAATTCATCGTTATCTTATCTTGACCCCCGAAGTGGTCAACGTGAACTCGAAGTTCAAAAGATTATAAATTTGCAAAGAATTGCAAATGAATTGCCTGATGCATTTACAGATACAAATAGAGTTACTAAATCGCATATTCTAGCTATAAACACACCTGCTCGAATTGACATTACAAAAATATCTAATGAATCTAATGTACGTAGAAAACGTGGAAGACCACTTGGTTCTAAGGATGTAAATCCACGTAAAAGGAAAGAGCAGAATAAAGCAGTTGGTCCAACCCCAGAAGAGGTTGATGGTAAAACTCCTGAAGAAGTCAATAAAATCCTAGAAGAGGTTGATAGTAGAACTCCTGAAGAAGTTGATAAAATCCCAGAAGAGATTAATGGTAAAACTTCTGAAGAAGTTGATAAAACTCTAGAAGAGGTTGATGAAGTTCCAGAATAAACTCAGGTACCTAGTGATTATGAGATCTCAATAAACTATGTACATAATGGTACAATATGGAACCAAAATGAAACATGTGCTGATGAAATTTTTGCATATGCTATAGCAATTAATGTGCTAAATGAGGAAGATTATGTGCCAAAAACTCCTAAAGAGTGTATGCATAGAAATGATTGGCCAAAATGGAAAGATGCCCTAAAGGCTGAATTAGATTCGCTTGAAAAGCGCAATGTTTTTGGACCTGTAGTTTTAACCCCTAAAGATGTTAACCCTGTATGTTACAAATGGGTATTTACAATAAAAAGGAATGAGAAAAATGAGATTGTGAGATATAAAGAAAGGCTAGTGGCACAAGGCTTTACACAAATACCTGGAGTCGATTATGAAGAGACGTATTCACCTGTAGTGGATGCGATAACTCTCAGGTTTCTAATAAGTCTCACAGTTACAGAAAATCTAAAAATGCGACTTATGGATGTCGTAACAGCATATTTATATGGTTCACTTGATAGTGACATATATATGAAAATCCCCGAAGGATTGAAAATGCCTAAAGCATATAAATCAATACCTAGAGAAATGTACTCCATAAAATTAAGAAGATCTTTATACGGACTAAAACAATCAGGCCGAATGTGGTACAATCGACTGAGTGAGTACCTTCTAAAAGAAGGATATAAAAATAATATAATTAGTCCGTGTGTTTTCATTAAAAGATCAAATCTAGGTTCTACAATCATTGCAGTGTATGTTTATGATTTGAACATTATTGGATCTGCTGAAGAGATTGAGAATACTGCAAAATTGTTGAGAAATGAGTTTGAAATGAAAGACCTTGGTGTAACTAAATTTTGTCTCGGCCTGCAGATCGAGCATCTAAATAATGGAATATTTGTTCATCAATCAAATTATGTTGAAAAAGTACTAAAGAGATTCAATATGGATAAAGCTCATCCTTTGAGCACACCAATGGTCGTACGATCGCTAAATGCAGAAAATGATCATTTTTGCCCACAAGAAAATAATGAAAAAGTGGTTGGTCCTGAAGTACCATACTTAAGTGCAATCGGGGCATTATTATATCTTGCAAATAATACAAGACCCGATATCACATTTGCAGTAAATGTGTTAGCAAGATATAGTTCCAAACCAACCAGAAGACATTGGAATGGAATTAAACACATATTTTGATATCTCTGCGGAACTAGAGATATGGGGTTATATTATCAAAATGATACAAAATCCAAATTAATTGGATATGCAGATGCGGGATATTTGTCGGATCCACATAAAGCACGATCCCAAACGGGATATGCATTCACTTATTGTAGAGCTGCAATTTCATGGCGATCAACAAAATAAACTCTTACGGCAACATCATCAAATCATGCCGAGCTGATCGCCTTATACGAGGCAGGTCGAGAATGCATTTGGTTACGGTCAATGATTCAAAATATTCAAGAAGAATGCGGGCTTGAAAACATCAAGGAAAACCCTACTCCGCTGCATGAAGATAATGCAGCATGCATTGCACAAATCAAAGAAGGATATATCAAAGGAGACCGGACTAAACATATTGCGCCAAAGTTCTTTTCAACACATGACCTACAAAAGAAAGGCATAATCAATGTTTGCCAAGTCCGATCAATCGATAATTTAGCAGACCTATTCACAAAATCTTTGCCGACGAAGGTTTTTGAACAACTCACAAAGAAGATAGGTCTACACCGATTGAAGAATATTCAATGATATCTAAATGAGGGGAAGCGTTATACCCACTGTACTCTTTTTCCCTTAATCAAGTTTTTATCCCAATGGGTTTTTCTTGATAAGGTTTTTAATGAGGCAGTACACGGTCCGGAAGTATCGTGTTAGTATTGATCCTGAAGTATCATATTAATAGTGTATAATGAAAGATGAACATCCAAGGGGAAGTGTTGTAAATCAAATTTAATATGATTTATGTGGATGTTCAATTCATTGCCCCCACTTCTCCACTACTCCACTACTCCACTACTATGGACATTTATTTTATTCTTTATTATTGTAACATCTCTTTCTAGCCTATAAATAGAGGCTTTGTAAGAGCAAGAAAATACATACAATTAGAAGAGAATAAAATTCTGCTATTGCTCTCTATCTCTCTTGTTATTTACTTTACTTTTGTTGCAATTTCATTTTAATTTTACAACAGAAATAAAAATATTAGTTAGTACATGTGGATTTGTGGGATCTAATTATAAAATTATGTTCTTTAAAATGGATTATATGAGGCTAGGTAAAAGGTCTATTAGTTGGGCTGGGGCCCAGTGGCAGTTCGGAAAGGTGAAGGCCCACCTACCTCGTTTAGCGTTGAAAACGTGCTACATATAATCAACGTCTGTAAATGATGCGGATTACCAGTTGACATCAATGTGATCAATGATGTGTTATGACTTTCACATTCTTGGGACAGCGCACAAAAAACCAGTAGAATCCAGATTGTTTGTTACCAATGTTAAAACTATATTTGTCTTAGAAAGTTATGGGTGTGAATCAATTAGACGGTCTGAATTGCGCATTTGTTCAATTTATATCTTAAGATAATTTGGAAGAGTGAGGCTTTTGATATTATGCATAGCGTATATTGGTCCATACTACATATTAATATCTTCATTATTAAAGTTCAAATAGGCGATTTGAATCATCCAAAGAGATCTCCAAATCAAAATGTACTTGCAGATCAAATTTTATATTTCTTAGAATTTTTTTACTATTTTTTCCAGATAGGTAGAATGTCACTTGATAAAAAAATTATAAACCATTCAAAAATAATTATTTTCAACTTATAAAAAAAGTAGTAAAAACATGTAAAATTTAATTTGCATGTATATTTTGATATGGAGATCATTAAATGGTTCAGACCGATTGCTTGAATTTTGAAAATAAAAATATTGCGCTATGCATAGTCCTATTCCTATAGTTTCACTCTATTTGGAATATGAATTTGATGGGTTATAACTTATAACACACTCATGTCACACCGTGTTGCCGCAGAAAAACGATGAATATTAGTTGAGAGTTCTTGTCACCTTTTTTTTTGTTTTTTGTTTTCCTCTTCTTTTGCAAGAAAGATGAGTAATAGAGTACTAATAACTTCGTGTGTTTGACTGTTTGAGATTCTATTTCGAGTTGGAGACAGCTGCAAATTTTGGAATAAGTATCTGTACGTGATCTTTTACGAGCATGTTTGGTGCATTTTAAAGTTGCAATGACCACTTTTATTTTCTGAGAATTAATTAAAAAAAAGGGAGAATTTCATATATACTACTCAAAACTATGGTATTTATCATCTCAAATTCTATAATTACGTATTTATCATTCTAAATTCTAATAACTCACATATTTACTCAATTAATTAAAACTGAGATAAATTATGTTTAAAATTATATAGATATAATTTATTACTTACTTAATTAGTCACTCCTCCCGTCTCCTTCTACACATAATCGCTTCTGTCTTATTTTGGCGTGATTCTTTCCCTTCTGTGCTAAAATCTCTCCTCGTCTCTCCCGCCCTCTTTTAGTGCTAATACCTCTCCTCATCTCTCCCATCCTCTGTAAGATTTGTGTCTTCCGTTTGTCCAACAGCAATCCAATCATTGTCTGCTATGGGATGCGAAGAAGAAGAAACATTAAAATTTTGAAGGGTGTGTCGAAGGAGGAAGAGAGATCTAGATGGGAGCTCGGAGTAGATATGTAGATATATAATGAAGAGAGAGTAAGTGCTGAGAGTATGTCTAGATGAAGAGAGAGAATGCACATGAAAAATGAGATTAATTTTAATTAATCCTTAGTTAATTGTAGTTTTCATAATTTTAAACATAATTTCTAAATGTTTTGAGCATATTTGATATATATTTAGTTATATCGGGTAAATATTAAATTTTAGGATGATAGGTATGTAATTATAGAATTTGAGATGATAATTATGTAATTATATGGTTTTTGAGTGGATGAATTTGAAATGGCAAATGAATTAATCGCTTAAAAAACATCTCTCATTTCTTCCATTACATCATTTTCTTGCAAAATTTTAAAATTACCCCCACCTTCCTTTTCATACCTTTCTATGAAACTTTTATTTATGTGTAATTAATATTTAAGAGGTAGAATTACTACCGACCACGGAATTAGGATTTAGATATAAAGAAGCTAAACATTAGTTGTTAAAATTATTTCAAGAAAAATAAAAACTGTAAAATACAAGATAATAAAGACACTTCACTATTTAATTTTATGAAAAAATACAACAGATAAAAAAAACAAGAGATGATAAATTTTACACGAAGGTCCCTTAAAAGGGGCTAATAGTCTAATACATAAAAAAAAGCATTTATGTCCGACCGTTTTGAAAATATTATAATTAGAGGCTTCATCAATCCAACATACACTTGGCATGCAAGGAATTGGCAAAGAAATGAAAAGCGCCTTAGCCTTAGAAATCTGCAATGAAACACCAATCACCTTCCCCGTCTGATTCCCTGACAAATTGAACCAAATATATAGAAACCCAAATGCAGCTCTTCTTCTTGTTAATTTCTCCCCAATCAATCCATTCTCATCCAAATACACATCACAATCCTCATCAAACTCATCATGATCAGTCAATTGACTGAGAAGCCAATTTGCAGATCCATGATTAAACCGAACCCAATGTGCCCGGTTTGCCGATCCAATGAGCCTCTGTGACACGAGCAAATGATTGACCGCAACATCATTGTGGGCTCCCTTTGCTATAGGCAAGGTAGTGTTCCGGTCACCGCATCGAGGGCACAAACAACCATCAGACCACCGGCCAGTGTAGCGAGAGACGAGACTCGGGTCATGAACTTGGTTGTCGGTACAGATTCAGTAATCTGCTTTTTGGTTTGTTAAAACCAGAATAGATCTCTCGGTGCACAACCATACCATGTTGCCTCCCCTCTCTTCTCATTTTCTGTTAAAATTGTGTTTTTTTTTTTAAATTTTGGAACAACGGGGTCGCAATATATACCACTAAAGGATCAATGATCTTCGATCTTCTTCTTGTGATACAAGTTTGGTGCTTTGAATAATTAAAAGGATCAGATATTTAATGGCCAATTTCTTATCATATTAAAAAAATCTTAACACCAAAACAAAAGCAGATAATACTTCAAATGCTACTAAATTTTGGAAGGAACCAAAGTCATGTTCCTGACTCTTTTATAAAATTTATATGCATCAAGTGCCAAATTTTAACAAATCTGTACAAAGAGACTGGGAAAAATATATATGCCCACGGATACAATTTTAACATTAAAAAATGCTAAAATTAATCAAAGATGAAATCCATCTCTCAAGCATCGTCTACAAATTATATCCTCATAAGACTTTAGTAAATACAAAAGAGTAGTGAGATCCTGTTCATTTTTTCAAAGAGCATGTTCCAGATTTGACGAGATCGATCCAAGGAACTCACGATTGAATAAAAAACTAACTACCCAACACCGATTTCGTATTCCTAAAATCAAGATCAAACTTAAAAGGATAAAATAGGAGGAGATATAAGAGAATAATTTCTTACTCTTCTGGATTCATGGCTACGGGTAGAAGGCAGCAGTGGTACTGTTATGTATTACAAGCTAAATTACCAGCACTTAACAGGAGCTGTAAATTGTACCAGCAGTGGTACTGAGTTTGACAATCATACCAGCAGTGGTACTGTCGCGCAGGATGGATGTAATACCCCTAATCACTGAGTGCTAGAATTGAACAAAACAAGCTATTCGAATCAAATTTCACTAATTTCAGAAAACTGGATACAACAATGGTGAAACAACCAAGTTTAGGTGGAACTCATACAATTACTCAATAATTCGCTCCATTGACTCCACAGTTACATTCTTTATTTATAAACGATGCTAACGCAACAAGAATCACTAAATTTGGTTAACTATAACTCTCTATTCACTCATGGCGTGCCAACTCAGCGGACAGATCAGCAATACGCGCTAACATGTCTTAACACCAACAGACTGCACGAGCTGCTCTCCAGTTACCCTCGAACATGATGGAGGAAGGTTGCGTGCTGGCCGCTGGGAGAGGAAGGAGGTTTTAGCAAACCCATCTAATCTATGACTGGGTAGAGACTCTTACTGTTACAATACCATACTGGCACACTATAATCAACCTTATGTTTAGATCGGAAAATAACTAAACATTATTTTCATGTCCTTTCTTGCGTTGGTACATTAATATGTGCATTTTTTGCTATTTAATGAAAACTAATAAGGCTCCTTATGTTGCCAAGGTAAACAATTTTAAGCCTGAAGAGTAAAACAGAAATTTTAAGCCTGAAGACGAACTCCTTATGTTGAATATACGAAGAGGAAATTTGCCGAAGAGGAAATGTTGTTTTTGTTCAACATTTATATTCAACAATTTTAAGCCTGAAGAGGAAATTTAATCAAACGAACTGGCCGAGTTTTTAGAAAACAAGATCAGCAAATTAAACGGTCAATCTATATATCTTCGGCACATATTATGAACAAAAACATCATCTAACAGATCTAACCAGACAAGTTTAGTGAACCAGTTCATAAGTGCTCAAATAAGCAAAACACATCACATATTCCCAATCAGGAGCCATTCATCCTCACTCTCTACTTCCCTCTCAAATTCAACATAAACATACCCCATCATCTCTGCTTCTTCAACCCCTCCACTCAAGTCATCAGTCTGATTTTGTCCAACCTCATAATCATCACTACGGCCTCCATGATTGGTGAAACCCTGACCATACACCTGTTTCTCCACCAAGTCGGTTTCTACTCCACCTATCTCATGTTCGACATAACCAATGTCATCAGTAGCATCACCATCTGCATCATCCATGTCATGATCACTGTCATAGTCCTCCAAGACATCATCAAACTCGTTCCTCAACTGGTTCAGCATCCAGCTAGCAGAGCCGTAGTGTAATCGGGACCAGTGGGCCTTCTGGCTCGAGGTCCCGCGCCTGTCTGGCACAAGAAGCTGATTGGATGAGACGGCATGGTGGCGCTGCTTGCGGATCATCCCCTTAGACTTCTTCTTGGATTTGTCGAGGGGGTAGATTTTTTTCTCCCACATGACTTGAAATTACCTGTAACAACAAGGAAAAGGCATGATAAATTATAAGAATGCATTGTTGAACGCCATAAAAGAGATTAATAATCAGGTAAAATGCATTATGAAGATCTCTTAATATAAACCCGGTGACATGATACAAAGTAAAATGAAGAAAACGAATTTCATCTGAAAACAAGAAATGATAACCAAAAACCTGAATAAGCACAGAATTAGTATAAATTTATGATATAAAACAGCTTATTTCACAATGTAATTAAAAAAAACACTGTACCAAAACAACATGAGAAGGGAGTGATTGATTTGTCAATGTAAGAATAAACAAGTATATAGGACTAAGATGTAGTTAGAAAAACAAGATTAAAATACGTAGGGCATCCCTGATCTTAGGGCTGAGTGAAGGGGGCTTATGGGAGGTGAAAAAAGGAATAATGTTTGCCAGAATTCTTCCCCTATGTAGGGATAGAAGAGATGGGAACAAGTAGTTTCAACCGACTATATCAATTTCTAAGATTTCTCGAGATCTCAAAAATATTCCTTTGAATTTCCCCTTAAAAAAATGGATCAACAAAATTGAAAACAAGGAAACTTCACACTATCATTTTGTTTCACAACATTTAGCCTCCCCTTCCGTACAAGTCAGAGCAAAACATTTCAAAATCCATTTTCTTGGAAGAAAAGCACACTTAAATGTTCTTTCATATCTAATTAAAGAAATGTCACCAAGACACAGTCTTGTAAATTCAAAAATTGAGCCCTCAATTACACCATTATTGAAGCTGATCGAGTTCATTTTAACTAATCAGTAATCAAGACGGATGAAAGCATCACATATCAACAAATCAACTAAATGATGAAAATCAAATCTAGAATATCATACGCTAACCGAACGATTCGACGCAAGTTCCGATTCCGATACACAACAAAAGAAGAAAGAAACACATAAATCAAATTTCTTAATCTACACGGGAAAATAGGAGGTACCTTCTCAGATCTCACGCCGGTTAATATCTTCTAAGCGCAGAGAAGGCCGGAGATATGAAATTTCAAAAATAGACAAGGGAAACTGTTGGAGTTTGTTACATTTCCATCTGGTCGACACAGGATCCTCTGGAGTAACTCAAAATTTGAGTTTAGATCTGGTCCGTCCGATCAGAATCTGGGACAATCCGGCCCGAGGTAGAATGCACGGGGAACCTTTATTATTCGTGCTAGAGAAGATCGACCGTCTAGATCCAAACTCAAAATTTGGGTCACCTTGGCTTGGTTGATATGAATTCCATTTGGTCTAGAATCGGTTCACGGAATATTCTAATATCACAGTTCATTAATCATTATCCTCCTCCTCCTCCTCCTCCTCCTCCCGTACACTCTGTTCGTTATATTTATTGCCACAGTTTAGCGGGTCAGTAATCAGTAGAAGGATAAGGATAATGCACATTGGCTTACACAGATGAAAGACAGGAGATCGCAAAAAATAGGATGCGAGCAAATTTTCCACCTTGGTCCTACCAAAAGATTCAATTACTACAAGAGGATATTGATTTTGTCTTTTTCAAACCTGTTGTTGGGACCATTCGGTACGGCATTAACAGGTGATAGATCAGAATCAGACATGCTGATTTGACCAACATGTTTCCTTCCGCAGAAAGATGGTGCATATTGGACTACACGGATAAAGAAGCAGAAGACCTTCAAAGTATGATGAGAGCAAATTTTAATCCATACATTTGGTTTGGGAGCCCACAAAGAATATATCAATTATATGGAATCGATCCACTTAAGAATACAATTGCACTTGCTACTTAGTAATTAATAATACTAACGATGTAAATTATAGTAATAAATTAAATACTTGTTAGATATCGACATCATATTTAATTAATGTTGGGTTGGATACTTGGCTTGTTAGATACTGATAAAAATTGGTTCACCGTGGTCCATAATCATGGTCAGAGGTCAGAGGAGCTAAATTTTGATCCATATACCTTTACAATTAATTTTCTCCCAGTGATAATCTCTTATTATTAATTAATTGTTCTAATAGAGGATTAGTAGAAAGTTTGAGGTCAACCTTGATTGATACTTAACTACTTTCCGTAACAGCTTGTACAAAGGTCTATAAATACCTTTAAAATGTAACAATATTCAATCAAGGAAATACAAATTCAATTCAATCCCTCTTATTCTTATCTGTATCTTCTTTTCTTCTATTTTATTTTACAAAACGCACAAGTTCATATGTTTGGGCATTTGGCTTAAGACCAAAGCTCTCTTCTCAAATGGACCTAATTAATTCCTTTCAAAATGTAATCTTCACTTCTATGCTGCTCATTACATGCAATTTCACTTCATTCTTAAAACAGAAATTTATGGTAATTCTTTTTTTTTTTTTAACAGATGCTTGTAGAAAATTTAGATCATATAAATTTCAAACTATTAAAGTCAACAAAATACATATAATTTATGAAATTAAATTTCTCCTATCAAACACCAATCATCATTTCCACCCATCTCAGTAACAAAGTCAACAAAACAGAATCCTGGGTCATCTTCTACCTCTTGCGTTTCTTTTTCTAATTCTGTTACCAAACAACAATGTTCTTCTCCTACCTCTTGCTTAACATTCTGATCATGCCATGCCATGTCATAATCATCACTGTACTCATCATAGATATCATTAGCATGTTCATAATAAGTGCCGTTCAATTGGTCCAATATAGATCCTACTGACCCAGAATCAAACCTAATCCACCGGTCGCCATGTCCTGGCCCAACGAGCCTATGCGACACCAGCAAATGATTAACTGCCACATCACGCTGGTAATTGTGCTTGTGGTTCCCCTTGGCCTTAATTCGCGATTTATTAATAGGGTAGTTGTGACAGCCCCAATCATTGCACCCATAACACCGAGGCCGATGGCACCGGCTTGTAAAGCGAGAATGGTTCGTTGGTTTGGAGGGTACTTTGGTCATGAATTTAGTTGTGGGTACAGTTTCAATCTTATTCAAAATCCTATATTTACCTCTAGATGAGTCTGCGTACCTCTCATGGAAGATTACCAGGCCATGTTGCCTGCCTGCTCGTTTCATCTTGGTAGATTTGTTGAACAGAGGATCAAAATAAAATGGTTGGAGTTGCTTGGGCTCTTTCAGATTTGGATATCTGAACACAAATTAATATATGGAGAAGCAAGAAAATAGCTTATGGTGCAAGCATTGTAGTTGACTTTGTTACTGGTGGCCCCACAAGTTTCAATTTTTTAAAAAGAAAAATGAGGCAATAAAGATAGTTACCAGCATGTCTTGAAACTATTATAAATTTGTAAAAGATAAACACAAATCATTTACCAGCATCAGAACAAAAAGCACATTAATGCCACAACATATTTTTTTTTTTAAATATTAATTACTTGCAGAAAAAATCTTCAATTCTGGTTGAGAGATCATGAAATTCCTAATTACACAGATAATGTGTTTTGCAACATCCAAATTTCACATGCAAAAGAATTATAGCACTTTATAGTTATGCTAATCAATTAATACAGAGATCTAATATATGTTTTCTAGAAATTTCACCAGAATATCAGCCGACATGATCTGAGCCTACTAGAAGTTATAAATTAACGAAGTTTTATAATCTAACAGAATATAAAATATCTATAAGAGGGGACAAATGGAAGTTGGATAATCAACTTGAAAAGTGAGTAGATACATCTTATTACCATTTCAGTAAAATAATGATAGAATGCCACAAGCAAGCTAAGAACAAAACAAATACTTTTGGACTCCCCAAATCCAACTTTACCATGGAAAAAAAAAAAAGAACTCGAATTGGCTTGAAAATGTTGATTTCAAATCCAGCTATTGATCTCATGCACAACAACGATCTTGATGCAACTTGCAATCCCCCGAGAAAGCATTCTCCTTCAAAATTAAATTTATTCCCCTGACCCAAAGCTCCAAAGTGGATAAATTACCAGCTTTAAAGTGCACCTCCCGGCCATTGAGAGTCAAAACCCGGAAAATGGCCATTTTACCCTCATCCTTGATCCCTTTATTCTTCCAGAAACCTGAACCAGGACCCGCTATTGCCTCCTTACAATGCACATTTCTTCTTCTACCCTTCCCCCAATTTAACATGCCAGATTTCAACATTCGCACAACCCTAGGATGTCCTCTGCCACGCCCATCGTGTGTATACTTAAATAACTCTTCGCCTTGCAAAACATGGCCCTTTGCTAGATGATCTAGTAAAATCTCTTCCATAACCTTATTGGACTTTTCCACTTTTCTTGATAAAATTAATGCTGTCTCACCCCTCTCATTCTTTAAATCGCACTTTGCCTTACCGCGAAATAGTAAATACTTGCACATTTCATAATTACCCTCCATTGCAGCATGCATTAGAGGAGAATAACCCTCCTCATCCAACAAATTTGGATCATAACCCATTTTCAATAACTGAACTACTGATGCATTGTCACCCTTCTTAGCTGCATAATGAAGTGCGTTAAATGAATCTTGCCCTATTATATTAGCCAAAGCCGCCTGAAGTAAAACCTCTTCAAAGCAATCTCTAGTAGAGGAATCCATTTTCTCAAAAAATGATAAAAGGGGCTTTCCTTCAGTTGTTGTTGCTTTTATATCAGCTCCAGCCATGACTAAAAGCCGAAAACTCTCCACCTGGCTGTATATTGCAGCTTCCATGACGGGTGTTATTCCAAATTTATCTGGCCGGTTTAATTCCTCAGCTGACGAGTGTAGAATGGTTGTCTGAAGTGGACCCGCATGGCCATGCCTCACCATATGGTGCAGAGGTGAGAATACACTAGCATCACTGGAATTTATTCTTCCCCCAAATTCCAATACCCTTGTTATAACATCCATGATAGACGGTAAAAATGCATTTGAATTCGCAACATCAATGGCTGTTTCGCCTTCTGAATTAGTAAGTCCCAGGTCAGCACCTGATGCAAGTAACTCAATAAATGCATCAACCATACCAACTCTAGCTGATATTATAAGAGGTGTATCTCCATCAGAGGTTTGCACATTGATATCTGTGCCATGCGAGAGCAGCGACCTCAGTATATCCACATTACCTAGCCTTGAGGCAAGGTGTATAGGGAAAAACTCATGGCACGGGGTTTTAATTGGGAATTTAGCAGTAGCACCAATCCCGAGGAGGAAAGATACAGCATTAGGATTCTGACAAAGGATGGCATGGGTAAGTAGAGTTCGGCCGAGAAGAGTTGATCCGAGCAAAATAGGGCTTTGTTTTAGGATAAGAGTTAGGATTCGACCAGTTGATTCGAAGTATTCTACAGCACACCATGCAGCATTGTAGGGTTCACCAAGGCACGCACCTACCCTGACTTCTTCAGCTGTCACTGAGTCCCACGACCATGCCCCTACTTGCACTAATTGCTCCAGATTAGCACCAGCCTGTGTAAAGATTAAGGCCAAACTCCATACTATGTATATTATGAACAAATATGCTACATGTCATAAAAAAAATATTTGTTGTTCTTTATTAGCCCTTACCTATCTGTAGAGGTGCCAACATACCTATCTTTTGAGGCTTTTCTGGCAGTGCAGGACAAATTTACACTTTGTAATACTGTTTTACTAATTGTTATACATTGAACAATACTTCAGTATTCTCAGAGACTCGAACAAACAGAAACAAATGAAAACATTGAAGTTACCTCCAATAAGCATTCAACAGCAGAAATTTGTCGGCTTACAATGGCAGCTACAAGAGGAGTGCAATTCACGTTGACATGCAATGCGGGTTTAACCGATTGCAATAGAACTCTACTCGTACAATTGACATCAATCCCATGCTATTGGTAAAAATAAATATAAAATTAGTGTCATATTCTAGCATTTAAAACAGCATGTTCTAGGTCTCCTAAGGTATAAGTTGTGTAATACCAGATATCAGAAATACTGGTAGGGTATGCTTGCATGGCTGGACCAACTAGATCTTGCAAAATATGACCTGCCCAAAGAGACCAACTGGAACCTTCAAACATTACAAAAACTGAGGTTCTTTTGTTCTTTTGAAAATTCATGGATCACGATGGATCTGAGCCAAAATCAACCCATGATGCCACAACCCAAATTGAACAAACAAGAGGGGCACAATTATCCAAACCTAAAATTCACCAGACCTAATATGACATCCTAAAAGAATGTGATATACTAAGAAGCAATAGAAATCATCCCTAAATGAACAGAACCCTCCCAGACCCACTCATTGCCAACTCAGATAACAATAATGACTGGCACAAATGCAAACAGTGATTGGCTCTTTATAAATACAGTTGAACATACCTCGAGTAGTGCAGTGATTACATCAACAAAACCCCTTGAGCTTGCAATAACGGTTGCATGTGCCAAGGCTGTAGGCCCCACCACCCCTGAGGAGATCAGGAGCCGTACAATCTCAGTCTCGCCTAATGAAGTAGCCTCAACCAAGGCATCTTCACATGCTTCTTGTGATGCTCCACATTCCAAGAGCATTTCAAGGACATTGATGTGACCTTCACGTGCAGCGGCCGTTGTTGCATACCCTTTAAATAGTTTTCTGTTCACATCAACACCAGCTCCCTGATTATTAACAAACAAAAAGTTGCTGATTAGAGAAACTTTAATATTGAGGAAAAGAATTCTGTTAATTACATTTATACACACAACATTTCAACATTTCAACATTTCAATACCCACAACTTTAAGATTGACCAAGATTCCCAAATTGAGTAAGGAAAAACATAATTGAAAAGCAAGATTCGTACCAGTAACCTGATGACAATTTCCTCATGGCCAGAGTGCGCTGCCGCACAGAGAGGGGTCACCTCTGTCTTGAGGTCGTTCCATACTGTACGAACGCGTAACGGAGCATCTTCTTTGAAGATGAGCTCAGTAGACCGTATTCTTAGGCTCACCATACCGAGTCCATTCAAATCCAAGTGAGAACTAAATTGTATATGAGGAGGAATAGGTGGCAAGTCACCCCTGAGAGCCGCCTTCACTAGGCGCTGCAAAGGAGAGTTAGCCTCCTCGTTGGTTAGAGGAAGAGCCTTGTGACGGGTTGCAGAGTGTGGCATTTTGGTTAGAGGAACAACCAAGATTCAAGCGATGCGATCTCGTGGTGAAGTTTGAGAGCAAAAACTCGGATTGTTTCTGGTTTTGGTTTTGGTTTTGGTTTTGGTTACTTTCTTCTTGATATCTTGGTTTCGATCACTGCTGTCTTGCTTCCTACTTAATTTCTTAGGCTCAGGCTCTTGCGCTTGGGGAATGAATGGGCGCTGCTTTTTTTCAAAATAAAAGAATGATTTCATTTATTGTCTTTTTCATTTTATTTTTTACAGTGACATTACATTAGACATTACTATTTTGAAAACTAAATGCGTAACTAAAAAAAAAAAACTTTTATATTCTTACATCAAATGTAGTAGTCACACCTGCACATTACTAAGATTTGTTTTTCATATTAAATTGAAAAAAAAAATAGAAATTAAAATCTCTTCATTAATGTCAAAAAGAAAGATTACCTAATTAAAAATATTTATAGTAGAAGATATTAATAAAATTTATTATGTGATCTAGACTTTAACATGTAAATTTAATGGCAAATTCTTCTATGGGCATAAGGACCTATTTGTAAAATGAGTATATTTTCATTTTTAAAGTTCAAACAGTTGATCCGACCGTTCAACATTTTCTCCATATTACAATGTACTTGGAGGTCAAATTTTACATTTTTTTTGAATTTTTTTACTATTTATTAAGATGGGTACAAAATTCAATGGTCTGAATTTGACTAGTTTTGTAAAATACTTAATAAATAGTAAAAAAATTCAAAAAAATGTAAAATTTGACCTCCAAGTACATTGTAATATGGAGAAAATGTTGAACGGTCGGATCGACTGTTTGAACTTTGAAAATAAAAATATGCACATTTTACAAATAGATCCTTATGCCCATAGAAGCATCCCTCAAATTTATTGTATAGATAATTGAATTACACAAAAACAGCACAGTGGCATGGCATTGACAACTCACTATCAGAAGATTCAGAACCCTGTCAACTCTGAATTCATCAGACCAACTAAGCTTAATTTGGTAAGTGCACATTGTTATTAAAATAATATGTGAAGTATAAAATAATAAAATCAAAGATACTATAAAATTAAATATATATATTCAAGTAATTTTTAATAGGATTAGAAACAACTAAACAAGCTCCGGATATTCATTGAAAAATGAAAACAATTATTCAATGACACAACAAAAAAGATTGTTCCGCTTTGAGTAGACTTAATTGTGTCATGTTGTTTTGCAAAGTAAAAAATGTGTTCAAATTTCACGTTAAATTTTGATTTTTAAAATTCAAAAGGTCATCCGACCTAGCTACTCAATACGATTCATACTTCAATAAAAAAAAAGAAGAAGAAGATGAGATCTCGTTTAAATGTGTAATAGATAAAGAGAGAACGAATAGAAAAGGAGAAAAAGTCAAAATCACTGACAGGGAATCTAAGAAACAATAAAAGATTTTTTCCAATGCTGGATTTTTTAAAAGCAATTCCATCATAGCATTGTTACGGTGGAGGGTAGGGCACTTTTTTTCAACTAAAATCAGATTGGTATATTTGAACTAGATATGTAAAGTAATGAGTTATATGTGAATTGCCTGTCATGTTATATTTTATTAGTATTTTCAATGCAAATAGTGAAAAATTGACTTAATTAGAACAAATATAAAGTTTAATGATTTTAGAGGAACCAATTAAAGTTGAGTTTTATCAATTTGTAATAAAAAAAAAACAAAATTTAGTAATCTGCGATGAAATTCACTTTTAATTGGGTTATTTTTACTCACTGGAGTTCATTGATTCACATGTTGCATTTAGTTCAATCTTTATCCAGAAAAAGATGATATCATTTCTTCATACTAATATCCATACTAATATTCAGCTATTCGCTATCCGAAATAGAAATTCTCCACAGAAATAAATGGAATCAATTTTTATGTCTGTTAACTTTTATTAATTTTCTTATTTATCTCTCAAGGTTTCAATATATTCAATATTGTATTTATCGCTCAACTCTTCTAATTCTTTCTTCTTTATCTTTACAGTTAGCTCATATATTTTAAAATTTATAGTTTCAATTATATCTCTCTTGTATTTTCTTTCTCCTTCACTTTATGTTTTTTTTCTTGTTCTTTCTCTAGTGTGCACACAATTCCATTATAAAAAAGGTCCCATAAATATATTGATATAAATTATGGTCAAACATATCTACTTTAAAATTTTATTTGTTGATAATTGTAATTCTAGTGCAATATGTGTGTATACTCTTTTTTTTTCCGAAATTTATATATATATCCTCAATTCAAAAAATTACACAAATGCTCTCAATTTTTTTTTAAAATACCCCTATCACTGAGAACCAAAACAATGTAGCAAGATAATTCCTAAGGATATCAATCGCTGAGCGCTTGTCTTGCTACAATGGTTTTTTTGTGTGAAAATTTAACAAAATGTGATGCTTATTAGAGAAACATCGATGTTTTTGTATTTAAATATGGTTGCACTTGTGTTGGGATTAAGTAGGATATAAAACATCAGCGTGTCATCAATGGTCTGAATATGACTATTTTTTGTAAAATACTTAATAAATAGTAAACAAATTCAAAAAAAATGTAAAATTTGATCTGCAAGCACATTTTATTGTGGATATCATGTTGAACGGTTTTGGATCGACGATTTGGACTTTGAAAATGAAAAAAATGAATGTTGTAACTTTGTTGTAACTCAAATTTGTTGTAACTTGATCCCTCCTCATATATATGTATATGTATATGTATATGTATATGTATATGTATATGTATATGTATATGTATATGTATATGTATATGTATATGTATATGTATATGTATATGTATATGTATATGTATATGTATATGTATATGTATATGTATATGTATATGTATAATGTATATGTATATGTATATGTATATATGTATATGTATATGTATATGTATATGTGCTGCTAGTATATGCCGATAATTTTATTAATACCCCAAAAAAAACAAATTATCAAATCTGCCCCCACCCCAAACTTATTTTTAAATCTATCCCAACCGCCCGTCCACTGGGCGGTTCACTTTCCCCACCAGACCGCCCAGCGGCTGGGGGGTTCACTACCCATATCTGACCGCCCAGCAGCTGGGCGGTCCGCTATAAAACCCCTATAAAAGGGGTTTTTCTCCCTCCTGAGCAGCACAGTATTCATTCCCCAATCCAACAAATTTCTAGAACCGAAAGAGAGGCGATTTTGAGTCATTTTGAGGCTAGTAGAGGTATGGACAGTAACAAACGAGGTAAGAAAGAGAGCAACCGAGATCGTGGCGTAGCGAGACGAGTGTCTATTAGTGATCGAGGTAAAAACGAGAGAAAAAAGTACAAGTGTCAAGTATGTCATGATTTTCTTAATTGTGAGACATGTAAGATGGAGGAATGGAGTAGACTGATACCTCGCATATTTAGTCTATTTTAGGCCTGTTTTAGTACCAGATTCGTGCCCTAATTCACCAGAATCATGTGCATTTCATCGATATATCTTTAGAATTTGGTACTGCTGAGTGTTTGTTTGTTTTCTGCAGGTTTGGAGCAAAACACACGAAGAAACGACGATTCAGATGATGAGGTACGACCCTTACCAGGCTTGGTACGGGTCTCACCAGACTTGGCCATTTTTCAGCTCATCACGCCTGGTACGGCCTGGCCGTACCAATTTGGTACGGGCCGTACTTAAAGGCGGCCTGACAGATTCAAATTTTGGCAGAGGCTATTTAAAGCGGGGAACTCTCCAATTTCGACATTGATTCATTCCAGAGACATTGGAGAGCACAGTAAGAGAGAGAAAGAGAGCTAAGGAGCTAGGAGCAAGAAGGAAAGAAGAGGAAAGAGGCGAAACTCGACGGATCAAGCTTCCTCCTCTCGATCCCTTCGATCCATGGCTTTCTCTATCACTCTTATTGTATTTTTAGATCAGATCATGTGCTGTGAGTAGTTATTTTAGTTTCTAGGGTTTAGAGATGGATTCTTGATTTGCTTTGACTTTCTTTGACTTGTATTTTGTATGAACTCTTTTGATTGATTGATTGTGATTTCTTTGCTATCTCTTGCTTTGATTGCTGTGATTGTGTATGATGAACCTCTAGGTCTAGATCAAACCTATCAAGGTCATGTGATCATCTCAATCTCTCAACCAAATCAATTGTTTAGGGTAGACTTGTTCGAATTGAAGCCGAGAGGTTGAATTCTCCTCTAATCGACAGATTAGAGGGTGCCTTAGGTCTCCAATCAACCAGCTAGGGTAGATCTGTACCAACACATGAAAATTGAGGTGTAGAAATCCCTAAAAGGCAATCAATTGCATTCCAACCTAGATCTTGATCCAATACACGAGAGTTGAGGCTTAGGAACCTTAGGTATGGTCAATTGAACCTTTCTAAAGAGTTTAGCACAGGTACCAGCAAGAAATGCATCAACTCGAACTGGTAAGCTCTGTTCTGGCAAGCCAGTACGGGTCTTACCAGAGTGGTGCGGCATTGCCTTACCAAGTTAAGTACGGCCTAGCCGTACCAACTTGGTACGGGCCGTACCACTAGAGGCAGATCACATATGAAGTCTGAAACCCTGGAAACGCCTTTTATCCATAATCAAAACACAGTTTACATTTCTTCTAGCATTTTATTACATCTGTTTGCATTGTTAGATTTGTTTGAATTGATCTTTTAGGAACTTAAATACCAAACCAAATCTTTCTCACTTCTAGTTTTTAATTGAGTTCGGTGGATTCTAACCTAACAATTGCCCGTCCGTGTGGATCGATACCCGATTATATTACTCGATAGGGGTTGTGCACTTGCAACCCTTACTCGTGAAGTGTAAGCGCGGTTTTAAAAGGTACGCCCTCAAGCGTACCGAAACTTGCGTTGCGCTTTCACGCGAACATAGACGACATGGTCGGTATGAAATTTCAGACGATGACTTTGTGGAAAACCCCTACGGCTTTGGTTTGAAAAAGAAGAAAGTTGATCCAGAGCCTCCAGAATCGGACGACGAGTTTGTTCCTTGTACTGGTAAGGCTACCACTTCGTCTGCTGTGACTGATCCAGATCAGGCAAACTCTGATGATGACTTTGTTCCATGCACTTTCAAGGCTCGTTGTAAGAAGTAGATTTTTTAGGAATTTATGTTGTAGAATTTTTAGGAATTTATGTCGTAGACTTTATTTCATCAGTTTTGTGTTTGTTTATATTTTATGTTGTTAGTTTTTATATATGTAATTAAGTAATAAAAATAACAAATAATGAAGCATATAAAATAATCGAGGCAAATAAAAAATTGCATAGTTCACAAACTACCAATTAGAATAGTTCACAATATACATCTAAAATAGTTCATAACATAATTTAACAAAACTTGGTAATCAGCGACGACGGCCGAACAAACTCAAAATACGACGTCTGGGTCTGGGTTCAGCTGGTTGTGCGACACTACCGGATGTCTCTCCATGGCTACTACTGGTTCCTGGGCTTTCATGAGTGCGGTGGCTACTACCGGTAGCCTCAGCAACAACTCTAGCATTTTCTCTTTCGTTGGCTTCGTTAATGTCATCTGCATTGCATTCCAGTTGAAATAAAATCAAAATAAAATATAAGTAAATAAATAAAATCAACCGTACCTGCTCGCTGCCTGTCAGTTATTGAACGGCGGGCCTGATGTCCCATTCGCCTACTTTCCATCTCGTCCATGTTCATTACTTGACGCTTGTGGGGTCTTCTTCCTTTTCTGATCCACCCGCTTGCGGGACAGACTCTATCACCAACATAGGGCGGCCACTGATACTGGTTGAGATAAGGATGGAAAGATGCACCCCAAGTACTCGCAAGGTACTCAGTACGGTACATGTCTACGACATAATCATCCTCAGAGAAGTTTCTCTCTCGGCACACCGCCATAACATGAGAACAAGGTAGGTGGGCCAACTGGATTCCTTGGCAAGTGCATGTTACAGTATTGTCAGGTGCAAAAATAACAACATACTTGAACATCCTTTTCACAAACTCCATAGTCCCATCCGGTCTACGGCCGGTTGGAGCAAACTCATATGGACAGTGCACATTGAATTCCAATTGGTTCTCCCCGTACGGGACAACTTTCATAACTGCACCTTTCTTCCTATGTTTCCTGAGTTTCCCCTCCATCCTTGTTGAAAACGTTTGATTCCTGGACAATAATTCAGAAAATATAAGTCAACAAATAAAAATATATATACCTTGGAAAAATCTCTGAATAAAAATATACATACCTGGACAGTAATTCGAGGGCTTTAACACGCCGTGCAACAAACCATGCATTTAACTTGTAGGTGTCCTCCACAATTGCTGCCACGGGCAACTGCCGGCTCTGCTTGAAAACAGCATTCAAGGACTCAGACCCATTTGTGGTCATAATTCCCCATCGGAAACCTCCATCACGGGCTTGCAATATCTTCTCATATGCGGGTGGCTCAGCAAGATCGGCGGGATTATTTTTTCCCACATTGAGTAAGTACAAATTTGCCTTTGAACAGTACTGTCAAAAAAAAAATTCAGATGAGAAAATTTAAGTAAATAATTCAGAAAATATAAGTCAACAAATAAAAATATACATACCTTGGCAAAATCTTTGAACATCTCTTCCACCCTTCTCGGCTTCTTCTTCTTGCAAGCAATTCTGAATGTATTTGCAACCCATTTTTTAGGTCCGCAGTTCTTGTGTAGGTTGTCTGTAACATGTTGCATACACAACCTGTGCACACAATCGCCGTTCGCTGTCGACCACCCGAAATTTGGGCGATCAAAAACATATTTGATTCCTTTGTGCTGGTCTGATATGACACAAAAGAACCGGTCGCCAACCACTTGTCTTCTTACGAACCTCATGAAAAATCCCCAGTTTTCCCCGTCCTCCTTCTCAACAATTGCAAAGGCCAAAGGCAACAACTGGTTTTCAGCATCATATGCACATGCGATCAGCAGTCTCCCGTCTTAACGGCCAGACATGAAGCATGCATCCACACTGATGACTGGTCTAATGTATAGCACAGTTTGAATACATGGATCGAACGCCCATGCTATGGCCTTGAATTGCAACGCATTGTCGACAGTCCGTATGCCTATATTCCAACATTCAAAGACAGTGCCGGGATTTGTACTTGCTATGGCCTGCAGCAATGGTGCAAGAAAGTTGTATGAACCATGCCAGCTACCGAACATTCGGCAAATCGCAAGTTCACGCCCTCTCCACAACCTGTTGTATTTTGGGACAACATGCTTGTAAACCTGTCTGACAGCTCTACCGACCTCCTTAAGGCTCATCGATGGGTCCTCCTTGATGTCATTCTCAATTACATCGGCAATAAGTGAAGCCGTAAGCTGTGCATGGTCTTTCCTTGATGACGGAGCCTTGCATTTGTGAGGTGGTTCGCACTTCTTAATAATCCATGCCTCGCCCTTACCCACATGGGTTGCATATAGACAGAAGTGGCAATGCGCTTCGTCGACACAAACAATTACTAACCTTCTTCAGTCCCTTTTGTCAGTTTTGCACTCCCAGTTGCCGTGAACATGAACCTCATTTATTTTCTTCACAAGTTCATCTACGTTGGCGTAAACCTGCTGCGGAGCAAGCTCTGCATTGTACCTGACACGCGGCCCAAAAAATGAGATGTCTGCCTCTTCAAAAGCAGTGGTATCGTTGAATGTGCAGCACGGATGCCTATCTGTCCGACCGCTAATCGGAAATCTGCCTTCCTTAGGTAAATAATCTCCATCACCTTTTGACAGGTGATCAGAATCCCAAACCCCTTCCCATTCGTCACCCGTTTGCAAATCTCTTTCTAGTATGGCATCGGTTGGAGCATCAAGGTCAAGGTCTCTCCGGGTAGTAACAGGTGACACTATAGGTATTGATGGTGGTACAGATGGAAATCTGGGTTGGATTGGGGTTTCAGGAGGAGGTGGTGGTGGTGGTAGATCGGTGGTAAAATCAGGTACATAATTCTCATAAACGGGTGATACAGGCGATTCATAACTCGAGTGACGGGGGTTGTCATACCTCGAGGGCTGGGGGTTGTCATAACTATAGTGGCGGGGGTTGTCATAACTAGAGTGGTGGGGGTTGTCATACCCCGAGTGCTCACGACCCGAGTTGTCATAACTCGAGTGATCATAACTCGAGCTGTCATAACTCGAGTGATGCGGATTGTCATAACCCGAGTGATCATAACCTCTATTTTCCCTAGATGTTCCAACCCCGGGTTCACGCTGAACTCTCCTGGAATATAAGTCCATTACCATTACCCCCTGTGACTGAAAAGTGTTGTAAACACTCCTCCATAACGACTCATCTGTTATTGGATACCTGGTATAGTAAGGTCTACCACCACTTACTGTGTTAATCCGGGTAGCTAAATCTATATCATACCGGTTGGGGTTCACACCGATCTTTTTTCATACACTATTCCCTTCAGTTCAACAAATGAGGTATTTTCATTTACCTCGAAGCCGTAGGCTGTTTCCTTAGTGTACTGTGCTCCCTCCGCACCCCGGGTAAACTTCCCGCCCACATACAGTGCAACCAACATATGAGAGTTCTGGAATTACTGTTATGGAAATACTATTATGGAATTACTGTGCTGGAATTACTGTGTTGGATTACTGTGCTGGAATTACTGTTCACAATCACCTCAAAATCGCCTGACAGCTCTCTCATTCGGTTCTGGAAATTTGTTGGATTGGGGAATGAATACTGTGCTGCTCAGGAGAGAGAACTTTTATAGGGGTTTTATAGCGGACCGCCCAGCTACTGGGCGGTCTGGTGGGGAAAGTGAACCGCCCAGTGGACGGGCGGTTGGGATAGATTTAAAAATAAGTTTGGGGTGGGGGCAGATTTGATAATTTGTTTTTTTTGAGGTATTAATAAAAATATCGGTAGTATATGCCCACCTTAATCAATTCTTCTTGTTCATTACATTGTCATCTTTTTCTTTTTCAATTATGATAAAATCCCGATCATGTACTAATTTCTTCTAAAATTCATAATATCATATTTATTCTTTTAAATTCACTAGTACGAAAAATTCTTTTACCGACAGTTCAAATACATTTTACCGACTGTTATTGAGGCGTCAGTGATGGCACCGTAAGTATAAGTATATTTTTATTGACGGGTAATTAACAATCAGTGTACATCCTCAACACTGACGGTTTATAAAAATAGTAAGTGTTGGTTCAACAGTCACTATAGCAAACCAACACTGACGAGTAAAAATAAAACAAAATAGTCAGTATAGTATATCAACACTGACGGTTTCGAAAAAAAAACAGTCAGTATATGACTTCAACACTGATGGTTCCTAATTAAAAATAGTCAGTATAATATATCAACACTGACGGTTCCGAAATAAAAACAGTCAGTAAAGGTATCAACACTGACGGTTCCGAAATAAAAACAATTAGTAAATCAAAAAATTACAAAAAAAATTGACAATAAAATCAACATAAAAGGAAGTTTGGAATCGTACCGTTCATTTTCAAGAGGGAAATCAACGGTCGATCTCCAGTGAAATCATTCCAAATCTATTTTAAAATGATAAAGGGAGAACACTAAACGTAACCAACATAAAAGTACGGAAGTTTTATTATGTATGAGCTTCGATCCAACACGAAGTGTTTATGGCCATACGATGCTTCAATTTTCGGTTAACTAGATGGATGGGTAAATAAAAACAAATTTTGATCAAACTTGGATGCAAGACAATAAGTGCTCTTTAATTTAAACGGTTTCGATCGACCCACGGACGACATATTCCCGTGCGTCTTCATTAACTCATGAAACAAGAGTTTATGTTTCATGTTCATGCATAGAAGATGTAAGTCATATATGCAACATGCATGTAATGCTATATAATTTAATGTGTTAAAATAATTTAATTAAGCAATAAAAATGTTATAACATTAATTATTGTATAGATATTACTAATATAATTTTCATTACAAAATATTTTCTAAAATTAAAGTCAAAATTTGATGTTAATTGTCTAAATTTCACAAATCACGTAAATTACTAATCATACTTATTAAATAGAATATGTTCATTCTAATAAACAAACATTGCAATTTTTCGATGAAACAATTAATTAGTAATTTACGTTGTATTAGGTTTTCCATTCCATCATTAACAAACTTTTAAACACTATACAACGAACGTCTTACCATATATAATTTCAATTCTATTTTTATATTTTATGAATTACAACGATAATAAGTAGATAAAATACTTATTGCATCTATAAATTCAATTTAAATAAATAAACTTAATTATTAAATATCTTACAAAATATCAGCGAGCCCTTCAAAATGATGAAAAAAGTATCTCGTTCATAGACATATCAATCGAGCTTTAGTTATTTATCACTTTTGTTATTTATCACAATATATTTTTATTATACTTTCACTTTAAAGTTTAATAACAAAATTTTCAAAATTTATATAATTAAACAAAATTGCTAGATGTGTTTTATTTATTTATTTTCAAACACAATAGAGAGCAACACTGGCGGTTCAATTGAAAAAACAGTCGGTGTAGACTATAATACCAACACTGATGGTTATATTGAACGAGCCGTCAGTGTAGGGTAAGGCAACACTGACACTTCCTTATAAAAATCGTCAGTGTTGGTGAACTGGTCCACACTGACGCTTCCCTTATAAAAACCGTCAGTGTAGGATATGAGCAATACTGACGCTTCCCTTAACAAAACCGTAAGTGTTGGTGAACTGCTCAACACTGACTGTTATTTATAAAAATCATCAGTGTAGGTTATGAGCAAACCGTCGGTGGTTGAGGGTCAATGAAGGGGTTTTTTGTACTAGTGATTTTAAAAGCTAGTAAATTTCCTCAATTAAATATATTTTATATTAAAACTCATTTTAAATTTATAAAGTATCAATTTTACTCTTTATTAAAAAAATATGTAGTCTGATTAAGATAAATGTTCATTCTTCTAATTGGCCGAGTCTGAAGGAAAATGATTCATTTTTTCTTCTTACTTTGATGCGCATAAGCATATGTCTAAATACCACTGTGTATGCATCACAAGTAGAAAAATTAATTATTTGTTCTAAAAAACCGACCAACTAAAAAAACTGAACATTTTTCTTACACATATCATGTGTGGTCAAGTGCTAATTTTACTCTAATTAATTGGACGGTTCATAAGCGTAGAAACCTACCATTTAGTATAGACTATGGACGTCGATCCACAGGGATTAGATTTGAGTAAACCTAATATTTCAACAAGATAAATAAATTCCGAATTTTAGAAGTTTGAAAATTAAATTCCTAAATTTAGAAGAAATCCTAACTTAACACAGATCTAAATTAGGGAGTTCTTTGGACTCTAAATTTCTAGGGTTTTCGGCTTCACTACAATATATACCTAATTACTGTCTAATCAATTTACTTAAACTAAATTTCTGTTGCTTGATTTGAGGGTTTCTTAATCCACAATTAGTAATTAACCACTTTCATGGCATAACATTCTATCTAGCTAGGAAAAGATCTCTTTCAAGCTTGCTAACACGCAGTCACTTCTGTCTATATATATATATATATATATATATATATATATATATAGAGTCCGGCTAAATTGCTGCCGGCAGCATTCTGGACAGCTGCTGCCGGGGGCATTTCGGTCATTTCCGGTGTTCAAACAACAAATCCGAACCGTTCAACGTGTTCTAAATATTAAAATCTACTTGGAGACCAAATTTTACATTTTTTGGAATTTTTTTACTATTTATTAAGCCACTTTGAAAATTCCAGATCACATTGTCCAGAATTATGTGCACTGTTCATCCGGATCAGCCAATTTCAAAGTGGCCTAATAAATAGCTAAAAAATTCCAAAAAATGTAAAATTTGGTCTCCAAGTAGATTTTAATATAGATTGAATATCTGTATAAAAGAATTTGTTGTTTGAACACCGGAAATAACCGAAATGCCCCCGGCAGCAGCTGTCCAGAATGCTGCCGGCAGCAATTTAGCCGGACTCTCTCTCTCTCTCTCTCAATATATATATATATTTATGATGATCCTAATTCTGAATATTGATTTCCCAAAGGAGTCGATATGTCTTAATTACGAGCTAGTATTGACTTAAATAACCTAAGTTAATTTACTCTAATTAAGTTGGTCAAGTAATCAACAGATGAATCTGGTTGTTAAGCTTACGTTAACTATTTCACGCATACAACCCTAATTTGGTCAATTCTTGTGTCAAGATATCTAGACGTGGTCTTTGTCTAAACGAACTAATTAAATATATTTCAAAATAAAGTAAATATACAAAATAAGTACGCAAAAGGATAATCAACCGCATAAACAACAAATTTAATCCAAGTGAATCAATTAAACAACAATCAAAGTATCGACGGGGCGGAACCAGAATTTGAATATAGGGGGACTAAAATTTTCAAGTAGGTTAATCTGATAGTATGTAAAATTTTGGTAAGGGCGTTCAAGTATGTAAAATTTTCTAACTTTATATCTTTCATTAGTAGGGTAATATGATAGTTGGAGACGTTTGCCTGGATCTCTTTTATATTTAAATGATTTTAAAAAACTTTGTGAATGTTGCTTTTGATCAATATTCATCACATGTGGAATTGGTTCAGAAATCTGATTATCAAGACTTGAAATTTCTGTTGAAATTCGAGAATTTGAGTTGCTTTCCTTTGCTTTGAAATAAGAATGTAACATCTTTCTTTTGGACATAATTTTATCTATGTATAAATTATATATAAATAAATAAATTATCATTATCATAACATGAACATGAAATTAACCTTTATCTCAAAGTTATAATGAATAATAATTTAAAAAATTACAAACAAATTCAAATCTCAATTAAAATTTAATTTCGTTGTTTTATGTAGATTTTGCGCAACACTTTTGATGAAGATGATTAATTTGCTTATTTTTTTTTTGGATGAACTGAGGATGCTTCGCTGGGATTTGGTTGGAGATTTATTTCTTTCATTGACACATTTTTTTTTGTTTTATTCTATTGGTTGACAAAATGAATGCTTTCCAAATTTCAAAAGCAAAATGTTTCTCTATTTTTTTTAATATAGATGGTGCGAAAACCGAAGAGTATATGAAAAGGTTGGTCAGGAAGTATTTTGGGCCCTACAATAACGGGTCCGGATCCCCTAAAGTAACCCAATTTTTGGCCCGATTTCTTCTTGTTTTTCCTTGTACAAGGTAATTAGATGAAGAAATAAATGAAATTCACAATTCAGGGCAGGGCAAGGGCAACTATAGCAGCCTATTATTTGCTGGTGAGTTGAGTGGTGACGACTGACGAGAATAAAATTCACAATTCAGGATCGACCGATCGATCTTCTTCACCTCTCCAATTAGATCCGATCGCTCGCGAGTGAGAGAGAGAGAGAGAGAAAAATATGGGTGGATCCGACGAGATCAAGTTCGAGATATCCCAAAAGGCTTACATAAAGCTAGTTTTACACGCGTTGAAGCATCCTTCAATGGCCGTCAATGGCATCCTCGTCGGCCGTCTCAGCTCCGACACCACCACCGTTCAAATCTCAGATGTCATGCCCGTCTCGCACTCTGCATGCGCTCTCCTCCCTCCCCTTCAGATCGCTGTTACTCAGGTTTCAATTTTAAATCTTTCAGATTGGAAAGAATTTCTATTAATCCCGCTTTGCAAGTGTCTGTGTAAATAATCTCTCATTCTACCTGCTATTAGATTATGTTTCTTCAGTAATGGTCTTGATTGACTGTTCAAGTAATCAAATTGCACATTCATCCATCCTTAAAAAAGTTCATGTCTTTTAAGGTTAAGTTCAATTTATTATTTGTTAAGGTGATTTTATCTGGAACACACAAAAATTAGAACATAGCATGCCTTTGTAAACAACAGCATGTCTTGCACTTCCCTTATAAAATTAAAAAGTAATCTCATGTTCCCTCCCTTCCCCTTTTGAAGTTTCACAAGATCCCCAAAACGACCCTTTTCCCAACTGTTTCTCTCCTTGCAAATGATCAAGAAAAAAAAAATAGTTCTAAGCATTGTCGTACTTGGTAGAGGAGGGATAAATTTGAGTTGACACTTTCCAAATTACTACGGTGCTTTCTTCATTTAGAGGAGCATACATGGCACATTGATGTTTTGTTCGAGCATAGAGGGTTATTTTTTTTTCTTTAATTAAAACTGGTATTCTCAATTGGTGTCATTGAATAACTATCCAATTCCAATGAATATAGGTGCCAAACAGTGCCAAAAAAAATCTCTGTGTTTAATGTATGTGTTTCATATAATCTCACCATGCGTATTAGAAACTATAGGATTTTGACATCATTTCAACTGCCATCCGTCAAGAGATCCAAAAATGCGGCAATATTTTGTCCACTGATTTGGTTGCTCTTGATGCATACAAAATAAAGTTGAAGTGATGCATTTTTTTGTGTGCACGTAGTGCATTTTATGTATGACTTTAGTTAATCAATTAGTTTTATTATTTGAAAGTTAAAAAAATAGTTATTCGAGATCTAATTTTATTGAAAAGGATTTGGGACCAAAGTCTTTGGCATTGGATCCCTACTTTTAGTTATCGCCATCTTCTATGTTTCTTTACTTTTGGTGGATATTTCTTAGTTTACCCTCTTTTTCATATATATTGAGAAATAAAATTAAAAATTGTACAGGGAGAGGAGTACTATTTGAAGGAAGGTGAGCTAAACGTGGTGGGGTACTATCATGCAAATGAGAGGTATGATGACTGTGAGCTGGGCCCCGCAGCTCGCAGAAATGGGGACCACATCTTTCGCGACTTTCCTCAAGCTGCAGTGCTGCTAGTATATGCCTGCCTTAATTGATTCTTATTTTTATTACATTGTCTTCTTTTTCTTTTTAAATTATCAGAAAATCCCAATCATTTTTTAATTGAATATAAATATTTTTTCTGTGACAGTTGGATAACAAGAAGCTCGATCATTTAATCAAGGAAAAGGGGCGTGATCCTGCTGTTATGGTAACCACACCTTTTCCTGTACCTATTTTTATCTAGTTAAAGCTTATCATGATTGGAAGGACTATATATTGACTGCCAAACATACTGGGAAAATGGTTATCAAAATCATAAACTCTTATGTTCTCCATAGTTTAGATGGGTTGTGTATCAAACTTGGTGCAATTTGAGAATCATTTGGTTATTCATCAACTGTTGAAGCTACAACTGAACCCTTTCCACATTTCTCGGTAAATGACCAATATTTTTTCAAATTATACCAAATTTGAGACAGATCCTATGCAAACTATAAAGATCATATTTGCAATTCTATTTTTTCCATTTGTTTATCACCTTTTGGTTGGTTGTCCAATAAGTTTGTTTTGAAATAACCTATCTCTACATGATATAAGGACTTTCTATCTATGTTACCAGTTGTACATGTGTGTTTTATACTAGGACAAACCTGACTGGTTGTATTTAGTTATGACTTAATTGATATTTATTTATTTATTGTATATTTAGTTAATTAATTATTTTTATTTCTTCTTGCTGGTACCAGCACAAACATGACTACTTGTCCTTTGTATATTTTCCCATTGTTGATGTGTAATATTCTTCTTTTCTGAAAATTGTAAAAAAGTAAGTTGGAATAATTAAACTTATCCCTAAATTAAAAAATGCTCATCCTTAAATCTAAATCCAATTACAGCTTTTCACAAGGGATTCATCTAAAGGTTGGCACCAGGTTGGGTCTGAGGGTACAGATAAGTTAGTTCTAAAAGAGCCGTCAGCACATGCTTTACTGGCTGATTATATTGCATCAAAAAAGTGGCTAGAAATAGATGATTTTGAAGACCACCTCGATGACATAAGCAAGTAAGTTATTCCAATGGGAATTGTAATTCCAGCCTTAACTAGCATCAGCCTGTCCTTGTGCTGGTGAAATAGAGCCTTAGGTCTTGCCCTGCCTGGAATTTGAAACTTTTTTTTTTAGTATAGATGCACTTGGAATTCTCACAAGTCCAGTGGGATTGGACAAGTGCCCACCCCATTTTACCCCCATTTTTACTAATTAGTAGATCAAAGGATGTAATTTAAGGTTGGATCTTATATATTGTTAGTTTGTGTGTATTTGTTTCGTCTTAATGGTAGGAGACTTCTGACATGTTTTTCTTATCCTTTTCAGGGACTGGGTTAATCCTAATCTCTTCAAGTAAAAGCTGCTGCATATTTTTGAGCTATTTGACAATTAGTAGATGAATCAAACAAGAACAATATTATTTATCATGTCAGTTTATTTTTAATTGGAAATTACCGTGCAATTGAAAATTTTGTTTTACTTGTTATTTATTAAGAACTCGTTCTTGTGTTTCCGTTTAAATTGAAAATATTAATTGAGCACAACATTTTCGTAGCAGTACAACATAATTCAATAAATTACTGACGGGTATTCTAAATTTCATTAGATTTGTTGTCTGCAGCTTCTGTTTTCCTACGTTTGTCTTGTGCAAACACATGGATACTGAAAAAAAAAAATAACATTTCTAAATAGATTTTCAAAGGAACACGTTAGTGTCGTATAAATATGAAACTTATCGGGCTTGTATATGGCACATGCCCAGACTAATCAGAAGCTATTAAGTGTTAATACTTTAATATAAATTTTTGTTTGGAAGTATAATGCAAGCTATTGACCCTATGAAAATACTTTAAACAAATTTTGAGGGGCAGCGGGAGGGAGAGAAAGATCTGCCTTTAGAAAGTTTTCTGATTTTATTCACCTCGGATTCGAGGTGTAGACAAGGTGAACTTATCGAAGTGTTTTCTTTCTTCCCCTCCGTTTCTTTTCTTTAACATCTTAGTTTGAATAGAAAGTAGAGAAAAAGAGGGGAGGTGAAGAATAAAAGGAAATGAAATAGAATAGAAAGGAAGATTAATATATTTAATCTCTCTTATTTGAATGATTTAATGAGAAAACATAAATTTAATTATTCTAATGAAAGGTCAAGCCAACGATTGAGCCTTGCGGAGTTCCCAAAAAGCATAGAGCTTGGAAAGCTTCCTTTCCATCTTATTTTTTGTTTGGTTAATTAAAATTTAGAAGGTTAATGAAAAATTTGGTGGTTGCTGTAGGTTTGTGATAAATAAATTTTGATTAGAATTATATATAGGTAAGAATATGATTGGGCATTTGTGTAATTTTAAAAAAAAAAAATTTGTAACAATTTTTTTCAATCCGTTACATCTCAAATTAGGAGAAATCAATTATATTGATTACAAGCATGTAAAGTTAAAACTTTTTTCCTTATGTCACCTCCAACAAAATTTTGTCAACCAAACACAATTCGAGAAAAAAATTTCTTTTCTTTCCATTCCATTCCTTCCTCTACTCTCCATCCAAACAAGGTGTAACACACTATTTGTGGAGCACAACCTTAGTGCATATCAGCAGCAACTGCCCCATTTACAGGACCAAAGGTGTACAAACTAGGGATGCAGTTAAAAAGAAAATTAGTACCAAACAATTTAACCAACATATGAGCATGCAAAACAACGAAAAAGTAACTCCCTTAAAACTGAAAGCACATTCCCATTAGAGATCAAGGCCGAGAAATAAAAATCCCATAATCATATTTAAGCACACAATCGACCCCCATAGCTATACCTCAGTTACCACCAGACTAGTGCAATGGAGAATCATAGTCAATCTAGCCAGCTACTTTTACTAAAAGCAAGAAAAATAAAATCATTAACACCGGTTTTTACTAATGACAAAAAGCAGATAAACAAGCATAAACTCTTTGAACATGAATATATTAAAATAAAAAGCAAATATCTACTCATAGGCAACAAATTTTTTTTTTCACATACAATATACCATTATCTGACAACGGGAAAAAAGATGATAATATATCCCCCCATAATCACTGCAAACACATAAAGACAAGAAAAGGGCAATTAATGACCCTCTCCCCCATTCCATGTCTCTCCAATCAAATAATACAGCATGAAATGGGTATGATAATAACTTAAGCTAAGATAAAATTGTCCCTCATTCTAATTTTTCCAAAAATACTCGATTTGGCTTCTCAGTACAGAATGCCCTCTCCTGCAAAAGAAATTAGCATCATATTTATTAGACCAACATGGAGAAATCCTATTATCCAAGTCACATAATCTCCCTTTCAATAATTTATTACATTGTTAGGACTCAAAAACTAAAACAAAAATAACACATCCACTGCCATAAAGCATTTAAGAATAACATATTAACAATTAACCATAAATAAAGTATTAATTCATCCACTTCCTAATAAACTTTTTTTCAACTTCCCAATTTTTTTTTTTCATAAGCCCACTAGCCCTCAATTTTTTAACTGGAAAGCCAACTCGGCACATATTATAACTATTTTATAAAAATGCCAGAATCATCTACAACTCGGCACATATTATAACTATCTTATAAAAATGGATATGCTTTGTTTTCATAAACAAATCTGAAAAAACTGGCAAAAGAGGTCATACCAACTATTACAAAATTGTCTTAAGCTTAGAAAGTTGTGCTTCCAGGACTGGGAAGCTTCACAACCTTCCCTACAGCCACAGTTTTCCCTGCATGAAAATTCAATGACAAAGAATTAAGATATAATTAATGATGCCAATAGGAAGGAAAAATATCAAAATGTCAGATTGTTTTCTTACCTTCGCTCCGAAGGGTGAACCTTCCAAGCTGAGGAAAAACAGAGAAATTCTCGATGCATATCAAATTGTTTACCTACAATAAAGAGCACAGAAAGAAGTAAACATCATAAGCATTTACAAGGTTTTTGCTAATATTAAATAAACAAATTGTAATCTTTTTTGTTTGTATGCATGTCTGAGAAATAAGTCTAACCTGGACACGGCAAACAACAACAGCGCCATTTTTAACAAAAAGAGGCTTTCTTTTGGGCTTTTTCTTCTTTGAGTCATCTTTCTTTCTTTTTGTGTCGATCTCTTCTATCAGCTCCACTATTTCACACTCCTCTACTACCGAGTGGATGTGCAGCACTGCATTATATCCTGCTGTGAATATAGCCTTTTCACAAAACAAAAACTTGCACTTTTTAGTTTTCTACAATAAAAATCAGAAAAAACTAAAAGAAAGTACAACAAACACAAGAAAAAATAGAACAGAAAGGTAGGAATACATTATCAAGTAGCTCAAGGATCTGCAACTGAGCATGAAATTCAGAAACAGCTGTCACCGGGTTAGCTGCATGTCTCAGACAAAGGCTAATTAGTCAAAATATTACCAAAATTCTTGATGCAACTCAGAAAATTAGAAAGAGAGGAGACGGACACAGAGAGGAGAATATAGAAAGAAATATCTATTACTAAAAATTGAATTACAACACAATGTGCATAGCATATAATTAGGCTTCAAACACTAAGAGTTACCATAAACTAAAACAAATCACAATTATACATGATTCCTGACTGCTTAACATACTAGAACCCTCTCAAATTTAACCAGAACGTAACAGTACTAGAGAACACGCAAAAAAACCTATCAACTGCACTTACAATACACAACGTTACTAGGATCCAACATATGTGCTTTTCAATTCGCGTCGATCCTTTTGAATATTAACCCAAATAAAAGTGAGACCCAGCATTTCACAAATTTACAACAAACACTTATTTTATTTTATTTTGGCTAAGAATACTAGTAGGTGTGAATGCAAAATGTCAACATCTATAGTCTTTTACGAATAGCATAATCTAATTGGAGGTAATCCAATATATCTTGTAACTAGTTGCAAATTGAGAAATGTTATAAATATGGAGAAATGCTCGGTCAAGTCATAAATATTTGATAAGCACTTTCAGTACTTGGTACATATTTAGTAATTAAGCACTCAGAATCCCACCCATACAGGCAAAAAAGAATAAATAGATAGATAGATGGAGAGAGAGAGAGCATACAAATGCTAGAGAGCACAAAACCAGAAAGAACATCCTCTTCTTCAATGCCAGACAACTTGACCCTCACATTCTCTGCAGGGCCCGCTATACTGACTTCATTTTCATCACAGTATACCGATAGTACCTTCACATTTGCCTGTTCAATAAATAAATTATTAGCCTTAGTTGCTACATAAATTATATAGAAACAGATTGAAAAAATGAACTACACAATACTTTGTTTGGCATGACGAGTAAGTTATCTCCTTTTTTGATTGAACCGGATTCTATCTTTCCCATCACAATAGTTCCCATATCCTTGTATTTATCAATTATCGGCATCCTGAATTAAAAAAAAACAAACAAATGTGAGTTGAAGCAAAGCCTATGACATAATACAGAAAAAGTTATCCACGAACATAAGAAAGGATGTGAGGTCAGATTTCCTTTCATTTGCCTGAATGATCATATTTTGATAAAAGTAAATTATATTTATGTTCCAATTTTCAGTTTATATGCAAGTCTAGTAGTATATGTAAATAAACCAGCATACTAGTAAATTATGAAAGTAATATTAAAAGAATGACAACTGAACAGACAGATAGTAAGCAGACAGAAAAAAAGGTAAAAATGTACAATAAGAAGTACACATCATGGACCTTACTGGACCTTTAGGGTCTCTCAAGGGAACCTCAATTTTGTCCAAGACCTCAAAAAGGCAAGGGCCATCCCACCAACTGCATGTTTTCTTGTCTAACCGGTCTTTCATATTTGACCCCATCAAACCAGAGATAGGCAGGAATTGGACATCTGTTATTTCAATTACATTGAGAATAAACCAAATGCATGATAAGAGACTAATAAAGTACCAAAATTTGAAATTGCTACTGGTATAAAAATACTTTAGGTTATGTTAGGGATGTTACCTTTCTTGACATTATAACCAGAAGTTTTGAGGAAAGGAGACATCTTTGATTCTATCTCATCATATCTAAAAGAAAAACAGGAAATTGTCAAGCACTTATAAACTACGCTGTGGTGGAAGAAAAGGGATAAGACATGATGAAAGTAACCTTGACTTGGCCCAGTTAACAGTAGGATCATCCATCTTATTAACCACCACAACTAATTTGGCAACACCAAGTGTTTTGGCAAGAAGCACATGCTCCCTTGTCTGGCCACCCTTTTCATATCCCGTCTCAAATTCACCTTTTCTTGCAGATATGACCTTCATTGAGAAAGGAAAAGAGAAGGATTTGGTAATTAAGTTCAATGTTCAAGCACCAAAACTATCCACGTGTATACACGCACACGCACACAGACACAAACACACACATGTGCTCAACCATCAAATAAATAATTGAATAAATAGATAGATAATATACGCTCACCAAAACACCTATATCAGCTTGGGAAGCACCACTGATCATGTTAGGGACATAGCTCTTGTGTCCCTGAATGTTTTAAAAAGACTAGAATAGTAAGACTTTAATTTGATATACTATCTCCACAAAAAAAATGGAGGAATGGGATTTATTCTGTTAAAAAAAAAAATCTGGTAGGGTACCTTTTGGATACTCAAAGGAATAGTACTATTCGGGTTGGAGAGCTCAGTTCGATATTCCACCTAAAGGCTGGGTTTGCAAAATAGCAGTATCCGGCACTATTCTAAAACCTTTGATTGAGCGTTTGTATTACAAGCAAAACAGAATATTCTGAGAATAGAACTATATAGCATTTGCTATCCTTACTACAGTTCGCATACACAAATAAGGCTCAGTCTTTGCTCAATCAAAGAGCACCATTTTAATTATTCCAGAAATATATTAGGACAGTATTTGAAGAAACATAAGGAGAATGAAAGCAACATGAATAAGAAAGAAAATTACTGGGGCATCGAGAATAGTGAATCTTGTGGTCTCTGTCTCAAAGTGGGCCCTCCCCACCTCAACAGTTTTTCCCTAGAGAAACATAATAAAAAAGAAAAAAAAAACAAACTTTGTCATACATGTAAGATATGCAGTCATTTTTCCATACCAAAATTGCTTGCAAGAATTAAATATAACACCTTGACACGTTCTTCCTCATTAGTATCCATAATATATGCCATGTACCTAGGAACCACAGAAATACCATTACATTGCAGCATTTCCAATCAAAAACAAAATAAATTGATTCCAAGACAAATTAAATAAAAGCACACCAACTCTCTCTGCTTTTTTCTTTGGCTTCCTTCTCATACTTCTGGATTGTTCTGTCATCCACCTGGCCACTTAAGAAAAGTATCTGACCTCCAGTCGTTGACTTACCAGCATCTGCATGGATAGAATACAATTAAAGCAAACAATGGAATGTGTGTCTTTCTTTTTCATTTATTTTTTGGGATAATGGTACTGCATTACCATAAGAAACTTACCAACATGACCAATGAAAACAACATTCAAGTGCCTCTTCTTGTTCTCTTCGTTATATTCTTCAGCTTCTGGCTCCTCAACATGAACCACTTCTTTCACTTTTCCTGATAAATTGGAATAGAGCTTTCTGTAATCAGCACTTCAATATTTGAAAATAACAACACAATTTCTCATACTTCCAATTGACATTAGAACATCCATATGGTGTTTTACTGTTATTTAATACTGAGCTTTGTGCTAGAGTATTTATTTCAACAACTAAAATATATGTCATTGAATTGAACCTAATTCACACAAACTTGGAACCGACCTTATATTTACCAACTAGAACTTAAGTTTGACAAACTGTCAGAAATTTCAGACAATACTCTTTTCAGTGACACAATCAGAGAGATTAGTTGTCAATTGCAAAAATTTCAAAAAACAAAAAAAAAAAAAACATGGGAGCAAAATTCAATTGAATTGGAAATTATTTGCAAAAGACAACAATTTACCTTTTGTTCCCACCTCCAGGGATTGAACACCAGCCTCAATTTCTTTTACATCTGACAGCATAATGCAGAGCTGATGTCAGCAGAGATAAAACCTTGGTTTTTTTTATGGCGTGGCCATGTGCTATGAGATAGAATCAAGCCTATGATGCATCTTATGATAATAATATGTTGTTGTGAAAAAAAAAATATGCCGTTTTTGAAGCATCAAAAGGAAGGGGACTAATGAATTGGCTCATAACCATGCCCATCATTTAGCAAGGGGTAGTAATATAAAGTCAATCTTTGATTCTTTAACTGACACGTTGAATGTACATTTTAGCTAAATTACTAATTACATGATGTAAGAAAAAGAGACCAGATTACAAATAAGAAGTTCAAGTAACGAAGTACATAAGAGCCACTAAAAGAGCTCCTTGTCAGGCACAATATTTTATGGCAGAAAATATCTAGTATTCGTAATTAGTACCAATCTCCATATACACATGCAATTACATATTATAGTTTAAGGTCTTTTAGTGGGTTCAAAACAATTTGAATTACAAATGATAATTAACTTACAGTACTCCTACTTATGTCAATTCCTAAGTTAACTTCATCTGAAACGAAACAGATACAGATACAGATACAGATACAGATACAGAACAAATGTTAAGGATACAATTCCAACAGATCTCAGTTGGAAATATACTACACAATTCCTTAGAAAACAAGCTAAGACAATCAATCTTACCTTGAGCTGCGGGAGTTATGGTTTCAGTTTCAGTCTGCATCGGCTCGGTTACAGCCACGCCGTCATCATCTCGGCTCCAGTCGCCTTCATCATCGTTTCCGACAGCTTCAACCATCGGTTCCGGCTCCATCTTAGATCGATGCTCGTTTGTTTTCTCTTATTCTATGCTGTTTCTTCTCTTCTCTTCTCTTCTCTTCTCTGGTTTTGGCTTTTGGTTTTGGGTTTGCAGCCGCAATTGAGGAAGGAAGTGCCTTTTATTGTCTGGACTCTGGATCGGGTTCTTAGTTCTTAGTTCTTAGTTCTTCCAAGCAGAAAACATATTCTGATTTCCCTGTGTCGTTTCTCTCATGTATTAGCCGTTGCGGGTCTCTGACAACTACGTTTTTGGTGTTTACTGGCATTCGGTATGCTGTTCCTACGCGGGACCCAAATTCAGCAGATCCGCACATAAGGAATTCAATTATTAGAGTCCGTTTGTCAATTGGCACTTGGTTGACACGTTTCAGAAAAAGTTCAAGTGACTTCCAAAAGAAGACATACCACAATAAAACTTAATTAACTAAACAAATCGAAATTAAAATAAGTGTCTTTTTATTATTTAAATGTAATTTTATATTAAACGAGACATAGTTTTGAAATAATTGGATCACCGATAAACGGAACTATTATTCTTTAATTTCTCCACAAAATAATTGATCGATGGTCAAACTGTAATAAATTTATAAATTATATTATGAGGAGGGTTCCGGTGCCTCATTTATTTTTTCATACCTAATGTGTACCTAAAAATCTGAATCGCACATCTAATTTTTGATCTATGGTCCGCATTGTATTTTCTTGGGACTTTTCATCTTCCAAAAGAAAGGTGCTTTATCTCTCTCTGTCTTCCTCCGATCTCTTTTTTTCACTGCCGCTCTCCAGTTCCCCATTATTTCTTTGTTTCGCTCTCCCCACACCACATCGCTGCTAGTGTTAATTATTACTTGTTTAATATATTGTGATTTTTGGTTGAATGGGTCTGGTACCTGCGGTCGGAGTATACATCTCTTCAATGGAGATGCATCTCATAATAGAAAATTCTTCAAATATTTACTCTTTTCCTTGGTGTAGGTTGACCGTATAAATTATTCATGCAAGTAAAATCTTGAAGAATTCATCCTACTATTTAAAGTGATAATGTCACTCTTAGTGATCCAATGTTTGATGAAGGTCTGTGACTGTATCGTGCGGAGGAGGGAGGGAGTCGCGATCAGCCATTTTTGGGAGGGGTCTGACCCAGCAGCGATGTGGTGTGGGGAGAGCGAAACAAAGAAATAATGGGGAACTGGAGAGCGGCAGTGAAAAAAAGAGATCGGAGGGAGACAGAGAGATAAAGCGCCTTTTTTTTGGAAGATGAAAAGTCCCAAGAAAATACAATCCGGACCACAGATCAAAAATTAGATGTGCGATTCAGATTTTTAAGGTACACATTAGGTATGAAAAAAATGAGGCACTGGAACCCTCCTCTTATATTATATACTTATAAAAAATATATATCTGCATTTTGTTTTTTTTTCTAAATTCCAATTATTATTTTTTCATAAAATTATCATAATGCATGGTTAAAAGAAAAGAGTCAAAACATGGAGACCTATATATATATATATATATATATATATGTAAGCACTTTATTATGATCGTGCGGTCTGTATTGCTCCAATATTTAGTTGTTCACAATGAGAAAATATCTGGCGTTGTGTCATATTTCGATGTGATTTTAAAATATGTCAACTAAAGATGCCAATTAGGCAAATGCATAGTGTCTTATTTTTTCGTGTATGACTTGTGAGTTATGACCCTCAAGTTTTTTTTGTTTTAATTTTATTGTCCTTCTATTTCGATATGATCTTAAAAAATATATAACTAAAGATGCATATTAGGCAAATACATAATCATGCATGCATAGTTTCTTATTTTCTCGTTTACGACCCTCAATTTATTTTTAAATTTTATTGTGTTGGAGAATCTTTTTACGTCTTTTGACTTTCATATATAAGCGGGATGTTACCGATCGATTTAGCCTGAGAAAAGGCTATTCATTCAAAACTAGCTATAAATGTTCATTTCATATTACATACATGTCACATCATGCATGTGAATTCTTAACTACATGTGTATTACATATGTCACGTGATGTCGCTCAAGAAGAGATCTGAAAAATATTATGATGCATGAGACTTAAAACATGCATGCGAGTGATATATGTCCATCGATCTCTGCAATTGCATTAATTTATCTTAAGCAGTAGCCATGGTTGCCGAACATACCGGGAGATCCTTCTCCTGGTGTGGCGGCAGCCAGAGCACGGGATTTTTCTCGAAGAAGTTGACCGGCTTCAGATCGAAACTCGAGTAAACTGTGGGCATGATTGGGAAGTCCTCTTGGCATGGTACGTGATGGAATCCGAGCGTGTACCACAACACTATGTCCCTGTTTTCGATCGGCCGATTTCTGTAATATAATATAATATAATATTCAGGGAAGGCATTAATATATAGCTCGTATATTTGTATTACATGTAATGAAAATCAAGTACTACTACTATTACTATTACTATTACTACTATTACTATTAGTTAGTTTAGTTAGTTTGAGAAGAGAAGAGAAGAGAAGAGAAGAGAACAGAAGAGAAAAGAAAAGGGAAATATATATATACCTATCAGCCCAGACAGCGAGTGTGTCTTCTCCTTTGCTCTGATAAACAAAAAGCCCACCAGCCCATTCTTCACTCTTGTTGTATGGTGTGACCCATATCTAATCACATACCAACTAATCAATTAATCAATTCCATTGAAGGTTAACTAAAAACATGTTAATCAACTCATGTAGTCATGTGATGGATTTATATAATAAAGTAATTAAAGTTTTACTACTTCCCTAATAAAACATGCTGAAAACTCTTTTGTATATTACATTACGGGTACATTGGGCTAGAATAAGAGCCCATTTTACCAATGTAAGGCCTTGTTTTTCTTATCACCCACCATTCACCCCGGATAAGGGCAATTCGATCCAAATTTCCAATCTCAAAGCTCAAATAATAAAAGGGTACTGGACAAAAATATAATTAACCTGATTGTTTGTGAAAGCACCCCTTAGCTGTGGTGGGTCATTCGGGTCAAGCATACTGGCAGCTGTGCCAGCTGACACAACCTTGTAGCCCGTCGGGTTCCCGACTCTGGTTGTCTTTTCTGTGCTAAAAACATGATACTCCTCTGGCTTATACAACGCAAGTTGCACCTGGGCCTCCTTCTCTGTGGCCGCCACGTGACGTGTCGCCTTCAAGTAGCTGGTTCTAGGCGACTCGCCGGATGCGGTGGCCTGACGGGTAAGTTTGACTCTTGCAAAAGAGTTGGCTGGCCCGTCTACATCCATGTCGAGCTTGAAGGTGATGAAGTGGTCGTGGGTTACGCCGATCACATTCTCTGACAAGAGGGTCCCGTATGTGTTCTCATCACTTGGGATGTCTTTTGTGTGCGTGTAACCGGTACCCTTCACCATTAGGATTCCACTGAGAGCCACCTGTGAATTTAATTGAATTATAAAACCATTTCCCTTTCAGTGCTATATCATAATTAGTCATTCAGTTTATCAAAGTTAAGCTACATTTTGATACGAGTAAGAAAAAATAATAAAAAGGAGTGCGCCAAATGCACTTTATTAATTGAGTCTCTTACGTAATTTATAAAAAGTGACATTTCTTTTTTCTTTCTGGTGACAACTGAAGTGACAACCAGAACCAGTTGGTATATATATATATAGAGTAGAACTAGGGTGCTTGGTGAGCTTAGGAGCACCCTAGTTCTACTATATATATATATTCACTATATATGCACTGCATGCGGGGTATATAAGATGTCACCTGAGAAAGACCATCCACCAATAATTGAAAATTTCCCCTAATCAGGATTTAAACTTAATTTTTTTTTTTTTTGAGGAATCAGAATATATACTTTTAGCTTAGAATCTCTTTTCACCAAAAACAAAAACAAAGGACCAATCATATATTAATTATTAGTTCCTTGAGGAAGTTTGAGGAATCAAAATACTCAATACTTTAATTTACAATCTCTTTCTACCAAAAACAAATTAAGGACCACTCATTACAAGTTCCTTGTGGAAGTCTGTTAGGCCAAAAGTTAATATATTAATTTTTTTTTAGTAAAGATGTATATTAAAATTAAATATACGCACCCAATCTTGAATACGTTCTAGAAACGCCATATATATATATATATTGAATCTGGCTAATATGCTACGCGTAGCATAGAGGTCTTCCGTGCTACGGCTCAATATTTGAGTTTTTAAAATCCTAACGGTCGATCCGAACCGTTCAACATTATATCCATATGAATATGTACTTGCAAACGAAATTTTACATTTTTTAAAAAAAATTTACTATTTTTTTAGATAGGTAAAAAATCACTTAATCTGAACATTTTGTATCATTCAGATTAAGTGATTTTCTACTTATCTAAAAAAATAGTAAAAAAATTCTAAAAAATGTAAAATTTGATTTGCAAGTACATATTAATATGGAGATCATGTTGAACGGTTCGGATCAACGGTTAAAAATTTGAAAACTCAAATATTGAGCCGTAGCATGGAGGCCCTCTGTGTTACGAGTAGCACCGTAGCCAACTCCTATATATATTCACAATTGTTGGGGTTGTCTTCTTAATTATTTTTCTGGGGACGATGGGGACAGGAATAGAGAAATATCTCAACGACAGATAAAAGTAAAATATACGATCAGTAGCTTTCTTATCAAGATTCAACAAATAAAGGCAAAGAGAAAACTGAAACAAAGACAGGGACAGATGAGGTGCATGTATGCATGGTTGAGATCAAACCTTGATTCGAATAAAATTAATTACCACAAAATATATATAACAATAATTAATTAATTAAGGAAATAAATAAAATTACCTTGATTCGAATAAGGCCGTCGGTCTGAAACTCCCAGTCGACGATGTAATCGTAGTTGGCCACCGACGCTGACATCCGGGCCACAAGTGTCACTTTTGGCCTTGCTTCTTTTATCTGCATATATGCAGCAAGCACCCCAAAAATTAATTAAACACTCAACTAATTAATAATCTTAATTAATCATGACATGTCAAATTAATTAAATAATAAATATGCCTTTTTAATTTGTTCCCAAAGCTAATTACCTCCATGTCTGTTATGGGACACTCAGAGTGGCGCCATGAAATATCTCCCGAATATTTCTCGAACAAACAAATCATGTTCTCCCTCACATAAGGCATCCCGTCCGCAGTGACGAAAACACCATCCATGTAATGTGCATTTCTCGGGCAGTCATTCAGCGGTACTAGCGGCATTGCCTGTAACCCGAACCCGTATTCACCCGCATCCATGTATGTCTTGAAGTACCACGCATCGCTTGGGTCCATGTATGGTACGAATAATTCTGACACCAACCCTTTGTACATGACTTCTCTTCTCTTACCGGTTTCCGGGTCGATGATGCCCACACCCGATATGATTATGCCGGCCCGGGCGTCGGCTTTTATGTGGAAATCCCACCCGACCCATTTTACCTGGTGGTCTTCTGAGACCGTGAAGCTGGGCCCGGCAGGCTGTTCTATTGAAATGGGGTTTGGTGGCTTTAACCACGCCGGTTGGTTATTTTTTGTTACAGCGTACCGGTAATCTGTGTTTGTTGAACTCGGAATCGGGATACCTGCAGCCAAAAGTTTTGTTTTTAATATTATTTAAATATAAAATTTGGATAAGAATATCTATCTATCTATCTATCTATCTATCTATCTATCTATCTATCTATCTATCTATCTATCTCCATGTATCATTCAAATACGACAAAAAGGATAAGAATGAAGGGTTATTTGGTAAACTTGTAAAAGAAAAGAACATGTATAGATTTATAGAAAGAGATGATCAGATATTGAGAGCGTACGTGTGTTTGTTACTTGATCAGATTCAGATGAGAACGTACGTGTCTTTTCTGAATTAGATGAGGGGGGGTTTGTTACTTGATTTTTAGGAGCTAGCGATTGATCATATCTCGAAAAGTTAAGGAGAAGAGAATATTATATATTTCGTTTATTAAAAATTAAGGAGAACATATATATTCTCTTTGAACTAACTCACCATTTCCCTTGTCAGTGATCTCTACGACCTCTCTAGTATCCATGTCTAGTAACACAGTTAAGCCTTCAATAGGTCTCATGTAGAAATTTGCGGTGCCTTGGGCCGAGTAACACTGTATCTTGATCAGCCTCCTCCCCTCCTCTCTCTGTCCGAACCAACCAAGAGATAAGGGCAAGCAGGCCAAGTCTGACATGCGGACCCCACGTGCAGTGATAGTCTCATTAAACGCCTTGTCAGACATCGGTGCCCATGCGGCGCTCATCATCTCCTCTATGGTCATTGTGGGGTATCCTGAATCAGGGACCGCCAACTCTACTACTTCCTTGGTCGACAGGTCAATGGATAGGACGTAAGCTTTGTTCTTATACCGGGTCACAGCTACGGCTTTTCGGGTAGGCAAGGTGTTGCCGGGTTTCCATGAGCGCACGGCTGGCTTATCAGGTTCATCTAGAGAGAGAGAATGAATAGCGAGAGAAGAAGGTGAGGAAGAGAATGGAGAGTAGGAGAGGAGAATAGACCGGGCGAGGTTAATCTCTTGGATGGTCAATGGATCAAACGGGTGGGTTGCGATGTCGGATTCATGGTTCCGTGTGGCATGTTTGGGGGTGGTGATTGAGGGGCCATGGAAGGGGAATGGAGAGGAGCGGGAGAAGGGGGGACTGGAGGGGAGGTGGAGAGAAAAATGGGTGAATAGGAGGAGGAGAAAAGCGCCAGCAGCGAGGAAGAAGAATCGGTTAAGAGAAGAGTAATCCATCTCTACGCACTGCACACGACTCTGTTTGTGCAATTTAAGTAGGGGAGGGGTGCGTGTGTGTCACAGTGTGTTAAGGTAGGGGAGGGGTTTGGACTTTGGAGGAGGTGATAGAGATAGAGAATGAACACTCGGGTAGTGTTCGGTTGTGCCTCCTTAGGCTTCCTTAGAGCTCCTTAAGAGACAAAGGAGGTTTAAGCTTGCCAAACACTTGCTCCTTTGTAAAGCTTAAAACCACTTTCCTAAGCCCCTTTTTGCCCACAATTTTAAGCTTGCCCATGTTTTTAAAAGCAATGTTCAATACTATTCGGCTGCTCTTGTAAATTAATCGAGGTATACACATATGCTTGTAGTACTCTTGATACATGAACTATTTACACTTACACGACGAGGTATGAATACTTGCTCGATGAGGTATGAATACTTGCATGACGATGTATGAATACTTGCATGACGATGTATAAAATTGGAGTCCGATGGGCATCGGAGCCAAGCTGTTCTCACATCACACACATTAAGGTCTTGAGATACGGCACGTGACATGCCATATGTTATTTGTTGTTTTTAGCTTGTCAAAATTAAAATAATATCATTTATAGTAAAAATTAAACAAGCAAATTTAGAAAACAATTGTACAATTAGTATCTTATAAATTAATCTGCAAATCATGTTAAAAGCATATTAAGTACTATTATGTGTTTGTTAGAAATTTTGAGACACTAATTGTTATGTGTCTATTGGAAATTTTGAGATACTAATTGTGTTTATATATGTGGAGGAGGGATCCACTTACAACAAATTTGAGTTACAACATTCATTTTTTTCATTTTCAAAGTCCAAATCGTCGATCCAAACCGTTCAACATGATTATCTAAATAAAATGTACTTGCAGATCAAATTTTATATTTTTTTTGAATTTTTTTACTATTTATTAAGATGGGTACAAAATTCAATGGTCTAAGTATGGCTATTTTTTGTAAAATACTTAATAAATAGTAAACAAATTCAAAAAAATGTAAAATTTGATCTGCAAGCACATTTTATTGTGGAGATCACGTTGAACGGTTTGGATCGACGATTTGGACTTTGAAAATAAAAAAAAATGAATGTTGTAACTTTGTTGTAACTCAAATTTGTTGCAAGTGGATCCCTCCTCATATATGTGATGTAATTGTGTTGATATGTTTGGTGGAGTTGAAGTAATATGTGGAGGAGAAACACAAGTACTTCTGAAAGACTTGTTTTACTTCTTAATTTGTTAGTTACATCTCAAGTTACATCCCATCTATTTATTTATATTACTTCTAAGAACATTTAATACCTACTATGTTTTTCTTTTGATTTCATTTCTGTATTTTTCTCCTTTGTTTTTCATCTCTTTTGTAAAATTGACACCTCTGATGTCCTTATTTAATAGAATCCAGAGACTTAGATCTCTACATTTCTCTAAAAGAAATATACAAAATATATAGATATTTTTACATCTTGGTCTTATTATTTTTTCTAAATATTTCTCAAAAGCACAAGACTTAGATATTTTTCTACACATGCTGAACTTGAGATATTTTCTTGCAACATTCTAAACCCTCCTCTTTAACAAAATACCGAATTAAATGTATTCATTCAACAATATCTATTTTATTTATTTTTCATAGGAATAGTTCTAAATTAATTTAGACTACACGTAAGTTTTAGGTGATTGGCTTCATGTCAAATGTGAAAATCACAAAATTGGGAAAAGTAATGCCTCTCCCAGAAATTAATAATAAGAAAAAAGTAGTTCGCTTTTAAGCTTCCATACTTTATTTTTATTGTTGATATATCTCTTGCTTGAACGATAAAATAAAATTAATAGAAAATAAATTCTAAAAATAGTAGAACCTTAAATATCACGAAATGGAGATAATTTAGGCTTAAATCAATTCATCTCCCTTTCTATCTATTTTTAGACATAACAATATTACAAGTCATAGCGTGTACATGGAATTGACATTCCTTTTAATCATAATCCAATTTTTTTTGTTATTTTGTGCTATATAATGCGACACCTTTAAGTATATCTGTAGATTTTAATCTTTTTTTAATAATTGGATTTGAATTTTTGTAAACAATTGTCTCTTGTAAGTATATTTTGCAACCAATTAAGATATATTTTTATTTATGTGTATAATTTTAATGGACATTCTATGATACATTCATTAATACCTTTGTTAATGTTATTTAAATTAAAAAAAAATGAAAATGATAAATTCATTATCTATAATTCAGCAGAGTATGTCTCACATTCGATGTAATTTAAGAACTCTTTGACCATTACCAATGATTTGTAAAATTCAACTACTTATAAAATTACTAAACTGTCGATTTTATACAAATTGTCTAACAAAAGAATGGAAAGCAAAAAGTTTTATTTGACTAGTGAAAAAGTGTTATTTTTGTGCTACTTCGGAAGAGTAAAATATTATTTGATAAAAGTTACTTCAAATAGTGAAATGGTGGCTGTTTTTTCATAAAACATTAAAGGAAATAAAATACTCCTATAATAATTTATGTTTTTTTATTGCTCTTGAGGCTACATATTTTTTTTTTAAAATGGGGAACTTTAATAATTTTATTTGTATCATACTTTTCAACAAAACACAATTAATTTATTGATCCAAATATCTATGCAATAAATTGTTCAAATTGTTACATTCACATCTAAAAGCAATGTACAAACTATATATGTCTTAGTCTTATCAGTACTTGTTGAAATATTGAAGCTTGAAAGGCGGCGGTTTACCATAATGAAGGTAGACTGTTGGGAAGGTGATTAAATTGGTATCAGGTTTTTTTTAATGGTTGAACAGACTGTTCAGGAGGTTATGTTTCATTGTGAAGTATAAGGTGAAGTAAACGTCTTACTTTATACTTAAGCTGACAAATGAGTAAAATAAAATAAGTAAGAAGTAATATATGAATTAATTCGGAGTAATTTACTCCACTTTTATAGACAGATTAACTTACTCCATACTTACTTCATTTGTAGAGTCCACTGTCACATCATAGATCACTTTTCAAAATCTTATTCCTTGGATCAGATTAATTTAAACCATGACTTAAATTATTAAACAAGATGTAAAATATATGAAGAGTAAGATAAAATAAGTAATTTAATTTTAAACTTAAATTAAGTATAAATTAAACATGATCAATAGACATAATGACCATCATATAAGTTAAAATTAAAAAATGGCAAAATCAGACAAAAGTTCGATGGTATTGCATGATTTTCATCAGCAATTGTATAAACAGTCCTAATTAATGAAGGTAGACTGTTGGGAAGGTGATTAAATTGGTATCAGGTTTTTTTTTAATGGTTGAACATACTGTTGAGGAGGTCATGTTTGATTGTGAAATATAAGGTGAAGTAAACGTCTTACTTTATACTTAAGCTGGCAAATGAGTAAAATAAAATAAGTAAGAAATAATATATGAATTAATTCGGAAAACTGATGCCTACCAGACTTATCTTAGCCTAGGTCGCACTTCTCTTAATTTTATCAATTTATATATTCATGTTAATTAAAAAAGTGATAAATATATATATACTATGAGATGATTTGGATGAATTGTTGCAAGTTAAGAAATTTTCAATTATAGCAAACTTTCAACATCTTATATTTAATTAAATACAAGACAAGGCATAGTTATAGATTAATAGGTAATTCAGTACTATATATCTACTTGTATATTCACCGGCCAGGTCTCCTTTCGTTAGCACTTGGCAAGCTACTTTCATATAGGACAGGAACAGGTCCTAGACCACTAATTGATTCTTACCTTCATGTCTGACAAATCAGTACCAAATTAATGGCCGTAGAAAAGGATTTTGTCAGTTGTGACCAAAAAAGATTCTTCTTTTGCTTTCAGCAATTAAACCGTGTACGTAGGTGTAGCAATTTTTTCCCGACATTTTTATTAATATCCAAAGTTAATTACAAATTAATTAATTTACTCACGATTCCCGATTTTTTTTTAAAATGTCCAAACCGGCCATAAAATGGTCGGTTTTCTCTCCCCAGAAGCCGACTATTTTATGGCCAGTTTTCTATTTTTTTTTTACCCGTAATTAACCCTATAAATACCTCTTTTTTCTCTCTCCTCCTCACAACTCACTCATCTCTCAACCGAATTTCCTCTCTTCTTTAAGTTAATTTTTTTATTTAATTTAAATTTTATTTTATTTAATTTAGGGTTTATAGTTTAGGGTTTAGGGTTTAGGGTTTAGGGTTTAGGGTTTAGAATAATTTGTTGTAATTTAGTGTAATTAGCACATTTGATCATATTTTAGGGTATTTTGGTCTTTTTTAACATAATTAGGCTAATTAAGCGTAATTTAGCCGAATTTAGCATAATTAGAAAAATTAGACCATTTGAGCATATTTTACCGAAATTAGGCTATTGTAGCATATTTTAGGTTATTTTAACCGCAATTAGATTATTTTAGCTGCAATTGGATAATTTTAGCAAATTTTAGCATAATTAAAACTATTTTGGCCCTTTTTAGCATATTTTACCGAAATTAGGTTATTGTAGCCTATTGTAGCATATTTTAGATTATTTTAACCGCAATTGACCTATTTTAGCATGTTTAAGCAGAATTAAGCCTATTTTTGTCCCTTTTTAGCATATTTTAGCCAAATTAGGGTATTGTAGCATATTGTAGCATAATTTAGGTTATTTTAACCGCAATCGTTCTATTTTAGCATGTTTAAGCAGAATTAAGCATATTTTGGCCCTTTGTAGCATATCTAACAGTCGGAATTAGGGTATTGTAGCTCATTGTAGCATGTTTTAGGTTATTTTGACCGCAATCAGCCTATTTTAGTATGTTTAAGCAGAATTAAACCTATTTTAGCATGTTTTAACCGCAATTGGCCTATTTTAGGTTATTAAACCTATTTTAGCATGTTTTAACCATAGAGCACGGTCTACCCGTCGTCTAGTAGTTGACGAGCCGATCAGTACTAGTAGCACCGAGCACATCATTCCTTTCCTGTGGATGCCCCACGATGATCACCGAGTCTCACTGGCTTCTCGTGAGGTACGTACCTTTTTTTTAGATTTTTTTTAAATTTTGTTGAGTTCAAATTTTGTTATGGTAACACCGTGTGGACTACTTTTTTGAACGCATGACACGTTTCTTTTAGATGTGAAGTTGCGGTGCGTCACATGCGGTACTACGAGGTGATGGACCAGTACCTCATCAACCTGGGTCTCTACCAGGTTGTGGACATCTTGCGGACGGAGAGAAACATCATTAATGCATCTCTCATCGCAGGACTGGTGGAGCGATGGTGTCCCGAGACGCACACGTTCCACATGCCATTCGGAGAGATGACAGTGACACTCCAAGATGTGAGTTCCCTTTGGGGTTTGCCTATCCGTGGCTTGGCGGCGTATCTGACAGCCAGAGATTCAGAGGTGATATTGAGTGGTTGTTGGGAGCTGATCATCTCTCTCTCTCTCTCTCTCTCATTGGGGTTCGTGGGCAGTCCAAATTCCATATAAAGATGACGAAGTTACGAGAGCGATGGCCTCCGCCTTTGGGATAATCTCAATATACATTGGGTTCTATTCCTCAATATTTCTATCCCTAAGACAAATGATGTATTACCAAGATCTTTCATCTCAAAATTCTTCATCGGAAAGTTCTTAGTTTGTTGCAACATACTTATATCATTACTGGCAAGTAAAATGTCATTGACATATAAAATCGGAAACACAAATTTACTCCCACAGAACTTGAGATATATACACTCATCCACAATGTTAGACTCGAATCTAAAAGAGACAATCACACTGTGAAATTTGTAATACCACTGACGAGACGCTTGCTTTTGCCCATAGATGGATTTTTTAAGTTTGCACACGATAGACTTTGCATCTGTTGATACATAGTTTTCTGGTTGCACCATATAGATTGTTTCTTCAATGTCACCATTAAAAAATGCAGTTCTAATGATGGCCTACAAAGACACTGCTCCCGACAGCGACACGATGTGGTATCTCGACACCGGCGCTAGTAATCACATGTGCGGGCACAAATACCTCTTTGTGGAGATTCAAGAGATAAATGATGGGCACGTGTTATTTGGAGACTCGTCGAAGGTTCAAGTCAAAGGCAGAGGTAAAATCTATTTTTCTCAAAAATATTGTAAAGAAGGGTCGATTGAGGATGTCTATTATGTGCCCGACTTGAAAAGTAACATTCTTAGCATGGGGCAACTATTGGAGAAGGGATATTCGGTTTTCATGAAAGACTAGATGTTGCACTTGAAGTACAAAAAAGGTCAGTTGCTTGCACATGTGGAGATGACCAATAATCGAATGTTCAAACTCAACTTGAGAAATGTGCGAGAAAGGTGTTTACAAGTGAACGTGGAGGATAAAGCCTCAATGTGGCATTTACGGTTCGCACACTTGAGAGAGAGGGAGGAACAACTTAGAGCTAGAGAGAAGGATGGTCTCCAGAAGCTTCTAGAACAGCATAATGCGAAACTAGAATTGAAGCATCAAGAATTTGAATTAGAACTGGATATGTCACACCCCCGGACAACCCGCCGCGCATTTAAACGCAAGGCGTTAAGCACATCACATACATTATCAATAATACAACCAACAAGCCACTATATTAAACATAAAAAGAGTTCACAAACAAGTAGAAAGGGAAAATATGTCAGACATGGCTAGTCAAACAGTTATCGCCATGTCTACACAATATAGAGTTCATACAAATGTAAATTTAAAGCAAATAGTGGCTACTTAAGAACTTCCGCTAATTCCTCACTCGCGGCCTTCCTCCATGTCTTCTTCTCCATTTCCTGGAACTCACATAAAAGGTGGTACGGTGAGAGATCGAACTATCTCTCAGTGCGGGATTTAGTTCCAGCCCGGTGTTTTTACAAATCAATGCATTTGATATCCCAAATAACAATAAAGTAAAGATTTCAAAATTTCCCCCAAATTTCCTATCAATTCAGATATGCAATCGTTTCAAATTCATTTTCATCCCCGCCTCTTTTAAATTCACGTTTAAGGTTTTTAAATTCCACACTCTGGAAATCCATGCCCGTACATAGAAATCCGGCGAATCGCCACACAAGGACGACCCGTTCAATCACACTCTAGATGGGCCATTGCGGGGACCCATCCGGCGAACCGCCACACAAGGACGACCCGTTCTGTTCACATTTCACACTCTGGGGGTCTGTCACACACGGACAGCCTGATTTTCAAAACACATGCTGAGCCGCCTCACACGGACGGCCCTAATTTAAAGAAAAACAAATCATTTACTTTCCCCATCCCCAACTCACATTCACAATTCCTGTCAATTCAATTCCATGCATCAAGAACTCCTATCATGCAATTCTAAACAAAATCAAACGAATGTTCGACATCCACAACATGCAGTTTATCTACCAGATTTGAAGAAGGATTTCTTACCTCAATCCATGCAATTGTGTATTATTTGTAAAACAAGACCAGGAACCCGCACCTGTATTCTCAGTGATCTCGCGTGTGTCGGAATCTCGCGTATTCTCGGCGTCTCCTAGAACCTCGCGGTTTGCTCCTAAGTTTATAAACGCTTGATTAGGTTCTTAATTCTATTCGTATTTAATTCAATTGTCATCTAAACATTTTAAATAAAGTCCTTAAATGGGTTAATGGGTTTTCGGTTTTAGGGTTAGGGTTAATGGGTTTCGGTTTCGGGTTAATGGATGTATGGATTTCGGTTAGGGTTAGGGTTTCGACTGAGTAGGTACGGCCTGGTCTGACCTAGTTGGTACGGCCTGGTCTGACCTAGGTAGGTACGGCCTAGCCGCACGGCCTGGTACGGGCCGTACCTAATTTAGGGTTTTGGTGATGGCTGGTAAGGGCCGCACAAACTGGTAAAGGGAATCCAATAACCCAAACCCATTAACTGGGAAAGGGGGAGGGGGTTCGGCCAAGGGAAGGGGAGAGGAAGAGGGCGGGTTAGAGAGAGAATAGGTGGTGGTTCGGTTGGGGTAGAGAGGAAGGGCAGCGGCGAAGAGGGTAGGGTAGGGGTTCGGTTGGGGTAGAGAGAGAGAGGCAGCGGCCAGGGGTGGGGTTGGGCTCGGTTTGGCCTTGTGGCCGGCGGCAGTCAATGAGAGAAAAAGAAAAAGGGGGGGGGGCGGCACAAAGAAAAAAAAAAGAACAAAGAAAAAGAGGAAGAGAGGGGGAGACTTACAGTAAAATGAAAATTGGCTGTGGAAAGAGAGAGGAGAGGGGTAGATTAAATGGGTGAGGATCGGGCTGAATTTAGATTGGGCTCTTCTAAATTGAGTTTGCTAAAAAGGCTATGACCTCTATTAATATAATTTGATTAAAATGACACGTTATTTCTTCTCAACTTTTATCGTTTACTATATATTTATTCCTATAAATTGTTGATTTACTGACTTAATTAATTTTATTATTTTCTAAATTGGATTCTGTAGAAATTTAATCATACCGGTATTTAGAGGCGTTACAGGATAAAAGGAGGGAATCTTTTGACCTCGATCTCAAAGACAAGCTAAAATCCATTTAGAAGAGGGATATAGAGATTACACGCCGAGGGGACCAAATCTCAAAGAGAGAACAGACCCTAGAAACCCGAGCACAAAAATTGGAAGAGAAAGAGACATAAGTCCAATCTGGCACAAAAGCATTGAAGAACCAAGAACAAGATATGAAAAACAAAGAGGCCAAACTATCAGAAGAGATAAGTGCTCTTGATCAAGAGAAAATTGAGTTAAACAATTCAAAGGTTGAACTAGAGAGTTTGAAGGTCATAATAGAGGCAGAGAAACAAGATGATACTAAAGAGAGAGAAGAATTGAAGCTTACTGAGAAGGAAAGAGAAAAGCATGACCAACTGATGACTCAGTTGAAGCAAGAGATATTGGATAAGAAAAGAGATGCTGCAGAAGAAGAGTTCAAGAGAGTCAATGAGACAGAAAGGTTTGAGAGGTGTCTTGAGGCTGAGGAGAGAAGGATAAAGAATATGGAAACTGAAGTGCAGGAAAGATGCACGAAGGAAGGCAATGTGCGAATGAGTCACGTTGTGAGTCGTGACCAAGTGGCGGATATCTTTTCAAAGCCGCTACCAACAGTGTTGCTCGAAAATTTTAAGATGATGATTAGAATGAAGGATGGAAAAGTTTTGAGTTTAAGGGAGGAATTTGTTAAAAAATAAACTCAAATACAATCAGATTTTGAGGCGATATTAAATGCGAAGTTGAAAGAGCAAACGTTGGTCAATATGGGTGTGTGACCTATGAAATTAAAGGTCTTTAATGGTGAAGGTTTCAAGTAATTTGGAGTTCCCTATAATTATTTATGACAGTTTTAGTAACCAAGGGTCAGAATTAAGAGCTGCTGTTTAGAATTCAGTTTTTACATTTATTTTGTGTACAAAATTTTAAGAGTTTATTTTGATATTAAGACTCTATAAATTGAGTGGTGTTCTGTGAAGTATGTAAGAGAAGGAAATATGTTTAAGAATTAATAGAAAGAAATTGTGTTCTTGTTTTCTCTTTCTCCAAAAGCACTCTGTTTTTATCACTTTTACCATCCTAAGCTTTACTTGTTGCTCCATGTTCTTCCTTGTTCTAATCTGAAAATTATTTTCTCTTCAACCCTAATTTCATCCCAATTGAAAAACTCAACAATGAAGCACCCAAAGAACTCACATGTGTGGTCTATTTATGATACAGAGACTTACTTGTTATACTCAGATTTTTTTTTTTTTTTCTAAAGTGTAAGTGAAAAACAACACCTATCTATCGTGATTTATAGAGCTTCGCATATCTCGCACAGACGAACCGGGAATAAGTTTCTATGCCCTGTAATGTCAATAGCAAGCTCCGTGAGTGTGCTAAGACCATGTTCTTGGATAGGAATGAGACTGATGATCAGCCCTTAGAGTGTGAGTGGTGTTTGTACGAAAGGGGAGAGGGACGGGCTCAGACAACTATTTTTTTCTATTTAGTTTTTTTTCTGTCTAATGTGAACATATCCAAGTTCGATTTCAAGAAGTAATATTTATTGGTATTTGAATGTAAAGGAAGACAGTGTTTGAAAGTGTATATTCTGTGTATTGATTATTCAAGAAGGTATTAATTACATCGATCCTTATAAAGAAATTACATGCATGTCATTCATTCTCTGTGCTAGGCTAGCTGACAAAACAAATACATGAGCTGTATATAAATCAATCAGAGAAGCATACAACGGAATTAAAACTGACAGTGGCTATTTCTACCGACATTTTTATTAATATCCAAAGTTTAATACAAATTATTAATTATACCCAGAGTCGGACCAATTATCGAAATATACCCAAGCCGGCCATTTTCTGGCCGGCCATGTACCCTCCCTAAGCCGGCCAGAAAATGGCCGGCTTAGTACTTTTTTTTTTTTTTTTAAAACCCCAAAAACTCTATAAAAGAGCACCCAACCCTTCAGAGGTTCACACATCCCGAGGCAGTCGCCTTCAGGTAATTTTTTTTTTTTTTATTATTTTTTTTATTATTTTTTTTTATTATTTTTTTTGTTTTTTTTTTATTATTATGTTTTATTTTATAGATTAATTAATTGTTTACTATTTACTTAATTGTTTACTATTTAGTTAATTGTTTACTATTTACTTAATTGTTTAATATTTAGTTAATTGTTTACTATTTAGTTAATTGTTTACTATTTACTTAATTGTTTACTATTTAGTTAATTGTTTACTATTTAGTTAATTGTTTACTATTTAGTTAATTGTTTACCATTTACTTAATAGTTTACCATTTAACCAATTGTTTACTATTTACTTAATTGTTTACCATTTACTTAATTGTTTACTATTTAGTTAATTGTTTACTATTTAGTTAATTGTTTACCATTTACTTAATAGTTTACCATTTAACCAATTGTTTACTATTTACTTAATTTTTGACCATTTACTTAATTGTTTACTATTTACTTAATTGTTGACCATTTACTTAATTGTTTACCATTTACTTAATTGTTTACCATTTACTTAATTGTTGACTATTTACTTAATTGTTGACCATTTACTTAATTGTTTACTATTTACTTAATTGTTTACTATTTACTTAATTGTTTACTATTTACTTAATTGTTTACTATTTACTTAATTGTTTACTATTTAGTTAATTGTTTACTATTTACTTAATTGTTTAATATTTACTTAATTGTTTAATATTTACTTAATTGTTGACCATTTACTTAATAGTTTACCATTTAACCAATTGTTGACCATTTACTTAATTGTTCACCATTTACTTAATTGTTCACCAGTCAATTGTTTACTATTTAGTTACCTGACAATTGTTTACCATTTAGTAACCTGACAATTGTTTACCATTTTCTAAAATGTAGTTTATTTACCATGGCCTTTATTTCATTACACTATGGTGGGAGGATGCTTAATAGTGCAGAAGGGGCGTATTACAACAAAGATGCAGCTCATTCATTGATGATTCCAGATGACATCTCACTTTTGGACCTGAAATCCATAGTTTACACACACACCGGTTACAACCCAGAAAGGTGTGACCTAGAATTGGCAACCCGATATTGCCATCCCTCCAGCGGAAAATTTATAGTTGCGAAACTGGTAGATGAGAGTACGTGGAGAGGCATGTTTGGTTATTTGAGGTCCTCAGGGAATTTTCTAATAGAAATATTTGCTAAAAGAGTTCCGGTAGAGCCCGGGGTTGGAAGTTCGGGCTCTGGATCAGCGGCACCACATTATACCCCACAACCAGAAACCAACAGACGTGACTCCACCTTACTCCTCAACGAACCTGACCCAGAACCCTACAACTACGTCACTCCACCAGCACCTCAACGAAGACACTCAGTTGCATCCCCGCCTAGACACAATCGAGGCAGACCAAGACACTCAGTTTCAACCCCACCTAGATCCGTAAATGTGGCTGATTTACCGTTACCTCCAGTATCACCTTACCCCAGACCTGCACCAGTAGACGATGCAACATGCCCGGACTTTGAAGACATTAATGATTTACCGGAGGACGAGCTGGGGAGCGGGGATGAATTTGAGGGAGAAATGTGGGGGGATTCAGATCACTTGGAAGGTTGCGATGGAGACGGGCCGGCTCAAACAGCTGAAAGGCATACTTATGAGGGGGGCCGCTTAGTGGCCGGACTGATACGCACCCGTTCCCAGACCTCAATGATGTTTCTGAGTTTAGAGAAGCAGATATTGGTTATTATGGGCAACGGATTAAGTACAACGGTGAGCTATGTGCAAACCTATATTTTAAAACCAAAGAAGACCTAATGAAGAAGGTCAGAGAGCACCATATAATTAAGAATCAGGAGTTCAGATCTTGGAAAAGTGACGGGATGTTGCCCAGTTCAGAGCCGTAGCCTGGGCGTTTGGTCCATGCATTGCGGCGTTCCAGTACCTGAGACCAGTGATCAGCATCGATGCCTGCTTCTTGTCTGGGCGATACGAGGGGAGGCTTTTGATAGCTTGCGGCTACGATGCCGAGAACCAATTGTTGCCTATTGCATTTGCAATTGTACGTCAGGAGGATACTGAGAATTGGGGTTTTTTCTTACAGTGGTTGAGGAATGAAGTGCTCGGCCCGTGTAAATTTGTATGTGTCATATCGGACCAGCACAAGGGGATCAAAGCTGCATTGACAGCTGAATACGGATGGCCTCCCGAGCTCTTTGTGCATAGGTATTGTATGCAGCATGTTGCTGACAACTTAGTCACGAACTGTGGAGGAGACAGATGGTACGGATGGAGGTTCAGGGAAGGAGCAAAGAGGAAGAAGCCGAGAAGATTACAAGAGATGTTCCAAGATTTTGCTCATGTATGTCTAACTTATAACATTTCGTTTAATTATCTTATAAGAATTTTATGAAAATGAAATAACACCCATTTGTTTTTGTGCAGCAAAATCCGAAGTGCAATGCATATTTAAAGAGAGTGGGCAAAGTACGTCCTAATGATGTGATGGAGCCGTCCAATTATGAGAAAATTTTCCAAACCTGTGACGGAGGATACCGGTTTGGTATCATGACAACAAACGGCTCCGAGTCGCTCAACAATGTCTTCCGAACGAGTCGTAGATTGCCTGTTTGTGCCATTGTGGAGGATACGTTCTACACGTGCAACAGATGGTTTGTTCAGCGGCGTCAGCGAGCAATGGAATTACAAGACAATGGACAGGTTCTGTCTGACCGGGTTTTGCAGAAGATCAGAAAACGTTGGGAGAAAGCTGGAAAAATGCGGGTGGTGCGTTACACGCAGGGCCAAGGTCAGTACCAAGTTTCATCCCCAAATGAGTACGTTCCTTGCACCCGTAGCGACATGGGCAACATGGAACCCATTCACAGGGAGTTCATATATATTGTGACGCGCGGTCCCGACAGACAAATGGAATGCACTTGCAGAGGTATCCAATTAACATCTATTCCGTGCGCTCATGTCTTAGCTGTTTGCCGTGACCGAAACTGGCAAGAGGACGACTTTGTTGCAGACTGGTATAAAACACCCTATCTTGTGAGCACTTGGAACCATGTGTTCAATCCAATTGGAAATATGGGAGACTGGCCTCCTAATCCTGGAGACAGAATCCTTCCGAGTAGTGGTTGGATTAGGAAGGGGAGGCGAAAACACACCCGTCATGTAATGACGATGGATGAAATGGAAGGTAGACGAAAGGGGCATCATCCTCGCCGTTCCACTTCCGATAGGCAACGAAGAGGTATGTAACATTCATCTAAAATTATTTTTCTTTTCAATTTATACCAACTTACTAAGTAACACATGCAAATGCAGAGGCAAGAAACGCAGCAAATACGGCAGAAAATGAGCGAGTAATGGCGTCGGGAAGTGGGTCCGGAGGGTCACGGCGTAGCACAGCTACGAGCCGTTTAGATGCAGCTGATATGTATGCCGAAGCAATAGGAGAGGCGGTTGCCATGGGAGGAGAGGCGGTTGGGGTGCAAGGGGAGCCATCTGCCCAACCGAGGAGGTCCACTACTAGACGCACAACAAGGGCATCTACAAGCCAAGCAGGGCCATCTGGAGCCCAGGCCGGCCCGTCTACAAGCCAAGCCGGGCCATCTGGAACCCAAGCCGGGCCATCTACTGAGCAACCAGAGCCACCTGCTAGGCCACCTCGTAGGTCATCTTTCGCAAGTGGTTTACTTCGGGGATTACCTTTTAGACGTAGCAATAATAGGTGATTTGTATGCATGTTGTAAAAAATGTGTGGACTCTATTTGCAATTTGTGTGTACTTTATTATTTTATACGAAACTTAGAAATGAAATATTTGACTTTAATAGAAATCACCTAAAACAAAAATAATGCGGTTTAAAAAAAAAAAAAAAAAAAAAAAAAAAAGGACCTAGCCGGCCATTTTCTGGCCGGCTTAGGGAGGGTACATGGCCGGCCAGAAAATGGCCGGCTTGGGTATATTTCGATAATTGGTCAGACTCTGGGTATAATTAATAATTTGTATTAAACTTTGGATATTAATAAAAATGTCGGCTATTTCTAAGAAGAATCATTCTAGCTAGATAATTATGCCTCAGGTGTAAAGTAAATGGAGATATCCATTTCTAGTTTATTAATTAAGAGAATATATATAAATTCGTCCCTTCTCATCTTTGGACCAGCGCAGGAATATAATCAAGTTTATAAACTGCTGTGAATTTTAATTTACGTATTATTGAACCCATTATTAATTTGCTTTAAGCATGTTAGATAATTTTGTATTGTTACAAATAGTGTCACCGATCCCCACTATACAAGCACAAACTTAACTCAATCGACACAACAAGCACAAGCTCCAACAACAAAAAATCAAAAATAGATAAATTACCAGTAAATTACATTTCAATTTCGTTTTATTTCAATATTATCTTTATATTACCATTCTATTATTCTTAGAGGTGAATCTTCAAATTACAAACAAGTTCCAACTGATTGGTTTTTTATTTGTTAATTTGAAGGTAAGAAGGAAAAGAGGCATAGAGCTAACTTTGATGTAGAAACATAATAGGTCTTTTGTGTATTTTGATAGATAGAGACATAGAGCTATCTTTTTTGGAACACCACCCAAAATACTCTATTTTGATATATGTTGGTGGTAGTAGCCTTTTATGAATATTTCATGATACTTAGAAATGTAAGGTTGTTATTGCATAATTTTATATGGTTCAAGCTTAATTTGATTAGGAAAAATTATCCTTGCTTCTCATGTGATTGATAATACTAAGTGTAGGGGCATTTCGATCTTCTGTGCATATATATGTAATGTGCATATTTATATGATGGGATCGAAATTTATTTATGCACAATTTATTTGATATTAATGAAACAATCAACAAGAAAGGAAAACAAAGATTGTAATGCTTTTCATTTGTTCTTTTTGTAAATTTTTAATTCAAAATAAGCTATTTTGTCAATTGCGGTTTTGTCAAAAAAAAAAAAAAAAAACAGAGGAAAACAAAACTATTTTAGATCTATGCTTTTGTTCATTGTTAGAATACACAATGATTTAGATCTAATTTTAGATCATATAAATTAGACCATATCTTCTCACTGTTCTCAATTTGAACTTTTTAATTAATTTAATGTAATGTAAATCCAGGTATTTACTACTTACTGGTTTGTGTATCAATACATAAAGGGTAAGAACTAAGAAATATGCTAATATACAGGAACTAGATTGTAAAAAAAAGTTTATCTAGTACAATGTGAGAAGAAGAAACTCTAATAACTTTGGTTAATATTCATTTTGTTTCTTTTTTTTTTTTTTGCATTAAGACATGCCCGTAGCCGTAGGCCTTACATTTCTCCAAAATAAAGTTTACTGTACATCATTTATCTCCAGAAATTGAGTTCATGTATCTCCAGAAACTTTCTGTAGGCAAATTTAAGTTCATGTATTTTCTTTTGTTTAGATGTCTGTTAGCTAGTTTATTTGTTGGCTTCTTTAAGCTGAACGGTACGTACCAGTAGATACCAGTTGTAACTTTTCTGGTTTTCATCAAAAAACGATTGTCTATTGCAGTGGTTTTGAGTATTTTGTGTATTTTGTTTAGAGGAGGGTTCTAATACCTCATGTCTTTCATACCTCATATTTGTATATTTTCATTTTTAAAGTCTAAACTGTCGATCCAAACTGCTCAACATGATATCCATGCTAAAATATGCTTGGGGTTGAAATTTTATAATTTTTGCAAATTGTTTACTATTTTTTAAGATAGGTACAAAATCACTATATCTGGACCGTTCAAAAACAGTGATTTTCTGCCTATCTAAAAAAATAGTAAACAATTTTAAAAAAATATAAAATTTCATCCCCGAGCATATTTTAGTATGGATATCATATTGAACGGTTCGGATCGATATATTGAACTTTAAAAATGAAGATATAAAATATGAGGTATGATGAGTTATGAAAAGCACGAGGTATTGGAACCTCGTCTTTTGTTCAATAGTGAAATAAGAAAAGTTAATACATGATGAGGTGGACTTCATTAAAAAAAAAAAAAAGCAGCAGTAGGTGGAGGGAAAAAGGAAGACAGAAGATAGAATAGAAATAGTCAAAAAGGAAGGGAGAGAGAGGAGTAGGTTTTGGGAAATATTTTATGTCCTTAAAAAATTATACAAATTCTACGTCCGATTCTGTTAATTTTTTGAATAGAAAATTGAGTAATCAATCGTGACAAAAAAGACTGAAAGCCCATGAAATTGATGGTAGAAATTGATGAAGCCCAACAATAACCCTATAAAGGCTGAAAGCCCATGAAAATAGAGCAGAGTTTCACAAGGCCTCTTAATTCCTTCCAACCCAAACCCATGGAGAATTGGACTATATTGGAGATGGTGCTTCTGCTTCGTATCAATGGAAACTTACTTTCTTTTTCTCATTTAGAGCGGAAACAAAATCTAAATCTATAAACTGAAGCTCACTCCAACCCAGTAACCACTAACCAGGAATGGCGGCCTCGATTCTCCCAGCGCCATCAATTTCCCGCTTTAAATCCCTTTTGCTTGGTTCTTTCATGCCTTGCCTCTGCAAATCTTCTCTCACTTGTCTCTTTGTAAACCGATCGTTCGCCTCCCTTTCTCTGAAACCCTGCCCCACTGTTTCGGGTTTCTCTTCCAGCGGCGATTTGGTTATGCTTGGAATCGAGACCAGTTGTGATGACACAGCCGCCGCTGTGGTTTGCTCACTTGTTATTCATATTTCATCTTATCTATCTTACTGCGGTTTTATCTTTAGGGAATGAATTTATCATCTTTTGAATTAATTTAACAGGTTAGAGGCGATGGTCAAATTTTAAGCCAAGTCGTATCTTCCCAGGTAGGCCTTCAGTTCTCTCTTTTACTTCCCTTAAAAACAAACATTGTCTCTTAATTACTCTCTTCTATCCAGTTATCCACTAATCACTGATGAGATTCTCTATATTTAAAAAAAAAAATTCAAGTCAGATTTACTTGTCAAGTATGGCGGTGTTTCTCCTAAAATGGCAGAGGAAGCACATGCTCTAGCAATTGACCAGGTTCATTTTCAATTATAATTTATTTCAGTTCTAGGAAACATTTTTCTCATAAACTCTTGCATTAAAGGTAGTTCAACAAGCATTGGATAATGCAAACTTCACAGAGGAGAATTTATCAGCAGTTGCGGTAACTATTGGCCCAGGCCTTAGTCTTTGTCTAAAAGGTATATCTTCTTTTTTCATCATTTTCCATTTCGTCATGTCTAAATGGGACGGCAGAGTGGTGCCATTACTGAACAAAAGTGATGCTAATTGTTTCCAGAATCGCCAAAGTTCCATCTTATTTTCTTTATTCAAATGGTGAAGGCTCACAAGTCCAGGGGTGAAACTAGAAAATTGAGATAGGGGGACTAGATGAATAGGAGTGATATAATTTCGTTTTATGAGGGGGGCTAATTGTAATAATTTTTGTAAATATTAAAAAAAATTTGAAGGACAAAAGTGAAAGGCTTGAGTTCCGCCACTGCATCACACATCCACATTAAGTGTCCATGGGGCTTTAAACCATGACTTTTTGGAAGTCCTTGTGTTCCAATATCATGAAAACTTTTTTCTTATGTTTTTTGGAGAGCAGGAATTTTGTCAATCCCTGTAAGCGAGAGTTTAAATTTTTTTTATTCTGGCATAATTTGTCTTTCTCCCTTCAATATGAATGTTTAGTTGGTGTGCAAAAAGCAAGGAGAATAGCTGGCAAGTTTAGGTTGCCTATAGTGGGTGTTCATCATATGGAAGCTCATGCACTTGTTGCTAGGTAATCTAGTTCAATAATGTGTGAAATAAAATTGATTCTCAACTTATTCTTTTAGGTACCAAAGAGCATCATTTGTGATTTCTTTTCTGTATATTTCTTATCATTACCCCAGACTAGTGAACAAGAAACTACACTTTCCTTTCTTAGCTCTCCTTATTTCAGGTATGTTAATTATTCTTTACTCATATATGTGACTTCCTAATATTCACCTCATTATTTAGCTTGAACTATATGTCATCATTTTATTGTTTGTTGAATATAGGAGGTCACAACCTTTTAATTCTTGCACATAGTCTTGGCCACTATGTGCAACTTGGTACAACAATAGATGATGCTATTGGTGAGGCTTATGATAAAACTGCTAGGTGGCTTGGCCTTGACATGAGAAAAGGTGGTGGGCCCGCTTTAGAGGAGCTTGCTCTGGAAGGTGACCCCACCTCTGTAAAGCTATCAGTAAGATTTTATTATAAAATTATTTTGTATCAAAATCTGAGTTAATTTTTACATGACTGGTATGGGTCTTGTATTGCTGATATTATTTTCATGGTTCTCCTCTTCTTCTTTTCTCTTTCTTCTTTATCCTGTTGTAGGTTCCAATGAGGCAACACAAGGATTGCAACTTCTCTTATGCTGGCCTAAAGACTCAAGTTAGGATGGCTATAAAAGCTAGAAATCTGTAAGTAAAATTTGTTTGTTATTTTATTTGTTTCCCCAGGTTTTGTCGTAATTAAAGCTGCTATCATAAATTAGTCTATCATCTAAATATCATGATATGTTCTGATGATTTATTTGTTATGTCAGACCAACAGAAGAAGTTCCTATTTGTTCTGCCTCTTCTGATGATAGAAGATCTAGGGCTGACCTTGCTGCATCTTTTCAGGTATAAATATATGCAACTAGGTTTATTAGAGAAAAAAATAAAAGAATGAAAGCAAGATGAATAGAGGAGTTGCTCTTAGTCTGCACATTGTTAGTCTCTCCTGAAATTAAAATAGAAAAAAGAACAAAACACTAAATGATTAGCGACCAAAAGAAATAAGTAAACCGATTAACAAGCCTGACAAACCATTGTGCTTCTAGATTAAAGTCTGTAAGTGGTATTGGCAATGACTATAACCATTGTACTTTTGTGTAGAGAGTTGCTGTCTTACATTTGGAGGAGAGGTGTCAGAGAGCCATGGAATGGGCTTTTGAGATTGAGCCGTCTATTAAATATCTGGTACTTGAAAATTAGATTAAAGGCTCTGTTTTTCATAAACTTTATACTTTTCCTCTGTTAATGAATAACTTTCTGTTGCATCTCCTTTTTTTTTTAAACATTTTTAATTTACTTTTTACTTGTCTTCCGTCGTGATATAACTTTCTGTTGCATCGTCTTTTTGTTTCCCTTGATACTTTAGGTGGTTTCAGGAGGTGTTGCATCAAATAGGTATGTAAGAGCTCGGTTGAATGATGTAGCGGGAAGAAATGGTTTAGAGCTTGTCTGTCCTCCTCCAAGCCTATGTACAGATAACGGTAACTTAACTCCTGTTAGTTTAACTTTTACTAAACAAAAAGTTCATTTTCTATCGTTTATTGTTTATAATTGAAATCAGTGTGATTGATTTTGGTGGTTGTCTTTTGAAGGAGTGATGATTGCTTGGACTGGCATTGAGCATTATCTCGTGGGAAGATTCGACCCGCCACCGCCTCCTAACGAGCCTGAGGATTTCCAGGTTCTTATAAAAAAACATTAATAAATAAAAATAAAGTGTATACTATATGGTTGCAAAATAATTAATGATTATTGATAAAAAAAAATTGTAGTATGATTTGAGGCCACGATGGCCTCTGGGAGAGGAATATTCAGAAGGAAGAAGCGACGCTCGTTCTGTCAAACGGGCCCGTGCGCATCCATCTCTCACCTCCATTATTCAGGGTTCTCTTACTCAACAATAGGTCAATAGCATACAATTATAAATGGCATATGGAGGTGATGGCCTATATATGCATAATTTATTGGAATTTACCGCGTACAACGTGGTCAAATAAAGGGGTCAATTTTTCTTTCTTAATAATTCTCATACCGCTTTTTGGAGAATTTCTTAACGGTCCAGTAATAGATGGGATGGGATCATGGGATAGGTGAAGTATGACAATGCCCGAGTTTAGCTTATCCATTTCAGTTGGGACGATTTGATTAATAGAAAGGCTATGCAAATCCTACCTACCTACCATAGTTCAATCTTTAATTTTTCCATTTCTTCAATCTCTAATCGTACTCTAACATATTTATCTTCAATTTCAAAATTTAAACAGACAATCCGAACTGCACAACATGATATCTACGTTAAAATATGATTGGAGACCAAATTTTATATTTTTTGAAAACTTTTTACTATGTTTTAAGATAGGTACAAAATCATTGTTTTTAGATGGTCCACAATTTTATAAAAAACAGTTATTTTGTACTTATCTTAAAAAATAGTAAAAAAATTTCAAAAAATATAAAATTTGATCTCCAATCATATTTTAATGTGGATATTATGTTGAGCGGTTTGAATTTTCTGTTTGAACTTTGAAATTGAATATAAAAATGTTGGAGGTAGGATTGGGGCATGAAACAATGGAGTATTTGAGCCCTCTCATGTTAAAATATAGTAGACCAAATTTTATAAGATCATTCGCGGACAAAAGTGTATAGGAAACATCTTATCAAGTAGTAAATGGTATGTACTTGATATAATTAATTTTAAAATTATTGTTGGGGCCTTCGAATGCGTACTAAAGTCCCTACTCGGAATCCATCTCTCGAGTGTTTATCTTAGTATTCACCTCTAAATGAATATATAATCTTTAAATCCTATTCAACAACATTTATTTTCGATATAATCTTCAATTTTTCTAGTTGGCATCCACATCAAACAACAAGTTATATAATAAAATTAAAAATTATATTTATACTTGAAACAATTAAATATATAAGAATATTATGTAATGTTAAAAGGTATAGATACTCAATTTTCAAAATAGATTACGAAGTGATTTTGACTTGACTTAAATTATTAGTCGCCCGTTTTTCTTGCCGTCTTGATTTGCAATCCCGGGTAAATAAAAGGAATAAATCAACTGAAGAAAATATGACTGCTAAGTGCTAAGGATTAATATCAACCATGCATTCAGTTTGAAACCCAGTATAGTATCTATCTATATGGGCCGAGCCTATTACGCATGGAATTACATCATTAATTATCATATAATTACCGCGTACATATATAGAAAAATAAACAAGTGGTTAAGTGTAAGGTGGGGAACTAATTATAAAGCAACTTGAATTTAAATAGGCTGATTCCTCTGGCTTATATGCACTTTCAATAACACATCATATAGGCACGTCGGTTTGTATGATACGCGCGTGCATATAGCCATATATATATATATATATATATATATATATATATATATATATATATGTGTGTGTGTGTGTGTGCACCTAGGCCCATGCATACAATTGTTCGAATGTCCGGTTCATTCACTAGCTGCAATGATTCGCATGCAGCATCATTTGAGGTACATTCTCCTCGCCCTCAGCAAATCCATGATCATAAACATTTCTTTACTATTCTTATTGGTATAAATCCACGATCAAGAACACGTTTCAGTGCATGCATCTGCGAAACTACTTGGTCAGTAACATGGGTTTTTTTATTTTGATATAAGAATCTGACCTTATTTATGTCAATAAAAAATGAACTTGACCTTGACCCTGTTTAGTTCAAACTTGCTGTGTCTGGGATAAATGATACTATAACACAGCACACACACATATAAATATACCTATCCTGCTTATAATTTGCTTCTAACTTGCTACCTAAATCACCTCAATTGCATTGCAATATTCATCTGTCCTAATGGTTGTGGCTTATCCTTTTCTTGAGACCGGATATGTATCTTGCCCTATACAAGGGCCAACACAGTTGCCTGTGCTGGACATCAAACCTGATCACTTGCCAGTTATCTCCGATGCAAGCCTTACCGTCCATGCCGGTAATGGATTTTTCTTTTACAGACACACAGCTCTATCATCAATTTTTCTTTTTCTAATTTTTCCATCTAGTAAAAACTATATATGCGGTGGTGTAACCACATAGAAGGAGAGTATACGAGTCAAGTGAACAGCACAAAATTTTGTAAAATTACATTCTAAATATAAACATACACGTATGCATGCATGTGCGCGCCAATTTTTGTCCACTACTGTTTTACATCCTTAAACACTGTTCTTCCTTATTCCTTCTTTGAATTTCCATGCGTTTCTTGACAATTGTTGTTGTTTCACGATTATGAATTAGGAGAGAAGCAAAATTGGATTCCTAAATGCTCGATAGGAACTCCAATCATTAACTCGACTGCTCGCTGGTTTGAGAACTCAGAAGAAGTGATAGCTTTCAAAGTATGTTAATATCTTAAATTATTTATTTTGTTCTCTCTTAAGTTGATACTAGTAGTAGTATTTGTTTACTAATTTGGACACATTAATTATTATACATAGGAAGGGAGGCAACCGAGTTTTGAGTATGCCCGATATGGTAATCCGACAACAAAAGTTTTGGAAGAAAAGATAAGGTGGACTATAGAACTCTTTCTTTCCTATAAACAAGGGTGTTGCATTACATAAGTTACTGACAAGGAGTTTGTTCGACAAAAAAAATCAGAATCAGAAACATCTATCATCGCAAAAATAAATTTTTGGTTCATGATGCAAGTACTTAATACTTTTGCATCTCTCTTTTATTATGACATTTATTGAATACAATTTTTACATACTCTTCTTCTAGTGCACTGGAAAGAGCGGAATCTACTCTGTTTGTTTCATCTGGTATGGGTGCAATTGTAGCTGTTCTCTTGTCATTGGTTCCACCGGGTGGTCATATTGTCGCAACCAAAGACTGTTATTGGGAGGCTAGAATGTTCATCCAAAACAAACTCTCGCAAATTGGAGTCTCAGTGAGTGATCCTTTTTTTGTTTTTCTTTTGAAGCTGATCGTCTATTTCCTTTTTCTTTTTCTTCATTTGTGAAAGCTTTAGACCTGATTAATTTTCTTTTATCCTTATAATCTTGCTTTCTTCGTATTTTCTCAGTCAACCTTTGTTGATATGAATGACATGAATTTACTGAAAGAAGCACTGCAAAAACACAAGGTCAGTTTATTAATCATAAGTAATATCTTTTTTTCTTAAAAAAAAAACTAGACAGAGGTTGTCCATAAATAACTAATATCTTGATTTACATTTTCAAAATGGATAAAAAATCTTTCGAAGCGCACAACTATTTGTGCTTCTGTCGATTCATTTAGTTCACACATGCTTTGACAAGAACTGATTACATATACCATACACGAACTACTAAGTGAAATATAAATCTTGTACCAATTTATTGGAAACAAAACGGTCGTCACAATATTGCAAAACTTATTATTTAAAAATGTAACACCCAAACTACCTATTAATATATTATCTCTCGCATTGTGTAGGTGTCCCTCTTCTATGCAGATTCGCCAAGCAATCCATTGCTCAACTGCCTCGATATCAAGAAGGTTTCTGAGCTATGCCACAGTCATGGAGCTTTAGTTTGCATTGATAGTACCCTTGCCTCTCCAATTAATCAGAAGCCAGTGACTCTAGGAGCTGATCTTGTCCTTCATTCTGCCACCAAGTACATCTCGGGACACCATGATGTACGTACTTTTTACATAAATTACAGTAGAAATTTAGAATGTGAGCATATGCATCATTTTACAGTCAATTAATGCTTATTAATTATTTTAGAGCCTGCTCACATGAACTGAAATGACCTAGGTTGAGGCCTTTGAGCTATAACTTGTTAAACAACCTTTCAATAACCCAATTTAGATGTAGAATTTCTTAAAATGGCTAACACCACTGCTCTATATTACAGAAAATTACTTGATGTACATGGCTAACACCACTGCTCTATATCTTTGATGTAGAATTTCTTAAAATGACTATCATTTAACATGCATACAGGTAGTTGGAGGTTGTGTTAGTGGTTCTGAGAACCTGATATCCAAAATCCGCTCATACCATTTTGACCTTGGTTCACCTCTAGTTCCAGTAAGTTCTTTATGGTACTTCTTTTCTTCTTTTCTTTCATTCTTCTTGGAAGCTTGCTTTTCCTTCCTTTCATTTCTCACGAAATGCGATGCTTGGTTCTTAAATTCAGAATGCAGCATATATGATAATAAGGGGAATGAAGACAATGCACCTTCGTGTAGAGGCACAAAATAACACTGCTCTAAATATTGCTCAGCTCCTAGAAAAACACCCCATGGTATGTACATGCTATAATTAAATGTATTATTTATAATTTAATTACAACTTGAAATACAATAATTGAGCAAAGTACCGTCTAATTGAACTGCACAACAACTTTGGCAGGTGAGGCATGTTTATTATCCTGGATTGCCAAGCCATCCACAACATGATATTGCAACGAGTCAAATGTCGGGCTTCGGTGGAGTTGTTAGCTTTGAGGTAATCTTGCCATATTAGTTGTGTTAACAAATGGGTACATTAATTTGTTTTTTCATAGGTAAAAGAATTGATAAATAATTAATCAATCTAATTATTCTATTTGTGATTCAATTGAATACACCATTAGAATTGTAAGTCCTGAGTTTCTTGTAATACAATAAATACTGGTAAATTTTAGTCATATAGATCGCAATGCAAAACTAGCCATTGTTAGCTAATTGTGCATATGCTGACTATAATTCTCTAATTTCATTATTATAGCTAATGTCATTTTATATATAAGATAACTGATACTTTTTACATAGGTGGCTGGCGACTTGCATGCTACTATGAAGTTCGTTGATTCGTTAAAGTTACCCTATATTGCCACCTCCTTTGGAGGCTGTGAGAGTCTAGTGCAACAGCCTGCTGTTATGTCTTTCTGGTAAGAAAGGTCAATTGTGTATAAATGATAAATTGAAATCAACTTAGTTTTCATCTTTGTTAATAGAAATGTTAAAGTCAATTAAAAACAGACACAAATGACCAAGTATAAATTGCCATTTGCCAATAAACTTTGTGATAAACTGATTTTATGGAGTACAATTCCTTAATGTGATTGAACTTTGAAGTATTTATATCATATATAGTGGAATAACTTTTTTTAAACTAATTAAGCAGGGATTACAGTGCTGCTGAGAGAGCTAAGATTGGAATCAAGGACAATTTGGTGAGGTTTAGTTTTGGAGTTGAGAAGTTTGAAGATTTAGCTGCCGATATTCTGCAAGCCTTACAAAATATGATCCTCTGCTCACACACACCCAAACTACCAAGTTGTGGTTGATTTACATTATACATTTGTTGAATCAATGCATCATTGATTCTGATTTTTCATTTTTCTTTCTATGACTTCACACGGGGGGGTATATATGTGGAAAATAAACTCAAATAAAAAACGGACAGATTTTAAGACAGTATTGAATGAGGAATTCAAGGGGCAATTCCAGATCATTTTGAGCAAATGAAGAGTCTACTTCGTGTGTTTTTAAGTCTAGTTTTTAATGGTGAAGGTTTCAGGTCATTTGGTATTACCTACAATAAGTTATGGAAGTTTTAGCAAGGAAGGGTCAGAATTTACTGTTCTGTTTAAAGCTGTTTTTTAATACGAATTTTAAGAGTCTTGTTTAGGTCTATAAATAGAGTTGTATTCTGTTGTAAGAAGGTAGAAGAGAGAAATAAAAAGAGTGTTTGATTAGTAAGAAAGAAAGAAATTGTTTTGTCTCTCTTCCCTCCACCAAAATAGTTATAAAATATCAACAAATTGGTATCAGAGCCTCGTTAAAATGGCCACTAAAAATCCAAATGTCTCCTTCCAATATCCAATTCTAACCAAAACCAACTATGATCAATGGTCGTTGCGAATGAAAGCCATTATTGGTGCTTATGGCTTATGGAGCATTGTCGAAAACGGGATTGAAGAACCCGAAGATGATACCGCACTGACGGTAGCCGATTTGAATGCATTGCAAAAGAAAAGAAATGGCGATCAAACTGCGCTAACTATCATCCATCAAGGGTTGGATGACGACATGTTCGAGAAAATTGCTAATGAGACGAGTTCTAAAGATGCATGGGAGATTCTTAGAAATTCAGCGGTTGGAGTAGACAAAGTGAAGAAGGTGCGGCTCCAAACTCTAAGGTCTGAGTTTGAGTCGCTTGTGATGAAGGAGAGTGAGTTGGTAGGAGACTATTTTATTCGAGTATTGGCAGTGGTGAATCAAATGAAGAGGCTTGGTGAAAAAGTGAAAGATGTGCGAGTTGTAGAGAAAATATTGCGCTCTCTTAATGAAAAGTTCAACTATGTGGTGGTGGCTATTGAAGAGTCAAAGGACACCGAGTCCATGACGGTCGATGAGTTGAGTGGGTCATTGCTGGCCCATGAAGAAAGAATGAAAAGAACTCAACAAGAGCCAGTAGAGCAAGCATTACAAGCTAAGGGAACTATTAAGGAGGACAAGGCGATGTACGCGCAGCAAAACAGAGGAAGGGGACGCGGCCGTGGTGGTCGTGGTTTTGGTCGCGGTAGAGGTCGCGAACATGGAAACAATTCTGAAGAAGAGGGCCAGCCGAGCCAACAGAATTGGCGTGGTCGAGGACGTGGTCATGGGAGAGGCAGCCGATCAAATTATTCAAATGTCGAGTGCTACAATTGCGGCAAGTATGGGCACTACGCAAAAGAGTGCTATTCAAATGTTGAGTGCTACAATTGCGGAAAGTACGGGCACTACGCAAAAGAGTGCTATTCTGAGAAAAAGGTGGAAGAGAACGCGAATCTAGTTGCGGAAGAGGAGACAAGAGACGACGGTGTTCTCATGATGGCCTACAAAGACACCGCTCTCGACAGCGACACATTGTGGTATCTCGATACCGGTGCTAGTAATCATATGTGCGGACATAAACATTTATTTGTGGAGATGCAAAAGATAGAGGATGGGCATGTGTCATTTGGAGACACGTCGAAGGTTCAAGTAAAAGGCCGAGGTAAAATCTATTTTTCTCAAAAAGATGGTAAAGAAGGGTCAATTGAGGATGTCTATTATGTGCCCGATTTGAAGAGTAACATCCTTAGCATAGGGCAACTAATGGAGAAGGGATATTCGGTTTTTATGAAAGACCGGATGTTGCACTTGAAGGACAAAAAAGATCGGTTGCTTGCACATGTGGAGATGGCCAAGAATCGAATGTTCAAACTGAACTTAAGAAATGTGCGAGAAAGGTGTTTGCAAGTCAACATGGAGAAGGCTGAGCAGCTTTCCAGTTTGGTGGATGAATGGAGGGGAAAAGCAGAGGAACTGGAGATCCGACTTGAGGAGGTGCACGAATCAGAGAAGTGCAAGACAGAATCTCTTGCCTCAGCCATTCAGCAACTAGAGGAGAAGGAGCAGCTGCAGGAGAAGTTACATCAAGCAGAGTTGCAAGTAAATGTGGCAAGTAAGGCAATGGAAGAGGCAAGAACAGAGAGCTTGCAATTGAGGGAGAGGTTGTTGAATAAAGAAAACGAGTTGCAGAGTATAACACAAAAGAATGATGAGCTACGGGCCCGTCAGTCAAAGGCTGAAGAAAGGATAGATGAGTTGAGTTCTCAGCTCAAGGAGGTGGTGACTGTAGAGAAAGCCCGAGAAATGCCTGAGGAAGCAAATCTCGTGTTAGATGTAGAAATTGAGAAGCCAAAAGTGGAGGAAGAAGAGTCTCTTGATAGGTGCAAAGAGGAAGAATCAAATGATAATGTCGAACAAGAAAGAGAAAATGGAGATGCAAAGGAAGAAGAGGTGGAGAGTAAAATGGTAGAGAGTGAGCCTCCACATGAGAAAAATGGTGCAGAGGATGAGAAGGTGGATCTGAAATCTGGTAATGGTAATCAGGTTGACTATGGATCAGGTTTGAATGACAAGGGTAAAAAGGAGAACTTGATGAGCAAGAAGAAAAAATCACGTTTGAAGAAAAACAAGATGAAAGAGTGTAATTCAGTAGCAACACCGATGGAGCTTGGTACAAAACTCTCTAAGTTTGAAGCAGGAGATCATATTGATGCAAGAAAGAAATTTGAGTTTAAGGGAGGAATTTGTGGAAAATAAACTCAAATAAAAAACGGACAGATTTTAAGACAGTATTGAATGAGGAATTCAAGGGGCAATTCCAGATCATTTTGAGCAAATGAAGAGTCTACTTCGTGTGTTTTTAAGTCTAGTTTTTAATGGTGAAGGTTTCAGGTCATTTGGTATTACCTACAATAAGTTATGGAAGTTTTAGCAAGGAAGGGTCAGAATTTACTGTTCTGTTTAAAGCTGTTTTTTAATACGAATTTTAAGAGTCTTGTTTAGGTCTATAAATAGAGTTGTATTCTGTTGTAAGAAGGTAGAAGAGAGAAATAAAAAGAGTGTTTGATTAGTAAGAAAGAAAGAAATTGTTTTGTCTCTCTTCCCTCCACCAAAATAGTTATAAAATATCAACAATATATAGGTATGACCAAAGGTAACCAATAAATAAAAGTGCATGTGTATTTGTGCATGAAGTGTATATAACTGATATTGTATTTTAACTCATTATTATATCCATTTTTTAGTATGGCAAATAAAAGTTCGTTCAATGAATGTATCTTGTAATCCGGTTAGCCACACCGTTTCTATTAGAGATACTCGTCATTTTTTCATATAGCATATGTATCATTCACATAATTAAAATTTGTTCAAAAAGAATTTGGGACAGTCTTATTCAAAATCGGACCTAAATTATATAACTCACTTGAAAATTTGCACGAACTGTTAAGATTTATTACAGGATTATTTAAATTTATTAAGTTATAAATCTGTCTGTATGAATGTAACATAGATCGGACGTTTTTTTTTTTTGAATTACTGATAGTGGCTATCAGTTGTACATGAAAATAAATAAAGTAAAACCAACAACAACTATACATTGTCTTCCCCTCTATCACATCTATCTATTGCCACCTACTCTAATTCTTAGCTTAGCAATACTTTAGCCACAACCTGGCCTCCTGTACCGCTCTTTCAGCCACCCATCTTGGGTCCCGAATCTTTCCTTCAAAAATCCTGATATTGCGCTCTTTCCACAAGTACCAGCATGTAGCAATAAAGAATGCACTCCATGTTTTCCTAGAGATGAATGACTGGGATTTGTTCCGAGACCTGTTGTAAGTTAGCTGGACCGTTTGTTCATTCCACATGATTCGATGTTCCAATAGGTTGGCTACTTGGTTCCAGACCGCTTTAGCAAACGAGCATTGAAAAAATAGATGGATGGCCGTTTCTAATGAGCAGCTTTGACAAGTGATGCATTCCAGGTTACAATTGAGCCCCCTCTGTTGCATGATCTCATGGGTGAGGACCTTACCTTGAAGGAGTAGATAGATGAAGATTTTGACTGTAGGTGGTATCCGTAGTTGCCAAGTGTGGCTGAAGGGACAGACAGTCTTGCCACCTGCCAACATGACATCATAGAGTGATTTGGCCGAGTAGCACGAGTTGGTTGACCAAAGCCAGTACAGCTAATCTTCCCTTTGAGATAGGCTGATTCCATGTGAAGGAATGGAGTGTGCTACAGCCTCTTTAAGTGAAATGTTGCGATTGGAGATCCGCTGATGCTCCGATGATGCAAGTGTGGGAAAGATCCAAGGGTCAAACCAATAGGAAATCTCCTCTCCTGTACCTATGTGCCATCTTGTACTCCATAGAAACAGTGGTCTAAGTTTCAGCAACTGTTTCCAGAAAAAAGATCCCTGTGGAGACCAAATTTTAGGAACCCATATGCCTGTCCGATTGCTCCGCAGAGGGATAACTGCACCTGACCAAAGGGAATCCGGCTGTCGATATAATCGCCACCACCATCGCAACAACAAGGACCAGTTTTGAATTTGCAGATCCGCTACACCCATACCACCATACTGCTTAGGCAAACATGCTGACTCCCAGTTTGTAAGCGAAATTCCTCTTGATGAGTCGGTTTTGCCCCATAAAAATCTCCTTCGGATTCGATCCAACCGGTCGATCACCCATTGTGGCAAAAGGAAAGAAGCCATGAAATAAATTGGGATTGAGCTCAGGACTGAATTCAACAACTGTAGCCTAAGTCCCCTTGAGATTAACCTCCCCTGCCATCCTTCTAGCTTGGCTTCCACCTTTTCAATTAGTGGCAGGAAACATGCTCTATGAGGCCTCTTAATCGTGAGGGGAAGGCCTAGGTACTCTATTGGGAAGTCAGTTCTTGTACATCCTAGAATTGCCGATATAATCGGAATTCTATCTGGTCTTACATTAATGGAGGTCCACTTACTTTTGTCAAAATTGATAGATAGGCCAGAGATGGCAGTGAACATTCTCAAAATGATTTTCAATGACACTATAGTGACCTGGTCAGTGGCTGAAATAATAGCCGTGTCGTCCGCATATTGATGTGCTAAAATTGGCCCATCCACTTGAGTTGAGATTCGAGATTGCAAGGTACGGTTTAGGGCAGCAATGAGCTGCTGTAGCACATCAACCACAATATTGAAGAGCATGGGGGATAGCGGATCCCCCTGTCGCAGGCCCTGTTTATGTTTAAAAAATTCTGACTGTCCGCCATTAATCACTATTCTAGAGGAGGAGGTAGTAAGGAGATCATGTATCCATCGAATCTATCTAGTCGGGAAACCCCGAGCTATCATGATATCGCATAGAAAGGTCCAATTGACCGAATCAAAGGCCTTGGCAAAATCTATTTTGATAAAAATTGCCGAGTTCTTTGTATCAGATATATGGTGTAACAACTCTCGAGTGGCATTGAAATTTTCAGTTATTTGTCTCCCTCCCACAAAGGCAGTTTGCTTGGGACTGATGAGCTGCGGCAATATTGCTCTCAATCTATTAGCCAATATTTTGGACAGCAGCTTGGGTATAAGATTAAGCACACTGATCGGCCTGAAGTCGGTTAGTCTTTCCAGCACCTCCTTTTTTAGGACCATAATGATATTAGCCCTGTTAATGTTCTGTAAATCCATTTGGTGATCATAGAAACTCTGTACCATGCCGATTACATCATCCTTGATGGTTGGCCAATGAGTTTGCATGAATTCATTCGGGAGCCTATCGGGACCCGATGCCTTGTTGCGTGCTAATTGGCGGACTGCCACTTCAATCTCAATGGCAGTGAATGGATCCTGTAGGAAAGTTAGGTCCGGATTTACCGGATATAGATTTTCCGGATTAAACCTGAGAACCGTCTTTTCGGTACCTAACACACTTACCATATGGTTTTTAAAAGCAGTTCTGATCTGATCTTCCTCAGTGAGAGTATTTCCATTAAGCAACAGCTGCGTGACCGCATTACGGCGCTGGCGTGACGATGCCACAGCGTGAAAATACAGAGTATTTTGATCACCGGCGGCTAGCCATTTGCATCTTGATCGGTGACGCCATCGAGATTCACTAATACAAGCTAGCATATATGCTCTTTCCCGTACCTTGTTACTGAATCGGAACTCGCTACCCGATAACATCCTTTTCTCTTTTATCTGATCAAAGAATAGTATTGTCTTCCTGCAAAAATCCAGCTGCTTGTCTAATTCTCCGAAGTTCTGGAAGTGCCACATTGTGAGTTTATTGTGCATCTGTTGCACCTTGCTGAGGAAACTGAGCACACCCTGCCCATGCTGCTCCTGATTCCATGTCTCTCGAATGATGTTGTTTGCTTGTGCATTGGACAGCCAAAATAATTCCAGTTTTGCCTCCTTCTTTTGCACCCGATTGTTTTTGCAGTGCAGTACCAGAGGAGCATGATCTGAAACCACAACTTCCAATGCATGAAGAGAGATTAAAGGGAATTGCAAGGTAATTTCTCGTGTAACCATCAATCTATCAATTTTAGAATGAGTAGGGGCTGGCCTTTTATTTGACCAAGTGAATTGCCTATTTTTTTAGAGGGATATCCACTAGTTCTAAGTCCCTAATTAGGTCATTAAACAATGACATTAAAGTAAAATTTCTGGTATCACCTGATCGGTCTATTAACCAACGGACCATGTTGAAATCTCCTCCTAGAATCCATGGTTGCTGCACAAGTGCTGCCATCCCTCTTAATTCATCAATGAATTGCGGTTTACGGTCATCAGTCGAGGGGCCATAAGCATTGGTGAATAGAATGCATCCACCTGTATTGGTCTGTTGTAGAAGTGCTGAACATGAATGTCTTGTTGCCCATGAGCTGATCAGCCGGTAATGCTTTTTCCAAGAGATGAGTAAACCTCCAGACCCATTATTTGCTTGTACCGCAACACATTGTCGCTCAAAGAAAGAAGGTAACACCCGAGAATAAGAGGTTAAATTAATTTCATTCCACTTGGTTTCTTGCAACATACAGACATCACATCTAGAGTGTCTAATTACATTTCGAACGACATCACACTTCTCAAAATTGCCCAGACTTCTACAGTTCCAAGAAAGAAGTTTAAATTTTCTAAGTTTGCTATCCATAAAAAACAAAATTAACAACTACCAACCTAGTCTCGAACTGGCCGAGAACTAATCTTCGTCAGAAGACAGTTCATCACTTGAATCTGGGTCAAATCGACTCAGGTCGTAGTCATCCTCTTAGGCATCTGTCGGTTCTGGTTGGGTTGGCTGAACTTGACGTGAGGCATTATCCAGTTGAATTGCCGCCTGGATATCTCCTTCTTTGAAACCACAGCCGGTCGCTAAGTTTTTTATGTGGGCAGGATCCACCTCCACCTGGAAGAAGCCAGACGGCTTGAAGGTCACCAACTGGTTTTTATCTTTTCTTCCTCCAGCCGTTGTTTTTTTGGAAGCTTCAGGTGGGCTAGATATTTGCACAAGAGAGCAAGTTTTCCTCTTCTGACGGACCGAGGCTTTAAACTGCCTAAGAGTAATTTCTCCTGAGTTTGATTTGGACCCACTTGGGGCCGAAGTTTCTATCCCACTAGCTGGTGAATGAAATTTGGGCCTGGTGCTTGTTTCGACCCGAATTTGCTGAGGCAGCTGCTTGGTCCGGTCTGTAGGTGTAGTTGTAGCCTGGTTCGGCCCGTCGGTTAATTGGGATTTATCCTTGGTTGCTCTAGATAATATCCGAATCGGCGTCGAATTCCTCACGGAAACTTCTTTTTGTCCCTGTAGCGACACCTGGCCTTGGCCGCACATGGGTACTGTTCTCTGACTCTCTGAGGAATGAGAATGCAGAATTGTCTTTTTTGCAACAGGGTCCTTCTTCTGGAGCGTTCCTGATCGCTGGCCGTGCACTCCCTCATGTGGTCCGCTATTCCGTGTGAGAGAATGGCTCATTGGACCCGCTTCACCGATGCCATCAAATGGTGTGCTAGCTTGGTGTTTTGGAATTGTCCCCCTTGGCTCCAGAGCAGGGCAGATAGCTAAAATGCCCTCCGATCTGCTGTGGCGTCCACTGGGAGTGTGGGTTAGGGATTGGGAGCTCCTGTGACCCGCCTCATGAGAGTTGTTCAGATCAGATCCTTGGCCCTCTTGCAACGTCTTAGAGGCACTGTGATGCAACAGCTGGGCAATCAGATTTGAGTCAGGGGGATTTTCTGTGGCCGAGTCCAGCTGTGTGTCTTCGTGGGTCTCCACCATGGATTTTTCCTCCAAGGTAGCAAATTCCTTTAACTCCAGCGGCAGAGAGGCTGCACGTCTTCCCCGGCACATCTTCTTTATAACCCGGCGACTCATTACTATAGGCTCATTATCCTCCTGCATGAGGTCATCTTCGGACGATGAAGAATCCGGCAATGGCTGGGGGCGGGTGTACCGTTTGGATATCTTTGGCATTTCGTCGGCCGAGTAAAGGGGTGTTCTTACCCAAGTGATAGTGTTGATGTTGACCGTGTGTACTGCCCCACCAACATGCATAGATAGCTCAAATGGCACCAAGGATAGATCATCTACAGCCACTGCAGCTATCCGTGAGGTGATGAATGCCGGGTGTTCAGGCTGAACTGACCCCAGATATAGCCCGAACTTGTTAATCCCCTGAGCAATCACTTTTTCTCTCCAAAGATGTGGCGGCACACCGTTTTATGCAGATACTCCCGTCGCTAATAGAATGGGACGCTTTATGCTCGAGTTTGGATAAAATTTGTCCAAAGACTTTGGATAAAACCCAGTTCTTATTTGTAAAATTAACCCAAACAGGTGGTTTAAGTCAACTTATTAATAGCCCAAAACTAAGCCTCATGAGCTTAATTATCTCCTCTTTATTAATGCCCAAAACTAATGCCTTATAATTTCATCTCTCCCCCCTCTGAAATATATTCTCTGTATTTATTTTAGTGTTCCATATTTGGTCGTATTTTGTGCAAGTCCCTGGAGAAGACCTCGATGAGAAACAAGTCAACCTGGATCATTAATTCGTTTAGAATTCAATTGTTCAGGGATTTCGAGCTAATAAGACAGCTTTGCATAAGATCCGACCTCGGGAGTAGGCATGCAGAACCCTAATTATATCCACACACCTCCAGAGTGCACAGAACGTACTGATCAGGGTTCGTTCCAAGCAGGCCAGGATGCGTGGAACCAAGATCAGTGGAGGTGCGCGCGCGGATGTTATATATATATATATATATATAGAGTAGAACTAGGGTGCTCCTAAGCTCACCAAGCCCTTCCGTGAGCGCGACTCTAAAACCTATTAAATTGACTTCAAACGACATTTCCAAACCGTTAGATGTTCAATCTATATTAAAATGTGTTTGGAGACCAAATTTTACATTTTTTGGAATTGTTTTACTATTTATTAAGATGGTTTGAAAATCGCTGTTTTCCAATGGTGCAGAATTTTAATAAAAACAGCGATTTTCAAACCATCTTAATAAATAGTAAAAAAATTCCAAAAATTGTAAAATTTGGTCTCCAAGCACATTTTAATATAGATTGAACATCTAACGGTTTGAAAATGTCGTTTGAAGTCAATTTGATAGGTTTTAGAGTTGCGCTCACAAAGGGCTTGGTGAGCTTAGGAGCACCCTAGTTCTACTCTATATATATATATATATATATATATATATATATATATATATATATATATATATATATATTTTATTACTAATTAATTAAGCTGGTCTACGTACCCTGGAGTTCTACGTACGCACTGGAATTGATCTGCGCGCGGGGAATTAATACCCTGGATCGAGCTACGTGGAATTAATTATGTGTACGCTAAAGCTGCATGTGCGTGGATTCAGGGGTACTTATGCATGCAAACTCTAAATATGCAACGTACCACATTAATTCGAATTCAATGATTTTTGTTGACACATTACTTGATTTCCACTATTCTTTGAAAACGTATTTAATTATACACGAACTTCTATTACCATCTGCATTAGAATTTTGAGTGTATAACATTATTTCATTTTAAGATGACGAAAAATATTCTTGTTTCATGTTGGCCAAGTATTAGAGGAATAATAAGGTGCAAAAAAATTTCTTATGAATTTTACGATAAAAAATTGTTCTCATATTAATTAATCAAATGATTTCATAAAGGTTTATTTTATATGTATGTGTTTCGTAGTTAGGATTTGAGTCAGGTGTAGATAGAAATCGGGTTTGGAGTCTTTTTTTCTAAATAGGTTTAGGTCCAAATCGTCTTCATAATTAATAATTTTGTTTCAGCTTTCACCCGAGTTGCCTACCGAATCGCATCTCTACCTATTAAATCGGTTGTAATTTCCAAAAGAAACTAGGCTAGCTGGAAGCATTTCCTTAATACACCACTTGTATTGTTTTTAAGAATACCACATATAAACTATATATATCACCAGCCTAATGTATATACAAAATATATATAGTAATAGAACTTGAAGTTTAGAATAGCACAAATCAAAAACAAATATGAATGAACCATATCAATTGATCATAATCAATATCAATAGAGAAATGCAAAATAATGATGATAATTTCTATCATGTAAATCTTATGCAAATTAATCAAAATTATGTCAATTGGGTGTCAATAACAATTAATTAGAACTTAACCAATATAAGAGGTTTACCGGTTTTGTACAAAACTTGTAACAAATTAATTAAGAATTTATCAGAGGTAAGTAGAAACAGTTTGGGCAAAATAAAATAATTTGCAATAAACAAAGCAAGATTTTGTCGAATAATAGGAACAGTTTGGAAAAATTCAAAAAAATCTCTGCCAAAACTGCCTCAGCAGTGAGCATGGCAGTTTTGCCTCCACCAAAATCGCCTCAGTTTCGACTCTCTCTCTCTCTCTCTCCGCGTAATCTGCGATTCTCTTTTCACAAATCAAAAGGAGATGGGTTTGGACTTAGAACTAATGGGTTGGGACTTGAGATTTAGCCTGAATCAGGAATAAGCAAATTAAATTCCAAAAATATATATACAAGATTCATTATACAACTAGTTTTTTTGTACACGTATCTCGAAACAGCTAGTTTTTCTGTGCACGTATCTCGAAACAGTTCAACAGCTGGATTTTGAATTTCAGGAATTCCATAAACACTGTTCATGTATTGGAATTTCAGCAGATTTGGATCCCGGAAAATGAGGCATACCACACACACTCTTTGTTTGTCATGTTGCGTGCACACAAATTAATTTGGGGAGAATTTCATGTATACCCCTCAAAAACTTCAAAATTACGTATTTCCCCCTCTAAACTTCATAATATCATATTTACCCTTCTAAACTTCCAAAACTCACAAATTTACCCATTTATTATCTTTTCAATTAAAACTCATTTTAAATTTATAAAATCTCTATTACCCACTTCCCCTTCTCCTTCCCTTCTTCTTTTTCTCTGCATGCAACTCTCACCTTCATTAGAAATTATAAATTAGTTCAAGCAAAAACAACTAAAAAAAGAAAAGAAAAAAACGCCAAATGCACTGGTAACTGTCACACCCCTTAACTACATATTAGTATCAAAACCAGACCTCCATTTGTATATTTAATTTACATGCCCCAAACCTGATAACCTGGTACATCCAAATTCAAAAATGATGGAAGATTATACAAGAGGTCCTCGGCAAGTAGCAAAATATATTGATGCTTTGAAAAGCTATATATGTTAATGACTTATTCAGGCTGCGATCTGGAATGCTCCTTTTTTCTTGTTCACCTCAATTAATGACTTATTTAAGCTACGATCGATTATCGATGCTTTGAAAGGAGCTTAAAATCAGTCCTCAATTTCTCGATCATGTAGATTTCTACCACTTGCGTCTACAAGCTCATGATGCTCAACAATCTTGATGCCCATTACATAAAGAAGAATCAAAATATTTGTGGAGAGCATTAAGGTGTAAGATTTACTGAGCTATCATGAAAATGGATATGTTATTCTCAAGGCATCACTAGTTTACTAACAAAGCAAGCACAACAATTTCATGACATCTTCCACAACGGCTTTGTACTGTGAGGGATTTAAGCACATCGAATCTATATAATTGCTGAGTGGCCCCATAAACTTTATCTCCAACACAATACATATACAAGTAATTAGCGAAGGGAAGGAAAAAGGAGATGGCACAAATATTTTTCTTAAACACAGCAGGGGAAGAGAAAAGGGAAGGAGAAGGAGAAGGACATAACTGACATTTTTTTAATTTAAAATGAGTTTTTGAAGTTTAGAAGGGTAAATATGATATTATGAAGCTTAGAGGGGGAAATACATAATTTTGAAGTTTTTGAGGGGTATACATGAAATTCCCCCAATTAATTTTGTACAGACTTGACCTCACTAGCATACACCAAGCAAAACAAGTCTCTTTTATAGGCATGACAAAAGAAAAAAGCTAGTGAACTTAGGAACAGCCTAGTTGATCTACTCATTATTATAGAAGGTGAGAGGATGTAGATTATAACCAAATATGCAATAACTACTGAGATTGTTCATTGGCTCACTAGATTTTTTTTTTTTTTTGTTTATAGTACGGAAAGAGTATTGTTTGTTCTAAGTGGAAATACCTCTGCTCTCGCTCTCCCGCTCTCCCGCTCTCTAGCTAATATATATAGATCACACTTCACACATGTACAGAATTTAAGTCCAGTGATGTGTTACTTTATCCAAAAATTAATTTAAGAGAGTTGTTTGCTCTTCGTACTTAATTTGGTAGATAAAGTAATTATTTTTCAGTCTTATTACTTTATTTGTGCCTGGTTGTTATTCATTATCATCTATTCTGATTTCTGAAACCAAAGTAGCAAAGGACAAATTAGCTATACTTTTCTACTCACATGACGAACCAAAAATGCTTTTGCCTCTATGGATTCATTCTTCACTCACAGTAGTCGAGATGCACCAGCACCAGCACCAGCACCAACACACTGCATGTGTACAATTTGGCCTCAGGCGCTTCACTAAAAGTCATGCACAAAAGAGGTAGGGAATTAAAGTCATATGTTGATCCAAACAAGCACCGTGTCTTTGCCCATATGGATTTACTCTTCAATCACAGCCTACAAGTACCAGCACACTGGTACACTTTTGGCTCAAGCGTGACAACGACTGGATACAATAGTACAATACCAACTGGTCCCCTATTTGCGCTGTGTTGGTTAGTTAGGCCCCTGTTTTGTGCATTCTCCCTATGGAGTTCACATGTATCTGAACTTCATTACATGACAGATTGTACAGTAAAATAAAGCAGCCCAACAGTGTCAGACTAGGCCCTTTGTTATCCGTATCCACCTGAGGATACAATGAGGAAAAGAGCGATCTAGCTGGACCAAAATAAATTTGATGTCTATTGTAGATATAGGGGATCCATTTTAAGATCCATGCCAGAGTTAAAAAGAAGATTTCCTAATTGTACCTCAGGTAACTTGAGGTAAAATAAACGATCACCACATGAATTCACCAATCAGTTTTGCCAATGGAAGGAAACCAAAATAATATCAGAAAGATACTGGTTGGGGTCGGGAAGATATATATATTTTGTAAGTGAACGGGGTAAAATTTAAGTAACTTCGTTTAGAATAATTAAAGATTTCACACAATGTATTACAAAAGTAAAGGTTACATGAAGATTAACTCAATTAGTACTCAGCTTATTACATTAACTAGACCTCAAGAACCCTAGGCATCTACAGTCAGTGATCAGTGACCATTATAAATATTGCAAGTTAGTGCACACATGCATTTGCCCTTGTGATACATCAATTGTGCATCTCATCAACAACTTGGAACAATATATCCTTTTTGAAGGGTTATTCAAAAATTTTACACGCAGACAAATATGTACGATGAAGATACATAAAGAAAAATCCATTAGCAGCAGCCTCAATTATCATAGTTCTTGAAGCAAAGCCTCCATTGAAGGCCGTTGGCTTGGCACTTCATCTGTACATTTTAATGCAATATTCACCAAATTAGCTGCCTCGTTTTTTCCATAATTGCCCTTCAAGTTCCTGTCAATTAGCTCTTCAAAGCCACCCGACTCAGGTACAAGCCTTAGATGGGACACTTTTCTCCTACCACTAAGTACTTGCATTATCACCACTCCGAATGCATACACGTCACTTTTTTCAGTGAACCGACCAGTCGTTGTGTATTCTGGTGGTAGATATCCCATTGCTGCACTTGCTTTTAAGGATGAAAAGACCACATCATCAGCTAAGAGTTTGTGCAGACCTGACCCGGAAATCAACGGCCTGTAAGCATAATCTAGCAGAATTTTTTCTGCTGATATGGCTTGATGCACTAAAGATGGTTTGTTTGGCTTAGTGCTATGCAAATACGCTATTCCTGGAATAGAGAGAGAGAGAGAGAGCTTATTAGTCTTATTAGAAGGAAATTTGTGAAGACATCTAAAATTTTGTAAATTTTATGGCCTCCGATACTATTTACAACAGGGTCCCATGAGAATGACTTTTTCCATCAGTAGCACAACTGGTATGGATCAGTGTCCTTAATTATGGCAATATAACTACATGTGACCCACTGTGCAGATTCTCCATAAATGAATGAAAACTACACTGCTTTGAAAATACCAAAAGATGCAGGTTTTATCTTGAGGATTTCAAGGAAAGAAACAAAATTTACATTCATATCCATGACCATTAGCCAATATAAACAAAAGTAAAATTCGAAGGGTCAGTACAAGTACCTAGATGGGGAGTTCAAAATAGTAAACTATTCTAAATTGACTTTCCGTGTTATAAGTGTGTCCAAGCAATTGAAATTAAACCATGTTTTATAGATGTATAATAGTCCAAAAATGTCCTGCAGGTTTGTTTGTCTGAGAATATCTGTGTTACATTAGTGTTTGCTTATGCAAAGGTACTATGTATGTCATGTACATTTATACACGTCATTGCGTGTCTTCTGTTTTTTACATACTTGTGTGTAGGCAGCACAAACAAATTAAATTTTTTTTTTCCTATATGTTTTTGAATAAATTTATTGTGTGTAAGCAGTTTATTTTTAAGAAATAAAAAGAGTTTACCTTTAGCAATTCCCTTGATAATAGACACCCTAGTTGACCAATCAATACCACATACATCTCTCTCGCCATCCAAATCCAGATACTTAACCAAACTCCCATTCGGCACAAAATCATACACCAAGAAGCATTCTCCTCTTCCACTTGAGCAACAGAAACCCCTCACGCCAACTACATTTTCATGCTTTAACGCTAATACCAGTATCAAGCCCTTCAAGAACTCAGCCTCCTCTTGCTTGCAACTGGTTTTATTAATTCTTTTTACCACTACATTAGTACCATCTCTTAATGTCCCCTTGTAACTTGTGGTAAAACCAAACTGACCTCCTCTCTTTCCCAGTAAATTTGTTTCTGAAAAGTACTGTGTGGCACACTCCACCTCCTCTAAGTTGAACCTGAAACTCTGTGAAACAGCTTTTTCACTGGATAATGGGTCCCAGCAAGAACTGTATTCGATGCTAATAAGTGAACTAGGGCTCCTTTGTAGGGATCCATTTGATTTGGTGGATTCATTGGCCTTGTTTTTGTTGTATTGGTACCGGTACCAGGAGAAGATAAAAAGGCCAGCAACTACACTTAGAGCAAAGAATATCACTACAGTGGCAATTGCAACTACCGAGGAGGAACTTAAGGAATTGCTTTTGCAATGCGGTTTGGTGCAATTAGCGTTGAGTTCAGATGAGACAGAGGTGTTATTGGGTGTCAACCCTGCACTGAAAGGTTTGGGTCCATTTTGGCTTGTCAGGTCAGCTTCCGTGCAGACTCGGAGTGTAGAGAAACTATTGCTGCATAGACCAGTGTTGTTTTCATATTTGAACCCCTGTTGTAATCTCAAGAATTCTGTGTAGACCATTTAAAAATACTAGTTAGAAGCAAAGAAAGTAAATTCAACCAAATAAAAACATGCAGTGCCGAGCCAAGTAGAAAGTATATTTGTAGTTAAATTCTTATACTAGGGTGATTCAAATAAAATATGCTTGTAACAAAAATAAAATATGCTTGTAACAAAAAATAATGCATGAAGTATCACTAACCTAATGATTTAAGTTGCGTTTTAGAGTGACATATGTTTTATATGAGCAAATGCAGTGAATTACTGATGAAATTTAAGAGTAATTTATATTTTGTCCCGCTCTAGCAATTTTTCTGCCTCTACCTTAGAAACATGCAAGCAAGTTCTTACTCATGCCAGACTTGACCAGTTCGATATGGATTGGAATGTTAAAAGATACAAGAATAGTTTGTTTGGAAATCTCTCTTATATAACAAAGCATGCGTAGCTGGTTCGATAAACACTTCCACAGTGATACAAGTAAGTACAAGCAAGGTAGCATGTATTTACAGTAATACCAACCAGAGTTGAGACAAAAGGAAGAGGAAATACCAGGTGGAACACTGCCAGAAAGAGAATTATTTCTCACATCAAGAACCACCAATCGAGGCAACTGAGCCAGACGAACCGGTATAGAGCCAAAAAGTCGGTTAAAGCTCAAGTCAAGTCGAGTCAACTCAGTCAAGTCACCTAGACTAGCAGGGATTGCACTACTGAACCAATTAGATTGCAAGGCAAGCACATTCAGTCTCTTTAATGAACCAATTTGTGTGGGGATGCTCCCTGTTAGCTGGTTGTAGCACAACTGCATCACTACATTATATAAATGGGAAAAAACGTGAGATGAACGTTATATTGCGCTTAATATCTATAATTGTTTGATGGCGTTGTATTTTCTATACCTGAAAAATAGCCGACATTATAAAGTAACAAATTATTATTAATTTACGATTGATATTGCAAATTACAAAGATTATAAGTAATAAATATATATAAACAAAGATAAATATATCAAGAATATTTCAGTCATTTCATACTTAGATTGAGCATTAAATAGTAAATTAACTGCTTGGGAGGTCATTGTCACTCATGTCATAGTTTGGGAGGTGGTGGCTAACTTGTCACTAACCAAAAGTTTGGAGGCCTCCTATGAATCTATGATATTACCCCAATAGTAAATGCTTCCTTGAAACGACAAAATTTGGTTATTGCATAAGGTGCTCCTATGCAATTTTAGAACAAAACTATTTATTTTTAAGATATTCTGAATTTCTGATCTTATAATTACAGGGCTTATATTCATTTTTATAAGTTGATTATCTTTTGAACAGCCTGTTATATATGACATTTTAATATAAGGGGTTCTTTTCAGTTTTGGCACAATGCAGGAGTTTTTTTTTTTTTGTCCCAAAGGATAAAAATAGGAAAACCAAAAATAGTGGACATATGTAAATATGTGAGTGCAGAGGTTGTGGTAGACAGAGTAGAAGATGTCAGTAAAGAGAGCAATAAATGAGAAATCACCAGGTAAATGTAAGAAATAAGTTTTACTTACAGTCAGAAAATAGAAGATGTTACTATTGGGTTGGGCTAACTTGTAATAAATTTTAAATACCAAAAATCAATTGATTACTTGACTTGAAACAATAATGTACCGTAGGTTAACCCCCAATACTACAATAACCAAAACTACCATAGGCTATATATAGACTTTGCAGTACTTTCTAACAGGCTTCAGGCTTGGCTTGGCTAGCACATATAAAAAAAAGGAGAAAAATAAAATAAAAACTAATTACCTTGTAAGCTAGCCATATTTCCGATCTCTGAAGGAATACTTCCAGTGATATTATTCTGATTAAGATATAAATCAACAAGCTCAGTCAAATTCGTGATCTCTCTTGGTATCTCCCCTTTCAAGCCATTGTAATGGAGATACAACCCGTTCAAGCACTTGAGTTGTGACAAGGCTGGAGAGAGAGAACCCATTAAGCCTTTCCCTTGTAAAGAGATGTTCGCAACTTTGCCATGCTCATTGCAAGCTACCCCTTCGAAACCGCCCTTGCACGGATCGCCATTGCTTGACCATGAGCTGAGGGTTCTACCATCTGGGTCTAGAGAGGTCTTCAGCTCCATGAGAGCTCTGAGCTCTGGGTTGGCGTAAGCGGAGCAGAGTAGACAAGTGAGAATGAGAAAGGAGCAGAGTAGAGAAGTGAGAATGAGAAAGTAACCCATGAAAAGAAAGCTTTCTCCTGCGATTGCGAAGGAGGAGGAAAAGGTTAATGACTTGTTAATGGTGTGTGCAAAGAAAAGAAAAGAAAAGAAAAGAAAAGAAAAGAGAACTTGTCAAAAAGAAGAGAAAAGAGAACGCAAGGAGCATAAATAATATCAGTGGACGCGGTCTACAAGTGATTGCAACCAATCCATGACTTGTCGCACTCGTACATTTCTGATTTCTCAGTTCTCAATCTCATGGATGAACTTTTGGGCTTTGGGGTGGTCTTTACAATGAATGCTACTTAATTAACACGGATTTCAATTCTATTTATCCTTCCTTCCTTGCTTTGTATATAAAATACAAATTTATGCTCTTAAATCGATGTACAAGTTTGATTGCATGTGGCCCATATCTCACTGGGTTAGCAGTTAGCACTGAGCAATAGCAACTGCGTACAGTCATGTGTGTGTTCGCTACTTCGCTTAAGTGTGATTTTATATTAATTATTAAAGTGTCATCACATTCACACCACACCACCTAGCATTAATTTTACTTGAACTAATTAATTAGCTATCACTATTGAAAGTCTTACAAGCACGTCGATGCTCTCTTAATTAGTTAATTATTTTACTTAAACTTGATAATGTTGACTAATCGACCATGCTCGATCGCATGTTGCATGTGAAATTATTTGCTCACTACTCTCAGCTCTCAAGCATGCACCATTGCACCATTGCACCTTGACCTTGACCTTGTCTCCGAAAAGCAAAAGAAGAAGGTCAAGGTGGTGATTGAAAAAGAGAAATTAGATAGGGCCATAGGGGTCACACCTCCAATTTAGTTGAGCTAATATAATGGTCCACATATGGGAATGGGAATGATATACCCCAACCCCATCAACCCATTAACCATAGACTTTTGATCGTCGCTTTAGCTTTATGCGGTGCATGATCTAATTTGCCCTCTTTTTCCGAGACAATCATTCTCCAAAAAAATAATCCACAGAGAGATTTGGCATAAAACATTTAAGTGGCCAAGTGAAATGCCGAAATTTTTATTGTTGCCACTCCCAAAAAATTAAATTAAATCATTACCACTCTGTTGGAATTATTTTCAATACTACTATCCTCGCTAACTCAGTTCGCGCACCAAATTGGCTGGTGCGCGGACTGGGTTAGCGGGCTCAGTGGGCTGACTGGGTTTAGGATTTATTTTTATTTTTGCAACAGGTGTCTGAAAATCCTGTTTTATTTTTAACGGTGTTCATTTCATTAGACGCAAGGCAACAGGTGGGCAAATAACGTAAAACCTAGTGTGTTAAATTGACTGCGGAAGAACTAAACAACATAAGAACTAATATCAAAATAATATCGAAATAACATCCAAATAACAAGAAGTAATACCGAAATAATATCCAAATAACATAAACTGCACCACATAAGCATCAAACAACAGACAAGTAACTCTATCATATCTGCTCGAGGGTGTCCACGGCTTCTTCTCTCTCCTAACTCTCTTGCCCCGCCCCTCCTTCAAACGCTCCTTCTCGACCAGCGGTGTGTACGCTCGTGATGACTGTGGTGGGGTCTCCTCGTGTGGTCCCTCATCTGCAGCAGGTCCAAAAATAACCTCACGTGTATCCTCTGAAGAGTACACGGGTCTATATGAGACATCATGCTGGATAGCTGCTGCACTAGACTGTGGGAGTGGGTCCTCCTGTGTATAAAATGTTGGAGAGTCGTACTCCTACGTGTAAGGACTGTACTGAGAGCCCAAGTGAAACGAAAACTCTGGGAGTGGGTCCGCCTGGTCCTCCTCATCTTCGCGAGGTAGATCTCCCTGAAACAAATAGATAATTAGGTTTCACAATGAAGATGATTATAAAAATGATTACCAAAATATATGTACCGCTGCAAGACCAGCAGCCTCAAATGCGACCTCAGCAGTCGCCGCAGAGTGTAGGTCTGAGAAATCCGGCTCTGCCGTGCTGTATGGATCCGCAGAATCGTTATCGTCGAGATCTTTCAAATCTTTATAGCAGGGCAGATCTGAAAGCCTGAGAACCCTCTCGAACTGATGCATAACCCGTCCAGGGTAATAATGCTTAATAAACTGGTAGAACACAAGTGGTACCTGTAAGTACATAAAAATAAATAATCCTACGTACGTAATAAATAAAAGTGATACAAAACTGGAATACAATAATAATGTAAGGGGTACCTGAGCAAACTAGAACTGACGCTGCTCGAGGCATATATGAGGCAGGTCATATAGGAAGGAGTGAGGGACAGCAACATCGTCCTCAACCTCGATACGGGTGTCGTACGGCCGCCAGCAGACGTGCCTGTCAGGAGTCATTTGCTCGAACTGACTCCGGAAGAAATCAACTTCCAAAGGTCTGCCGTGTGGGCTGCCCCCAATCTGGAGCCCAACCTTTCTCTCGTGGCTGTGGACGGCCGAACGGAAACCTCGTCTACGACCAATGCATCAGGAGACTAGCTGGACTGTATAAATTGTGCTTGTTTGTCTATTTAGGTACAAGTGACAGTTAATTTTCTGGTTATTTTTGTGTAATCATTTAATTATTCAGATACAAGTAAAAAGTGTTTTATACCTGGCATGCGGTGCACAAACCCCGATATAGACATGCTAATACCGCTGCACCCCAGTTCATCTGTTTCGGCTGGGCCAAGTCCCTCATCCACTCAAGCAAACATCCAGGGACAGTGCTTCCCGATGAATCTGGGAACAGTCAGCAAGCAAACATCTCCATGATGTAAGCCCGAGTCCACCAATCTACCGTCTCAGCATCAGCATTGGCGTCTAGGACTCCACTGTAAATTAGAAACCAATTTAGTGAAAATTGCGAAATAGACATTAAATAATTAATTTTATAAAATAAATGTTACCTAAACCGCTCCCGCAAGTGTGGTAAACTGATGTCATTCTTCGAGTAGACGTACCCCTTCTTGGTCTCCCTCTGCTTCATCAACCCGTCTCCCAGCACGTCGGTGACGAGCTGCTCGAAGTCTCTGTACTCCACACCCATCACCGCCTCTCCGGTAATGGGCAGACCCCAGAGACAACTCACGTTCTGGAGAGACACCGTAATCTCTCCAACGGGTAAGTGGAAGGTGTGGGTCTCCGGCCGCCACCTCCCGACCAATGCAGATATAAGAGCAACATCTGCATTTAAGTCACTAAGCTGTGACACATGCCACAGACCCAGCCTCTGCAACGGGTAAGTGGTATAGAGATGTAAACTTACATATGAGTTTCTAATCTTGTGGTCCTTGTACGGGAACAAGCAAACGGGACTAATATACTCGGTCGTCATATGCGGAAAGACGGTCTGGGCCAACTCTAAATCCAAGTCCACATCATCATGAGAGAGGCTGGTGTGCTTGGTCCCGCTGAATGACGCCATACTACAATTTGGTGCATTTCTAGTCAATTTTGGTCTTAAGTACCTCAAATAGGGTACTTTAATAATTTACTAATTTTTTTGGCACCATCGGTAAAAAAAACGATTCAATTTTGGGTTAATCAAAACAACACAGGGTAAAGTTGGTGCATTCCTACTCAAAGTTGGTCTAATTTGGTAATTTTCTAAAATAATTTGGCCTAAAATACAACATAATATAGCTAATTTAAATTATTGCAATTTTGGACACCATTATAATTATTTAATACAATTCTACTCTATTTGGACACCATTCTAATTATTTAATATAATTATACTCTATTTGGACACCATTTTAAGTATTTAATACAATTCTACTCTATTTGGACATCATTCTAATTATTTAATACAATTTTACTCTATTTGGACACCATTCTAATTATTTAATACAATTATATTCTATTTGGATCTATTTTGGACACCATTCTAATTATTTATTATAATTCTACTCTATTTGGACCTATTTTGGACACCTATACCAACTACCTAATTTATAAATAACAAAAAAAAAGTAAATAAAAAAAAATTACCTTTTTACTGTAGCCCGTGCGTGGATTCCCGTTTGCGCATTCAAATGAGCTGTGCGCAGCTCTTATACGGTGAAAAGGTTGGTGCGCCAACCCAGTCCGCTCACCAACTGGTGCGCCAACTCAGTTCGCGCACCAGCCAATTTGGTGCGCGAACTGAGTTAGCGAGGGTGGTAGTATTAAAAATAACCCCAGCGGGGTGGTAATGATTTAATTTGATTTTTTTTTGTGGCAACAATAAAAATTTCGGGGTGAAATGGTGAATCCCATTGTATAATTAATGGAGATAGTTTGAAATCGATCAAGGATTAATTGTTCAAGTTGCTGATGCAAAAAAAGATCATATTTTGCAACTGTAAGGAAAATCACAGTCAGCTCCATCCCAATTGCAAATCACAAGTCGGTGCTTTCAAAGAAATATAAATAAAGAGTGTGAGCGCATGCGCATTACTCTTCTACTCAACGACACACTTTGACCTAAACCTTCTGATCGATCCTTGATAGTTACAAATTCTAACTTACAATTAATTTATGTATGAAACATTCAATTCGAGTGTAACTTCTGAACTGTAGGGTGAAATACAAAGAATAATAATTGTAATCATCTTAAAAAAGTTGTCTTCTACACTATGAACAGTGTGAAATTATATGCCCAATCCAATATATAGAAGCACAATGATAAGGGACTGACGTCATTATGATTTCAATAAAAAAATTCACCTCCACCATCTAAATCTAAATCAACACAAATTTATGGGAACGAAACAGTCTGTATGATGTATGATGGATGTTAGATCAAAATTTAGTTTGATGTTTGATTCTAACTATTCGATACGTATCCAAATTTATACATCCCATTTAGTTTCGCGAGGCGATTTTTTTTCTTCACAAATCAATCTAATTGTCCATATCAAAAATCAGACCGAATTTAATACAATGCTCATCAAATACCCTGCTTCCCGAACTCATACTTTGAGTATGCATTTATTATAATCAGATGCGAAAACGAAACTAGCAAGAGAGAGAATAAAAAACAATTAATTGATCCGCATTTATTTTTAAATTTCTATGCTTATACACAATTTTCTATATAATTTAGAGTAAAATGCGAGATTAATATCAAATTGACATTCATCCGCAGCACAAAAATTTTGTATGATGGATCCCATTCATATTTAATCTCGTAACTAGAAATTCTAACTCCACCTCTAATTACAACACAATGCCAACATTATCCATCTGAAGTATCTGACTCAATACCATTAAATTAAAAACCACCTGATTTATAACCAAAATTCTCTAATTTTAACAAAAGAAATTCTTCTTAATTCACTAGTGGAAGTAGGGCTGGCAAAAAAGCTCGTGGCTCGATCGTAACTCGCAGCTGACTCGCTCGCTAACAGCTTGCTCATTACTAGATCGAGCTGGGGCCTAGCTCGCTCACCACTAGCTCGGTCCAGAATTAACGAGTTCAAATTGGGGCCTAGCTAGCTCGGTCCAGAATTAACGAGTTCAAATTGGAGCCTAGCTCGCTCGCCAGTTCGCGAGCTAGCTCGGTTAGGTATCAATTTGTGAATTTGTATGTTTTATACTGTATATTGAAACTTAATAATTATTTTTAAAACTTGTTGGTAAATTTTGTAAAGTTTGTTACTCGGTCCAGCTCGGTCTAAAAAGTTTGTAAATTTTATTTTCTTCTTAAAACAAGATGTAGCCAAACCCAACTCGCCAGCTCGGTCTAAAAAGTTTGTAAAATTTATTTTCTTCTTAAAACAAGATCTAGTCAAATCCAGCTTGGTCCAGCTCGTGACGATTTCAAATTTTGATTTCAGCTCGAACCCCTAAAATCAGCTCGCTCGTGACTCGAATGAGTCAGTTCGTGACGAGTTCAAGCTTGACCCAGCTCGTGACGAGCTAGATCGTTGCCACCTATAAGCAGTAGCGGACCTAAGAAGCATCAGGGGTAGGCAAGTGCCTACCCATGGATTCGAAATTTTTTTAGATCCAGTGGTATTTTATACTTGTACTTATTCGTGAATGGATATAATGCCTACCCCTGGATTTAATTCAAGGGTCCGGTAGAAGAAAATTATCAGAAAAGAAAGTCATCACAGACTGATTCGCGTAAAGAAAAAAAACAAAAAAAGACGCAGTCTGATTCACTACTCCACTTAGAAGAATCGTTGATTTGATAAGAGAAAAAGAGGTTCGTTGTAAATGATATAAATATGTACCGTGTCGTGACTAGTCACGTCGTAACTTGGATCACGTACTGTGTCATGCCGTGACCAAATTTGAAAGGATGGTCATGGCACGTGAATAGTCATAACACATTAATTACGCCATGATCACACGTGACGTGTCCAAACGTGACCAGTTACATTTGTCATGTTTAAGTTTTAACTATTTTTTTCATAATTTGTTTATTTAAGATTCACCATTCGATTAAGATCTAACGGTTCTAATTACACGTGACCATGTGTCGTGCTGTGACCAAATCTTTTGTGTGACGTGTTTTGTCGTGTCAAATTTTCAAAAGATAGTCACGTCATGTGAATGATCACAGCACATAACCGACACATGTCATGACAGAACTGTAGCATATCGTGACGTAATTTTTTTAGATTCCTGTCCACTACTCCGCTTTGATTGGTTAAAAAAAAAAAATTATACTCTTATTAATTTTTTTGTACCTATCCGGATTAAAATTCTGAATGCGCCCTACCCATAAGTTGAACTAAGTTGATACATCCCAAATTCCCAACAATTGACAGCGGTTCATAGCATTGCCAAATCTTTTTAGCCTATAGCTAGTGACAAATCTAAAAGGTGTTGATTGGTTGTGGTCGTTGATGAGAAAAAGAAAGCATGGAAAAAAACAATTCGTTGGGAAAAGGGTAAATAAAGTTAGATCGAGACAGGCAGCTGTTCCAACAAAAGAAAAATGATGGAAAGAACCCAACTCACGAAAGAAATAGTAGTAGACTAGTAGTACGCTTAATAATTATTTTTTAGATATGGGACCATATCAGATCAGTAGGCAGTAGGGCTGCAAACAACACAGAGCCACAGCGGCTTGTGATTGCCAATTAATGACACCACTGGTGGAGTGGTGGTGAATAGAAATTTGTCTTTTTCACTACCGGCGCTTTCTTAGTCAGTTGTTAAGTTACATTTTTTATTTCATAATATAATAATTAAAAAATAGATAAATCTTGCATACATCTTTTTATTTATTTATTTATTTATTTATGGTACGTACATTTTATAATAATTATATTTAATATTTAAATGTGAAAATTCTGCGTGAACTACAGTAGAGATCATTTAATACTGCATTCGGGCTGCTGTGCCCGGATTTTTTTTAAAAACCGTAAATCAAAAAATTAATTCTACCAAACCAGCATGATGGCTTCTGTTTTTACAAAAACCATCAGAACCGAGATGCCAATTCGGTCCCAACGATTTTTTTTTCTCCGGACCGAATTGGCAATTCGAACAGGCCTGGACCGAATTGCCAATTCGGTCCGAAGGATTTTTTTTTCTCCGGACCGAATTGGCAATTCGGTCCAGTTTTTTTTTTTTTTTTTTTTTTTTTTTTAAGAGACAAATCTAACACTGAAAATTAAATTTTTAAGAGACAAATCGTCGATCCAAACCGTTCAACATGATTATCTAAATAAAATGTGATTGCAAATCAAATTTTACATTTTTTTGAATTTTTTTACTATTTATTAAGATGGGTACAAAATTCAATGGTCTGAATATGACTATTTTTTGTAAAATACTTAATAAATAGTAAACAAATTCCAAAAAATGTAAAATTTGATCTGCAAGCACATTTTATTGTGGAGATCATGTTGAACGGTTTGGATCGACGATTTGGACTTTGAAAATGAAAAAAATTGTTGTTGTAACTTTAGTATGAATATGCTAATATATGTCAAATTTTGCTCATCTCTAAAAAAAAAAAAAAAAAAAAAAAAAAAAAAAAAACTGGACCGAATTGCCAATTCGGTCCAGGCTAAAAAAAACCTCTGGACCGAATTGGCAGTTCGGTCTAGCTTGTTTTTTGATTTTCTGTGCCGCTTTTTCTACAATCGGTGAAAAACAGTAAGACCGAATTGCCAATTCGGTCCAGAGAAAAAAAAATCGTTGGGACCGAATTGGCATCTCGGTTCTGATGGTTTTTGTAAAAACAGAGGCCATCATACTGGTTTGGTAGAATTAATTTTTTGATTTACGGTTTTTAAAAAAAATCCGCTGTGCCCAACCCTGAACAACCTACGCCTACTTAAATTAGGTCTGACCAGTGACAGTGACCACAGCTCTGAGCTTGGAAATTTGTGCCACGACATATTGACCAAAAATATTAATTGTGTCCACCTACCTACTACTTGTACTACTATCCAGGATATGGTGGAATGAATGGATGAATGAGTGAGTGAGTGATTGGGGACGGAATACTACTACTATTAATTAGTATTACTATCACAAGAAAGTTGGCGCAGGGAAACCAAAGTCTGAGATCGAATAGCCAATTCATATTCATATAATCATATTCATGGGGTCATGGGGATATGGGAACTTCAAAAGCAGGAGAATCTTTCATTTTTTTGGCACGTTATGCTCTTCAGCTTTTGCCCATGTCACTATGTAACTTTACAAAACAAGTACGTATTAAGAGCGAATCAAGGCATCTCATCTTTCTCCTTTCTCATCAATGCGTTCCCACGCACCGTCAACTCCACAATCATCATACATCACCCAAATTTTTATTTGTACCATATTAAAAAAATAAATTTTTATTTTTACTATATTAAAAAAAAAAAATAAGACAAACCGAGTAACCACGATTAGATGTCCGCAGTTTCATCTATTTTCATCATGTCCGTGCAGTTTCATTTATTTTCACTATGTCTGCGATGTCAAACTACGAACCAAAATTGAGTGTCCGTTGCATATAGATTTCTTTCTATTTTTTTGGTCCAAACGCCATTTCTTTTCTTTTTTCTTTTTTTGTCAGAACGCGTGTGAATCTATTAAACAGTGTGCAATACGTCAAGGATTGACTGTTTAAATATGCTTAGATCTATTTAAAAATATATTTAGAGTGTGCTCTATAAGAGAGGGAAAGAGAGATAATGAGTGATCGGGTTGTCCAAACAAATTTACTTGCTTTACAAACTAAAATTTTAAAAAAGAGCTAAGAGGAAGGAAGGAATCAAGACAAAAAATAAATAGAGTTCCTCTTCAATCTTTACACTCCGATTTAAAAAGTAGTTCTTCCGTTTACTCCTTTTCATCCACTCCCATTCTCTTCCCTTCCCTTTGAGTTTTGTGGAGTACACTCTTAAAAGAATACCTTTCAGGTGCCCAATACGCTCATGATTGACTTGAGAGTAGGTCCGATGGGCATCGGACCTACCTCGGTTCGACGGGTTTAATCACCATCGATTTTCTTTTAGATTCGTGCGAAATGCTTTAAACCCCGTGCGTGTATGTTTCAAGTTTCGTGCGCACAAATTACTCCGTTCTCCTACGGTAGATCTGTCCATCGGAACCAAACTAGATCCGATGGGCATGGAACCTACACTTATCTCAAGGGTTATTAAAGATTCACGCTGCACTCTTCACCGTTGGAGAAAAAAATGTACCTGCAGTTTCAAATCGCAGACACCCAAATATAACATTTAAAATTGGATAACATGTACGAAAATTATTGACTAAATTGCAAAAAGCGTCTCATCATTATATTTTTTTCTCTCTCTCTTGCAGAATGTGAATGAACCCAAAATAAAATAAAAATAATGATAGTGTACTTAATCCTGTGAGTAGCAAGTCAAATTCATTAAATATTCGGAATCGGTGGCACTTTTCTAGTGGTGAGCAAGTCCAAAATATTATTTCTGATGGACTGTTAGCTACATTTAACTAACAGATATGTAGTATGTATGCTATCTGAGCTCTAGGTGCATTATTGTTTCAATAACATTAACATGGAAAATGAATGCACTAACAACGGAATTAAAACATGAAATTATGATAACTAGAAATTTCTTTTTCAGACATTTTTTTCTTCTGACTTTTTGTACACCTGCTGCGCCTATTTTTCTATTATTGTTCTCTGAGAGCCCACTGCAACAATTTCTTATTCATATTGGCCCAACCCAATCAAATATCAAACACACTTGCAGTTTGTACCAGTTGAAGAGTACCTTGTACCTGTGCAAAATTTTCCAACAAAATAGTAACAGCAAATCCAAGTGCACCTACAGCTGCACCCGGCTATTGCTGCTGCACCACCTTTGCAAAAGGAATTTGTATGGTCACCTACCGCAGAACAAGATGCATATTTCACACAATATCTGTCTGGATTGGGCCATTGTTTCTTTTGATAAGGATATAACTCTAGTCAGACTGGCTATTTCTCTGACAGAATATATTCTCACAAACACTTATTCATCAGATTATAATTGCTAGTCCTGAATGAATTCTAGATCATTCCCCTTCAATTTGGTTCAAGAAAGTGCAGGAACAATTGAATTATAGTTTTGCTCTGCAAATCAAACAGTTGACATCATAAGAAATTTCACCCAACTATGATTACCCACGAATGGAACCAGAATCATAGTGATAAACAGAAATTACTCTTATTTAGAAGTTCTAATAAATGAAATGGAGGCTATAAATTGTTAAAAATATGTTAGATTTCATTTCACTAGTCAAAGTTTCCACCAATCCATCAAAAGACTAACTGCTAAAAGTTAACACAGCTGGTTTCAGGGAAGCCGAAAAAAAGAGACTACCATCCAGTAACATCTACAAAAACAAAATTTCCCACTTCATATCAATGAAGTCATGAAAGGACCTGTTAAAATTAAGATGGCGAAGTTCTGGCACGTTTGAAATTAGAGTTGATGCCTCTTATCCCTTTTCCAGTCACCAAGTAAGGTGCGGAGGCTGATGGAAGGGAAGGGGACTTTTCAATGTAGGCACATCTCTCATTTCCATTCCAGTGTAGAATAATGCGATTTGTGCATGAGTGTGACCAGCTATCACCTGCTCAACAATACATAAAAATAAAATCATTTTTCTTCATATAAAGACTAATACAAGTGCTTAATTTTTTTGACTTACCAAGAGCAAGCGTCAATTGAAATGAGCCATCAGTAAACTTGGTTGTCACTTGGTTCAACAAAACAACCTGGTCCACATACAATACTAAATACATTAATAAATAGAAGAAAATAAGGTAAAGGACGAGTAATTTATTAATAATAACAAGTACATAATTTGTTCAAGGACTACTAAGTAGATCGATTACAAGTTAGATACATTTAACAGTAATGAACTTCTACTGTTCTGACATCAAATTGAAGAGAGTTTTAATATATTGTCTATAAAGCAAAAGTAACCGAGAAACAAGAACAATGATCCCTAATTATAACTTTTTGAATAATTAACAATAACAAGCATCAACATCTGCGCGTGACATAATAAGAAGTTAGTACAGGCATATATCAGATAGAAATGAAAAGGAAGGGTACTGACAGCCAAATTAAACGTCTTAGAGAGTTTCATAAGCCGCAAAGACAAACCACCAAGAACCCGAGTCCTTTGGGCCAGATCATCAAAATCTTGCCGAAAATGGAAAGTCACACTATCTATTATCACCAACTTCACCTGCAGTAAAACAGAAATGCACATTATACAAGAGAAAAGATATACAATCCAATTAAAAAGATTCTTTTTTTATTTTTGGCAGAAAACCATTTATAGTATTCTGAACAGCAAAAAGACCCTACTTTTTCAGTTTCTGCACAAAGACGTATATTTCGGTAGAAACTTGTACAGGCACCGCAGTTGTAATATTAAGCATGCATCATCACACATTAATAAGTGGCTCAGGTATACAGTTTATCACAAAGTTTCACAAGCAAGTCTTTGACTTACATCTTTGTTCTGAGTCAGAAAATTCTCCAAGTAGTTTATAACAGCGATTTGTTCAGTATAACTACAGATGCGGAAATAGAAGATGCCATCCAAGAAATTATTTGCTCGCAACCTTTCTTTGCATGATAAAAATTCTCTGCTATTACTAGGGAATATATCGAGAATATCACTTATGCATCCTTCGGCAATTTGATATGCACGCTCGGCCATGAAACTACCTTCTGTATCTACTCACCATGGAAATAAATTTATAATGTTACAAAAAGTATGTTAGTGCTTATGATATATCACAAAACAGCAAAAACTTTTAGCTTTGACAATAAGCAAATAAACCTACAAAATGTTTCCAACATCAACAGTTATCAACTAATTCTAATATTTTCTGTACTCCTAGCTAAATTCTGGAACATAATAAATTTCCCTTGTTTTGTATTGCCAGGTATCAATAAGACCTAGAACCAATAATATGCAGTATTTACTGGCTTAGGCCCTTATCCACATATGCGAAGCTTTCTAGGGGGCACATAAGAAAATTCTTAAACAAGAAAAGGTTGATCTATGTAGCTCTTCAACCATAATAGTGAAACTACCTATGTAAACAGCCTTTCCGCCAAGACCGCCGTATTCGACCGGTATTTGCACATTCACTGCAAGTTGAATTCTGGAAAAAGTACAAGGAAAGTAAGAAAAAATTGTTTGTTTTCAAGATACAAAGATGTGAAATATGAATAATCATACCCTAGTTGAGTTTTGCCAATTCCAGGAACACCACCTACAAAAAATATTCACAGAGTAATGTATCAGATTGACTCCTTTTATTCTTGAACCCTTTTTGAAATCCCTACTTATTTGGTCAGTAAATATTTCTAGAGGAGGGTTCAAATGCCTCGTGTCTTTCATGCCTCATTGTGCCTCACATCTTCTATCTTCGTTTTCAAAGTCCAAACAGTCGATCTGAACCGGTCAACACGATCTCCATATTAAAATGTACCTGGAGACCAAATTTTATATTTATTGGAAATATTTACTATTTTTTTAGATAGGTACAAAATCACCGTTTTTGGATGGTCCTGAAACATTGATTTTGTATCTATCTAAAAAAAAAGTAAAAATTTAAAAAAATATATAATTTGGTCTCCAAGCATATTTTAATATGGAGATCGTGTTGATCGGTTCGGATCGACTGTTTGGACTTTGAAAAAGAAAATAGAGAATGCGAGGCATGCAAGACATGAAAGACATGAGGCATTTGAATGCTCCTCATATTTCTATTTCAATTCAGTGACACCGTAACAGGCCTTCATGTACTAAAATATTTACCAACTTCTGTTACTTCTTTGCAATGGATACCACCACCAAGTATTGTATCAAGATCATTACATCCTGTAGAAATGTGTCTCTGCATTTGTTCTTCTGACAGCATGTCCCATGCTGTCACCGCCCCTATAAAGCATTTAAAAAGAACTATAAAACCAAAACTTTGACATTATTCAAATAAAGGGGTAATTTCTAATTTGGGTATAACATGGCAAAATAAATAAAAAATATCATGCATCCCTGAAGCATAATTGATAAATTTAGCAGTAGCAGGCATGATGAGGAAGGTATAAATAAATAAAAGTACCTGGAATAATTCCATTTGGGGTATAAGCATTTTTAGATGTGGTGGCATGTGGTATAGCCCTGAGAATCTCTATTGCCTCTTCGCATTGGATACTTAGTTCTACAAATAGGAGGAACATAAAGAAGCAAAGAACATAAACAAGTAATGATCGATGAATGCGATGAATTTGGTTTGACAGATAAAGAGAGAGAGTGAGTATGGTACCTTGAGCCAGAATGGAAGGGGAGAGAGAGGAGAGAGAGGAGAGGTTTGTGTAACCCTTGGCGAGCAATTTCGATCGAAGTGAAGGAGAGATTGGGAGATTTGATATCTCCATTTTGTGTTAGTCGCAATTTCACTGAACCTGAGACTGAGTGAGGCCCTGACTGAATGAACCTGTCGGAGGGAGCTTTTCTTGTACAAATTATCTACGGGAGTACCGAGACAGAAGGCTCCAATGCCATGGCCCATGGGCCATGGGCCATGGGCCGTCCGATTTTCATTATGACTCTGCTGCTACAGTTATATCGGCTGTTGCATGCCTCAACGACAGCGGGATGTCGTTGCCATTGCCATTGCCATTGCCATTGCCAGTAAGAAAATATTATACATGTATAGAGGTAGAGCACTAGAGTTGTGTTTTATATGGTATATACGACACTAGGTAGAGTTGTCACCAACCAACGTCGCTGGATGATCGATGTTCATGTTCCGTTCGATAATATATATTGTGAGAAAAATTAATGTTAATAAGCCTTAAAAAAATACAACTAATATCTTTTACCAGTAGGCAGCGTACAATTAATACATGAGTTAATTATAAACCGATGCCGAATTGAATTAAATTATGTTTGTTTGGCAATTAATTAATTTTATTGGTAAAAAGAACTTATTTTAATGCGATTAACACTCGACAGACAGACAGGAAAGTCGCTTCCATTATAATTAAAGTACGTACGTACCATGCATATATATATATATATATATATATATATATATATATATATATATATATATATATAGATTTTATAAAAAAAGGAGAAGAAATTAATTAAACATTTTTTTAGCTGATCATGATATTCTCCTGCGCTCAAAGCATGCACACAACGAAGAGTATTAATTACTCTTGCTAAAATTTATCTCATCCAATCTAAGCATCAACAAATTAAACCATCTGAAACAGCTAGCATAGTATATAAAAATCAAATTATGAGAGAACCACGGACATGCGGGCCCCACCATGTGCACAATTATAGTTTTACGATCGCTGTGAAATTATAACTCGTTGCACGAAAGGCTATATATATATATATATAATGTGTTTTATGAAATTTTCTTGAGATTGCTGAATCAATCATATCCGGTTGTGGAATTAAAATGAAGAGATGTTAGTTCTTACGAGCCATCATATGTCATATGTCTACTTGGCAATACAAATATAAATGCTAGCATATGCTATGTAGTATTTATTACTACAAACACAAGTGGACACGAGCGGAGTCAGATTTTCAAATTACAAGGATATATGAGAGTCAATCATATAAAGTTTGAATAGGATCAATTTTATAATATTATGATATTTTATTTTAAATTATATAGAAAAACATTTATAAATACATAAAATAAAAAATAAAAAAATAGGGATCAATTGATTTCTTTCTTGCTTCTTACATCTGCTCTCCTGTAGGGGCAAATTAAGATATGCACAATGATCGAATGAGGGTCAATTGAGCTCATTTAAAAAAAAAAATTGTATTTATATATGATTTTCTATATAATTTAGGATAAAATATTATGTATACTATAAAATTGATCTTCATTTTTAGCATGAAAAATTTATATTATTGATTCTCATTTACATTTGAACTCTATAGTTTGAAACTTGGCTATGCTTATGTTATACTGCATGCATAATTAGGAACTGGAGAGTACTATTTGCATCAATGACAATTCTTCAAGTAAAAACTGTCGCTCATGAATAAATCAGTGACAATTGTTACGTGCAGGGATGGAGACAGACTTTAAGCTACGGAAGTTAAACGTAAATGAAGATCAATTATATATATAAAACTTTTATTCCAAAAATAGATGTCAATTTAATAGATCTACAACATTATACTCAAAACTATATTAAAAATTATGTATAAATATAATTTTCTTTAAGATAAATAGATGTCAATTAACTTCCATACTTTGAACATCCCTCAGCCACTTAATTATATCCTCCGTAAAGATATTATCACAATATATCATCACTGATAATATTTTATTTCTTTCATCCTACCTAGCTATCAGTACGGCATATTTAAAGAGTAATTAATTTATAAACTTGTTGTGATTGAATTTAATTTGCTTTTGTAAAAATTAGATCTGACCGTCCGTTAGAGTAATTTTTATTACTAACAATTAATGGTAAATATAAATACACGGCTTAATTAATTGGTCTCAGATATTGGCTTTGGAATTAATAAGTTGTTGTTTGAATTATATATAATTGTTTTTAGTTTTAGTTGACTTGATGAAAACAAATTATTTTGTCCAATGAAACATATATATATATATATATATATATATATATATATATATATATGCAAGTCAGTGCTCAATTAACTGCTCGTTTTGTTACTGGTGTACGTATATATATAGTTGCATTAATTATCTATTGTTGTACTAATTAATTAATTTGATTAAGTTGTTGAGCTACTTGACTTATTGTAAGCTAATCAAATTTATCCAACAGACAAGACATACAGGTCACTATTTAGTAATTAAGCAACTTGATCTTAATTAGTTATATATATATATTACGTACGGTTACAAAGTCCAAGTTATGACGAAATTAAGATAAATTTAAGTTACTTCATTTATGTGGAAAATACTGGTGCTTTCGGACCTGAGAGGTACGGGTACGGCTACCACTTCGCACTAATTTTAAAGACGAGATATTTTAGATAGTTGAGTACGTCATTCCATACTCAGTGCATATATGATTAATTTTACCACCACCTGATACAAATTTGTTTTGTTTTTCCTCCTAATAATATCATTGATTTAATAATTTTCACAATTTATTGCCTATTTTCTGAATGGATGCATTCAATAATTTTAATTGAACACATATATACGATCAGGCAACTTAAAAATATTGAAAAAAAAAATTCAAAGTGCCAAAACAAAAGGACTAAAAGCAGGACACTCGGTGCATATATATATATATATATATATATATATATATATATATATTGAGTCATTCCATATATATATGTTATCAGAAAAATTAAAAATAAGTTCCAACACTTTCAGTTGTCTAAATGCACGATTTCAGAAACTAAACATAACATATTGTTATCAATTTTTGTAAAATAAATATATTGTTGTCATAATAATTTTGAAAAGTAAAAGTGGACAATAAAAATTCATGAAATATCAAGTAGCACCTTCTGTGGGTTGAAATACAAAAAGCTAGTACGTGGCGGTCAATTTCCTGAAAAGTGTACTTGGATGTGGAAGTATATATATATATATATATATGGAGCCACCACTTATCGTTGTTTTGTCATTATTAATTAAAAGGCAGACAAGAAATGTAAAATTGAGCCTCAGGTTTGAGATGAAACTAATTTTATTATATCAAAGTTTTATGATATATATATATATATATATATATATATATATATATTTATATATTTAATTTTTATGAGAATATCGTTTAAAGTAAATAAATGTAATGTAAAATTTGTTTTTAACAGTGGGTTTATCAAACTAAAATTAATTTTTAAAGTAAACAATTAAATTATAAATGTGTTCTTGGTTACTTAGTAGTGTGTTTTATCAAATATATATATATATATATATATATATATATGTCCTAAATAATTTTAAATGAAATATCAAGTACGGAAATTGTAAAATAATTAGTTATCATCTTTTTCCAATTCCCGAAAAATCCTAGAGCTAGCTTAAGTAGTTCCTAATTTTAGGTGTTGAAGACAAGAATCTTCTTTAATTTCTCTTGCCTTTGCCTTGAGCCCTTGATAGATCTGATCAATTGTTTCCTTAAACACGCAACATGGATTAATTTCCCCTTTTTCACATGGATTACGCATGCATGCATGGGGTGATTGACTGATTGGTGATTTCTCCCCCAAATAAACCCAGCATGCAGTTTGCCAATTTGAGAGGCTAGGTTCCTCGATCACAAGTCACGAGCCTCTTTTTCTTTTCTTTTTTTCTTTTCATATATATGTACATATATAGTTTAGCAAAATCCCAAACCAAACGGTGCCATATATATATAGGATTTAATTTTATCACAACACTTGCATATATAGATATATAGATACATATATATCTTGTTAATTATCTTACAACGTACAAAAGAAGAAACGAAGGAATTAAATTCAACGCCGGAACAAATGTTCCTCTCCGGTATCATCTACATGTCTGATCCAGCGGCTCCGGCCGGTCTTCCCCAAACTCGGCCCTTTGCCAACCCCGACATGCACCACCTCCACGCCGTCACCGATCGGCAAAAACACCGACCGCACCACCCGCATGCCCCCACTGATCACTGCTGCGGACACAACGTTGCTTTTCGTTACATTATATCTGACCACCACCATCCCTCTGGGTCCCGGTCTCGCCTCCTTTACAACTGACGCTACATCTCTCCTCTTCCCATCCACCACCAAATAATCTACTCCTTTTAGTTGTCTCATCAAGTTCTTCGGCTCGGCTTCCCCTTCTGATAAACACAAGTATTTGCCGTGCGTATGCCGTGCTGCTGTCATCAAAGCCAGACTTGTGTTTGTAGGGTTGCTATTAATTGATTGTGCATCAATTATAAGCTGAGCTTTCCAACCGCCAGCCATGGCCGAGATGAACTCCGCCACATCCGTCGACTCTTCCTGGTCTTGATTTTCACCGGCTAGGGTTTTCACGCCTTCTATGTAGGCCTTGGAAGCTGTCTCTGGACACCATACCAGTTTCATGCTTAATTAATTTCAGTTCTCTCTCTCTCGTTCTCTCTCTTAATTATTTCCCTAGCAAATAATGAGAATGGTTATCAGGTAAGACTGAGGGAGGAAGTTAATTTATCTACTCCAACTGGCAGTTGACTTTGCAACCGCTATTAAACAATTAAGCTTTAATGTTTTATTTTTTTTTTCTATTTCAAAGATTAAGCCAACACGTCCATCCAGAGACTGTTTTGGCCTTTTCCGATCGAGTATCCAAATCAAATGGATCCTTTGTGGCACCGACTAACTAACAAATGTGTCTTTACACAAATTAATTAAGGCACAAAAAAAATATAACATAAAGCCAAGCACTTGAGCTTAATGAAACATTAATTATTAGCCCGCTATATCATTCTCTTGTTTTGAATGCTTTCAATTTTAATCTTTTTTGAAAGAAAGTACGTAGCTAGGTATCATATATAAAAACCACCAGTACTCATGCCAAATCGTTTAATATCACAGAAAAAAATTTATATCTCAACAAAAATAGTGTATCATGAGCAGAAATCTCGTAAAACATTTCGATAATTAAAAAGACTTACAAATTTTACTAAATTTATTTAAGGTCCTTTTTCTGTGATTAAAATCGTAGGCAAATTTTTTTATAGTTCTTAATCATTTGATTTATTTATAAAAAAAAATAGAATGCATTAAGAAATATGTAAGATATATATGGTCAATTTATTCTCGCATAATTTGTTTGACTATAAAATGAATAGCTACAAAAGATCTCTTCTCATACGTACTAGGTCACTGAATTATGCAAAACAACTTGCATATATAGTTTTGTGAGATTTATTAAACGGTTGATTAGGATATGACATGGGGAGACACTAGTGTATTGATTATACCCGCCCGGTCCAACCCGACCCGCGCAAACCCGGGACCCGGACCCGGACCGACCCGGATCCGACCATGAACCCGACCCGAACCGTCCTAAAGGGATGGGTCGGGTTTAAAACGGGTCGGATGCAGTTTTCTGGGCGAAACCCGACCTCCCCCCCCGTTTCAACCCGTCTACCCGAATCCGATCCGGACCGGCCTAAACCCGACCCGAACCGACCTAACCCGACCCAAAACCCGACTGAACCCCCCCAAACCCGGCCGAACCCGAGTGAACCCCACCTAACCCAACCTAACCCGGGCCAAACCCGACCTAACCCCCCCAAAACCCGGGTCTAACCCGGCAGGACCCGACCCGACCCGACCCGACCCGAGCCAACCCGACCCCCCACCGAAAATTCAAATTTTTTTGAGTTTTTAACGGTACAATTCCCCCCCCCCAAAAAAAACAACCTTAAATATACCCCCATTCTTCATAAATTTTCACATCTCATACTCGTTATTCTCAATCTCTCATTCTCTCAATCTCATATTCTCATACTCTCAATATTTTTATTATTCTCAAATTTTATTTTTATTGTTTAAAAAAAAAGAGTTGCAATTTATTTCATTCTACAAATACGCAAAGGAATACGAAAGACGAAAGTAGAGGAATTACGAAGGATTTTTTTCATTCTACCTCCCGCAAGATTTTTCCGCGAGATTAAAAGGTTAGATTTATTTTTAGTAATTGTTAAATAATTAGAATTAGTTTAAATAGGTAAATTTAGTAATTGTTAGGAATTGTTAGATAATTTTTAGTAATTGTTAGTAATGTTTAGAAATTTGTAGTAATTTTGAGTAATTGTTAGTAATTGTTAGTAATTTTGAGTAATTTTTAGATATTGTTAGTAATTGTTAGATAATTTTTAGTAGTTGTTAGTAATTTTTAGTAATTGCTAGATATTGTTAGTAATTTTTAGATATTGTTAGTTTTTCTTTGTTAAATTCGGATTTATTTTTAAATTTGTTAGATAAATAAGCTAGATTTATTTGTTTGTTCAAATAAATGTTATATTTGTTTGTTCGAATAAATGTTATATTTGTTAGATTTTTGAATATGTTAGATTATTGGATTTTATTTTTGAATATGTTAGATTATTGGATTTTATTTTTGAATATGTTAGATTATTGGATTTTATTTTTGAATTTGTTAGATTATTATATTTTCTTTTGAAATTCGGATTTATTTTGAAATAAGTTAGATTTTATTTTTTTAAATTCGGATTTATTTTGAAATAGGTTAGATTTTATTTTTTAAAATTTGATTTTATTTATAAATAGGTTAGATAAATAGATTTGTTAGATAAATATGTTATATTTTATTTGTTAAATTTTGAATATGTTAGATTATTGAATATGTTATATTTTATTGGATATGTTAGATTTTTGAATATGTTAGATTATTGGATATGTTAGATTATTGGATTTGTTAGATTATTATATTTTATTTTGAAATTCGGATTTATTTTGAAATAGGTTAGATTTTATTTTTTGAAATTCGGATTTTATTTTTAAATAGGTTAGAGAAATAAGTTATATTTTATTTTTGAATTTGTTGGATAGTTAGATTTATTTTTAAACATATTATCTTTATTTTTAATAGGTTACATTTGAATATTTTCAAATATGTTAGATTTTAGATATATTTTTAAATATGTTAGATTATTGGATTTGTTAGATTATTGTATTTTATTTTGAAATATGTTAGATTTTACTTTTTAAAATAAGTTATTTTATTTATAAATAGGTTAGATAAATAGGTTAGATTTTTTAAAATAAGTTATTTTATTTTGAAATAGACTAGATTTTATTTTTTAAAATTCGGATTTATCTTAAATAGGTTAGATTGTTTAGTTATATTTTATTTTTGAATTTGTTGGATAGTTAGATTTATTTTTAAACATGTTATCTTTATTTTTAATAGGTTACATTTGAATATTTTCAAATATGTTAGATTTTAGATATATTTTTAAATATGTTAGATTATTGGATTTGTTAGATTATTGTATTTTATTTTGAAATAGGTTAGATTTTACTTTTTAAAATAAGTTATTTTATTTATAAATAGGTTAGATAAATAGGTTAGATTTTTTAAAATAAGTTATTTTATTTTGAAATAGACTAGATTTTATTTTTTAAAATTTGGATTTATCTTAAATAGGTTAGATTTTTTAGTTATATTTTATTTTTGAATTTGTTGGATAGTTAGATTTATTTTTAAACATGTTATCTTTATTTTTAATAGGTTACATTTGAATATTTTCAAATATGTTAGATTTTAGATATATTTTTAAATATGTTAGATTATTGGATTTGTTAGATTATTGTATTTTATTTTGAAATATGTTAGATTTTACTTTTTAAAATAAGTTATTTTATTTATAAATAGGTTAGATAAATAGATTTGTTAGATAAATATGTTATTTTTTATTTTTTTTAAATTTTAAAATTTGAATTAGACCTTTTTTTTAAATTTGAATTAGAATTATTTTCTAAATTTGAATTAGACTTTATTTTTTAAATTTGAATTAAACTTTATTTCTTTTAAATTTTAATTAGACTTATTTTTTTTTCTTTTTCTTTTGAAGTTCGGCAAAGGCAGTTTTTATTTTATTTAATTTAATTTATATTTAATTTAGATTTGAATTCAATTTAGTTTAGAGAAATAAGTTATATTTTATTTTTGAATTCAATTTAGATTTGAAATTCGGATTTTATTTTTAAATAGGTTAGAGAAATAATTTATATTTTATTTTTCTAGAGTTATAAGTTGTTGTTTTAAAATAGATTTTTAAAATAAGTTAGAACAAGTTATATTTATTTTGAATTAGACCTAAAATTTTCAAATTTGAATTAGACTTATTTTTTCTTAAATATATTTTTTAAATTTGAATTAGAGTTATTTTTTTTAAATTTTAAAATTTGAATTAGACCTTTTTTTTAAATTTGAATTAGACTTATTTTTTAAATTTCAATTAGACTTTATTTTTTAAATTTGAATTGAACTTTATTTCTTTTAAATTTGAATTAGAGTTATTTTTTTTTCTTTTTCTTTTGAAGTTCGGCAAAGGCAGTTGTTTTTTTTTATTTAATTTAATTTATATTTAATTTAGATTTGAATTCAATTTAGGTTAGAGAAATAAATTATATTTTATTTTTGAATTCAATTTAGATTTGAAATTCGGATTTTATTTTTAAATAGGTTACAGAAATAATTTATATTTTATTTTGTTAGAGTTATAAGTTGTTGTTTTAAAATAGATTTTTAAAATAAGTTAGAACAAGTTATATTTATTTTGAATTAGACCTAAAATTTTCAAATTTGAATTAGACTTATTTTTTCTTAAATATATTTTTTAAATTTGAATTAGAGTTATTTTTTTTAAATTTATAAATTTGAATTGGACCTTTTTTTAAAATTTGAATTAGTCTTATTTTATAAATTTCAATTAGACTTTATTTTTTAAATTTGAATTGAATTTATTTCTTTTAAATTTGAATTAGAGTTATTTTTTTAAAATTTTTAAATTTGAATTAGACCTTTTTTTTTAAATTTGAATTAGACTTTGTTTTTAAATTTGAATTAAACTTTATTTTTTTTAAATTTTAATTACACTTATTTTTTCTTTTTTCCTTTTCTTTTTCTTTTTCTTTTGAAGTTCGGCCAGAGGCTCTTCATGAGCCTTGTTTTTTTTTCTTCTACTTACTTACTTTAATTTAAATTTAATTTAGATTTGAATTCAATTTAGGTTTAATTTAGATTTAATTTAGATTTAATTTACATTTACTCTAATTTATATTGAATTTAGATTTACATTTAAATAGGTTAGATAATTTCGGATTTATTTTGAATGGATTTAATTTTAATATGTAGAACAAATGGCGGACGAAAATTGGATGCATAGAACTTCCGCCGATTTATTCGACCCTATGCCATCTGGATACCATCAAAATATGGACGCAATAGAAAGTATGCTTTCACAAGATCCCGCACAAATGCAACCGCCGTATCCACAAAATCCCTCCCAAATGCCACCACCTATTTATCATCAACAAGATCCTAACTATTATCACAAAATCCCTCCCAAATGCCACCACCTAATTACTATTATTCTAACCCTTCATATGGAGCAGGTACTGGATCTACAGGATCGACTCAATACACCGCCCCTATAGGAAGCGGTCCCTCGACACGTGTCCCGGAAATTCAAGTCGAAGTTATCCCCGCAACCCAAGCCGAAGTTGTTGCTCCCATTCCCATCGAACCACCGAAGAAGAGGAAAACCAAGGCGCCCGAATACAAGGCTGATTTTTGGCGGTATTATCAAAAGACCTTTCATCCAAATGGAGTTGTGCATACTTTAAAATGTAAGGTACGCGGTTGCAAAGTTATTTACGAGTATAAACTTGTAAATGGTATGTCCACATTTAAGAAACATGCCGAAGGTCATGCAAAAAAGGGTGACCTACCGCAAGAAAATGCGGACCCGCGGTTAGTCCAAACCCTTATGAACCTGGATGGTAGTAGAACCCACCAAAGATATGATGAAAAAATAATGCTTGAAGAATTTGCCCGATATATTGGCCACAAGGAACAACCAATTAGTATGGGTAATTGTAGTAGTTTTGCCCGGCTAGTGATTCGGGGGTGTGCTCAACCATTGTATAAGAGAATCCATCATAGAAAAATGGTATGTGAAATGAAAAACCAGTTTATCCAAAAGAAAAACGACCTATTAGCTACATTTGGATATGCAAATTATAATGTCTCCCTTACCTCCGATATATGGACTGCCGGTAAATACGACCTAGGTACTCTTGTATTACCGGTCATTAGATCGATGAGAATTGGATTTTACAAAAACAAGTTTTAAGTTTTCGGGTGTTAGAATCCCCGCACACTGCACAAATTATTTATCATTCAATTATTGAGGTTTTACAAGAATATAATCTCAAAAGGGATTTACAGAACAAGATTTTTTCTATCTCATTCGATAATGCTAGCAACAATGTAGCGTCCATCGATCATTTCATCCGGTCCCTAAACCCAATCATGAATGGTGCACTGTTTCACTAAAAGTGTGCTTGCCATATACTAAACCTTACCGTAAAAGATGGTCTTAAGATAGAAGCCGTAAAGAACTTGATAATTAAATTCAAGGGAGGTCTTGCCCATATTTATTCAAACCAAGAAAGAAAACAAAATTTCGCAGCTTTGTGCGAAAGAATAGGTTTGGGCAAAATGAGGGTACCTTGGGATATAGATACCCGTTGGAATTCCACCTACAGGATGCTGCACCGATGCATTCCTTACAAGGCGGCTATAGGGGAGATGTTGAGATCGACGAACGAAGGACAAGCTTTGGAACTCACTGACCCCGAATGGCAGCGAATAATACAGCTTGCACAATTCCTTGGAACCTTTTTCACCGCAACCGTGAAATTATCTTGCTCGTACTCACCGACGGCACATGAGTTGCTGCACCATCTCTACTATATTTCCAAGGTGTACCGTGATATGGAAGATAGGGATAGTGAGGATTCCCCTTTCCATCCTATCGTAGCAGCCATGAAGGCAAAATTTCTTAAATATTGGGAAGAGGTACCCCTCTTGACCGTTCTCGCAAACTGCCTCCATCCGACATACAAGAAGAAGTTCACGGTAAAAATACTCGTAGCCTACAAGAAATCCCCAGCTACACTTTAAAGTCGCTGCTGGAATAAGATTTCAAATCTAAAATTAAATTGGAGGGACGAGGATCCCCGCGTACAAAAGGCATTGGACGACATGTTTGCCATATATTACGAAAGAAGAAATGCCGACCAACCGCCTTCGACCGGTGGCGTGAGGTATGAATATAAATATACATATGTTTTTAATATTTATTATTTATAATATCTACATTATTTGTCCACTAATTTTTTCTATTGTTTTAATAGTCTATCCACACACAGCAGTACTAGATTGTTAGGCGATTTTCAGGATGATGACGACCCGACGGGATCCCAAGGTAACACGAACGAGTTAATGAGCTACTATTTGGGGACCACCGAAAATGAAGGAGTTGACTTCATGGATTGGTGGAGGAGGAATGCAACTGCCTATCCAACACTGGCGATGATGGCCCGCGACATATTTGCCGTGCCCGTGTCAACCGTCCCTTCTGAATCCTGTTTTAGCTCGGCGAACAGGATCCTTACCGATAAACGAAGTAAGCTGGGTGCACATGTTTTCGAGAGACTTGTGTGCTTGAAAGACTGGATTGATACTGAAAATCGCACGCAACATGCCATGAGATTGGAAGCGTCATCATCCGGTGTCGACACTCAAGAAAGCGGTACCGAGGGACCTGAGCCTAACGAGGATTCGGACGGTGAGCAAGAGAGCGACCTATGGTATATGCACAACAACTACTAGATAGGTAGTGTCAGTATAAAATTCTAACCTCTTTTAATCTTTATTGTTATTTTTTAAAATATAATTTCTAAATATTTCAATTGTTTCATTTTAACGAATAATTACTAACAAAAAAAAAGTTAGAACTCCGCTTATGTTATTTTACATAGCCGGTCCCAAGCCCGGAATAAAGGAGGAGGGTAACTTTTGTTTTTAAATCTATTGTTTTAAAATAATTCGGTTTTAAAGATAAAAAATAATTCGGTTTTAAACTAATTCAGTATATCTCGGTTTTAGAATAATTTGGTTTTAGACTAATTTGGTTTTAACAAAATTCGGTTTTAAGTTAATTTGATTTTGTTATAACAAAAATATATTGAGTTCAAATAAAAAAAAATGCAAAAAAAAAAATAAACGTCTGGCCCTCTGGCCTCTGCCCCTCTCTGCCTCTCTGGAAACAGAAAAAAAAACAGAAACCGGAAAAAAAAAGAAAAAAAAAGAAAAAAAGAAAAAACCGAACCGGACCTACCCGGACCGGACCGACCCCCGACCCGACCTAACCCGCCCCGACCTAACCCGCCGGGTTTAGGCCGGGTTAGGATCGGCCGAGTCAGACCCCAACCCGACCCCCCCTACCCGACTCAACCCGTTGACCTGGGCTAACCCGTGCCCGAGTCAACCCGGGGACCGGGCGGGTTTGGACCGGACCGACCCGACCCGGCCCCTTTTCAGTACACTAGGAGACACACACACACATATTGTGAGTCCATATCCTCGACGGTACCGTAAAAGATTCCCTTTTACAATTAGTTATTTACGGTTGAGATTATCTCTCAGCCGGTTTGGGATTCGGGCTGACTGAGGGGGCAGTATTATTGGGCTTTGAGATGGGTGCCAAGTTAAAAAGAACGGTCCAGATCAAGTAATTGTAAAAGATTCCCTATTACGAATTCCACTTCAATACTGCACAAAACGACAAGTTAGCCGTAATTACTCTCTCCAGTTCCCATAATAAACAGGAGACTCCCTTTTATATATATATATATATATATATATATAGAGTAGAGAGTAGAACTAGGGTGCTCCTAAGCTCACCAAGTCCTTCCGTGAGCGCGACTCTAAAACCTATCAAATTGACTTCAAACGACATTTCCAAACCGTTAGATGTTCAATCTATATTAAAATGTGCTTGGAGACCAAATTTTACATTTTTTGGAATTTTTTTACTATTTATTAAGATGATTTGAAAATCGCTGTTTTCCAATGGTGCAGAATTTTAATAAAAACAGCGATTTTCAAACCATCTTAATAAATAGTAAAAAAATTCCAAAAAATGTAAAATTTGGTCTCCAAGCACATTTTAATATAGATTGAACATCTAACGGTTTGAAAATGTCGTTTGAAGTCAATTTGATAGGTTTTAGAGTCGCGCTCACGAAGGGCTTGGTGAGCTTAGGAGCACCCTAGTTCTACTCTATATATATATATATAGATAGGCTATTATGCTTTGGGAAGTAAAGAGAGTGTTTTACTTCCTGCTTATATTTTCATTGTCAAAGTTTAAACAATCGATTCGAACCTTCCAACATGATCTTCATATTAAAATGTGCTTGGAGACCAAATTTTATATTTTTTTTGAATTTTTTTACTATTTGTTTAGAATTTTTGAAAATCACATCTTTTCATTAAATAAAATAATAATAAAAAATTCATAAAAACAATGATTTTCAAAAATTCTAAAAAAATAGTAAAAATTTTCAAAAAATGTAAAATTTGGTCTCCAAGCACGTTTCAATATGAAGATCATGTTCAACGATTCGGATCGGTTGTTTGGATTTTAAAAATAGAGATATTAGCGGGAAATAAAACACCATCTATACTTCCCAAAGCACCGTAACATCACTCTCTCACTCTCTCTCTCTCTATATATATATATATATATATATATATATAATCTGGCTAATATGCTACGCGTAGCATAGAGAGTCTCCGTGCTACGGCTCAAATATTTGAGTTTTCAAAATCCTAACGGTCGATCCGAACCGTTCAACATGATCTCCATATGAATATGTACTTGCAAACCAAATTTTACATTTTTTAGAATTTTTTTATTATTTTTTTAGATAGGTAGAAAATCACTTGATCTGAAAATTTTGTACCATTCAGATCAACTAATTTTCTACCTATATAAAAATATAGTAAAAAAATTTAAAAAAATGTAAAATTTGGTTTGCAGGTACATATTCATATGGAGATCATGTTGAACGGTTCGGATCGACCGTTAGGATTTTGAAAACTCAAATATTGAGTCGTAGCACGGAGGCCCTCTATGATACGCGTAACACCATAGCCAACTCCATATATATATATATATATATATATATATAGATGGGCTATGGTGAGACGTGGAGTAAAACCAAGTTTTTACTCTATGGCACTATATTTCCATTTGAAAATCCAAACAACCGATCCGAACCGCTCAACATGTTCTCTATATTAAAATGTGCTTGGAGCCAAATTTTACATTTTTTGGAATTTTTTTTACTATTTATTAAGCCACTTTGAAAATCGCTGATCCGGTGGTCCAGAAATTTTTACTATTTTTTACTATTCACAGTGGATCAGCGATTTTCAAAGTGGCTTAATAAATAGTAAAAAAAGTCAAAAAAATGTAAAATTGAGTCTCCAAGCACATTTCAATATTTTGAACATGTTGAACGGTTCCGATCGGTTGTTTGGATTTTCAAAATACAAAATATGACCCGAAGTAAAGACGGTGTTTTACTTTGCAAAGCACAATAGCCCATCTCTATATATATATATATATATATATATATATATGAGATGAGCTATGATGAGATGTTTTACTCCACGTTTCACCATAGCTCATCTCATATATATATATATATATATATATATAGATGGGCTATTGTGCTTTGCAAAGTAAAACACCGTCTTTACTTCGGGTCATATTTTGTATTTTGAAAATCCAAACAACCGATCTGAACCGTTCAACATGTTCAAAATATTGAAATGTGCTTGGAGACTAAATTTTACATTTTTTTGGAATTTTTTTACTATTTATTAAGCCACTTTGAAAATCGCTGATCCGGTGGTCCAGAAATTTTTACTGTTTTTTACTGTTCACAATGGATCAGCGATTTTCAAAGTGGCTTAATAAATAGTAAAAAAGTTCCAAAAAATGTAAAATTTAGTCTCCAAGCACATTTCAATATTTAGAACATGTTGAACGGTTCGGATCGATTGTTTGGATTTTCAAAATACAAAATATGACCCGAAGTAAAAATGGTGTTTTACTTTGCAAAGCACAATAGCCCATCTATATATATATATATATATAGAGTAGAACTAGGGTGCTCCTAAGCTCACCAAGCCCTTCCGTGAGCGCGACTCTAAAACCTATCAAATTGACTTCAAACGACATTTCCAAGCCGTTAGATGTTCAATCTATATTAAAATGTGCTTGGAGACCAAATTTTACATTTTTTGGAATTTTTTTACTATTTATTAAGATGGTTTGAAAATCGCTGTTTTCCAATGGTGCAGAATTTTAATAAAAACAGCGATTTTCAAACCATCTTAATAAATAGTAAAAAAATTCCAAAAAATGTAAAATTTGGTCTCCAAGCACATTTTAATATAGATTGAACATCTAACGTTTGAAAATGTCGTTTGAAGTCAATTTGATAGGTTTTAGAGTCGCGCTCACGAAGGGCTTGGTGAGCTTAGGAGCACCCTAGTTCTACTCTATATATATATATATATATATATATATATATATATATATATATATCAAGGATTTAAATGTAAAATACAAACTAGAAAATTTGAATTATCGATTGAAACATAAAATACATTATATTCTAAATTTGAACTTAAATTTATTATTTTTAACTGTAAAGTTAAATTCTAATCACTAAACTATAAGTACACATTTATCTTTTTTATGAAAAGATTAAATATACCATGAAAACTTAAAAAAAGAAAATTAAGTTTGAATATACATCATTAAAATTTTAAATTATGGATTGATCCATACGCCCTTTATTACTAAGGCCTTCTCATTCTCCCTCTAAGATCTTGTCATTTCTCTATATATTTTTGGTACATACGTGAGAAATCAGCAGAGAATTTCTCATGTAATATATATTTGATACTCTTGCCAGTTGCCAGTATAATTGAGTTGGGGACAAATCATGATGTGTTTATTTGTTGCATCACTACATAATACATATATATATCTTAATTAAGATACTTAGATTTAGCTTGACGAATCTTTCTTCAAAAGCATTGACAAATTAGAGCGCTAAGCATGTCACTAAGCCCAAAACATGTGGCACAAAGTGATCCATACGATAAACAAAAAAAAATATATATATGTATATATATATATATATATATATATATATATATATATATTGTAATAATGGTCTAAACTCTAAACATATATAGCGTACGTCACATATATATATAGCTACTAGCTAGGCTTTTGTATTGGAGTTTGCATTGTGTAGCTGTAGCTGTCTTCCAAATATTAATTGTTTACTTTTTTAATGAAGATGGGACTTCATATAGTTTTATAACTAATTACCGTCTAATAATTCCTCCACACAAGCTTAGACTTAGTTGCAACTTGCAAGATATTCATTGGACAAACTTATTTAAAATTTATAGGTGCTTTGTTTGACTGCAAATTCTTTTTAATTTACACTTCTTATTTGGTCCCCGTTTTTTTTTTTTTTTTTTTTTTTTTTTAAACTAGCAGTTGTGAGAGGGAATCGAACTCTCGACATTTGGGTAACGAATAATCTTAGGACTTTTTTTCTAACCAATTGTGCTACCTCCCCTTTCTTTGGTCCCGTGTTAAATGAGTAATTAAAACTTACGCAATTAGGGCATGCAATTACTATTTACATTAATTTTTATGAATACAAATTATGAATTATGTTGTAATTAACCTTTTTTTTTGCATTTACGACATAGAAGACAATTAAATAATGCAGTAGAGGCGTTTTATAAATGATTATTTATATAAAAAAATAACTCTTCTTAAAAAGAGTTTTAAATCTATATCAATTAATTGTTGTACATGTGCAACCAATTATGCGCTTTCAAAATTAATTTTAACAGTATATTTTAAATAAAGTGAATGATTCATGAATAAATTTGATGTTTTACTATTAAAATTAGATAGCGTCAACCAAATGCAAAGTATTAGATATCAATTTTGGTGAGATCCATTTCCAGTTGTCTCATTGGCAAAGAGAGATGCATATATATACAACTGGAGTTTCATTAAATGCTAGCAAAATGAAAAACGAACGAACCTTATTTCAGACTACTGTACCTACCATTTATCAAAGAGGCTGCCGTACTTTTATTGCAAATTGAAGGACATTGAACAGTTGGCACGTTTATTGCATTTATTGTATATTTGTCAACTCTCGCAAGCCGCAGTCGCAGCCAATAGGTGTGCTTTCAATTTTGTTTTTTGTTTTTTTATATTGGATATGATACAGGCATATAGCTATCGAGAAGGGAAGGAGAAGAGATGAAATGTTTAAATAATGAATGAATTTGTGGAGAATTTTCTCCACAGTTGGTGGCCTCGCGAGTGGCGAGTGGTTTGACTTGGCGCACCAACAAAAGTAGTCATGGTTATTGGGCCTGGCTCAAGTCTCCTTCTGGGTTGGTTATTGGGCCTTCAGTTCTGTCTAGGTATTGGGCCTATGTGCTGTCTATGTTGAAAATAAAAATAAAAACAAGAAACAGATGGATATGTATCCATTCCAGAAGTAGCCAAGTCACGGCTTCCCTAATTATTTTCTTAGAATGCAAGTTTGCAAGGGCTTTATTGATTGGTGTGCATTGTTGGGTAATCTCTCAATTAGAAAATAAGTGCTTTATTATTATTATTATTATTATTATTATTATTATTATTATTATTATTATTATTATTATTATTATTTAGTATAGTGGTTAAGAGCATCTTGTAAGCCAAATCGCATGCCATGATGCCATCACATGCAAATAGATAAAACAAGAGCTACTTAATTGATTGTCAGAATATTATAACAAAAGATTCCAAAGTCGAGTGCTAATATTTATTTGTAATGTATAGGCAGGTAACCTATAACATATCTCAAGATTGACTTCAGCTAAATTTGCACACGTTGCTCGACAATCAGCCAACTCGAGTGCTAATATTTATTTGATATTGATAACAAGATCCATAAGTTTCTTCAAATAATTCAACCTACAACAAGAAATCTTGAGAAAGTACAATGTTTAAGATAGGAACTTGTCTAGCATTTGAATTTGGATTAATTCAATCACATGTCGATCAGCAGCAAAAGCTACTTGTGTTATACCAGTTTCATAAGTTCGATTGGAGTTGATCATATCAATCACACTTCTATGATGTCCGTTTGGTGATTTAGTGGGATAAGCAAAAATATATTTATCCAATTGTGTCATTCACCCTCTAGTAAAATGCCCATTTGATGATGATCAGCAGGAGTACTTGCTATTCTGATTGCTTTAGAACTTCTTTAGTACAAAATTTATTTGGTAATTTCTAGAGGGTGTTTTGGTAATTTCCTTGTGATAGTTCGATTAATTATGTTGCTTTTTCTTGCTGCAGGAGCTTTGGAGTTCAGTGTTTACAGCTTCAACAACAATATTTGAAGTGCGGAGGAGGTTTAGAGAGGCCGGAATGCTTGATGAGGCCGAATTGCATAGGAAGGATAGAGAGGGGCCTTTACAGAGGATTTCAGAGCTTGAGAAAAAGGCCAGTCGTGAAAAAAGTAATTACTGTCGTAGTTTACTAATATTTTTGTACTGATATGTGTTTGGGGACGGACGCAACTTCACTCTATCAAGAGTCTTTACAAATACAAGGAGATTAACAAGCTAATAACACTCTCTTACAATTTCATACACTAAGTTACGAGATTATCAAGTGTATAAGGTGGATTGTTACAAGACAGCAAACCCTAGAACAAAGCTCGGAGAAGAGCCTTAGTTCAACAGAGAAGAGAGCAGCTCAATTTTCTTTTACTTCGGCTCACTTGTTAGAAGCTCACGGCTTAGGCCTTTTAATCAAAAACAAATAGTTTATGCACCAGCGGTTCTACCTATTTTTCCGTTAGAAGAAACAAAAATGCAAAATGGGCTTGGCCCATTTAATTTGCCTTCACTTCAACAGTATGTCACCAGATGTGGAAGCTGTGATGGCTTTGTACTATTTGAACTTGGAAGCTCTTATTCTTACATATTATTGTTAAATACCTTTTGTTTTGCTCAAGGTTTTTATGTTCATTTATGTAATTGATGTATAAACGAGTGAGAGGGGGACTGGTTAATTCTTACATATCATTGAACATATCAACTATCACTACTAGAATCTGAGTTTATTGCATGGTTAGAACTAGTTTGTTGCAAGGTAATGACGGCCCATGCAAAAGAATGGCTTTTCTGAATTCGTCAGAGTTGTTGCAAGGCTAAGCCCATGCAACACATCTGCCATGCAACTGTGTGATGTGCAACCATGCAACTGTTTTGTATCTCCCCTTGCAAATACTTTGTGAAGGTCAGATATTATAATTAATTGGAGTTCCATGCAACAACTCATCTATCTCCCCTTGCAATTACTTTATGAATGTGAGATATTATAATTAATTGCAGGCCCATGCAACAACTCATCTATCTCCCCTTGCAATTACTTTATGAAATGTGAGATATTATAATTAATTGCAGGCCCATGCAACAACTCATCTATCTCCCCTTGCAATTACTTTATGAATGTGAGATATTATAATTAATTGCAGGCCCATGCAACAACTCATCTATCTCCTCTTGCAATTACTTTATGAATGTGAGATATTATAATTAATTGCAGGCCCATGCAACTACTTAACCCCATGCCCATGCAACTACTTAACCCCATGTTTATAGTATATTTTATTGAAGGTCCCTGCGAGTAGTCCAATTGCATGGGCATATTCTCGTTAATTGCATGGCCTCCCCCTTGCAATTGTTTAGTTCCTGGAGACAGATGCACTTCTGTTTATTTGATATCTCCTTGTAAATGAAGAATTTTATTATAAATCAACAACATGAATAAGAGCAGTATATAAGAATTCAATACCTTGATAACTAATTAAATTTTATCATTTACAACAAGCCTCACCAAAATAATTGGGAAACAAATATAATTGTTATGTTCTTTGTGACACAACACACATACAACTATTGATTCACCAATATTAAAACTCTTGATCGGAAGCATTGGGGGCCTAAAAACCAAATTCATCCTCACCTAGGTCCATGTACAACTCTTCGTCACTTACCTCAATTGGGTTGTCCTCAAACTCATCCTCACCTTGCGACATCGTATCTTCTACTAGGTCGAACTCGTCTTCTTGAGGGGCCATACCATCCCAATCAAATTCTTGACCATTTGAAACCTCGATTGCGTGATCCGGCATTTCATCTTGGAAAAATTCTAGGTTTGCTAATTCGACGTCGTCCTCGGAACGAAACCTCCCCTTCGCACTAGTTTTCATTGCCACCCACCATTGACGTCTTTCAATTTTATCCGATGCATAAGGAAGATAGAATACTTGGATTGCTTGAGGCGCCAATACAAATGGTTCATAATTTTTAATGCGAGAAGCGTGGTTAACCTCAACAATTCCATGTTGGATGTCCACCCTTACACCGTTTGTTATGTCAAACCAATTACACCGAAAGAGAACGACCTTGTTGAGTCCATCGTAATCTAGCTCAATTACCTCTTGGAGAAGTCCATAGTAGTCTTGTGGTGTGTCAATTCCATCCCATTCCCCTTTAATGCAAACACCGCTACTCTTTGTTGACTTGTTTTCCCCTTTAATGCAGTCCGCTTGTTTTTGCGGCATGAGTCCTGCCCTTCGGATGTAGGGGTCGCAATCATGATCAGATAGTACCTTCTTCCGTAGCCAATCCGCGAAGCCATCTTCACGAACTTTGTCCAAATGGAGTGGGGATCTGGCTTGTCCAGAGCTTAGCATGCATGCATCGAACTCTCTACACATTCCAACATGTCAAAATACAAGAGATTAAGTTTTTGTTTATAATTTGTAATTTAGAATTCATCAAAATAAACATTTTATAAGATTGTACCCTAGGAATTTATTTTTTATCTCGGGACAATTGAGGATAACATATGTGTGTGCAGCTTTAAGTTCCTTGTCATCGAGAGTCCTTCGACTTGGCCGTGTGAAGAAACGGCCCGCGGTATCAAATATCGATATACGTCTCCGCGGAGGGTTACTTGTTCCAACCCCTTGTGGGTTATTGTTAGAGTTCTCTGCAAAATAAAGTGAGCAAAATGCACCAATTTCTTTAACAATTGTAGCCTCGACGATTGAACCCTCAACTTTTGCCTTGTTCGTGACTCTCATCCTCTGTTCTTTGTTTCGTCTGTAATAAAAATATTGGTTTATATGTTGAAGCATTGAGTGAGCTAAGTGTTTCATCATTGAATCAAAACAAAGAGATAAAAAAAAAACACACCTTTCACAAGGATACATCCATCGAGCCCCTACGGGTCCACCCAATCTAGCCTCGTGACAGACATGGACCACCAGATGCTCCATAGAATCGAAAAATCCCGGCGGGAATATCTTTTCCATTTTACACATGGTGAGCACAATATCTTTTTCCAATTGGTCGATACGGGAAGGATCAAGCTCCTTGGCACAAATCTCTCTAAAGAAACTTGAAATCTCGCACAAAACATCCCATACGGAATCAGGGACAAAGTCTCGAAATGCGACAGGAAGAAGTCGCTCCATGAACACATGCAAATCATGGCTTTTTAGCCCGGTTAGGGTGTTTGTTTTGAGGTTCACACACCTTGACCAACTCGATGCGTAGCCATCGGGAAACTTGACATTCTCCTTAAGCCATATTAAAACCTGTCTCTTATGTTGTGGAGAGACTGTGAAGGGAGCCTTTGGTTTTCGCAGCTTTCCCGGGTTATCCGGGTCTGGAGTTAAGTTCTGATTGGCACGATTGCAAAGGAGAGCCAAATCCTTCCGTGCTTTTTCATTATCCTTGTTTTTAGTCCCCATGCCCAGAAGCGTGTAAATCAAATTTTCTGCGAAATTTTTCTCCAAATGCATCATGTCAATGTTGTGCGGCAACATATTGTCTTTCCAATAGGGCAAGCTCCAAAAAATACTCTTCTTTTGCCAATGGTGTGTTTGACCGTAACCTTCCAACTGGTCAAGACCATTTTTTTTACCCCATTTCATCCCCTCTAGTTTACTCACCATTGCGAGCCGCTCATCTCCCGTTACTCTTCGTGGCGGCCGATCAAAATCGACCATACCTTTTAAGAAATTTTTCTTATCGCGGCGAAATGGGTGATCTAGAGGTAAAAAACATCTATGACAGCCGAACCATGTAAATTTCCCACCATGCTTTAGTCGGAATGCCTTTGTTGCACCCATGCAATGAAAACATGCCAATCGGCCTTTAGTACCCCACCCACTTAGCATCTCGTACGCGGGGTAATCGTTTATCGACCAAAGAAGTGTTGCACGCATGCTGAAATTCTGTTTTTTAGATTCATCCCATGTAAGTTCTCCATCCTTCCACAATTTGTTCAATTCGTCAATTAGAGGTTCAAGAAGAATATCAATGTCCCGACCCGGATGCTTAGGTCCAGGAATGACCAGCGCGAGGAACATGCTTTCTTCTTTCATTATCATACCCGGGGGTAAATTATACGGAAAAACAAGTACCGGCCAACATGAATATGGAGACGCATTTGAGGTGAATGGCATGAATCCATCCGTCGTTATCCCCAACCAAACATTTCTCACCTCTTTGGCAAAAGCCGGATATTTCCGTGCGAAGTGCTTCCAAGCTTCACCATCAGCCGGGTGCACCATAATCCCGGGCTTCTCACGAAAACCTTCCTTATGCCATCTCATTTTCACCGCATTTGTTCGTGTCATGTACAACTTTTGCAATCTTGGGGTGATAGGTAGATAACGAAGTTGTTTGCAGGGAACCGGTTTTGCATTCTTATTATGTCCCAGTGGCTTATATCTCGGTGTACCACATTCATCACAATGTGTCTTGTCCTTGTTCGCATCGTTGTAATAAAGCATACAAAAGTTTGGGCATACGTCTATGTTCTTATGCTCCATCCCTAGCGGCTCGACCAATCGCTTGGCTTGATAAAAGTTTTCCGGCATTTTTTCACTAGGCGGAAGCATGCTTTTGATAAGACTCATCATCCCATCGAAGCATTTTTGGCTCAATTGGTGTTCCGACTTCAATGCAAGTGCTTGTGTCACGGCCGATAAGATTGTGTGTGATTCACATTTCATTGGACCCGTCATGTTCTCTTCCCAAAGCGGTGTTTCCGATGCGGCTAGCATGTCGAAGAATTTTTTAGCCATTCCGGTAGGTCTATCCTCCTCCCAATCGAAATTTTGGCCAGCGGCCGCCCGTACCATATCACCTCCGACATGATAATTTTCATCGTTTTGGGAAATTGGTGGATTTTCCGGGGCATTGAGAGATGAGTTTGTACGTTCCTCTCCGTGTGAATGCCAATGTTCATATCCTTCTCGAAATCCGGATTGGTAAAGATGTATTCTCACGGTTTGCAAGTCTTTGTTGTAGAGGTTTTCGCATTTCTTACATGGGCAAGGGATGCATTCTTTGCCATTGAGGACAGTCACGACCGAGGGCTTGGAACAAGCTACATCAACAAATTCTTTCACCCCCTTTATGAACTCGGGTAGAATCCCTCCTTTGGGATTTAGTCGGTTGTACATCCATCGACGATCCGTTGCCATTTTACTACTTAATTGTTGGAAGAGAGGAATGAGTTAGCCACTAAGTACGCATTGAGTTTAATTACATATACATTTGAAATATGGACATAGTTTCTCATAGTCTAATTTGGGATCTTGTTGAGTGGCAGCAGCAAATGAAAGAAATTGATGACCATCAATTTAATTTTTGGACAATTAATATAAGGGTTGAGCCAATTAGTTAGGATATACAATTAATTTTCGGTAAATAGAGAATTACTTACACTAGGTATCGTTGAGCTAATTAGAATTCATGTGTGGAGCTGAGAGGATAGGGTTGGGCCCTTTGAACTTGCCTTGGACAGGGAGAACGGCCAAATCAGTGGAGATGCGATTTTGGGTTGAGCTGGGAGCAACTCTGTCGATCCAGTGTCAGAATAGCAAAGGTGAGAGAGAGGTGGGTGCCATTCCGACTCCTTGGGCGGGGGGAAGCGTTGTGCGGCTTATATTTGTAGATAAAAGGCTTCTCACCGCTTAAAACGGAAAGAATGCCCCCCGATTCCAGAGAGCAATTATTATTTGTATTGGTATACCCATGTAAATAATGGCACCTATAAGATGAGTTAAATATTAATTTCATCGCGTACCCACAGTGTACGCATCATATTAAACACAACCACATAGTTTCAAAATAACAATGTAAAATTTAAACATCGTACATTAGCATGCTACTTTGTTCATTTAATGTAAACAACGCATCCTACATTAGCATCCTACATTGGCGTGCTACATCCCGTACCAACAAGGTAATACTACTTTGTTCATTATAGTTATTACATTAACATGCTGAAATCAGGTAAAAATTAACTGTTTTCTCATCAAAATACTACTTTGTTCATTATAGTTATTACAAATCCAGATGACACATTGCCAATTCAACCTTTGGCACGTGAATTCTCGGGGGCCGCTCCCCCCTCATTTGCTGAGTCACCAGCATGTCCCCTGGATGACCCCTCCTACAAAGTAAATAAACATTAAATGAATTAACAAAGCTACTTAATTACTTGTTTTCAGCAGTAAAGTGTAACCATCGGCTATATGGAACCTACATTAGGCGGTGGAAGAGTTTGAGGTTTATGAGTTCCATCATATTTAAGTGGTTGGGATATGAACTTTCAATTCTATATAAAAATTGGCTATGAACTTACATTAGTCGGTGGAAGAGTTTGACCATGAAGCCGGAAGAGCGCCGCAATACATTCTCTGTTGTATTCGTCGTTCTTCTTTTGCCTTTCGAAATCTTCCATGTGCCGCTTCTCTTGGGCCGCAAGCTCGCTAGCAAACGCTCTTCGTTCCTCTGCCAGCTTGGAGGCAAGCAACGCTGCCACCTGTGCCCCTGTGAACCTTTCCCGTTCATTTTCAGCCGATGTGGCTGTGCTCCTGCCAGCATCCGACATGGTTGCATCCTCTGCAGCCAATGCGCGGTTGACTCTGCTAATCCTCGACCGGTTTCCAAAGCCGAACAACCGGCCACGACCATCCTCTCCATCTACAGCAAGCTCCCAAAGGCACTCATCTGTCAGCACCTCCCCATAAGTACGCTTGAGGTCCTCAAATTTCTGCTGCATTTGGGAAGATAATAGTAATTAATAGAACAATCAAAGAAAAAAATAGGATTATAGCAGCTTAGTGAACCTTGGAGTACAAAAGCTAATTTAGGCAGATTAAAACTTAAACAAAAACAAAAACTAAATAAGAAACAATATTAAAACTTTAAACTAAACTCAAGAAAAAATAAAAGCCAAAGAATAGCCATTTCATTTGCACTTCCCTCTATATGTATTACCAGTTCTTTTTTAGGTTAATTGCAATGAAGCCCTTGTAACTTACCAGATATTACAACTATCTCTATCCTTACCTTTTCTCAAAATAATAAGAACCAAATACAAGAAAAAATTGGTCATGCTCAGAAACAGAAAAGAATATATTAGTTATAGAATCAAAAATACTCAAAATTTGCTTTTTATCAAAATAATTTGATGTATCAAAAATACTAATAATGAATTATATTAGTTATTAGTTATTAGTTATTATTATTTCTAATAATCAAAAAAGTATTTCCTGAAATATATATAGAAAATACTAATAATGAATCAAAAATACATAAAGTATTTTCTATAACAATAACGAGAAATATTTTGACTATGTAACTCTAGGCTAGACTTTTGATTCGGAGAATTCATATCAAAAAATTTGCATCTTCAGAAAAAGGGGAGTTAAGAACAGACAATTCAGCCCTTGTAAAATCTGAATGCAATCCCTTTCTTATAATGAACAATTATTGCATAAAATTCAGAAACTAGAAATTTACCATCTTCTCGGATGCCTTCTCGTTTACGTACACCTTTCCAGATGGAGACTCCTTCATGTGCATTCGATCGAAAACCTCCTTTAGTCCCACGGCCGATCCCTTCTCGGATGCCTGTTCATTATAAGTCAGTGAGAAGGTTACTTTTTATGCAATTAACTAGAAATAGATACATGTCCATAAGAAACATAAATAGGACTGATGCAATACCAGTTTTTGTGCGTGCCGATATGATGACCTGGAACCAGCCACATGATGTAGAATCCCTCCTTTTTTGTTATTCCGGTTGGTGGTTGAAATTTTGGCAAACTTCTCCTTCGACCAAATGAGGCACAACCCCTTCCAGTGACTTACATTCTTGCACCACTGTGGAGGGAAGTCCTTCCACACCTCCTTATCGTTTCCATATTTCTTCGTGTACTCCCTCCTCACTGATGTCATCGCGCGATAATATGCTTCCGATGCAATTCTCTCAAATACATCCAGACATCGCTCCACATTTTCCCCCTCCCCCCAAGTATACCTCTGCAAGAATTTTTTTAGGATTTCCACCCGCGCCTTAATAGGAAACATATTGTACGTCCTATACGGCCCCGGCATGCATTCCAAGGTCAGGATCCTCACTGTGGTGACTATCTTTGTGCAAATAGGGCTGGATGTGAACTCCACGTCGCCGACAACAATCAATTCAGGTCGCATGTCCGGTGCTGCTGGTCTACGTGAAATGGCCTTACCTCGGCCCCGCCTCACTTCAGACTTCCCCGCCCTTTTCCTCTTTCTCGTTGTCTTGTCTTCAGCCTCGCGGAGGCTCTCTTCATCAATTTCTCTATTGTGGGCTTCCTTCGCTTCATCACAGCTCCGAAGTGGGCGGAGCCTGAGGGTTCTCTTACTGCCATCGTCATCCTTGATTGCTGGATGTGCGGAATCCTCTTCTGAATTGGTCATGTCTTCAGAAGTTTCTTCCACTCTCTCTTGGGTGGACTCAGACATGTCCCAATCAGACCAGCCAGAGTGACCAGCCTCCGACTGTGGCGGTGAAGCCTCTGCAGATGGCACTGACAGCGGGACCGCTACCTCTGGCCCTTTCTCACCGCGTTGCTCCTGAGCTGTTGCTACAATAGTCGGTGGCGGAGGGACTACAATTAGGAACAACCAATTAATAAATTAATATTACCAAAAGAACATAGTAATTAATGCTCGCAATCTATTTCACTAACTAAAAAAAAACCGGCGCTCATGCAATTGAAACAGAACCATGTTCTCAACCCCTTTAGCTAAGTTAGGCATAAATGAGCTGATTACATAAATGAGCTAATTTAGGCAGAAATGATTTAGGTTAGACAGAAATAGCTAATTTAGTGGCATAAATGAGCTAATTACTAAATGAGCGACATTTAACTAAGTTGAACCTTGGAAATTGCTAATTTAGGATGACAGTGGCATTTAACTAGGTTGACAGTGGAAGTAGCTAAATGAGCGACATTTAACTAAGTTGACAGTGGCACTAGACATGACAGCAAAATCACTAACTAAAAAAAAACATACCTTCATCAGCAATGACATCCTCCAGCACTGTGCTCGACAAGTTGATGGTTTGCCCAGCTCGGGGGCTGTCAAGTATCTGCCCCGACTCCGGGTCTGCCGGTGATGAGGGTGCAGATGGGACTGAATCGGTGGGGATAGTCGCATCAATAAACTGTTCTGTTACGAAAGAGGGGGTTGGCATCGACTTCGGAGGTTCTGCCTTGGAGGGTTCTGTCTTGGATGGCTCTGGTTCGGGTCGCGCATGCGGTGTTCCTAAAATACATAACCAGTTAGGAACCTAAAATGCATAACCAGTTCCTAATCAACATAACCAAATAGAACAGTGTTGGCCAAATTCCGGGGTACACATCAAATTCTGGTAAAACAAATCGTTCTTATATGTAATTTTTAGTGACAGGTGATTCAGAAATGGGTACACATCAAATACCAGTGTTCACCAGTTAGCACTTGAGATCAGACTTTATAGGGGTACACACCAAATTCCATCAAATTCGAAAAAGAAAATAACACAAATGGTACCTTTGTCAGACGGATCATCTTCCAGCACTGTGCTTGACGGGTTGAGCCTTGATGAGCGGCGGAGGGGCCGCGCCGTGCTCGAGATATTGCATTTCGCTCGGCCTCTGACAGGCCCCTTTTGCGTTTCGCTCGGAGCCGTGCTCGAGAGTGGCACAGTCGCCACTACTTCGGTGCTGTTAGGCAGTGGCAGCTTGGTCTGGGATGCATCTGACGGCGGAGGCTGAGATGCAACGGGGTGGGGGTCAGCGACAGGTGACAGATTTGCTTCTATCTCGGGGTGGGGGTCAGTGACAGATGCAACGGGGTGGGGGTCAGTGACAGATGCTTCTATCTCGGGGTCTTCCCGCAGCGGGGGCAGAACAGTTTGTTTTAGGGACGGTGGAGGTCTGGAATGCTTGGATGGACTTCCCCGGGTTCTTGCCATTGCCGCAATCTGAGCCTTAGTGAACCCTCTAGTTTTTCGTGAACGATCTCCCTTGAGATCTGAGCCCGCAGTCTTGTTGGCAGCTTTATCCATGGAACCTATATGGGTGGAAGTGTTTAATTAGCATCAACAAACTCAGCAGCACAACACAATCAAAAATACTAATATATTGCTATCGGATGGAAGACTGAAGCAACTTCTTTAAATTACAAAGTTACAAATAAGACAAACCTTTGATACGCCAGTCGTACAATTTCTTTAGTATATCTAATTTCTAAATACCTGCTAGTGAACATATGCTTAATATCCGCAGACTAGTGAAATAAGAGATGTCAAGTTTATTATTTCTTGTTTCTTCTACAAATACATATGTGAAACTAAGATATATGTGAATTTAAGATTTGTAAATTATTGCGACTCGCTCATCTAAGACATATGTGAATTTAAATACATATGTGAATTTAAGATATATGTGAATTTAAGATTTCTTGTTTCTTCTACAAAGACTGAACCGCTGAAGGCTCCGTCCAACTGAAAATACAGGAATTGGGTGTGGCATGACTGAAATTACTGAAATATTGCGTGTTGCTTAAAAATTGGAACACATGAATAAAACTGATATTTATCTGAAGAGGTTTTAATTATAATATAATATGTGAATCTATTTTTTGTTTTTTTAGTTTTCATATTTCCATTTCCCCCCGGTTGGTTGCATAAACCCCAACTCATTAACAAAACCCTAAATCAAAAGTCATTACCGCTTGTTTGCTTCCAGTAGGCGCCGATCTAGTAGAGAGAAGAGAGTCGTCGGTGCTTCGGGCAGGCGACGGCGGCTTAGACCCTAGCGCTGGAAGGGTTTGGAGGCAGGTGACCGGGAATGGAGGCAGGCAGAGAAGATCGACGTCGGTGAATCGGAATGGCGACGGCGACTTAGATCGGAGCGGTGGACGGAATGGAGGCGGTGGAAGAGCGACCGTCGGCTATTTGGTAGAGAGGGGGAGAGGAGAGTGGGAGAGGAGAGTGGGAGAGGAGGCTTTGATTTTCGAATTTGGTTTTGAAAAATTTGCTAAGTCTGGAGTTCTATCTAGTGAGGGGTCGTAACTCGTGTGAGAATACGCATCCTCTGTATTATCGCACCGTTCGGTGGTGGATTATGAACCGCACGATCATATTTCGTAAGAATCATGTGAAATCCTATAACGCACGTGTACTTTAATGTTAGTGCGGATCTCTCTCCAGACGTTTCATATCGCAAATCGTCAATTCGAGTTAATGCAGAGGATCCGAATCGTCGTAAATTGGGAGACCTACCCAATAAGGCTTTGGCCTCAGGCAACATCAAAGGTCAAGTTAGATCTGAGGGGTTCGCTCAGATCCAAGCCCGAATATTGAAGCAACATTAGCAGCATCAACAGTCCATATGATGAAGGGATATATGTAGTTACTTCAGGGATTTGTCACTCTATACACAGCAGCTTTCCAAATGAGAAGATCAAGACCATTCCTCACCAATCGGAGGGCACCCCTTCTGCAGTTACTGTTAATTAGGTACTGATATGAACAGAAACTAGTATGAAAAAACATCCAAAAATTAATTTAATAATTTGTAAACTCATATATGGGAATAAGATACTTAACAACATAATTTTGTAAAGTTACCACTATTTTTGCACCCTCAAATAATTAAGAAAAATTATGACCGTTCATTTTTAAAATAATTTTGGACGGTTGATCTGTGATGAAATGACCCGAAATTTTTTAACATATGATCAGCATATAACACTGAACATAACCAATACAAATTATAGCAAGTTCCGTTATGTCTTGGTGTCGATCAGCCGCGAAGTTTTTGTGGCCATTTGATGGTTCGAACTTCGATCAAATGGATGGAGTGCTAAACAAGAACGTTAATCGGTGAAACTTGCCAACAATATAATAAACGTAGTGGTCTTCAATTTCAACGGTTATGATCAATTACCGCTGATAGGTGTATTTTATATACACCGTCGATCTAGTTTTTATCATAAAATAACACCAAATATCTTGTATTTTGGATATAAAGCGAATATAATACACCAAGAATCAAGTTACTGCGTTCGCTCGATGTTTCAATGCAGAAAACAGTGCAGAATGATGAAAAACTGTCCAATGCGGACGCATTCTCCACCAGTGCGGACGCACTGGGTACTTAGCCAATTTTCCAGCAGCGCAGACCTCACAGACGAAAAGTCCGAGCGTAATGCGGCCGCATTCACCCTCAGTGCGGACGCATTCACTACTTAGCCGATTTTTGCGACTTTCAGAATTCGCCAGAAAACAGAAGTTCAAGATCAATGCGGACGCACTCACAGCCAGTGCGGACGCACTCAGTACTTGGACTATTTTTGAAATCTTCGGATTCTTTGGAAAACAGAAAAACAACATGCCAATGCGGACGCACTAAGATCCAGTGCGGACGCACTCAGGAAAATTTGCAGAAAATCCAGAAAAGGAAACTTGGAACCAAAGGAGATTTGGAGTCGGTGCGACCCAGTGCACCCGCACTCAACTCCAGTGCGGACGCACTGGACTCGCAGACAGCCAGAAATTCGCATTTTCAGGGGGTTTTCTATTTTTGGCCAACAAGGAACACATTTTAGAAGGCCAATAATAGGCATGGCAGTCTGAGAAGTGCCCCCACTAACTCCACTTCTATCCTCTAAATTGGGCAAGGCCTTTGGCTATAAAAGAGGAAGAATCCATTATTGTACATATCCATTATTATATCCATATTTCCACAAATTGAGAGAGAGAGATCCTGCAGAAATTCTTGAAGTTCCAAGGAAGGAGAAGAAGAAGATTCAAGCAAGGAGTCGGCAAGATCGAGGTTTTAGATCTAAGAAAGGGTGTAATCATTTCTTTATCTCATTTCTTATTGTTTTTGCCAATCTTTGTAATGGATCTCTCCAAGAGAGAGTAGTTCTCTTTCTAGGGGTTTAGGTCAATGCATGAACTTGTTTAATTCTAGATTATTCGGATATTTGTTTTTATTATGATTGTGTTATCGGATTTGATTGTTAATTTCTGTGATTTATTCTTTATGAATTTCATTAGTACTCGTTCCTTTGAGTTCACCTGGTTAGGGTTTATTGAATTGAAGTAGTTTTGAAATCCCGTTGATCGGGTCTTTCCGCTTTAAGTTTATTAAATTCCGGCATTGGTCATGAGGAGACTACTAATTGAAACCATAAAGACACACCTTAGGGTTGGGTTAGAAGCGACCGTACTTTGATATCCAATCCGGAACTATAGAAATTAAGGTTAGGATTTTGGTGAAGGACCGAAAGGAGAAGGCAAATCCTAATTAGGACACCTTAGAACAAATATCGATATATGCTTTGTAGCATGAGATTAAATATCCCTCTAGGTTAGTGACAGCCCTAGAATTCGAGGCACATTAATCCATAAAGCGCAAAGTATTTGTATTAATATTTGTTCCAAAGGCTAACATAGGTTAGAAACCTCATCAAATCAAACATGAATTTAAACAAACCGAATAAATAGAATTAGCAAGGGATTGTAGACCGAATACCCCTAGATCTCCTTAAACTTGAAAACAAACCAATCTTTCTTTCCTTTATTTTATTTACATTTATTGTTTGAAACTCCTCTTTTTCGGGTATTGAACCCAACTTTAGGATTTTAAGAACAAACCCCCCACTTTACTTTTATTGTTTTGTTTTAGAAGTAGTTTTCTTTATTAAAAATTGGTATTTCCCTATCTCCCTGCGGATCGACACCTAAATACTACAATCGATAGGTTGTGCGCTTGCAACTAACCTATTCATTGAGTACGAAGGTTTTATAAATATTAAAGGCAAAAGAGTACAAAATTATTATATCTAAAATACTCAACAAGCTTTTTTGGCGCCGTTGCCGGGGAGAATAGGATAGATACTAGTTTTTATTTTAGGAAAGTACTTTTTTTCCTTATTTACTATTTAGAAAAATAAAAAATCCAAAAATATTAACTTTCCTTATTTAATTTTCTGCAATTTACTATTCTCTATTTCTATTCTCTCTCTTTCACATCTCATCTTTACTCTTCTCTTATAGATTTGAGCACTGGCACCGGTCACAAGGAGCCAAACCGCGAAGATCAAAGCCGGCGAACTCTCTCTTCCTCAACCAATGGCGGGTCTAGATCCACCATACGGCATGCCACGCAACTTCGTTGAGGAAGAACTTCCGGAAGGTCTTATCAACCAAGCCTTTCGTGATCTCGATAACAATCCACCACCTCCTCCTCCACACAACAACCCACCGCCTCAACATCCACACGACAACAACAATGTTCCACCGACTCTCAACAACAATCCTTTGTTTGGTATCAATCCAAACAACGGAAATGGCCGAAACCATCAACAAGGCCACCGCTTCGGTTTTATACCTCAAGGCCAAGATCCACGCGAAATCAAGCCATCTCTTATCCACTTGCTGGGCCAAAGTCAGTTCGGAGGAGCCCTAAACGAAGATCCGCACGCCCACTTGGCGGTTTTCGAAGAATCCTGCGGCACCTTCGCTCGAGAAGGAGAAGAGCTAGACAACCTCAAGCTAAAATGCTTCCATCTATCCCTCCGTGACAATGCAAGGACATGGCTAAGGACCGTGAATCGTGACAACATAAGAAGATGGGACGACATGGAGAAGTTATTCTTAGGAAAATACTTTCCTCCATCCAAAACCCAGCACTTTCGAACAAAGATCACGACCTTCAAGCAAGCCGAGGGAGAATCTTTGACCGAGGCATGGGATAGATGGGCGGAGCTTCAACGCTTGTGCCCTAACCATGGTCTCGACATGTGGTTGCTCTTCCAATTCTTCTTTGCAGGTTGCACAATCGCCACAAAGACTCACTTGAATTCCGCCGCAGGAGGTAATATGTCCAAGATGGATCCCCAACAAGCCATGCTAATGATCGAGGACATGGCAATCAACCAAAGGGAATGGACGGCCGAGAGAAGTGGACGAACCCAAACCACACCGGGACTCCTAAAAACCGACGAAGTTACCGCCTTGAAAGCCCAAATAGATGCCTTGCAACATCAAATGGCACAAATGCAAAATGCCAAATCTGTGACAAAGAAGGCTTCATGCGGCATTTGTGGAGAGGCGACTCATATCACCGCCGATTGCCAAGTCCTCATAGAAGGAGAGGAAGTCGAGCAAGTCAATGCAATGTTCTACAATCAAGGTGATAAGAGGAACGACCCGATCTACAATAAGGTTAGGCCAAATGATAACTCAAATACATACAACCCTAACACAAGGTGGAACCATCCCAATTTCAAGTGGAAGACCGAGAATGACAACTCCAACCAATACCAAGGTAATTCCAATCAATATCAAAACCGGACGAACCAAAACTCGTATCAAGGACCTTCTCAAAACAGTAAATTAGAAAAAATGATAGAAGGACTTGTTCTCTCTCAAAACGAGTTCATGAACCAACAAAGGAACACCAACACCGAAATTTCGGATTCCTTGAGAAACTTCAACAATAGGTTCGAGTTCTTAGAGACTAAGACAAAGATGCTAGAAAACCAAATAGCACAACAAGCATCTTCGTCATTTCGTCAACAAGGCGCTCTACCGGGTAAAACCGATATCAATCCAAGGGAGCAAGCAAAAGCCATAACCTTGAGAAGCGGCACGGAATACGAAGGACCAAAGATGCCCAGCGGAGATGAGTCTCAACAACCACCGAATGAGGCACAACCACCTCAAACTCCTCTCAGCGCAGACACAACCGTTCCTAATGTGGACGCACCGGCATCGGAAAAACCTCAAGAACCGGGTAAATCAAACCCGGCCAAGGTAAAACCAAATGAAACTCCTAAGTATATTCCACCACATAGGTTTATACCATTCCCTCAAAGGTTAGTTAAGAGCAAGCTTGACCAGCAATATGCCAAATTCATAGAACACCTCAAGAAATTGAATATTACCATCCCTTTTACCGAAGCAATTACTCACATGCCCACTTATGCGAAATTTTTGAAAGAAATTTTATCCAATAAAAGAACAATTGAGGAAGTGGGCACGGTATCCCTTAATGAGGAGTGTAGCGCTCTCTTCCTAAACAAGCTACCTCCAAAATTAAAGGATCCCGGAAGCTTCGTTATCCCATGCATGATTGGTGATACCGAATTCAAGAGGTGCCTATGTGATTTAGGCGCAAGTGTGAGCCTCATGCCAAAAACCGTTTATCAAAGGCTCAATCTTGTTGATTTGAAAGATACAAGGATGTCATTACAACTAGCCGATAAGACGGTAAGGTATCCCGAAGGAATTGCGGAGGATGTTATTGTAATGATTGGGAAGTACTTTGTCCCGGTGGACTTTGTAGTGGTCGAAATGGAGGAGGATACTCATACCCCTCTTCTATTGGGGCGTGATTTCCTTACCACAGCTGGTGCAAACATTGATGTCAAGGAAGGAAAGATATCCTTTGACATTGGGGGCGAAAAGGTAAATTTTCATATGTTTAATGCCATCAAATTTCCTTCTAATGATAATGATTCTATATGTAGAGTGGAAGTTTTAGATTCCATTATAGCTGCCCATATGGAGAAGGAGATGGTCAATGAACAACTAGACCAAATTCTGGAAGAAACCGGCTCAGAAAATAACACAATTGGTGAAAATGACCCTCCGTGCGTCCGCACTACCGCTCAGTGCGTCCGCACTCAGCATGGTGAAACCGAAGTTTCAGTCAACCGAGCGCAATGCGTCCGCACTGAAGTCTCAGTGCGGATGCCCCACTCGCACTCACCTCTTAAGCCACAGTTTGGAGCCAATGAGGAAAATGTCCGAGAGGAATGCGTCCGCACTGACCCTCAGTGCGTCCGCACTCAGCACAATTCCAACCAGGATGTATTGCAGATTTCAGAAAATTTACCCCAGTGCGTCCGCACTGACCACCAGTGCGTCCGCACTCATGCCGAAGTAGCTCAAATCGAAGGAATTTCGCCCAACTCTGCACCACCGAAAGTCGAACTCAAACCTCTGCCACCTACCCTTCGCTATGAATACCTGGGAGAGGGCGAGACATATCCGGTGATTGTCAACTCCGAGCTCAACAAAGAACAAACCGAGAAGCTTTTACACGAGCTAAGGCTTCATCGGAAAGCGATCGGCTACACAATCGACGACCTAACCGGAATTAGCCCATCCCTTTGCATGCACAGAATCCTAATGGAGGACGACCACAAGCCCACAATTGAAGCTCAACGAAGACTCAATCCGAATCTAAAAGAAGTGGTGAAAAAGGAGATCCTCAAGCTACTTGATGCCGGCATCATCTATCCGATCTCCGACTCCAAATGGGTAAGTCCGGTCCATGTAGTACCAAAGAAGGGAGGCACAACCGTGGTGAAGGGCGAAGGCGACAAAATGATATCCACAAGAGTGATCACCGGATGGAGGATGTGCATCGATTACCGCAAACTTAACAATGCAACAAGGAAGGATCACTTCCCTCTACCATTTGTGGATCAAATGCTAGAAAGGCTAGCTAATCACTCCCATTTTTGCTACCTAGATGGGTATAGCGGATTCTTTCAAATCCCTATTCACCCCGATGACCAAGAAAAAACGACTTTTACTTGCCCTTATGGTACGTTCGCGTACCGTAGGATGCCGTTTGGTTTATGCAATGCCCCAGCTACATTTCAAAGAGCCATGATGTCTATTTTTTCAGATTTATTAGAAAATTCCGTGGAAGTTTTCATGGATGACTTTTCAGTTTTTGGTACCTCTTTTGATGATTGCTTATCTAATTTGATCAAAGTTTTAGAACGTTGTGAGCAGGTCAATTTGGTGCTAAACTGGGAGAAATGCCATTTCATGGTGCAAACGGGGGTTGTTCTAGGGCACGTGGTGTCTTCCAAAGGCCTAGAAGTCGACCAAGCAAAGGTGGAGGTGATCGAAAAATTGCCATATCCAACATGTGTGAAGGATGTGAGGAGTTTCTTGGGCCATGCGGGATTCTATCGGCGTTTCATCAAAGATTTTTCAAAAATCTGCAAACCACTTACTAATTTGACAATGAAGGATGTAGAATTTATATTTGATGAACCATGTATTGTTGCTTTTGATAGGATCAAGAAGGCACTAATCTCAGCCCCAATTCTCCGACCTCCTAATTGGGATGTGCCCTTTGAAATCATGTGTGATGCGAGCGACTTCGCCGTTGGAGCCGTTCTAGGACAAAGGATCGACAACAAGCCACATGTGATCTATTACGCAAGCAAAGTCCTAGATGAGGCGCAAATGAACTACACAACCACCGAAAAGGAGTTTTTGGCCGTTATATTCTCCATCAACAAATTCCGATCCTACTTGGTTGGATCCAAGGTGATTGTGTACACCGATCACGCGGCAATTCGATACCTCCTTAACAAGAAGGATGCCAAACCACGCCTAATCCGGTGGATCCTCCTACTCCAAGAGTTTGATCTCGAAATCAAGGACAAGAAAGGCACTGAAAATTCAGTGGCGGACCATCTATCACGCATTACCAACGAATCGAAGGATGATGACATGCCCATAGACGATTCGTTCATAGACGAACAACTATACGCAGTCAACTACCAAGAGGCGCCGTGGTATGCGGATTTCGTCAACTACCTTGCATGCGGTATCATACGCCCAGATTTAACCTTCCAACAACGAAAGAAATTCCTATGGGATGTCAAACAATATTTTTGGGATGAACCGTTGCTATTCAAACTGGGGGTAGATGGAATTCATAGGCGATGTGTACCTCACGAAGAAACCGAACAAATTCTCAATTGTTGCCACTCATCTCCCTATGGAGGACACGCTTCAAGCCACAAAACCGCCGCCAAAGTTCTTCAAGCCGGGTTCTTTTGGCCCACGCTTTTTGAAGATGCGAAGGACTATGTGCTTAGGTGCGACAAATGCCAAAGAACCGGGAACATATCAAGGAGACATGAAATGCCTCTCAACGGAATTCTAGAGGTAGAGTTATTTGATGTTTGGGGGGTCGACTTCATGGGACCTTTTCCGAGTTCTTGCAACAACAAGTACATCCTTGTAGCGGTCGATTATGTGTCAAAATGGGTAGAAGCCGTAGCAAGCCCAACCGCCGACTCCGCCGTAGTAAGAAAGCTTTTTCTAAGAACTATTTTTCCTAGGTTTGGAGTACCTCGGGTGGTGATTAGCGATGGCGGCTCTCATTTCATAAACCGTCAATTTGATAGTCTCCTATTCAAATATGGAGTCAAGCACAAGGTAGCCACACCATACCACCCTCAAACAAGCGGGCAAGTTGAGGTATCTAATCGCGAGATAAAAAGCATCCTACAAAAGGTGGTGAACACATCACGAAAAGATTGGTCACTCAAACTCGATGAAGCTCTGTGGGCGTATCGGACCGCTTTCAAAACACCCATAGGTATGACTCCTTTCAAGCTAGTGTATGGAAAGCCATGCCATTTGCCGGTTGAACTCGAACACAAGGCATATTGGGCAATAAGGGCCCTAAATTTCGACATGAGGGCTGCCGGTGAAAAGAGGGTTCTTGACCTACATGAACTAGAAGAATTGCGCCTTAATTCCTATGAAAATGCTAAGCTTTACAAAGAGAAGACAAAGAAATGGCACGACAAGCATATCATCAAGCGCAATTTTCAAGAAGGAGACACGGTTTTATTGTACAACTCACGCCTCCGGCTATTTCCCGGGAAGTTAAGATCACGATGGAAGGGCCCATTCGAAATAACAAAGGTATTTAACCATGGCGCAATCGAGATTTGGAGCAAAGATACCGGGGCATTCAAAGTGAACGGACACCGCCTCAAACATTTCAACCATGCATCTCCTATAGGCGACAAGGAGATCATAGGCCTAAAAGATCCACACACTCAATAGTGAGCCCAAATCATGTCGAGCTCACGACGTAAAATTGAGCGCTTCTTGGGAGGCAACCCAAGTTTTTATTCTTTTTCTTTCTTTATACTTTTATTTTTACTTTTACTTTCTCAAAATTTACATTTTTTAATGACTCAGCCAATTTTTCAGGTCAAAATTTCATCAGTGCGTCCGCACTAAACATCAGTGCGTCCGCACCGACATAAACCACAGGTCTGCAGTCTCAACAAGACCAGTGCGTCCGCACTGAGGATCAGTGCGTCCGCACCCGAGGTACGCTAAATTTAATTTTCAATTTTTTCGAAATATCGGAACAGTCGAATTTTTTTGAGCGAGTGCGGGTGACCACCCGCATTGAGGCCCAATGCGTCCGCACGCGGCTTCTTCTCCTTCTTAACCCGACCCCTCTCTTCAATTTCCTTCGCGCCTTTTCGATTTTAAAACCGAAAACCTTGATTTTTCTCTCCCAATACCCGAAAACCTCGTTTTTCTTTCAAAATCTCCCTCTCCTCTCTCTTCTCTACCCCTTCTCTCTTCTTTTCTCTCTCTTTCCCTTTTCAAAAAGCGAAAACCCACTTTTCTCAAGTTTTTCACGCGCCGTTTCGCTAAAAATCGGATTTCTTCGCATTTTATTCGAAATTTTCGCGATCTACAACAAGGTTTGATCTCTCCTTACTCTAATTTTGTCAATTACTACTTAGATCTGTAAAAATGGTACCAAAATCGGGAAAATCGACCAAAAATGGTGCAATCGGTTCAAATTCTCACCCCAGTGCGGATGCTACCACCCGCACTGCCATTTAGTGCGTCCGCACTAAGCTTGGGGGAACACCTAACCAGCCCAAATTTTCAATTTTTTGGTGAAGTCCTCAGTGCGACCAGACCAGTCGCACTAAGAGCCAATGCGTCCGCATTACGGTCGGACTTTTCCAACCAAACCCTGAAATTCCGAAAATTTTGGTTAAGTCCCTAATGCGTCCGCACTGAGAGCCAGTGCGTCCGCATTAAGCTCAGTTCTTCCCTGAATTGAACCAAATTTGAACTGTTTGTACACAGTGCGTCCGCACTGACAGCCAATGCGTCCGCACGCAGCCCATATTATATCAAAAATTTCGAAATTTTAATTCTTTCAAGTTTTTTTAGAATGCCGAAGAAATCAGGTGTCAAGAAACCAAGGTTTGAGAAAGGACAGGGTAGTCGCCAACCACCTCCTTATCCTCCCGCCTTGCCACTCAACGAAAGTCAAGAATTGCGGCGTAACATTTTACAGTCCCGCCGGACCCTCGAGCCATCCCGATGGATCTGCCGAGCGACACTCGAAACGCTCGGACTCCTTGAGTCGGTGCAAATGCTCACCGAGCGGCTTGGTTTGTGGGAGTTTCTATGTGACGAGGTCGACACCTATGAAGGCCTCACGATCGAATTCCTCTCCTCATACGAGTTCGACCGAGGTTCACGCACGATGACATTCAACCTTGGAGGCTTCTCACATATGTTGCACACCACCGAACTCATGGTCGCACTCGATCTATCCACCGAACATGTCAGCGAGATGCGCACCATTCTCGACTTCTACCATGACATGAGCGAGGCCCAATTCCGCATCCTCACATGCCACGACGGACTCCTCGGCCAGCAGAGGGTTAAGAATGTTCTCCACCCAGCCCTCCGATATCTCCAGCGGGTACTTTCTCACACTCTCTTTGCCCGTGGGGAGAGCGCATCGGTCTTCAACCTCGGCGACATGGTGTATGTTTGCAGCATGCTTCGGCGCAATAATGGCGAGATGGAGTACATGCCGCACATTGGATACAACTTGGCCAAACACATGCACAATGTGTCGCACAACATGCGCTCGGGCGGAATGATTCGAATTGGCGGTATCATCACAAAGATTGCCCGACACTTGCAAATTCCGACCGTTGGTGCGGTGGTGCCCGGTTACACGCTAGTAGACCTCGATGGTCTATTTCGGGCGAGGCTCATCCGTTGGGACGACATTGAAGAGGCTTGGATCAATTTGGGCCCAAAGGACACCATTCGACACCGGTTGCCTCTACAAACTCAAATCGATCCCTTAGATACCGACACTTGGAAAATTGTCGATGAACCGCTCGAGCCACCGCTACCACCGCCGCCACAACCACAACAACCTCCACCACAAGCCGCACCCGAAGCCGCACAAGCACAAGGTATGCCATCCAACCAACAAATCTGGGATTTTATGCAGACCATGAACACCTCCATCAACAACTTGAGCATCAATATTGGAGGGCGTTTGGATAGCATGGACGGCCGCATGAATGCCTTTGACCGCCGCTTTGATGAGGTAGAGGCCGAGGCCGCCCGAGCGACCTACTATTCCCGCCGAGGATGCATGCACGCAAACCCACACTTTGAGGATGATCCACCTACACCTCCGTACCAAAGACGGGCCGCTCAAAGGAGAGAGTACGAGATGGCACAAGAGCGTGAAACGGCGAGACAAGAGCAAGAGGCGGCCAGTCAAGAACAAGAGGCCGACGACAATGAAGATGAGGAAGATGACGTCGACGAAATGGTTTTCGACGAGGATTGATTCCGCGCAATACATCACCAGATTACGCCAGTAAAGTAGTTCATGTTTCTTCTCTCTTTTTAGTTTATTTTTAGCACTGAGGACACTGCTTTATTTAAGCTTGGGGGATGGGAAGAAATTGTATCCGCATGCATATTTATTATTCAGTTTTTCGAAACTTTTTAGGATTTATAACCTTGCTTTTTACTTGACCATGAATAGGATTTGTGATTTTGAACTTAATTGCTTGCGATTACGAATTTGTCAAGATGTTTTACGAGGTTATGAAAAATAGAGTCTTGCATAATTGGACTTTATTGTCTAAAAATGCATAAAGTATAAAATCATGTTTAAAATTTGTGTTAAAAGTTGGCAAAAATTTTGATAAATTTGAGTGATTGACAAAACTTAAAAGTATTCTTGCACGATTTTTCAAATTTTTGGTAAAATCCTTAAAATAAATTTGAAATGACAACATAATTTGGCGAAAAACTTTGTGGAAATAAAGGTGTATGAAAATGAGAAATTAGAAATTCAAATTTATTAGAGAAGCCATTTAGATTTGGAAATTTTAAATTAGGAAAAATTGGGATATCCGTGAGTATGAAAGAATACTTAGGATGTGTGTATTCATGATATGTGCATAAATGTTGAGAAAGTAGGTAAAATTAACAAAATTTTGGAAAATAAAAATGAGATTCCAATGACCTATGATACGGCTTCATGACGTACTTATGGTTATGAGTCCCTAGCACTCTTGCTCCGCTAGTCTCCCGATAAAATTGACATTCGTGTTAGTGGAAGGGTTAGACTAAGAGCATGCAAAGCACCCTTGAATTAGAACGGTTGGGTACAGTTAACTACTTGTAACTATCCGGTGCTTAAATAAGGATGGGGAAAATAGTGCTAATTCAAAGTGAGAAAATCAAAAGCAACAAAACAAAAGGAATATGCACGTATCAACACACAAAGTCCGTAATTATTTTTTACCCAAGTTTGATTCAAGCTTGGGGGTATTTGAAAATTCCACGTTTAAAATGGCATATCTTTTAAATTTGGGTATACGAAGTTCACAAATTCAAAGCCTTTAAGGAAATAAAAGTTAGAGTAATCGAATTGTGGGTTGATTCATAATTATTCGAGGGTTGAACTTGGGATTTGGGAAATATGCATGAAGGTTTTTAAATTTTGGCAAGATCATACAAGTTTTTTCATTTTGAGAAATATATACTTGATATAGGGTTAAATTGTAGATCGAATTGTAGTCCCAGTTTAGATGTTGCTTGGGGACAAGCAAGGTTCAAGCTTGGGGGTATTTGATAGGTGTATTTTATATACACCGTCGATCTAGTTTTTATCATAAAATAACACCAAATATCTTGTATTTTGGATATAAAGCGAATATAATACACCAAGAATCAAGTTACTGCGTTCGCTCGATGTTTCAATGCAGAAAACAGTGCAGAATGATGAAAAACTGTCCAATGCGGACGCATTCTCCACCAGTGCGGACGCACTGGGTACTTAGCCAATTTTCCAGCAGCGCAGACCTCACAGACGAAAAGTCCGAGCGTAATGCGGCCGCATTCACCCTCAGTGCGGACGCATTCACTACTTAGCCGATTTTTGCGACTTTCAGAATTCGCCAGAAAACAGAAGTTCAAGATCAATGCGGACGCACTCACAGCCAGTGCGGACGCACTCAGTACTTGGACTATTTTTGAAATCTTCGGATTCTTTGGAAAACAGAAAAACAACATGCCAATGCGGACGCACTAAGATCCAGTGCGGACGCACTCAGGAAAATTTGCAGAAAATCCAGAAAAGGAAACTTGGAACCAAAGGAGATTTGGAGTCGGTGCGACCCAGTGCACCCGCACTCAACTCCAGTGCGGACGCACTGGACTCGCAGACAGCCAGAAATTCGCATTTTCAGGGGGTTTTCTATTTTTGGCCAACAAGGAACACATTTTAGAAGGCCAATAATAGGCATGGCAGTCTGAGAAGTGCCCCCACTAACTCCACTTCTATCCTCTAAATTGGGCAAGGCCTTTGGCTATAAAAGAGGAAGAATCCATTATTGTACATATCCATTATTATATCCATATTTCCACAAATTGAGAGAGAGAGATCCTGCAGAAATTCTTGAAGTTCCAAGGAAGGAGAAGAAGAAGATTCAAGCAAGGAGTCGGCAAGATCGAGGTTTTAGATCTAAGAAAGGGTGTAATCATTTCTTTATCTCATTTCTTATTGTTTTTGCCAATCTTTGTAATGGATCTCTCCAAGAGAGAGTAGTTCTCTTTCTAGGGGTTTAGGTCAATGCATGAACTTGTTTAATTCTAGATTATTCGGATATTTGTTTTTATTATGATTGTGTTATCGGATTTGATTGTTAATTTCTGTGATTTATTCTTTATGAATTTCATTAGTACTCGTTCCTTTGAGTTCACCTGGTTAGGGTTTATTGAATTGAAGTAGTTTTGAAATCCCGTTGATCGGGTCTTTCCGCTTTAAGTTTATTAAATTCCGGCATTGGTCATGAGGAGACTACTAATTGAAACCATAAAGACACACCTTAGGGTTGGGTTAGAAGCGACCGTACTTTGATATCCAATCCGGAACTATAGAAATTAAGGTTAGGATTTTGGTGAAGGACCGAAAGGAGAAGGCAAATCCTAATTAGGACACCTTAGAACAAATATCGATATATGCTTTGTAGCATGAGATTAAATATCCCTCTAGGTTAGTGACAGCCCTAGAATTCGAGGCACATTAATCCATAAAGCGCAAAGTATTTGTATTAATATTTGTTCCAAAGGCTAACATAGGTTAGAAACCTCATCAAATCAAACATGAATTTAAACAAACCGAATAAATAGAATTAGCAAGGGATTGTAGACCGAATACCCCTAGATCTCCTTAAACTTGAAAACAAACCAATCTTTCTTTCCTTTATTTTATTTACATTTATTGTTTGAAACTCCTCTTTTTCGGGTATTGAACCCAACTTTAGGATTTTAAGAACAAACCCCCCACTTTACTTTTATTGTTTTGTTTTAGAAGTAGTTTTCTTTATTAAAAATTGGTATTTCCCTATCTCCCTGCGGATCGACACCTAAATACTACAATCGATAGGTTGTGCGCTTGCAACTAACCTATTCATTGAGTACGAAGGTTTTATAAATATTAAAGGCAAAAGAGTACAAAATTATTATATCTAAAATACTCAACAACCGCACGGTTCATTTCATTGCGGCTTCATTATCTCGCGTTACAAGAGTTCATGTCTCATAGTCATATATAGAGGATGTGATCCACATAGACCAATATGCATGATTAGTCATTTATGTGTAATTAGTGAGTTGCAAAGAATGCAACCAAAAAATTTTCATCCCAAAAATCAATAATAATTGAATTTACACATCAATACATGCTAATGTTATAGTTAATTGCAAAATTAATTTAATTTTGCGCATCAAATTATATTTTTCTTACATGCATATTGTTCTTTTAAAAAAAAAAAAAACAATATGCATGTAAGAAAAATATAATTTGATGCGCAAAATTAAATTAATTATGCAATTAACTAGAACATTAGCGTGTATTGATGTGAAAATTCAATTATTATTAATTTTTGGGTTGACAATTTTTTTGTTGCATTTATGTGCAACTCACTAATTACACATAAATGCAACAAAAAAAATTTCAACCCAAAAATTAATAATAATTGAATTTTCACATCAATACACGCTAATGTTCTAGTCAATTGCATAATTAAATTAATTTTGCGCATCAAATTATATTTTTCTTACATGCAAATTGTTCTTTTTAAAAAAAAAAAAATAACAATATGCATGTAAGAAAAATATAATTTGATGTGCAAAATTAATTTAATTATGCAATTGACTAGAACATTAGCGTGTATTGATGTGAAAATTCAATTATTATTAATTTTTGGGTTGAAATTTTTTTTGTTGCATTTATGTGCAACTCACTAATTACACATAAATGACTAATCATATATATATTACAAGTGCTACTACAAAGAATAACAAGGATAGTCTTTTAACTGTATGTTCAAATTAAACTCAAAAAAACAATTTTTTTTTAATTACTAATATATAATTAATTACAAAGTATTTTACTTTGTAATTAATTACTTTGTAATTAAACCCAAGTCATAATAATTACAAAGTATTTTGGACAACTCACTTCACTGCCAATCTGCCATAACACTAATTGTTTTAATAATGGGTACACTGTCGAAAATCTAAAGAGAGCATAAATCACTAAGTGCAGCGCACGGCGTACATAATCCAATATCATTCTCTTCATCACTTACTTGCATGAAGCCATAACAGTTTTGTTTATAAGAACAAAAGGGCGCCAGTGCCGAAATTCCATTTTCCCCCCATTCCGATCAGATGGATATTTCGGTCCCCGCTCAAACTCGTTTTACGAGGTTAACCTCTGGGATATCGCAAACCTTGAACATTGCCAATACAAAATATCCACCGTAGAAAACAGATCTGCGAGAATCTCAACTCTCACAGATCTTATAGGATCATGACACGATGGGCAAGCAAAATATGAAATGAATCAGAGGTCATTTCAGTTCTACCCAGCCAACGCCTTGTACCCAAATGTGTGAAATCAATTTGAGAGAGAGAAACACTTCCACCCTTTTTGCTCAAAACCGGCGCTCTCTAATCTCTATCCCTCATCTACCACTGAAGTTCACTGTGAAAATCTCGAAGTATGTAACTCGATCTCTCTCCAGACTCTCGTTTACTAGGAGCAAGGCCTTCGGTACATCGTCTCCTACCTACTTATCTCTTTTTTTCCTCTTGTTTTGAGAATGTCAGAATTAAAGTAACGAAGAAAAAGAAGCTAATTTGGGCATCTTTGCCTCTAATTAGGCCCCTTCTGCTCAATTTTTTTTTTTGGAAAATTACCCTAATTCGGCATTGTCAGGTTCTACCCTAAATCTATGCCTGTGCTAGCTTTTGCTCGTACTTTCAGTTAGTGGACTGAATTAGGTTGCAATTTGGTGCCAATTTCTCGAATCCCTAACCAGACCAGTAGTGGAACTACTATTTCAAGATAGTACTCAAAGCTGAAGGTTTAATTACAATTAAATGAATTTGTGTTCAACAATTAAGTGATTAAAGGATTACTCAAATAGTTGAAACATCAAATAGAGGAGTTATTTGATGTTTGTTGCAGTAAGACATTGGAAATGGTTAATTTAAAAAGGGTGAATCATGTTATTGTGGCATTAAGATGTGAGGACCTATTTAGTCAGAACCATTAATTGTCATATAGGAAGTGACTCATGTTATTATGTCAATGTTGTGAGGTCCCATCGTAACATTATGAATAAGGGTGAGATTTTATATTTTTTGGATCTGGTAATAAATGTCATACAATTTTTTTGTTGAGTTGGTAATTTGGAACCATTAGAATAGAGAACTAAACATAGTTGCAGATGTCTTCTATTTTTCTTTCTTTTAAGGTTGTAATGAGTTGATATTTTACTATTGTTGGTGACTTTGTGCTTATATAATTTCGTAGTTATTGATGGCAACAGTTCCGCTCTATATATGTTAGTCCTGTTGATGGTATTGGAATGGTTGATCATTTGATAGGAACTAGTTTGCCGTGGAGACTTTAATTGAAGTCCATGCTCAATTGTGTTATTTGTAAATTTTCCCTTTTTAAATTGTCTTGGAATGTTTGCAGCTAGGACTTTGCAAACAAAAGAAAAAACTGGAGAGGACTCTTACTCATAAGAAAAACAAGTCTGGATAAAATGGACAGTGTATGATCTTTGCATATTTAGTTGCTTGCACCTGGATTCTTGTACAACTTAATTAAAGGTAATTTGTTCAATCCTATAAATTAACTTGGGTTATTTTTGTGATGAGTTGTAATTATTTATTACCATTGTTGGAGACATTTATATTGTGTATATCCTGACCAAATTTCTGCAGTGGTATGAATTACTTTGCAATTTGTCACCAATTGGACTTTTGCCTCTTAGACCAGTAGTGTAACTGTTTTCAATTAATTATGTTGCATGGGTAGAGAACAAATTTGGTGCCAATTATTCTAACTAGGAATATCTCTTCTCAATTAGGCTTACATGGGTAGGGATAACTCAATAACTCAATATATAATTATTAGCCAAGTACATGAGAATTAATTTGTGCATGTACCTGATGAGTTTGCTAATTAAACAATTGCATGTACCTGATGAGTCTTACTTAATTTACTGGACACTAATTAAGTTTTACATCAAACTTTTAATTTGTAAATAACATCATATTTCTTCCCTTGTTAGCAAAGGTGAAATGGCTCCCCAGAAAAAATCTCGAGTCGCAAGATCAAAAGCTACCAAATACACAAAGAGGAAACGTAGTGCAGACCTCCCAGTAGATGTCGGTGACAGTTTGAATGCTGCACCCAAAGGAGAAATCCCACCTTGCCAACCTAAAAAAAAAAAGGGACGAGGTCCAGCGGTGATAATGCCGGTGAAAGATGACCCTAGTCAACGACCAGAGGTATGGCGAGTTGGGCAACACGAGTTCAGTTGCGCATCAAATCCAAGGTTGATAGCAGCGACGATCACTAGGCTTGCCCTTCGCCTCATGCCTGCACCATTAAGATCTTTTCATGGTTTCGATGACACATCAAAAAATAACCTGGAGATAGAATTTCTGGTAAACTTTATATTTAGGCTTAATTTTTTATTTTCTGTTCAACTGGAGGGGGATTTGTACAGCAAAGATCGGTTCCAAAAATTAATTTCACCAAATTTCGGTTCCAGAAGTTTACAGCCCAGCTTTGTTCAATGGTTGGAAATCAGGAAATACACTACAGTAACTTGCTTTTTAGGTAAAAAATACAGTCTCTTTTGGTTCATAGTTTTCCTAAGTACAATTATGAAAAAATGCAGTACATCAGCTTTTTTAGACCCTTCACATGCTTAGGTTCCTAATTGCAACTAAGCATTACTTTGGTGTTTATGTTGTTGTAGACGCTAGAGATACTTATCTCTTTACTTAGTATTTTCTAATTTGAGGTAGGTCTTAGGCGCATATCCTCAATTTAGGGCATCACTTCAGTTTATCTGAATTCATTTTGTAAAGGGCTTCTCACCGCTTATCACTTCAGTTTATCTGGATGTGAACTCCCTACTTTTCTTTGATGTAGGAGAGGTACAGGTATGCTGAATATGAAGACATTAACCGTTGTCGTGAAGTACTCGAGGCCATAGCATGCAAAAGGTACTGTGAGGAGCTGGGCAGAGCAAGGCGTAATCACATAAAAAAATATGGTTGGGACATTGCTGCATGGAAGGCCAATGTGCCGCATTGGTGTGTGGCCCCGATACATTGGCGAGGTCTTTGCGATATCTTCTTCTCAGATGCGTGGCAAGAGGTCAGTAGACAAAACCAACAAAACCGCATGGCATCTGGAACGGTCGCCCACTACGCTGGATCAGCTAGTGCTCACCAACATTTCGAGAAACTGGTAGGCTCTCGAATACTTAGGTTCAGTTTTTATCAATATTTTCAGAATAGCATTCATCTAACCTTTAATTGGAATTTGTGGTTTTCTTCTTCAGACAACTTTGTTCAATGGGAAAAAGCCAACCATGGAGGACCTTTACATCCATATTCACTGTGCAAGAGAAAATGGCGTATCACCGGTTGTGGCCCAAAAAGGTACTGTCGAGGAGGGTGTGACCGAAATAAATGTGGACAGTGATGTCAATGGGGGAGCTGATCCAACAGCTGACGAGACAAGCGGGCAGGTTCACGAGTTTGATATCAACACCTTGCAATTTACAAACCAGAGAAAAGAGAAAGTTTATGTAAGTGGAATTCTACAAGCGTACAGTTTTTTAAAAACAATTTTGTGGTGTCCACCGAGTACCAACAGACATGTCAAGGACCAATTACTGGTACTTAAAACACCTTCCCAATTCACCGGTCAATAAAGTAGGTCACTGCAGAAGACTAAAGACATTAATGCCATCTCAATTCCAACTTTATTACACACCCCACAAAAAAATATTGTTATAGGTAACAACATTAGTCTAATGCATTGTAGACATCTGCCTCTATAAAACCAGTTCACTTCTCAATTTCGACTTTAATACATATTTCTCAACTTTGTCATATTCTAATAGAGGAAGGTTAAGGAATTGAAGGCTGATCAGGCCAATGCTGAATTGGATGACAGCACGTTATTTCTGACAGCACTGGGCCCAACAACCCATGGCCGTGCCTGGGCCTTTGGAAGCGTGCTTGAAGGAAAGGTGCAAACACCAACCACCAGAGAAAGGCAGAACCACGTAGCGTCTTCTTTATCTGGGGTGACAAATAATGGGGTGCAGGAGACATTCTCTAGGGCAGAAGTAGATGCGATCGTGCAAGAACGTGATCGCCGTATCGCAGAGGAGCGCGCCGAGAGGCAAAGAGATCAAGCACAAAATCAATTACTGTTCGAACAGTTATTCAAAATGCATGGGTTACAACATCCTCCTCAACAGGTTGGTCTTACCAAATTCGGGGTTACTTTAGGGTTTCAAAATAAAAGGGTTTGTTGTGTTCACGGATTTTATGTACACACCTGAGATTAATGCTTTGATAACACGCCAGCTAGCAGTCCTGCCTATACTAACCTTTGTTCTTTCAATTTTTAACTTAGGCACCAGCTACCAGTGCTGAACTACCACAAGATGGTATGGCAGGGAATACGGGTTATTTACAGGTAAAATTGAAGATATAAATCTAAGTGACGTCACGGTAATGCTGAATTAGTGCATCAAAATACACCTACTGTTGTACTAGAACTACAGTGACTGCACATGACCATTAGTCTAATTTGACAAGTACACTCCAATGTTTTCCCACCTACTAACCCTTCAATATAATGGAAAAAACCAGCTAGTAAGGTAAGTACACAACAATAATGGGTAATAGTACTATATGACCAATAATAAGTTATTTCTGACATGCTTCAACTACATGACTAATTTTTTTAAATTAACTCAAATTAATTTTCTAACATTACAATTTTGTATACATAGGATGTTGCTGGTTCTTCACACCCAAATCACCCAGGGTCTTTTCAAGCCCTGCTGACCTCTCCAACTGGACAAGATATTGCGGGGAATGAGGCCGCAATGACAGATTGGTGGGGCAGTCACCCTCCGACATGAACCAAGGAGTTCTACTAGGGTTGTCAATATTTAGGGTAAAGTTTTTTGGTTATATTGTGGGTATAGTTTTAACTCATGGGGGTGAGTTTATTTTGTGAATGCATGACAGGTGGGTACATTTTGTGTATATTTATAAATTAAGACTTTCATTACCTATGTTGTTTTACTGCTTTTAAAATTGGGGTTCAATGTAAGCTGACTACACTAGGTTGTTCAATGTTTATTAGTTGCTTTCTACATATTTTTGATGTGTTGTTTTATGTAAATCTTGATGAATGGGGAACTGGGAATTGTAAAACAGCACTGGGCTGGTACCAGATTGGTACAGGGAGGGAGGATTGTAGAATTGGAGCATGCTGATCTGCAGCAATTTCCTGTTATTATATTCATCGGTATTTCCACGCAAATAGTATTTATGGCAGTGCAAGCACAAAATATAAATAATATTCTTGAAAATAATCACCCATGAAATAAGCTAATCATCTTCCCATGCTAATAGTCAGGTGGGACCCACGTTCCCTTGCCTTGCAAATAGTCAGGTGGGACCCACGTTCGCTGGCCTTGCAAATAGTCAGGGTGGGACCCACGTGTGTTAGCCTTGCATATAGTCAGGTAGGACCCACGTGTGTTAGCCTTGCAAATAGTCAGCTGGGACCCACGTTCCCCATCCTTGCAAATAGTCAGGGTGGGACCCACGTGTGTTAGCCTTGCATATAGTCAGGTAGGACCCACGTTCCCTAGCCTTGCAAATAGTCAGGTGGGACCCACGTTCGCTCCCCTTGCAAATAACCAGATGGGGCCCATGCTGTCTGCCCTTGCAAATACTCCGAACGGGGTCAGATGTAAAAGTAGTTGCATGGTTAGTTGTTACAAGCGTAATTCCTTGCAACAAGTCTGAAAAAACTTGTTGCATGGTTGCTCATGCAAATACTTCGTAGTTGCAAGGAAGCTTGTTGCAAGGGCAGAGTTGCAAGGGTATTTCAATGCAACAAGTATTTTCGGGCTTGTTGCAAGCGTATCTCCTTGCAACAAGCCATTTTCCTTACCATGCAATAAACTCAGATTCTAGTAGTGTATTGTATAGTTGAAATTATTTTAGTACATAGATATCTGAAGTGAAATATTGAAAAACTAATTGTTATGTGTTTTACTTTAATTTAAACTTTAACTTCAACCCTTTGTATCAATCTTTGCAGATTTAGTATCATTAAACCTGTTATATAGTAAATTTATAAATTACCCATTTTGAAAAGTCAATACATTAGGTAAATATGTGAGTTCTTGAACTGAAGCAGCCAAGGTGTACAACAATACCACTTCCCACGTACTCTATATTGTACCTAGAGTTACAATTTTGATATGGCTAGCAGTACTTCGTCCACAATCCAAATTCCTGAATTACGTCCTGCACCAAGATGTGAGGAGGCAGCTGCTTATCCCGAAATATTTTAGCGTTCCGCTGTTTCCAGATGTGCCAGCAGGCACAAATGAACCTGGGCGCCCATTTGACCTCCGTCAAACCTCCGGTCTGACGCGCAAGCGAAGCCGAAGCCTGCCATAGGTCATGCAGGTTGTCCGCGAAGGCAATGATTGGGTACTTCAGAGCTCTGTGCAAAAGTTGCCATACCCGAATAGCATACGGGCACTGAAAGAAAATGTGCAGTAGTGTCTCCATGTCGCATGCATTGCATGTGTGGCAGCAAGGATCACACTGAAAGCCCCTCCGTTGCATTACCTCGTGCGACAGAAGCTTGCCCCTGAGAAGCAGAAAGGCAAACACCTTTGCATTTGGCGGTGCCTTCATCTTCCACAAGAGGTTGTATTTCCAAGTTAACTTACCTCCCCCAATCATAGTATGATATACGGAGCCGGCCGTGTACATTCCATGCCGGGTCCATCGCCACTGAAGCTGGTCTTGCACCCCTTGTTGTAAGTCTAGATGAGCAGTGACCTGAGGCGCCACCAAATTTAATAAAGGCAAAGCCTCATGCAACGACAGATTCGGGCAGATGACGTTGAAGGTTCCGTTCCTCGCCTGAAGTATCGGTATCTCACACCAGTTATCATACCAGAAAGATATCGAGGTTCCATCCCCCACTGCCCAAGTAGTACTCCACTGAAATAACGGGTAAAGGCGCCGCAGCTGTGTCCAGAAAAACGACCCTGCCCTAAGCCATAGTTTGGGACCCCATTGTACATTACCTTTTCCTTTGAGTATCATTGCCATAGCCGACCATAGGCTGTCCGAATTTGTGTAAAGGCGCCACCACCATTTCAACAGCAGGGAGGTATTTCGAAGCTGTAAGTCCGGCACCCCCAGGCCCCCCCATTTCTTAGGCAGACAGATAGCATTCCAATTCAGAAGTGGGATTCCACCCCTGCCGTCTGTCCTACCAACCCAAAGGAAGCGTCTTCGGACCTTGTCTATTCTTTTAATGGCCCACTGCGGCAACACAAAGCAGGCCATGAAATAAATAGGGATGGAGGAAAGTATAGAGTTGACCAGAATGAGTCTGCCCGCCCTGGACAATAATTTGCCGTGCCAACCTTCCAGCTTTCTTTCGATGCCCTCTACCAAAGGAACAAATTGATCTCTAGTCGGTCTCCTGATGGTCAGGGGCATCCCCAAGTATTTCACAGGGAAGTCCGTGACTTGACAGCCCATAATCGCAGTAACCATGTGCACCTCCTGAACATTAAGCGGAACAAATGAAATTTTTGCATAGTTGACATGCAACCCCGATATCTTGGTAAACAACCGGAGCATGAGTTTAACCGTGATGAGGACTTCCGCATTGGCCTTCGCTATTAGCGCTGTGTCATCGGCATATTGCAACGCATAAATTGATCGGGCAGCTCTCCGTGTAATTGGTGTAGATAGCAAATTATTAGCAACATGCATCATTCTTTGAAAGACGTCAACCGCTATATTGAATAGCATCGGGGAAAGGGGATCTCCCTGACGCAACCCCTTTTTGTGCACAAAGTAGTCCGAAGGCTCGCCATTGATTAACACCCGTGTTGAGGCAGTGGTTAACAAGACCCGTATCCACTGCACCCATCGTGTCGGGAACCCCCTGGCCTGAAGCACCGCAAATAGGAAACTCCAATCGACCGAGTCGAAGGCCTTGGCGAAGTCAATTTTGAAGAAAATTGCCAGATTTTTGGAGTGATGTATGTGGTTTAGCAACTCCCTTGTCGCTATGAAGTTCTCAGAAATTTGCCTGCCTTTGACAAAGGCAGTTTGACTACTGGAGATGAGGTCAGGCAGGACCTTCCCTAGCCTATTTGCCAAAATCTTAGAGATTAGTTTAGGGACAAGGTAGTCGGATTGGTCAGCACGCGATACCATTTCACTTGATGCGACCCGCACGACACCTAATGCGACCCGCGTCAAGACCCAGACAGAGCGGCTGACTCCTGAGCTCAAGCCTCTAGCAGCTCACCTCAGGTATGAGTTTCTAGACCCAGATAGATGTTGTCCTGTGATCATAAGTGCAGATCTTGAACCCGATCGGACTGCTACACTCTTGGAGAAATTGGAAGCGCACAAAAGCACGATCGGGCGCTCGATGAAGAACTTGATGGGAATCTTGCGGATTCTTCTGATGCAAGAGTGTGATCGCATGGTCCGTGTACCTCAGAAGTGGGTGCTCCCACCAGTGCCACCTGATCCACCTCCCACCAACCAGTGAGACGCCCCCGCTTCATCCCTCGCTCACCATCTAGTAAGTTTCCATATTTTCTTCTATTTACTTTTGCCTTGTGTAGATTCAAGCATTGAGGACAATGCTTCATTCAAGCTTGGGGGGGTGGAATAGAAGAAAATTGTATCTGCATTTAGACATGTTTCTTTTTCAAAAATTTTGCATTTAGGTGATAAATTTGTGTGATTGCTAGGATTAGGGACTTGTTTGAAAACTTTTGTTTGTGAGTTGGATGACCTTGGGAAATTAGAACTAACCTCATAATTGACCAAACAAAACTGATTACGAACAAATGGTTTGAGATTTGTAAAATTGGAAACTTGAATGTCGAGATAGCATTTAGAAACCGAATTGTGCCTTTCAAATGTGGAAATAGGGATTTCAAATAAAGAAAAGTTGGGATATCCGTTGGTGTGAATGAACACTAGTGGATGTGTGTATTCATGGTATGTGCGAAAAAAAAAGAAGAAAAAAAAAAAAGATGAAAAGATGGAGAACATAAGAGTACTGGCAATAAGCCTTGAATGGGCGCCTTTGAGCTCGTCTCCCAATTAGAAATGAAAAAAATAAATTTTTTGCACATATCAACACACGAAGTCCGCAACTTTCTGACCTAAGCTTGATTCAAGCTTGGGGGTGCCAAAAAGGGAAAATCTCTACAAGGGAAGGCATAGTTTAGTGAAAGAATGATAAATCGATAAATTCGAGTAATCAACTTTGCAAGACTTGAAACATTTAGAGTTTGAGGTTTTATTAATCAATTTGTGAGGTGAATCACAATTGACCAAGGGAAGTCCGAATCATAGCAAAAAGATTCTTGCGTTCTTTTATTGTAGCAATCATGTAAGTTTTCACATTTAGACTTGTATCCGCATTTAGATTTAGTTGTCCAGCACTTTTACCCGAGTTTGAAACTTTTTGCTTGAGGACAAGCAAAGGTTCAGCTTGGGGGAATTTGATACCTCGCATATTTAGTCTATTTTAGGCCTGTTTTAGTACCAGATTCGTGCCCTAATTCACCAGAATCATGTGCATTTCATCGATATATCTTTAGAATTTGGTACTGCTGAGTGTTTGTTTGTTTTCTGCAGGCTTGGAGCAAAACACACGAAGAAACGACGATTTGGGATGATCTGGTACGGCCCTTACCAAGTTTGGTACGGGTCTTACCGGACTTAGCCATTTTTCAGCTCATCACGCCTGGTACGGCCTGGCCGTACCAATTTGGTACGGGCCGTACCTAAAGGCGGCCTGACAGATTCAAATTTTGGCAGAGGCTATTTAAAGCGGGGAACTCTCCAATTTCGACATCCATTCCATTCCAGATCTATTTGAGAGCACAGTAAGAGAGAGAAAGAGAGCTAAGGAGCTAGGAGCAAGAAGGAAGGAAGAGGAAAGAGGCGAAACTCGACGGATCTAGCTTCCTCCTCTCGATCCCTTCGATCCATGGCTATCTCTATCCCTTTTATTGTATTTTTAGATCAGATCATGTGCTGTGAGTAGTTATTTTAGTTTCTAGGGTTTAGAGATGGATTCTTGATTTGTTTTGACTTTCTTTGACTTGTATCTTGTATGAACTCTTTTGATTGATTGATTGTGATTTCTTTGCTATCTTTTGCTTTGATTGCTGTGATTGTGTATGATGAACCTCTAGGTTTAGATCGAACCTATCAAGGTCATGTGATCATCTCAATCTCTCAACCAAATCAATTGTTTAGGGTAGACTTGTTCGAATTGAAGCCGAGAGGTTGAATTCTCCTCTAATCGACAGATTAGAGGGTGCCTTAGGTCTCCAATCAACCAGTTAGGGTAGATCTGTACCAACACACGAGAGTTGAGGTGTAGAAATCCCTAAAAGGCAATCAATTGCATTCCAACCTAGATCTTGATCCAACAAACGACAGTTGAGGCTTAGGAACCTTAGGTATGGTCAATTGAACCTTTCCAAAGAGTTTAGCACAAGGTACCAGCAAGGAAATGCATCAACTCGAACTGGTAAGCTCTGTTCTGGGAAGCCAGTACGGGTCTTACCAGAGTGGTACGGCCTTGCCTTACCAAGTTAAGTACGGCCTAGCCGTACCGACTTGGTACGGGCCGTACCGACTTGGTACGGGCCGTACCACTAGAGGCAGATCATAGATGAAGTCTGAAACCCTGGAAATGCCTTTTATCCATAATCAAAACACAATTTACATTTCTTCTAGCATTTTATTACATCTTTCTGAATTGTTTGAATTGTTTGAATTGACCTTTTTAGGAAATTAAATACCAAACCAAATCTTTCTCACTTCTAGTTTTTAATTGAGTTTGGTAGATTCTAACCAAGTAATTGCCCGTCCCTGTGGATCGATACCCGATTATACTACTCGATAGGGGTTGTGCACTTGCAACCCTTACTCGTGAAGTGTAAACGCGGTTTTAAAAGGTACGCCCTCAAGCGTACCGAAACTTGCGTTGCGCTTCTGCGCGAACACCTGTTTTATTTGTGCAGTCCCAGGAGGCATCTTTCAGTATGACTCCCACACCCATAGGTACCGGTACCGGCTCAATTACCTCTGGCTGCATGCCGCGTTCATCTGTTGTCACCTCTCCCATTGCTTTCGCCTGAGCCAGAAGTCCTTGTGGTGCTGCAATTTTTCCTTGGAAAATATGCTCGTTTCTGGCTTTCCAAACACACCACATAATGTTGGTAAAGAGCACCAATTGGCTACGATATAAAACCCACGCCATATTCAGCGGTGTTGCCGACAAGTTTAGTGGGAGTTGATCAACCCGCAATGCAAATGGTGAGATGAACCATGTTACTTGAGAGAGTGGGTAAAATTATTTTATATTTTTTTAAATTAATTAATTAAGTACGAATGTATTGTGAACTACTTTATTTATTTATATATTGTAAATTATTTTATATTAACATTACTATTTTTTTTTAAATCCATTAACACCATACATAATTAAAATTCATCCAACAAAAATCCTAAACCTAAATACATGACATAACTGCAAATTAAATTCCTAAAATCCGCACCAACAAAACTACTTTCTAGTATAAGGACAAGGAACAAAGTCATCGTCCGACATTGGTGGTTTTGGAGCAAGCACCACCGACAAAGTGTTAGGCTTCCTAGTATAAGGACAAGGAACAAAGTCATCGTCCGACGATAGCGGTTCTGGATAAACCACCACTGGTGAAGTGCTAGGCTTTCTAGTATAAGGACAAGGAACAAATTCATCATCCGACGTTGGCGGTTCTGGATCAATAACTAGGGTTCGTTGCACCTGTTGTGGTCTCGGAACAAAGTCATCGTCTGAAATTTCAAGCCACGCCGTAATTTCTAACTCCACCCCTTTTAGACCCTGCTCTTGATTCCCCTTTTATGAAAGGATGTGAATTGTAATTCTCTAACTTAAGATAAAAAAAACAATAATTATTACAAATCAAATGTAATTTTGATTGCACCTTTGTTCTGACGTTGGGTATGATATGTTTCTAGGTCCTTATGTCTTTTTGTCAAGCACAAACTCGTAGATAATTTGGTTTTTTTTTTTTCATTGCACCTTTGTAATTTTTATCCAAATTTGATGTCCAAATCAAATGTACGATTTCTTCAACTTTTCAGCAATATTACAAGAAAAAAAATGCAAAAATCATATTTAATAATTCCTTCAAACTTATATAGAAGTTTTATATAAATCAGTTTAAACTGAAACATATCTCAAGTCGAAGTATTTTTATTTTTAAAGAATTCGATAGATTTGTGATGTCTAACAAATAAAAAGAGTTATCTCCCAAATTAAAAGTATTAATCGATATCTGCCTTAAAAATATTTACGAAAGGTACTTGGAACATAAAAGTATTAGTTCTTTTTTATCAAGGATGAGAATAAAAAATTCAGAACTAAGATAATAAAAAAACAATAATTGTTAACTTCAAAATAAAATGTTCATATATAACTCACATATATTGAAGCTATAATTCACGATGCGAGAACCTCAGAAAGTGATGGGGAGCTTTGCACCGTAAAAATAGAGATGTTTCTCCTGTTCTCGGGCCATTAAATCTAGTTTCAGTCCATGACAATAAATGACATAGAAAAATTCGAAACTAAACTGTTGATCCAGGAGCAGAAGGAACTATAACTAATATATATTTTACGATGCAAAACTCCACGTTAATTTCTATAATAAATGACATAGCAGAAATTAATTAATTTGTTAATGCAAAATAATTGAAGATTTACCTTTTATATAGATGATTTTTTTTTAAAGAGAAGATGTGTTGGACAAGGTTTAAGAATTTTTTTTTTAAAGGATAGAAAGATTTTGTACAGACCAAGGCATAAGGTTTTTTTAAAGGAAATGAAGAGTTTGTACAGACTAAGGGAGCCGAGATGGTTATTTATAGATCATCTGGACATTATTTACAGATTTTCACTTTTTTCCCCGCTGGGGTTTGCCTGTTATAGAGAATCACGTCCAAAATAATTTTGATTTTTCTGTTCTACTGAAAGTCTGTGATAGACCAAAACATCCCTATATGGACAAAGACGTCCTGCAATTTTTTCCCCTCTCGGGCCGTGATGGACACAAACATCCCGCATTTTATTTTATTTTTCCGCCTATCTGGCCGCGATGGTCAATAACGTTCCGTGTTTTCTTTTTTGCTGTGCCAGGCCACGATGGTCCATAACATCCCGCCTTTTTTTTTTTTCCAGCAACTCTGGCCGCGATGGTCCATAACGGCCTGTATTTGTTTTACGCTGTTTAGTTAATCTTTTGGCTAATCGAGATGTGATGGTCCATAACGTCCCCTAGATGTTATAGAGTATAACGTTTTTTCTATATGTCGAAATTCCGCAAAACCCTTTCTCATTGCCTCATTACCGATAACCGATATTTTTGTATTTATATTCCTATTAATAAAAATTACCGAAATTCTGCTGACACAGCTAACTTTGATGGAAAAGGACACCTTGGCTTAAATTTTCATTTGCTAAAACTTACCAACGCTGATTTTACGTTGATAAGTATTTTGTAATCAAAATATAATTGGTAGCCAATATACTATGTGGTGACTGGTGAGATGAATTTCTAAATTAACTGAATTCCCCCAAATAAAAAAGACAGATCTGAATAATCTTTAGTGAAAAATGGAAGTCAATATTATTTGGAATCCTTCATAAGTGTTTTGTATACAAATTAATATGATGAGCAAGAGTCCGAATCTGCTGTGATTCCGAGATGGATCGCAGGATTCTAAAATTTCAAAATCAAGGGTTTAAATTTTTCCGTACACGGATCTCCAAAATATTTCTGAAAATGTAAATTTTCTGTACGCATCTCGAGAAAGACAAACAGTTGAGATGGAATCGCAGCCGAGAATCACAGCAGAGAAGATGTATTTTCGATGGGCAAAGGGATGGGCAAAAGGAAGGAAGGAAGATTCGCGCACACCACAGAGTCAGGGTCAGAGAGGCAGAGAAGCAGAGAAGCAGAGAGAGAGGCAGAGACGCAGCAAGCAATAAACAATGAGTTTCTCCTTCTCCGATGATCTCTCCAACTTGCCAATATTCGGCGCAGCTGCCTTCCTCCTCCTCTCTTACGCCCGTTTCGCCTCCTCCCGTCTCCGCCCCGGCCTCCTCCGTCTCCTCTCCCTCTTCCCTGCTCTCTCTCTCCTCCCCATCCTCCCATTCCTCTTCTCCACCATCCATCTCCGCGTCATCTCCGCTTTCTATCTTACCTGGCTTGCTCTATTCAAACTGTTCCTCCTTTCCTTCGACCTCCCTCCCCTCTCCCCTTCCCTCCCTCTCCTCTCCTTCCTTGCTTTCTCCTCTCTTCCCATAAAAATAAAAATAAAAAGCAACGGCAACCCACCAACCACCTTCTCTCTCTACTCCCTTGCAACCAAAGCCGCGCTTCTCTCTGTTATTTTCTCCACTTATCGCTATAAGAAGGATCTCACCCACTATAAATATGCACTCTTCTCCCTCTACTGTTTCCACCTCTACATTGCGCTCGATCTGGTTCTCTTCACCACTGCATGGTTGGTTGGTTGGTTTATTCAGACACAACTCGAGCCGCAATTCAACAAGCCTTACCTGTCGACTTCTCTCCGTGAATTCTGGGGCAGGAGATGGAACCTAATGGTGACCGACATTCTTCGACCAGTGGTTTACCACCCAATTCGAAACCGGTATGGTTCCACAGCCGGTGTAATAGCTACCTTTGCCATGTCCGGTTTCATGCACGAGATCATGTTTTACTACATCACGCTAGGCAAACCGACCGGAGAGGTAAGTCTGTTCTTCCTATTGCACGGTGTTTGCTGCTCAGTGGAGAGGTGGTGGGTTAGTCACAAAAATTGGTGGGTCCCGTCTGGGCAGGTACGGCCGGTACTGACACTGGCATTTGTGTCTATTACTGGTTATTGGCTGTTCTTTCCGCCAATATTGAGAAACCATACTGATGATATAGTCTTGGAAGAAAGCCTTTTCCTTTTTGGTTTAATTCAGGATTGTTTTAGGAGGTTGATTGCCTTGTTTTTAAGACTCAACGGCTCCACACCACAGACAGGCAGTAGTTAGCTAGCTATTAATTTTTTCTGTTGAATTGGAAAGTTCTGTAGTTTAGTTTTCTACCAGTACTGTAACATTATTTTATTCTGGACTAATGATTTCTTGGGGCACTTATGATACTGTAACATTATTTTCTACCAGTACTGTAACATTATTTATACTGTAACATTATTTTATTTTCTACCAGTACTGTAACATTATTTTATTCTGGACTAATGATTTCTTGGTAATCCTAAACTGGATATATAGGTTTGTTTGTTCTGTATAATTGATGGCGGGTTGCATTTAATTTATTCTGCAATTTATTTAACCTCTGTGATAATTTAAGGATCTGATATTTGGGCCCCGGGTGCATCGAGTTCATATGACCTTCAAAGTAACTCAAATTTTGAGTTCAGATTCGAATTGTTAAATCTGTTTTGACATGAATATTAAAGGAATTCTGTATATTTTATTTGATCTGAATTTTGATCGGACATAGAGTATCCTGTCCAATATGTGTAAAAGATTTCCTTTTACTCTTAGCCGCTTTAAGATTCGGGCTAGCGTAGGGGCCGTATTAGGGCCTTGAGATTCGTGCAAAGTTAAAAGAACGGTCCGGATCTAAAAAATAAAATTCCCTTTTACGGTACCGGGAATTGAAGGATGTGAATTCCAGAGGATCCGGGCTCCGGGTGTATCTACTGATTTTGCTCACCATTCTGCTGAGCTGAGCTGAGCTGACCATCTGAATTTGAAATCTTGGGTTTTCTATTGCTTGAATTTTTTTTATGTATGAATGTGATCGAGTTGACTTCCTCCCCTCACATATATATATCCTCACATTGGAAGAGAACTTCATCTTCATCTTCATGGAGTATATAAATTCGTTAATTTTATTGAGGTGTGGACAATTTAAAATGTAATTAATTTCTCAATTCCCAGTCATTTTGTTCTGTAATTTATTTAACCGCCTCTGTGATCATTTGAGTTAGTTTCTGGATAAGGATCTGATATATATATATATATATATATATATATATATATATATATTTTGGGCAACAATCATAAATCATAACTGTGTCCTGGGTGCATCTGCTGATTTTGCTCCCCATTCTGCTGATCATATATATGAGGCGTTGGCGTTGGAGCCAAAATGAGGCCAACAAATTAAAAGGGTTGTTAAACGCAGTGTTAGTGTTTTAATATTCAGTTCTCATGCATTATGCGGAAAACCACCTCATAATGCATATACGGTATGCGGCCGTATATGCGGATTTTTGTTCGGATTTATAAAATGAAAAGTTAAAATATTTCTATATATACTTAAATTTAAGATATGATCGATCATACAGCCTCAGTATTTCAAGTTGTTACGTTATCAATATATATCATATTACCTCACTATTTCACTTGCCAACATAAAATATATATGATCATTTTTAATATTTTAGTTAACATTAATTCATTTTATTACTCTACTGTTATCAAACATCACCTTTAATTTATAGGAGATTTAATGTTTATACTAAGAACAATAATAACAATTAATAATAGTAATTAATTGTAATCTCCGCAATCTCATTAATTTGAGATATCAAAATAAAGGCACTATCATATATATAATTGTTAAGTGCTAATTAAATTCAGCGATCTTGCTTCGATTCTCGTTGTAATTTCTGAATCTCAATACAGTACAAATTAGAATTTTCTATGGTTGACTTGACTTGACTTGACTTGACTAGACTAGGGGAGTCTATATCCTCTGAGCAGAGGTAACATAATATCTTTGTTTAGATCCATCCGGACCGTCCGATTAGAATCTCCACCTTTTAATATCTATGTTGATTTTGATCGGACGGTACGGATGTAAACAGAAATATTTTGCTACCTTGGTGATATGAATTCTGACTGAAGGAGTAAGGAATAGCAACTGAATCGATACGGTCTAAACTTTTAATCTAGTCGGCACTCAGCAGCCAAAGCGGAATTCAAAAGCCACCTAAAAATTGTCTTTTTTTAGTCAAAATATATATTAAGAAATTTTAATACGGATCGATATAAATTTGGTGTATTGAAGGAACATGGGCTACTGACACCTTTGTTTCATAAATATATAAATCATTGCAAAATTAAAGAACCTTTTAAATTTGATTTCAAGATCTACACGTACCTTAACTTCATATACAAAATTTTGTGTTTAATTAGTTTATCATCAACTGGACCCACAACAATTTCAATGTAAATACAATTAATTATACCAAGTATATATTACGTCCGTCTTATAGGCTATAGCCACTGCATTCATAACATGCAAAAAAACAAAAACATAAAGCCTTACAATTAAGTTGGAATTTGCTAATTAATTAAAATCCCTCTTTTGGAGCTAATTAAGATTGCAAAGATCAACTAATTAATAATCTATGACAAGTAATGGATCTTCTACCATGTGCATGTACCGGTGAACAATCCCATCATGGCCTCAAGCTCCATAAACCCCTTTTCTTGAGCACCGCCTCGCAACATCGCCGGGAAAAATAACCCAAAGCTGGTACCAGTGACGAACACTATCGTTCCAACCGTGGCCAAAATCTTGGGTGGCCGCCACCATTTTTCATGCTGGGCCCACCACCCCTCCACTGCTGTACAGATCCCGTGTAAAATGAAAAACATTAGCGCCTCGCCATTCGGCGGAAGAAGTGTGATGTAGTAAAACATCAACTCGTGCATTATGCCTGATACCATAAATGTCGCTATAACCGCTGCCGTGCGGCCCATACAAGATCTCACCGGGACATACACTGATGGCCGAAGAATGGCAGAGACCATTAAGTTCCAGCGATGGCCCCAGAAATCACACAACGAGCTGGAAAAGTATGGTTTGTTGAACTGCGGCTCAAGCTCCATGCGGAGTATTGCCCCGGCCATAATGGCAGCAGTTGCGAGCATTACTTCTAGAGATAGGTAGATGTGGAAGCATAACATGAGGAGAAGTAAATAAGGGTGTAAGTGGTGTTTGAAACGGTAGAGTGAGATTAGACCGGCAAGCAAGGCGGCTTTAATTGCGGTGGATATGATAAACCTTGGAGATAGGGCATGGAAAGATGCATATGATTGCTGCTTTGGATCAGTTTTGGTAGGCAGTTTGACTGGTAGAGAAGCGAGAGAGATGAAAGAAATGAGAGAGAAGGAGGGCGACGGGTGAAGCGGACCCCGGCCGAAGCAGAGAAGAAGCAACTTGTACAGGAAGAGCCAGGCAAGGAAGAAGCCGCTGTTGGTGCGGAAGTGGATGCTGGTGAACAACATAGGAAGGAAAGGGACAAGCAAAACTACAGGTAGAAGAGGGATTAGGCGGGGGAGGCCGGGACGGAGATGGGACGAGACGAAACGGGCGTATGTCACGGAGAGAATTACCACGGCAGCAACTTTGGGGACCGTTCGGAGCTCCGAATGAATATCCATGGGGGAGGGGAGGGGAGGGGATCGAGGGGACAAATGTGTTTTTCTTTTGCTTCAAAAAGACAACTTCATGCTTTGCTAGCTAGCTACAGGAAATTAGGAATATATAGGAGGGCTCAATGAACTTCATGCTTTGCTATAGGTATGCGTATGATTGCTTCTTCTTGGTCAAACTCCTGCCTGCATCGATCAGATATGAAATGCGTGCAACTATATATACAATATATTACGAATGACTTAGAAAGACTACTACGCAATTAAAATATCCGTTTGAATAGTTGGCAACTCTATGTTTGTTGAGGGTAACTTAATTTCTAAAAGAACCTTATTAAACTTTGCAACTATATCGTTAGATAATTAAACACTTCATTTGCTTTAAAATGAATATCATACAGCAATTAATTATATCGACTAAACTGTGAAACGAAACCCCAAAATTAAATGCTGCTAAAAGTTTTTTAAAAGCTTGGTTAAGTATAAACTATAAATGAAATTCACCTCGAACATAGTTCACAATTAGTACATTTTTTTTTGGGAGAATTTCACATATACCCCTGGAAAACTTCAAAATTCCGTGGTTTCCCTTCTAAACTTTGAAATCAAGTATTTCTCTCTCTAAACTTCAAAAACTCACAAATTTATCCATTTTATTGTTTTTTATATTAAAACTCATTCTAAATTTATAAAATATCCATTTTTACCCTTTATTAAAAACATAAAAAACCCATCGAACTCAAATTTGAATTTGAAGGGTTCATCTACCGTCTGAACTGCTTTAAGATCCATGCGTGTAAGATCAGCACGAATCTTAAAACAAACACACACACGGATATGAAAGCAAACGTACACGAATCTTAATGTGATTTGTGGTCAAAATTGCTTTAAGATACGTGCACGCTAGATCAGAACAAATTTTGAAGCGAACACGCATGGATATTGAAGTGATGTGCATAGATATTAATGCAATGCGCGCAGACGAACAATAAGGGAACCCTTCACATTCAAATTTGAGTATGATGGACATTTTATGCTTTTAATAAAGGGTAAAATGAGTATTTTATATATTTAGAATGAGTTTTACTATAAAAGAAAATAAAATGGGTAAATTTGTGAGTTTTTGAAGTTTAGAGGGGGGAAATATGTAATTTCAAAATTTAGAGGGGAAAATACATAATTTTGAGGGATATACGTGAAATTCCCCCTATTTTTTTTTTATAGTACAAGAGGTTGATGCTTATGTACACAAAAACGTGTGGTGTCCTGGGCGAGCCGCCTCACCCGATAATTTACATGTAACATGCATCAAATTTTGCAGAGTTCCATAGAGACCCACAAACTCGGTTAAAAAACACACGCACACAGAAATGCAGTCTGAGAAAATTTTTGCAGAGTTCCACAGAGCATTCTTTTTTCTACTCTCATTTTTCCTCTCATATTAGTCATATATCTCAGATCTTCAACGAAATTTTAATCATCTTCTACTATTCCCCAAATATTAAAACCACCATTTAATAAAAGCAATACAAAAGACAACCTAAAATAGATTCCTAGATCATCATACCAAACAACAATATACAACATATAATAATAAAAATAATACAAACAGAGATATATTAGCATTATTTAGAGTTAACATACTTAAACTACAATCATTTACAGAACATCAATGAAATACACTCAATTCAAAACTCCTATCGAACAAACCACCTCTAACCCTACTGTACCTTTACCCTTTTGACCTAAAAAAATTGGGATGGATGCAAGTTTATAATTTTCTTTTCTACCTCTGATTTCTCCTCCCGTTATTTAGGTCAACAAGAAGTATTTCTTCCCCCATTAAGCAAGGTATTTGCACAACTAAAGACTGGTATTATGTCATACCTCTTGCATGCCAGCGTCAGGCCTGACAGGATAGTCAAGGCCTTGCAAAGCCGGCATTCTTCTCAGATCCTCATCAGAATAAGCAGGAATAAACCAGTATTTCTTGTCGGTTCCAAATACCTAACAACAAACCAAGAAAATCTACTTAACTCTGTTCAGTCATCAGGACCCTGAATATTGATTTAAAATACACAACAAGACTGAAAATGAAACGGAAAAAAAAAATTGAAACCTGAGCAAAATTCCTTTTCCGGCCAAGATCATACTTCCATCTTGGAGATGTTTTCTTTTCATATGCCTTTTGAGAAAGAAAAAAAAAAGCAAAAACTTAAATTATATTACCACATAAGCATCTTTAGAGATTGCCTAACGACCGCATCATACTTCGGGTACTTCAGCAAATGTTTGTAAGTTCTATATTTCATTATTTCACCTTCAGACACAAATAAAATTCATAACATTTGAGGAACTTCTTGCAAAAGGTGCTTATTTCAAACACTTGCCTCAATTGTAGTAGTATTACCAGAAACCAGCGAGATATGCATGATTAGAAATCCAAGAACACTCAAGGCAAATGCCAAGTTCAACACTACAATTTAGAAAGGAAAAAAAATTAATATAAGTCAAGTATAGTTTTAGACAAACCGACAAAAAGGGGGAGAAGGAAGGGAAGGATAGAATCGTAGTACCAAATGTAAGAAAGGTAGTTGCAAGAGTGCCAGGGGTGCCAGGTATCTCCACATCACTAAAGAAGGCAATGAAGTTAGGAAGCAATGATAAGGTCACAAGTGTTGTCTCCAGAAATGTGTAAAACTGCAAATATCAAACGAAAAACATCATGTAATATTCAACACAAACCAGCAAGTAATGCACAATCATTCTTTATCCAAGAATGGAACTATGGAAATTTGTGCTTCATATAGGAAAGGCCAAACACACAATTAGTACTGGCAACTAAGTGATAAAAGCCAATTTGGCTTTTAAAATTTGGTTATTTTGTCAGTGTATTACTAATATTTACAGCATCGAATGAAGAGGACTGCTGTGACTGAAATGGATAAAATTGTAAAGTCTACTTCTCCAGCAATAGCAGGAAATTTTCCTCTCTCTTCCACCATTCAAAGAACCTTGGGAAGAGAGAACAACACGAAATCATGGTGGAAGATGAAACCAGCTGTTGATAGACTAATGCCCTCTAAATCATTCATACTGCAGTACCTAAAATATTCAATTCAGGACCCAACTTTCTCTCCTGGAAGAAAGGTAACTTGTTTAAGCTGAAGGAGATGCTAAATAGTTGTATTCTGATGCTTTGGTTAATTCATTTAAGATTGTGAGTATTTTCATGTTATTTCTAACACCTACCAAATCTCACTTTTCTTCTTCAGGTACTTGAAATGGTAGAACAAGATATTAAGAGTTTGTATGTTCTAGTCATGCAGAATATAGTGTGGAGTTGTTTCTATTTAAGGAGAAATGGTTCCTTGCCAGTACATGAATCATCTCTTAAATAATATATGCCATGATAACAGAGCGAAGAAAGAAAAAATTAGGTGAGCAAACAGAAGAGAAGATGAAAGCCCCAATAGGAAATGACTGATTTCCCCTGAGATGCAAGAAACGATTTGTGTTCAAAAGAAACACTAATATAACATGCTTCTCAGCATCATCGGGTCTCTACTTGCAAAGAGACAAATAGGTATGTCTGAGAGACACAACCTCCATCTGATTCTTTTCTTCTTTCTCACTCCAAAAAGGCCAAGCCAAGTGAGAAAACACTGAAATGGTAGATAAACCGATACCAGTACACTACTACTTAAATCATGCCAAAACCGGTTCTATTGGTCTAAACTGATCTTGAGAGAGAAAACAATCAACAATACATAAATAGAGAAATCCATACCAGGAAGAGAAGGAAATATTTATAATTCAAAGCTCCAACACAGTTCACAACCCATACACAATGGTGATCCATTTTAAGAATGCATCTTCCACCTGAAATTAAAAAGATTATCATACTTGTCAAAAAGCTGGATATCAACTTTAAGCTGATAAGAAATAGGTCGTGACTGTGCATGGTGTTTTGCATAAAATCCCAAAATTATCCCCATTTCTATGAAACAAACATAATTTATTGTATTTACAGAAAACCCCATAACTTGACCCACTGGATGAGAGAAAAGAAATCAAAGAAGACCGTATCGTCCCATTCCACAGTTCAATATAAAATATAATTTTCATCAACCTACATCTTAAACACAAGAAAAACATCCCTCAAACGGTAATTGCATTTCTTGTGGCCCCACTTTATAACACTTCCACGTCAATGACCCAGGTATTTCTAATTTATTAACAAGACATGTTTTGTTAACAATTTTCTGTTTACATAATAGTTGGGAGAAATGTGGCTCATCTTTAGTGTTTTAGAAGTACATCTGACAAAATAGGAAATGTCTCAGCTTTTGAGTAAATATGTCTATGGTATATCCTTGAGTGAATATGTCTATGGTATATCTTTAGCGTTTTAGAAGTGCCATCACTGATCTAGCCCCTAGTTTAAAAATAAAAATATTTTCCTCTTACGCTTCATCTGTCTCTAAAATAAAGCCTAGTCACTTATCAAATGAGTAAGAAACTAAATAATATAGCTGCGACATGAGTTTTAGAAAAAATCATGAATTGAGTTTCGAAAATAAAAATGGGCTCACAAACAGAGCAGTGGTGACAGCGCGGGGGCTTCAACTGGTTGCATTTTCGGCAGTATCTTACTCTCGGGCTTGCTGTGCCGTTTAGTGGACCCGGTTGCAGTGGCTGGCTAGCAAACTCTGGTCCAGTTAAAGGGGAGGTCTCCCCTCTTTCCTCATCCATAGGACTAGGAGGCCTCCAGTTGGGAGGTACAGTTCCGGGGTCTGTCAATACAACAGAGAAATAACTCCACAAAAGCATTGCCAGCTGCATGGGAAGAGAAGTTGATTAGTAAAATGATAAAGCAGCATTGCCAATGGTATGTAATTTGACTGAATTCAATTGATACCAGGGCATGGAAAAGGAGGAGAAGAAAGAGAGCAGTGATGGGGCCCACAGCCCCGGTAGTGGCGGATCCAGAAATTGCAGAGAGAAGAGCGGGGCCGTAATTGCAAAGGACGACAGCGTAGTAGGTAACGCCTATAATGGCGAGCACAAGGAGAATCATGATGGATCCGAGACCCCTCAATGCCGTACAGAACTTGAACACGTTCCACGCCATCACAGCCCCCGATCTATGCATCGAGGCCTTTTCTTCTTCCCTCTCTTCTTAGTTCGCTCTCCTTACCCTGACCCTGACCCTGCTATCTATCAATTTCTTTTCGTTTCTTCTTCCCTCCTCTCTTCTTAGTTCTTAGTTCTTAGTTCTTAGTTCTTAGTTCTTACCCTGACCCTGCTATCTATCAATTTCTTTTCGTTTCTTCTTCCCTCCTCTCTTCTTAGTTCTTAGTTCTTCCCCTGACCCTGACCCTGCTATCTATCAATTTCTTTTCGTTTCTTCTTCCCTCCTCTCTTCTTAGTTCTTAGTTCTTCCCCTGACCCTGCTATCTATCAATTTCTTTTCGTTTCTTCTTCCCTCCTCTCTTCTTAGTTCTTAGTTCTTAGTTCTTCCCCTGACCCTGCTATCTATCAATTTCTTTTCTTCTTCCCTCTCTTCTTAGTTCTTACCCTGACCCTGGTATCAATTTCTTGGGGAGGGGGCAAGGGGGGAAGGGGGAAAGGGGGAAAGCCGTATAGGTCTAGAGGAGGGAGGAGGTCAATGCCCCTTTTGTAATTAGGTGGTGGGTTGTGTTGTGTGGACTGTAAAAAACACTGAGGAGAAAACAGGAGCACTAATTACTAATTACTAATTACTAATTACTAATTACTAATTGGGTTCATTACTCAATATTTAACTTGTTAATGGGTTTGATAAAAATAATCACAAAGTAACAAAAACAGTGGGGATAAATATTAATATTATTATTGATGATGCATTTATTTAATAATTCTGGCAACTGTAAAAAATGATACATAAATATCAAATGATAAACTATCTATTTGGTGAAGAAATATTTACATTAAATTGTATAAAATTTTATTAAATAAAAAAAATTGTATGAAATTAGAGGTGTAAACCGCGCGAATTCGAATACGGATCTGAGATAAATAATTGTCAAATAATTTAGTCGTATAAACTTTAAAATACGGATCTGAAATGAATAATTGTCAAATAATTTCATTTAGCTTCTTTTAATTAAATTATATACATAGTCAATTATTAATATATCTTTAATTTTATTTGCGAATAAAAATAAAACATGTAAATGGCAGTTTTGATGTGACTGGAAGTATTCATTCTATATATATATATATATATATATTCATCCCTGATTTCAAGCCTTAATTATGAGAGATTTGGGTGTGTCGGATGAAATGGGTTAGAGGTGAACTGAGAACCTTAATTGGATGGGGAGATGTTTAGACTCCCAGTCCCAGTCCCAGTCGGATCCATATCTTCGACGGTACCATAAAAGATTTCCTATTACAATTAGCTATTTACGGTTTGAGATTAACTCTCAGCCGGTTTGGGATTTGGGTTGACTGAGGGGGCAATATTATTGGGCTTTGAGATTCGTGCCAAGTTAAAAAGACCGGTCCAGATCAAGTAATTGTAAAAGATTCCCTATTACGGTACTGCACTGGATGTGAATTCGTCCCAGTCCCGGAGGACAATATATATATCAAATTAATTAGATACACTACGACTACGACTACGTATTGGAACTAGTGGTTTGACAAAATCCGCCCTGATAGGCCCATATACGAATGGCCCTTGAAAAGCCCAGGCCTGGCCCAACTAAACACCTCTGGATCAAAGTTCACAGCAAACAGGCCCAGAACAGACCGCAGGGGGCCAACCCGAAGTCAGAAAATTACTCGGGATTCGGACCCCCTCCAGGGGCCAACCCGAAGTCAGAAAATTACTCGGGATTCGGACCCCCTCCCGGAGCCAACCCGAAGTCAGAAAATTACTCGGGATTCGGACCCCCTCCAAGGGCCAACCCGAGGCCAGAAATTACTCAGGATTCGGACCCTCTCCTGGGGCCAGCCTGAGGCGAAGCACAAACCGGGACTCGGAGCCCTCCTAAGGGCCCGCCCGGAACTAAAACAAAACAAGGCTCAAAGCCTAGCATGCCGAACAGCCCAGGAAGGTTGACACGCGACCTCGCTGTTCGGCTTGAGACTGACTACGCGAACTTTATAGCCTAAAAGGCGGACACCCTCAACAGTATGCGAGTCTTTGTCATTAATGCTGACAAGACCCCGCTACAGTGGGCCACCCCCTATAAAAGGCAAAGAAACCCCCAGAAAAGGGGACCGCATTTTATCACATTCTGAGTCGGGAGAGGTATCAAAAAGGGTTAGAGCGTTAATACCCCTCCGACTCCCCGCGTGCCCGCCTTTCTGACCCGCTTCGCTCGAAGCGAGACGGGCCGCGCACAACACAAATAATCTCAGCACGGCCTGCTTCCCAGGAACAGGGCGTGCCTGCACCTCACCGGACCTAGTCCAAGTACGGCCCGGCCCCTTCGGGAAGGGACGTATCAACCACCGTGGGGCCCCCAGCCTCAGCTGAGCAAGATGACTTCCGCGAACAACCAAATCGACACGGGCAAGATCGCCCCCGAGGAGATAGCTCGGCGAACGGAACAATCCAACCGACGAACTGAGAACGTGAAGTCCCCGACCGACCTAACCTCGGGCGTTCGATCCAAAGAGCCCTCGAAGAAAACCCCCCGAGATTACCCGACTGGGGGGACAACGAGCAAAAACCCCCTCAGCAAACTGGGTCAGAAGACTCCCAACCCGGTCATCCCGCCGAACCCCTCCCTGGGCATGCCACCCGAAGGGGTACCGGTTAACCCATCCGGGATAAACCTGGAGTCCCTCGGAGTTCCCACACCAATTGTAAGGCCGATCGACTCGACTATAGTAACCGCCCAGGCCACCGGGCCGATCGGGTCGACCCCCCAAAACACACAAAACCAGATGATTCACACCCAATACCACTCTCTGTATGTCCCAACGTATGTGTACCCACCTCCTTACAACTACCCCCCATACCCACAATATGCCTCTCCATACCCACAGTATCAAACCCCCCTTTAGCGCACTACTCTCCACAGGCCGACCCCAACCTACCATACTATCCCCAAACCCCCACCCCGGCTCCCGGGGTACGAACGATTCATCCCCCACCGCCCGTAGCACAATTAATCCAAGCCGGACCTGGATCGAACAACCCAGAGCCCAGTTTACATAACACAGACGGTGACTTTGACAATCCGGACCCCGAACTCGAGACCCTTGTAGGCGAGGGGGAAACGAGGCAGACCGGTGGACCGAGACGGAGGCTATCCTTTGGGGCCGAACGGGAAGAGAGCGAAGGCTCATCCGCGGCGGCCAGCTCGAGAAGGAGCGCCGGTCGGGCGAGAACAGAGCGGACCCGAGAAGGCCCCACCAAACAAATTGAGGAGCGGTCTCGTCACTCGAAGAAAGACGATCAGTCCCACCACTCGAGGAAAGATGATCAGTCTCGTCACTCGCGAGAAGAGCGTCGCCGAACACCCCCTAAAAGGCGACGGAGACCACCCACCCCGCCAGAGGCCGCAGGAGTAAATATGGCAATGATAAACACAATGATCAAGAAAGGGGTGGAGAACGAGATAGCCAAGAGGGAGAAGAGGAGAGCAGGGACTCGTTCCGGGTCGACGAATATTTTGGAAGGACCACTAGCCCCGGAACTTTACAAGGCCCCCATGGGTGACTTCAAATACCCCACTGGCCTTCCCTGTTTTCAAGGTAGCGGAGACATCCAGGACCCTCAGAACTTTGTATATGGGTTCTACGAAAGGCTCCGACTGCATGGAGCGTCGGACGCTGTCGCGTGTCGCATTTTCACCACTTGTCTGACCGGGGAGGCATGGGAATGGTACATGAGGTTAAGACAAGGATCGATAAAAACCTTTGACCAACTAGCGAAAGCTTTCCTGACCCGCTACGACATGCTCCGGCCCCCACGAGCGACATGTGACTCCATTTTGAAGTATGTTCAGGGACACCAAGAGGCGACTCGGACCTTCGTAAATAGATTCGTGAAGGCCTCTAGGGAGGTCCGAAACTACAGCGAGGACATCGCCCTGGCGGCCATATTGAATGGGCTTTGGCAAGGAGGACCGGGCACCCTCCGGTACGATGCCCGAAAAAGAGAGTTCAAGAGTTTACCAGAGTTCCTGGCTTTTGCTGAAGGGTACATCCGGGCCGAGGAGGATGCCGCCCAGTCCGACAGGCAGCGGTCCAGATCCCCGAAACCGCAGCAGCGTGGCCGGCAGCCCGATAGTGGCCCGTCCCGAAGACGAGAACTGTTGAGTATTTTAGATATAATGATTTTGTACTCTTTTGCCTTTAATATTTATAAAACCTTCGTACTCAATAAATAGGTTAGTTGCAAGCGCACAACCTATCGATTGTAGTATTTAGGTGTCGATCCGCAGGGAGAGAGGGAAACACTAATTTTTAATAAAGAAAACTACTTCTAAAACAAAACAATAAAAGTAAAGTGGGGGGGTTTGTTCTAAAATCCTAAGGTTGGGTTCAATACCCGAAAGAGAGGAGTTTCAAACAATAAATGTAAATAAAATAAAGGAAAGAAAGATTGGTTTGTTTTCAAGTTTAAGGAGATCTAGGGGTATTCGGTCTACAATCCCTTGCTAATTCTATTTATTCGGTTTGTTTAAATTCATGTTTGATTTGATGAGGTTTCTAACCTATGTTAGCCTTTGGAACAAATATTAATACAAATACTTTGCGCTTTATGGATTAATGTGCCTCGAATTCTAGGGCTGTCACTAACCTAGAGGGATATTTAATCTCATGCTTCAAAGCATATATCGATATTTGTTCTAAGGTGTCCTAATTAGGATTTGCCTTCGCCTTTCGGTCCTTCACCAAAATCCTAACCTTAATTTCTATAGTTCCGGATTGGATATCAAAGTACGGTCGCTTCTAACCCAACCCTAAGGTGTGTCTTTATGGTTTCAATTAGTAGTCTCCTCATGACCAATGCCGGAATTTAATAAATTTAAAGCGGAAAGACCCGATCAACGGGATTTCAAAACTACTTCAATTCAATAAACCCTAACCAGGTGAACTCAAAGGAACGAGTACTAATGAAATTCATAAAGAATAAATCACAGAAATTAGCAATCAAATCCGATAACACAATCATAATAAAAACAAATATCCGAATAATCTAGAATTAAACAAGTTCATGCATTGACCTAAACCCCTAGAAAGAGAACTACTCTCTCTTGGAGAGATCCATTACAAAGATTGGCAAAAACAATAAGAAATGAGATAAAGAAATGATTACACCCTTTCTTAGATCTAAAACCTCGATCTTGCCGACTCCTTGCTTGAATCTTCTTCTTCTCCTTCCTTGGAAAACCTTCTAAAATTTCTGCAGGATCTCTCTCTCTCAATTTGTGGAAAGATGGATATAATAATGGATATGTACAATAATGGATCCTGAGATGAAATTCTTCCTCTTTTATAGCCAAAGGCCTTGCCCAATTTAGAGGATAGAAGTGGAGTTAGTGGGTGCACTCCTCAGACTGCCATGGCTATTTTTGGCCTTCTAAAACGTGTTCCTTGGAAGCCCAGAATAGAAAACCTCTTGAAAATGCGAATTTCTGGCTGTCTGCGAGTCCAGTGCGTCCGCACTGGAGTTGAGTGCGAGTGGTCTGGGTCGCACCGACTCCAGATCCCCTTTGGTTCCAAGTTCCCTTTTCTGGATTTTCTGCAAAATTTCCTGAGTGCGTCCGCACTGGATCTTAGTGCGTCCGCACTGGCATGTTGTTTTTCTGTTTTCCAAAGAATCCGAAGATTTCAAAAATAGTCAAGTACTGAGTGCGTCCGCACTGGCTGTGAGTGCGTTCGCATTGGCCTTGAACTTCTGTTTTCTGGAAAATTCTGAAAGTCGCAAAAATCGGCTAAGTAGTGAATGCGTCCGCACTGAAGGTGAATGCGGCCGCATTACGCTCGGACTTTTCGTCTGTGAGGTCTGCGCTGCTGGAAAATCGGCTAAGTACCCAGTGCGTCCGCACTGGTGGATAATGCGTCCGCATTGGACAGTTTTTCATCATTTTGCACTGTTTCCTGCATTGAAACATCGAGCGAACGCAGTAACTTGATTCTTGGTGTATTATATTCGCTTTATATCCAAAATACAAGATATTTGGTGTTATTTTATGATAAAAACTAGATCGACGGTGTATATAAAATACACCTATCAAGAACCACGAAAGAGAGACACCCAAGAAGAACGGCGCGAAGACGGCAGAGAGGGCTACCGACCCCACTATGTGCGGTATGCACCTTTTATCAAGAAGAGGAGCGAAATGTACTTAGTGATAAAAGACATGCCTGATGTTCCAAGGCCGCTACGCAAGCGTATTTTCGAGAAAAAAGACGGGACAGCGAGATGTTTGTTCCACCGCTTCAACGGACACTCCACGGGGGAATGCCTCCAGCTGAAAGACGTGTTGGAGAGGATGGCCAGGGAAGGAAAGTTGATCGAATATATAGTGCCAGAATTCTTCCAAAAGTTTGCGAAAGAATACAATGGGGAGGTCCAGGACAAAAAGAAAGCTTCCTATCGGGACGATTATAAAGAGCGTGAACATTCGGGGCCCAAGCCCGAAGAGGGCAAGGAAAAAGGACCAGTGACATCAGGCAGGCGACCGAGTATAGAAATCAATGTGATTAGCGGAGGACACAGGGTGGCGGCTCCCGAAAAACATAATCGAAGCACCATCAGGCCGTACCCCACCATACTAAATATTGAGAGGCCCCTTGAAAGAAAGAGACCCCGAATGGATGAAGCCATATGCTTTTCCGAAAAAGACTTTGGCGCCGTGACGTGGCCTCACGATGACCCCATAATACTGAGACTCAAAATAGAGGAGTTTGGAGTCAAGCGAATCCTCGTGGATACGGGGAGCTCGGCCGATATCCTATACCTCTCGGCTTTCGAGTAGATGGGAAGGCAGCTGGGCGAGCCACGGAGAAAAGTAACACCGCTAGTGGGTTTCACTGGCGATTCCCTCCGGCCAAAAGGAGTTGCCCAATTGAAAGTAGCGTTCGGATCTTTGCCCCGTACCACCGAAGTTATGGTGGACTTCCTCGTCGTAGATGCCCCTTCCGCCTACAACGCAATCATCGGTAGAAACACTTTGAACAAAATCGGAGCCATAGTATCTTCCCCCCACTTGAAGATCAAATTTCCTACCAGCCACGGCGTGGGGGAGGAATGCGGGCAGCAACAGGTGGCCCGGGAGTGCTACCAAACTTCCCTCGGAGGACAAGAAGGGGCGGTCCACCAAGTGGACGCGAAAGCAAAAGCGAGATCAGGTCTCGCTAGCCCATGCTTGCAATCCAGCAGAGAATTCTTACCCCCGCACACACCCCTGGTCTTGGATCCCATAGACAAAGAAGAGTTGAATACATCCCTTGAGCCGGCCGATGAGGTTGACCAGGTCGACCTTGGGGACGGTAAATTTCTGAACATCGGCAAGGCCGTGCAAGGAAGCGCAAGGAAGAAGCTGATTGATTTCCTCCGGGAAAGCCTGGCAGTGTTCGCGTGGACTGCCGCAGACATGCCTGGGATCCCGGGATCTATAGCCGAGCACCGGTTGCACATCAAACCGGGAGCGAAACCCGTAGTACAGAAAAGAAGGAACATGGGAACCGAGAGGCGCTCAGCGGTCAAGGCCGAAGTCACCAAGTTGCTGGGAGCTGGTTTCATTAGAAACGTGACTTGTCCGGAATGGCTGGCAAATCCTGTGCTTGTCCGAAAGGCAATTGGAGAGTGGAGGATGTGTATTGATTACACCGACCTGAACAAGGCATGCCCTATGGACCCCTTTCCTTTACCTAAGATCGACCAACTAGTAGACTCTACCTCCGGACACGCATTCTTAAGCTTTATGGATGCGTTCTCGGGGTACAATCAGATACTGTCACACCCCAAACCAGGATTTCCGGATTAGGGCATGATCAAATCCCCGCCTCGTGTCTAATACTCAATAAACACGCAAGGCTAAACAACATAAAAATCAAACAGCAGCGGAAGCAATATAATACAAACAAGCAATAGTCATAAATATCAAATAAACATAAATATATACATCATCATATCATCCATACAATCCACATCGGGATAAAATAAACATAGCTAGTCAAGGGATACATAATCTATCGAGTCCAATGTATATGACTAAAACATTGAACTCGCAAAACCCTAATCAAAGTCTCCTAAGGCCTATATCAAACGGCATGGTCATTGGGAACAGCTCCTGACGTCTCCTGCTGCGGAACGCCAGATCCTGTACCTGAAATCCCACATAACAAGGTGGGTGAGCGAATGATCGCCCAGTATGTGACCCAGTATTATCCTTTCAGGGATCCTCTTCAGTCAAAACACATTTTAATTTGAAATCTACGTAAGGTCGGTAATTCACTTTTAATGCATATGTTACGAAAATTAAACCTATCATAGTACTACAAAAGAAAATATACATATAATAGATGACATGATGTGATTATCCTATTATGCCAAAATGCCAAAGTTTCCCAAAATAAAATATGAGGATCAATATTATACTGAACCGAAGTCCAGTACAATAGGTACTGTGTGTACAAATTGATATAATAATAGTACGGATAATTTTATCACCCTGTGCCGTGCCAAGTTCAATCAAATTGAATTTGTATCTCAAAAGTGACATAACACAAGGACTGCGATCAGAGGGGCAAAGGTACCCGATGCCTATTGACATCGAGCTTTGCCCACACAAGAAGGGCACGCTAGCCGATGGTTATATCGAAATTCGTGTAACATCCAAGGACTGCGATCAGAGGAGCAAAGGTACCCGATGCCTAAGGACATCGAGCTTTGCCCACACAAGAAGGGCACGCTAGCCGATGGTTACACTTAATTCCATGTGTTTTCCTTCTCTAAGACGATTCATCACCAAACATATAAAATAGGAGAAAACTACAAGCAATGCGTAAGAATAAGTCAATTCGTCTCCTCATGAGCAGAGACGAAACTCCACCATCCGGCCAGATCAATGGGACAAGGGCTCGTGAGCGGCCCATAACAACAAAAATAAAATCTGCCACCGCAACCTCGGCAGCCGTACTAGGCAAGTAGCTCCTAATGTAGGGGGGATAGCTCCCGAATCGTCTCCGGACTCGAGATCGGTCCGCACAAAATGTAAAATGATCGAAAATGATATAATACCAATCTCATGCATATAATAATAATAATCCTAATAAGACCTCTAAGGGATCAAGTGATCCCTCAGCCCAATGACCCACGAACCGCCTCGCATCCCATACTACGAGAACGGAAAGCAGTCATTCGGTCTTCTATCTCACGCTCACCAATACACATGCTTAACTACAATAATATGTTGTCCTCTACGAGAAGAGGACAACTAATATCCTAATATATTATTAATTAAGTTACACTACTCCTAAGAAAGCATTAAATTTCAATTTAGAAGGGGTTGTGCAAATCCTAATTACAGTTCAGAAAGGATTAAACATGCTCTAATGCAACTACAAAATTTAAAGTGCAGATGTCAGGTCAAGTGGTCGACTGGTGAGAGTACGCCACGAAAGAAAAATACAGATATCCCACACCTGATAGCTGTAGGGGTAGAAAGAGCTAGTACTAGAAATCACCGCAATCAGCACGATCCTCGCCTGCTCCGGTGTATCCGTCAGCGGAATCAAACCACGGGTCGAACTCGGTGTAGGTCGGATGACCTGTAATTTAGTCGTAACTTAATTAGAGTCTATACTAAGTATTCGTGACCCTTATTACCCCGTTTGTTTAATTTCACTAAGTGTTCGAATCTGCTCAACCGGTTCGATCGATTTTATTCGATTTCGATTGAGCGTAAAATTAGGTCAAGGTTGGTTTAATTTAATTTAATGTAATTTTAAATATTCATAACTTTTAACTTAAGGCTATTACATATTTTACAATAAAAATCAGTAATGTATAACCTACGTAAATTTAAATTGCTATTATAAATTTTCTATTTAATCACTTGTAAAATAACGTATTTTCCTAATTAATTAAGCTACAAGAAATTTTAGATCTTAAGTACGAAATTTGTAAGTGTTGATTAATTAGTTAGAATATTTCTAATGTTTTACGAATTTACTCTAAAAATTTGTACAAGTCAATAACTTATAAATACAAAATAATATGTGATTATCTACTTATTTAATTTAATCTAATATGTGCTTAATATTTAAAAATCCTAACTACTCAACTTTTAATTAATTAAAATCCTAATTAATTTACATGTGTTGAAATATTTTTATTGGGTGTGTTTCGGGATCATACAGGTGTCCATATAGAGTTGTATAGTATCTGTTCAAATTATGTTATGAACTCTCACTGAGGCATCAAGACCCGGACGGTATAATCATTTCCCGAATTAATTTAAGTTTACATAAGCATCCGGTTTTATTCGGTTACTTTATTAAAACCTAAATTTATTTTAATTCAAAAGCCCAAGTCAATTCCCTCTTTTTAAAATTCGGCCTAAAATCCATTACTCAAATTCCAATTAATTACAAGGCCCAAAGTCCAAATCCGAATTTCAATCATAAAAGAGGCCAAGCCCATCTTATTTACTTGTCATGGCCCAACAGATAATTAAAGGCCCATTATTTAATATAATTCATAGGGCCGGCCCCCATCTACATTTCAAGTTTCCCAAAACTTTTCCAATTGGCGCAAGTGCAACAGAGAACCAAAACCAGCGTATACAGGGGGTTACTGGTAAACCATACCAGTAACGAAATCTCAGTATCACAGTAAGACAGAGCAAGGGAATAAGGCTGGTACCAGGGCATCACTGGGCTGTACCGACTGGTACAGCACCATAGATTATCAATTAGCAAGCCGGGACAGAAATCCCGACAACAACAACACAAGAGCAAAGTAAATCATCAAGTCAAAGTAATGGCAACAGGGGTAGTGCTAGCAACAGCCGCAATTCGGTGTCATACCAGGCACGAAGGCCACATAACAAGAAAAAAAAAAAGGGCACAAGATCACAGGTCAAAGCAATCGGCCAATTAGCAAGCAAAGGCACAAGGCCACCAGCCACAAGGCCAAGAAAACTGAAATAGTGAGTATAGTGTTACCCGTAACGGAAGCAAACCACAGAAAAGGCGATACTCGGTTAGCCAGCAACCAGACCAAAGCACCACAAGAGCCACAGCACCACGGCACAATAAAATCGCAGCTCAACAGCCAAATCGCAGTACAACATAAATTCACAGCTTCACACCTTACCAGCAGCCGAATCAAAACAAAAAGAGATGGTAGAGAGTAGTAATCGGGTCGGGTAGAGCCAAGGATAGAGAGAGTAAGCCTATAGCGGATAGAGAGAGAAGAAGAGAGTAACGGAATTGGGGGTTCCGCCAGAGGAAGGAGTAGAGGGGGGGTGTGATCGGCGAGAGCACAAATCAAGAGAGAGAGAGAGATTGAGTGATTTCAACGGAGAGAGAGAGAGTAGAGGTTTTTCTGCGGAGAAGAAGAGAGAGCCGCGAGTTTTAGAGAGAAAGAGGGAGGGTGCTGTCGCAGAGAGGGAAGGAAAGGGGTAAATTGAGGGGGGCTTTAAGATCCGTGCAAAAATTCAAAATAAAAGGGTGAGTCGGCTCTGTCGCCAGCAGGAGGGCAGAGTGAGGTGTCCCGGATCCAAATCCAATTTTTTTAACTCTAGTTGGGTTGCTTTGAGATTTGTTCAGGACAGCATTGAATGGTTCAGATTATTCCCCAATAAAAACAAGAGTTCATTTTTAATAATATCCTATGAATCAATTAAGTCAATCAAAGAATTTGATAAAATTTGCGTTTAAAATTGATACGAAATTTTTAGATTGTTCTCTGATTAATCTTATAGATTTGTTCGTCCTTTCATTAACTATTAAATTTATAATGGTTATTAATATTTTGTATTTCTTCAATAAAATTTTATATTCGTACAATTAAATTCTGAAGTTCATAAATTCATTAATTAGTTAAGTATTTAATTTAGCTAAGTTAATTTATTTATTTAATTTATTACCCTTTATTTTCCTTAATTGGTCAATTAAAAATTCTAATTGGTTGTAAATTTTAATTATCGACTAATTAACTACATTTGAATTTACGGGTTATAACAGATACGGATGTGCCCTGAAGACGAGGATAAAACTGCCTTCACAACCCACTCCGGGTTATACTGTTACCGCGTGATGCCCTTCGGCCTGAAGAATGCAGGGGCTACCTTCCAAAGAATGGTAAACAAGGTGTTCCACGAGCAAATAGGTCGGAATGTAGAAGCCTATGTAGATGACCTCCTAGTCAAGAGTATGTCCGACCTGGACCACGTTCGAGACCTGCGCGAGACCTTCGTAACGCTCAATCAGGCGAACATGAAACTCAACCCCAAGAAGAGTTTCTTTGGCCTAACGGGAGGGAAATTCCTCGGATTTATGGTGTCCATGAGAGGCATAGAAATACACCCATCCAAATCACAGGCCATCCTAGACATGAAACCCCCCCGAAACCTCAAGGAACTCCAGTCGCTTACAGGCCGGCTGGCAGCGTTAAACCGGTTCATCGCCCGGTCTGGCGATGTCTGCTTCCCCTTCTTCAAGGCAATGCGTAAGTCAGCCAGATTTGAATGGACAGAGGAATGTGCGATGGATTTCGACAAAGTGAAAGGGTACTTAGCCAGTCCGCCCTGCCTCAGCAGACCCATAGAAGGAGACACCTTAGTTGTGTACCTAGCCACCACCAACCATGCGGTCAGTGCCGCGTTAGTACGGGAAGAAGGACGCGAGCAACAACCCATATATTTCGTATCCCATGTGCTCCGGGACGCCGAGACTCGGTACACACAGTTGGAGAAGGCAGCTTATGCCCTTATCATCGCGGCAAGAAAACTGAGACCATACTTCCAATCTCACCCAATCAAAGTGTATACCGGAGTGCCTCTGAGAAAGGCCTTCGCGAACTTTGATTCCTCGGGTCACGTGTTAGCTTGGGCGCTCGAACTAACGGAATTCGATGTCACGTTCTACCCCCAGAATGCCATTAAATCACAGGTATTCGCGGATTTTATCGCGGAATACTCAGGGGCCCCGGATGAACTAGACGGCAAGTGGACTCTCTATGTCGACGGAGCCTCCTCCGGTCAGGGAGCAGGAGCAGGAATAGCGCTCACGGGCCCAGAAGGGGAAACGCTCAATTACGCACTCCACTTCCTGTTTCCTGTAACTAATAACACTGTCGAGTACGAGGCCATGATAGCAGGCCTGAAGTTAGCTGCGGGACTGGGAGCCCGACAAGTCCACCTTCACAGTGATTCCGAACTTGCGGTTAGGCAAATTAACGAAGAGTGCCGTGTACATGATGACCGATTGCGACAATACCGAGAGCAGTTCCATTCTTTGAAGGGACAGTTTGATAAGGTGGTGATAGAACATGTGTCCAGAAACCAGAACTGCCAAGCTGATGCCCTCTCTAAACTGGGGGCAGCGGGAAACCTCGACAAGGACCGCCCCGTTATAGTAATGGACATTCCCGAGTCGAGTATTTCAGACGGCGCGAAAGAAGCCTGTGTCGTCAATGAGTCCGAAGACACCTGGTACGCCCCCATGTGGACCTACCTCACTTCGGGGACCTTACCCGAGGACCCCCTGGCGTCCCGGAGACTGAAGAAGATCGCCCCTTTATACTCTATCTACAACCATCAGTTATACAAAAGGGGATACGCCCGGCCATGGCTTAAGTGCATCGGAGAAAAGGATGCTCAGGCAATGTTGGAGGAAGTCCACGAGGGACTCTGTGGTAGCCATCAAGGAGCAAAAACTTTGGCCAAAAGAGTCCTGCGCGCAGGATATTACTGGCCCACAATGCAGCAAGACGCGGCGAATATGGCGCGAAAGTGCGAAAGGTGCCAATACCATTGCCGATTATCCAGCGTCCCAGGTTACGACATGATCACAATCTCGGGAGCTTGGCCCTTCGACCTCTGGGGGATCGACATCCTAGGTCCTTTTCCCATGGCCGCCCAGCAACAAAAATGGATCATAGTGGCCGTGGAATACTTCACAAAGTAGGTCGAAGCCAAAGCACTAGCCCACATCACGGCAGAAGCCGCCAAAAATTTCATATGGAGGAACATCGTATGCCGTTTCGGCATACCGCACGCACTGATCTCTGACAACGGCACGCAGTTTAATGCAGACGTCACCATGTCTTTCCTAGAGAGGCTAGGTATCCGCAGCAACTTTACTTCGGTTAGCCACCCTGCTAGCAATGGTCTGGCCGAAGTCACCAACAGAACTATTCTGGATGGATTAAGAAAGAAGATGGCCTCCAATAGGAAGAATTGGCCCAGCAAACTGGATGAAATACTTTGGGCATACAGAACCACCCCCCGTGAAGCCACGCAACAGACACCGTACTCCCTTGTGTATGGCATGGAGGCCGTCACACCTCTCGAACTCGTTGCACCCTCCCTCAGGATGACGGCCTACTCTACGGAAAGCAACCCAGAAGCACGAGCTACGGAACTCGAGCTGGCACAAGAACTCCGAGACAAGGCCCGCGTCCGAACCACAGAATACCAGAGAAGGATCAAACACGCCTTTGATAAACGCGTGTCCCCCCGGGCATTCGAAGCTGCCGGACATCATGTTGGTAAACTTCAGCCCAATTGGGAAGGCCCCTTCCGGGTAATTCGCGCCTGCGGCAAAGGATCCTATGAACTCGAAGGCCCCGACGGACGAACGCTCGCCAGACCCTGGAACGTCGTCCATCTCCGGAAATTTTATGTTTAAAACAAAACGGGGGTAGCAGAACAGGCATAGCAGCGGACAGACCGCTTGTAAAGATGTAATCATTACCTTTTGTACTTTTTTTTTGGGACCAACATGGGAATGCCCATGTAAGGTCAGGGGCGCCTGTGCGATATTATAAGCACGGCCCGATACCTTGTACTTTTGGACCACCAACACGGGAACGACCGTGTATAGTTGAGGGCATCTGTGCGATATTATAAGCACGGCCCAGTGTTTGTGATGTTGACTAACAAATTTGGGACCCGGCGGCACGCAATTGCCGTCGGGACCTCCCTACAACTGATCATAACGAGGACAAACAAAAGCCCACGGGCAACTAATGTTTCAACAAAAAGAAATTATCGCACTAAGAGAGGATGAACGAAAGCCCAAGTGGCAACGAACGCCTCAGCAATAAAACAACGCCTCTTATGACAGAGTAATAAAAGCCTAAGGGCAACAAAGGTTTCCGCTAACAATTATCATACTGAGTTCGGACCAAAGACCTTAGAGCATAAAACAGCCCGAAATAATTTTTTCGTAACAGCGAACGTGCGCTAGCCGTGGAAAGTCCGGACGAGTACACGCTACGTACCCCGCAAGGAAAACTCGCGCTAGCCTCAGGTCAAAAGCCCTGAAGAAAGGAGCAACAGGACAATCTTTCAAAAAGATTACATGCACGAGTCACAAAAGTGCGAACGAAAACTCTGCAAAGAGCAACGAATGCACATGACTCGCAAAACAGGCACGAGTCACAAAAGTGCGAACGAAAACTCTGCAAAGAGCAACGAATGCACATGACTCGCAAAACAGGCACGAGTCACAAAAGTGCGAACGAAAACTCTGCAAAGAGCAACGAATGCACATGACTCGCGAAACTAAAGGGATGGTTATGCAAAAAGCGAACGAAAATCCTCATGGGATAACGAATGCGCATAACCCTGCCTCGGAGAGATACAATAACGAAAACCGGTGGGGTAACGAAAAAATCTCTCCGAGGATCCCGACAAAGCGTAAGCGAAAGCCCGACGGGGCAACGAACACGCACAAACCGGACAAACATTCCGCCATTTTACAAACGCAAGTCTTGTGGAATGGATGTGAATGATCTACTGGCACCGCGAGACAATTAAAAGGCAGTGCGAACGAAATCTCTACTGGCTCTACAAAACAACCGACAAGCATAGTAATATGCCCGAACAAAATCTCAAAGGAGCAAAAACAAAAAATGATGGCACCCAAAGGAATGCAGAAACTCCTCCCCGAACTCCTGCAAGCACGCCAGTTCAGAGGACAAGCGCTATCAGGCGAACAAAGATGCCTAGGAATGTTATAAGCCCGAAGAGGTTGCGGGAAGAAACTGCGCGAGGTAATGAAACTGTTTTTCTTCCCAAATTGATAACACTACAAGGCTGGGAGCCGAACTGGCAATTAAATATCGATGAATAACGACAGGTGACGCTAAATAACTGTAAAGGGTACGAGGTAATCCCGTTGGAATTCCCTAACAATTGAATGGAATAAATCCACCCGAAATTGACCTACCCTACAGGATCACGCGATCGTGTTTAAACAATAAGGTTCTAAGGAACCACAATAAAAATACTACGAACAAGCACATTAAAACAAGAACATACATAAAACATAATGTTACTCGGGCGGTCGAGCAGTAACCTCGACCAAGTTACCCGACAAAAGTTACAACAAATCTGTTTTTCCCCAACATCTTGGGGGTCCTACGAATAAAAGAAAAGAAGAACGAGGCAAATAAATTAAAACTTTGACACGCCCTTCAGCAGCTCCCCGATCTGACACCTCACTCCTCGCCTAAGGCCTGCATAAACATAAACAGCAGATTAAATAAGCATCGAACGGGCATGCACATATGCGTCAACAGAGCAAGTCAGAGACTACCTCTTTTACTCGCCATATTCATCCTCTTCGATCACCCCCCCGAGGTCCCGCGTATTGTTCCCCTCCACAGAAGGGATGGGGGGACAAGCCACATCGCTGGTCCCCGTTCCACCACCAGTATCGACCTCGGGGAGAGAACGCACCCAAATGTTATCCGGCCAGGCAGCGACGAGACGCCAATAGTACGGAATTTCCACTGGCGGCGTCCTCACTAGGCTTATCTGGCCCGACACCAGTTCACCCTTGGGGTTCCGTAGCCTATCTTCGACCCTGTCCCACGTGTACCCGGTCAGAACCTTTGGCTGCGCCTCCTCGTCCTTGACCCTAACGAACCCCACCATCTCAGGAGCAAAAGAGTACAGTCTCCCCAGCTTCGACATTTCCCCATACACAAAATGACGCACAAAATCCTCCACGCATACGAGCGCCGCGCTCCTAAACCCAACGCTGCTGAGGAACTCGTCTATCAACTTCGTAGCCAGCCCCTCTAAGTCGGCACGTTGTTGCTCAACAACCTTCTCCACCCGCCCAGCCTTCTCCCTTTCGGAGACCAAATCCTCGGCCATCTTCGCCCTCTCCCCCTTCAACTCCTCAGCTTCGGCAACAGCACTCGCTAGCCGCTTGGCCTGCTCAATGGCTTCTTCGCCCCTCTTGGATAATTCCTCCTCCAAACACCTAATTTTTTCATCGCGAGCATCGAGATCGCTCTGCATGGTCCGCTGATAATCCAAAGCCTCCCTGTAACGCTCCTCCAGGGACTTACCACACTCCTTTCCGAGCTGTGGGTCCTTCAACCCCGAGGTGGTGTCATCGGAAACCCGCATTCTTCCCTCCTTCAGCAATCGTTCCTCCAACAACGTCGCCATTACGCAGCCCGCCTCGAAATGCCGACCCAAACAGTTTAACATAGCTTGCTCTGGGTCTTCCCTCATACGGCGCCTAACATAAGCCGGCTCCAGGACCGTATAGGCCCCGAAAGAAAAGGCCCCCAAAGTAGGCGGCCTCCTGCTAACCTCCATGGTTTTCCCTAGGAAGGGGACGAAGAGCCCGCAGTGGTTCGGGTCCTTTCCAGGAGACGGATGCTCCCAAATCGAGCCTCTCTCAAGTTCCCAGTTGAAGCTCGAACCGCCACCCGGAGACTCGGACCCATGATCCGGACCTCTAACAACCCCGCCAACATCTGCTGAAACAACGCCGCCGGCGACCCCCTCAGGAAGGGGCCCAACGTCGGACACCGGTCCCAGCCCACCCGAGGCAACCTTACCCTCCGTTATAATGAGAAACTCCTCCCTCCTCGGCACATTAGCCCGGGCCCTACCAGAGGCCTCCACAGCGAGACCCTTCCCCTTGTCGACCTGGCTAGTCGGGGTCGTAGACCTTATCTTTTTCATTCTGTCCTTCATATTCGCCCTGCCCCGCCTCTTGGGGGCCTTCGGAGGAGACGCCTCCCTCTCTTCCACCGGAAGTTCCTGCTCCGCCACCACGACCTCTTCCGCCACCTCGGTCGCTGAGTGCTCTCCTCCTTTTGCCTTGACCCTTCCAGGTACGAGGGGGACGACCGGCTTAGGATCCGCGGAGCCGCCCCAAAATGCAAACTCCATGGATGTTTTGGCTGCCAAAGAAGGAACATATGAATACATATTAATAGTTAAGGAGCTGCTAAGAATAGAAATAAAAGTTAGAAATCTACCACACAGATTGTTAAGAATCCCTAAGGCCCTCCGATCGTCAGCGGACATCGGAAAATTAAGAGAAGGCACCATCCCCTTCCCTGACAACTGACACCATGTCACCCGAACGTCTTTTAACGACTCAATTCTGCCTGGGTGCGGCAGGTACACCCAGCCCCGGTTCCAGTCATCTATCTTGTTAAGCTTAGGGTTCTTCTTGGAGTCAAACACTATGACATGCGGGCCTTTCCGTTTAAGGACCAAGAAGTCTTCGGATATCTTGCCCATGCTAAAATATTACGAGAACAGACCCATGGTTGGCCTTAACCCCCCAACTTATCTGGATGATCCGAGAACAGTCTATCAAAGCTCGTAACATAACACCAAGCCTTGCTAGTTAGTTGGGACGGTGTTATATCCAAAGTCCTAACGAAAGATCGACAAAACTCCGACAAGGGTAACTGAAACCCACATTTAGGCATCTTCCAGTACACGCACATTCCCTTCTCAGAGTCATGCGCTCGGTCATTTATAGTAGGTACTCGGAGATCTAGGACGTCCAGCGTAATAGTCCTCCGCGCCTCCTTGCGCACTAACTGACCATAAAACACATGCTGCCACCATTCTTCACGACGACACAAAGGTATTGACGGCCACAAACGATCCACTTCATCAAAAATACCAGGCTGATAAGTGGACCGAGGTTTGAGTTTCGGCCCATCAGGGGTTTGGGACAGAGCACCCTTACGACTAACCTTCTTCTCCTGCACCTCCACAGGCACGGAGATGGAAGCCTCCCGCGAAGAGGCGACACTACTCTCGTGCAGATCATCCTCACCATCCCCTTGCGCCTCGCTCGCTCCCCCGGACTCAGTAGAATGTTGAACAGACAATGTATCCTCAGAAGCATGATACCTAGGATCACTAGGAGACAACGGCAACCGCACCTGTCCAGACATACCTTGATCGTGATCATATATATGTTTGGCTTTATCATCAAGGGGAAGCACCGCATTGCCTCTCGCAGACTCCTTCCTTTCGGCCAAAAGTATAGCCAAAGCTTCGGCACCTTTTCCCGGACCCGGCGTCCTCGATGCCCCCCGACTAGAAGAGTCGGTATCCAGAAGACCCCAATTCGGAGATCGGCCTCCCGAGCTCCCCCAGTCATAGTTAGAAATAACCTAAGTTAGGCCAAGGCGGTCAGTTAAAGAACCAGCAAGAGACAAGTATAAGATAATGGCCTCCCCATGTCAACCGAGAAAGCTGCTCGGTAACCCAAAAAAAAAAAGAACTAACCCTACTCACTGACACACTTCTCAACCGAATTGGGGACGGTAGAGGTAGTTTCCCCACCCCAGCGAAAACTACAAACTGCAAAATCTTAAAATAAAAAATACCTTCCCGAAGACGTAGACGCGACTGCAATAAACCGAACGGAGTGAAATCAAGTAACTGTCCGACCACAACCTTCGCAAAACTCAGCAAATGACGATGTCTCCAGACGGCCACGAGCGCCCTTATATAAGCGTCAGTACATCGTCGTAACGGTAATCGGCACGCTCCCCGAGAAGCCCCTCAACCCACTTGGCACACTCTAATAGGCCTTGACCTAGCAGCGTAGAAAACCGTAGAAAGAAAGGCCTACACAGTACGCACCGAAGGCCTTGAAGCGACGTGCCGATTCGAAATTTGGCGCCCTTCCCTCCCCTCTCCAAACCCTGACAAGGCGCGAGCAGGGCGCCCCGACGTCCTAACCTAGCTACCCCATACCACGATGGCGCCCGGACGCGACCCAAGCGTCGCGCCTTTTCTGATCTCGCCCCCTCCCCCCAGCAACTCCTCCACCGACTAAGCGGGCACGAACGAAGCGTCGCGCCGCTTCCCTCTCTACAGCGATGATCAGATACAGTTATGGCGATTGGACACCTGCATTAAATGCAAACCACTGCTGACCCCTATATAAACCCCCTAACATTACAACTCCAGTTATCCCTTTCCCCAAAAACGTACTGAAACAATGGCTCCAAAACCTCGAAATAACAAAGGAAAGAAACCTGTGGAGACCGGCGAGGCGAGCAATCCAAAACCGGGCCGACCAACAAGCGTCCGAGACTTACCTCCCCGAGTTCGCGCAAATTGGCTCCGCTTCTTCCCAAGGAGTAACCTCGATCGGATGATGGCGAGCTCCAATGACAAGCTGCAGGATTTCATCAAGTACCTGGTCGACGTGGAAATGCGCTCCTACGGACATTGCCCCTGCTGCCCGCACTCCGGTCGCAATGCACCAGCAGCAGCGCCCCCCCGGCGCCCTGCGCCCAAGCCTGTTATCCGCAGCACTTGCCCGACATGTGGGAAGACGGGCAATCGGGCCGATATGCCCCGATGCCATCGATGCGGGGAAAGATTCCACCAAGCCTGCCAGCCCGAGGAGACACCCTACTTGTTCCCCATCCCAGGCCTGGAGCACTGGTACTGCGAGGAATGTACAGCCATCCTTGACTCCAGGGATGACACACGCGAGGATGACGATGAAGACGACGATGACGACGGCCCACAGTATCACCCCACCAGGTCCGACAACACCGATCCTGAGGAGGAATCCTTCGCAGACGGCGGCCCCAGCGATTGATGCATTGCGCGAAGTCGCCCCACCCACCTAGCCGGACGTTTACTATTTCCTCTTTTGCTCCCCGACATGGGGGATAGTTTTTATTTTATTAGGATCACCTTATGAACAACGATGTTTTGTTGAGAAGGAAAACTCTATAACCCACATAACATTATCTCTAGCTGTAACTTTTCTTATTTTGAAAAACTTTTCCTGCAACACATCTGTGTAAAGGCAACTTTGACACTAAGGCACAACGCTCACACACGCCTTCCATACCACCAGCTCACCACAACGGGCAGCAAGCTCTATCGCAACGGAACTTCATCATATCACTAACCAACAGGTGCCGCCCGCCTCGCGACCACTCGGTCACGGGTAGACCGCCAAACAACTAACTAAGGCACCTATGTCTCAGGACACGCTACCCGAAATTAGTCGGTTTACCACATAGACCTCATGCGGCACCGACACGAGATTGGTACGCCCCATGTCTCAGGACAATCGCGGGCACACATCTCTCGATAAGCAGAGCATTTTATGTCGCGCGACCTAAATGGTCTGAGACAAAACAGGTAATGAAAACACCCCCCCTTTATCCTAAAAGGCACGACGCCAAGTAACTCGAATCAAGGAATAAATCTCACAAAATCGCTGGCATAACCGTCCTACGGCGCCCCCTCGCGGCATAAATGCACTCCCTACCCCAACTCACGCGTCTCGTATATGCAGCCATATACATTTCCCGAACACTGGCCAGCCGACAGCGAATGGCCCTTAATTTAGCTAAAACGCCCCGGAAATAATGAATCTCTTACCAATAACACCTCGAAATAGCCGCTCCATAACTCCCGAAATGCCTCGAAACAACCGTCCCTTAAATCCAAAACGCTTCGAAATTAACACCGGTCAAACGACAAGCCTACGCCCGTGCAGTCAAATCGCTTAGCCCCAGCTTTTATGATCCAGTGGGGCCCGGACACGATAACCAACAGCACCACCCTGCCTATATATTGACCCATTCAGCTGTAAGCAGGTCATTCCTCACCAACCGATCCTCCATTCCATAAACTCATCCCCACCCCATCCACCCTCACAATGTCGTCGAATGACTCGGTTAACAAACCCGAGCAGCGACGCCTCAATATTACCCTTCCCCGCGTTTCACCCCCCCATCGTCCCCGGCCTAACCCCACGCAACCACCACTGCGAACACTGACGGAAGGCGAAAGGTGGGTATTGTTACAAGACATATCCCACCCCGACTTAGAATGGATGCTGACCCACGAAAACCTTCGAGTCCGAGACTTTCTCGACTTCAAGCTTAACTCGTGCCCAAAATTCACCCCTGAGGAAGAAAATGCTATCCAACCGACGACGCCGTCGTTGCGCACATTCTTCGGCTGTGGTGAGGAAGATCCCAAGACCGAGATGGTCAAATGCCGAACATGCTTCGAGTGGCGCCACATGTATCATTACGATATCAAAGGTCGCTCAGATCCCCGACGCGGGTTTTGGAGATGCCCCCGTTGCATCGACCTCAACTACGGAGGACCAACCTTATATACAGCTACTAAGGAGGAGCTTGAAGCGGACAACGTATATGAGGACACCGATAACGAGATCCTCGCCTGAATGCCCCTTAAGTAGCGACCTCACACCCGTCTCTTTGCCGAGCAGGACCCCGGAGTGCAACTGACCGAAGGGGAAATGTCTCTTCCGCCCGCCTCAGGTCCCACCTCGGCAGCCATGCGGGTATACAGGGAACTAGTCGCCCTGCACATCACAGTTCACTAGAACAAATGTATCTGTCGTTGTACCTTATCTAAGAAAACTCATGTACGAAATGTGTATTGCTCCGATATATCAATATTCAACCAATAAAATTTTATGGTCGGGTCCTCTCTTATTATCAAACAGCTAATCTTTGTCACATATCACGCCGACCGAACTTTTATCCCGCACACACTCCCGATACGCGCCCAAATATCCTTCGAGGCCCCACGTCATTTAATGCAGGACGTCGGCAGGTATACGCTATAAATGGCCTGGGACCCATATCATTTATGGCCACGGTCACAGCCCCTGCCTATAAATACCAACCTTACCATACGTCCAAATGACAACTCCTCACCTCCCTCAACAGAACTTTCCGAGATGCCTATCAAAAGAGTAGTCTCTAAACCCAAGAGGCCTCGGGAACAAGGCCGGAGCAGCCGCGACCAGCCTCCCCCCGCCCCCCGTCGCTCTTATAACCCATGACAGGTCCTCTCTCCTGCAGAGAGATGGGCCCTCCGCCAACGATTCTCCGAGGAGGATTTGGAATGGATGCTTCATAACGAGGACCTCCAAATCTGCGACTTTATCGACCTCCTCCTCGCCGGTGTACCCTCATTCACTAAGGACGACGAGAACAACATCTATGATGACGTCGACTTCGCGCCCAAACTGCGTTGGTGTGTCATATGCCACGATCAAGGGCCCAAGCACGAAATGGCGAAATGCCGGATGTGCTATGAGTGGAGCTGCTTCAAACACTACGACATCCGAGGCCGCGCGGACCCCCGACGCCGGTTCTGGAAATGCCCTGGATGTTTATCCCGCAATTCTGGAGGCCCGAGCCTGCATACCGCCACTCCAGAAGAAATCCAAGCCGATAACCTTTTTGAGGACACCGATAATGAGCGCGTGGTCTAATTTCAATATTTCCTTATCTATAGGCATTGTATGATTTAGATGTCATGTCGTACTTGGGCTTCATGCTATTTAAGAATATCTTCATATCAACCACTTATGATTTTCGCCATACCTTCCGTTACTGGCGCCAAAAAAACCAAAAAAAAAACACTCGGCTACCCAAAGCCATCTAACACGCCAACACAATTAGTTGGATACTTACCCGCGATAGGACAAAATTACCAAAGGTTTGCAAACTTTGTAATAACAAAATTACGACCTTACAGAAAAAAAACGATAACACAGGTTATAATTATCTTGAAAACGCAAAAACCCCGAGAATAGCTCGGGGGCCGTCAACAACAAAATCATGAAATACAACGGCAAAACAAAATTGGCACAAACCACGTGTAATCAACAAGCCGCACGATGCGAAGTCACAGGAACAAGAATTTTTAAATGACCAAAATACAAACGCTAGTAACCCCCTAGGGTAACTCAGGGGCTGATAATAAACAAATACCCCGCAAAAACCCGGGTACAACTAGGGGGCCAATACTCGAACGATAAAACAAACAAGCCGAGACTAGCAAAACAAACTTCTATAAGTTGAACCCAAGTTACCTTCAGTACCAGAATAAAAACCCGGAAGCATCATACTGATGCATTTCGGCTTCGGGGGCTAATGATAGGCCCATATACGAATGGCCCTTGAAAAGCCCAGGCCTGGCCCAACTAAACACCTCTGGATCAAAGTTCACAGCAAACATGCCCAGAACAGACCGCAGGGGGCCAACCCGAAGTCAGAAAATTACTCGGGATTCGGACCCCCTCCCGGGGCCAACCCGAAGTCAGAAAATTACTCGGGATTCGGACCCCCTCCAAGGGCCAACCAGAGGCCAGAAATTACTCAGGATTCGGACCCTCTCCTGGGGCCAGCCTGAGGCGAAGCACAAACCGGGACTCGGAGCCCTCCTAAGGGCCCGCCCGGAACTAAAACAAAACAAGGCTCAAAGCCTAGCATGCCGAACAGCCCAGGAAGGTTGACACGCGACCTCGCTGTTCGGCTTGAGACTGACTACGCGAACTTTATAGCCTAAAAGGCGGACACCCTCAACAGTATGCTAGTCTTTGTCATTAATGCTGACAAGACCCCACTACAGTGGGCCACCCCCTATAAAAGGCAAAGAAACCCCCAGAAAAGGGGACCGCATTTTATCACATTCTGAGTCGGGAGAGGTATCAAAAAGGGTTAGAGCGTTAATACCCCTCCGACTCCCCGCGTGCCCGCCTTTCCGACCCGCTTCGCTCGAAGCGAGACGGGCCGCGCACAACACAAATAATCTCAGCACGGCCTGCTTCCCAGGAACAGGGCGTGCCTGCACCTCACCGGACGTAGTCCAAGTACGGCCCGGCCCCTTCGGGAAGGGACGTATCACGCCCGGTCCAGGACCGGACTGTCCCAACGGTTTGGCCGGGTTAACCAAAGCGCGGATCATCTTTTTTGGACCCAATCTGTCCAGATCTGATCCGTTTGAACTCCCGGACCGGACAAACCCGTGCCAACCCCCGGACCCGGACCCGGACCCGAACCCGTGCCAACCCCCGGAACCCGGGACCCGTGCCAACCCGGCGGGATCCAAGCCAACCCGCCCGAACCCGTTTGAAATTTAAATTCTTTTTAAAAAAAGATAAAACTCCCCACCCCCCCTCAAAAAAAAAACCCCATAAATACACCCCCATTCTTCGTACATTATCACATCTCATACTCTTATTTTCAATCTCTCATTCTCTCAATCTCATATTCTCATACTCTCAATATTTTCATTCTACAATACGCAAACGGAATTACGAAAGTAGAGGAATTATGAAGTTCGGCACCTCCTGCAAGATTTTCCCGCGAGATTAAAATGTTCAATTTATTTTAGATTTAGTTATATTTATTTTTAGTTAGATTTATTCTTTGTAGAGTAATTTAAAATTTAAATTGAATGTTAGATTTTAAATATGTTAGATTTATTTTTAGTTAGATTTATTTGTTAGTATATTTAATTTTTTAGTAATTGTTAGATAATTAGAATTATTTTCAAATAGGATAGATTTATTTTTAATATGTTAGATTTTATTTTGGAATATGTTAGATAATTAGATTTATTTTTAAATAGGTTAGTTTATTTTTAATTTTATTTTTAAATAAGTTAGATAATTAGATTTATTTTTAAAATAGGTTAGATTTTATTTTTTAAATTCGGATTTATTTTTAAATATGTTAGATAAATAAGTTAGATTTATTTTTGAATATGTTAAATAAATAGATTTATTTTTTAAATAGGTTATATTTTATTTTTCAAATTCGGATTTAATTTAATAGGTTAGATAAATAAGTTATATTTTATTTTTGAATATGTTAGCTCTTTTGATTTATTTTTAAATATGTTAGATTTATTTTTAATAGGTTAGATTTTATTTTTAAATAAGTTAGATAATTAGATTTATTTTTAAAATAGGTTAGATTTTATTTTTTAAATTCGGATTTATTTTTTAAATATTTTAGATAAATAAGTTAGATTTATTTTTGAATATGTCAGATAAATAGATTTATTTTTTAAATATGTTAGATTTTATTTTTCAAATTCGGATTTATTTTAATAGGTTAGATAAATAAGTTATATTTTATTTTTGAATATGTTTGCTCTTTTGATTTATTTCTAAATATGTTAGATTTATTTTTAATAGGTTAGATTTGAATATTTTGAAATTCGGATTTATTTTTAAATAGGTTAAATTTTAATTTTTAAAATTCGGATTTATTTTAAAATATGTTAGATAAATAAGTTAGATTTATTTTGAACATGTTAGATAAATAGATTTATTTTTTAAATATGTTAGATTTTATTTTTCAAATTCGGATTTATTTTAATAGGTTAGATAAATAAGTTATATTTTATTTTTGAATATGTTGGATAGTTAGATTTATTTTTAAACATGTTATATTTATTTTTAATAGGTTAGATTTGAATATTATGAAATTCCTATTTATTTTTAAATAGGTTTGATTTTATTTTTTAAATAGGTTAATAGATAAGTTATATTTTATTTTTGAATATGTTGGATAGTTAAATTTATTTTTAAACATGTTATATTTATTTTTAATTGGATAGATTTCAATATTTTGAAATTCGGATTTTTTTTCAATGGGTTAGATTTTATTTTTTAAATTCAGATTTATTTTAAATAGGTTAGATAAATAAGTTATATTTTATTTTTGAATATGTTAGATAATTAGAATTATTTTTTAAGTAGGCTAGATTTGAGTATTTTTGAATATGTTAGATTTTAGATTTATTTTTAAATAGGTTAGATTTTATTTTGAAATTCGGATTTATTTTGAAATAGGTTAGATTTTATTTTTTAAATTCGGATTTATTTTTAAATAGATTAAATAAATAGATTTATTTTTTTAAATATGTTATATATATTTTTTTTTTAAATTTTGAATATGTTAGATAAATAGATTTGAATATGTTAAATTTTTGGATATGTTAGATTTTTGAATATGTTAGATTATTGGATATGTTAGATTATTGGATTTGTTAGATTATTGGATATATAAGTTAGATTTATTTTAAAATATGTTAGATAAATAGATTTATTTTTAAATAGGTTGGATTTAATCTTTTAAATCCGGATTTATTTTTAATATTGTTAATTTTAATATGTAGAATAAATGGCACATAATGATGCTCCTCGCTAATCGATTGAGGAAATGACCCATAGAATGTCCGTCGATTTATTCGACAGCCCAATGCCATCATATGGTCCACAAAATATGTCCCAAATGGAAGATAGGCTTCCACAAGGACCACAAAATTATCCACAAAATTTCTCCCAAATGCCACCACCGTATTTTTCTCAAGATCTTAACTATTGTCCACAAAATCCCCCCAAATGCCATCACTGTATTTTCCTCAAGATCCTAACTATTGTATTGTGAGATGGAAGATAGGGAAAGCCCCGATTCCCCTCTCCAACCGATCGTAGCAGCCATGAAAGGAAAATTTCTTAAATATTGGGAAGAGGTACCCCTCGTGACTGTTATCGCAAGCTGCCTCCATTCGGCATACAAGAAGAGGTACACAGTAAAAATACTTCAAAGGTACAAGAGAAATCTACATTTAGACCCAAGGAACGAGGAGCACCGCGTAACAGTAGCATTGGAGGACATGTTTGCCTTATACAGCGAAAGAAGAAATGTCAACCAACCGCCTTCGACCCGTGGCGGTGTTAGGTACGAATATAAATATATATATATGTGTTTTTAATATTTATTATTTATAATATCTACATTATTTGTCCACTATTTTTTGAATTTGTTTTAATAGTTTAAGGAACGACAGCAGTAGTGGATTGTTATGCGATTTCCAGGATGATGACGACCCGCACACATTCTAAGGTAACACAAACGAGTTAATGAGCTACTGTTTGGGGACCAACGAACATGAATCCATTGACTTCATGGATTGGTGGAGGAGGAATGCAAGTGCCTATCCGACTATGGCGATGATGGCCCGCGACATATTTGTCGTGCCCGTGTCAACCGTCCCTTCCGAATGTTGTTTTAGTTCGGCGAACATGATCCTCACCGATAAACGCAGTAAGTTGGGTGCACGTGTTTTTGAGAAACTTGCGTGCTTGAAAGATTGGATTGATGCTGAAACTCGCACGCAACATGCACTGGAAGCAACATCATCCGGTGTCAAAACTCAAGAAAGCGGTACTGAGCCTGAGCCTGACGAGGATTCAGACGGTGAGCAAGAGAGCGAACTATGGTATATGAACAACAACTTCTAGATAGGTAGTGTCGGTATAAATTTCTAACCTCTTTTAATCTTTATTGTTATTTTTTTAAATTATAAATTTCTAAACATTTCAATTGTTTTTTGAATTATTCATTTTAAAGAAGAATTACTAACAAAAAAAAGTTAGAACTCTGCCTATGTTATTTTACATAGCCGGTCCAAGCCTGGAATAAAGGAGGAGAGTAACTTTTGTTTTTAAATCTATTGTTTTAAAATAATTCGGTTTAAAAATAATTTGTTCTAAAAATAATTCGGTTTTAACATAATTCAGTTTTAACATAATTCGGTTTTATTATAACAAAAGTTATTAGTTCAAATAAAAAAAAAACAGAAAAAACAGAAAAAAAAAAGAAACAAAACAGCAAAAAAAAACAGAAACAAAAGAACCGGACCGTGCCAACCCACCGACCCGTGCCAATCCTTGCCCGAGTCAACCCGTGGACCGGGCGGGTTTGGACCGGACCGGCCCATTTTCAATTCCCTAATTGGAACCAATCAGATGTGTTAACTACTGCATGCAAATTGTAATTAAACTAAATAAATCATCACCATATATAATTAATATGAATTAATAAAAGGAAAATGATAGAGTAAGTCTATCTACCTCTCTTGCACTCCTCACATTCACATAAAATGCATATCAAGTCTAACATAAGTACTTAATTGCACATCATAAATTTACACAACTACGTACGTACCTACTTTCCATTTTAATTTCCTTTGAGATCAATTATCTACGACCATACTTGTGCTCCATCTTTTCACACAAAACCTTGCACTTGACCACACAAGAATTGGATGTGTATACATGAAATCCCGGAACAACCAATAATTGAACAGTAACCGGCGGTTGTGTAAAGTCGGTTTCATCCATCGCAACGTCTTCCATGAACTGTGAGTCGAAACTCGTGCCCTGATCAATCCGCAATATGGGTACCGGCGGGTGGACTGACCGTGCGAGGAGCCTGACAGCCCATGCCGACTTGGCAGCACTAAAGAATGTACGAAGGATGTGTTCTGGCCAAACGCGTGGTGCCCACCCAATTGACCCCACCACATCGCTCATCCGTCTGTCACAAAACCGGCTTAGCCTATCGCTGTAGTGACGTGTCCCTTTGGTGAGGACCTGGAGTTGAAAACATGAGATCGATGTGGCTTCAAAATTGAACCACTTTTGAGTTGGATATATATGGATTGTAAAGTACTAATGGCTGGCCGGTATTTCATCAAGTTTCAGCTCTGAATTGAATATTATAGGTTAGAATTTCATTCCAATATAATTACTAACTCGATCTTCAAGATTCAATAGGTACCTGGTCCCAGTTAATTAATATAATATATATTAATGATTCAATACCTACCTGGTCCCAATTAAGCGCTTGCACTGACCCAAACTCCGACTGATTCAAGTTACAGCGGGCAGATGGGTCAGCAATTTGCATCTCATCTTCATCTGTCAATTCAAACCCGGAATAAAAAATCCGGTTCAATGATGCCTCCATATGGTGAGGAAGCAGAAGTGAAGGGCTAATATACGGCCTTACATGACCCGTGAGTGTACGTGCAAGCATCCTGACGGCTGACCTGGCCGCTGAGACCGATCTAAGAAATCGTTCTGTTGACAATGAACCACAACCAACAATGCTTGGCACGTCATTCCGGTTCCGGGCAGCCAGCTCTCTGCGGAGCTCTACAATAAATATTTTAACATACATATATATTATGTTTAGCACTAGCTAAGACCATTCTTTAATTACTATTCACTAATATCAACAAAAAGGAGAATTGCTAACTTAATTTGCAAACACACTAATTAATGAAGGAAAATTCATATGGGTCAATTCAAATTTTCAAATTGTGGATGCAGAATCATAACCATGTTCCACAACTAACAATGCACAATTCAATGAAGGAACTAATTAATTCAAGAAAATTAACCTTTTCTAATTACCAGTTTTCTTCTAGGCTACAACCTTTTAAATTTACAATTGACAGGCAAGCAGCAATAATAGTAATAGTATTCAGTTGTAGAAAATAAAGCACCTGAGATCATTTGTTTGAGGCGGGAGGCTTCGACCACCGCCTCGTCCCGCTTCCGAGCAGTCGCTAAAAGCTTCTTGGAGAGCTCAGTGGCAACAAATCGCCATTCGTCACTGGTATCAGAGGTCGAGTGACGATGACTCTGACGATCAATGCTCTTTTCTACAGGCAAGACCGACGGACGGCAGTCAACACATGAAATGGATCGGCTGTTCAACTTTTGTTTTCTTTGAGGCACTGGCGGCGGCAGTGGTGGAAGCGGCTCCGTGTAATGATGGGGCCCATGAGCAGAAACCTCTTTTGTAGGAGTTATGGTGGTTCTACCCGGGGTCATTCTCACTTGGGGCGCCCTTTTTTCTTTGTTCTCTTCTGTTAATTCTTCGGGTTTGCGTCTCTATAATCCAAAGAAGATATTTTCAATTTGAAATTCAAGAAATTAGACTGGCAATAAAGAACATAAAATTAAAAAAAAAAAAGCAATCTATTTAATCTTCATGAATTGGTTTAATATAGATGTTATTTACAGGTAAAGCATTAATTGTAGTATAGTACCATACCAGTATTACTGTATTAGTATAAAAGAATTTTTAGCTGACTTTCTAAATTCAGTATAGATCCATGAGGCATGTACCATGTATACGGCTGTACCATAGTACTAACTCAACTGTACAGATAGGTAGGTACTATTAAAATATACTGTGTTAATTATTGTTTTAAGATTAATCATTTTCCTTTTTCTAAGTATAGAACTAGGAATAAAAGATAAAAGAACAAAAGAACAAAAGAAAGAACATGCGAAAAAAAGGAAGTATTTGATCTACTTACATGATTGGAATGAGAATCGTGAAGGTAATCGGAGAACGGAGAAGAAGATGCCATTGACAGGCTGCTTCTCTCTATTTGGTTTTCCGAAATTTTTGCTGCAAACAATTTATGACAACAAAGGAAGAAAACCAAATTAAGCCCAAGTAAAATCTGCAAGAAACCTCAGAAAGAGAAATGAAACCTCTAATTGCATACTGAGCAATTCATGACAGTAGCAAGAAGAAGATGCATCTTTGGTTCCTCTCTCTGCTATGACCTGGCGAGTCTTTGATTCATGACACTATATATATATATATATATATATATCCTAGCTAGAATATATATATATGCAGATAATATGCTCTGCTCTGGTATGAATTCTTTGCAATCGATCTTTTTGGCAATATGAATTACATGCTATCATTATCAGCATATTAATTTTGCCAAAGCAAAGCAAAGCAAATTAAGCAATAGCATATTAATATTGGCGGTCCATATATATATATATATATATATAATTAATTAGGAGCAAGCTAGCTAGGTTGCAATGGTCAATAAGGGAAATAGGCATTCCAGCGTGAGCATGAAATTAAGGGCATTGATGCTAGTAGTTGAATTTTTGGTGAGCTGTGATAAATACGCACACAAGGGAGTTGTGAACTGCTCCATCCTCTCCGTTTTTTGCACAACGGCAGACGGCAGTGCTCCTGATTAAACCCATAAACAAAAACAATCTATTATATTCAACACCTGTCGAGCTGGATGTGCAGTTTGATAGCGAGAGAATTAAATTCAAACACCTCATTAGTGATGCACAGTAATTTGAATTTGTTTGGACAAGAATGTTTGTCATGTCCTCATCTAGCAATAAATAAGTTGTATTAATTATTAATTGATGACACGAGTTATTGTTTCATTACTGATTGATTACAACGTGTACAGATTTTTTTTCTTGTTCATAACTATTAATGAAAATTATAATTAAGTTTCTTGCTAATACATCCTTAGGAGCCGTTATGTCTTGTAACTCCCAAAAGTAGTACCCATGTGATGCTAGTTGAAGTATATATATATATATATATATATATATATATATATATATATATATATATATATATATATATATATATTATCTTAAGAATAACATATTGGTTTTAGTGCTTCTAATTAATTAAATTCAGGACAACTTGTTCCATCACTCTGTACAATATCACAAGAGTGAGGCTATGGTAATATCCATATATTACATAGCGGGTTGTGTTATGTACTCATATTTTCGTCTTAAAAGTCTAAACAGTCGATCTGAACCATGTAATATTCTCTTCATATTAAAATGTACTTGTAAACCTAATTTTACATTTTTAGTTTATTTTTTTATTTTTTAGATAGGTAGAAAACCACTTGATTTTTAAATTCTGGACCATCCAAAATCAGACATTTTTTACCTATCTAAACAGGGTCGGACCCACACTATACCCTGAATTTTGATTTATGGTTATCTATCAGTTCCGACCGACTTTGCCCTCTCTTGAATTTTTTTTGCCCCCCTTTGAAATTATGATTGTAATTCGGGTTAAATTTAAGGCTAAAATTAAATAAATTTCTTAATTATGATTGATAATTAGAATTATAAGTTAGAGCATCATAAATTATAAGTCAAAGCATTGAAAATTATAAGTTAAAGCATTGTTTTTTTTTATCTAGTACCCAATTAGTTAATGAGTTTGAACCCGATTAGCTATTTTTTGCCCCCCTACGAAAATCCTAGATCCGCCCCTGTATCTAAAAAAATAGTAAAAAAGAATCTAAAAAAATGTAAATTTTGATTTAAGTACATTTTCATATGGAGATCATGTTTAACAGTTCGGATCGACTATCTAATTTTAAAATAGAGATATGAATCCATAGCATGAATCGATCCATAATATGCAAATTACCATAGCCTGACTCATATCACAATTTGAAAATAGTGGCCACCCTTTAGTCAGTGATCAATTAATTAGATGATCATTAATCTCACTAAATAATGTTCATTTCTAACAATAAGCATAACACTTAATTGTCAATTACGTAGGATAGGATGGCTCAACTTGTAACTTAACAAAATTATGTTGCCTGACAATTAAGCTTAATACTTTACCTAAAGTAATGGTTTATTATGAGCACTTTATATATATATATGCTTGGAGTTTAATACTTAAAACATACACTTTGTACCGTAATTAATTGAGTAACGGCATGGAAAATTTTAGGTATGCTAAACTAAAATTAATGAATGATGACTTTTGTCCTCAAAAAACCCTTGTAAGTTGTAACGCTATCACCAATTAAATATAAATATGGGCATGACTCCTGTTTTTTCTCAAAAAATAATTAATGAATGAGGACAAAATACATTAATTTGCTATGGAATGGTTGTGATTGCAAAATAAATAATTGCAGAGTAGCCAGCCCTCAAAGGCCAAAGCATTAACATGTCACTGTATCGTTGTAGATTCAGATTCAGTACCCCAAACCAAACCTATAAGGTGATCCAATTTATATCCTAACCTAACTATTTATCCCCAGATTCAACTAAACAATAGCCCACACAAAAAATATTGTGTAAAAAATATGTACCTAGGCAATTATATTAGGTAGAGATATCCAATAACAAGTTAACAACACATCAACCCAGCTAATAATTTCTGTAATAATATATAAAACATTCAAAATTTAAAATAATGTGATCTATAAAAATGTGATTTATATTATATTATATTATATAATACACATTAAAAATGATGAAATTTAATGTAAGTTTCACTATTGATCAAACAATTTACAACTACAACAGGTTATATATATCTAATGAAATGTAATTAAATATGAAATGACATTTAAATAAAATGAAATTTGCTACACAACTAATCGGTAATCCTAACAAGATGTCGATATTTTTTTTTTCTTTTTTGAATTGTTTGAAAATTAACTTAAAAATATTGCCAAAATATTCAAGGAATCCAACCTATATATTATAATACCACCTATCGAACATAGTGCATGAGAGGATCTGTGAAGAACCATAAAGGTTTCTTCAAAAGAACTTGATGTACTTTTCTAAAATGTTCTATTTTTCCATAGAAGTAAATTCTTTCAAGAAAGCTTCCAAAAGATCTTAATCGTAAATGAGAAGATTTTTTACGAATAAACCTACACATTTCACTCGAGCCGCTTGACTACAATCACACACACACATTGGCGAATGTAAGAAGAAAGAATTTTTTTTGTATATATATATATATATATATATATATATATATATATATATATATAGAGAGAGAGAGAGAGAGAGAGAGTGTGGCTAAATTATTGCTGGCAACATTTTGGCTGAAATGTTGCCGGGCTATATTTGATTTCAAACCGTTAGATGTTCAATCTATATTAAAATCTACTTGGAGACCAAATTTTACATTTTTTTGAATTTTTGTACTATTTATTAAGCTGGTTTGAAAACCGCTGTTTTCAATGCTGCAGAAATTTACTGAAAACAACGGTTTTCAAACTAGCTTAATAAATAGTAAAAAAAATTCAAAAAAATGTAAAATTTGGTCTCCAAGTAGATTTTAATATAGATTGAACATCTAACGGTTTAGATTTGTTGTTTGAACATCACATAATCAAATATAGCCCCGACAGCACTTGGCTGAAATGCTGCCAGCAGCAATTTAGCCACACTCTATATATATATATATATATATATATATATATATATATATATATATATATAGAGAGAGAGAGAGTGGCTAATATCAAAATATTTGCACCAAGTCGTTTTTGGATTTTCAAAGTCCAAACAGTCGATCCAAACTGTTAGATGTTCAATCTATATTAAAATTTGCTTGGAGACCAAATTTTACATTTTTTGGAATTCTTTTACTATTTATTAAGCCCCTTTGAAAATTGCTAATCCGGGTAAACAGTAAAAACAGTGCAACAAAATTCTGGACCATATGATCAGTAATTTTCAAAGTGGCTTAATAAATAGTAAAAAAATTCCAAAAAAAATGAAAAATTTGGTATTTAAGCATATTTTAATATGGAGATCACATCTAACGGTTTAGATCGACCGTTTGGACTTTAAAAATCCAAAAACGACTTGGTTGCACGAGGGCCTTGGTGCAAACTTTTTGATATTAGCCACTCTCTCTCTCTCTCTCTCTCTCTCTCTCTCTTTTTTGAAAATACTTGGTAGTGGCTACCAAGTTGAAATTATCATTACAAAAATAAGAGTTCTGCTACAATCTGGGAAGCCCCTTTTTGTGGACTTGCACCCCTCGAATGAAAAAAAAACATCCTAAGCAAACGACAGTGATATGCATGTAAATGAAAAAAAAATAAAAAATAGCATCTCTATCTTCATGGTTGTGCTGCGCCAGTAGTGTTTGCTCTCAACCATACTTGAGCCACATGTTTGAGCCATGTGCTATCCTCTCCGCCAAGTGTCTCGGGTCCGGTTTAACTCCTCCAAATACGACTTGATTTCGGCTTTTCCAAATTCCCCACAGCGAGCACATGTATTGTGTTGCCCAGATCTCCTTCGGTCTGTCACCTCGCCCCAGGCCAGACCGTAACCATACGTCTTGTACCGTCATCGCCGGTTTCATCATTCGGTAGCCAAGTGCCTTAGAGACCAGGAACCAAACGTGTGTTGCATATGGGCACAGGAACAACAGGTGCAATGCTGATTCTACCGGGCAGTTTCGGCACATGAGACACTCGAGATCACAATGTATCCTTTGTTGCTCCAAAACCTCATGTGTGAGAAGTTTGCCTCTCAACAGCATAGTTGCAAAAACTTTGACCGTAGGAGGAGCCCTGCTAGCCCAGACCTCCCGGAATGCCCATTTGATCTTACCGGCACCAGCCATGGTCATATACAGTGATTGAGCCGTGTAGACCGCTTTGCCATTCCATCTCTAGATTATTTGGTCCGGACCATCAGTGAGCCGTATCGATCTAAGTTCTGCATTTTTCGGGGTGAGCACGTGGCCTATAAGCACCGCAAGGCCCAAAGAGATGGATGGGTATTCCATTCCCGATTGCCCTGCTTCCATTTTTGCCAGCGATGACCCCGCCCATGAGTCAAACCAATAGGAGATACTCATACCGTTGCCAATGATCCATGCCGTAGACCAATGGAAAAACTTCTTGAGTCGAATTAAACTCTTCCAAAAGAAAGATCCGTTAATTATCCACAATCGGGGCCCATTTGCGTATGTAACTTTTTTCCTTATTTTAATGATGATCCTGGACCACAGTGAGTCAGCCTGCTCATATAACCTCCACCACCATCTAGTCAACAATGCTATGTTTCTAAGTTCCAGGTTTGGTATGCCTAAACCGCCATAGGCCTTTGGCAAGCACACACTTGACCAATTAAGCAAAGACACTCCTCTGGCTGAGCCTTCCATCCGTCCCCATAAAAAATCTCTTCTTATTTTGTCAATTCGATTAATCACCCACATCGGCAACCAAAAACATGCCATAACATAGATGGGAATAGAAGAGATTACCGAGTTAATCAACTGTAAGCGGCCTCCCCGCGAAATTAATTTGCCCTTCCAACCTTGGAGCCTCTTTTCAATTGATTCAATCAGTGGCAGGAACGATCTTCTGGTCGGTTTTTTTATTGTTAGGGGCATGCTAAGATATGTCATTGGGAGCCTTGTTGAGGAACAACCAAGCAAACACCCCACCATGGCCGAATGCTCATCTCCAATGTTGAGTGGTACAAAACTGCTTTTTTGAAAGTTAATTTTTAATCCCGACATCCTTGTGAACAGTCCCAACATGATTTTGAGTGTGACTACCGTTTGTAGCTCGGCATTTGCTATGACCGCCGTGTCATCGGCGTATTGCATCGCTATTATCGAGTCAGGAATCCGCTTAGAGATCGGCATGGGCAATGTGCTATTTACCACCTCCACCATTTTTTGCAAAACATCGACCGCCATGTTGAAGAGGAGCGGTGATAACGGATCACCTTGGCGGACCCCCCTATGGTGATCAATAAATTGCGAGGCTTCCCCATTGATAAGCACTCTGGATGATGCCGTGTTTAAGAGATTGTCTATCCAAGTGATCCATTTAGTCGAGAACCCTCGTGCCTTTAGCACCTTCAATAGAAACGGCCACTTGAGTGAGTCAAAGGCCTTAGCGAAGTCTAACTTGGCCAAGAAAGCCGGCCTCCCTGTTGTGTCTATGTGCTGCAATAGTTGTTAAAATTTTCTGAGATTTGTCGACCCCTGATGAAAGCAGTTTGGAATGGGGATATTAGTTCCGGCATCTTCAGAGCTAACCTTGTTGCCAGAATTTTGGAGATCAACTTTGGAACAATGTTGATGATGCTTATCGGTCTATAATCCGACACTACTTGCGGGGTTTCCTTTTTTCGAATAAATATGACATTTGCCCGGTTGAGCAACTTCAAATCCAATTGATTGCAAAAAAACTCTGCACCATCTGCTTGAGCTGGGGCCACAAGGAGTCCAAATTTGTCTGAAGAAATTCAGTGGTAAGGCCATCGGGGCCCGACGCTTTATTTTTTGCCAATCCTCCTATGGCCGTTTTAATCTCGTGGTCAGTGAATGGCACATCCAGGTCATGTAGAAGCGGGTTAGTTCTGTATAAAATGGATGGGTCAAAGGTCAGCAGGTCATTGTATTGTGAGGTTCCTATAGTATGCTGTAGGTGATTTGAGAACACCCCTTTTATCCGATCCCCTGTCACCATTGTCTCTCGTTCATCCAGAATAGCGTCCACTCGATTCTTCCTGCACCTTGCTGATGCATAGGTATGGAAGAAACGTGTGTTTTTGTCACCCTCCCTGAGCCACCGACATCTTGCTCGTTGCCGCCACCTCGACTCTACGACTTGTGCAAGTTCAAAAACTCTTTCTCTGAAGCGGATCCGGTTCTGAAACTGGTGGGTATCCAGTATGGTAGTTTCCTCCAGTTTGTCTAGTTGGAGAATCTGAGCTTTACAGTGATCGAGTTCCTCATTTGCCTGCTTGAAATGTTGCATATGCCACTTCCTCAAAGCCCTCTGCAGCCTCTGGTTTCGCTCCATGAATTCATTAGCACAATTAATGGCTGTTTGGGGGGTCATCCAAATGTCCTGAATTATTTGTCTGACCTGGGGGTACTTGAGCCAAAAAATTTCTAATCAAAACGGTTTTCACGTGGTATGATTTTGTCTACAGTGAATGACCAAAGGGGCATGGTCCGACACCGTAATTTCTGATGCAGTGAGGGATATGATGGGGAACTTGTTGGACAGTGAGGTGGACACAAAAGTTCTATCAAGCTTTGAGAAGATCGGGTTTGGCTGCTTATTCGACCATGTAAACTGCCTGTTGTTGAGTTGGATATCTATGAGGCCCGTTTATCATACAAAGTCATTGAAATGACACATTAAGTTCATACCTCTTAAGTCCCCCGATCGGTCAATTAAATACCTCACCATATTAAAGTCGCCGGCAAGGATCCATGGTACCTGGATGCTATCTGTCAGGTTCTGCAACTCTTGTAGAAATTGAGTTTTAGCTGATCTCGTGTGGGGCTATACACCGAGGTGACTGCCAGCGTGACCCCCGTAGTAATCTGTCTCAGGACTGCTGTGATAGTGTGTCTGGTGGTCCAACTTGTAACCATTTCATAATTTCTCTTCCATGATATGAGGCACCCACCTGACGTGTCTCGCGCGAAAAGCACGGCACAATTTTTTTCAAAGAAAGAAGATAAGATGCGAGAGAGATAAAAGAAATCCTGTGTATTCATTTTTGTCTCCTGAATGCAACATATTTCACATCTAGACGACCGTATGACATCCCGAACTACATTCATTTTCTCTTCACTTCCCATACCCCTAACATTCCAACTTAAAACTTTCATTTTTTTCCAATACATTTAAAGCCAAGTAATAGCTACCCACAATATTTCTAAGAACCGGCTCCAAGGCAGTTACAGTCCCCGGCATTTAGTCTTCAGGATCCGAGCCCAGTTTGTCATCCGTTAGCTCATCCTCTGTTAACGCATCACTGGAGTCAGAGTCGAGACAGAGGCGGTCATCATCCTCAGAGTGTTCTTCATTCGGCTGCATGGTTGGTGGTTGGTTCGGCTCATGTGGGCTTTGTGTGTTTAGTTTTCCCCTTGCCACATTATCTTCGTGGACCACATCTAAAACATCTTCTGGAGTGACACCGAGGCCTACTGCAAGGTCCACGGCATGACTATATTGGACCTGGACTTCTACCAATCCTTCCTGATTAGAGTGAACCGATATGAGCTGTTGTTGGGCTGGCTCATTACTTGTATTTCTCTTTCCAGCAGGCCTTGAAGGGCCCGTTGCACTAGCTTCCAATTTTCTCTTTTGCCTTTATGAGGAGCGAAGCACGCATATGGCGGTATGGGTTGGCAGCAGGTCAGCCTCTGTAATTAATGCATCTGCATGCGCCTCTGGGCGCCTTAATTGCTCACCGACTTCTGACAAGCCCCTTCCCGTAATGATCACTGGAATTGTACTAGGAGAGGAACGAGTCAGGGGGATTACCGTTGTCGTATGTTTTGGGGAGTGTGCACCTTGCTCTCTATTCTCCCAACGGCTATATGTACCGCGTGCGTCATCTGCTACCGGGGTTAGAAGTGGCCCTTGTAGTGTGGTCTGCTGTGGTACCATTGCAGTTGGTGTACAAATTTGTGTGGCATCTCCAGAAACTACTGGTGTATTGCTGTTGGGTAGTCCTATCGGATCCAATGTGATCCCCTGTACCAGAGTCCGTAGGACGCCTAAGCTATGATTTAGCCGTCTGACCACACTTCCTCCACCCACTCTAGGTATCGGATAAGCTGTGGCTTGTGGTCTCGAGTTCTGTTGTGTGGTTACGGGCTGGAGGTCTAAGGTATTGCCCTCGAAAAGCTGTCGGAGTTCCAGCGGTAGGGTTTCCGTGTCCCTGTCCCGACATACCTCAATGAGTGCCGCCCATGAGACAATTATATTATCGCCGGGCCCATTCTCTTTCTGTATGGCCGAGGTTTGACCAGTCTCATAAACCAGATACCATCGTGGCGGTGGAGGCTTAGGGCCAAGGAACTTTTCTGGGGGCTTAGGCATATCTTCAGCTGAGTATAATGGTTCCTCTGACCACATTTTGACATGTACAGCGGCCTCTTGTAGCATGCCTCCGACCACTAGCCCTACGGACTCCGGTACCTCTTCAAGCTTATTGACAGCCACCACAACCGTCCAACACGAGATGTCACCTTGATGCTGTTGTTGTATCGAGCCTAGGTATAATCCAAAGCCACTGATGGCTCTAATAATTTCTCTCTCCCGATAGAGGTCCGGGTGAAATCCAACTATATCCATGAGTACCTTATAAGCCGGATTATGTGTCTCTCTATTCTCAAGCTGATTCCACTTCTGGAAGGACAATCCCATGTCCCAGAGATGTTGCGGGGTGGCTTCAATGAACGTTTCCGGGGCCAGTCCTTCCGGAAGAAAGATAATGTGTCTTGTCTTTGAGAGTGTGGCCACATGTATCTCTTTTTCGGTTACCAGACCTGTTTCAGCCGCATATTCGGCCACCTTATCAGCGTGCAGTGGAAAGTTCAAGCTGGCAGCATAGAGAACCACCGCTCGCTGTAACCTGGAGACCTCGTGGTAGTACTCCCCATCTAGCTCAACATATGATATTATTCTTTTTGGCCTGTTAGAAGGCATAACATCAGGGTTTAGGGGTTTAGGTTTTTGCAGAATGTCATTAAAACTTGGTTCATAGTCCACTACCCTCGTAGGTATTTTGGTTGCTGGCCAGTAAGGTCTTGCTTTAGGGTTCAGCGCTTCTTCTTTGCATCGGTTACCGGTATGACCAAAGTTCCAGCATTTGCCACATCGTTTGTCATTGCGACACTTAGAGACTCTGTGTCCCTTACGACAACAGTTAAAACACCTGTCCCTCCATTCCGGGTACTTGGATGACGAGGGAAAACGAAGGAGCTCGGGACTATGTGGTGAGATGTAATAGGTAGGGGACTGAGGGGAGGAAGGCGGGGTTGGGGAGGTTGGGGGGTGGTGGAGGGGTTTTCTTGGTAGGTGTAGGTATTTTGGGAGGTGGATTGTTTTTAGCAACGATCTGCGCATAGGTGGGTACTGTCTGGAAGGGTGCATATGTGTTGGTTCGCGGTAGAAGAACTGTTGGGTTGAGCACCGGGCCCGGCCGCCAGTGGTCAGGGAATCGCTGACGCCTCTGCACTTGGTGCCACACCCCTGTCTCAGCCACCGTTTTCTCTCTTTGGTTCTCTTTTTCCTCTCCCTCTCTCTTCTCTCTTAGTCTCTCTCTCTCCCTCCCCTCTATATATATATATATATATATATATATATATATAGATAGAGCTGGGCTATGGTGAGTTGTGAAGTAAGAGGTCATTTTTACTTCACGCTCATATTTTCATTTTGAAAATCCAAGCAACCGATCCGAACCGCTCAACATGTTCTCTATATTGATATGTGCTTGGAGACTAAATTTTACATTTTTTGGAATTTTTTTATTATTTATTATGCCACTTTCAAAATCGCTGATCCGGTGGTCCAAAAATTTTTACTGTTTTTTACTGTTCACAGTGGATCAGCGATTTCAATGTGGCTTAATAAATAGTAAAAAAATTCCAAAAAATGTAAAATTTAGTCTCCAAGCACATTTCAATATTTAGAAAATGTTGAGCGGTTCGGATCGGTTGTTTGGAGTTTCAAAATGAAAATATAGCGTGAAGTAAAACAACGTTTTACTTCACAACTCACCATAGCCTATCTCTCTCTCTCTATATATATATATATATAAATTGCTAATATGCTATGCATAGCATAGAGGGCCTCCGTGCTACGGCTCAATATTTGAGTTTTCAAATCCTATAGTTGATCCGAACCGTTCAACATGATCTCCATATGAATATGTACTTGCAAACCAAATTTTACATTTTTTAGAATTTTTTACTATTTTTTTAGATAGGTAGAAAATCACTTGATCTGAAAATTTTGTACCATTCAGATCAAGTGATTTTCTACCTATCTAACAAATAGCAAAAAAATTCTAAAAAATGTAAAATTTGGTTTGCAAGTACATATTCATATGGAGATCATGTTGAACGGTTCAGATCGACCGTTAGGATTTTGAAAACTCAAATATTGAGTCGTAGCACGGAGGCCCTCTATGCTATGCATAGCACCGTAGCCAACTCCTATATATATAGAGATAGGCTATGGTGAGTTGTGAAGTAAAACGTTGTTTTACTTCACGCCATATTTTCATTTTGAAAATTCAAACAACCGATCCGAACCGTTCAACTTTTTCTAAATATTGAAATATGCTTGGAGACTAAATTTTACATTTTTTGGAATTTTTTTACTATTTATTAAGCCACTTGGAAATCGCTGATCCACTGTGAACAGTAAAAAACAGTAAAATTTTCTGGACCACCGGATCAGCGATTTTCAAAGTGGCTTAATAAATAGTAAAAAAATTCCAAAAAATGTAAAATTTAGTCTCCAAGCACATATCAATATAGAGAACATGTTGAGCGGTTCGTATCGGTTGTTTGAATTTTCAAAATGAAAATATGAGCGTGAAGTAAAAATGACATCTTACTTCACAACTCACCATAGCCCAGCTCTATATATATATATATATATATATATATATATATATATATATATATATATATATATATGATATGATATGATATTCTATATAATTTAGAGTAAAATAACATATTTGTAAAATTGATCTTCATATTCCACAAAATTTTTTATATAATTGACTTCTATTAAAATTTTACTCTCATATTTCGAAAGTCTGACTCTACCTCTGCACACACTAATCAAGTATGAAACCAGCAAGTGAAACTACCGGTTATACCCGAACTAACACTATCAATATGCCTTTTTAGAGTGAAGCACAAAAATTATCCAGAAATAGTTCCAAAAAGAATAAAAAAGGAAAATAAAGAAAGAAAGAGAATTAATTAAGCACTGTGAATCCAATAATTATCATAGTTGTAGTTCATTCAGTGAATATCTCGCTGGGAATTTTTTTTGACATTTTGTTGGATAGGTCAATTTTCTTGTACCCTTCTTTTTCAGAATAATGAGAATAACTATAATTTTTAATTTATTTAAAAAAAGAAACTACTTAACTCTGTGGCTGACATAAGTGATTGAAAGATGTGGCGGAAATTATGTGTGAAATTTGGAAGTAGTAGATGAGAATAGAGAAATAATAGTGATTTTCATATTAGTGTGAAAATGATATTATTCGGATTAGTAAAATTGTTGTTTAGATTGTACATTTGGAATAGTGAATAGCTGTAATTGAGAAATAATAGTGTTAACAATGTGCTAATTATAGTTGTAGTTCATTCTCAGTGAATATCTTGCTGGAATTTTTTTTTATATTTTGTTGGATAGGTCAATTTTCTTGTACCCTTCTTTTTCAGAATAATGAGGGTAACTATAATTTTTTAATTTACTTTAAAAAAATAAATAAACTAATCAACTCTGTGGCTGACATAAGTGATTGAAAGACTTGGCGGAAATTATGTGTGAAATTTGGAATTAGTAAATGAGAATAGAGAAATAATAGTGATTTTATATTAGTGTAAAAATGATGCTATTCGGATTAGTAAAATTGTTGTTTAGATTGTACATTTGAAATAGTAAATAGTTGTAACCGAGAAATAATAGTGTTAACAATGTGCTAATTAAGAGGAAAGATAAGCAAGTGGGGTCTAAAACAGATTGTTACAACGTGGAGATGACAGAAATAGCGGCTTCAAATGAATTGGGCCTTATTGTCAAAGAGAGAGTTTAAATACCTCATGTTTTTCATGCCTCATCTTGCTTCACATCTTAAGTCTATGTTTTCAAAGTTTAAAGAGTCGACTCGGATAGCTCAACAGAATATTCAAACTAAAATATATTTGGAGACCAAATTATATATATATTTTTTTAAATTTACTATTTTTTTAGATAGGTCCAAATCACTATTTTTGGATGGTTTGCACCTATCTAAACAAATATTAAAACCATTCAAAAATATAAAATTTGTTCTCCAAGTATATTTTAATATGGAGATTGTGTCGAGCAGTTCATATCGATTCTTTGGATTTTAAAAACAGAGATATAAAATATATAGCATGATGAAGCACGAAAAATATGGGGCATTTTTAAACGGTCCTCTTATTCGAATTCATTTGTGTAACCAATTCATTAGTATATATGAAGATCAGCACCATATTTTTCGAACTTTTTATTAAAGGTACAAACAATACTAATTTAGACATATGATTCAATTTGATCGAAATTATAAAATCTAAACAACACGCTACTAATTCACATTACCATTTTGCAAACATAATTTTTTTTTTTTTTGACGCTCCAACATCCATAAATGTTGTGGATGTCATCTACCGACATTTTCTTAATACAAAAAAAAAAAAAAAAATTATCAAATCTGCCCTCGATGACAAATTATTTTTAAAAATGTCCTAACCGCCCGCCAGCTGGACGGTCCAGTTTCTATAGCGGACCGCCCACCAGCTGGGCGGTTCACTATGCATAGCTGATCGCCCCCTAGCTGGGCGGTCCGCTCTTTTTTTTAAATTTTTTTTTAATGTTTTAATTTGTTTTAATGTTGTATAATATGGTATATTTATTTGTTTGAATGTGTTATATTTATTTGTTGTAATGATTTATATGATATATATTTATTATTTGTTGACGATTATATTTTTATAATTGACGATTATTTTTATAATGTAATTGCCGATTACTTTTTTTTTTTGATATAATTGGTTAATGTTTATATTTAGTTGTTAATGTTATAAGTTTGTTAATGTTTTAATGTTTTAATGTTTTATATTTATTTGGTTAATGTTAGAAATTGGTTTTTCCGACTAGATAAACGACAAAAGTAGGTAATCTAAATGGTAAGTCTACAACATGAAACATAACAGTCCAAACATGAAATATAATAATTCAAACATAAAATACTAGAAATCTATCAAACTAAAAAAACATAAAAACTCTAACGACGAGGACGAGGGCAACGACCGGAGAGCTCCAACCTATGAGGTGGACGGTGGTCCCTCTGTGGCACCACACGCCTCTGGTGAACCTCATCCTCCTGCATATCATCATGTACACCCGCCTGCGCCCATGGGTCCTCCCCATGGTGAAATGTATGCTCCTCATCCTCCCGTTGTGTACGCAACACCCACGGATCGGCCTCCCAAGTAGAATGATACGTGGCCGGAGGTGGTGTGCCAAATATAGCAGAGGCAAAACTATCTGCAGTCTGCGCCCCACTCGCACTGGCCTCGCCGTCGTGCTGTCTGGTCTCCATATATCGCGGTCTGCGGGGGCTCGCTCATATCCCCCATCATCTCCAGTGAGGTCATCCAATGAGAAGTCAAAGGTGGCGGCAGCTTCATCCTGCATGTAAATAATGTTACTTTTGCTACATAGAAGTAACGAGTAAATTAATTAAACAATAAAGTTTTGCTACCTCAGTGAGCTACACTGAAACTCCATGCTCGTTGTAGTACGCATTCCACGCGTTGTTGTTCAACACCCATTGGTGGATCGCCCAACCTGAGTCATCATTTGTATAAATGAAGATAAATTAATAAGTATGAACTTTTTAAGAGACACTTAATAATGATGATGTGTATGACATATTATTACCTGCAGGAGGTGGCGGCATCTCATTAGGGTAGACAGCGACACGAGGCTGCTCCAGATCTGGTGGTGGGGGCTTTATCTCACGCCAATTGATGTCCTCCCTAGTATCGTGAAACATACTAATGAGGCGCCCGTCCCAGCCAGAGTCCTCCATGATCGGTGCACTGTGTTGGAGCATTTGACATCCTATCGCTCTCTAACTTTTTCTCGCCATGCACACCAAGCTGTGTGCCACTCCTCTAATACCGGTCAAAATCTGCACACAATATATTTTCATTATTATATTAGAAGCTGAATAAATAAACTTTTAATATTTTAAGTTGTCAGTTTCATTTAAATATATCGAACGAGCATGGATCGGGCCGAAAGGCAAGTAAGTCCTAGATCCATCGCCGTGAGTCTTCGTCGAAGGGCATCACCGTAGCCCCCCTGTAGATAAACCGACGACATGCCCCATCTCTGGTACCAAACTAAATATCGCAATCTCCAAGGCCCGACCAGCATAGAGGCATCAATAGCTGAAGGCGGGGTCCATAAGTGATCCTTCGGTGATGCAGCTTGCTGGTAATCCTCCAAGAAACGCGTGCTCCAGTCGACCTTGGGCTTGTTGTGTTTAGTGCTGCAATATAAATTATTTAAAGCAGATAATTAGTAACGTGTATGACTGAACAAGTAATAAAATAGACAAACAATACAGTAGTGGGTAGTTACCTGTGCAGCTGGGTGATCTGCTGCTCGTCCAACTCTGGAAACTCCGGGACATAGGCATCCAAGCCAAAACTGACGGGGCAGAGAGGAGGAGAGAGAGAGAGAGGGAGATCGGAAGAGAGAGAGAGAGGGAGCACCTAGGCAGCCGCTGCCAGGTTTTCAAAAAAAAGAGAGAGAGAGAGAGAGAGAGGAAAACAAAAAGAGGATGGCGGATACCGGCCTATGGCAAACGGTCCAGCGCAGGCGAGGCTTCCCCAACCACTGGCGGCCAGGCCCTGTCGCCGACCCGAACACTCTGCAGCCACGCACCAAGACCTATGTCCCTTACCAAACCAAACCGACGTATGCCCAGATAGTAGCCAAAGCTGCACCCCCACCTCGACGCCCCATACTCATCACCACCTCCCCTCCACCATCCCCTCCAACCTCACCTACCCCGCCTTCCTCTCCACAGCCAACCCGTTACTACATCTCACCTCATAGCCCAGACCGGCTACGTTTCCCACCATCGCCGAGGTACCCCGAATGGAAGGACCGCTGCTTCAACTGCTGCCGTAAAGGCCATCGAGTGTCCAAATGTCGTAACCCAACCAAGTGCGGCAAATGTTGGAACTCGGGGCACACGGGTAACAAATGCAAAGAGACTATGCTCAACCCGACAGCGGCACCGTTCCACCCGGCAGCAACACCTTCTAACCCGGCCTTGGTAACTACAGGAGAACCTTCCTTTGCGGATCTGCTAAATACCCCTAAGCCACTTAACCCTCACCCCATGCTAGACAATCGCCCGGACAAGCTTATTTGCTACGTGGATAGAGATGCTGAGTATTACCATGAGGTCTCCAAACTCCAACAGGCCGTCATCATGTACATCGAATCTCTGAGCATCAACTTCTCGCTCTCGGTCGACAAGGTGGCTGAATTTGCAGCACTTACTGGCATTGTCACCGCGGATGAAGTACATATCTCCAAGCTGTCCAAAACCAAGTATGTGATTTTCTTACCTGAGGGAGTGGCTCCAGAAACCTTCATAGATGTCACTCCTCAGCATTTGTGGGATATGGGCTTGTCATTTCAACTTTGGAACCAACTTGAGGGCAGTTCACTTCACATCCCAGAATACAAGGTGGTTATTGACATTGTTGGAATACCACCATGTGCCTACAGAGAGAGGGAGATAGTGCGCGCCGTGAGTGGCTTTGGATTATATCTGGGGACGATTGCGCAACAAGACCAATCCGATGTCTCAACATGGACGATAGTGGTCGCGGTCAAGGAACTGAACGGGGTTCCAAAGCAAGTGGGATTCGTCATAGGGGGATTTGAATATGAGGTGGAAGTACGGCCACAAATGTGGGCTAGGGGGAATCTATACAAAGGGAAGGATCTGCCCATACCTCCGGCTAGAATCACCGGCCCAAAACCAAAACTGCCACCGGTTTTGCCGGTTCAGGTTGCACCCCCGGCAGGCCGTGCTTCCCACAACGAACCACAGGAGGAGCAGATATATGTGTCGCGATGGGTACTCCGGCAAATGTGCAGTGGTTTGGATGCGCATACAATACCGGAGGAGCTCCGGCAAATTCTACAAGGAGCAGAACCTTGCCTTCACAGTTGGGCGCCGGCTGAAGCTTTGCTTGCTGCACACGAGACCACACCAACAGTGCATACAATTGATCGGGCCGAATTACCATTAGTGGCAGAGTCGTAGGACCTGAATCGTGTGACGAGTCCAATTTCTATCACGCAAGGAGTGGAGAGGTTGGCAACACAGGAGGAAACACAGGTTATGCCACAGCAGCCTGAGGTACCAAACAAAGCTGTCTCTCTTTTGAGGAGCGAAACCCAAGGGGCGCAAATCCTAAAAATTACACCAAATAGTATACCAACCCCTGAGCACGTCTCTGATGTAGCCTCTCCTAGTACACTACCATTGGCCAGAATAGAATCTGCGAATTCCAAGAATGCACCGACCTGCGATGCATTAAATGGGGGGAGCATGCGCAAGCTGAGCTGGTGTCAACCCACACAGACAGAAGGCTATTGAGAGCTTCAGTACGACAAAAAAGGAAATCTGAATTACATGTTAACATCCCTTCTAGGCCCAGCGGTTCCTCTAAGAGAGCTCCCAAAAATTCAGCTGGGCCTTCAAGGCCTGTTTCACTTAAAAAAAATCAAACTGGGCTAGTGGAAGTTCAAGTTCAGTATGATCATGCAGCCCAATTAGCAATGGGCATGGGGGTCCAAGTGCAAGATGTGTTAGCTATTATTGCTGAAGATAACGAGGCGCGCAAGGTTGCAGCAGAAGCAGCACCAGTCAACCTGGCCGAAGACCCCTCTCCCTGGACCGAAACTGATGCAACCAAACTAGACACCTATGGGGATGAACAAGTTTGTCTCGACCCAGACTCCGCGGAAGACACGGAATCTGATCAGGACGAGCTTTAGAAGGTTGCTGTCCAAGTGGTGTTTTCTTGTTGTTCTTCATAGTTTCTTAATGTACTGGAAAAAAATGAAAATATTATCGTGGAATGTTCGTGGGTTGGGGTGCGCTCAAAAAGCCAATGTTGTAAGGGATGTCATTAGGACGTCAAGATGTGATATTCTATGTATTCAGGAATCCAAATTAAACAAGTTTGAGCTTGGTTATTTCTCTCGCTTTTTACCATCCTTTTTTGAAACTCATTGCGCCACTCTAGATGCCGTTGGCACGGCTGGAGGGTGTATTGTTGCCTGGAAGCGGGGATATGACCTACTTAACAGCTGGGTCACAAGACATACGGTGACGGTGGTGCTCAGACAAATTTGCACTGGGCATGTTATGGCGGTTACAAGTGTTTACGGTCCATCAGAAGATAGCCAAAAGCTGTTGTTTCTTTAAGAGTTGCGGGGTGTGGCACATAATATACAAATTCCATGGCTCCTAGCCGGTGACTTCAACATGGTTCGTTATTTAATTGACCGTTCTGGAGGCTTGCGAGGTATGGATCTCATGTGCCGTTTTAATGATTTAATTAGAGAAACCGAGCTAGTGGACATCCCACTAAAGAATAGAATCTATACATGGTCCAGTAAAAGGCCACAGCCGGTCTTCTCTAAACTAGATCGTTTTTTCACATCCATATGCATGTCCAATAAATACCCATTAATTACTCTTAACGCTCTTGAGGTTGCGGTCTCGGACCATGCACCTTTGTTGCTACATTGTAGACAACACACTACTAAATGGAAGCCTTTTCGAATTGAAAATTTTTGGCTGGCATACCAAGAGGTTAAGGAAATTATTGGGACCATTTGGGCAGCGCAGCAAAGTGAATCAAATTGTGCTAATGACTTCCTGTTGAGAAATGCAAAGTTACAGGAAGCTCTTAGGAGTTGGCACCTAACACACTTCCAACAAGGCAGCAAAGAACTAGATGAGTGCAAGAAACAGATCCTTAATCTTGACATAGCGGAGGAGACTCGAACCCTACGGCCGGAGGAATTTCAGCACAGAATCCGACTCCGCGAAAGGGTTTTTGAGTTGGCAAACATCGCGGAGGCGCGGTGGAGCCAACGGGCAAGGTGTAAGTGGCTCAAGGAAGGCGATAAAAATACACGGTTCTTTCATGCCTATGCATCGGCACGCTGCAGGAAGAATCAAGTGGACGAGATTAAAGATTCAAATGGGAATGCGGTAAGAGGCGGGGGCATCACAGGGATGTTTTTTCAACACCTCAAACAATCCTTGGGTGAAACACGCCTCCACCTTGAGCAACTAACCGACTTTGATCTCACGGTACTCTATCGGGCCAACCCGATTTTGGAAGGACTGGATGCGCCATTCAGTGACCATGAGGTCCTTGCTGCAGTTTCGGGTCTAGCCAAAAACAAGGCTTCGGGCCCCGACGGGTTGACAAGCGAATTCCTGCAGATTAATTGGGAGATATTGAGTCATCAGGTCATGCATATAGTCCAAGATTTTTACCATGGTAGGGTGGATTTAATATCACTCAACAGAGCCAATGTTGTATTTATCCCAAAAAAAGAAGCCCCTGAGGGAATGACGGATTTTCGCCCGATTAGCATCATTAACATTATTCCAAAATTGCTATCCAAATTGATCGCGACCCGATTAGCAAAGCACATGCCGGATCTTATTTCTCCTTATCAAACGGCTTTCATTCGGGGCCGTCAGATTTCCGAGAATTTCATTGCCACGCGGGAACTGCTGAACCATATAGCGGCCGCTCGGCAACCGACTTTCCTAGCGAAGATCGACTTTGCCAAAGCCTTCGACTCGGTCGATTGGAATTTTTTGTTTGCTGTTCTGACTGCTAGAGGCTTCTCGGCCAAGGTGATTGGGTGGATTCGGGTACTACTCACAATAGCCTCTTCGCGAGTGCTAGTAAATGGGGAACCGTCCCCGTTCTTCTACCACCGTCAAGGCTTGCGCCAAGGTGATCCCTTGTCCCCTCTTCTTTTTAATCTTGCGGTGGATGTGTTACAGAAAATGATTGAAATAGCCAACTCCTCACTACAAGACCCGATCTCCTCTAAATTTTCGGATTCAATCATTGCCATGCAATATGCCGACGACACGGCGTTCATAGCAAATGCGAGCCTTGACACGGTGGTCACTTTGAAGATTGTGTTGCGCTTATTTACTAAGATGTCCGGTTTGAAAATCAACTTTCACAAAAGCCGGTTTGTCCCTTTGAATCTTGATGAACCACATAAAGCACTACTCACTTCCCTACTTGGTTGCATGGCTACAAGTTTTCCACTCACCTATTTGGGCATGCCACTGTCCATCCAGAGGCCTACACGGCAGTTTTTTATTCCTCTAATCGAAAAGTTGGAGAAAAGGCTACAAGGATGGAAAGGCAAGCTAATATCCCGAGGGGGACGGTTGCAATTGATAAATTCGGTATTGTCTTCTATCCCTATTTATATGATGGCATGCTTTCAAATTCCTAAGTGGGTCTTAGACCGCCTTGACAAATTAAGAAGAGAATTTTTGTGGAGGAAAAGTGATGGCTCAACACAAGGGATCTCTTTAATTAATTGGCCTTCGGTTTGCCTTCCGAAGAAGTGGGGCGGTTTGGGCATACCGGATCTTGCACTGAGAAACACGGCACTATTACTACGATGGTGGTGGAGGCTTTATGCGGAGCCTACCTCATTATGGGCGATGGTGGCAATAAAAATTCGTGGCAAGAACACGTATGTGAATGGACCGAGATTATGGGTTATAAATGGCTCCTTCTTTTGGCGACAATTGATCAGGAAGCATTTCATATTTCAATGGTCAACGGAATGGAGGGTCGGCCATGGAATGAGCATTTCCTTTTGGTACGACTCATGGGCGGGTCAAGCCTTGGCAAAGATAGGCAAGGGGCAGAACCGCCTCCAACAACCTTCAGCTTCTCTGAGTGACACTCAATCCATTGCTGCTCACTTCGAAGAATACACCGACAGCCTGCAACACGTGCGGTTCACAGAATTGGAAGATGAAATTATCTGGAACTGGACTGCTTCCGGAGTATACTCTGCAAAATCAGCTTACGAGATCATGATGAGCGGGGGTAAGGTACTTTGGCCTTTCATGATAGTTTGGAAATGTAGAGCACCACCCACGGTCAAATTCTTTACAACCATGCTACTCAGAGACAAGCTCCTTACACACCAGGTAATGCGGAAACGCGGGATGTACGTTGCCTTAGATTGCATAATGTGCAATAACTGTCCTGTAGAGTCCTCATTGCACCTATTATTTCTATGCCCGTTCGCAACTCATGTGTGGTTCTTAGTATCCCGAGAGCTGGGGTATAAGGTAATGCATCAAGATCTCACAGTTCAGGAGATATGGATCAGATCGGCTACTAGAAGGGGTAACAGAAGCAAAAAGGAATGGGCGGTACACTTCATGTCCACCCTTTGGCTGCTTTGGAAACATAGAAACGAGCTAATCTTTGGAGGCACGAGGAAGGAAGCCAGGACACTTGCAGAGAGGGCAGTACAGGATAGTTCACTGTGGTTGAAACATGGCTGAAGAATTCAACTTCCGAAGCCTTTTCCTTTTTTCCTTTTTTCTGTTCTGTTTTTTCTCTTTTCCTTTACTGCTTTGATTGTTGTGATTTTGTAGTGCTGAGTAGTTTTGTTTGAGTAGCTTGTTTGAGGAACGTAAAGTGGTAGGTAGGAGTCATTCTGAGGCTCATTAGTTCATAGATGTGTAGTGAGTTATGAACGTTGACAGTAAGTTCAATGGATGTAAACCTCTTTCTTAATTAATCAAGACTTGGTAGCCTCTACCAAGAATTTTTCAAAAAAAAAGAGAGAGGGAGATCGGAAGAGAGAGAGAGAGAGGAAGAGAGGGAGAGAGAGAGCTCGGGAGTGAGAGAGAGCAAGAGAGAGAGAGAGCAAGGGGGCGGGGTCGGGGTGGGGGTCGATTTCGGGCGGTGGGGCGGCGGAGAGGCGGAGAGCAAGAGAGAGAAGAGAGAGAGAGAGAGAGAGGGGTAACGGTCCGGGCGGGTCAGCTGGGATGGGTCGGGTCCGCCCGTTAAAAAAAAAATTTCATTAGCGGACCGCCCAGCTGCGGGGTGGTCAGCTATGCATAGTGGACCGCCCAGCGAGGGGGCGGTCCGCTATGGAAACTGGACTGCCCAGCTGGCGGGCGGTTAGAGCATTTTTAAAAATAATTTGCCATCGAGGGCACATTTGATAATTTGTTTTTTTTGGAGTATTAATAAAAATTTCGGTGTCATCTACTCCCAGCATCCATACATGACCCTTAATTATTAACAGAGTACTAAAAGTAATTAGGGGTAAAATTAGAAAATTTAATAAGAGGAACTAAAATTTTAAATGCATAATGCATGGCTGAGACTTGAAGCAAAGTCTCCACAATCAAATTGGAATTCTAACCAATAGATTAAAAAGCACTCATGTGAATATATATGAAGGGGCTAAACTAAATAAAAACTTTAAAAATAATAAAAATTAATTAAATTTCAATATATATGATTAAAAATTTAAAATTATGGAGGTAGCTAAGCAACTCTATACTATACATAGATCCTCCCTCAAAGTAATGCCACGTTACATTTGTAGACATTTTTATACTAGATCTTGTTTGATGACAATCTACTTTTTAAGTGCTAAATTATTGGCTATTTATGTAATTAACATTAAGCCCATGCATATAAATATTTTTTTTTGCATGCTAATCTTTATTCTCCATTCTTATATTTAGCACGTAGATGTTATGATCCGCAAATGATTTTGATTAAAATGAACTTTCGTATTGAATATTAGCCCTCCGATCAAATATTATGATTCTATGCATATTTTTGAAGATTTTTTACATATAGAAGTTTAAAATTTATTTAGACACATACTCGTCACATGCAAATTGTATCATCTTTCTGATTAATCCTGATTTCTTTTTATTTTTAAAATGTCATTTAAGAAACTTTTAAATTGATTGGTCACGTCTTCATTTCTTTCTATTTTTTTATATCATTTAAGAGATTTTATTTGTCATTTAATATGTCATACTATTTGGAATTTTATTATGAAAATATATCAATACGATAAAAAAATGTCATTTAAACGTGATATATATAGTTATTTTTTAGCGTGACATTTGCATAACACATCGGAAATAGAACATACAGCAATGATTAAATTATGTCATAAAAGTAAGCTGATCAAAGTAATATATATCAAAATTGCAAAAGTTGCTCAATTGTGAACATAACAAACTAGAACATCATAAAAAACAACATTCTTTACAATTGAATTTAGAACCTAATTTATACATACTAAGCCATTTCCACCTCACCCGCTAAGTCGCTAGTCACTCCCAAGAATTGAATTGAGTTCTTTCTCCGTCTCCACTTAAACCCTTACCGAGGGGAAACCCTGACCTGACCTCCAATGGCCACCGAACTAAGCCCCCCCCCTTTCGAGCTCCAAGGGACAAATCAGGTAGATTGGTCCGATCTCCCTTCTGATCTGCTCCAAACAATCTCCAAGAGGCTCCATGACATCTTCGATTTCACCTATTTTCGTGCCGTTTGCAAGAAATGGCACGGGGCCACCTCAGTCTCCGACTTGCCCCCTCAAATACCTTGGCTTCTTGAAGAGAGGAACAATGTAAAGAATAGCGGCAGCGAAAATCTGCGCTTTTATTCCCTATTCTCCGGTAAAATTCGAAGCATTCATTGCCCACCGTCTCGTGGAAAGTATCTGTTTGGGCCGTCACATGGTTATCTCTACGCCGCCAACTTAGATTCTGACTATCCCACATATTCTCTTCTTAACCCGCTCACGAACGATGAGATGATTATTAATTTTGAGAGGCACTTTCATAGTTTTCTGGTCTGTATGGGTCCAGATCCAATGGGATGCAGTGACGATCATATGGCTTTCTCTTTCCTGGATGATGGTTTGCCTGAAACAATTGGATTCTATCAACCACGCAATTGGGAGTGGGATTATGTTCAAGTGCCCCATCTCATTTCAAACTCGGGCCATGCATGCTTCAAGGGCATTTACTACATGAATGAAACTGGAACAGGCAATACTCTGGTTGTTAACATTGCTCGTGCCTCTTCTATCTCAGTTCCACCTCCTGAGACCCTTTACAGTTCCGACTCTGTGTACTTTGTTGAGTCGGCAGGAAAGATTTTGAGAGTTGTTAAAAAATTGGATCTTGATTTTGCTGTCTCTAACTCTAATATTTCCTTCGATATATATCAGCTTGATGTCGGAGTTGAAAATCATGAGTATAGATGGGTGAAGACCAGTAGCATTTGTAACCAAATATTGTTCCTGGACTGGCGCAATGGTATCTCTATCACTGCTAATGAGACTACCAAATTAATGGGCAACTGTATCTATTACTTGAAAAGTCACTTTGATGGTCTTCTCCGGTTGAGTTGTGATGTGTACAAGTACAACATAGAGGATGGTCTGACAGAGAAAGTCCCCTTACCTTTTAAGAAAGGAGACTCCTGGTTTGTGCCGCGCGTCTAGCAAAGTAAGTATCGCCATCTATACCAAATTTATTTTTTACTAATGATTACTTGTCCTTGTGGTTGTGGGTACAATACTGTTTTCCTTCTTTGCATTGGACATCTTATTTAGACTATGCTATGGTTAAATTTGAAGAATTTCCTGTTTTCTTAGCAGAACAAGTGATCTCAAGTATTAGTTTATAGTCTTTTGAGAATTCAATGTTTGTAATCTAATACTGTTTACCTCAAAGTTTGGAGAATTTAGTACTTCATGCTGTAATTTTAGTACTTCTCTTATTTAAAGAATCCAAAAGTGAAGTATCCTTCAGTACTATAGCACTGTTTTAAGTTGTTACTGCAATATATATTTTGGTTACAGCAATGGCATCACAATTTCATAAAAATCTTGACTTCTTGAATACCCTCCTAGGCTCCTACTCCTTAATACATAATGAAATGTAGTGTTTCTCTTGAACTTAGTATCATATTCTCCCTTGATAGTTTACTATATCGTACTTTGTCCTCAAAGAATCCTCCTATATGGAAAGCTGCAACACTTGACTCCGATTTGAGGGAGCAGATTTTGCATCAAATTTTGATAATTGGTTAAGTATTAAGTCAGCCATAATTAAGAAATTGTTAGAAGAATTGAGAAGGAAATATAAGATGTTGATTTGAAGGAGAACTGGAAAAATCAAAATACAGTTGGAGGGCTAATGAGAAATTACTCCCATTTCATGGATGCACATTTGGATTAGCTGATTTCACCAGTATTGTTCATATTTCATATAACAAGTGATCTCTTAAGATTGCATTTGATACTAAAACTTCAGTTTTTAATGACTCCAGGACATTAAAATATGAGTTTTCCAATGTATTACCATTCACCATGCCATTGCTCAATTTTTATTTATTTCTCCACAATGATGAAAGTCAACCAAGAAGATGTTAAACTAACCTGTAACCCATTTCCAATGAAGGGTTCTTTTTTTACATCTACTTTTGATAGGAATACTGAGAGATACTTGCAAATTACTGACAAGTACTTGTCAGGCTGAATTTGGTTTCAAATACCACTCTGGATCCTTTTAAATTACTGTACGGTTTACTGATTCATGGTTTTGTGAAGAACAGACTTTAGTCTCCATTGTTTATTTCTCTTGCTGAACTTGATTTTTCACCTTTGTTTATGCAGACAATTTACAAGGAGGACAGCACTAGCTACTGGAATTGTGGAATGCTCAATACAACATGCAGATATATTCTGAAATAATAATAAAAAAAAAAAACAGTCTGTTGTTGGAATTATTTGATGTGTGCAAATAGTCTTTAACAGTTATAGTTTAGACTTGTCACTTTCTGCTTTTGTTTTTCATTTAGTTCAACTGTATGTATGCATGGATAAAAGTTTGTTATAGAGTACTAGAGTAGTATGTCATGTGTAATGTTAAAATGAGAACCAGAGTATATTGCTATGGGGTGGCTGGTGTGGCTGAGTTTCGGCTTATATGACTTGAAAGCCTGCCAGCCCAAGTATTATGGCAGAATACCAACCTGGGTTTTCCAAGTTATTGCTTAGATTCCAGACTAATGTAATCCTCCCAGTTTCCACATGCGACTTGGCAGAGGGCAGAGGCTCATATGTCTCCTCGTTGGTTGACAAGGTTTTGTTTTAGCTGATTAATCGCAACTCACATAACTATTTTTTCTTCTATGTGATACGCGTAGCAGTATCTCTATCTCTTTTTTCTTTTATCTTTTTGACGAAGAGGCTTGGGCCTTCCTTGTTTAAAATCTAAGATGTCAGTACCGAACAGTGCTTGAGAGAGTGCTCATCTCCAAAAGAATGGTGAAAAAGAATAAAGAACAAACACAACATAAGCGTCACCACATTTTTAATGTGCAGAGCTGTAGTGTTTTGTCCAATATCCCCTAAAAAAATCTTGGTTGCTTTATTTCCACAACACAAATTGAATGAATGCAGAGCAGAGTAGATGCTTTCTATCTGTAACAAGCTTCAAATTAAGCAACGAAAAGCATTCATTTTCTGGCGTGGAAGGTGAATTTCATTCAGGACTCTTTCAATGCGTCCTGGGAGATACTGCATTTCTAGCACAACCTTTCTGCGCGCATAGGTCGCATGAATTACACATATGCATTACAGATTCAGAATCATCTTTTCAAAGCACCCAAATGTTGGGTAATGACCATCCCCATGTCAAGTGTCAGGATCTTGTTTTGCTACATCAGCACTGTGTACTATTACATCCCCTAAGGCATTTTGACGTTCTGAGCCCGCATCTGCAAAATACTCCTGAGGCTCCGAAGGTGTTGGTCGTTTGTTGCCCAGTCATTTCTATAGCATCATTGAGTCTAGATTTACTTGTCGGTTTTGTATATGGTTATTTATGCTCAACATGGGGTCATCTAGCTAGCGCACCCTGCACTTCCACTGACAGTCGGACATGAATAGCAGTGAGATAGTTTCGTTCTACAGCAGCTGGTTACCTGTTGGTTTTGCTGTGACATAGCAGAGCAAATTGTTGTATTGGTACTTGAGCAGGCCATGACTCCAATTATCATGCCAAATGCAATTCTTCTTGGATGCTTTCCCAACAAAAAAGAGGTCACTAGATTGCTTTGGATTAAGTTGTGTTCAGCCCAAATTTCTTTTTTGAGGTAGAACAACCTATTATGGGCCTTGTCAGTACAATCAATTGCATTTTTTAGTTCGGAAAATCATTGGCCCAACTATCAGCACACATATTTAAAAACACTAATGAAAAAATTGGAAGCATGTCCGCTGTGATAGGGGTGTAAATGTAATCCAGTGGATGGGATAACGGATCCGAAATTTCATCTTCTTCGCTTCGCTGTAACCCGCTGTAACTTTTTAATATTATTTGGAATCCTCTTTTCTGTCTAAATTTGACCTCTCTCCGAACCATATATAAAGGTCTCAACTTTCTTTTCAACAGAAGTGGGACTAAAATGTTGTGATCTCCGGATATAATTTCGGATCCTTATCACTTAATCGGTACTCTGAACTGGGAGAAGTTTGAGCATATATTCTCAAAAATAAAAATGAAGGTAAAGGCTAGGAAAACATTAAAAATTGAGTATTAATTCCTATAATTAATTAGACCATATGAAAGATAAAAAAGATTCCTTGCTTTTTAACTAAAAAGTAGCCACGCAATCGCTGCAGTAGTGCAGTGCTTTATGTTTAGAAAGAAATTAGGTAGAAGTGAACACTAAAGTCTTGAACTAAATCTAATTGGTGGATTCCTTCCTATATATGTTTAGAAAATGGTAGATCAGCATTCAGCGGGGCCAAGCCGAATTCGCGTCCCAATTGAACATCTTTTATTGTGATTGCGGGGCCCAACAAGCTACATATATATATATATATATATATATATATATATATATATATATATATATATATATATATATATATATATATATATATATATTTTGAGTTTAATTAATATTACTGATCTCTAACAATTAACGTAACGCCGGACCTTTAACCATTCTTAAGTCTTAACAAACGATCATGGACTGGTTCATGGCTGGCTCAGGCTGGATGAAATTAATATCAAGTTGATATAAAAGAGGCAGAGCCGGAGAGCCCAGCTGGTAAATGGTAATTTTAACTAATTACTAATTACTAATTAGGTGGGTCGGACGTCGCTATTCGCTAGCTAGCTACTCGCTACTTGGATGGAGCTAGCTAGCATTGCAATTGGAGAATGGACTCTGCCACTCGAGACTATGTTTACCTATTCTTGTCACACAAATCATACATTCATTCTCGCCTCTATTCTGTATTTCTATGTCTCTCTCTCTCTCTCTCTGCACACCTCCATTACTTCATTTCTAGAATACAATTTTGTCAAATTCCATTGCACCACCATATATAATTTCCAATGAAATGGAGAACATCTAACACCACTCCTAAAAAACTACTTTGACCAGTCAATACAGCGTAAATTGCGGTCCATTGATTTTCCCAAATGAGGTAACATGGAATTACGATATCAATAAATACTCATCGTATTCTACAAATAATAAATAACAATATAAATACTACCCTCCACTATGAATTTTATTTAAAAACACTCTAACCGCCCCACGTTTGGGCGGTCAGATATCAACACCAAACCGCCCCTCAGTGGGGCGGTAGCTCCAGACCAAACCGCTTCCCAGTGGGGCGGTTTGGTAATGAAGCCAAAACATATAACGAAAATCACTATCTTTTCTTCCGAAAAATGGTGAAAAACGAATGCAAAGTAGCCATTTTTCGATTTATTTACCGCAAACGTATTTTTAGGTATTTTTGGTAGTTTTTGAGAAAGTTACGTATTTAGACAAAAAACAGAGCAAAAGTGTTATATTTAGGCGATTTCTGAACATAGCACCAAAACAGGGCATCACATAGAGCATGCAACATATCATACGAAGTGTGTGAAATGAGAAAATATATAAAAAATCCGCTAAGTCAGGAAGCCGTGCGACCTCCTTTATGCCGCATGCGACATATATATCCTGATGTCGTACGATCCGTGGACTCAATCTGTGGACTGTTTCCTTGAAATCAAATCATCCGCCATTAATGCTATTTTTGGTAGAGCTCTTCTGAAAGGACGCGATTACTTCAGCGGCAAGCTTTCGTAGCTATTTTTGGCTTAATCTATCCAAACTTGAAGTGCACTCCAAGTTTCCACCACCTCCACCACTTCCACTACTATATTTATCATATTAGGAAGGCTATAAATACCCCTCTTGTAATAGGATTTAGTGTGCGTGTTTAATTGTGTTAAGTCCATAGAATCTATATTAGCAATTCTCATTGCTAGGTTAGGTTAGATAGTACTTAGAGAGAGAAGGGTAGCTATCGGAAGTCAAGTAGGAGAAGAAGGCGTCAAGGAGGCAGAGGCTCATCCATCTTCAATTATAAATTGTTAGGAATTACTATAAATTGTTAGGGTTTGTTAGAAAATATCCAAAATTGATTAAAAATTGTTAGAAATTGTTTAGAATTAATATAAATTGTTTAATCCATCATTATCATTTGAAATCCTAGATCTTACCATGACACCAAAATCTGAACTTCAAAAGGAGGAAGAGAAACCGCACGCAATGCTCGCATATCCGTCGCTAAATTTTTTTAGATGGGTGAAGCCGCTTGAAGAGACATTTATCTCGTTTTCTTCCACCCAAAGATATTGAAGAATACATGACCACATATGATCTAACTATTAGAAACGTTCTTGACGAGAACTTCGGTAATATCGACCCTCCACCTGAATGGGAAGTGTGCCCCGCATGTCTTGTCAAGGGAGATATTACGGAGATGTTCTTTTGTCATCTTTATGGCATAAGAGTTCACCCCAAATGTATCGACAAGAATGCAGATCTGGTAAATGACTATCGTTTCCAAATATGGGAGTGTGTTGCGTGTTGCTGTAGGCCTTCAGAGACAACGGGAGAAAGTTCTACTACTCCTAAGCTATAGTCTGGATTGTAGTATTTTATGTTAGACTGGATTGTTAGATTTTATGTTGTAGAATGGATTGTAGTATTTTATGTTGTAGACTGAATTGTAGTATTTTATATTGTAGTATTTATTTTGTATTGTTGTAGTATTTTTTTGATTTATTTTTTGAATTCGTTTTTTGAATTCGTTTTTTGAATTCATTTTTTTAAACGAGAAAGATGGACAGTAACTTTTAGTATAAATTAATATACCTTTTAACCTTAATTTAACTTACGTTCAGATTACAAGCGCATCCCTAGGAGGGGGTACTACATCTGCATCACCATCTGATAAGTGATCAGAATTCCAATTTCCTTCCCAATCATCACTCGTGTCTATTTCCTTTTCTGGTATGACATTGATCCCTTCACCATCAATGTCAGTATCATTCCTGGTAATAGCGGGTAACAATATAGGTATTGACTCTGGTACAGATGGAAATCTAGCTTGGATTACAGGTTCAGGAAGAGGTGGTGGTGGTAGTAGCTAGGTGACATAATCATCCATGGTACAATCAGTAGTATAATCAGGTACATAATTGTCATAAATGAGTGGTACGTATGGTACAAACGGTGGTACATGACCTGAGTTGTGGTACCCCGAGTTGTCATAACCAGAGTTATGGTACCCCGGATTATGATAACCCGAACTGTGGTACACCAGGTTGTCACAACCCGTATTTTCCCTAGAAGGTCCAACCCCGGATTGACGCGGAACTCTCCGGAAATATAAGTCCATTACCAGGATATTTCTCGACTCAAATTGATTGTAAGCACCCATCCATAACCCCTCATATATTATTGGATACCTGACAAAGAAATGTCTATTACCCCCGGTGAATGTGTCAATCCGAGTAAAGTCTAAGTCATACTGGTTGGGGTTTACACTAGTCTTTTCGTATTCCATTTGCTTAAGTTCCAGAAATATGGTATTTTCATTAACCTCAAAGCCATAGGCTGTGTCTTTCGTGTACTGTGCTCCCTCCGCACTCCGGATAATCTTCTCGCCTACATACAGTGCAATCAATATTTTTTCTTTTGGAAAATACATTAGCTAATAAACATTTATCAGTTATATATTAATTTTAAAAAAATGAATTAAAAAAAATAAAAAAATAAAAAAAAAAATAATATAAAAAAAAAAAATTTACCTAAAAATCGCCAAAAAATCGTCAAAAAATCGCATTTCTCTTTTTCCTCTTCTTCCCTTTTCTCTTTCACCTAAGTTATAATGAATTGTGAGTGAGTAAGAGAGAAAACTGACTTTTATAGAGTTTTTATAGCATACCGTCCCTATGTGAGGCGGTTTGGTACAGGCAGCAGACCGCCCAATGTGGGGCGGTCATGTATCAAGATCAAACCGCCCAAATGTGGAGTGGTTAGGGCATTTTAAAAAAGAATTCATAGTGCAGGGTACATTTGATATTTTTTTAGTGTATTAATAAAAATTTCGGCAGTTAAAACCCACATATATAAGAGCTTCATTCTATGTGGAAATTAATAATGTGAAATAAATTGTGGAGACTTGAATCACTATGATAAGAAATATTTTGATTGGTTACTGTGATAGGAAATAGTTTCCTTATCTTATTGGTTACTATATTTCTCAAGTGAATCATATTTGTTTTCAATCTCCAGAGCAGCAGAGTCCAGAGAGAACACTTAACAATGAATTTCGTGAGGCCCACCAGTCAGCTTATAAACATTTTGAATTTGAAATTATCTTTTATTAGGCTATTTCGAGTTCTGACTTGTCATAACTCATAATGCGGGTTTGCGGAGTTCCACCCACTGTCATTATTATCACAAATTAAAGTTAAAAAATTAAGGGTGTTTACTGTTTAGTGGCATAAACTCTAAAATTATTACCGAATGAGAATAAAACATAACTTAGCATATATATTATATAGGCAATTATTATTGAATAAATGAACGAATTCCAAAGGCGATCTTTGGGGGAGGAATAAAATAGAAAGATGAGGGAATAAAATAATTGCCATCGCCGCTCTCGCTCTCGCTCTCGCTCTCGCTCTCGTACGTACTATATAACTAACTCCAATTTAAATTAAGTTTTTTTTTTTTTTTCAACATTGTTTAATTGATATAAATATGTATTATATCAATTTTTTTATGCATCGGTTTTTAACTTTTAAGTGAATTCAGATCTTCCCCGGTACAGTAATAAGGAATCTTTTACAATTACTTGATCTTGATCTGGACCGTTCTTCTTAACTTGGCACGAATCTCAAAGCCCAATAATACTGCCACTCCGTCGGCCCGAACCCCAAAGCGATTAGGAGTTAATCTTTTACAGTAATGGAGAGGGAGGATACTTGTCCGGTTTTAAGTTGTGCGGTGACCGGTGAGTCAAAAAAGATGTGGGTTAGGTGATAATTATCTTTGCCGCCCAAATCATTTCCTCCATTTTTCAAAACAAAAAAGGACTCAGAAGCTGTACTATTCTATTCTGATTCTGGGTAGACTACTCAATCTAATAGCCCAATTGGGATGGGTTTCACAACAATAGACTTTTCCTTTTCCTTGGTAGCTTCTCTGTATCTGTAGCACCCCTTCTATTTCTAATGATAAAATTTATTAATGTTATCTTTCTGTTTTGCACCCCTCCTAATAACCTCACACAGGTGACAGGCCCCCACTCACATTTCTTTTGACCTTTATTTCCTTTCTTATGTATAGAAACTAGAAAGGTTCCAATTCTCCCGACATTTTTATTAATATCCAAAGTTAATTAGAAATTAACAAATATACCCAATTCAGCTGGATTTTCATAAAAATATTCATATCGGTCATTAAATGGCCGGTACCAATTTTAATCCATTACTAGCCATTTAATGACCGACACCCCTAATTTTTTGTTGTTGTTGTAGACCCTATAAATACTCATATTTCTCTCTCTCCCCATCACAACTCACTCAACTCCGTCACTTTTAACCCATATTTCAGGTAATTTTTTTAATTTAATTTAAATTATTTTTTTAATTATTTTCCAGTAACCTATACATATAAATTAGTAACCTGACAATTATTTACCATTTTTCAAAATGTAGTTTGTTTGTCATGGCTATTATTTCATTACACTGTGTTGGGAAGTTTTTTACTAATTTATACGGGGCTTATTACTTCAAAGAGTCAATTAATTCATTTATGATTCCTGATGATATCTCACTTTGTGACTTGAAATCCATGATTTACACATGCACTGGTTATAATCCAGAAAAGTGAAACTTAGAATTGGTAACCCGAGTTTGCTATGGAAATCCCAGAAAATATACCATTGCGAAACTACTAGATGAAAGTATTTGGAGAGACATGTACGACCATTTAAAGGCCACTGAAATTTTTATAATAGAAATCTACGCCAAAAGAGTTCCGATAGAGCCAGGGGTTTAAAGTTCTAGTGAAAATTCAGTTGCGCCAACCTATACAACACAACCAGAACCATACACTCCCGCCGTTTCTTTATTCGAACCTAACCCAGAAACAAACAGTCTCTTCACTCCACCAGCACCCCAATCACGACTCCAACCAAGAAGTTTCATCCCCACATTGACCCGTGCATGTGGCGCCTGGGTCAGATTTTGAAAATATTAATGAAATTCCGGAGGAAGATCTGCGAAGTGGGGATGAATTTAATGGAGAAAACTGGGACTCTGATCACCTTGAGGGTTGTGGTGAAGATGATCCAGTTGAAACAACTCAAGGGCACAATCGAACTGGATATGACAATATGCCGCTTAGTGGCCGGACTGATACGCACCCGTTCGAAGACTTCAATGATACATCTGAGTTTAGAGAAGTAGATATTAGTTACTGGGCAATGTATTGAGTACAAAGGTGAGCTGGCGTCAGACCAATATTTTAAATGCAAAGAAGACCTGATTAAGAAGATTGGAGAGCACTATATTACTAAGAATCAGGAGATTAGAATGAAAAAAAGTGACAGGGGTCGAATTCAAGTGGTGTGCAAGGACCCGGGTTGTGATTACAAACTTAGGGGACAAGCAACGGGATATGGAGATGTTAGGTTATAACGAGGCAAGACAAGCCTCACACATGTATGACTGAGTATACTGATCAGAGTCAAAATAATGATGATTTACGTAGGGTTTTGGCTTAGATTTTGCATATTTTCTCACATTTATGTTTAATTAATTAGAGAAGAAAGCTACTGTCACCCTTCTTTATGTTTTATTACAGAAAACAGGTTTTGGGACTATTTTACACCAAATGGAGCTAGAACCGGGTCAATCGGATCAACGACGCTCATCGACTAAGTCTCTGTTACGGCCCGTATTGGCTAATACGGACCAGGCCTAGCACAGACCAGAAAATAGCGCTGGAAGCATTAAATCCTAACCGTCAAGGTCCTAATACGGACCGTATTGCCCAATACGGTCCGTATCCGAAGGCGTCTCTTGGGGAATAACTGCCGACAGCTGTTTCCAGATCAGTTTCTTAGCCCCTACTCAACCTCTACACGTCCCTCTACTCCTATATAAGGCCCCTGGGCAGAAAGAATATTCATCTTTGTAATTAGGGTTAGATTTGATTAAAGTGAGAAGAAAGGAGTGCTTGTAACAATGCCGTTCCGCGGCTAAGTTCATTTTCTTAGGGCTAGGCAGTAAACCTTGTTACTCTTGATGTTTTGATATATATATTTCTGTTGATTATGATTTCTTGTTGTTGAAACAAAATGCTTTTGTGATTTACTATCTCTTCATCTAACTTCAACGATCTAGTTTGAGTCCGTTAGGGTAGTGACAGTACTTTAATGGTAAGAGAAACTATTTGTATGAATTAGCCTCGTTGAGATTTATTAGGTTTATGTGAAGAAAATCTTAGCGGGGAAACCATAAACAAGACCAACAAAACGCGTACCAAATTTCATCACTTGCGTAAAGTAAATCGCAGTGATCTGTGTAGTAATTTGGGGTATTTGAGAGATCAGACATTCGCATAAGGAAAATCGCAGTGTCCTATGTAGAATGTCGGTGAAAGATCTGTCATCTTGCGTAACATAAATCGCAGTGACCTATGTGGTGTCTTTCATTAAACAACAACAGGAAATCAGACGTAACAGGAATATATTATCAAGGCGGATTGAGTGGCAATGGTGTGCCGAAACCCTAGGAATTCTCATCTCTATCTTTATTTTAATTACTTTTAATTGCTTCCTAATTTACATTGATCAAAACAACATCTCTCAATTTTCAGATTTCGTCTAGCCTTTCGAAAGATTGCGATTCGATCGCTCAAAGCATTGAACCAATATTCCCTGTGGATCGACCTCGAATATACTACTCGATAGGATTGTGCGCTTGCAGTCCGAACCGATAGCATTTCCGAGTTTATAAATATTAAAGAAACATTGCTTTCTTTTGAGTTATCAAGCTTTTTGGCGCCGTTGCCGGGGAGTAACGGTTCATTGTGCAAGGCCTCGTGAGACGTCCTTGCTTTGACCATTGAATCCAATTAATTAGAAACGCCTAGATTTCTTTTTATTTTCTATATTTTTATTTTTCTTTTATTTTTAATTTCGTTTTTATTTTTTTATTTCTTTTTATTTTCAGTTTTTAGTTTAATTTTCAGATTTTCTTTTCTTTTTAGGAAACTGCACGCTGGCCGAATCATCCGTACGAAGATTCGAGAGGATTGCTAGTAGGAGAGGACAATTCGCTTCCACATCACCGATAAGAACCAATCATAGTTCTTTATCATGTAATTCTGAAAGCGAAGAAGACTCAGATTCGATCAACATGAATATCCCACCGAACGAACCGATCAACAATGGAAGACAAAACAATGGTGATAATGAAGTTCACGATGCAGCAAGACCCAAACTTCTACGAGACTATTGCGTACCGCGCGCGAATGATCCTAATTCTAGTATAAACCCGCCAACTGTTACGAACCGTAATTTTGAGATCAAACCTGCTCCCATAAATATGGTTTCGCAACAGCAATTTGGAGGATTTCCACATGAAGCTTCCCATCTTCATTTGTCAATTTTTCTAGGGATATGCGAGACGATAAAGATCAACGAAGTTACCGATGAAGCAATCAGGCTAAGGCTATTTCAATTCTCATTAAAAGATAAAGCAAGAGCATGGTTGTTTTCCTTACCGGCCAATTCCATTCAAATTTGGGACCAATTGTTTAATGTGTTCATTGCAAAATATTTCTCACCGTCCAAAACTTCGAGGTTTAGAAATGCAATTACTAATTTTGAACAAAGGGATGGTGAAACATTGTGAGGCATGGGATAGATATAAGGATATGTTAAAGGTGTTGTCCACATCATGGTCTAGAAAGATGGCTGATTGTCCAAACTTTTTATAATGGTCTAAACCCTACCGATAGATTGTCTATTGATGCTTCCGCAGGGGGAGCAATCATGAACAAGGAACCTGACGAGGCTTGCAACCTAATTGAAGAGATTGCAATCAACCAACACTACTGGATCCCTGAGCGAAAGAAGCCAACTCCAGCACCTGGCATGTACCGAGTAGATGATATATCCATGCTGAGCGCAAAGATTGATGCTTTGCAGATGGCACTCAACAAGCAAACCAAGCAGCGAACGGTAGCAACAGTCAACAGCATGTGGCTATTGTGGAGGAGCGCATGAGTTGACCGAATGTATGAATGTGACACAAACTGAGGAAGAAATGGAGCAAGCAAACGCAATAGACAACAGCTTTCGACCTCAGCCCGCTTACAATACATACCATCCGATATCAACCACAGCTCAATTATCAACCGAGATACAACAATCCTCAACAGAATTATCAACCAAGGCAAAACAATCAACCACAGCAACCTGACATCACATCTTTAATGGAGAGATTCCTAGAGAAGCAAGACAAGGCTACCGCTGAAATCGCGCAAAAGATCGAATCCTTAACAAACCGCAACAAAGACTTAGAAGACAATGTCTCTAAGATGGCAAAAGAACTCTCGAGTATTACACGCGGAAAAGACAAATTTCCGGGCCAACCGGAAGAAAACCCAAGAGAGACTTGCAAATGCATAACACGAAGGAGCGGTACAGCTTATAAGGGACCTCCTATGCCCGATCAAACTTCCGATGAGATGCATGCAGAACCATCGCATTCCGAAGAGTACGAGCCGCAACCACCGGAGCCGCCCGTATTCGAACTGCAGATAGACCTTATTAAGGAGCAGAATGACACCGTAGGTGGAGACGAGCGACAACCCGAACCTGAATACATTTCACCACCACCCTACAAGCCACCTCTGCCATTCCCTCCAAGGCCTGCCAAGCACAAGATGGAGCAGCAATTTGCGAGATTCATGGAGACACTCAAGCAATTACAAGTCACAATCCCCTTCACTGAAGCAATTGCAAGAATACCCTCTTATGCTAAATTTCTGAAGGAGATTCTCTCAAACCGAAGTAGGCTCCAAGAATTCTCAATAGTTCTGCTCAATCTGGAGTGTAGTGCGCTCGTGCAGAACAAATTACCAACGAAGTTAAAAGATCCGGGAAGCTTCTCGATACCATGCACTATTGGTACAACTGATTTTAAGAGAGCTTTGTGTGATCTGGGAGCAAGTGTGAGTTTGATGCCTAAGGAAGTATTCGATAAACTGGAATGTGGAGACCTATCGCCAACACGGATCTCATTGCAACTAGCTGACCGATCAATTCGATATCCTGAAGGAATGTTGCTTGATATCCCAATCAAAGTTGATAAATTCTGGATACCAGCAGATTTTGTGGTAGTCGATATGGAAGAAGATGAGCAGATTCCGATCATCCTTGGAAGGCCATTCCTCGCCACATGTGGGGCAATGATCGATGTTAGGAACGGGAATATTTCACTCAATATTGGTGAGAACAAAATGATCTTCAACATGAACGAAACCAAAGTCCCACCTGACATAAATCTTGTCTACAATTTGGAAACAGCGGACAAGTATGGCAATGATGAATTGCGAACGGATGAATTCGAAGACATCGAAGAAATGATGCACGAAGCAGAAATGGAGAGATTGTTCATTGTACAAAATGACAGTCAGATCCATCCAACCTCCGTGACAACACAAACCGATGATCTGAATAAGAGATCCAATATCGCAAACAACAGGAATTATTCTCTCTTAGCCCTTGCATTAATTAAATACCTACGCGAAGAACTCGATGCAATTTCTCAAAGAATGGACGAGATTGAAGCAGTACTCGGTGTGAGTCTGGCATTCGACCCCGGACCTCAAGCACCAACCGACTTCTTCGAGAAGGGCAATGATGATGAGACCACAGATGACATTGAAGGCGAGCCACCCGACAAGCAACCCGCTTGCATTGACGGGAGCATATCTGGAAGAAACTGATGCGGCACAAAGTCAAGCTAACGACTTAAAACAAGCGCTTCTTGGGAGGCAACCCAAGGCCGTTTTTATATTTGTGTATAAATTTTTAATTTTAGTTTAATTAGGATTTGAACAAAGAAACAACTCATTCCACCTTTTTCCTATGATCAGGTAAGCATGTTGGAGGAAAGGCTTGATCAAGGCATCTTGGAAGATGGAAAAATACACCCTGGCAAGGCTTGTATTGGCTGATACAAACCATACCAGTGGATACGGGGGCAGTAGAGTAAGAAGACAGGAAACAAGTGGTGAATACGGCCCGTATTCAAAGGAGTTAAAGCTTAGCGGTTACTGGGCGAGCATAACGGATTCAATACGGACCGTATTGGCTGATACGGTCCGTAATAAAGGTTAATCCGAGAGATGCGAACCCGTTAAGAAGAGACGTTTGAAATCCCGCACGAATCACGTCTCATAACCGTTAACCATTTTCGTTTTAACCCCTAAACCTCTTCTCTTCCTCTCTCTTCTTATTCTCTTCCCCTTAATCTCTTCTCTTTCTACCTCTTTCACTCTTGCCCGAAAATCAAACCTCCATTTTGCCGCCGATCTCCATCACCGAACTCATCTCCACACACCATTGAAGCCGCAGCCAGCCTTCTTCTCCGTGCCTCCACCCTAATAAGGACCGTACCGGGTCCGTATCCGACGGCCACTCGACCCTTCTTCTCCAAACTCGGTTTCTCTAGACCCTATTCCAATTTCAAAAACTAAAAATCAATCATTTTTGCATTTGTTTTTACTTAATCTCTGTTGCATTAATTTAGGTAATTAAGTTTTATTTCGTAAAATCACAAAAATCACAAAAAAATTAGGTTTCTGTCAGTTTTCCCAATTTTTACCAGTATAATACGATCCGTAATCATTTACCATAACTAGCACTTAGCATTTTTAGAAGCACCTTCTGATACGGTCCGTAACCAGTCCAGTACTTGGTCGAATTCACCAACCAACCAATCTGTATTAGGACCGTATTGACGGATACGGTCCGTAACAGAGACATAAATTTTAAACAAATGGCTCCAAAAATGAAAAATATTTTAGGGGCAGTTACAAGGAGTGCTAAGAAAGCCCTCGAAAGTGCCGGCCCGAGTAGTTCACCGCAGAGCTCCTCTAGCCGATCCTCCCGGTCCTCCGGCTCGCAACCACAATCCTCCAACCGTTCGTCTTCTCATTCCGACGCACAACAGTCGGTCAGAGACACACCAGTCTCAGATGCGGACTATAACCCGGAAGAATTCAACCCTCGGGATTTTGGTCTCGAAGAAGAGGACTCTGATGAGTCGATGGAGGATGCAACTGAATACACACCCTTCATCCAACATGCCAAGTGCCAACGAATTTACGAATTGATGAAGACAAAGGAGATTATGCATCACAAATCCATCGATACAAATACCCTTGGGCAACTGGGCCTCCTTGCACAACTCGAGCAACTCACCAATCGCATCAACATCTGGCGATTCATCAACCTCATCAAAGGAGTAAAAACCTACAAATTACTCACAAGAGAGTTCCTTGCAACTTTTTCCTATGACGGCGACTCCATCACCTTCCAGATGTTGAACACATTCTACACGGTCACAATGGATGATTTCTGTGTCACCTTTGACCTCCCTAAGGATGGCACCACCGACCCCCCTGATTGTCGAGAGTTCTGGTACAGCATCACGGACGACAATCAGAACAAAACTCGACCGGCAAGCAGGATCATCCACCGCCAAATTCGCCTCTTGCAAGTAATCCTCGCCAATTCTATTTTCGCGAGAGGCGAATCTGCATCCAAAGTAACTCTCCCCGAACTCTACCTCCTCAAATGCATGATCGAGCCAATGCCGGTGCGACCCCACCTCGGCCATCTCTTTTGCAAGCACATCCATGAAGCTGCACATGCCAAGAAAAGAGGCGGCAACACCTCCATCGGATTCGTGGCCACGATCTTGGCCAACCAACTCGCTCTGCAGATCGATCATCTCAAAGAGGCAAGCGGGCTCACACAACTCGACATGTCTTGCCTCCAAGCCATGAAGTTTGTCACTGGCCACTATCCAGGTCCCTACTTCTACAATTCACCGAAGGGAATCCTCCAATTCCCCTTCCGACATCTCAATCTCTGCAGTAGGACCTCCTGGAAGATGGCACGACCCACGAGCTGAACTTATGAGCCCCCTCAAGATTACATTGACGTAATCGAAAGCCAAGCTGCAATGCAAAATCAGGCTAACATCAACTGGCAGCAGAGATGAGAGGAGGAGCCCCCTTTTGATACATATAGGGAGGCATGCACATCGGCAGCTAGAGCCGGATCTTCAGGGGCGGCACCATCTGATGCCCTACAGCTGAGCTTGATCAGTTTGTTCAAATGGTAGATTGGATGAACTCAAACCTCAATGAGCTCACCTTGACAACGGGAGAGACTACCCGACAAATGGAACAGAATAGCTCATCACTTCGCCAAGAGGTTGGCGAAATCCGAAATAGCATGGAGGAAGTCCGGAGAAGTGTTGACGAGAGCAGGCGCGAGATCCAACAGACGTGCTACATGGCACAGCAGTATTACTAGTACGCTCTCGACTCCGGATTCGAGTACCAGCCACCACCATACGGACTCTTTGACCCGTCATTCTACGAGGAGATCCAGCGCCCACCACCACCTCCACCACCTCAGGATTGAGGTGCAGTGAGTTGTATCTTTCCTCGGTCTTTTTACTTTACTACTTCCTTTATTTTTATCTCTCGAGCATTGGGGACAATGCTCAATTTTATTCGGGGGGTAGGAGGTAAATTGACCATGTATGACCATGTATCTTTAAATTTTTCGCATTTTAAATTCTTAGGTGCTAGTAGTTTTACTCAATTTTTGACTAGGGTTGGAGGCTTTACCGAAAATCCTAGAATGATTAGATTGAGCTTTTTAGCTAGCTTGCATTTTTATATAGGAATTGTTTTTAAATTAAATTAGACTAAGGTTTAGACAATTGGCCATGATACCAAAAATTCAGAATTTTTAAAAATAATTAGTGATCTCAAAATGAACAATTAATTGCAAACCATGAGTGTTGACCAAAAATCGCAAATCCTAGAATTTTTATTTATTGAGTAATTTATCTTTGCAAAATATTTTAAATTTGATAGTGTTCTAGAATACCCATTTATTATAGATAGACCCCTAGCGAAACTATGTAATAATTCCTTGTATGAATGAATACTTGGAATTGTGTGTAATCATGGTGCTTGTGACACAAAAATATTTTATTTTTCAGATAAAAGTAGAAAAATATAAAAAAAATCAGAAATGAGAAAAATCCAAAAAAATAGAAAAATCAGAAAAAGAAAAAAAAATAGAATAAAAGATGGAGGATAAAAAGAGTACGGGTGCCTACGCAAGACTGGTTACCAATAGGCTCGAGAGAACCTCCCAAATTTAAATTGTTGTATATTTAATTTTTTAAAAATAGTCACAAGTACCAACACACTTAGTTGTCATACTTTGCTCCAATCAATTGGGAAGGAAAATCAAAATTTATATCATTAGAATTCCTATTGATTGGAAGGGATCCATTTATAATCGAAGGGGAAATTAATACTCTCAATTTTAAGGATATTTGTGAAATGAATTGTTCAATGATAATTTTTCTAGGGTAAGCATAATGAGGTCAATCATGGGGTGAATAAATTGTTCAAGGGGTCATGAATATTTTTAAGTTCTAAATTTTTATTGTCATGCCAATTGTACCTAACCTAAACCCTAATTTGATTTTTAACAAGACCTTGAGATTGTATGGTTTAACCTAGACCGGATCTTTGAGCAGCTGGGATGTCGTTGCTTGAGGACAAGCAACAATTCAAGTTGGGAGGCGTGATCAGAGTCAAAATAATGATGATTTACGTAGGGTTTTGGCTTAGGTTTTGCATATTTTCTCACATTTATGTTTAATTAATTAGAGAAAAAGGCTACTGTCACCATTCTTTATGTTTTATTACAGAAAACAGGTTTTGGGACTATTTTACACCAAATGGAGCTAGAATCGGGTCAATCGGATCAGCGATGCTCATCGACTAAGTCTCTGTTACGGCCCGTATTGGCTAATACGGACCAGGCCTAGCACAGACCAGAAGATAGCGCTGGAAGCATTAAACCCTAACCGTATTGCCCAATACGGTCCGTATCCGAAGGCGTCTCTTGGGGAATAACTGCCGACAGCTGTTTCGAGATCAGTTTCTTAGCCCCTACTCAACCTCTACACGTCCCTCCACTCCTATATAAGGCCCCTGGGCAGAAAGAATATTCATGTTTGTAATTAGGGTTAGATTTGATTAAAGTGAGAAGAAAGGAGTGCTTGTAACAATGCCGTTCCGCGGCTAAGTTCCTTTTCTTAGGGCTAGGCAGTAAACCTTGTTACTCTTGATGTTTTGATATATATATTTCTGTTGATTATGATTTCTTGTTGTTGAAAAAAAATACTTTTGTGATTTACTATCTCTTCATCTAACTTCAACGATCTAGTTTGAGTCCGTTAGGGTAGTGACAGTACTTTAATGGTAAGAGAAACTATTTGTATGAATTAACCTCGTTGAGATTTATTAGGTTTATGTGAATAAAACCTTAGCGGGGAAACCATAAACCAGACCAACAAAATGTGTACCAAATTCCATCACTTGCGTAAAGTAAATCGCAGTGATCTGTGTAGTAATTTGGGGTATTTGAGAGATCAGACATTTACGTAAGGAAAATCGCAGTGTCCTATGTAGAATCTCGGTGAAAGATCTGTCATTCTTGCGTAACATAAATCGCAGTGACCTATGTGGTGTCTTTCATTAAACAACAACAGGAAATCAGACGTAACAGGAATATATTATCAAGGCGGATTGAGTGGCAATGGTGTGCCGAAACCCTAGGAATTCTCATCTCTATCTTTATTTTAATTAATTGCTTCCTAATTTACATTGATCAAAACAACATCTCTCAATTTTCAGATTTCGTCTAGCCTTTCGAAAGATTGCGATTCGATTGCTTAAAGCATTGAACCAATATTCCCTGTGGATCGACCTCGAATATACTACTCGATAGGATTGTGCGCTTGCAGTCCGAACCGATAGCATTTCCGAGTTTATAAATATAAAAATAAACATTGCTCTCTTTTGAGTGATCATATACAAGGACAGACAATGAATGTCTGACGGCATCAATCATTGCCGATGTCATTGAGAAAAGCATTAAGACTGACTCCTGTATGAGCATCCAGGGGGTGACAAACTCTATATTAATTGTGTATGGCAATGTAACCCCAAAATACAACCGATTGTGGAGTGGTCGTGAGTTTGCAATAGTCCGATAATTTGGGAGCTGGGATAGTTCATACAGCTTGCAGAAACCACTACTGATGGCAATTTGCGACAATAATCCTGTCTCGAAGTATCAATTTCTGACTTGTCCGATACGAGATAGACACAGAGAAATTATGCAACATGCTGTTCAATTTAGGGCTTTAGCCTGGGCTTTTGGTCCATGCATTGCAGCGTTTCAGTACTTGAGACTAGTGATCAGCATAGATGCATGCTTCTTGTCTGGGTGGTATGAGGGGAGGCTTTTGATAGCTTGCGGCTATGATGCTGAGAACAAATTGTTGCCTATTGCATTTGCAATTATGCAGAAGGAGGATGGTGAGAATTGAGGTTTTTTCTTGCGGTGGTTGAGTAATGAAGTGCTTGGATATGATAAATTTGTCTGTGTTATATCGGACCAGCACAAGGGGATCAAAACTGCACTGACAGCAGAATACGGATGGTCTCTAGAGCTTTTTGTGCATAGATTTTGTATGCAGCATGTTTCTGACAACCTGGTCCAGAATTATGGAAAGGACAAGTGGTACAGATGGAGGTTCAGACAAGGAGCCAAGAAGAAGAAGCCAAGAAGGTTGAAATATATGTTCGAACAGTTTGCTCAGGTATGTCTAATTTATAACATTTCATTTAATTATTTTATAAGACTATTCTGAAAATAAAGTAACACATCTTTATTTTTGTTCAGTTAAATCCAAGGTGTAATGTATTTTTAAAGAAGGTGGGCAAAGTACGTCCTAATGATGTGATGGTATCACGACAACAAACGGCTCATAGTCGCTCAACAATGTCTTCTGGCTTAGCCGTAGAATGCCCGTGGCTTCTATAGTGGAGGATACATTTTACAAGTGCCACAGATGGTTTGTTGAGCCACGACAGTGAGCAATGGACTTAAGAGACAATAATTAGGTTCTTTCTGATCGGATTTTGTAAAAGATCAGAAAATATTGGAAGAAAGCTGCAGTAATGCGTTTGGTCCCTTATACGCATGACCAAGGTTAGTACTAAGTTTCATTCTCAAAGGAGTACGTTCTAGTCACCCGCAACGATGTAGGAACTATGAAACTTATTCACAAGGAGTTCATATACATTGTGACACGTGGTCCCGGCAACCAAATAGAATGTACTTGCAAAGGTATCTAATTGACTTATATTCCGAATGCTCATGTCGTAGCAGTTTGTCGTGAACGGAACTGATTAGATGACTAATTTGTTGCAGACTGGTATACTGTGAACTATCTTGAAAGTACTTGGAGTGGTGTGTTTGTTCCTTTTGGCAATATGCTAGAATGGCCTCCTAATGATGAACCTAGAATTCTTCCGAGCAAGGGTAGGATTAGGGTTGGAAGACGAAAACACATCCATCATGTAATGACCATGAATCGAAGAGGAATGTAACATCATAAAAAATTATATTTCTTTTTAATTTATACCAACTTACTAAGTAACAAATGCAAATGTAGAGGCAAGAAACGTAACAAATGCGTCAAAAAAATGAGCGAGTTATGGCAGAGGCAAGTTGGGTCCGGAGGGTCACGGCGTAGCACCGCTACAAGCCATTTAGATGCATCTGTTATGTTTACAGAAGCAATGGAAGAGGCAGTTGCCATAGGAGGAGAGGCGGTTGGGGTGCAAGGAGAGCCATATGGAAGCCAACCGAGGAGGTCAACTAGTAGGCGTACAAGGACAACTGGAAGCCAAGCATGGTCATCTGCAAGCCAAGCAGGACCATCTGGAAGCCAAGCAGAGCCATCTGGTAGGCCATTTGGTAGGCCATCTTATGGAACTAGTCGGTTTCTCAGATTTAGTTTTAGGCGTAGTAGTAATAGGTGATTTAGATGCATGTTGTGAACTTGTTTATTTAGATGCTTCTTTCAGAACTTTTTTATTTGCAATTTGTGCGGACTTTATTCTACATGTATGTCAACACATTAAGAAACTCAAAAATTTTACAACCTAATTTTACAACCCTAATTCATCCAACTACAATAATACTACTTCTTAGAACCTAGCTCAAATGCATTCAAATTTTAAACCCTACTAATACTACTCAGAATGAGCCAATTTTGTCGGATCTGGATCAATCACAATAGATGAAGTGGTAGCCTTACCAGTAAGTACATGGAACAAACTCATTGTCCGATGTTAAAGGCTCTGGATCAACTTTCTTTTTTTCAAATCATAACCGTAGGAGTTTAAAGTCATCGTCTAAAATTTCATACTTAAGAAATTCTTCCTGTATGCGACCCATTTGCTACCATTAGGGGTATAACCATCATCGTCCAGGATTTTGTCGCGTAAGTATACACCATAATTGCCTTGTAGATATACGAATGCCATGTAGACCCGTAAATACCAAGACTCATACTTCAATAGGGGATGTCCCGGGATCTGCATGAGCTCATCTGGAATACGATAAAAATTGAGATGCTCCGGAGCCCCTGCCTTAGTGTAGTACTCCTCAAAATTTGTCCTCCAGTCGCGATCAAGATTTAAAAGTGTCTAGTCATGTAAGGAACACGTTAGTTGCAATACAAAGCTATCAAGTAATATGAGATAATAGATAATAGAATACGACTTACTTGTGTAGGTCTTTGATGATGGATCTTGACAACTATGGATCTGCGGGAATTAATAGCGCATGTCCAAGCTGGCGGACTACCCGATCTGGATAGTGGTGCTCAACTATCCAGAAGAATATAAGTAGACCTTTGTAGTACCATCTCTTCCGCTGATCCAGACAAATCCCCAACAAATGCTCACTCTCGTACAACTCCTCGTACGGTGTCCACTCAATCTGCTCTACAGCCAAACTCTGCAACTGTGAACAAACTGACTTGATACCCAAGGTACTACCGTGGCCCTAATCCAGGTAGTGGTGAGTACCGTGCCACTTCTTGGCGTATGCCGGACATCTAAGATTATCAGGCTCTCCCCACACCGGAGGCTCATTCGGGATAGGCCGACCCACCGGTAGCCGTGACCACGACCAATGCTATAACAAAAGTACCGACCCTTACATTTACTTCTTCTCCTTCAGCATTTTCAAGAATTTTAGCTGTCAGGGTATTTGGATTGGTTGATTAAATAATTAAATAAGAAAAGAGTTACAGACTTACCTTACAACTATGACACCGGTGGGAGTACAGATGGGCTAGGACAACCCCACCCCAGTTGTACTGCAACAAGAGCCCAAGGTCTACCAGCAGCGGGAGATACATCATCGGGACACAATCACCACTGAAATCAGCAAAATAGGTCCATCACGAAGCCCCATGTATATCTGCAATACAAAGTAGATAATAAAATGCTTTTCAGAATAATATAAAATCAATAAAAAATGTAATAGAAATAATTTATAGGTATTACCTCTGAATTTCCTCATCGGTGGAATCTGCTGTCAAACCCGCGCTGAAGTGCTCTCGTAACTTCTTCATCCTCATATGAAACTTATACCTCCCATGATCCTCAACGAGAGAGTGAGGATCAGCTCCCAACAACTCATTGATCTGAGCAGCATACCCAGTGCTGTCAGATACGCCACCAACGGGTGTGCCACTGATAGGCAAACCCCAAAGGGCACTCACATCCTGGAGTGTCACTGTCATCTCTCCAAATGGTAAGTGGAACGTGTGCGTCTTGGGACGTCATCGCTCCACCAGTTCTACAATGAAAGATACATTAATGATGCCACTCCCAGTCCGCAAGATGTCCACAATACTGTAGAGGCACAGATTGATGAGGTACTGGTCCATCACCGCGTAGTATTGCATGTGAACGCACCGCAACTTCACATATAAAAGAAACTTGTCCTGCGTTGAAAAATATAATCCATATAGTTTAACACAACAAAATTTAACTCAAAAAAATAAAAAAATAAAAACTAAAAACAATTACGTACCTCACGAGAAACCAGTGAGACTCGGTGCTCGTGGTGGGGCATCCATAGGAGAGGACTGAAATGCACCATGCTATGAGGGTCGATCAGCTCGTTAGCAACAGGTGGTACTGGATGAGTCGTAGGCCGTCCTCTAGCCATCCTAATGTCAAAAATAAAATTCTGTTAACTTATGCTAAGTAAACCCTAAACTGTAATTTCAAAAATTAAATTATATTGTAATTACACTAAGTAAACCCCAAATAGGCTAAATTAGGCTTAATTATGCAAAAATAGTCTAAAATAGGCCAAAATAGGCTTAGCTATGCTAAAATAGTCTAAAATAGGCCAATTTGCGGTTAAAATAGCCTAAAATATTCTAAAACATGTCAAAATAGCATAATTTCGGTAAAATATGTTAAAATAGGCCAAAATAGGCTTAATTATGTTAAAATAGGCTAAAATAGGCCAATTGTGGTTAAGATAGCCTAAAATATGCTAAAATAGCCTAATTTCGGTAAAATGTACTAGAAATAGGCCAAAATAGCCTTAAATTTGCTAAAATCGGCTAAAATAAGCCAATTGCAGTTAAAATAGCTTAAAATATGCTAAAATATCTAACACTTGCTAAAATGGGCTAATTATGCCAAAATGGGCTACTTATCCTAATTATGCTAAATTGCACTAAATTAGGCTTAATTATCCTAATTATGGTAAAAAAAATACTAAAATACGCTAAAATATGCTCAACTATAATAATTATACTAAATTGCAATAAATTACGCTACATTAATTTAAATTTAGCTAATTACTCTAAATTAGACTAAATTAAATAAGTAAAACTAACTACAACGGATTTAACACGAATTACAAATAAATTCTAATTTTGGTACATTACTAACAAATCCTAACATTTTACAATTATTTTGCACTAAAAATAAATTCTAAAAAAATTAGGACTTTTTTTTTTTTTGAAAAAACTTGGAAGCGACTTCCAAGGGTAATTCATATTGAGTAAAAAATGAAAATATTACAGCCATGTCCCTCAGCCTCATCACCTTACAGAAACAGGAGCATGCACACGTAAAGTAAAAAAAACCCGACATCCCACAAAATTAGAATGACTTACTTGCCAATCTGGGAAGAGATGGAGAAATCTGAGAGAAAGATCTCAAGCGAGTAGATATAGGGTGAAATTTGATAGAATGAATTTTGAGAAAACGGCTAACCCTCTACACGTATATATAAATGTCGGTGCCGGCCATTAAATGACCGGTAATAAATAAAAATGAGTACCGGCCATTAAATGACTGGTTTTGAATTAAAATAGGTGGACCATTTAATGGCCGGTATGAACATTTTTATTAAAATTCAGCCAAGCTGAATATATTTATTAACTTCTATTTAACTTCGAATGTTAATAAAAATGTGGGCATTTCTTTTTGGTTTGCTTACATTATATATACGAAATAAACATAACGAATAGCCAAAGATTCCGCGAATGCTTCAAGTTATCATCAAATCTTTGACATTGTGTACCGTGTACGTCATTCTCTCTCTGGAATTCTCCACATCTCAAGCTCTTCATTGTTTATTCAAAGAGCCACTGATAAGGTTAGGTTTAGGTGGTGCCATATTTTATATTGGATTTGGGGCTCTTACATGTCATAAATGCTTCTCATCTGAGTATTACTAAAAGTTGATTAATCAAGATTAAACAACTTGTATAAGCATGGCTCAAGTTAGTGAACTGTATTCTACCGGGTCCAACTGAAAATTTAAATTCAGGGGCTCAAACTTAAAAATGATAATTTGAGCTTAAATTTTCACATGTATAAAGTAAAATTTCAACCACTAAACTACCGAATTTTTATTAATATCTTTAAAAAAAATAGCAAATATACCATCCGCATTGAAAAAATTTCAAAAATAACCTAACCGCCCCACGATGGGGCGGTTAGCTATTTTTTTTTATAGATGTATAGCTGACTGATGAACCAAAATGGTACTACTACATTTAGTATAAATTAATATATCCTTTAATTCTAATTAATTTCTACTTACGTTCATATCACAAGCGCATGATCCTACCGTATAGTGTAATTAGAGTGTCGATCCGCCGGGATAGTGTATTAGATAATTAACAATATTTTTCACTAGATCAGGTCAAGGGGTTGGTTGGAAAACAGTTAGAAATAGTTTTGAAAGTAGTTTAAAATATTTTTCGCTAATTGTGCTAAGATTTGATTAAACAATTAAATAGAGATTCTCTAGGGTACATGTTTTCTTATTCTAAATTATGCAAAAATATATATTTCTGACGTCTCTCTACCCTGCATGCGGCCTGTCACCCCGTATGCGGCATAGGTTGTCCTACAGCTACCCCGCATGCATCACTGTCACTATCCTGCAGGGCGTGCTGGGTTTCTATGCACGTGATTTGAAAGGTTTATCGATCTTGCGATCGACTTTGGGCTAACAATTTAGAGTATTATAAGTATGCAATTATCTTTCTCACACAAACACAATTGTTCATATCCTATTCTACCCCTCAATTAATTATCCCAAAGACCATACCTAATATAGGTGTTTCCTAATATAACCTAAATTACAATTTACGCTATCTTGCCAAGAGAGCCCACTGGGTTCTAACTTGTCTTTGAACTGCTGCCATGAATCGTTAGCTTAGGCGCTAGTACTTACATATATGTCCCTCATACAAGGACGCAACGACTATAGCTTAGGTGCTAGACAGAACTATGTATGCAAGGACTATAGCATATAGTAAATAGAACTATGTATGCAAGGACTTAATAAAAAAAATTTAAATAATAAAGGAAACTCAAATCAATATAACAAAATATAAATATATGTTACACCGAAAAGGTATAGTACAAAGTTTCAGTACAGCAAGCTGTACCTTTTAACCTTAAAATACACTTCTGGTTCAGACTGCAAGTATACAATCCTACCGCGTAGTATATCGTCGGGTATCGATCACAGGGACGGTTCAAGTGTTATCCGGACTCTACTTAGGTTAACTAAAAACTAGAAGTTGGAAAAAGGTTGATTTTGGTTATTTAATATTCCTACAGATTCAAAGCAATAGTAAAGTGCAAGAAAGAAGATTAAACTGGTTTTAATCAATAATAAAAAGCATTCCCAGGGTTAAGACTTCATCTCAGTTTTGCCCTCTGGCTGTCCTGTCCGGGCCGTGTCATTTCCTACACGGGCCGTATCAGTTTACACGGGCCGTGTCATTTCGCTACACGGTCCGTGTCAGCCTCGGGTTAATGCAGCAGCTACTGTTTATTTGTATCGTTCCTTTGTGTAGGGTTCTACTGACCGGACCTAATGTTTCTGGACCTCAACTGTCGTTTGTTGGTTCATCAACTTGGTACGGAAACTGCAATATATGCCCTCGTCGGGTTCTAGACCTCAACTTTCGTGTGTTGGTCCCTACTACCTAGTTGCTTGATTGGTATACTAAAGGTAACTCCTATCCGCCGATAGAGAGTAACTTTCGCCTTCTGGTTACTACTTGGTCTCACCTTTCGGGTCACAAATCCTACCTCATGTACTTAGTTTGGTTGAGAGACGTTAAAGGGCTATAATGCCTTATAGATGTGATCATTCATCTAGTGGCAAACCAATATAAGTCAAACACTTCAATCTAAGCAATTAAAATACTACTCAATCAATCAAACACAAATTCCAATACAAAGATTCAATAACTAGCATGCAAGACAAAACATTCGATTACATCAAAACCCTAGAAACAAAGTAAACTACTCACTCATAGTTCTAAAACAGCAAATACAAATAGAGATAGAGTTGATCATGACAAAACCCAAAGCACAAAGAAGATCAATCGAAAACTCGCGTATTTCGCTTCTCCAATTCGCCTCTAAGCTTAGCTGCCAAAGACAAACCCTAGAATGTGCTCCCCTGTTCCAAAATGAGCTTTCCTGGAGAGAAATCCCGATTATATGCTTAATTGGTCGACCTTCCTTCAATAGCCTTCTTTCCAGATTTCTAGATCTGTTTCCGGAATTGCTTGACACGGGCCGTGTCAAATCTGTCCGGCCCGTGTAACCTGTGTACTTGGCTCAAATTGTAGATCTTCTCGCAAGCTTTCCGAAAAGTGGTCATACACTCAAAACGGAGTTACGAGTCAAAAGTTATGACTGTTTTAAGTTCGGGTGCTGAAATTTCAGCATCATATGGATGGTGTCCGGTCGTGTCTGTGGTCGAGTTGAGGTTGACACGGGCCGTGTAGAATATGACACGGGCCGTGTAGAGACTTCAGAATTCCAGATTTCTCCTCGATTTCGCCCGAATCCTGCAAAATAGGAATAAACTTGCAGCAGTACCACATTCTAAAGATATTCAATGAAATACAACTGATTTAATAGATTTAAACACAAGTTTGGTACAGAAATTGGTCGGAATTATAGATAAGTTTGCGAGATATCAATATATATTAAAACATAACAAAGAATTCGATTACAAACCCTCACCTTAGAGATGAGAAGTTTAGTTCATCATGGCCATGGCAAAATGATAAGTCTCAATTATATATACCTTCGGTCGAGATTTTACCTCCTAAACTGTACCAAATTCCTTGTATTTTAGTCTAATTTAGTATAGAATGCACCGTAGAACCAAGTTACTGCCTTTCCATTGTCTAAATTGCAGAAATCGAGCAAAAAGGAGCAAAACAGCCATTTGTGCGGGCCGTACGAAATTTGTGCAGGCCGCATCGATTTGTCCGAGAGTTTTGCGGGTACTCATGCTGGCCGCAGGAAATTTGTGAAGGCCGCACGACCCCTTTTCCTTAGCCATTTTCAGACGAAAACCAACTTTGTGCGGGCTGCACCGATTTAACCGAGAGTTCTGCGGGTGGCCGTGCGGGCCGCATGAAGGCCGCACGATTCCCTTTTCCTTAGCTGATTTTCTAGCCGACTTCCAGTTTGTGCGACTCGCACGGATTTTGTGAAGGCTGCAGGAAGGCCGCACCAATGCCATTAATGCCTTAATTCATGATATCTTCTCAGATTTGCTGCCAGATTTTGGGAGATTGTTTCCCAAGACACGAAATCAGCTATATATGGGCAGGGAGGCAGCAGGAGAAGGCATGCTTTATTCTAGATTTAATTTTCATATCTCTCTACACATTTTCTATCTTCTCCTCGTGATCAAAGGCGATTAGAGCAAGGTTTGAAGGGATTCTCGAGCAAGCAAAAGTGAAGATCAAAGGCAGCGAGCGAAGAGATTGGTGTAGTCTATTCTCTTACTTGTTTTACTTTGTTTTTATTATGACTTCTCTTGTATCTTTCTTGGATATTAACTCACCCATGAGAGGCTAGATTTCCTCTCTAGGGGCTTAGGCTAAAAACATGAATTTGTGTTGAATCTATGTTTACTTGGATTAATTTCTTTATGATGATTGTTTGCATGTTTGTTTATTCTTGTTGATTTTACAATTCATGTGCTTTGATACCTCGCATATTTAGTCTATTTTAGGCCTGTTTTAGTACCAGATTCGTGCCCTAATTCACCAGAATCATGGGCATTTCATCGATATATCTTTAGAATTTGGTACTGCTGAGTGTTTGTTTGTTTTCTGCAGGTTTGGAGCAAAACACACGAAGAAACGGCGATTTGGGATGATCTGGTACGGCCCTTACCAGGTTTGGTACGGGTCTCACCGGACTTAGCCGATTTCAGCTCATCACGCCTGGTACGGCCAGGCCGTACCACTTTGGTACGGGCCGTACCTAAAGGCGGCCTGACAGATTCAAATCTTGGCAGAGGCTATTTAAGGCGGGGAGCTCTCCAATTTCGGGAAGCTTTTCATTCCAGAGAGATTTGAGAGCACAGTAAGAGAGAGAAAGAGAGCTAAGGAGCTAGGAGCAAGAAGGAAAGAAGAGGAAAGAGGCGAAACTCGACGGATCAAGCTTCCTCCTCTCGATCCCTTCGATCCATGGCTTTCTCTATCACTCTTATTGTATTTTTAGATCAGATCATGTGTTGTGAGTAGTTATTTTAGTTTCTAGGGTTTTGAGATGGATTCTTGATTTGCTTTGACTTTCTTTGACTTGTATCTTGTATGAACTCTTTCGATTGATTGATTGTGATTTCTTTGCTATCTCTTGCTTTGTTTGCTGTGATTGTGTATGATGAACCTCTAGGTCTAGATCAAACCTATCAAGGTCATGTGATCATCTCAATCTCTCAACCAAATCAAGTGCTTAGGGTAGACTTGTTCGAATTGAAGCCGAGAGGTTGAGTTCCCCTCTAATTGACAGATTAGAGGGTACCTTAGGTCTCCAATCAACCAGCTAGGGTAGATCTGTACCAACATATGAAAATTGAGGTGTAGAAATCCCTAAAAGGCAATCAATTGCATTCCAACCTAGATCTTGATCCAATACACGAGAGTTGAGGCTTAGGAACCTTAGGCGTGGTCAATTGAACCTTTATAAAGAGTTTAGCACAAGGTACCAGCAAGAAATGCATCAACTCAAACTGGTAAGCTCTGTTCTGGCAAGCCAGTACGGGTCTTACCAGAGTGGTGCGGCCTTGCCTTACCAAGTGGAGTACGGTCTAGCCGTACCAACTTGGTACGGGCCGTACCACTAGAGGCAGATCACATATGAAGTCTGAAACCCTGGAAACGCCTTTTATCCATAATCAAAACACAGTTTACATTTCTTCTAGCATTTTATTACATCTGTTTGCATTGTTCGATTTGTTTGAATTGATCTTTTAGGAACTTAAATACCAAACCCAATCTTTCTCACTTCTAGTTTTTTAATTGAGTTCGGTCGATTCTAACCCAGCAATTGCCCGTCCCTGTGGATCGATACCCGATTATACTACTCGATAGGGGTTGTGCACTTGCAACCCTTACTCGTGAAGTGTAAGCGCGGTTTTAAAAGGTACGCCCTCAAGCGTACCGAAACTTGCGTTGCGCTTTCGCGCGAACATGCTTGTCTGATTTGATTACTTGTTAATTTCCCGCTTGAGTTTAATCAACTTAAGATGCTAGGAACGATAATTAATGGTACCGAATTGTATACATGAATTATCCTAGGATTAAGATTAGAAATGACCAAATCTATTTCTTAGTCCGGAAGCACAAGAACAAAGGTTGAATTGAGGTGAATGACTTAATCGTGAAGCCTTATATTTGATTGTGACACCTAAAATTGAACCGAATATTGTATGAAGGACTTAACCGTGAAGTATTGGTATTTAGGGATAAACTAGGCTAACATATGCTTTTGGTCTAGATAGCTAGGGTGAAGGACTTAATCGTGAAGTCCGAATTATCTAGACACGTCATTAATTCACGAAAGTGACCATTTTTGACATTTACGGCTTAGAAATCCCATAATTGCAAACATGAGTTTAGAATACCAAGTAAATGTAGATTTGACCAAATGATTGTATGCCGATAACCTCTAGACTCTTATCCATTTGAATCACAAACTCCTTTTTATTTGTTTATTTAAAATTGTCTTGTTTTAATTTCAACTCTCAATCGGGTATTGAACCCAAAACCAATTTTACAACAAACCCCCCTTTTTACTTTATTTGCACTATTTTAGAATTAGTTAATTTAGTGAAAAGTAATATTTCTCGTTATCTTTGGATCGATACCCATAATTACTACAAGGATAGATTGTGCGTTTGCAATTCAATCTAACTTTGCGTATTTAGGGTTTTATAAATTTAAAGCAGAAGTGTATGAAATAGACCAATTATTCATATACCCAAAATACACAACACAAAATAAAATAAATAAAATAAGAAGAACATATATTACAACCCAATTGAAGATTGAAGAACCCCTGCCTCCTTAGAGGACGCCTTCTTCTCTTGCTCGGCTTCCGATGACTACTCTTATCTCTCTAAGTAACTCTCTAACCTAACCTAGCATGAGGATGCTAATCAATTCTATAGACTTAGCACAATTAAACACGCACACTAAAATCAATTACAAGAGGGGCTTTTATAGTCTTCCTAAAGAAGGAGGTGAGTAGTGGGAGTAGTGGAGAAGGTGGAGACTTAAAATGCACTTCAAGTTTGCTAAAAATAGCATTCCAAACTTGGCACTAAAGCAGTCACGTCCTTCTAGAAGAATTCCACAAAATTAGCATCAACGGTGGAGATTTGATCAGAATCTGAAGAGTCCACAGATTGTGCGGCATAGGTTGAACCCGCATGACCTACTGACTTGGTAGATTTTTTGTAATTTTTCCATTTCGTATGTTGTGCACTTCGTGTGAGGTGTTGCATGCTCCTGGCGGTGCCCTGATTTGGTGCTAACTTCAAAAATCGTCTAAATTTGATATATTTGATCCATTTTGGTCTAAATACGCAACTTTCTCCAAAATCTACCAAAATAGCCTAAAAACACATTTGCGGTAAATAAATTGGGAAAATGGCTTCTTTGCATTTGCTTTTGGCCATTTTTTGCAATAAAAGATATGGATTTTCGCTATATATTTTGACTCGATCACTGACCGCCCCACAGTGGGGCGGTTTGCTATAATTTCTTTTATTTTTTTCGAGATGTTCAGTGTGTATAGAATTTGTCAGTTTTTTTAGAGATGTTTAGTGGGACATTTGTCAATTTTACGTCTCCAATTGGTGCCTCGCAGCTGTTCAAGTATTCGCATAATCACCGTTGGATCTCTACTAGATCCAATAAGGTGTGCCAATTGAATATTGCATGGATTCAGGTAATATATAGTTTTGTTAGATTGATCCAAGTTAAATTTGGGTTTATGTGTTAGTTGTTGAATTAGAAATTGTGGGGAATTATTTTTTAATTGAAATATTATTTGATTTAGGATTATTTCTGGTGAAGCAATTTGTTCGAATATCTCTTTTGGATTTGTTTTGTGTGTTGTTCATTGGGAGGTTATACTTGATGTTTCGGGGTATATTTGCGTAGCTACACTGTTTCGCTATCTTTGCTTGTAATATGTGGCCTGAAAGATATTAAGCTGTTTAGAAAAACAATTTCTTGTGGAAACTGTCTATATGTAGGGTAATATTTTATCTAATATTTACAGTACTGTATAGTCTCATCTCAAGTGCATGAGTGCTCTTCTGATGTTGTTAATTAGCTGAGTACTAATATTTTATCTAATATTTATAGCAGTTTTGTAGTCATATTCTTTATAAAAAGTATATATGATGCTCCGACAAGGTATTCGGCTTATTATGTTTTGATGTGTCTATTATTTAAGAGATCTATAAGGATATAACAAGTTGAGATTGTAAATTAGAATGCCTCTTCGAAGTAACCTAATGTGACATGATCTTGTGGGATACCGCACATCTCATGACAAAATCTGATCAATGTAACAACACAGAATCCAATCCTTGCAAAGGATCAGACGATCATTATCTGTAATAATCGTCTTAGCTCTTGTCGATCGTTTATATTTTTTCTAAATTAATTACGTATCATATATACTCATCTAGGATAGGTATCATATAATATACATATTAGATGGAAATATTAAGATCTCTGTAATATATATATATATATATATATATATATATATATATATATATATATGAGGAGGGATCAAGTTACAACAAATTTGAGTTACAACAAAGTTACAACAACTATTATTTTCATTTTTAAAGTCCAAATCGTCGATCCAAACCGTTCAACATGATCTCCACAATAAAATGTGCTTGCAGATCAAATTTTACATTTTTTTGAATTTTTTTACTATTTATTAAGTATTTTACAAAAAATAGTCATATTCAGACCATTGAATTTTGTACCCATCTTAATAAATAGTAAAAAAATTCAAAAAAAATGTAAAATTTGATCTGCAAGCACATTTTATTTAGATAATCATGTTGAACGGTTTGGATCGACGATTTGGACTTTGAAAATGAAAAAAATGGTTGTTGTAACTTTATTGTAACTTGATCCCTTCCTATATATATATATATATATATATATATATATATATATATATGTATATAGAGTGGCTAATATCAAAACGTTTGCACCAAGTCCCTCGTGCAACCAAATTGTTTTTGGATTTTCAAAGTTCAAACGGTCGATCCGAACCGTTAGATGTTCAATCTATATTAAAATCTGCTTGGAGACCAAATTTTACATTTTTTGGAATTTTTTTACTATTTATTAAGCCACTTTGGAAATTGCTGATCCGGATGAACAGTAAACAGTAATTTTCAAAGTGGCTTCCTAAATAGTAAAAAAATTCCAAAAAAAATGTAAAATTTGGTCTCCAAGCAGATTTTCATATAGAGATCACATCTAACGGCACGGATCGACCGTTTGGACTTTGAAAATCCAAAAACGACTTGGTTGCACGAGGAGCTTGGTGCAAACGTTTTGATATTAGCCACTCTCTCTCTCTATATATATATAGCAAACAGCCTCATAGTGGGGCGGTTTGGTGAACATATGTAAAAAAAAATTATAGCAAACCGCCTCACTGTGAGGCGGTCAGCTAACATCTGTAAAAATAAATTTATTTAAAAAAAAATAGCAAACCGCCCCAACGTTGGGCGGTTAGGTTTGAAAAAGTTTCAATACGGATGGTAGATTTGCTGTTTTTTTTTTGAAGGGTATGAATACAAATTTCGGACTAAACTATAAGCAATTCATTTAATATTTTTATAAGACGGGTTAATCCTATAAAAAAAAGCTCGATTGGCAGAACGATACGATTAATTGTTGTACGTTTAGATAAGCATTGAAAAATATATATCATTTATTCTCCTGACGATGCTGCATTTGCCGGCCCCATGTTCGATCTAACGCCAGCTAGCTTAATTAGGATTATATATAAAATAAAAAGAGAGGCTAAGGCGCGCTAAGGCTATGGACTATGGTAGCTTGCAAAGTGAGAATCGTTTCCATAGTATGGTTTTATATGTAACAATTTAAGTACGTAGTATGATATCAGGTGGCATGAAGAACCATGGGGAAAATTTTATTGAGTAATAATTAAGGAGAGTGCACACAGCCACACACTATAAATATATAACAGTACCTCTGTAATAAACATATATTGATTGGGATTATAATCCTAATCATACATCAAGTAAAAATTAGATTCAATTTAATTTGACCCTCTAATTCGTCAAGCTGATCAGGTTGATTGAGCCGGGCAGGGGCAGCCCGAAAATATATGAGTATATATTTTCGTGCACAATTGAATCGTCAAACCAAAAATTAAGCTCACCATGGAGCTAGGTTTCAAAGGCCCTCTATCAAATTCATGATCCAAGTTTGGGTTTCAGACATTAATTCCTCTCAAAACTAGGAGCTGGCCTCAAATACTCGCCACCATGGGAGCTAAAAAAATAGCAAATTCAGATTATATAGCTAATCATATTTAAACTCATTAGTTAATTAGATACTAGATAAAAAATAATACTTTAATTTAAAATTTCTAATTCTCTGACTTCTAATTTTAATTACCAATCATAATTCACAAAAAAATATTCTAATTTAAACCCTAAATTTGATCCTAATTACAAAACATAATTTCTATAGAGAGACAAATAAAATTTCAAAGACGAGTTGGCAACGTTAGCTCCGACCTATAGATCGCCATAGTACCATTTTCGTACCAATCTAGAGACATTTGGTCCTATCACAAAGTAAAAAAAATCATGTTGTGATTAAACCAGTCATGATATCGGCAATGGAAAATGATAAGATGCAGCACGTGATCAGATGTGATTGCGGTACATCACGAAACATGATTAAACGTGACTAAAACAATATAAAATTTATGTTATTATTTATTTCAAACAACAATTCAAAGTTCCGATGATAAATTTATTTTTTACACACAAAAATACTTTTGATAACACTATTTCTTTATTTTACATTTTCTTTTTCACATATTTTTCCATTTTTCTGATTTCCTTTCTTAAATAAGTTTATAATTTTAAAAAAGAACAGTTAAACATGACCAAATTTGATTAAACGTAACTATATATATATTACCATTCACATGTCATTATCATTCTTTATGATTTTGACACGGCACACCATCCGGATTTACATCCTAAGTCATATGTTGTTAATTCATTTTGTAAAGGTTTCTAAAATAAAATTGTTCAAAATATTGAGGTTTATGATACTTGAAAAGTTGGAATTTTGTTGATGATTTTGTACATATATCAAATGCCACAATATTATTGTATCAACAAAATATTTTGTGGATGCTTACGACTTTGTATGCCGGATAACTGATTATTTTACAAATCAATTCAAAATATGCGAGTATGTTGAAATTGAAACGAACATCAACAAAGTGAGTCAATATGGATTAAAATAAAATTTGATGGTTATGGAAGGACAATCTAAATTTATGTACCAAATTGGAAATTGTTAAATGAAATGAAGTTCTTTCGTACTTTTATTCTGCAATCTTCAATTCAAAGTTTTACCTAACCATTCGTTTTTTTCAAAAGCACACACGGCACTGCCGACTCCTTTAATTAAATTGCCTCTGAAAAGCGTGCTAAAGAAAAAGAAAAAGAAAAAAAAAAAATCAATTGCCTTTTGAAGGTTGGTTAATTTGCCGACACATTACAATATAATTTAAATATCTTTTTTAAGTACAGATTGGAATTGGAAGTCAAAATTTGTAACTATTTAATATCCACCCGTATGTTATCTCCATCTGCATTTTGAAATGTCCAATATTCATAACAATTATCTATTTAGATTTCCAACTATGCGATCTCTGATGTGTAAGTTATTGTCTTTGTTACTGGATTAAAAACTAATTCTCAAACAATATTTTACATAGATGTAATCAAATTTTTAGAGACAATTTTTATTCTATTTTTAAATTAGTAGGTTAAGTACATTGAGAGAGAACTTTTTGCTCAATACTCACAGTGTAATTTCATACTTTTTTACTGTTTTGATTGTATCATATTTTTAATTTATCAATAAAATAAATAATTGGAGGCTTGATTTTTATCTTATTTTAATAAAAAAAATTGAAGGCTTGACTTTTATCTTATTATAATCTTTTGGTTGTATTGCATTTTTAATTTATCAATAAAATATATAATTAGAGGTTTGATTTCAATATATATATATATATATATATATATATATATATAGAGAGAGAGAGAGAGAGAGAGAGAGAAAGAGAGAGAGAGAGGGGCTAATATCAAAACGTTTGCACCAAGGCCCTCGTGCAATCAAGTCGTTTCGGATTTTCAAAGTTCAAACAGTCGATCCAAACCGTTAGATGTTTAATCTATATTAAAATCTGCTTGGAGACCAAATTTTACATTTTTTGAAATTTTTTTACTATTTATTAAGCCACTTTGAAAATTGCTGATCTGGGTGAACAGTAAAAATAGTGCAACCAAATTCTGGACCATGTGATCAGCAATTTTCAAAGTGGCTTCATAAATAGTAAAAAAATTCCAAAAAATGTAAAATTTGGTCTCCAAGCAGATTTTAATATAGAGATCACATCTAACGGTTTAGATCGACCGTTTGGACTTTGAAAATCCGAAAATGACTTGGTTGCACGAGGACCTTGGTGCAAACATTTTGATATTAGCCACTATATATATATATATTTAAAATGTTTACAACTTCTCTTTCAGACTAAGAAGCTAGAATTAGGGGAAGAACAAATAAGACTAAAGTGGGGCTGCTTCTGGATTTTAAAATTTAGTGAAAAAATGTGGACCTGGTTCTTCTTTACCTTCCTAGAAATTGTTTTTTTTTTCCTTTCCTGGATCTAGGAAGTCCAAAATTTTCTTCAACACCGTTAAAAAATAAAATTAATGGGCCTAACCAAAACAAAATTCGTGAATTCATCACTTAGCGCAAATCTACCTATGCACTGGCTCTCTGACTCGGAAGAAGCCCTCTCTTGCAGATGCAGTCACTCGAATTTGCGAATTCCTCTTTGACTCACAATAATTCCTCTCTCGCAGTCTCACTCTTCTCTCTGTTAGCGATATATGTGCCTACCTTCAGATGTTAAACCTAACCTAATTGCTCTATCTCTCTCTCTCTCTCTCTCTCTCTCTCTCTCTAACTCTTAAGTCAGGTTTCTCACTCGATTGGAGCATTTCAAGACTTCTAACTTTCAAGTTTGTGCTTGTTTGATTTCCTTGATTGTGAATTTCCCTTGTCAACTAGTAGAATAATAGCAAGACAGCGTCTTAAATTGGACTTGAAATATCAAATTCTCTTGGATTTATTTAGTTGTGATGAATAATTGTAACTTAAATGAGGCTACTGAGGTTTATGTTGGGGAATCGTAAAGGTCAGACTATTACGTCTTATCTAGAGATCAAACAATTACATCTGATCTAGGAGTCAAACACTTACACTCCGGAAAAGGAGAAACATGTATCTACCTTAATCTAAGGACCGTTCTATGCCAAAGAGACTCAAAACATAAATCAGAAGTGCGGAACATAATACCTGATTCCATGCCGTTTGTCATGGAATATCCAAAGCCTTGGTAGAGCAACAGCCGTCTCCATGAGCACGAGACAAGTCTTCACCTTTTCGTCGTATGGTCGTGGATCAAGTCTTATATATAGTAACCTATCTGGTTATCCGCCAACTTGAAAAATGTATTTTGTGCGATTGCATCAAAAACCGTGTTGTTGTATCAAAATTCGTGCGGCTACATTGATATCCGTGTGGCCCACGCAATTATCTTAAATGACAGTTTTCTGAATTGCAAATCTCAGAATCAGTCCATCAATAATTTGATCTTTGCGGAAATTGTTCTACACATTTATGGACCACATCCTAATAAATATATTAATTGTCTATTACCTTATTTGATCACTTTAATTGACAATCATATATGGCAGTAAACAATCCATAATTAGATTACATATATGCTCAATGTTGACATTAAATCTAACGAGATTGACAATAAATCTAACAATTTATACCATTCTCTTGAAAGAAATAGTACATGCATAAAAATCATGTTAATTGTTTTTTATACAGTAACTGATTTCTACCCTGCATCCGCCCTGATACAATCAAGTCATTTTCATGTTCTGAATTTTTTTAGTTTTATCATAAAAACAGATAATAAAGAGCGAGGATGGAAACAATTAATATATGAATGTGAAACACATTGCAATAGCGGCCAACTAGGCGAGAATTGAACAGTACCGGTCCTTGGTACCAGCCCAACGTGTGGGCTTTATCCGTGTCTCACGCCTTTACCGACAACCCATCAGCCTTTCTTTGATGGCCACACCCGGGGGCGGGGCCCTTTTAAAAACCCCGGACGATAAAGCAAGCTAGCTATGCTGCTATGGCAAAAGAAAAGAAAAGAAAAGAAAGAAAGAAAGAAAGATTTGTTTAGAAACCAACCAACCAACCAAGAACCAGCCATCGCTCTCCCCGGAGATTGAATGAACAGCACTTAATTTCCATTTCTCTTTTCCATCACAACTCAACTAACCCATATGCATTAATGCATGTTTACACTTAAGAGGTGGTCTACCGATACAGATGTATGTTATATTGTTACCACCCAAAAAAAGCCTACATATTGATGGAAAAGCCTGATTGGTTGTTTTAAGTACTACTTCAATTAATGGGTTTTAAACCATAATGAATTATTTCAACTTTAATCCCTACGCCAAAAATAATGTTAGCTCATAACTGTTAAAAAAAATGCAATGTATTTTCTTGCTAGCATAATTGCCAATTGAATATGTCAATTGTCTTTGTCTAGCCTAGTTTGTACGGGAAACACCATGTCCTTTCCCCACTTTCCAAAGACATGAAAACTACTGTTTCAGCTCTCAGAGCTCTGAGGCTGATGAGTGATGAGTGATGAGTGATGGCAACCAACGCGGGGCCATGCGTTTGTCCCTTTCCTGAGAGCACAAAAAAGGCTCGTGCTATTCCAAGCTGGGGGGGCCCGGAATTGTGTACTGTTCTTTTTCGGCCTTTATCGAATTACAGACACTGCACGAATACTGCGCTGCCATTGTTCAAATTCAATCTGCACCGTTAGATACTAATAAAAAGGTGTGAATCAGATAGGAATGCGATTATCATGTCATCATTGTTCAAATTTACGTTGGGAAAAATATCATCAAGGTAATATGAATACCTTGACCGAAATTTTTATTTATAGAATAACTAAAAAAAAAAAAAATCAACCAAAACACTCCAATTTTGGAGAAATTCGACAATTACCCAAGCCGCTCAATGCCGCTGCGGCTCCAAAGACTATGGGTCGCTCAATACCGCTGCGGCCCCAGTCTAGGGGTTGCCCAACTGCGTCCCTAGGGGCCTCCCAATACTATGAAGATGCAACATGAATTATACATTTTTTTAAAATGGCGAAAAGTGAATGCAAAGTAGCTATTTTTCATATTTATTTACCGCAAACATGTTTTTAGGTCTTTTTGGCAAGTTTTTTGGAAAGTTGCGTATTTAGACCAAAAACAGAGCGAAAGTGTCCAATTTAGACGATTTCTGAAGATAGCTCCAAATCAGGGCATCATATGGAGCATGCAACACCTCACACGAAGTGCACAACATGCAAAATGACGAAATTACAGCAAAATTGGCTAAGTTAGGAAGTTGTGCGGGGTCCCCTATACCGCATGCGGCATAGACTTATGCCGCACGATCCGTGGACTGTGTAGATTCTGATCAAATCTCCACCACTGATGCTAATTTCGGCAGAATTCTTCCAAATGAACGCAATTGCTTCAGCGTCAAGCTTTCATAGCTATTTTTGGTTTCATCTAAGCAAACTTGAAGTGCACACCAAATTTGCACTACCTCCACTAATTCCAGAACTCATCTCATATTAGAAAGCATATGCGGTACTGTCACCAGCCGTATGTGAGTGCTTAACTTGTCAATTATGATTTCTAACTCCAATCAGTGTCGCATAGAGTTTGATCATAACCGTATGCGTCATGTACTGGTATTAATTGCAAATCTGAGAGTTGCTAATCCTATCTTAGTGTTAATCACTGCTACACTATAACACCCTAACTGAGAAGGACTGGCAAGGGGATGGTACCCAAACCTCACCCTAATCAATCACATAAAGATCAATGATAAGTCTCTATTATCAAGACTAGAAGGATTTAAGTTCACAGCTACATCCATCATTTATACCTTCCGTAGTTGAAATAACTGAGATTACCCCACTATTGGTATATAAAACGCGACATTTGTCTGTAGATCTATATTCCAATAGGTTTCTAACTGAGATCAGATCACAAGGGATCAATTGCTATGTCTATTACTCTTATTAGATCTTAGATAATTGTACCCTATTCCTAACTGGTCAACTCTATACGCCTACTATGGGGTGTACATTGTCATAGTCACGAGGTTAGCACGCACCGAATTAAATAGTAATACAAAGAATAAAGTAAGTAAGAATTCAGATCAAACACAAATGATAAATATAAATAAAACCTCTAGATTAAACTCATAAGAATTCAAGATTACATACCTTCACCCTAGAAAGGTGTTGCTTAGCCGCTCATAGTGAGTTTAACAATACAAGATACAAGAGACATGAATAAAGCAGTAAAAGAGGGAGAGATAGGTTGAGTACACCTAAAGGATCTCTCTTTATCTCATACACGCCGTCGTCACGTCTTATACCTCTCTTCTTCTAGTGGAGTTTATGCTTTTTCTCTATTTTCTATTTTATTCTCTAATGGCATCTATCCCTTAGAGAACCCTCGATCTCTTCTATTTATATTCTACTAGGCTCTCTACTCCTGTTCAGATAGGGAGATGAGTTTTAATTCGTCCAGCATATGTTAGTGGGCTTAATGGAACTTGACTGTCAAGTTTAGTGTTGTAACTGCTGTCTGTCAGTTATCGCATACGGTTGCCTAGGTTGCATGCAGTTGATTAATTCATCCGCATGGGATTCTTGCGCACCATATTCTTCTCTGTTTGGAATGCACCTTTGTGAAGTTGGCGGCCTCTGGCCACATGCAGATGAATGGTCAACCGCATGTTGGCACTAGTGTGTCCAAAATGCTCATTTTATGCATGTTTTAGCCCCAAAAATACTAGAAAACCTGCAATTCTATAGAATCAAATAAAATGGCAAAAGTAATCTGATTCTACCTAAATTGGACATTTGTAACTCGATATTTGGCAATATTTTAGGCTAAGTGATAGGGAAAAATAGTGCTTATTTCAGCCCTATCACCTGGCAGCTTTGTAAGTCACTACTACCACATCCAGACACTGATCAACACATGGAGGGGTGAATGGCATGTGTATGACAATCAGTCGGAATGGCCTGAACATGAGGGCTATGTCCTTGTTCTAGAAACAAAATATGTTACTTTGGGTAGAAGACGACACAATAGGATTTTGCAATGGTTGGACGTACTAAATAAGAGGAGAAATGACACCAAGCCGGCCAGATACACAGGAAAGACAGAACAGAGATGCTCGATATGCACGAGATAGTTAATTTATTTTATTATTCAATTTCAACTTTCAAAAAATTATTGAAACAATTAGATTTAACAGTCACTATTTGTTTGTAAATTTGCAGGTTGAGAGGCAATCAATGGATTGGATGTTTATCTAGGAGTTAAATTTATATTTTTATTGTATTGGATGTTTTAATTGTACTTGTAAGAACATTGTTTATTTTAGCTTTATTAGACGTATATTTATTGTACTCGTGGGAACATATGCATTATATTGTTTATTTATGGATTCTTTATACAATTTTTAGATTATTATTTGATGCAAAATATATTTAATTTTAACATATTTTACTGAAAGTGAAACAAATAAATAAACTTACATTTAACTTTTTATCTAAATACAACAAAACCAACAAAAAAATTCAAACTATAAATGTTTATCAATTTGTTTATTGAAAAAAAAAGAGGGGCCGTAGAGCCATTGGGCGGCCCCTAATCATTGAGGCCGCTAGACCATTGAGCGGCCTGGGTATTCTTCGAAATCTCTCAAAACTGGGGTGTTTTGGTTTTGTTTTTTATTATGGTAGAAATAAAAATTTCGGTTCCTCAGATAATTAGGTGACCATTATTATTTATTAAGGATCCTTTTTATATGTAGTGTAATATATGCCAAATTGCTATTATATCTAACTTGGTTGTATGATATTTTATTTTTATATATCTATATATGCAAGTGTAAATCATCTACAAGGATCCTTAATTTATACTTATGTAACATTAATTCTAGAGAAAGTTGACCACTCAATTGTATAACAGTACTGTTACTCTTTCATTTCCTGGGAATATATAGGTATATAAATGCATCCTGTTGATAAAATATAACATTGAATCCACGAAAGCAAAGTTAAACTTTATTGTTTGTATTGACATTTTTTTATTCATCATACATACAAGGAATTGTTTGCAATTTTCTTTTTATGGTCAGCAACGATTACCGCTAGCTAACAGATATATTGATAATTGTTTGAAATTATTGGAATTAAAAATTAGAGCTAATATTACTTTCATAATGTTCTTATTATGTTGTCTAAAAAAATAGTGACGTGTGATTTAAATTTAAAATATCAACTTAATTTACACTACTTAAAATCAAAATATGGTAAGAAACTTTGCTTATATATATACGAGAAGACATTTTGTTCGCGTAATAGCGTATATATAGAAACAATTTGCTTGCAGTTAATATAAACAAAGAACAAATCATACTATTACACGAGGTAGAGAAAAATATTTCAATGCCCCAAAAGAACAACTAATTAAGTAATTAGTACATGTAATATATTAAGAGGATAGATCGATCGATGGAGACTTGCTGATGAATACATCTAGTATATATATATACTACACATGCGGCTGATAATAAATTAGTGTTGTAATTATAGTAATGGATAAATTAAATACTCTGATATTCTGTTAGCAGTTTGGCATGTAGTTTCTAAACAGCAATTATGAAAATAAATAACCATAAAAAAATTATGAAAATAAAAATAATATGACTTAATTCGTATCAGTTTCGGAAATTGGTCGCATATATATATATATATATATATATATGAGCTATGCTACTCCATGGAGTAAAACACGTTGGTGCTCCACGCCGCTATATTTTTATTTTGAAAGTCCAAACGACCGATCCGAACCGCTCAACATGATCTCCATATTGAAATGTGCTTGGAGACCAAATTTTACATTTTTTTACTATTTATTAAGCCACTTTGAAAATCACTGATCCGGCAGTCCAGAATTTTTTACTGTTTTTTATTGTTCATCCGGATTTTCAGATTTTCAAAGTGGCTTAATAAATAGTAAAAAAATTCTAAAAAATGTAAAATTTGGTCTCCAAGCACATTTCAATATGGAGATCATGTTGAGCGGTTCGGATCGGTCGTTTGGACTTTCAAAATAAAAATACGGCGTCAAGTACAAACGCGTTTTACTCCATGGAGTAGCATAGCTCATCTATATATATATATATATATATAGAGAGAGAGAGAGAGAGAGAGAGAGAGTGGCTAAGGTCAAAGTGGTATGACCAAGGTCTTGGTGCTACCAATTAGTTTTTGCAATTTTAAAGTTCAAATAGTCGATTCAAACCGTTAGATGTTCAATCTATATTAAAATCTGCTTGGAGACCAAATTTTACATTTTTTGGAATTTTTTTACTATTTTTTAAGCCACTTTGAAAATGGCAGATCCGGGTGAACAGTAATTTTCAAAGTGGATCAGCAATTTGCAAAGTAATTTTAAGCCACTTTGCAACCAAATTCTGGATCATGTGATCAGCAATTTTCAAAGTGGCTTAAAAAATAGTAAAAAAATTCCAAAAAATGTAAAATTTGGCTTCCAAGCAGATTTTAATATAGAGATCACATCTAACGGTTTAGATCGACCGTTTGGACTTTGAAAATCCAAAAACGACTTGGTAGCACCAAAGGCCTTGGTCATACCACTTTGATCTTAGCCACTCTCTCTATATATATATATTTTAAGTTAGCTTAATGATGTGAGTTTCTCATAAATTACAAACTGATCGAGAAAGCATTGCATCTTCTTCCTGCAACGAGATATAGTGAAATTCGACGCTCATATATAAGAAATGAAAATTGGCACAATCGATCGCATATTCGCATGTGTGTGTATCGGACATTAATTTCTTTGCGAATATTTGGTGAAAATAAGATATGGCAACAAGGCATGGAATATATGTACGGATGACATGGCACGTGTCAAACACGGCAAGCACGCACACGTCTAATATAATTTTTCCTCAAATATATCTTTTATATTTTGTTCAAGTAATGCACATTTTGAGATAATTCAGAGATACGGTGCGACGCCAGATCGTGCAATTATTTCATCTCCTTTTCTCCCTTCCCATCATAAATATTAAGTTAAGTTTGAAACCAGCATCTCTGAGCTCAGCCTACGTCAATCCTGTGAGGCAAATTAAGTGCTCTCATCGGACTATATATGGGAGGCCAAATCCTATGTGCGAACTAACTCGTGCCTAGCCTCATGGTCATGCACCATATATAGCATTAGCATTAGCATTAGCATTTAGCAATTTAGCATAGCATTTTGTTGTTGGTGTGTCTGAGCCAGAGCCACCTCACCTCATAATACAGCTCTGCCTGACAAGTGACAAGCATGCATGCATGCATACTCCGCCCAGTCATCCGGAAGACGATCCTCCGGTACATATATATATATATGTTAATTAACTCAAGAGTGATCAGGGATCATATCCACTACTCTAGTCTACAATATATATATATATATATATAGGCGACGCCTTCTGAGTTCTGACGTGTGAACCGGCCTAGAGCCACCTTTCATCTTAATTCCGACCGTCAGACCAGTAACAGTAAGTTGGTGACGGACAATACGCTATACGTTATACGTTATACGTACCCCCTCTTGAGCTACAGGACGCAAACTGATCGATCGAGAGGAATGGCACAGGACAGTATATAGTGTATTTCATTAGCTTACATTTATTTATGCATGCATATATATATATATATATATATATATATATATAGCATTAGCATACATACAAGTTTAAAGTTTTAGAATTTAAAATTTTCATTGAGGAAATTAATGCAGCAAGTACAAATGACAGAAAATTTTAAAGTAAAATTATTTAGCCGGAGCATTGGGATTTGGGAAGCAAATGAGAAGATGCTCAAGCTTACTGAATTATCTGAGCTTAGCATATAAATTATTATTGATTAATTAATCTGGAATTCTGGATGCAGTGCAGCTGCAGCTGCAGCAATAGAGAGAGAGAGAGAGAGAGAGAGAGAGAGAGAGAGGTCTCTATCTCTAGCTGTATATGCCTGTCCGACAGAAAAACGTGCGTCTCAGTCTCAGGCCGAGCCTCTGCTGCGACTGCGAGTAGGCGAGTACCAGTACATACATAATGGAGCAGCCACCTTTTCCCCCATTTTTTCTCTTTTCTTTCTCCTTTCAGCTCCTGTAGTAGCGGCGTAAGGTTTTTATGAACCTCTCCGTTGCATACAAAAACTGGAGACCACCTCAAGTTTTGAACTTTTGATATGATATGATCACGATGGACAAGGTAAGGACTAAGGACCGACTCAACAACTACAACCAACCTGGATTTCTCCGTCCTCTGTAGCATTGGTTGATGCTGATTCGTACATCGTGTTTGTTGGTATTAAATTAATAACGACATTAATTTACTCTATCGTAAGATTTGTACGGCCATCTATATATTCAGAATTCAGTACATCTATATATTCGGTTTGCAAAAATGTTCAGTACGTTCGTTTCATTAATCATTAATGTGATGTACAACTAACTACTTCAATTCTTAAACTGATTGATTACCGTATGCATGTCTCACACCAACAGATGGAATTATTAATTTCAAATTCTCAAGTACAACCACCACAGCTAGCTATATATAGAATATAGAATATTATTATATAATATACATGGCTGATGGCAGGCAGCAACTTAATTTTCAGTTTTCGTTTTCCAAGTGGTAGTCAATTAATTAAACATTATTTTAACATATATAGATATGTGGCGAATCAATTAAACATTAATTATTTGTAAAGCAACTTGACTTGTATACTGGAGATTGGTGGAAGCGGAATCAGGGAAGAAATGATGGAAATGATGGATGGGGACGGTAGATATATCATATATAGTAGCTAGCTAGATACGCATGGCATGGGTAGCATAACGATTAACGAGAAGAGGATATGAAAATGAAACCCTTGACCTTGATATATATAGCAAATTAACAATCAATCTCAAATCATACAAAAGCAACTCTAATTAAGTGATCCATCGAGTTCTGTATCTCACTTTCTTTCTTTCTTTCTTTCTTTCTTTCTTTTCAACTGTTTGTCTGATCGATGTTTCACTCTCAAGTTGCAAAGGTTTCGGTACAGTGCCACGCCCATTATAGCGGTTGAGAGATGAAAGGAACAGGGCCCCCAGGGCCGGGGGCCGGGGCACAAAATTTATAACCAAACCCTATAACTATCAACTATGCACTCCCATTTCCCATTTCCCTTTGACCGTGGAACTCATGTTAATGCATTAAAATGTATGAATTCATCTTTCTCTTGCTTTAAGATAGATAGATAGATAGATAGATCGATGCCCCCACAGTCACACACACACCCCCCAACTATAACATTGAGAAAACAATAAAATAAATATAATTATTACATTCCTCTTACTCATGTTACTTGTTCACTGCTATTATATCTGATCTGATACCATATAAACAACAACAATTCAGAGCTCACGGCTCTGATTAAATTCATTCATACAATAGACTAGACTAAATGCCAATGGACAACCAAGCAACAATTAAAACTACCTAATTAAATTCAAGTCTCTAATTAATTCCCCTACCCACCAAAATCTTGAGCACGGGAAGTATAATCAATTAAGCTAACCAATTTAGAGCAGGCCAGGCTAGGGCAGAAATATGAATTCTGCCCCCCTAGACCGAGGAGAAAAAAATATTGAAAAAATAAAATAAATTCAAAGAAAATTAGAGATACTCAAGGGCCCTCGCCAAAGGGGGAATCTTGCAAGACATCATCATCATCATCTCCAATTGCAAACAGCTCGCCATCCCTTTCTTCATCATTCGAAAAGTCCCTCCTCTCTAATTTAGAATGAGCAGCCACAAATACCAATTTATGGGCCCTATCGGACCCTGGCCCGCGAGCAGCAAGCCACCGAGCCATAGATGAATTGCACCTGAACCCGCATGCAGTGGCATGGAGAAATATGAGGCGCACCGCCACCTTACCGAGTGACCTGAGTTCACTAAGACAGGTCTCCCACACAAGCCGCCTACTTTGTGGGTTTGCAACCTGCAACTTGCCAGTTAATGGGTCTGTTTGCCGCACCTGAACTGCTTGCGCATAAAGCGGATTGAGACCCTCTGCTCGCCATTTCATGAGCTCCATTAGAGCAATGTGGGCCTCTTCACGGCTCACCATTCGGGTAATTAAGCGATCCACATCTTTCTCTTGATCAGGCGTGAGGTACTTATAAGGGGGGAGGTACTTACCACTGGCATCTTTTTCCAAGTACAATGGGTCTAGTATATAGGATGCTGACCAAGCTGGATGGTAGCTCTTCTTAAACCTTCTATCAAGCAATTTGCGGGCAGGCCCCTGATCTAGATTGTACCGGCTCGACCATTCTTTGACTTTGGATCTCAGGTTTTCCCATAGTGGTAAACACTCACCCACCAATGGCTGATTGGTCTCCATTTCACGTGCCATATCTTGAACCAGTTTCACTAGTGCATGTACTGCCTCCAAGTTGGTCCAAAATTGCATATCCTTGACCATCTCCGCCAATCCACCAGCCACCGGGTCATTGGTAGAGACTGGTTTGTATGACTCATCTAACAATGTCATCTGAATTGGCCGAGCAGATGTCAATATATCCTCTAGCATTGGAAAGACAAGTTTCCATGAGTCTGTTACGGGTGAGGCCCGTAGAAGCCCCGAATAGCCCATCTCGTTTAGTTGGTACCTATGGAAAACAGAACGTACCGGCGAGTTGGTATTCAGGAAAGTCGCAAGTTTGACACAGTTACTAGCCACAGACTGAAACAATGGAAGGTCAATGGTAAAGTCTTTTAGCAAATTATGCAATGCCTGAATTTGGCATGTCAGGTTAACCATCCATGGATTATGGTTTTCTAAATTACGTAGAGCCTTGGATTTAAACCTGTCAGAGACTATACCAGCACATCGATTTATGCCTCCTGTTGTACTGCCCGCAGCAACACTAATGGAATCCAAGAACACTTCCTCGGCATAGTCAGAGGGGGCCCGGGTCACAACTGGTACGGCACGTTGAAAAACTGACGTGCCATTGGGGAGATTTACTGAGACAGATACAATCCCTCCCTCCCTCCATCCAGCAATGGAGAGCTGAAAGAACAGAGCTTCTCTGATTCGAGCATCTGCATCGGCCTGTGCATTTCCATACCGAGCTTCTAACTGGGGCCCGGCAAGCAGATCACGCGAAATTGGGGGTAAACCAACTTGCCGAAGAAAATCACGAAATTTTGGGTGATCAACGGAAGATATAGAAACAACACCACATGATTCATAAAACCAATCACAGAGGAAAGATAAAGCCGACTCAACCTGATGTTTAGACAACACCGGCCCAGGTGAAGGCTTTGGTGATTTCAGCTTCTTCACACTGTCTTCTAACATGGCGAGTGCACCTAAATCCTGTTTTCCACCTGACAGCACAATTGGCTGACTATGTGTCGGCATGGGTTGAAGTAGAGGTGGTGCACCAATTGCGGGTGGAGGGGTGTACACTGAATGAGACTCAATGAGAGCTAGATGGGATGATACCGGCGAGCTTCGTTTGCGGCCTGAGGAAGAACTGGTACAGGGGTTTAGGAGGGGAGGTGGAGGCGGTATGGAGGAGATAGGTCGAGGTGGAGATGAAGCAGAAGAGGTGGATGGAGGCATGGAAAAATTGGGACATGTACCACGCTTGAGATGCTCTGAGGCGGTACGGGACGGGTTCGAGGCTGAGAAAACAGCGTCACATAGGGAGCAACGGAGCTTGACCGCTTTTGGGAGGCTGGTGTCATTGCTCTGTACCAGTACCGGTTCAAGGTGTGCCCAATACCATGCACCCTTTCCTTTGATTGCTTTTGCACGTACCGTCATCAGCCCTTCGAACCGTTTCTGCACTGCCCGGGCAGCGGTCTCTTCACTGGTGATAGAGGGGGAGGGGCCAACCACCGCCTCGGTCGGTGCACTCTCTGTTGCCATGTAAAATGAAGATTGTATCGATTGTACCGGTCGCGCAGCATTTAACCGGGCAGAGGGGAGAGGAGGAGGGTTTTGGCCATGCCTTTGGTTCAGTCTTAGGAAGATCAAGAGATGGAGAGAGAGAAAAAAAAAAAAAAAAGAGGTTTTAGACACGGGGGAGGGGAAACAAGGGGAGAAGGGTGGTGTTGTTTTTTCGCTCTTTCGCGCTTTCTTTGTTTTTGTTTAGCTATCTTTCCTTTTCATAAATTAATAGTTTCCTTCCTGGGATCTTATTTTTCGCTCTACTAAATCTCTCTTTCGGACTTGAGAGTATGTTTTAATGGCCCAACCAACAAGGTCTTTGTATTTTGGTGCCTTGGTCAATAGTAGAGAGAGAAAGAGAGAGAGAGAAGGACTGAAGGAGAGAGTAGAGACGAAGGGGAGACTGATATTAGAGGAAAGCTCAAGGGGTATTCTTGGAACTCGACGAGAAAATGAAATTTTAACTGCCCCCACTTTGCACCTCATAGAATTCCTTAGAAATGAACAAGGCGTGTCCAGAAAAATACAATCGTTTCTTAAACAAAAAAATGAAGCTGTGAGTGAGGCAATAGCTAAATAAATTGTCGAGAAATAAACTGTTATAAAATAGATATTGATTTTTCTAGAATAAATAAACTGTTATAAAATAGATATTGATTTTTCTAGAATAAATAAATAAATAAACTGTTATGAAATAGATAAATAACTACTTTTAATACGGGAACGTTGTTTAAAAACGTATGATGTAACTAAATGCTACAAACGTTGATATTTTAATTTGAGGGAAAAAAAAAGTAGAAAAAAAGTTGCTAAATCTCATACAAGTTACTTGTTTGCAAAATTCTAGTGAGGACATGTACTTCTTTTCATTTATTTCAAATATTAATTTGTTTTAATAAACAATTCATAAATGAGTGCACCGATTTAAAAATCCCTCATAAAACAAATTTTCCAAGTCCGAAAATTTGAATTTTTTTTTAGCTATATATTTCTTATTCACACGAGTTTTGTTTTATGAGGGATAATTAATTCAATTATAAGTCAGTATAGAAATAGTCCATTCAATTTTAATATATATATACGAGTAGAACTAAGGTGTTCTTAAGCTCACCAAGCTTCTTTGTGAGCTTAACTCAAAAACCTATCGGATTGACTTCAAACGACACATCCAAACCGTTGAAACCGTTCTACTTCACGAGTGATGCATTTACATGTCAAATTTATAATTTTTCGAACTAGCTTAGTATAAAGTCAAGCGGTCACAAAATGTTGAAAAATGAACTCATTACAATTAACTTATAAATCATATTTTTTGACCGCTTGACTGCATACAAAATTAGTTCAAAAATTTTAAGTTTGACATGTAAATCCATCACTCATGAAGTAGATGGGTTTCAACGATTTGAATACGTTGTTTGAAGTCAATCCGATAGATTTTTGAGTTAAGCTCACAATAAGACTTGGTGAGGTTAAGAACACCTTAGTTCTCCTCATGTATGTATACAGCGGGGGTGGGGGTGCAATTTGGGTTGAGTGATGAAAGTTTGAATGAAGAGCGAAAAGGGGCAATTTTTGCTTTTGTCTGGTCTTTGGGCCAGTGTTGACTGTCCTGCAAGAAAGGGTAATGCCCTGAAAAATTGCTTGCTATGCTGCCACTCTATTCTATATAATCTTTATTATATGGTACAAATCCTTTGTGTAAATTAATAGTGATTTCGTACAATGTTGATGTGTATGTGTGCTTTCTTACACATTAACCTCTACAATTATGGGGCTGTGGGGAATAGTTGGTAGCCCTAGTTGTTTGTGGGGACTGGGGAATCACCCCAGCTCCCATTCTCCCTTTGCACATGGACATGGATGGATCATGGATGAGAGAGCCTAGCCCTGCTTTCTTGGACAAATACATACTACTAATCTCTTTTTCTTTTCTTTATTTTTCATTCTTATTATTATTATTATTATTATTATTATTATTTGTAGTTTTTCATATGTAAACTGTATATGCTGGCATTTAGCATTTTTACCAAAACACTCAACTATATAAAAATAATATAAAAAATTAAATTTCAATATACATGATTTATTTGTAAATCATGAGGTAGTTGAACATCCCCTTTGCTCTAAATATATCCTTCATCAAAGAGTCATGAATAAGTAGGGTTCATCATCAGCTTCACAATCCTAATCTCAATGCCCAAAAGATAGTCTTAGAGTAACCTAAAAATAAAGATAATTTTATATGTAATCAAAGCATTATTCCACCACATTTAAAATTCATTATAGTGTAAACATGATGAAGGCAAATGGCACCTTGCTTTAGACTTAGAATTAGGTCTTAAACCCTTATTTTTTATTAACTTCTAACTAGGGTGTCAACGGGTACGATAAGGGTCGGGTGGAAGCATTTTCATACTCGTACCCATTATATAATTATCTTTACCCTTAACCGCTACGAATTATCTTACCCGTACTACCCTACCTGTTATGGTTGTTGGATAACAAAACAGAAGTGAGTAAATAACGTGTAATTCTAATATAATAATTATTTTTATAATATACTAAATAAAACATTAAAACACGTTCATTTCACTCATATATCCGTGTTTTAAAGGTTAATTAAATGTAATACAACTACCAAAAGTAGTTGAAGAATGAATATTCATTGCTCATTAATATATATATATATATATATATATATATAGGAGTTGACTACGAATTAAGTGTAAAATTTTCAGATCAAGTGATTTTCTACCTATCTAAAAAATAGTAAAAAAATTCTAAAAAATGTAAAATTTGGTTTGCAAGTACATATTCATATGGAGATCATGTTGAACGGTTTGGATCGACCGTTACGATTTTGAAAACTCAAAAATTGAGCCGTAGCACGGAGGGGCTCTATGCTACGCGTAGCATATTAGAAAAATCATATATATATATATATATATAGTGCTTGGCTATTCTACTTATATAAGCATATGATGGCATACGCTTATAACTCATTTTTTCATTTTCAAAATCCAAAAAGTTGATTTGAACCGTTAGATGTGATCTCTATATTGAAATGTGCTTGGAGACCAAATTTCACATTTTTCTCAATTTTTTTACTATTTATTAAGCCACTTTGAAAATCGCTGATCCAACGGTGGCTTCTAATTTTACTGTTTTGTTAAGCCACCGTTGGATCAGCGATTTTCAAAGTGGCTTAATAAATAGTAAAAAAATTCAGAAAAATGTAAAATGTGGTCTCCAAGCACATTTCAATATAGAGATCATCTAACGGTTCAAATCGACTTTTTGAATTTTGAAAACGAAAAAATGACTTATAAGCATATGCCATCATATGCTTATATAAGTAGAATAGCCAACCTCTATATATATATATATATATATATATATATATATATGAGGAGGGATCTAGTTACCACAATTTTTAGTTACAACAAAGTTACCACAACCATTTTTTACATTTTCAAAGTCCAAATCGTCGATCCAAACCGTTCAACATGATCTCCACAATAAAATATGCTTGCAGATCAAATTTTACATTTTTTTAATTTTTTTTACTATTTATTAAGTATTTTACAAAAACTAGTCAAATTCAGACCATTGAATTTTGTTCCCATCTTAATAAATAGTAAAAAAAATTTAAAAAAATGTAAAATTTGATCTGGAAGCACATTTTATTGTGGAGATCATGTTGAACGATTTGGATCAACGATTTGGACTTGAAAATGTAAAAAATGGTTGTGGTAACTTTGTTGTAACTCAAAATTGTCGTAACTAGATTCCTCCTCTATATATATATATATATATATATATATATATATATATATATATTATAATTATCCGTGTTTTTATAATATTCATTGCTCATTAACAAGTATCCTTTCCACAACCATTTTTGAGATGTAAAAGATTCCCTTCACTTTACGGTTTTAGATTTACTCTCAGTCGCTTTGAGATTCGGACTAGCACAGGGGGCAGTATTATTAGTCTTTGAGATTCGTGCAAAGTTAAAAGGAACGGTCCGGATCCACTAATTCTAAAAGATTTCCTTTTACGGTGCCGGGGAGAATGTGAATTCATCGGATAACGGGTATTTCATATACGTCTTATTAAATACGGTACGAGTCAGATAAACAGATAAAAGAAATTCCATTGACATCCCTACTTCTAACACGAGTTTGATACTTCCTTGTAAAGAAAACAACTCCAATACTTTTCTCTTAAAAAAAACAGAACCACCCCCCACCCCCACAACCTCATTCATATCAATCACTTCTTGATTCTTCTTTTCTTTGTTTTTTATTGTTGTTTTTGGTTTCATCGGTTATAAATCAATGGCCGACATTTTTATTAATATCCAAAGTTTAATACGAATTAATAAATATACCCAGAATCCGGCCCAATATCGATATATACCCAAGCCGGCCATTTTCTGACCGGCTATGTACCCTCCCTTAGCCGGCCATAAAATGGCCGGCTATGTACCTTTTTTTTTTCCCGCATTAACCCCTATATATACCCTTTTTTCTCTCTCTCCTCTCACAATTCTCTCATCCCAACCGAATTCCGAATTCTCTCTTCTTCTTTGAGGTAAATTTTTTTTTTATCTAATTTAATTTTTAATTTATTTATTTTAGAGTTTAGGATTTAAGTTTTAGGTGTTATAATTTAGATTATGTTGTTGTAATTTAGTGTAATTAGCTAAGTTAACCAATATTTAGTTTAATTAGCACAATTGACCAATATTTAGGGTATTTTGGCCTTTTTACCATAATTATGCTGATTAAGCGTAATTTTACCGAAATTAGCACGTTTGACCAATATTTAGGATATTTTGGTCTTTTTTACCATAATTAGGCTAATTAAGCGCAATTAGTGTAATTAGCACCGATAACCAATATTTAGGGTATTTTGGCCTTTTTTACCATAGTCATGCTTATTAAGCGTAATTTTACCGAAATTAGCACGTTTGACCAATATTTAGGGTATTTTGGTCTTTTTTACCATAGTTATGCTGATTAAGCGTAATTTTACCGAAATTAGCACGTTTGACCAATTTTTAGGGTATTTTGGTCTTTTTACCCTAATTAGATGATATGCCATCTTCCCCCGATTCACATCCAGAGTGGGACTACCATCGTTGGGTATTGTCCGACATTGGGTGGACGGCATCGTACGACGAGCATGGACGTCCGGTGCAGCCATATGTATGTCATACTTCAGTATCTGTCAGGTTTTAATAAATTTCTTCATTCAGATCAAATTTAATAATTTATGTGTATGATTGCAGGGTCCAGCAGAGATGCCACCACAGCCACCACCTGCGGAGACCGATACTTCTGAGTACGAGTCCCTCTCGTGCAGTCTCCATGAGTTCGATGAGAGTTTCATGTCGGCACCGGCATGGCCCCGATATGGCACAGAGATGCCGCATGATGGAGAGGCTAGTGGTAGCGGGTCTCATACTCAGCCTGCCTTTGGGACTGGGTTTGCCGCATCTATCTTCGCTACACCTCCGCCAGTACCGACAGTCTCCACGGGCGATGCCAGATGGGATACTGCCGAGCAGATACTGAGGTCTGCCGATGCCCCAGATGAGCCCGAGAGAGACGGAGGCTGGCCGCGCTGGCGCCGGGCGAACGCCGGAGTACCGCCTCAGCGATATTCCCCCTCTCCATTTTAGTTGTATTTTTACTAGTTTTGTACTATTTATATTTGATATACTATTTATGTTTGGTATATTTGGATTATCCTATATTTCGGTTCTTGTGTATGTGTACTTTTATAGTACTATTTTTATATTTACAGATAAAAAAAATTATCATGATAATGCTAAACGGAAAATATTACAACATTAAAATAATAGCACAACATAAAAAATAAACAAAAAAGTATGTTAAACAGCAAAAATAAACTCATCAAGATTAAACCGACATTTTTATTAATATCCAAAGTTGAATAAAAAGTTTGAAAACCATCATCTAGGTTTCAAAAGTTTGAGCTTAGTCAGAAAACCATCATATGGGGTTTCAAAAGTTCGAATATGAAAATGTGATCACGCCTTGGTTGTAATTAACCAAAAAAAAGGCTGAAATTTTGTAAAAATAAATAAAATATGAAAATAATGCAATTAAGTCAAAATTCACCCTTTATCTATCATTTTATTTTCGAAACGTATCATGTTATAAATTATTTTGAAAAAAAATTCGATTATAAATCGTAAGTCGTAAATTATAGAATGCCGTATATCATGTAGTTATAAGAGTATATGTGCTATATTGTTTTATGGCAAATTTTTCTATGAACTAATACCCGACATTTTTATTAATATCTAGAAGTTGAATAATGTGGGTTAAAAAAAAAAATAGATAGGTACTGTCGTCAGTCAATGTGATGATATTGATGTTATTTTTGAGGTATTTGTTTTCACTATGAGACAAGTCCCATCAATATCATTACATTAATATCATCAGTCAATGTTTCTGACAAGAGTAATAATTAAGCGTGTCCTTCATATTGAATTGTCATATGGTTACAAAAAATTTCAAATTTTCAGTGTTAAATTTCAATACTTTGATCTTCATAGTTTCTCTCTCTAAAAAACGGAAAAAAAAAAGGTACATAGCCGGCCATTTTCTGGCCGGCTTAGGGAGGGTACATAGCCGGCCAGAAAATGGCCAGCTTGGGTATATATCGATATTGGGCCGGATTCTGGGTATATTTATTAATTCGTATTAAACTTTGGATATTAATAAAAATGTCGGAATCAATGGTATCACTTCTTGTTTCTCCTTTTCAATGATAGCTGTTAATTTAGGTTAGCACCTAACTCAGATTAGCAACTATTCATGTTTTGGACATATTAGTAGAAAAAAAAAAAATAAGTCACTAACTCAAGTTAGCATGCCGGTCCAAACACGAACTAAAGAAAAAAAGGTACACTAATTTAGATTAGCAGCTATTCTTACTTCATCCAAACATACGTCATATATAGGGGATAGAATGGCATATTGGCATAAGAAGGTGATCTCCACAAAAAAAAATGTGTAGTATGAAATTAAAGTTTAGTTGAAGTATGTGAAAATGAATTGTTCAGTTGTATTATGAAAATATATATAGAAATTTTAAATTTCAAAATTTGTACTTAAATGGTTTTTATGTTTTGTGGGTCTGTGTGTCTATATATATTATTGTCCGTTATAGGATTCCTGTATTATAACTTATAGCAAATCTTTATTTTAACTCATAATAAATTTAAATATTAAAAAACTTTAATTTGTACGATTTTAAACAAAATTTCAAAGTTACAACGGTTGCTAAACGCTGATGTGTCTCGAAAAATAAAAATTTCGGATCTTGTATTTTTTTTTTCACTGAATGAGCTTAATGAGCTATTTAAGATTTTAACTGCAGAATTAAATAGAATTTCAATGGCGGCGTCAGACAAAGCTTTTTCTTAGGGATTTTTTTTTGTGAGAGATTTTTTTTTTTTTTTTTAAGATTAGTAGCTTTAATGTTTACTATCAATTTGATAAAAAATATATTTACAACGAGTCAAGTAACTCTAATTTCTAAATCTACTTTTTTATTCTCATGAAATTCTCTAAATTACTTAAAATTACTCAAATCAAATCAACCTTAATCATCGTCTAAATTTCTAGATCTACTCTTCTAATTTTATTTATATATCCTCATAATCACTCTAATACCTTAATTTCCATATCGCTCCACGACTAGATCCGTTTCTTCGACCGTCGCCGCACTCCGACGACGATCAGATATACTCACCGTTGCGCTCTGAACGAGATGGAGACTCTACGCTTAGAGCTCCAACGATACCGCTACAAAAATAGGCCACTATCCGCTAGGATAAAAAGTGACTATTTTCGAGGGTACACCGACAGAAATTGTTATTTCTGAGCGTATTAGTATTACCGACATAAGTATCCGTAAAGATACCATCGGCAAAAAACAGTTTTATTCTCGCGGATAGTGACAGATTTTTGTAGGCTCCGCTCGGCTTTGGTCCTTCCCCTCTCCCTCATCCTCCTTTCCGCTCCAGGAAGTAGAACCAAGAGAGGAGTGTTGTGTCGGAAATGAGACCTAAAGAGTGGAAATAATGGAGTTGAGTGGAGGTTTTTTTGTGTGTGGAGATTTTCAAGTATACCCTTCAAATAGTATAGAATTACATAATATCTCTTTAAAATTTCAAAATATCATACTCATCCTTCTAAAATTTAAAAACTCACAAATTTACTCAATTAATAAGGATTTAAATAAAAACTCATTTTAAATTTATGGAATTTCTATTTACACAATTAATAAGATTAATTATTAGATTATTAATTATTATAAGGGTTTTCATTGACTGATCATTTGACATGATAAACATAATTATTAATTATGGTATGCACAAATCTGGCCAATTTTAATTTTACATAGAAATATTTGTGGTATAGAGTATAGACTATAATTATTATTTGGAGTTATAGATACATGATACATGCTCAATTTGCTGTCCTTTTCAATAGATCATTACAAGGAATTAGTGTATTGAAAAGGGGCGGGTCGGGTCGGTCCGGTCCAAACCCGCCCGGTCCCCAGGTTGACTCGGGCACGGGTTAGCCCGGGTCAACGGGTTGAGTCGGGTAGGGGGGTCGGGTTGGGGTCTGACTCGGCCGATCCTAACCCGGTCTAAACCCGGCGGGTTAGGTCGGGGCGGGTTAGGTCGGGTCGGGGGTCGGTCCGGTCCGGGTAGGTCCGGTCCGGTTTTTTTTTTTTTTTTCCGGTTTTTGTTTTTTTTTTCTGTTTCCAGAGAGGCAGAGAGGGGCAGAGGGCCAGACGTTTATTTTTTTTTTTTGCATTTTTTTTTATTTTTTTTATTTGAACTCAATATATTTTTGTTATAACAAAATCAAATTAAGTTAAAACCGAATTTTGTTAAAACCAAATTAGTCTAAAACCAAATTATTCTAAAACCGAGATATACCGAATTAGTTTAAAACCGAATTATTTTTTATCTTTAAAACCGAATTATTTTAAAACAATAGATTTAAAAACAAAAGTTACCCTCCTCCTTTATTCCGGGCTTGGGACCGGCTATGTAAAATAACATAGGCGGAGTTCTAACTTTTTTTTTGTTAGTAATTATTCTTTAAAATGAAACAATTGAAATATTTAGAAATTATAATTTAAAAAAATAACAATAAAGATTAAAAGAGGTTAGAATTTTATACCGACACTACCTATCTAGTAGTTGTTGTGCATATACCATAGGTCGCTCTCTTGCTCACTGTCCGAATCCTCGTTATGCTCAGGTCCCTCGGTACCGCTTTCTTGAGTGTCGACACCGGATGATGACGCTTCCAATCTCATGGCATGTTGCGTGCGATTTTCAGCATCAATCCAGTCTTTCAAGCACACAAGTCTCTCGAAAACATGTGCACCCAGCTTACTTCGTTTATCGGTAAGGATCCTGTTCGCCGAGCTAAAACAGGATTCAAAAGGGACGGTTGACACGGGATCGACAAATATGTCGCGGGCCATCATCGCCAGTGTTGGATAGGCAGTTGCATTCCTCCTCCACCAATCCATGAAGTCAACTCCTTCATTTTCGGTGGTCCCCAAACAATAGCTCATTAACTCGTTCGTGTTACCTTGGGATCCCGTCGGGTCGTCATCATCCTGAAAATCGCCTAACAATCCAGTACTGCTGTGTGTGGATAGACTATTAAAACAATAGAAAAAATTAGTGGACAAATAATGTAGATATTATAAATAATAAATATTAAAAACATATGTATATTTATATTCATACCTCACGCCACCGGTCGAAGGCGGTTGGTCGGCATTTCTTCTTTCGTAATATATGGCAAACATGTCGTCCAATGCCTTTTGTACGCGGGGATCCTCGTCCCTCCAATTTAATTTTAGATTTTTCTTGTAGGCTACGAGTATTTTTACCGTGAACTTCTTCTTGTATGCCGGATGGAGGCAGTTTGCGAGAACGGTCAAGAGGGGTACCTCTTCCCAATATTTAAGAAATTTTGCCTTCATGGCTGCTACGATCGGATGGAAAGGGGAATCCTCACTATCCATATCTTCCATATCACGGTACACCTTGGAAATATAGTAGAGATGGTGCAGCAACTCATGTGTCGTCGGTGAGTACGAGCAAGATAATTTCACGGTTGTGGTGAAAAAGGTTCCAAGGAATTGTGCAAGCTGTATGATTCGCTGCCATTCGGGGTCGGTGAGTTCCAAAGCTTGTCCTTCGTTCGTCGATCTCAACATCTCCCATATAGCCGCCTTGTAAGGAATGCATCGGTGCAGCATCCTGTAGGTGGAATTCCAACGGGTATCTATATCTCAAGGTACCCTCATTTTGCCCAAACCTATTCTTTCGCACAAAGCTGCGAAATTTTGTTTTCTTTCTTGGTTTGAATAAATATGGGCAAGACCTCCCTTGAATTTAATTATCAAGTCCTTTACGGCTTCTACCTTAAGACCATCTTTTACGGTAAGGTTTAGTATATGACAAGCACACTTTTGGTGAAACAGTGCACCATTCATGATTGGGTTTAGGGACCGGATGAAATGATCGATGGACGCTACATTGTTGCTAGCATTATCGAATGAGATAGAAAAAATCTTGTTCCGTAAATCCCTTTTGAGATTATATTCTTGTAAAACCTCAATAATTGAATGGTAAATAATTTGTGCAGTGTGCGGGGATTCTAACACCTGAAAACTTAAAACCCGTTTTTGTAAAATCCAATTCTCATCGATCCAATGACCGGTAATACAAGAGTACCCTAGGCCGTGTTTACCGGCAGTCCATATATCGGAGGTAAGGGAGACATTATAATTTGCATATCCAAATGTAGCTAATAGGTCGTTTTTCTTTTGGATAAACTGGTTTTTCATTTCACATACCATTTTTCTATGATGGATTCTCTTATACAATGGTTGAGCACACCCCCGAATCACTAGCCGGGCAAAACTACTACAATTACCCATACTAATTGGTTGTTCCTTGTGGGCAATATATCGGGCAAATTCTTCAAGCATTATTTTTTCATCATATCTTTGGTGGGTTCTACTACCATCCGGGTTAATAAGGGTTTGGACTAACCGCGGGTCCGCATTTTCTTGCGGTAGGTCACCCTTTTTTACATGACCTTCGGCATGTTTCTTAAATGTGGACATACCATTTGCAAGTTTATACTCGTAAATAACTTTGCAACCGCGTACCTTACATTTTAAAGTATGCACAACTCCATTTGGATGAAAGGTCTTTTGATAATACCGCCAAAAATCGGCCTTGTATTCGGGCGCCTTGGTTTTCCTCTTCTTTAGTGGTTCGATGGGAATGGGAGCAACAACTTCGGCTTGGGTTGCGGGGACAACTTCGACTTGAATTTCCAGGACACTTGTCGAGGGACCGCTTACTATAGGGGCGGTGTATTGAGTCGATCCTGTAGAACCAGTACCTGCTCCATATGAAGGGTTAGAATAATAGTAATTAGGTGGTGGCATTTGTGAGGGATTTTGTGGATAATAGTTAGGATCTTGTTGATGATAAATAGGTGGTGGCATTTGGGAGGGATTTTGTGGATACGGCGGTTGCATTTGTGCGGGATCTTGTGAAAGCCTACTTTCTATTGCGTCCATATTTTGATGGTATCCAGATGGCATAGGGTCGAATAAATCGGCGGAAGCTCTATGCATCCAATTTTCGTCCGCCATTTGTTATACATATTAAAATTAAATTCATTCAAAATAAATCCGAAATTATCTAACCTATTTAAATGTAAATCTAAATTCAATATAAATTAGATTAAATGTAAATTAAATCTAAATTAAATTCAAATATAAATTAAATCTAAATTAAACCTAAATTGAATTCAAATCTAAATTAAATTTAAAGTAAAGTAAGTAGAAAAAAAAAAAACAAGGCTCATGAAGAGCCTCTGGAGTCTGGCCGAACTTCAAAAGAAAAAGAAAAAGAAAAAGAAAAAGAAAAAGAAAAAAAAAAGAAAAGAAAAAGAAAAAATAAGTGTAATAAAAATTTTAAAAAAAAGTTTAATTCAAATTTAAAAAATAAAGTCCAATTCAAATTTAAAAAAAAGGTCTAATTCAAATTTATAAATTTAAAAAAAATAACTCTAATTCAAATTTAAAAAATATATTTAAGAAAAAATAAGTCTAATTCAAATTTGAAAATTTTAGGTCTAATTCAAAATAAATATAACTTGTTCTAACTTATTTTAAAAATCTATTTTAAAACAACAACTTATAACTCTAACAAAATAAAATATAAATTATTTCTCTAACCTATTTAAAAATAAAATCCAAATTTCAAATCTAAATTGAATTCAAAAATAAAATATAACTTATTTCTCTAACCTAAATTGAATTCAAATCTAAATTAAATATAAATTAAATTAAATATAAATTAAATTAAATTAAAAAAAAACAACTGCCTTTGCCGAACTTCAAAAGAAAAAGAAAAAAAAGTCTAATTAAAATTTAAAAGAAATAAAGTTTAATTCAAATTTAAAAAATAAAGTCTAATTCAAATTTAAAAAATAAGTCTAATTCAAATTTAAAAAAAAGGTCTAATTCAAATTTTAAAATTTTTAAAAAATAAAATATAACATATTTATCTAACAAATCTATTTATCTAACCTATTTATAAATAAAATAACTTATTTTAAAAAGTAAAATCTAACCTATTTCAAAATAAAATAAAATACAATAATCTAACAAATCCAATAATCTAACATATTTAAAAATATATCTAAAATCTAACATATTTGAAAATATTCAAATGTAACCTATTAAAAATAAAGATAACATGTTTAAAAATAAATCTAACTATCCAACAAATTCAAAAATAAAATATAGCTAAAGAATCTAACCTATTTAAGATAAATCCGAATTTTAAAAAATAAAATCTAGTCTATTTCAAAATAAAATAACTTATTTTAAAAAATCTAACCTATTTATCTAACCTATTTATAAATAAAATAACTTATTTTAAAAAGTAAAATCTAACCTATTTCAAAATAAAATACAATAATCTATCAAATCCAATAATCTAACATATTTAAAAATATATCTAAAATCTAACATATTTGAAAATATTCAAATGTAACCTATTAAAAATAAAGATAACATGTTTAAAAATAAATCTAACTATCCAACAAATTCAAAAATAAAATATAAATTATTTCTCTAACCTATTTAAAAATAAAATCCAAATTTCAAAAAATAAAATCTAACCTATTTCAAAATAAATCCGAATTTCAAAATAAAATATAATAATCTAACAAATCCAATAATCTAACATATCCAATAATCTAACATATTCAAAAATAAAATCCAATAATCTAACATATTCAAAAATCTAACATATCCAATAAAATATAACATATTCAATAATCTAACATATTCAAAATTTAACAAATAAAATATAACATATTTATCTAACAAATCTATTTATCTAACTTATTTATAAATAAAATCCGAATTTTAAAAAATAAAATCTAACCTATTTCAAAATAAATCCGAATTTAAAAAAATAAAATCTAACTTATTTCAAAATAAATCCAAATTTCAAAAGAAAATATAATAATATAACAAATTCAAAAATAAAATCCAATAATCTAACATATTCAAAAATAAAATCCAATAATCTAACATATTCAAAAATAAAATTCAATAATCTAACATATTCAAAAATCTAACAAATATAACATTTATTCGAACAAACAAATATTACATTTATTTGAACAAACAAATAAATCTAGCTTATTTATCTAACAAATTTAAAAATAAATCCGAATTTAACAAAGAAAAACTAACAATATCTAAAAATTACTAACAATATCTAACAATTACTAAAAATTACTAACAACTACTAAAAATTATCTAACAATTACTAACTATATCTAAAAATTACTAAAAATTACTAACAATTACTAACAATTACTCAAAATTACTACAAATTTCTAAACATTACTAACAATTACTAAAAATTATCTAACAATTCCTAACAATTACTAAATTTACCTATTTAAACTAATTCTAATTATTTAACAATTACTAAAAATAAATCTAACCTTTTAATCTCGCGGAAAAATCTTGCGGGAGGTAGAATGAAAAAAATCCTTCGTAATTCCTCTACTTTCGTCTTTCGTATTCCTTTGCGTATTTGTAGAATGAAATAAATTGCAACTCTTTTTTTTAAACAATAAAAATAAAATTTGAGAATAATAAAAATATTGAGAGTATGAGAATATGAGATTGAGAGAATGAGAGATTGAGAATAATAAGTATGAGATATGAAAATTTATGAAGAATGGGGGTATATTTAAGGTTGTTTTTTTTCGGGGGGGGGGGGGGGGGCAGTGTACCGTTAAAACTCAAAAAAGTTTGAATTTTCGGTGGGGGGGGGTCGGGTTGGCTCGGGTCGGGTCCCGCCGGGTTAGACCCGGGTTTTGGGGGGGTTAGGTCGGGTTTGACCCGGGTTAGGTCGGGTTCACCCAGGTTCGGCCGGGTTTGGGGGGATTCAGTCGGGTTTTGGGTCGGGTTAGGTCGGTTCGGGTAGACGGGTTGAAACGGTGGGGGGAGGTCGGGTTTCGCCCAGAAAACCGCATCCGACCCGTTTTAAACCCGACCCATCCCTTTAGGACGGTTCGGGTCGGGTTCATGGTCGGATCTGGGTCCGGGTCCCGGGTTTGCGCGGGTCGGATTGGATCGGGCGGGTATAATCAATACACTACAAGGAATAAGAAGCAGAATAGGGACTAAATCTAGTGATTATACTCCGATTATTGGTATAGGTTGGGAGTTGGGACCCACTCACATAATTGCACAGGATTCTGTGCCAGTAATTACCTACTCGAGATCTTCTGTGGCTTAGATTGTTGTAGTAACCAGTAACCGGTGCTTGCCTTGCAGTAGAGTAGACTAGTAGAGTCGGAATATATTGTGACAATTAATTAATGCTCTTTAATTAACCGGAGGGAGGGTACACAAATTAAGTAAATCCACAAATTAAATATCATTATTAGATTACCTGTATTACATGAATACCGGATTTAGTGAGATGCGACATGTACTGAAATGTATCCAGCAAAGAGTCACTGGCATCTGTGCAGGTAATTAATCCTCGTTAATGAATCATTAAATTCCGTTACAGTTTTCAATTTTAATAGGAGCAGTTATGATTCAATTTATTTACGATATGAATGATGACAATTATATTATATTATATTGACCCCTAAAATGATCACATTCTCTGCGCATATATGTCTCTAATTAAGACAAGGACCTATATTATTATATACTCTATTAAAAAGGGTGCACATCCGTGCTAGTTAGGATCACTATTAACTAAAGATTCGTACAAGATTTTAATCTAACAGTCTGTAATTTTTTTTTTTTTTTCTGTTTTTTCCTGCAATATCCAGGAATGCAGATTGGAGAACTCTCGGTAAGTTAATTAGTTCTGGGCAGGGGCGAAGCTAGACTTTCGAACTATATATAGAGGTTAATCATATAAAATTTTCTTGTGAAAAATAGAGGTTAATTTTACAATAACATAATATTTTACTTTAAATTATATCGAAAATTATACATAAATATAATTTTTTTTAAAAAGAATGAGAATCAATTGACCACATTGTCCCTTCTTACATCTGCACCTCGTTGTGGGTACGCTCCAAATTTTATAATTTTCGGTGTAATGAACTGTATACAAATATTACATGAGTTGAATATCTTGTTATGTTTGTTATGTTGAGTGAGGCTATGGTTATACGTACACAGCGCATAATGGTTCCTGATATAGATTAATAGCTCTATTTTTAAAGTTTAAATAATTGATATGAACTGTTTAACGTGAACTCTATATAAATATGTATTTGCAAACTAAATTTTACATTTTTTTTCATATTTTTTTTAATATCTTTTTACACAGTTAGAATAACACTTGATCTAAAAATTCTATACCATTCAAAAGTAATAATTTTCTATCTATCTAAAAAATAATAACAAAAATTCTAAAAAATGTAAAATTTAGTTTGCACCTACATATTTATATGGAGTTCGCGTTGAACGGTTCAAATTGAATATTTGAACTTTGAAAACAAAAATATTGATCTGTAGTACAAACCAAGCTGCGCTTAGGGGTGTTCAAATGGTTCGGTTTATTTAGCTTTAAACCGAACCGAGAAAGTTCGGTTTAAGTGGTTCGATTTTTCGGTTTAAATGGATCGGTTTCACCTGTTCTTCCGACTTCCGACTTCCCTCTTTTCTTTTTCTTTCCCCTTTGATCCTTCTTCAAAACTACTGGGGTCTCCACCATTCTCGATCCTCTCCTTCCGGCATGAAACTCTTCCATCGGCACTTCGCTCGTTTCCACGAGATCATTGTTCTTAGCTATAAGTATATATCTCTGTCTCTTCTCCCCTGACTCGTCCTTCTAATTAATACCAAAATTGATCTATAGGCTCGTCATTCTCCGATTCCACAAGGTCTCTACTTAATCTGATTCCAATTTGTTGCTAAATTAATTTCTTTTTTGAATTTCCTGCTGGATTTCTTACTTCTGTTCTTTTAATTACTGTCAAACGTCGTGTGAAGCAAATTACAAGGTTTTTGGTTGGCCTTACTTCCGTTTGAACCGAACAAACCAAAATTTGTTTCGGTTTGTTTGATTCAGTTCTTAAATATCGGTTAATAGGTTTAATCGGTTCGGTTCGGTTTATTTTAAAAACCAAAAATTAATTTGGTTTGACAATTATAATTCGGTTTCGACTGAACCGACGGTTTGAACACCCCTAGGTGCGTTATGCATGGTACCATAGCCTCAGTCTATTATATTTTCTATTGCACGTTCGAAATCTAGTTAGCATTTTTTATAAAATATATTTAAAATTAGAAGAATTGATTCTTATCTTTATCTCATAAAACTAACTTGTGTTATTTTTCCGGCATAGATGATTTTTTTCTTTACCGAACTACGTACAAAATGTCAATATATATTTTTGGTTTTTATTTTATAATTAGTCATTCATAATGCATTTTTTAAATGTAATATATTTATAAAGCATCTCATCAAGATCAAGAACTAGTTTCAGAATTCAAATATATAAAAGATAAAAGCTGCAGTGTTTACACAATTATAATTTTTTCGATGTTTGAACGTACAAATATTGGACAACAATATAAATTTTTTACGTCTTAAAGTATAAAAAATTAACTAAAATGAAAATAAGCATAAAACAATTTTCTGTGTACATCTTGATTAGTATATTCTAGATTTTATAAAACCCTAGCTCTTTTGATAAACTATTTTGTAATGGTCGTGATTTATATATGGTCGAGATAAAACTTCGAAAATCCACTATATATGAAAGGACACACACACATATTACACACACACACACACACACACACACAGATATATATATATATATATATATATATATATATATATATATATATATCAGTGATTAGTATCTTTTTTAGAGTTTAGGGTTTAGAGTTTAGGAGCAAGCAATTAGTATCTTTTCTAGATATCTCTTCCCAAAAAAAATAGCAATCTAACCTTGCAAACCTCTCACGGAGAATATTATAATTATGATGCACTAAACTCAAGTCTGATTCTTATTTCTATATATCCAAAAATTAATTCCTCGTGCATCTTGTTTTAACTTAAATTAATAAAAACAACAAGAGTTTATTTTTAGAGTAAAGATGTTGTCTCCCGCACTCCAGTCCCCTAAACGTCCCCCCATTCTAACTAACTATATCAATCATTAAATCACCTTAAAAAACGTGTAAAAGATGTGTCCAGTTTTTTGGAAAAATACTTGATATCTTAGGTATGAATACTTGATGAATTATATATGAATATTTGATATCTTAGGTATGAATACTTTCAATTTTGTATGTGAATTAATTTAATCAATGATGTAGCACTGGTGGTGTGATCCACGTGACTTTTTGGTTGTGGTCCCCATCCAGGCTGTTCGTTACTGGCCCCGAAAAGCGTGTAAAAGATGAGTAAGTAATGTGTCCAGTTTTTTTTAAATACTTGATATCTTAGGTATGAATACTTGATGAATTATATATGAATATTTGATATCTTAGGTATGAATACTTTCCATTTTGTATGTGAATTAATTTAATCAATGAATGTAGCACTGGTGGTGTGATCCACATGACTTTTGGTTGTGGTCCCCATCCAGGCTGTTCGTTACTAGCCCCAAAAAACGTGTAAAAGATGAGTAAGTGATGTGTCCAGTTTTTTTTAAATACTTGATATCTTAGGTATGAATACTTGATGAATTATATATGAATATTTGATATCTTAAGTATGAATACTTTCCATTTTGTATGTGAATTAATTTAATCAATGAATGTAGCACTGGTGGTGGTCCCCATCTAACTGTCAATACCCACTGGTGGAACCACTATTATGAATATTTGCACATTTAGGTATGAATACTTGCTCGATTAGGTATGAATACTTGTGTGACCGATAACTCAAAAGTATGTCATCATGGATCTCATTTGAAAGAGAAAATTGTGTAGAAGACGTTCGTGGTTTTAGATTTGCAAAATTTCTCATAGATCGTCAAAAATATTGGTTAGATTGAACGGAGAAAAAAAAACCACCTTGAAAAAGGTGTAAAAGATGGGTGAGTGATGTGTCCAGTTTTTTTTAAATACTTGATATCTTAGGTGTGAATACTTGATGTATTATAGATGAATATTTGATATCTTAGGTATGAATACTTGATGAATTAGGATGTGAATTAATTTAATCAATGAATGGGGGGATGTTTAGTGGTCCCCAATTGTACTTTGACAGTTAGTTAGCGGGGGGACGTTTAGGGGACTGAATAGGGAGGGGGACTGTTAGTCGATCCCTTATTTTTATAGAAAAAAAATTGTCATTTCGAAGAAAAATCTGAAGAACTTAACCCTCCAAAATTTTTATTAATACCATTTTCAAAAAAATAATAAATCAAATAACCATCGTTTTCTGACAATTTTAATACTAGCACGGCCGCAGAATACCGGAGCGGACCCCCATATGGGTCCGCTATATGCCGAAGCGGACACAGGGTCCGCTATATGCCGGAGCGGACTCATTATTTTTTATTTTAAAAATACGAAATTGTAATTTGTTAAGGGTTATTTTCTTTAGTTTTGAATGTTGTTTAAATTGATTTTTGGTCATATCGTATTTTAGATATGTCGTTCGTTTGGAATATTTTAGATATTTTAGATATGTGGTTTCTTTGAAATTCTTTTGTGTACTCTGAGATAATGAAATCAACAAAATAAATAAATAACAACAAAATCAAACAAACAAGAAACTAATCAACGAAATAAATAAGTATCTGACAAAACATCTACCAATACTACAAATAAGAATCTAACAAAACATCTAACAGTACAACAAATGTAAATCTACGGCTCTGGACTAAACACCGTCCTCGCCTTCTTCTTCCTAAACCCCCGACCCCGCCTACAGAGTGGTGTCTCGTCAGTATTGGCGGAGGATGTAGAGTCGTCAGCCTGGACATCCGTAGACTGAACCGGCTCGTGGTGAACCTCCTCAATCTCTGATGTCTGCTGGACCGAGGACCAAAAACTGTGATCTGTCCAGACTCAGCCTACGTGAATAAAAATGCTTGTCTGGCAATAGGGTCATCGTGGAGGGAAGGGTGAGGTACCTGCTGTGAGGACTGGCTAGGGAACTGCGGGATGGGCTCTGTTTGAACATACCCTGGCTGATAGGCAGAAGGTGCTGTCTGAGTGGGACTGTAACCCGGGGAATACAGTTCATCTCCCTCTGTGCCATACTCAGTGGAGATATTGAAGCCCAGGTCCTCATCGTCTCTACCCTGTAGTAACTTACAAATTAGATAATGTATTGAATAAGAAAAAATCACAGTTATGTATTTTAATTTAAATTATACCTCGGCAGACATCCTAGCCTGGGATCCCATGGCCTCATGTGCGGCTCGGCGCATCAACTTGGCACCTCGGTTGAACGCCTGACCGACCGTCTCAGCGTCATGGACGGGTGCAAACACGTCCTCATCACCAGTGTAGGGGACAGACATCGGGCTCGTCAGATATGTCGTCGACCGCATCAACACCGGCCAAGCCAGCGCACCTCAGTAGAGAGTCGAGGCGCGCCCTGTACCCACACTGGCACACCGCGGGTACGTTATGCTTGAGGATGACCTTCCGGAGCCTCTTCCATCCCCTGGTGACGGCCATCGTAGCCCCTATGACGCAACTCTTGACAAGATATAATGCCTGAAAATTGAAAAAATTATGAAGAAGTTGTACAATTGTAAATATTAATAGTTTTGAATTTGAAACTTCAAATTAAAAATACCGTGGCTGCGAGAGGTGCGCCGGCGGGGATAATATTGTGGATCCGTCCTCTACGATCTCTCGACTTTGGTACCCGCTCATGCGGGTTGTCGGCAATGTATCCCTCCAGAAATATGGTGTACGCGCCGTGATCTTGGTACCAATCTCTGTAAGGTCTGTACGAATTACAACAAATGTTAGATATTCCAATAAAAAAACTATAGTGGAAGTTTTGAATTAATAAAAAAAATTCTTACATTGACGCGACATCCATATGACGGTCGGGCTCGGCCAATAGGGATCTGCAGCTCCTACCTTGAACACGTAATCGGCACGGACAATCCCCCAGTCCTTGCCTGCAGTGGTATTCCTGGGATATGCAGCCCTCGCCAGACCTCCTCGCTGATCGGTGCTGGGGGCGGAGTAAGCTGGCGCATCCTGAACTGTCTCATGACCCGTCCGGGGTAATGGCGCTCGATGATCTATATATTTTAATATGTTAGACTGTTTTTATTAAATTAAGTCGCTTGTGTAGATAATAATATTGAATTATAATATTGTACATGTCCATAATATTGTACATGTCCCTAATAATAATATTGATCTATATATTTTAGTACATGTCCCTAATTTATTAAATAAAAATATTGTAATATTAAACTTTTTAGTATATATATCCGCGAAAGAGGTAGTTAGTTCTAAATCCTACCGAAGATCTGTTGTTAATAAGTAAAGTTGGTAGACTCATTTTTATTTATAAAATATTAATATTAAATATCATTTCTTTCAAAGAAGAATGAAACTATATATGATTACAATCCGAATGCATGTGTTGCAAGTATTGATTCATTGTATACATGCATAGCTTTAAATGAAATGAAATTACAGATTTTTTTTAGTTTTATTTAATTATGTGACATATGTTATTGTTGTGCATCAATTTATTTACAGAAATTAATGAAAGGGCATGAGTAATTTTTGATGGAAAAATTCAGATTGCTATTTATATAATGAGTAAGGTTAAAATGCACCATCGGTTTTATGCTCCAATCATGCTCCATGTCTTTTTCTCCGTTTTCAAAGTTCGAAAAATCGATCCGAACAACTCAATATGATCTTCATATTAAAATGTGTTTGGAGACAAAATTTTATATTTTTTTAGATAGGTACAAAATCACTGTTTTGGATAGTACATAATCTTCTTAAAACAGTGATTTTGTACTTATCTAAAAAATTAGTAAAAAAATTTCAAAAAATATAAAATTTGGTCTCCAAGCACATTTTAATACAAAGATCATGGTGAATGGTTCAGATTGACTGTTCGGACATTGAAAATGAAAATAAGAATGTGGAGCATGATTGGAGCACAAAACCATTGGTGCATTTTAACCCTACTCTTATATAATATACTAGTTTCAAAGGTTGCCTCAGAGTTATTAAAATATTTATTCTCTTATTTGGACGCATCCCATCCTGAAAACTTCGTCCATAAAAATTAAATAGAGAAGTAAAATAAAAATGCCTAAGGTCTCCATCATCACGTCTGAGGAAAACCATTGATGATCAGTATTACGCTTTCGCTTAACGATGTCGTCACTCCAAAACTGTAAGTTTTAAATTATGTTTTCTATTTTATTTTGGATTTACGGATTCTGAATTGTTTGTGTTCTAATTACAAAACACATTATGATTTTATATCTCTAACATTTGGTATCAGAGCAATCGTAAATTCATATAAGATGCAATAATTTTTTAATGAAATTGATTTTCAGTGATATGTATAAAAGCCATACAAATTCAACTTACTTTTATGTATAAATACTTTCTTATAATTTTGGATGAGATTTTTTAAAGAAGAATTTTTATTTTCTGTTATGTATGCACAAAGATGTTGTTCAATGTATTATTATTGAAGATGCAATGCTGGAGACCTTTAGTAGCAAAAAGGCATCATGTCATGGATCACATGGGCACTCATTTTGGATGAATTTTTGGTCCAAACTGGATGAATTTTTGGTCCAAACCTTTAGATATGTTGGATCCTATACCACCTAATTTGGATGAATTTTTAGTCCAAACTGCATCACAACTAAGACTTTTGGCAACATAAGCCCAAAATTGAAAAGCTTTACGAAAATTGGGCCAAAACTTGATCACATGATTATTAAGTGGTCAAGACATAATTTTGATGCAAACATTGTATTGGATCTTATTGAGTAATACATGTTATATTGATCACATGGGTTGCAGATTCCATTTTTGGAGTACTAAGTAGAAGTGTAATGTCTATATATGTTGCATTTGTAATATGTAATAATTTACGTATTTATATGAATTCATATACAATGATCGGCCCAATAGAAGTTTATTGTATATTTTTTTATATAAATAATTTAAACCATATAACGTTATTTTTAATAATTGATTGTTATCAATTTTTACCAACTTTAAATTGTAACTGCCACTTTATTAAAAAGAATTTTGTGATTTAAGTCACAATTACACCTTTACATTTAATAAATTATGAAGGTCAATTTTACCAACTTTAATTGCCAGTATTATTAAGTGAATTTATTTATTTAATAATTCAATTTGTTTCTGCCCAACGGTGATATAAATTGGATTTTATGCAACAACTGTTATGTTAGAACTGAAATATTATTTGGTGTTTTATTATTTATTTCAGTATAATAATTGTTAGTCCCTCTATATACACTTGATTTAATGTTATTATGTAATTTGTGGATTCATAGTTGATAATAGTAAGCATTTCATTTTTTCTGAATCTAATGGAACATTGAATAATGTTCATGCTCAAATATCTGAAATAATACCATGGAACGAAACTAATTTTTCCACTTGGAAAGAGCAAATTGAGATTTGTCTTGGTGTTCTGGAAATGAATCAGGCATTACGAATGGACAAACCTACTATTACAGTGATGTCTAGCCATTTTGTCCATATTCCGATCATACTTTGTATGAAAACCTGTGCTTAAAACTCTAAAGTCGTGTCTATTTCATTAAATATCTGTAGGATGTGGTACTGCTGCGCTTTTATTTCATATTTTGCAGGAAATAGGCAAAACAGAGGAAGAATCTGGATTTTGAAGGTTTACACACAGACCGTGCACCATCTGCATGCGGTCCATACACCCTCTGCCCGGCCACAAACTGACCACAGACGACCAGACACAGACATGTATATGATGCTGAAATTTCTGCACCTGAACTTAAAACAGTCATAACTTTTGACTCGTAACTCCGTTTTGAGTGTATGACCACTTTTCGAAAAGTTTGCGAGAAGATCTACAATCTGACCAAAGGACACAGGCACATGGTCCGTGCACCCTTGCATACAGACCGTGCATGGCATTTCTGGAAACATAATCCAAAGATGAAAATTAGTGCCAGTTGGGGAAGGTCGCGAATTGGGCCATTAAAGCGCCTCTCTGTCCAACAGAGAGGTCATTCTGGATCTGAGAAGGGAGACCTAGGGTTTGTGCTTGACGGCTTGGCTTGGAGAAGAAGAAGAGAGGCGAAAATCGAGAGATTTGTGACGGATCTTCTTTTTACTTCGAATTTTGCCATGAGCTCTATCTTTATCATCTCTTTTTACTGTTTTAGAACTATGTTCGAGTAGATTTCTTAGTTTTTAGGGTTAAGATGTAGTTGAATGCTTTGTTTTACTTGCTAGCTTATTGGAATTTGTGTTGAACTTGGTGATTTCTTGTTGTGTATCATTTTATTGCTTAGTTGAATTTGTTCGGATTAAATGGTTTATCGTTAGATGCATGGCCACATCTAGATGGTATTTCAAACCCTTGATATTCACTCGACCAAACTAAGTATTTGAGATAGGTTTGTGAGCCGAAAGGTGAAACAAAGTAGTAGCCGAAAGGTGAAATTTTCCTCGTATCGAAAGATCGAGAATATCTTTAGTAAACCAACAAGTAACTTAGGTTAATTAAGCCAACAAGCGAAAGTTGAGGTTTAAGAACCCTAAGAGGGAAGAATTTGAGTCTTGTACCAAGTAACTAAGCCAATAAACGACAGTTGAGGATTACTACCTTAGGTACAGTCGAAACACCCCTGCACAAAAGATCAACACAGAAACTAATATGCTACTGTATCAACTCGAGGGCCACACGGACCGTGTATGAAAGTACACGGCCCGTGCATATCACACACGGCCCGTGCATGGGAGTCCACGGACCGGGCACTTAGAGGCAAAGCTGAGACTAAATCTGAAACCCTAGGAACCCCTTTTTTATTCATATAAAACCAAACCAAAATTTACTTTATTGTTTTAAATACTCTTATTGAACTGTAGGACATTAAACAAAACCAAAACCAACCTTTGCAGACTTCTAGAGTTTTTATATAATTTAAGTAGAGTCTAGAAACATTCAAACCGTCCTGTGAATCGATACCTGAACATACTGCTCGATAGGGTTGCACACTTGCAACCCGACTCGAAAGGTGTACCAAGGTTGAAAAGTATAGCTTGCTATACTGAAACTTTGTGCATACGCTTCCGTGTGAACATACAGCTACAAGTACTGATGATAAAAAGATTAATTTTGCAAAATGGGAATGGTCAAACCGCATATCTCTCATGATTATGAAAAATACTATTACATCTACTATAAGAGGAGGCATTCCTAAGAAGGATGATGCAAATAATATTTTCACTGCTAAACAATATTTGACATCTGTTGAAGAGCAATTTAAAAGTACTTCTAAGGCTAATGCAAGTGCCTCATAATGAAAAAATGCTCACTATCAAGTATAATGGGACAAGCGGTGTACGTGAACATTTCATGATGATGAATGATATGGCCGCAAAGTTAAATGGCATGGATATGATAATTTCTGAAGGTTTTTTAGTTCATTTCATTATGACTTTGTTTGACCCTAAAAAGTTAAGATTTTAGTTATTTGGACAAAGATGCCACTTAACTGCCTAGATTGGTCAATTAAAGGTTTAACCATGCTTTAATTCGACACAATGCCACAAAATAGGAAATAAAACTTGCTGAACAAAGTCCATGATTAAACCCCACTCAAATAATCATGAATTTTGATAAATAGCACATTTCCTAACTCAAAATGGTTAGAAAAATATTAAATTTACAAAACAGGAGGCTCTGATTACTGCCACATGGCATAGGGTACCCCTAGCAATTACACTAAGCACTCTGGGTGCAAATTGGAGTGTATCAACAAAAACCCAACAAGCACGGCCCACTAGTCAGAGACTTAGAACCAATATCGTTGAGCCCCTGAAATAGACAGACTTGGATCATGTACACCATGTTATATAAAATATGAGGTCAGTATCTCGGCTCACGGTAAGCCAGACCTACGCAAACATGACCCAAAGGCGATGAGTTTTAATCCAGCGCCATCGACCCCTTTGCTCTGCGTAGACCCGGAACACCGTAAGCCAATGCGAGCCTAGTACACGGTTCACAGTGAAATAAGATCATCTAAAATATGGATATAACATATAACCAGACCTCTAATTCTCACTGAGACCGACAGATGGGCCTGCGCCCCTCTCCTTCTTCCCCGATCTCTCTTTATTCTCTCTCCCCGATAATGAAGAACCAGGAAAGAGATTGAAATTCATGAGAAAGAAAGAAGGTGACTCCAATTCCTCACTAGTCCTTACACTATTTCATGAAGCGACAACAATGAGATGACCAATTCGGTTTCTCACCTCACCAGCAAGGAGAATCGGAAGAAAGGAGCGAATAAACAAATATGAAATTGATACTCCTGGCATGCAAAAATAGAAATTGAAGCTATGAGCTGATTCTTCACTCACTGCTGACACAATACGACCACTCAATTGAAAAGAAAAGAAGGTTGGACGGCTTAAATCGATGAGTGTCTATGTTCAGGGCTCGGTCGAGTTAGCATGACATATGTGAGAATAAGGCACCAGAGGCGCCTTAAATGCCTTACAGGGATTTGTTGAGTCCCTGTGACCCATTAATTGGTGTGCACTTAAAGGAGGCTGCCCGAATTGAGACTCTGATGCACCACTGAGAAACGGTAAGCAGATACAATGCATCCGAAAATGGAAATTGACAGGGGTGGAATATAGTGTCACCTAGAGGCATGTTAACCTTACATTATACCCACTTTGTGTTGATCCATCATTGGTCTTGAGTGCTCAAACGGCTAAGGCCCATATCGAGAAATATTGCACCTCAGGGACAGCACATGCCTCTGTCAAACTGGCACCCCTGCACCGAATTAACCACATATGCAGCTGGTCTGGCGCCTTCACTAGCTGCCAAAGGAGAAGCATCTCCTCCCATGCATGAGGAAATGCATGATACCAAATCATCAAATATGGGCCTTTAAAGGAAATTAAATCAAGGGTTAGAGATGAATTCAATGCATGGATTGCCAACATGGCTCACTGCCATTGGCCAATGCCTCTGAAAATATAGCTATATGGCTTGAAAACGATCTGGAGCATTGATCAAAAAATGAAGAAAGAGGGGAAGGTGATGATCAAGCCAACTAGGCCCTAACCTAAACTCTAGACCCTTACTCTACAGCTACATAAAGGGGTCAATTGAAGATGAGAAAAAAACCAGAAATAGACCATTACAGCACCATTAGAGATATAAGAAATAGACTTTAAAAAAAAGAGATAGTTTAGAAATTAGCTCCTCCTTACTTGGCCGAAATACAAAAACTCTAGGTAGATCTTCATCTTTTGCAATGTAAAAGCTCAATGGAGCTTGATTTTTCATGTATTATGATCATGAATCAATGAAACAAGTTTTCTTTTTTATGTTTGATCTTTTCTTTCCCTTTTTATGCATTTTCGGGTTCTTTCCTTTTTTCTTTATTTTTCTCTATTTCTTTTCCTTTTTGTGATGAAAGTTGACTGCCTCAATTCATACAAGTGAGTTAAAGGCATGAGACTTATAAAACAAAAATAAGTTTCTTAATTTGCATATTAAACAAATATCATGTTAAAAAGCTTTTATGAAATATATATATGTATACAATAAAGTAATCGATTTTATAAACAAAAAGAAGACATATGTATATATGCATTTAAACTCTTCTTTCTTTTCTCTATTCTTTTTCTTTTCTCTTTCTTAAAACAGTAGTATATTTTACATAAAAAAGAAGAAGAGAAAGTACTCTTTCTTTGATTTTCTTCCTTTACTGTACCCTTTTAGAACTTTTAGTAAAATGAATATTAGTGAAGATATGTGTAGTAGAGCCGGCTGGCATCCTTGCATATCCAACCTTTTGTTCATTTTAATTAAAAGATTTTATTTAAAGGGATAAAGTGACAAATAAAAAAATTAATGCACAAAGAATTATGAAGTTGAGGCCGGCTAGCATCCTTCATATTTCTTCAACTAAAAGGACCTTTTTGCAAAAGAAAAAAGGAATTCAAGGTGCAATGTTATGAAGCTAAGGAAAATTTGCTAAATAACAATACCTTGAAGGACCTATTTGCAAAAAGTGAGAGATAGAGGGCTGAGATATATAGGCAGCAACCATAATTGCATTGTGCCATTTATATTCTTAGTCCAATGACATCTTGATGATTTGTCCTCTCAAAACATGAAAAATACATAGCAAACATGATTTTCAAAAAGACAGGGACCTCCCTGCATAAAACCAGATTTTGATGACAGTTTCTTGATATTTAAAAATGAAATAATGACCTTTTGGAGCTTTTGATTTCCTTTTTTTTCTGCTACTAATGTGAAACAGTGGCTTTCATGCCTATAAAATCTGTCCTGACCTCAACCAGTCAGTACCTTATGTGTTCATACCCTTGTACCAGTCCTTGGTACACAGCCAAATCAAGGACCAGCAGTAGAATGCTTGGCAATAGCTACTGGTACAATAATGCACTCCAAAATGCCAGAATTGACCCCTGTCTGCAAACTGGACAGCACAAGTCACCCAAGAATTCAATGTGAAAAATAAATTGCACAGTCAAATAAAGGACTTCAAAATACAAAAGATAGACACAAATTTCATATTTTTCTGATTCAATTTCAATTTTCTATGAATTTCCAAAGTCCAGCATTAAAAACAGAAAATTCAGCATTGAAAAGGTAAAAAGGACCTACTGGTAAATCATACATAAAAATCTGATTCAGGGACCAAATTAGAAAATAAACATCATAGTCAGGTAGGAGACTTTAAAACACACAAAATGGACACAAATTTTACATCATTTGGATTTTATTTCTATTTTCTATGAATTTTCAAAGTTCAGCTTTCCAAAAATAAGAAAATCCAGCATTAAAAATACAGAATTTCCCTTGTTACCCTTCTACAAAAATAGATACTTTAAAAATCGAAATAAAATGGTAAAAATCATGAAATTCTCTCTGGACATAATATAAGTAGCCCTTTATGGTTCAATATAAAAAAAAAAGGGGTTGCATAGTTCCCAATGAAAATAGTAAGTTTGAATTTAATTCGATTTGGAAAAGTTGAAAGCTTCATGAAGCTAATGTTCATATTATTCAAAATGAGCTTAATACCGAATAAATGAATTTTTATTGCTACAAGAGGTATAAGATGTACAAATAAACATGTTTCATCTCCTAACCATGACCCAGAAAGCTCACTATGCCGAATAGTACCAAACCGGTACAAGCCAAGAAGCTCCAAACATGAATAATGGACAATGATCAAACAAATTCAAAATTGATGCTCCCATTAGCTGTTACATGATAAGACAAAGGCAAACGATCAGTCAATTGGAGGAAACCAACATGATTATGTTCAAAAAATCAAGTCAAAACTTAAATCGGTATCGAAATCATGCCTCGGCCGGGACTGTCGTCTCCGGTAATCATCGGTCGCCGACAGTAGGTGCAACCTACTCCTAATGCAGAGGCGATGATAACCATAGCTTCCCTTCACCTTGACGTGGCCAGAACTCCCGCCGGAGATGATGACCTATCGAAAACCTAGTGCGGGATTGAAACCCGATCTAGATTCCAACCGCACGTCTTTTAAAGAAAATCTGAACCCCTTGATCAAGGCGCCAAGCTAAATTTCAAATGAAGAGTACGAATCTTAAGACGTGAATCAAATTCAATGATCAAATGGATCTCTCCGGTGGGGCCCCTTGTGTCATATTAAATCAAGTCTTCGACCGGATCTTAAAGGCTCAAAAGATCAATACTAATCTTAAAGCCCGTTGAAATAAATCTCGAAGCCCAGTTTGTCATGCTTAACACCTGTGCAAATCTCAAAGTCTGAAATACACATCTCAAAGCCCAAAACACATCTTAAAGTTCTTAACACCAATCTCAGACCCCAGATACAAATAAAATTGTTAAATCAGGCCTCTTTTCAAATAAGTCCTTCTGGCAAAATTTTGTTTACAGCGCAATCCTTGTAAAATTACAAAACGGTCCTTAACAACTTAAAATCATCTCAAACAAGTCCCTAAAAACCCAACTTTCACATAAGACCCCATTAAAACCCCAAATCATAAGTTCATGCCTTCCCAGCTTTGTAAATAAGCCCTCACAGAAAATATAAATATTTACAAATGAGTCCTTCTCAGTCCTTTTCAAGCATAATTTTCTCATCTTAAGTCCAAATTGACTCAAACCACTTCTAAATGAACTCAAATTGAAATTTTCATGTATCTAAATCAAAATTGAGCATGTCCAAGCATCAGCCAAACCATGAAATGGCCAAAATACCCTTTCTTTAAAATTAATGATCTCATTTCTTAATAAAATGTAAATAATTAACAAAAATATAAATAAATATGTCATAAATAAATACAAATAAATAATGCATTTAAATTTCTTAAATACCTAAATTCCTACTTCAAAAATATAACCTTAATAGGAAATCATACACACACACACACATGTCCAAACAGACAGAAAAGTCAACTCAAAACCCAAGTCAATACATGAGTCCCCCTTTTAGCCCCTTTATTCAATTCACAACAAATAGGCACAAATTCCGGAATGGACGAGGTATTCAGTATGGCTTGGAAGGATCATCTGATGTAATTAACAGCGGGGGCTTGCGCCCGCTGGGAGTTAAACGTCCCCACAATCAATAAACTCCCTCGATAGACTGATTATGAACAGTAGGTCTGTCGAGGGTGAACCAGAAGGAATAGCAGGAAGAAAGTAAATGTTTCAAGTTCGATGTTCTCCAAACAACCGAGAGCATTGAACCCTGAGACATTTAAATACATATGCACACACCTTCCATACCAGCTGTGCAACTTTCTGCGCCCTACAGACTTTTCTTCCTGCACAATTTGTCCCTTTCAAGATCAATTATAATAAGCAGAAAGAAAAGTGGAATATGAGCGAATTAATTGCCATGTGTGTTGAAGAAGAAGAAAGAATTAAGGTTGAGAAACCTGAATTTGCACATATTGCCATTCAAAGTCCAAAACAAAAGAAAAATAAGGACAATGGTAAAGGTAAAAATAAAGTGGATACAGCTACTGGTATTAACAAGGCAAGTTTATCTGGTACAAAACTCGTGCATGCTCCAAAGTGTCACCACCGTAAGAAGCGTGGACACATGAGGAAGGACTGTGTGAAATTTAAAGATTGGCTCGTTAAAAAGGATAATGATTTAAATTTCATGATTTGTAGAACTTTTTTAGTTGATGTTCCCCTTAAATACGTGGTGGGTTGACGTTGGTGCCTCTGTGCACATTACAAACTCATTGCAGGGATTCCATTATGTGAGGATGCTTCAATGGGGAGAAATGAAACTTAAAGTTGCTAACGGATTCGAGGTTGAAGTCAAGGCTGTTGGAACTCTTCGTTTGGTTTTGAATAGTGGCTTTATTCTTGATTTGCATGATGTAATATATATTCCTAATGTAATTAGGAATTTAATTTCTGTTTCTAGACTTGATGTGTGTGGTTTTATGTTTCAGTTTGGAAATGATGAGATGAGACTATATCAAAACCAAGGTTGTGAAATGCGGTTTTCATGCGGTATGCGGAAGGCCACCGCATACGGCATATACGGTATACGGCCGCATATGCGGATTTTTATGCGGACGTATATATGCAGATTTTAAAATGAAAATTCATATATAATTTGTATGCAAAGATATAATTTATGCAACATAATTTCACATAGGCATAATACAACAGAATTTCACAACAGAGACATTAGCATCAACATAATTTCACTCTCACATTCACAAGTCACAACAGAATACAAATAAATATCCAACAATACAAATAAATATCCAACAACATAATCTATGACAACATGCCAATAACCCAACAATACAAATAAACATAAATAAAATAAGTTAGAACTCAAAGTACTAGATTACCCTTCTACATAAATGAAACATAAGTTATTACCCTTCTTCCTCCACTGATGCATATACACGAGGTTCTTCATCATCATCACCATCATCATCATCAGAAAAATCATCATCAGAAATATCATCATCACCTATGTCATTGTCATCAATGCCAACCTCGTCTCTATTTCTTGCCATCGGTGTAGAGGAAGAAGTTGAACTTGAAGCTAAAACAATTTCTTCGGGCAAATCTAAGGCTGGACCTCCTGTCCAATCCCTCACATGTTCATCTTGCTCTTCTTCTCTTGCACACAATGAATTAGATTTTCTCAATATCCTTTCTGAGTTCGACATTGCATGAGAACCAGAATTGGACATGATCCTATTAAAAAAAAAGTGCATATCAGAAATTCAGAATACAACAATAAGAGATAATAATATCCTATATTGTCTTAACAAATAAGAGAACTGCTATGTAAAAACGAAAATATAATAAGTGATGTTTTTCAGCTCAACTACAATGTAATAATGGGGGGGAGGCTGCAATTAATGATTGCTCATTGTAGATTCATTTAATTTTAGATCTGTCAATGTAAATCCACAAATATCTTTGGAAAAGTACAGTTTGCAAATTACTCATACCCAAATGACTTTTGGGTTGTTGATGCGTAACATCTGATAGTGAAATTGAAGAATGGTCATCTAAATATTAAAAATAAGGCTTCGACATTTTTAGACACAAGTATGTGAAAAGGGAGAAGAGCAATGGAAGATGTGAAGTATATTAAGGGGGCCATAAAAATAAGGCACAAAGTATGTTGACATTTCAATCAAAAACTCAGCCTTACTATATTAAAGGGGCCATAAAAACTATTCAAAACTCAAAATAAATCCTCTGATTTTCCCTTTTTATTTGGACCACTGCAAATTGACAAATTCCATGGCTACAGAGGGTGCATTCGGACAAGACACAAAGCAGTATTCTTATATTCATTAAAGAAGCCAGTTCATGCCAGCTAATGAGCTAACTAATTTGGTCAAAAAATCTAAAATAGTCAGAACCAGCAAATCGATTTCAGAAGCAAGTCGATTTTCCTACTTCTCCGATCAGTACCACTGTCCCATAAAGTGAAGTTTCTCTTCCTCCTCACCGATCAAATCAAACAAAACTAAGAGAAAAAAAAGACATACCAGTAGGCACTAGGCACTGGCAGTATCAATAGAATTGAGCAAAGGGTCTCGATCTAGTGATGGGTGGAGAAGTTGAGAGGAGCCGGCGGAGGATAGGAGCTGGCGGAGGAGGCGATAGGTGGAGAGTTGAGCAAAAATGACAGCGTCACAGAGAGGAGCCGGCGGAGTGGAGAGACCAGTTGGCGATAGGTGGAGAGTTGTGAGGAGCGGCGGAGGAGGATGGAGAGGAGTCGGCGGAGGAGGGTGAGAGCCGTCAGTCCGTCACAGAGAGGGTGCTACAGTGAAGTGCGAACTAATTTACTAATTTTGAAATTTTTAGGTTATGCGGATTGCGGAGAGGGAGAGAAAGGATTTCGGAGGTTATGCGGATTCTCAAATACCGAATATGCGGAATGCGGATCTTAATGCGGCCGATTATATTATATGCGGCAATAGTTATGCGGCTGAATATGCGGCCGCATATGCGGAACCGCATATCGGTTTTTCATGCAGTTTCCAACCGCATACGCATATGCGGCCGCATGGACCGCATTTTACAACACTGATCAAAACTCTAAATTTGTTAGTTTTAGATTTTTATGTGATAATCTATATAAATTATGTTTGGATTCTTCCTTTTGTGAATCTCTGTTATCGATGAATATTACTAGTGTTAATCATAATTGTGGAGTTAAGAGAAATCGTGATGTTGGGAATTCTTCCAAATTATGGCATCGTAGGTTGGATCATATTTCAAGAGATAGAATGCAACGTCTCATTAGAAATGAAATTCTCCTGACATTAGATTTTTCTGATTTCAATAACTGTGTAGAATGTGTTAAAGGAAAATTTGTCAATGTAAATAAGAAAGGAGCCACTTGAAGTGGGAGACCATTAGAAACTATTAACAACCATAAATCATTTATTACTTTCATTAATGATTATTCTTGTTATGGTAATGTGTATCTGATTAATCAAAAATCTGAAGCACTAGATAAATTCAAAATCTTTAAGGCTGAAGTTGAAAATCAGTATAACTTTAAAATTAAAGTAGTGCGATTAGATAGAGGCGGTGAGTGTTATGGTAGACACACCGACCTAGGTTAAAGTCCAGGCCCATTTGCTTTGTTAATTTCTTCGAGAAAATGATATTGTTCATCAGTACTCAATGCCGGGAGATCCTCGACAGAATGGAGTTGCTGAAAGATGTAACCTTACACTAATGGATATGGTACAAAGTATGATATGCAATACCACATTGCCAGAATTTGTGTGGATGAAAGCTTTAAAAACATCCACGCATATTCTAAATCAGGTTCCTAGTAAATATGTTCCAAAAATGCCTTAGAAAATGTGGACTGGCAGAAAATCACAATTAGTATACTTACGTGTGTGAGGCTGTCTAGCAGAAGAAAAAATCTATAATCCGCAACTAAAGAAACTTAATTCCAGAACCATTAGTTGTTATTTTATTGGTTATCCAGAGAGATTCAAAGGTTTCAGATTTTATTGCCCATCACATACCACAAGAATAGTTGAGACGAGACATGCTGTATTTTTTTGAAAATGACAACGTCAGTGGGAGTAATGTAAATAGAACTATAAACCTCGAGCAAAATCAAATTTATGTTCCAATTCTGATAATTCAAGAGGTTACAAATTCTATACTGAATGTTTAAGAGACTAATGAAGAAACTCATGTTCATGATGTTCCTAATGTTGATGAAACTCTTATTCTGACACAAGAACCCTTACGTAGATCGCAAAGAGAGCGAATATCTATCATACCTGATGATTGTATTGTATACCTTATTGAGGAAGGATGTGATATAGGTCACAGAGAAGATCTTATCTCATTCAAGCAAGCTATTATGAGCGATAAATGATCTCAATGGTTAGAAGCCATGAATGACGAGATGAAATCTATGAAAGTTAACGAAGTTTGAGATCTTGTTGAGTTACCTGTCGGGGTTAAGCCTGTAGGCTGTAAATGGGTCTATAAAACTAAAACTTACTCCATAAATAACATTGAAAGATTTAAGGCCAGACTAGTTGCAAAAGGGTTTACGCAATAAGAAGGTATACATTTTGATAATACATTTTCTCCTGTCTTAAAGAAAGATTCATTAAGAATTATTTTAGCTCTTGTAGCTCATTATGATTTAGAACTACATCAAATGGATGTGAAAACTGCATTTCTTAATAGTAACTTGCATGAAGAAATTTTTATGAATCAACCTGAAGAGTTTGTTGTAAAAGGCAATGGACATATGGCATATCAGTTAAAATGTTCAATATATGAGTTAAAACAAGCTTCACGACAGTGGTATCTCAAATTTGATGAGGTCACAACTGAATTTGGATTTAAAGAAAATACAATAGATCAATGCATATACCTCAAGATTAGTGGAAGTAAATTTATCTTTCTCGTTTTGTACGTGGATGATATTTTATTAGCAAGTAGTGATTTAAACATGTTATATGAGACAAAATATTTTCTATCAACTAAGTTTGAAATGAAGGATCTTGGTGAAGTCTCTTATGTTATAGAATTGAAATTTACCGAGATCGGTCTCGTGGGATCTTAGGTTTATCTCAGAAAGCATATATTGAGAAAGTGCTTAAAAGATATAACATGCACAATTGCTCCCCTATTGTTGCTCCTATTGTCAAGGGTGACAAATTCAGCAAGTTTCAATGTCCAAAAATGAAATAGAACATGCTCAAATGAAGCAAATTCCATATGCTTCGGTAGTAGGGAGTCTAATGTATGCTCAAGTTTGTACACGTCCTGATATTGCATTTGCAGTTGGTATGCTTGGCCGATATCAATTCAGGAATGAAACATTGGAAAGCTGCCAAGAAAGTTTTATGCTATTCTCAAGGGACAAAATATTATATGCTTACTTATAAAATGTCAAATAACCTTGAAGTTATTGGTTATTTTGATTCAGATTTTTCTGGATATGTCGACAGTAAGAAATCAACATCATGTTACATATTTATGCTTGCAGGGGGACCAATTTCATGGAAGAGTGCTAAGCAGTCTATAAGGGCATCTTCCGCAATGCAAGCATAATTTGTGGCATGTTATCAGGCTACTGGTCAAGCGATTTGGTTAAAGAATTTTATACCAGGACTTCAAGTAATAGACAATATTTTGAGACCACTAACCTTATTTTGTGATAACGAGGTTGCTATTTTTTTCTTTAAGAACAACAAATCAAGTGTATGTCTAAGTGGATTGACATCAAATATCTTGTTGTTAGAGACAAAGTCAAAGATGGTACTATTGTGATACAACATATTAATACAAGAGCGATGCTAGCTGATTCTCTTACAATGGCGCTACCATCTACTCTTTACAAAGAGCATGTTGCCGGCATGAGTTTGGTTAATGTATTATAATTTTGTTGTTGTAAACTATATATATTATGTTATGTACTGGACTTTTAATTATGTATTGACTTTGAATTTATAAAGTTTGCTTATTTATTATGTTGTGCATAATTTTATTTAATCTAAGCAAATTACTTGTGAGGACCGAATGAATATTATCAACCATTGATGGAAATAGTACCAATGCTACAATTGATGGGATCAAATAACGACATTTGTTATTCTGATTACATTAGTTTGGTTTGGTATTTCTAACTGAACAGGGTTTACGTACGTTAATGAAAATTATATTGGCCAATTTTTGCTTGTGTACTTTATTATGTTATAACATTACGGCCAAGTGGGAGAATGTTAGTTTTATTTAATTATATGGCCTATGTTATCATTGTGCACCAATTTCATTTACAGAAATTAATGAAAATGCATGAGTAATTTTGATGGAAAAATTCAGATTGCTATTTATACAATATACTGGTCCCAAAGGTTGCCTTAGAGTTATTAAAATATTTCTCTCTTATTTGGACGCATCCCATCCTGAAAACTTCGTCCATAAAAATTAAATAGAGAAGTAATTTTTAGTCACGTCTAAGCCTAAGGTCTCCATCATCACATCTGGGGAAAATAATTGATGATCAGTATTTACGCTTCCACTTAACGATGTCGTCACTCCAAAACTGTAAGTTTTAAATTACGTTTGCTATTTTATTTTGGATTTACAGATTCTAAATTGTTTGTGTTCTAATTACAAAACACGTTACGATTTTATTATCTCTAACATTTTTTTCTTTCTGGATATGAAAATTGAAGATATATTTTATAGCTTACACACACACTTGCAATTAGTTCTTTAAACATATAATTAAACTGCTGCTATAAATATTATGTGTAAATCCCGGAATAGACATTCAATTTTTTAATTATGCGGCTTCTATTGTTGGCATGCAGAAGAATCTTATACTGTCTTTCAGAAATGAGGTATTATCACAATTTACAAACAAAATTAATGCAAATCTAGTAAAGCTAAGATACCGGTGCATGTTACCCTATATATATAAAAAAAGGTTATCTTAGTACCTCTGAGAACAGAGGTCAATCATGGCCTCCTTTTAGTCATTTCATACAGTCCTTTGAATAATTCGTGCAATATTATACGCATATATGTGATCCTGTTTATATCTAGTTTTATTCTTAAAGTGTAATAAGCATACGTCGGCGTATCACTGAGGAAATATTTATAAGTGGAATAACGACCTAAAACACAATTACATGATCTCCATGAATGGTAGGTGTAGTGGTTTTAAGTGGGGTTATGATACTCTTCAATACACTCTTTCTATTTGTTTTAGCAATGCTTAATGACCCCACATGGCAAAAAGAGGAAGAAAGGGGGAACAATCAAGGTATCTATTCTATATGTCTTCAAAATTTTAGTTGAACAGCCCTAAAGAAAATTTACATGCCATGCATATATGTAGGTGTTGTAACCATGACATCGACCCGGCGCCGCGCGGTGGTACAAATTGGGTAGTCCCAAAATATGTTGCATATATTAATTAAATGCAAATTGTTAACGGCATCCAATTCCTTGGTGTTGCAACCCCGAAATGATATATATTGGGGATCAGCGTTTTAATTATATAGTTAACTATATAGAGGTGCGTTATAGCTATGTTATAGCCTCAAATATTATATTATGTTTATTATTAATTATATTTGTTTAAACACAACAACAATCGTTGTAGGTGACGTTATTATCACTGTTGCTTAGCTGATACATAGTTCGTACATGTAAACATGTAAGAATTAACCATGCACTATAATATATTATTATTATATATATATTTCTTTTTTTTTTGCTCAAGTTTTCTAATTATTTAGACTTGACTTGATCCATATTAAATATTTATATTCTTTGTAATTCAAAAGGGTCAAAGAAAGGTTTTCTTTTAATAAAAAAAATTGGCTCGCAAAGGAGGGAGAGACTGGTCTAAAGCTTGCTCTATACTCAAAAACTTATTAAGATCCAAACATTCATCATTCTGTGTTGAGATAACTATCATATATGTCACTGTTTCGTATTTAATTTATCACTCTCTCTCATTTTGAGGTTATGGAAGTTGATCGTCGATCCGTTCTTCCATTCTCTTTCAATCTAGATATTCGACCAAACTCATGTATACTTCCACATTCCAATGATTTAACTGTTTGAGTGAGTCTATGGTACTATGCATATCACGGGTTGGTCCGTAATACAGATTAATATTTTTATTTTTAAAATTCTAACAGTCGATCCAAACTATTCAACACAATCCCAATATGAGTATGTACTAGCAGATCAAATTTTATAATTTTTATAATTTTTTTATATTTTTAAGATAGGTAGAAAATCACTTGATCTGAAAATTCTGAACCATCCAAAAACAGTGATTTTCTACCCATCTTTAAAAATAGTTAAAAAGTTCTAAAAAGATTTAAAATTAGACCTGCAAGTACATTTTATATGAAAATCATGTTGAACGTTTCGGATCGACCGTTAAAATTTTAAAAATGAAAATATTGATCTGTATTACGGACCAAATCGTGCTATGCATAGTACCATAGACTCACTCTAACTGTTTTTAATCAATAATAAGTTGAAACTTTTAATTTTTAAGTTCATAGCAAATTTTTATCAATTCGTCTTTTCAAAATTTGTCTTATGTAGTGAAATAAATTGTCAATGTTTCTTTTAAATTACTTTTTTTTTGCAGAGTGCATGATTTATTTTTCTGTGGTGAAAATATGTTGGAGAAATCAATATATTCAATTTTTTTATTTTAGTAAAGTTAAAGGTCAGATTACTAACTATTTAATATATATGCGCAAGGGATTTTTATTCAAGTTTTGAACATGCGATCTTCTACACAGAGGACTTGTTCAGTTGGAAAAGAATAAGGAGAATTGATATGAATAGATTATCTATTTTAGCCAATAAACAAGAAAGAATTGAGTGAAATTGTAAAAATTTAAAAAGTGGATTTGAGTTTGAACTTTTATAGTCAAGCTCCTGCTTTTTACAAATAGGTCCCTCATCTATTCCTCTATGGGTCAATTTCTATTTCATAGAAATGGTGTAATAGGAAAATTGACATTTTTCAAGATATGAAATTAAATTGCCTCATTTATTGGTACTATTCGACTATTTCACTCTTTCATTCATTCACTTTTGACCGAACACAACCGGAATAGTGTAAAATAATATTCTATTTCAAATTTCACTTGTCTTCTACCTTGTCGAACATGTTCAGAAGATAATATTGCCTTTGCTACTGGACCAAAAGCTGATTCACAACAAGAATCAAAGACTTTTTGCGAGGATAAAAGCGCAATGATGACGGTACTCCCTCGCGAAAAGTACCGTCGCAAATAGATAAAGCATGTTTATGACGGTTCTCCGTCACAAATAGTTTACATTTCATTTACTTTACACAATAGTTCATCTTAATTGTTGTCTATATATAGGATATATAACTTAAAAAAAATTCAAACTCATTGCGACAGAACGATAATATCTATTTACAACATTGATGATTATGATACTAAGGAGACATTAAATTCAGATAAATAAATGTGTATCACAAAAAAGGAAGTTCAAACATGGAACTTAGCTTGTGTACAAAATGAAGTGGGGCAACCGAAAGGTCCCCAAAAATCTTTTCAAGAAGTAGGTGCGCTAGTAAACTATCTGGCCCCCAATCAAAAGAAAAAAGATACCTCCAAAAAGCTTAAGCCCTTGGGCTAGCTTGTCTCGTCTCCTTTATATAAAAGGACAAAATATTTTGGAAGTTTCAACTTCTAAAATATTTGTATCATTCATTTTAGATCACATAGTAGAGATTTTAATTGCAATTGCCTGACAAGATACTGTTATGATTGGGCTTATACATTGGATCTGAAACAAATTAATGGGCTCACCCACCGACTACGTATCCTCTGCATTAACGCACCGTTTGAGTTAATTTATGAACCGTACAATCAGACCAATTCTGTCCACTCCTATAATGCACGTGCACTTTAATATTAGTGCGGATCTCAATAGGACGGTTCAGATCTTAACTCAAAATTTGAGTTAATGCAGAGGATACGAATTCCTCACCAACCTGGGTCTCACCCATGCATGAATCGAAGGAATTGGAGAGGATCCGAATGCCTAGCATGCATTACCCCATGCACAGCCAACCAGGAAAAACAAACAAGAAGAGACGAAGATCAAGATGGCGAGCATTTAAGACTTAAAAGGCTATATATTTGAGACATGGGGAGAGCATTAGCAATTTTTTCATCCAAATAGCACAGCAGAGAGGAAGGATTCAGAGCCAGGGCATTTCTTTTCTGTGATCCAAAGCCTTTATCTTGCTTCAAAGGGGACTTTTATCGAGAGGTGCTGATTTCAATACCCATCTCAGTGCCCCCATATTGTTGCTTATTAAGTCAGAAAATGTATGATATTAATATGAGAGAGAGAGAGTTGGGATCTAGTAACAAATATTGTTATGCATTTAACTGGACAATCTTATTGATAAGTTTTATATATATATATATATATGTAAAGAAATTAAAAAATAATCATATGATAAATTTTGCTTAACAGGCACATTTTGACATCAAGTTTATTGTTCACTAAATATATCTAACAAATGTCTCTCAAATTACTTGATTTAATATGCATATGAACAATCTATAGGTCTAGTAATGCATCTATTACCTTTTAGTTTTTAATTATTTTGGACTTATATATATATATCTAAAACGATTGCATAATTTGCTTAACTTTATGAAATGCAATATATATTTTTGCCAAAATTTGAGATGTTATATATTATATCCTTCTAAATATATATAGTAAACCTCTCACATTTTTGTTTTGTTTTGAAGATTAGTGGCTAGTTGCCAGCCAACAATTGTGTAAACAAGAATAAAATATTTACAAGTCACTAGGGTATATGCCTATCTGGTTTACCCTATCTCACATTCATTAATAAATAATTTCAAGGCGGGTTTCTCTTATATATGACTCTCATTTTTTCTCTCACCCCATGTACATATATCTCTTGCAAAAGCTCTTTTCTTTGAAATATTACCCGGCTGACCTCCTCCTTTATTCCTTCTGGAAAAAGAGATGACTAATTAATACCATAGAAGAGGGAGATGTTTAAGATAATACCATTTACGTTTGACAGGGAAGTAAAAAAAAAAGAGGTCGTATATGAGCAAAATTATCATTTCCTTTCGCATAAGATTATGTTGAATTAGAGCATAAACCGGCGGGATTATGGGCGGTAACTCTCCACAGACTCTACAAAATCTCTCAGGTATCACAGTTACAGGCTTATGCGGAAGACTCTGCGTTTCTGAAGGTTCTTACTTCCTTGATTCCATTTTATCAATGCTCGGTGGAAACGACAAATGGCCTATTATGGTGGTGGTCAACAAAGGATTTTTTCACGAACGCATCGACATACAAAACCATCAATCAAATGGGAGTTCTATCATACGATTATCAATTCCTATGGAAAATTCATGCCCCGATGAAGGTCGGGATCTTTATATGGCTCATGAGGGACAACAAAATTTTAACTCAGGAGGTATTTCAAGGCCGGGGCGGGGTTGTTTGGTACAGTCGGGCTGCCACCTATGAAATTTCTTGGCAACAGAGACCACCAACCATATCATGTGGTCCTGCTCTTATGCAAGACATTTCTGGCGGGCTTTTTTCGTGTACTATAATATTCCTTTTCTGAGAGCACCCAATTTACAGGACAGCTGGAATTTAACGAAACCAGGTGCATCAAGGCGATCTTGGTTGTTGTCAAATGTCCTATGGGCGGCTGGGGCTTGGGCCCTGTGGAGAGAGAGAAACAAAATGTTTTTCTCAAATAAGCATAAACCGGTGATTAGTTTAGTAAATGACACGACAATCAAAGTGGCTTTTTGGTTGCAGAGCGGATGACTATAGGAAAGGGGGCATTGTAGGCCACGGGGGGGGGGGGGGGGGGGGGGGCTTTTGCGCCTTATTGGCAGCTATTAGAGCTAGCTAGTTTTTCTTGTAATTTTATTTTATAAGACAGATTGGCTATTGGGGCTGATTTGGCTTGTTTCTTTTTTATGTACATAACTCTTTTATTAATATCAATTCAAAAGTTGGCGGCACTTCACCGCCAACCTTAAAAAAAAAAGATTATGTTGAATGAAGATGTTACTACAATGATAAAATTTAGATTTTTATGTTGGAGAATCATAAAGGCCAAACAATTATGTCTTATTTAGAGATTAAACAATTACATCTAATCTAGAGACCAAATATTTACATTCTGGAAAAAGAGAAACAGTTCCCCACCTTAACCTATAGACCGCTTTATGCCAAATTAAGTCGACTCATAAAACATAATCATAAGTGCGGAATACAATACCTGATTCCACAACATTGGTCATGGAATCCTCAAGTGCGAAGAGTCGTCTCTGTGTGCATGAGACAAGTCTTCAATGGCAAGAAGCCCTTCTCGCCGGTACGTCGTATAGTCGTGGATTAAGTCTTCCAAGACAGCAATATACGTCTTTGAGAAATCCTTTCCAAGTTTTCTAATGGATTTCTCCTCTCTAATCTTTGATGGTGAAAGAAGAAGAGAAGATACTTAGATTCTGTCTAAAATAACTGATGTTCATAAAACTAAGTCGTTTGTTACACGTTGCATCTTGTGTTTTGGGAACCAATCCTTATATAGAGGTGCAAAAGCCTTTCGAGAAAGACAATTTTTTCTGAATTGCAAATCTCATAATCAGTCTATCAATGATTTGATCTTTGCCTAAATTGTTCTACACATTTATAGACCACACCATATCATAGATTGCCTAATATCTTAATTTCATATTAGATCACTTAATTGTGGCAATCATATATAACAGTATACAATTTATAATTATATTACATATATGCTCAATGTTGGATAATGATCCAACATTTTATAGTATTCATCAGATAAGTACTATAATCACTATAAAAAATAGGATTCGCAAGACATACTACTATGAGTCTATGATATGCATGCTTATACATCAATCATATATATCTCTAAGAACTTTTATCACAGCAATGCAGTTAATCTCAATCGGAATTATTTGTGTTCTGTCTAAGGACAATAGCACTAGCTCCTTACTCTTTAGATGCTTAATCCACAACTAAACAAATTAAACACTTCATCACAGTCACAGATGTGTAGTCTATTCATTGGCTACAGTACGTGCTGGGTTTTACACATCTACTCTCTGGTAACACATATCTTTGCCAATCAATCATCAATCATGTTTTTGAACTATCTATTTCAAATCAAATCGTCTAGATAAAGTGACGACAAACGTTTCAAATTTAACTCCGCCTATACGGCTCTTGTTTGGTTTCGCGAAATATTGAACAATTTAAGGTGGTTGTCGAACTTGCTCTGATACTATTTGACCACAAAAGCTCCAAATTTAAATAATCTGCATGTACAGGTCTTGTTTGGTTCAGTGAAACATTGAACAATTTTGTAAGAGGAGAATTTAGACAATAAAGAGAAATATCACAAGATAGAAGATTTCACAAGAAACATTTCATGTATTACAAATTAATGACATATATCCTATTTGTAAGTCATATGGTGACCTTCTTCAAACTCAATAACATAAATATTATTAAAAACAACACAAATATCAAGTGCATGAATTGCATAACCTAGCTAATGACTCTAGAAAAACTAAATATTTAATCAATCTAGAAATGATCAAATTCATTCACTTAGCTAGTCATTTGACTAATTGACCAATTAATTAAGTATCATAGAAAACAATAACATAATTAAACAAGGTAATTAATAATCATCGGAGAATGAGAACTAGTGTGATTCCTTCTTTGAACTTGTGCGTTGGCCATTTAAAAGAATATTTAAGAGCAACTAAACTGCGCGCACTGAGTCCGAGTTCGAGTCCGAATTCTGATGGGAGTCCAAATCGGTTTGGTTTTCGCCATCATGCTTGACGTATACGTGGGTATCTTTTGTCAAAACAGACTAATATATGTCTGATCGATCTCAAATTAATGAACGATCCTAATCCATCTAAAATAATCTAATAAAATCCGTACAATTAAATCTGAGCTGAGAGCAACCGGTGCATGCATATGTCGAATTTCCAAAGATGTGGCGTAGAGGGGAACTGCCAGAGTAGAAAGAAATCAAAAGCGAGGAAATGAAAAAGGAAAAAGCAGGTGTTTAATTGTTCTAGTTTGTGAGTATAGGGCAAAGCAAGTTTAATTGGCAACAAAACAATTTGATATCAACAAAAAGAGGAGACCATCATGCAATCAAAAAGCTGTTCACCAAGAAAAGTTGCACCCCGCTTTATTTCACTCTTATATGTACATATGTCTCTCTCTAACTACATAGCTTAAAGTTATCGCCTGACAGTAGTAACATGTGATACGGAAAGAGTATGACAAGCTGGCCATGCATTAATTAAAGATTCGAAACCTTTGGGTCTTATACTATTGCTTCTTTTCCTTCTTTTCTCAAGAGAGAGAGACTTGGATGACAGTTGATTTCCTTTTTCAGGGAAAAATGAAAGGCAAGCGGAGGGACCATTTATGTATACATATTATGTATTTGTGTTACCAAAGTATTGCTAAGTCCAGAGAGTAGACATTGACATATCGGCCAGTGTCCAGTGTGTACACTTCTATTTTCTAACATGACCTTTTTTTTTTTTTTGAAAGACTTGATAGTGACTACCAAGTTTCTAACATGACCTTATTGCAAAAAATTTAGCACATAGTACATGTATTAATAGAGGACTCTTAGCTAGTGCCTGTTCTAAATTCTGGCAAAAATATCACCCGTTATAATCGCTTCAGATAGTACTATAAATGTAGCCACTAGTGGAAAAACGCACATCAGGGTCGGTTAAAAACGCACATCAGGAACGGACCACAGGGCGACACTGACCCAGCTGTTACAGATAGTTGGACTAATCAGTGTCGGTTAAACAACCGATACTAATATTCCACAATCAGGATCGGTTACCACTAGCCGATACTAAATCCCTCAATCTGGAACAGTTCTTTATTAACAGGCGATACAGATTATTGTAATCTAGGGCGGACCTTTTATACAACCGATACTAATATTCAACAATCAAGAACGGTCCTTTTACACAGGCGATACAGATTATTGTAATCTAGGGCGGTTGTTTATTAACAGGCGATACAGATTATTCAATCAGGAACGGTTTCTATTAGCCGATACTAAATCTCTTTAAATGTTTATATTGTACGATACTCAATCAGGAACGGTTCTTATTAAAAGGCGATACAGATTTTAATCTGGAACTGTTAATTAAGAAAGCCGATACTAAATCTCTTTAACTGGAACGGTTGTAGTAGACAGGCGTTCCTAATTGTGTGAATCAAGATCAGGTTTTGTAATAACCGTTCTTGATTGTGTGAATTTATTTTAAAAAGTATTTTTTATATTTTGGCCGGCTACCATATTTTTGCTGGCCTATATGCAAGGCATAAATTGCAGTTTTCACATTAGACATAAATTAAAACCAGAAAGCATTAGACATAAAAATTATTACAAATCAACACACATGTATTGCAGTTTTCACATCCTAAATTAAAACATGTTGTTCACACCCTAAATAAAAAGCAAAAGACATATCACACATATATATATAAAAACACAGGCAGTTCAATCACTGAATGCCATAATATATATGACAGTGTGCAGAAATGGTGTATGTATGTATACATGTATACTACCTTCTGTAAAGAGATGGTATATATATACATACATGTGATGTATAATTATATGAAATGCATACTTTTCCAAATGGGGAAACAAGCTGATGCAATGCAGTTATTCTATCCCCTAGCTTCTCCTTTCTCACCTGAAAAAAAAAATAATGAGAAGAGCAAAAAGTTAAGACTTTCATAGAAGTGTTTAATATATTCCTCTCTCCTCTTTATGATGATCACCTAAAGAACTAAGCTTCTGATGTGACTAAGATTTGTTGCACATTTTAAGAAAGGGTTCAATTAATACTTCAATGTGCCCCCGAAATTGCTTGTCTAATAAACTTGCTGATAAGTGGTAATATATCTTACTAGTTACAAAAACAAAAGTTTATGCACTAGACATTATATATATTTTTCTAGTCACTAACAAAAATATACATTTTATTTTAGCACACACGAGGACATTAATGGCAAACTAAATTAAGTTAGAAATAAGCACACATCTAAATGAGGATATAATTGTAAGTGACATTTGAACTCAAGCAGCTCGATTGTCAAAGGATCCTATTGGTTCAGTTTCTTGTTAAGAGCATAGATAATATAAGGATTACATATACTTGATTCAGTACTAAGGATTACAAAATTTCCTGATGCAGGAACTACTAATAAAATGACCTAATAAGTATGGTACTGTTGGAGATGCAAGTTCCGGGTGCATTTAGCAAATCAAATGTAACTTTTTACAAATCAAACCCTATTGTTCTGACTCAGCCAAAAATGGAAAAATCAATATTACCAGATACGGAAAAAAGAAAGTAACAGCTTCTTGAGCCTTGTAAAATCATGAGAATTAACTAATGAAATCTTTCTTTCAATTTCATCATAATTTCTAAAGATACCAAACAGGTTTGACACAAAAAAAAAAAAAAATTACCTTTTGTTTTGGGTGCCAATTTCATGGCATCGGCACCACTGAAGATCGGTTCAACCTCTTTCTTAACAATTGCAATCTCCTTCTCAATCTGAACCAAATTCAAAGAATCAAACACCAACCAAACTAAAAAAAAACAATAAATAAAAGAAACAATTTATGAAAATAACCTTGGATACAGGGATGCAGTAATGCGAGATGGAAAAAATCAAAACCGTACCAGGTGACCGATCTTCAGTGGTGCGAGGTGCGGCGGAGAGAAGCGGCGACTAGAGTGACCTCCAGGCGCGGCAGAGCGAGGTGCGGCGGAGCCGCCCGCGAGAGAGAGAGAGCCCGAGTGAAAAGCTCTAGCTTGGCGCAGAGAGAGAGAGCCCGCGAGAGAGAGAGAGACCCCGGGACTTGAGCGCGAGAGAGAGGGTCTGAGTCCGAGAGAGATTTCAAAATGAGATATGAACCATAGCTTGGCGCAGAGAAATTCAGTTTTTCGCGTAGGGACATAAGAGAAATGCGTCAGCCGGCCAAACCTAGTCTTAATTCGCTCAGGGTATATTTGGGGAGGGAGAGTTATTAGGATCGGTTATTTAAAAACCGTTCTGAATACAGGGCCCATTAGCATCGGCTATTAAAATAACGGTTCCTAATACCTATCAGGAACGCACCTAATACAACCGATACAAAATACTACCAATCAGGAACGCACCTAATACAACCGATACAAAATACTACCAATCAGGAACACCTGTTTATAAAACCGATCCTATTAAGACACAATCAGGAACGCCTATTTATAAAGGACCGTTCCTGATTTGGCCAGCACTATCAAGAACGCATTTCACTACTACAAAAACTGGTTTTGTACACTGCACATTGTACACGGATTTGGCAATTATATTAAAAACAGTGTACCAAAGATGAGTTGAAAAAATCTGAACGATTTCTACACGGATAATTAGTTAACAATCAGTGTCGAATTATTAGAGAGAGCTACACGGTTTATTAGAAACCACAAATCCGTGTGTAAATAAGTGTGTGTGCAAATAATTGAGAGAGCTACACGGACTTTTAATACAAAGCCGTGTAGGAACATTACACACGGTTTTTTGATATATAGCCGTGTATAAATCTTATAATTGTACACGGCTTTATAACTAAACAGCCGTGTAGAAATAGGTGGAGAGCTACACGGATAATAACTAAATAGCCGTGTATAAATCTTATAATTGTACACGGCTTTATAACTAAAAAGCCGTGTAGAAATAGGTGGAGAGCTACACGGATATATAACTAAATAGCCGTGTATAATAGTGTAGGGTTTTATTATCTTCCCTTCCAGAGCGCCGTTTTGATCAAGTTTTTAGTTCATACATATCAAACTGAGCTTTTTATTTCTGCGAATTGATCGAGGCCAGCAGCTGAGATCTGAGATCTTTGAATTAAGTTTGTATTTTCTCCTCTCCATCTTTCTAAGGTTAGTAATATGTATTTAAATCATTTTCTTTCTCTAATTTTCTGTTATTTAGGCTTATTTAATTAGGTCATTTCATGCATATATTCTTGAATTCTTAATTTTAGATGTAATTAATTAGTGTATTGTGGTCCAATAACCGACCTTTAGATGCTTTTAGGTCCATGCCCGTTCAAAATTAATCCAATAGGGATTAATTTTGGATAGTCCCCGTTTTGGGACTGCTCTTTGAATATTATGTCTCATTTAGGATGTGAACACATATTAGCGGGATTTAATTAGTATTTGAGGAAAGTTCGACAGTATTTTCCCTTATTGCTCCTACGAGTATGTGGTTCGTACGCATACTTGGGGAGTTAAGGGGAAATGCTGCCGAATTTTTCTCAAATACTAATTAAATCTCGCTAATATGTGTTCACATATGAGACATAATATTCAAAGAGTGGGTTAGGATTGTAAACCGGCCCTTTGTAAGCCAAAAATTTTGTACACGAAGGAGAATGTTGACCATGCATGATTAATTGATCAAATCATTTTTTCAATTTAATTTACAGATGGATCGAAGCTGGATGTATGAAATGCGACGTGACAGTGAAGAATATTTGGTTCGCGTTGATGAGTTTATAAAATTTGCTGAGAGTTATAGAGTGAATAAAAAAGAAGAAGACATTTTATGTCCTTGTAAAGATTGTAAAAATTTATTAAGATTTTTGGACATCGAAGAAATTAGAGCTCATTTGATTTGTCGGGGATTTAAGAAGAGATATACATGTTGGTTCATGCATGGTGAGAAATTTGGGGAAAGTAGTAGTGCCAATAAGGATTGTAATCGTGAATTGAATGATGAGAATGTTGGAATTTCTGATAATTTTGAACTTGATTGGAACGAGGATTATGAGAGTGCCGAATATTCTGATATTAACGTCGAACCCGAAAATGACGATGATGAGATGGAGAGGAATTTTGATGAAAATGTAGAACACGAGTTTACTGAAAATTTGGAGGATATGTTACGTGATGTGGAAGATGAAATTAGTGATAAAAATTATGATAAATTTCAAAATTTGTCTAATGAATCTAAGAAGCCGTTGTATCCCGGGTGTACCAAATTTACAAAACTGTCAGCTGTGTTGAAATTATTAAACTTAAAAGCAGACAATGGTTGGAGCGATAAGAGTTTCACGTCGTTATTACAGCTTTTAGGAGAAATGCTCCCAGATAACAACGAGTTACCCGGTACAACATATCAGGCAAAGAAGTTGATATGTCCAATGGGGTTGAAGATCGAAAGAATACATGCATGTCCGAATGACTGTGTATTGTATCGTAACGAGTACGAGGCCATGCATGTCTGTCCTAAATGCGGTGTTTCACGATATAAACGTCGTAAGGACCAGGACACTGATGATTGTAACGAGGACACAAGTGGCCGACCTCCGGCTAAGGTGTTGTGGTATTTGCCGATAATACCGAGATTCAAACGGTTGTTTGCGAATCCCAAAGATGCAAAATTATTGCGCTGGCACGAAGAAGAGCGCAAAAATGACGGTAAACTAAGGCACCCGGCTGATTCTCCTCAATGGAGAAACATTGACAGACATTTCAAAGAATTTGGTTCTGAACCGCGGAACCTTAGGATTGTGGTGAGCTCAGATGGAATGAGTCCGTTTGGAAGTATGAGCAGTCGGCACAGTACTTGGCCAGTTCTTTTATGCATCTACAATCTTCCTCCTTGGTTGTGCATGAAACGCAGATATATAATGATGTCATTACTAATCCAAGGACCCAGACAACCCGGAAATGACATAGATGTATATCTCGCACCATTAATCGAGGACCTCCAAAAATTGTGGCGTGATGGCGTCCCGGTGTGGGATGCGTATATGAAAGAGACCTTTAACTTGCGGGCCATGGTGTTTTGCACCGTAAATGATTTCCCCGCGTATGGGAATTTGTCGGGTTACACTTGTAAAGGAGCAAAAGCGTGCCCGATCTGTGAAGATGACACGCAGGTGCTGAGGTTGAAAAATTGTCAAAAGAATGTATTCATGGGGCATCGTAGGTTTCTTCCTATTAATCACCCATATCGTAAGAAGAAGATGGCATTCAACGGGAAAATTGAGCTTGGAGTGGCTCGTCATCCATTAGACGGGGAGAGTGTCTTCGAACGGGTAAAAAACATTGATGTTGTTTTTGGAAAATGCGCCAAAGCACTACCGAAGAATATTTGGAAAAAGAGGTCCATATTTTGGGAGCTACCGTACTGGAAATATTTAGAAGTGAGGCATTGCCTAGATGTCATGCATGTCGAAAAAAATGTCTGTGACAGTTTAATTGGTTTATTATTGAACATTCCGGGGAAGACGAAAGATGGTATTAAAGTGAGAAAAGACATGGTAGAGATGGGAATACGACCCGAGCTCGCACCGCAGGAGAAAGGGAAGCGCACATACCTACCCCCCGCACTGTGCACAATGTCAAAGAAAGAGAAAACAAGCTTCTGTGAATGCCTCAATGGTATAAAAGTCCCATCAGGATATTCTTCGAATATTAAGAAGTTGGTGTCGATGAAGGACTTGAAACTGGTCGGTCTGAAATCTCACGACTGTCATGTTTTACTGACACATATAATTCCGGTTGCAATTCGGGGAATTTTACCAAAGCACGTTCGTCAAACCATTACGAAGCTTTGTTCTTTCTTCAATGCAATAAATTCCAAAGTGATAGACCCTCTAAAATTGGACTCTTTGCAAAAGGAGGTCGTCGTTACTCTTTGCCAACTTGAGATGTATTTTCCGCCATCTTTTTTCGATGTCATGGTTCACCTTGTTGTTCATCTTGTGAGAGAAATTAAGATTTGTGGTCCCGTGTTCCTTCGGTATATGTATCCATTCGAGAGATACATGGGCATCTTGAAAAAATACGTAAGGAACCGACATCGACCCGAAGGCAGCATTATAGAAGGATATTCTACGGAGGAGGTGATTGATTTTTGCACCAACTACTTGACCGGTGTGGATCCTATTGGCGTTCCAAAATCTCGATACGAGGGAAGGCTCCAAGGAGTCGGGACAATTGGGTTGAGAGCCGTAGTTGCTGATCTAAATGAACTACAAAAGGCACATTTTATTGTACTACAACACATGACAGATGTTGCTCCCTATATAGATGAGCACATGACAATCCTTCAACAACAAAACTACACGAGGAGTCAGAAGTGGCTTACTAACGAGCATAATCGTTCTTTTATAGGATGGCTGAAAGAAAGAGTGCAGTCACACCCCGTACCTGAAATTGTTAAACTGCTTGGCGAAGGACCCCAAATTGTTGTTAGAACATTCCAAGGATACGAGATTAATGGATATACATTTTACACTAAATCCCAGAGTGATAAGAGCACGATGCAAAACAGTGGGGTGACGTTGGTGGCGACCTCTCAAGAATTCAGTAGATCCGGAGATGGCCGGGCTGTAATAGCATCAAAGTCATATTATGGCGTTATTCAAGAAATTTGGGAGCTCATTTACAGTCCTCGCCTGAGCATTCCCGTGTTTCGGTGTCAATGGGTCGAAGACCGAGGTGTTAAAGTTGATAACGACGGGTTCACACTCGTTGATTTAAACAGGGTTGGGCATGTTGATGATCCGTTTATACTCGCCAAGCAAGCCACCCAAGTCTTTTATGCCACTGACCCGAGTGATGCCAGGTTGAGCGTCGTCCTATCCGGAAAAAGAAGGATTGTCGGGGTAGAAAATGTCGTCGATGAAGAAGAGTACGACCAGTTCGACGAAGTACCTCCATTTTGTACCGATGTGCAAACTGAGGTAGCAACACTTGAAGGGGTAGACGAAGCTGACTACATGCGGTCCGACCACAATGAAGGATTATGGGCCGAGGGTACCGTTCAAATAGTGGAAAAAAGGAGAAAAAGGAAAAAAAAGCATAATGTGTAATATTTATTTTGTTTAAGACCGTGTAGCTTTTAATATTGCAACTTTAGCTTGTAATATATCAAATAAAAAAATAAAAAAAAGAGGGAAAAAAAGAAAAAAGCATAATGTAGTAATAGTATTATCAAATATTATCAAATATTAGTTTAATGCTTATAATGAAGGATTATGTTTAATGCTTATAATATTATCAAATATTAGTATTAGTTTTTGAAAATATTAGTTAAAACATTTAATAATAAAATAAAATAAATATTAGTTAAAATATTAGTTAAAATATTTAATATTAGTTAAAATATTTAAGGAAGGATTATGTTTAATGAAAATATTATGTTTAAAATATTATGTTCAACTTTATCAAACATTTAATATTAGTTAAAATAAATATTAGTTAAAATTGTCAAACAACTTTATGAAGTATTGCGGCCCGCAACCACTCAGAGAACTTTACTGAACCTGGGACCCACCTGTCGGACCAATTTATACACGGACATTTAGCTAATAGTCCGTGTAGAAAGGGTAGAGAGCTACACGGCCTTTTAGCTATATGTCCGTGTAGAAAGGGTATTTGCACACGGCCTTTAGCGTAAAGTCCGTGTATAAAGATCTTTGTACACGGTCTTTTAAGTTAAAAGTCCGTGTATAGATGGGAATATTTGCACACGGCCTTTAGAGTAAAGTCCGTGTATAAAGATCTTTGTACACGGTCTTTTAAGTTAAAAGTCCGTGTATAATGAGAAAAACACTATTATTCGAAATCCTTCTCTTCCAAAATTTTCACAAGTCCGAAAAGAGAATAAACATCAGTTTCAAAAACCCTCACAGAGAAGATTTTGCTGAGCCTTCTCCGAGCTCTTCACCGCCTCCCCGCCTCGCCGCCTCGCCGCCTCGCCGCCTCACCACCTCGGTCTCTCTCTCTCTAACCAGTGGTCTCTCTCACCCGTGGTTAGCTCTCTCTCTCTCGTTATTTTTCTTATTGGGTTTGAACCCGTTAGACATTGTTGGTATTTGTTATTTTTCTTATTGGTTAGCTCTCTCTCTCTCAACCGTGTATGATTAGTATTGAACCCGTTAGACATGATTAGTATTGAACCCGTTAGACATGCTTGTACCATAATTTCAGCATTGTGCTTGAATACATTGTGCTTGAATATAACCTAGGTTATTTTAGCATATAACCTAGGTTATTTTAGCATTGTACTTATTGACATTGTACTTGTACCATAATTTTAGCATATAACCTAGGTTATTTTAGGTTAATTTGTGCTTGAATACATTATTATATGTCAAAAGTTGGTTGATTAATCTAGGTTATATGTCAACAAGTGATTGATTAATCTCTTGATGAATATAGGTTATATGTCAAAAGTTGGTTGATTAATCTAGGTTATATGTCAAATGATTTGATCTTTAATTTCATGCAGCACCATGTCGAATGAAAATGAGTACGAGAATATGATGGAAGAAGAGGAGCAGCAAGCTACTGCCTCGTCAGAAAGAAGGAGAAGAGGGCCTACAATGTGCACGAGCCATTCTGAGCAGACCCATCAAGAAATCTGGTTCACAGAAGACGGGCGTGCGCAGGGACCAAAACGGCAGAAATACTCAAATTGGTGTACGAGCTTCGTGAAGCAAAATGCGAGTATCCTTGTTGAGAGATGGGATCATTTTGAGGATGAGGTGAAGAACGAGTGGTGGAACACGGTGAAGGTAAAGTGCCTAACAACTCTTCTCTTGAATTTTCACTTATGTATGATCTATACTTAAATACACTAAATTTTTGTGTCAATCAGGCTCACTGGAACATCAAGAATGATGTTCCAAAGGCAACGACTTTGAAGATTATGAACAATGGTTGGAAGCAATACAAGAGCACGTTGAAGACGGACTTCATGGAGAAAGGGAGAAATCCGGTCGGCTACTACAAATGGCTAAAACAAGAGGACTGGGATGCGTTTCAAGCTTTGAAGTCTACCGAAGAGTTCCAGGTATCTAACTCGTGCCAAATTTATGCTTATTCTTTCTCGATATATATTTATCTTTCTAAAACTAACTGATCGTTATTGTCTTGTTTCTGTGAAGGCAAAAAGTAATAAAGGCAGGATGACCGTTGCCTTTAACAAGTATCCACACCATCTAGGGTCAGGTGGTTACGAGGGTAAGTCGGCAGAATGGAAGAAAGTCCTGGATGCGAACAAGGATTCTGACTCACCCGTGGTTAGGATCCAAAATCCTAGGGGCAAAGATTGGGTCATGGGTAGAGCCGAGGTAACCGCTGACGGGAGGATAGTACTCCCAACGGAGTTGCAAAGCGTGGCTCAAAGAATGGTAAGAGTCATTTATAACTCCGAAAGTACGTCAATTGTTCTTTTGCTTTAACTAATTCTTCTACTTGAACAGTTGGAAGTGGAGGAGGAGGTCACCTCGGGTGCCCGGAGTGTCGAACGACAAAATGATTCCTTGTCCGCAGCGCTCGAGAATCCAGAACACCCGGGTCGAGTAAGAGGTGTAGGGGTCTACAGGGGCTGGAAGGAGGTGTTCCGAGTGGAGGGACAAAAACCTCGAAGAAAATCGCGTGCCAAGGTAAACAAAGACGAGATAGTTGCGCAGATACGCGCGGAGGTGAGCAAAGAGTACGACGCAAGGTTTGCTGAGATGGAAGCAATGTTGACACAAATTAGATCAGCAACTACGCAGCCATCCGAGCAACCACCTCCCATTTCGCCGGGAATTCGGCGAAGTAGTCAAGCATCCGGCACGTGGGGCGCGAACGACGATTTGGATAATCTCAAGGTAATCAATACTTCTTCATAATCTAAAGGTATTTAAAACATGTTTGCAACCTTGTTATACAATATCGCATCACTAAAATAAACAACTTTCCTATAAATTTGCAGGACCCCAGAGCATGCGACCTCATCCTGCGGAATGGCAGTGTTTCTATTATCGTTGCTAAGGGCGTTGTACATCCACTCGCCAAAAGTGTACACCATACTCAGCTAAGACCCGACCATGCATGCGTGCAGGTTGAGTTAGTCGTGGATGGATGGCAGCGCGTACCCCTTCCTGTCCCTACCGACGAAGCGGTTGTGCTTGATGACGCACGGATGTCATTTGTCCAATGGCCCAAGAGTCAGATTGTTTTGGATCAGGTAATCCATAAAATAACTCATTTATTTTGTTACATTCAACTCATTCTTTTTGAAATACTAGAATAATACATCTATAACTTGATACAGACACGAGGAGATGATGTTGCCGGTACGGCTCTCTCACCGGTACGTCAGGAGGTGGCTTGCGACGTCGCGGCTGACGCGCCACAATCACCGCCCCGTCCTATGGTCACAGAAGAAGAATACAGCCGTTTGCCCAATGATTTGCGCCTTCTCCACGACTACTTGATGACGGCGCCCGACGGCATGGAGGCTATCATCATCCCTGTCCCACCTGGTATGTTTCTACACGAAGGCAGGGATCTCCTGATAACGTTCAAAGATTTCAAGGACCTCTTCCACCACTCGTCATCCGACAAATGGCTCGATGTTTCACACATCACCATTTTTCTCATGTTAGTGATATTAAAATATTTTCATTATTATATAGAACTCAAATATATATTCTCATTACAATATGATGAGTTTTCAGGAAGCTAGTCCGAAACTGTGATGAGATGGTTGAAAGGAAGAACTTGTGCATGTTTCTGGACCCCGAGAAAGTGAGTGGTACGGCAGTGACATATTATCCGGATATGTCAATCGAGTACATGTGTTCTGCGATGCATCGTGCTAAGGCAGAGGAGAAGAAATTCATTCTCATGCCATACCACGAGGGGTTAGTTCTAATCTTAACTTATGTGTTGTTTATATTTTAATTAAAGAATTGTATAAAGGAATTAAAAGTTAAACATAAAAAAATGAAATCACACCATCAATCATAGCAAATACTCGTGTGACTTTTATATGCTAAAGTACTATAATTCTTCTCCTCGATCCCACAGCAAACATTGGTGCACGATTCTCATTGTGCCGTACCTAACTGTGGGCATAATTATTGATTCTTGTAAGCCAAAAGGAAGGACCGCGGCTGCCAAGTGCAAAGTTATCTTGCCTTTTGTGAATAAGTAAGCAATAATAATTCTATAGGTTTGCATTTCTTACTTCCAATTCAAATTATAAAATTGCTAATTACATTCACTCACTTTTGTAAGGGCTTTTGTGAAATATATTAAAGAGGGAGGATCAGATAGCACGGGCCCGGGCAAGAAAAGCAAGTTGAATTGGAAGTACATGTTGGTGAGCACACTTTATGAGTTAGAAATTTCATATCTTGTTAAAAAAATTATTGTCATTCTAACAAATGCCGCTAAATGTAAATTTCAGAGCCCGCAACAGAAGGAGGGTTGGGAATGCGCTTATTACACGATGATATTCATGTTTGACTTTGTCGAAAGAATACAATTCGAATTCCCAAAAGCGGTATGTACTTCATATGAATTTCCTATATAATAAGCAATTGATATCTACCTTTTCTGAAATACTAACTATTATCAAATTATAATTTTGTAGAATGTGACAAATCAAGCTCATTACTCTTGGGATCAGATCGACGATGTGCGGTGCATGTGGGCAAGGTGGTTTGCCATGGAATTTTGTAATCCTCGATATGGATTTGCATAATTTTGTATAATTTGGTGTATATGAATATTGTATAATTTATTGCATATGGATTTCTGGCTAATCTGAAAAATATGAATTTCTTGCTAATATGGATTTATTGCTAATCTGGAAAATATGGATTTCTTGTTATATGAAATCTGGAAAATCTGGAATATATAGTTCTGTAACAAAAATGGCTAGCAAAACTGGAGGCTAGCCGAAAAACAAAAAATACAAAAAAAAAAAAAATGTACTTTCTACACGGACATTTAACTAAAGTCCGTGTAGAAAAAAGATAGCTACACGGTCATTTAGTTAAATGTCCGTGTAGAAAGAGGAGAGCTACACGGACATTTAACTAAATGTCCGTGTAGAAAGAGTCAAGCTACACGGTTTTTTAGTTAAAAGTCCGTGTACAAAAAGAATCGTACACGGTTTTTTAGGTAATATCCGTGTAGCTCGGTAAATGGAGCGCGACACATTCTGGTCTTTGTACACGGCTGTTTGTGAAGTTATACGTGTAGAATCTTTAAAATTGCACACGGCTAAAAGTCCGTGTGTAGTTATTGAACTAATCGTACACCCTCGATTTAAACACGGTAGGAAATCCGTGTAGCTCTTCCTTTATTGTCCGTGTATAATCTCTTTTTTTGTAGTAGTGTTTTTAAATACAACCGTTCCTGATAAGTGAAATCAAGGTCGGCTTTGTAATGTGCCCGTTGCTGATAGGTATCCGTATCGGTTGGGGATTAAATCCGACACTGATGGGGCGACACTAATTGTACTTTTTCCACTAGTGAGCATAAATGGAGATGATGGTGCAGCAAGGCCATTACTGTAATAATTTCACACCAAAACTACTTGATGTTGTCATAATGTTGATTCCTTAAAATTAAATTTAAAAAAATAGAGAAAAAGGGTGACAATGAAAGAAATAATTTTTTATTGTGTCTTCAATATATGCCCAAAAATCTCCTAAAAGATAATTTTATTTAGAAATACAATATTATTTTCTGCTAGAAAGGGAAGGAATCGGGTAGGTTTCCGAAAATAAATAACACTGAAAAATTGTTATGGTGTAAACTTGAGATACTATTTGTTATAACCCGTAGTTTCAATTATTGTTAAATAACTACAAACAATGATTATTAGTAAATTTAAAACAAATTATTGATAATAAAATCTAACTAATTAAAACTCTAATTTAAGGATAACAAATATGACAACTAATTAGTCATGATACCTCAAACTTTAAAGATATTATAAAATAAACATAAAGATTTTTATTATTAGTTTAAAAACATTAATTTGAGACGTTAAATTTAAAGTTAATGAATGTCGTTATTTTAAAAGTCTTACGTGATTTGAAATACAAATTTTCATGACACATATTAATGACCATTATAATTAAATAATTAAAAGAGATAGCAACTAAATTATAAAGTAAATCAAGAAATATCCAAAAGTTCGTATTAATTTCTAAACGCAAGTTTCGTTTAATTACTTCGAATTTTAAATAAATTGTTCATGAGAGATCACCAAACTTAACTTTCTTAATTTTGCGAATTCTCTCAACCATCCAAGTTTAATGTTGCACGAATCTTGATGCAAGCCCCTCCCTTTTTATTTCCCTTCCTCCTCTCCTTCTCTCTCTGTCCCCTGGACCCCTCCCGTTCGAATCACCCCGCTCCCTCGATCTCTCTTTTTGCGCTGTAGCCGAGAGAACCCCAGATCTCTCTCTCGCTCTTTCGTGCCTGTGGTTTGACTGCTCAACTGCCCCTGTCGCGTCACCCTCGTGCGCACGACGACCTTGGTGGCTCTTGTCAGAGGGCTCTGACACCTGATCACAGTCAAAATAATGATGATTTACGTAGGGTTTTGACTTAGGTTTTACATATTTTCTCACACTTATGTTTAATTTATTAGAGAAAAAGGCTACTGTCACCCTTCTTTATGTTTTATTGTAGAAACCAGGTTTTGGGACTATTTTACACCAAATGGAGCTAGAATCGGGTCAATTGGATCAGCGACGCTCATCGACTAAGTCCCTGTTACGGCCAGTATTGACCAATACGGACTAGGCCTAGCACATACCAGAAGATAGCGCTGGAAGCATTTAAACCCTAACTGCCAAGGTCCTAATACGGACCGTATCACCTGATACGGCCCGTATCCGAAGGCATCTCTTGGGGAATAACTGCCGACAGCTGTTTCCAGATCAGTTTCTTAGCCCCTACTCAACCTCTACACGTCCCTACACTCCTATATAAGGCCCCTGGACAGAATGATTAGTTATCTTGGTAATTAGGGTTAGATTTGATTAAAGTGAGAAGAGAGGAGTGCTTGTAACCATGCCGTTCCACGGCTAAGTTCCTTTTCTTAGGGCTAGGCAGTAAACCTTGTTACTCTTGATGTTTTGATATATATATATTTATGTTGATTATGATTTCTTGTTGTTGAAACAAAATGCTTTTGTGATTTACTATCTCTTCATCTAATTTCAATGATCTAGTTTGAGTCCGTTAGGGTAGTGACAGTACTTTAATGGTAAGAGAAACTATTTGTATGAGTTAGCCTCGTTGAGATCTATTAGGTTTATGTGAAGAAAACCTTAGCGGAGAAACCATAAACCAGATCAACAAAACGCGTACCAAATTCCATCATTTGCGTAAAGTAAATCGCAGTGATCTATGTAGTAATTTGGGGTATTTGAGAGATCAGACATTTGCGTAAGGTAAATCGCAGTGTCCTATGTAGAATCTCGGTGAAAGATCTGTCATTCTCGCGTAACATAAATCGCAGTGACCTATGTGGTATCTTTCATTAAACAACAACAGGAAATCAGACGCAACAGGAATATATTGTCAAGGCGGATTGAGTGGCAATGGTGTGCCGAAACCCTAGGAATTCTCATCTCTATCTTTATTTTAATTACTTTTAATTGCTTCCTAATTTACATTGATCAAAACAACATCTCTCAATTTTCAGATTTCGTCTAGCCTTTCGAAAGATTGTGATTCGATCGCTCAAAGCATTGAACCAATATTCCCTGTGGATCGACCTCGAATATACTACTCGATAGGATTGTGCGCTTGTAGTCCGAACCGATAGTATTTCCGAGTTTATAAATATTAAACGAAACATTGCTCTCTTTTGAGTGATCAAGCTTTTTGGCGCCGTTGCCGGGGAATAACGGTTCATTGTGCAAGGCCTCGCGAGACGCCCTTGCTTTGACCATTGAATCCAATTAATTAGAAACGCCTAGATTTCTTTTTATTTTCTTCATTTTTATTTTTCTTTTATTTTCAATTTCGTTTTTATTTTATTTTCTTTTTATTTTCAGTTTTTTTTTTGTTTGATTTTCAGATTTTCTTTTCTTTTTAGGAAACTGCACGCTGGCCGAATCATCCGTACGAAGATCCGAGAGGATTGCTAATAGGAGAGGACAATTCGCTTCCACATCACCGATAAGAACCAATCATAGTTCTTCATCAAGTAATTCTGAAAGCGAAGAAGACTCAGATTCGATCAACATGAATATCCCACCGAACGAACCGATTAACAATGGTGATCAAGGAGTTCACGATGCAGCAAGACCCAAACTTCTACGAGACTATTGCGTACCGCGCGCGAATGATCCTAATTCTAGTATAAACCCGCCAACTGTTACAAACCGTAATTTTGAGATCAAACCTGCTCTCATAAATATGGTTTCGCAACAGCAATTTGGAGGATTTCCGCATGAAGATCCACATCTTCATTTGTCAATCTTCCTAGGGATATGCGAGACGATAAATATCAACGGAGTTACCGATGAAGCGATCAGGCTAAGGCTATTTCAATTCTCATTAAAAGATAAAGCACGAGCATGGTTGTTTTCCTTACCGGCCAATCCCATTGAAACTTGGGACCAATTGTTTAATGTGTTTATTGCAAAATATTTTCCACCATCCAAAACTTCAATGTTTAGAAATGCAATTACTAATTTTGAACAAAGGGATGGTGAAACATTGTGTGAGGCATGGGATAGATATAAGGATATGTTAAGGTGTTGTCCACATCATGGTCTAGAAAGATGGCTGATTGTCCAAAATTTTTATAATGGTCTAAACGCTACCGATAGGTTGTCTATTGATGCTTCTACAGGAGGAGCAATCATGAACAAGGAACCTGGCGAGGCTTACAACCTAATTCAAGAGATTGCAATCAACCAACACTACTGGATCCCTGAGCGAAAGAAGCCAAGTCCAACACCTGGCATGCACCGAGTAGATGATATATCCATGCTGAGCGCAAAGATTGATGCTTTGCAAATGGCACTCAACAAGCAAACCAAGCAGCGATCGGTACTAGCAGTTAACGCCGCAACAGCATGTGGCTATTGTGGAGGAGCGCATGAGATGACCGAATGTATGAACGTGACGGAAACTGAGGAAGAAATAGAGCAAGCAAACGTAATTGACAACAACTTTCGATCTCAGCCCGCTTACAACACATACTATCCGAACAACCGAAACCATCCAAATCTCTCATACGCAAACAATCAAAGGCCTGCTGCACCCCAACAGAACTATCAACCACAGCCCAATTATCAACCGAGATACAACAATCCTCAACAGAATTATCAACCAAGGCAATACAATCAACCACCGCAACCTGATATCACATCCTTAATGGAGAGATTCCTAGAGAAGCAAGATAAGGCCAACGCCGAAATCGCACAGAAAATCGAATCCTTAACAAACCGCAACAAAGACTTAGAAGACAACGTCTCTAAGATGGCAAAAGAACTCTCGCGTATTACACGCGGAAAAGGCAAATTTCCGGGCCAACCGGAAGGAAACCCGAGAGAGACTTGCAAATGCATAACATTAAGGAGCGGTACAGCTTACAAGGGACCTCCCATGCCCGATCAAACTTTCGATGAGATGCATGCAGAGCCATCTCATTCTGAAGAATACGAGCCGCAACCACCGGAGCCGCCCGTATTCGAACTGCAAACAGACCCTATCAAGGAGCAGAATGACACCGTAGGTGGAGACGAGCGACAACCCGAACCTGAATACATTTCACCACCACCCTACAAGCCACCTCTGCCATTCCCTCCAAGGCCTGCCAAGCACAAGGTAGAGCAGCAATTCGCGAGATTCATGGAGACACTGAAGCAATTACATGTCACAATCCCCTTCACTGAGGCAATTGCAAGCATACCCTCGTATGCTAAATTTCTGAAGGAGATTCTTTCAAATCGCAGTAGACTCCAAGAACTCTCAACAATTCCACTCAATCTGGAATGTAGTGCACTCGTGCAAAGCAAATTACCGACAAAGTTGAAAGATCCGGGAAGCTTCTCGATACCATGCACTATTGGCACAACCGATTTTAAGAGAGCTTTATGTGATCTAGGGGCAAGTGTGAGTCTGATGCCTAAGGTAGTATTTGATAAATTGGAATATGGAGACCTATCACCAACACGGATCTCATTGCAACTAGCTGACCGATCAATTCGATATCCTGAAGGAATGTTGCTTGATATCCCAATCAAAGTTGGTAAATTCTGGATACCAGCAGATTTTGTGGTAGTTGATATGGAAGAAGATGAGCAGATTCTGATCATCCTTGGAAGGCCATTCCTCGCCACATGTGGGGCAATGATCGATGTTAGAAATGGGAAGATTTCACTCAACGTTGGCGAGAACAAAATGATCTTCAACATGAATGAAACCAAAGTCCCACCTGACATAAATCTTGTCTACAATTTGGAAACAACGGACGAATATGGCAATGATGAATTGCGAATGGATGAATTCGAAGACATCGAAGAGATGACGCACGAAGCAGAAATGGAGAGACTGTTCATTGTACAAGATGACGGTCAGATCCATCCAACCTCCGTGACAACACAAACCGGTGATCTGAACAAGAGCCCTAATATCGCAAACAACAGGAATTACTCTCTCTTAGCCCTTGCATTAATCAAAAATCTACGCGAAGAACTCGATGCAATTTCTCAAAGACTGGATGAGGTCGAAGTAGTACTCGGTGTGAGTCTGGCATTCGACCCCGGACCTAAAATACCAACCGACTTCCTCGAGGACAGTGATGATGAAACCATAGAAAACGCTGAAGGCGAGCCACCCGACAAGCAACCCGTTTGCATTGACTGGAGGGTATCTGGAAGAAACTGATGCAACACAAAGTCAAGCTAACGACTTAAAACAAGCGCTTCTTGGGAGGCAACCCAAGGCCACATTTATATTTTCGTATAATTATTTATTCTCAGTTTATTAGGACTTTAACTGGGGAGCGAATCACATCCACTCAATCTTTATGACTAGGTGAACATGCTGGAGGAAGGGCTCGGTTGAAAACTTTGGAAAAGTCAAGAAAATATTCTCTATTACAACCGTATGAGCCAATACGGATTACGACAGTGAATACGGAGCAAGGAGTTGGATGAAAAAGGAAGACAGCAGAAAATACGGTCCGTATCAGCCAATACGGACCGTATCCAGTGGAAGAGTTGGAAACAGTTATTGGGATCAAAAATTTCGGATCAGATACGGACCGTATCAGCCAATACGGTCCGTAATCAAAACTGATCTGTGAAATTAAAACCCGTTAACAAAGAGGCGCGAAGTTGGGTAACCGTTCAAAATAGAAATTTTTCTATTTCGTGAGCCCCCTCTCCCGTTTCTCTTCCCCTCTTCTCTTCCTTCTCTCCTTCTCTTCCTCCTTCCTCTCCTCCTTCTCCCATTCTTGCAAAAACCCGAGCCAACCTCGCAAAACACCGCCGGCAACAAGGAAGATCGTGCCAACCACCTCTCGCACACCCACCAACCGCCAATACGGGTCGTATCCGACTCGTATCCGCCGTGAGCACCTTCAATCGCCACCATTTGCGGTTCTTCCCCTTTTCTCCCTTATTTTTCAATTCAAGTTCAATTTCTTAAATTAGTCTTTTATTTCTCTTTGAAAATTAGTTTTAGGGTTAGTTTTCTGTTTTAGATCTTGTTAAAAACCAAAAATTACAAAAAACAACAAAAAAAATTAGGTTTTTCCCCGATATTACCAGAACCAGTACCAGTTTAATACGATCCGTATCTGTCAATACGGTCCGTATTTAGTCCTGTACTTGGCCAAATTTCACCGGCACACGGGTCCGTAACAGAACCGTATCAACCCAATACGGCCCGTAACAGTGACCAATAAATTCCCAAAATGGCCCCGAAAACACGAGGTCTTCTCAAAGCTTTGGCAGGTCTAGGCAAGAAAAAGAGGGGGGAGTCTTCTTCTCAAAATCCACCACCTGAATCACCCGATCGGAGCCCCGAACGAGAAGAACTGCTGGAATCTCCTTCTCAAAACGAACCGCAACCAATGGAGGAGCAACAGTATAACCCTCTGGATATCAAATTCACCTCCAGAGCACATGCCAGAGTCTTCGAAAAGCTGGAAGACAACAAAATCATCAACCATAAGGCCATTCATATCGAGACCCTTCAAGAGCTCGGCCTCCTCGCCCAATTCAAAACCCTAGCAAAAAGGGTTCACATCTGGGACTTTCTCAACAAGCTGGTAGATGTCCCGGTCTATGATGACCTCACCCGCGAGTTCGTTACCACCTTCTCCTCTGAAAATGAAATCATCAAGTTTCAACTGATGAATATAGAGCAGGAGATGTCGATGCATGATTTCTGCGACCTCTTTGGCTTTAAGGATGAGGGCATACAAGCATACAATGATGATCGGAATTTTTGGAAGATAATCACCAATGACCGCATCAGTGATCCGAGAGTCGCCAGCCACATTGTCCATCCAATACTCCGATACATGCAAGCGGCTCTCAGCAACTCTCTTTTCGCTCGAGGTGAGACCTGTGCGAAAGTTACCTTCCCCGAGCTATACATCCTAAAATGTATGCTCATCACACCGGAAGAGCCTCCGCACATCGGCCACTTCCTTTGCAACCACATCCACTCGATTGGAACGAACAAAAGGGGCAAAGGAAACATCTCTATCGGTGCCATCGCAACAATCCTCGCTCGGCAACTCAGACTCGAGGTGGATTTCTTGAAAGAAGGCACTGGCATGAAATTCCTGGATATCGAGTGCCTCACTGCGATGAGGATGATTAGCGGCAGACCTCCCGAGCCATATCTATACCACATTGAAAGCAAAAGGGTTCAAATGCCTTGCAAGCCGCTACCTCTCAAAAACCAGCAGAAATGGAATCAAGTGGCCCCTACCAGCAGACAGGCTGCCCAAGAAAGCGACGATGAGGTCGATTTCGCGGCCCTAGAGGCCGAGGCTGAAGAAGAGGACAGGGCCGAAATCGCAGCGGCTGCCGCATACATGCAAGAAATGGCGGCAAATGAGCAAAGGGCTCAGCAAGAAGCGCTCGCAGCAGAGCAGCGCGACAAGGGGCGGGAACATCTGATGCCCCTCAGAGTGGATACAACCGAGTTCTTCAAGCCGTCCAAAGAGTCAACGCAAACATGGAGAGGTTCTCCATCGACACCAAGACCACTTATGCCCGGCTTGACCAGCAGTATGATGAGACACGTGATTACACATATCAGGTTCGTCAGGGCATGGACGAGCTTCGAGGGTATGCTGCCAACAACAGGCGGGAGGCACAGCAGGCCCGTTACATGTCACAGCAGTACTACCAGCATGCCCTCGCCACAGGTTTACCATACCAGCCACCACCATACGGACTCTTCGACCCGTCATTCTACGAGGAGATCCAGCGACCACCACCACCTCAGGATTGAGGTGCAGTGAGTTGTTTTCTTTCCCCGGTCTTTTTACTTTACTACTTCCTTTATTTTTATCTCTCAAGCAATGGGGACAATGCTCAATTTTATTCGGGGGGGTAGGAGGTAAATTGACCATGTATCTTTAAATTTTTCGCATTTTAAATTCTTAGGTGCTAGTAGTTTTACTCAATTTTTGACTAGGGTTGGAGGCTTTACCAAAAATCCTAGAATGATTAAATTGAGCTTTTTAGCTAGCTTGCATTTTTGTTTCTCTTAGGAGTAGGTTAATCAAATAGGAATTGTTTTAAATTTGAATTAGACTAAGGTTTAGACAATTAACCATGATACCAAAAATTTAGAATTTTAAAAATAATTAGTGATCTCAAAGCGAACAATTAATTGCTAACCATGAGTGTTGACCAAAAATCGCAAACCTTAGAATTTTTATTGTTGAGTAATTTATTTTTACAAAGTCTATTTAAACTTGATAGTGTTTTAGAATACTCATTTATTATAGATAGACCCCTAGCAAAACTATGCAATAATTTCTTGTATGAATGAATACTTGGAATTGTGTGTAATCATGGTACTTGTGACACAAAAATATTTTATTTTTCAGAAAAATACAAAAATACAAAAAAAAATCAGAAATGAGAAAAATCCAAAAAAAAAATAGAAAAATCAGAAAAAGAAAAAAAAGAAAAAAAAATAGAATAAAAGATGGAGGATAAAAAGAGTACGGGTGCCTACGCAAGACTGGTTACCAATAGGCTCGAGAAAACCTCCCAAATTTAAATTCTTGTATATATTTAATTTTTCAAAAATAGTCACAAGTACCAACACACTTAGTTGTCATACTTTGTTCCAATCAATTGGGAAGAAAAATTAAAATTTATATCATTAGAATTCCTATTGATTGGAAGGGATCCATTTATAATCGAAGGGGAAATTAATACTCTCAATTTTAAGGATATTTGTGAAGTAGATTGTTGAATGATAATTTTTCTAGGGCCAGCATAATGAGGTCAATCATGGGGTGAATAATTGTTCAAGGGAGAGGTCATGAATATTTTTAAGTTCTAAATTTTTATTTTCATGCCAATTGTACCAAACCTAAGCCCTAATTTGATTTTTAAACAAGACCTTGAGATTGTATGGTTTAACCTAGACTGAATCTTTGACCAGCTGGGATGTCGTTGCTTGAGGACAAGCAACAATTCAAGTTGGGAGGCGTGATCAGAGTCAAAATAATGATGATTTACGTAGGGTTTTGGCTTAGGTTTTACATATTTTCTCACACTTATGTTTAATTTATTAGAGAAAAAGGCTACTGTCACCCTTCTTTATGTTTTATTGTAGAAAACAGGTTTTGGGACTATTTTACACCAAATGGAGCTAGAATCGGGTCAATCGGATCAGCGACGCTCATCGACTAAGTCCCTGTTACGGCCAGTATTGACCAATACGGACTAGGCCTAGCACAGACCAGAAGATAGCGCTGGAAGCATTTAAACCCTAACTGCCAAGGTCCTAATACGGACCGTATCCGAAGGCATCTCTTGGGGAATAACTGCCGACAGCTGTTTCCAGATCAGTTTCTTAGCCCGTACTCAACCTCTACACGTCCCTACACTCCTATATAAGGCCCCTGGACAGAATGATTAGTTATCTTGGTAATTAGGGTTAGATTTGATTAAAGTGAGAAGAGAGGAGTGCTTGTAACCATGCCGTTCCGCGGCTAAGTTCCTTTTCTTAGGGCTAGGCAGTAAACCTTGTTACTCTTGATGTTTTGATATATATATATTTCTGTTGATTATGATTTCTTGTTGTTGAAACAAAATGCTTTTGTGATTTACTATCTCTTCATCTAATTTCAATGATCTAGTTTGAGTCCGTTAGGGTAGTGACAGTACTTTAATGGTAAGAGAAACTATTTGTATGAGTTAGCCTCGTTGAGATCTATTAGGTTTATGTGAAGAAAACCTTAGCGGGGAAATCATAAACCAGACCAACAAAATGCGTACCAAATTCCATCATTTGCGTAAAGTAAATCGCAGTGATCTATGTAGTAATTTGGGGTATTTGAGAGATCAGACATTTGCGTAAGGTAAATCGCAGTGTCCTATGTAGAATCTCGGTGAAAGATCTGTCATTCTCGCATAACATAAATCGCAGTGACCTATGTGGTATCTTTCATTAAACAACAACAGGAAATCAGACGCAACAGGAATATATTGTCAAGGCGGATTGAGTGGCAATGGTGTGCCGAAACCCTAGGAATTCTCATCTCTATCTTTATTTTAATTACTTTTAATTGCTTCTTAATTTACATTGATCAAAACAACATCTCTCAATTTTCAAATTTCGTCTAGCCTTTCGAAAGATTGTGATTCGATCGCTCAAAGCATTGAACCAATATTCCCTGTGGATCGACCTCGAATATACTGCTCGATAGGATTGTGCGCTTGCAGTCCGAACCGATAGCATTTCCGAGTTTATAAATATTAAAAGAAACATTGCTCTCTTTTGAGTGATCAACACCCTTGACTGATCTATCTCTCTTGCGCTCTCTCTCTCTCCCAGGTTATATAAGTCCATATCTCTCTCTCCCTTGGGTTTTGCTTTTGGTTGTTTGATTTTTGCTCTCATGTGCTGAGATTTTTGCCTTTCCCCTCTATTTTTCATTTTCCTCTGTGATTGCGATATTTCAAAACCCTAAAAGGGTTTTTTCTGTTTCGAAGCTTGCCAGTGCCTTTCGTTGTGATTTTTCTAGGGCCGGGTGTGCTTACTGGTGTGCTTGCTGATTTCTCTTTGACGACCAGAGGCGAGGCATCCCATTGGTGCTGGCCGTTCTTGTTGCCTCTTGACATTTGGAGCCTCTATAATTGATGTTTGATGTATGCTTGAATGTGATTTGCCTCTTGTTTTGCTTAAATGGAGTCTAGCGCGGGATTATTGATTTTTCCCGGCTTGGCTGTCCTGTTGATGTGTTATGTGGGGATTGTGATGTCTTGGGGTTGTTTGTGTTGTTCTTTTATTGTTCTTGCCACTGGTACCGACCCGGTACTGGGGGTGCTTCCTTTGGCTCTGGTTGTTACTGACACCAAGTCGGTGCCTTTCCTTGTGTTGGCCTTGGTTGTCCTGGTCTGCTGATCTTGGTGCTTGTTCGATATGTTGATGTGTGCTTGTGTGTGATATGGTACCAGCCCCTGACCTTGACTTGTGCTGCTTTGAATTGTTGAATTTTGCTGGTACTAGTGGTACCAGCCCAGTAATACTAATGGTAACGAAATTTGAACTGACATGGGCCTTTTTATAAATTCCCTAAGGTTGAGGGTTAATTTTGTAAAGCATAGGCCCTTAGGTGAAATTTTAAAACTTAGGGGCTAAAATGGAAATGTTAGAATTATGGGCCTTTGATCTCCTTTTCTGTTGGGTCATGATTAATTTAATTAAAGGGGCCTTGGCCCTTTTCTAATTGGGCTCGGCTAAACTTAAGTATTGGGCCTTGTAATTAATTTTGGGCCATGACTGTTGGGATTTAAAAATGGGCTTGACCATTTGTTAATGAAAATGTTTGATTGGGCTTTGGTAATTTAAATAAATAAGCTTGGTCCAAACCAAAATTTAAAAGAGAAAGGATTTAAAAGTGGGCTTTTGCAAAAATAAGTGAAGTAAAATTGGATAAATTACTCCGGGTCTCGAGCCTCCTTTTGGTTTGGCTCGATCTGAAGTTTTCACTTAAAGATCGGAAAATTATTAGTAAAGTCCTGAATTGACATCTCATGACATATTATGAGCAGATACTAGATTATCCGACAGGACAACGTATGATCCCAAAACACACAAAATTAAATTAAGTTAATTACAACACGCTGTAGTTAATTAGAATTAGTAATTTAAGAAATTGATTTCTATAAAAACTAAATATAAATATGTTGTTAATTAATAAAAGACAATTAGTTAACAATATATTAATATTTTTCGAATCATTGCGAACGTTTATAAATTTTTATTAAGTAGGATAATTAAATAATCAACGTGTTATATTGCACAGTTAATTAAAGTAGCACGTACGAATTGTTAAACAAATTGTATAACTTTATAGAAATAATTGATTTGTAGCGTGTTTTTAAATATTTATGTACGTAGGAATAATTTAAATTGATTGTAGGTAATTAATTAGAAAATGTACTTTCACAGTACAAGTACTTAAATGCGATTAATTATAGCAATATATATAACGTAATAAATCATTTACGTATTTTTATCATATAAATGCGTAGTAGCACTATTTAAATATTATAAAAATTTATTTAAGCAATTTATCTTCAAAATAAAATATAATAAATAATTTATGTACGTTAAATTCAATTAAACTGAATTAGTCATAATTACTCACGCTCAATCAGAACCGAGTCGAACTGATTGAACCGATTGAGCATTGTATTCCGTAGTTGATTAATTAGATTCGAACACTTAGTTAAAAATAATAGAATGGGGAAAAGTGTAATGAATATTTAGTTTAGGATTTAATTAATTTACTAATATTTAGTGTTACGAAAAGTGTTACGATCGATCCTGCTGACGCTTATACCGGAGCAGGCGAGGATCCCGCGGATTACGGAGGCGATTAGCGCTAGTGTTGCTTTCGGCCTACTATTTCAGGTGTGGGATATCTGAATTATTCTTTCGTGGCGTACTCTTACCAAGTCGACCACTTGACTTGACATATGTACTTAAAATTAATTAGATGCATTAGAGCATGTTTATCTTTTCTGAACTATAGATAGGATTTGCATAATCCCCGATAAATGAAAATTTATCATATTTTAGGAGTAGAGTAATTTAATTACTTATTATATTATTATTAAATATACTACCATATGCATTGGTGAGTGTGAGAAAGAAGACCGAATGACTGCGTTCTCTTTTGTAGTATGGAATGCGAGGTCAGACTCGAGCTTAGAGGCACAAAAATGATTCGAGATTTGTCTCTCCTACATTAGGAGCTACTCGCCATATATGGCTTTTTGTTTTAAAAGAAAAGAGACTGCGTGTCTCAGGTGTGTGATATGAGATTGCGTGTCTCACGTGTGAAAGTTTTGATGCTTAGATAGCAAGGAATAAAACAAAAATTTTATTCGACTCAAAACAAACGATCTAGTTATTGTAAGTGTAAGAAACAATCTTAATTAGCCTAATGAAGAAGGGAATAACATAATACCTTGGATTTGATCTCCAAATCAAATCAAGAAGGGTTGTCTTGCTTAGCAACTTCTTATTCCCTTTCTCTTTCAACGGTGGCCATGGTTGTGCTTTAACCCTTCAAATGACGAGCCTCCTTAGGTATCCACCGAAAGATTAAAGAAATATTTGTATCTCTAAGGCTAGTAAGAGATTAACAAGTAGAATCTTAATCCTAGTTTAACCCTCTTCTTAATTTCTGAAAACTTCTTAGAGGATTTCTAGATCTCAACACATGAGAGAAAATGGGAGAGAGGAGAAAAGAGCAAATTTCGGCCAAGATATCTGTCACAGAGAATTCTGACCTTTCGATACTAAAACTCTTATATCTTTTTCTAGGTAACTCCAAATGACTTGAAATCTTCACCGTTGGATTCTAGACTCCAAGGGCTACAATTACATAGGTCATACATCCAGAATGGTTAGTATTTTTCCTTTCAAATTCCAGTTCAAAGTTACCTAAAAAATCTGTCCAGAAATTTCTTTCCTCTTTAATGAGATTGATTAGATTTAATGACATATTTAAATATCCCTTAAATCATGCCATCACTAATCAATTCTCTCCAGCATATATTTGATCTTTGGGCTTAAAAATATTAATCATATTAATATTTAATTAAGTCCACAATCCCATACATTAAAAGGTCAACATATAAATTAATATTCTATGTTAATTTATATGCATCTCTCATGTGTCAAAAACTCATTTAAAATATGTCACACATACTTTAAATATTACTAGAATTATTTTATAACATCTTCATGTCATAAAATTGTTCATATATTAATAACATATAATTTGTACAAATTAATTATAACTTCTTATAATTAACATAGCACATATTATATACATATCACATATGCTTTATTAATATATTTTCTTGTAATCTTTCATATGGTGTGACCCTATGTGATCCCATCATTATGGCAATGGAATTAAACAATTTAATTCCATAAATCAATGAGACAACTAGCCATGGTATATTGATTACCCAAATGATGTGGTGAAAAAGCACAATGCAAAATCACGATCCCTGTAACATTAAAATTTTGTTGTGTCAATTCCTTGCCACATGATATCCAAATAATCGTAAGGTAGGAATGTGTTATCCTTACCAATTATTCTTTCTTGATTTCCTGAAGTTTAATTATGATATGATTATCATATAATCATATTGCATGCACATAATATAAACTTTATCAAGGGACCCAGAGATATCATCGCTTATATTAACATATAAGGGACCATGGTTTCTTGATACGTATCGTTCTTCCGCATAAGTTATATGCACTGCAGTAACTGCCTATATAACTCCTGGTTAAAGAGAGTGTTGGACAGTACCAACAATACACATCCCTTATGTAAGAAAAATAAATATCTCAACCAAAGAATTCTAGACACAATGAAATATCAATGACACAGAACACAATCCATATGATATTTCATTCTTGGGTATGTCCAGTGCCATACATCTCCATGTATGCACATGTGTGATTAGATCGATAACTCCTTATCATATAACCTGTAAAACATGGCCATCATCTAATCACTACACTTATCTTATATGGTCAACCAGTGTACCTTGCTGATTGCCAAGATAAGGGACATTTAAGAGTAAACAAATTTATTCATTGTGAAGTTCTACAATTTAAGTCATCCACTCAAATGATCCACTAATATGAATACTCAAGGTACAAAATGATAAAATCATTCACTAATAAACTAAACATATCATACATATATATGATCTGGGTCTAGGACACCAACACTAACAATGTGTGTGATACGGGACTGCGGTCCCATGTTTTTGATACGAGACTGCGTGTCTCATGTTTTTCCCATTGGTCTGGCCGGACGGTGGAGTTCCATTGTCTGCTCATGAGGAAACGGATTAACTTTTTTTTACGACTTGCTTGTAGATTTCTCCTATTTTATATGTTTGGATGAATAATCATTTTAGAGTAAGATACACCGAATTGAGATATATCTCTCTACTAGCGGGCTATATATATTCTTGAGGTCAATGCTTGATGTCACTAGGCAACGTGTATCATTGGCTCCCTGCCCGCAGCACTTGGACTAATATCTTATGGGATCTTTGGGTCTGATTGACATAGGATGTTAGTCCAAGTGCTGCGGGCAGGGAGCCAATGATACACTGGTACCACATGTTTTTCCCATTGGTCTTTGCTGTTTTAATTTGTCAAAGGATGGTACAAGACCTAAATACAGTCCAAATAAGTCTAAAATCATGTGGTACCAGTGTACAGTACCAGCCATGTCCCATAGATCCCATACTGGTACAGTACAAGCATAAGAAATGCCCTAATGACCTGCTGGTACAGATCAATCAGTACAGACTGATCTAAAAATCAAACCAAAAATCCGTTTAAACAGTTAGATAGAGGATAAAAAGACAATCAATTTAGACTCAAACTTTGCATTTTTCTGATTTTTCTGCTATTTTCTAGCTATTTTCAAAGTTGGATTTTCAAAAATACAAAAACAGCATATTAAAGAAAAACGCATTTTGACCCCTATGCCCTTCTGTTATTTGCATATTTTAGAAATAAAAATAAAAAAATGGAATTCATGAAACTTCATTTATTTGTTATTATTACATCATGTTTCAAGTATAATTCAAAGATTAAGACAAATTAATTCATGAGGAATTTGAAGGAAAAGAGATGTGAACTTCATGTTACTCTCAAATCCGAAACCCAAACTCAAATTCGTGCTCTATACCGATCCTTCTCAACCTTGATATCCCGCTAATACCTTTCAAACATGCTCAAAGTGCAATACTTCATCTCCAAGTATACCTCCTAAGCCAAAATATCATGTACCTATGTTAAGTCGGTACCAAACCGAGAAATCAAAACCAAAAAAATACTCAAAGCTCAACCAAAGATGAAATTGACTTCGAATGGAGCTTCCTCATGCCCAAGCAATGCTAAAGGGACAAACAATTGAAGAAGAAAGCAAAGGATTGACGGAATCGGTTCAGGACTTCAAAAATCAGTACTGAGGGAATAAGCTGGCCGTGTCATTGCCTCCGGCAACCAATTGCCGCCGACAACATAACCAATGTATTCATCTCTCCAAAACGATCCTAATGGTGCTTTCCCTAAGCTCCGCCGTGACCGGAGACTCCACCGGAGTGACGGCTGATCCAAACCCTAGTTCAGGTCCCAAACCCGATCCATATCCTAGTTGCACGCTTTTTAAAACAGTCAGAGCCGAGCGATCTAAGCGCCAAAAGAAGAGTTTAAATGAAAGCTCGGATCTTAAAGCAAAGTCTGATCCTAAGGTAACCAAACCCCTGCCTTCAGGGCCCACATGTCGGGTTAAAAACAAAGACCCTTCAACACAAATCTCAAAGCCCAATACTATTATTAAAAGATAATGATCACTCAAAAGAGAGCAATATTTCTTTTAATATTTATAAACTCGGAAATGCTATCGGTTCGGACTGCAAGCGCACAATCCTATCGAGTAGTATATTCGAGGTCGATCCACAGGAAATATTGGTTCAATGCTTTGAGCGATCGAATCACAATCTTTCGAAAGGCTAGACGAAATCTAAAAATTGAGAGATGTTGTCTTGATCAATGTAAATTAGGAAGCAATTAAAAGTAATTAAAATAAAGATAGAGATGAGAATTCCTAGGGTTTCGGCACACCATTGCCACTCAATCCGCCTTGATAATATATTCATGTTGCGTCTGATTTTCTATTGTTGTTTAATGAAAGACACCACATAGGTCACTGCGATTTATGTTACGCGAGAATGACAGATCTTTCACCGAGATTCTACATAGGACACTGTGATTTACCTTATGCAAATGTCTGATCTCTCAAATATCCCAAATTACTACACAGATCACTGCGATTTACTTTACGCAAGTGATGGAATTTGGTACGCGTTTTGTTGGTCTGGTTTATGGTTTCCCCCCTAAGGTTTTCTTCACATAAACCTAATAGATCTCAACGAGGCTAATTCATACAAATAGTTTCTCTTGCCATTAAAGTATTGTCACTATCCTAACGGACTCAAACTAGATCATTGAAGTTAGATAGTAAATCACAAAAGCATTTTGTTTCAACAAAAAAAAATCATAATCAACATAAATATATATATCAAAATATCAAGAGTAACAAGGTTTACTGCCTAGCCCTAAGAAAAGGAACTTAGCCGTGGAACGGCATTGTTACAAGCACTCCTCTCTTCTCACTTTAATCAAATCTAACCCTAATTACAAAGATAAGTTATTCTTCTGCCCAGGGGCCTTATATAGGAGTGGAGAGACGTCTGGAGGTTGAGTAGGGGCTAAGAAACTAATCTGGAAACAGATGTCGGCAGCTATTCCCCAAGAGACGCCTTCGGATACGGACCGTATTGGGCAATACAGTCCATATTAGGACCTTGGCGGTTAGGGTTTAATGCTCCCAGCGCTATCTTCTGGTCTGTGCTAGGCCTGGTCCGTATTAGGCAATACGGACCGTAACAGAGACTTAGTCGATGAGCGTCGCTAATCCGATTGACCCGATTCTAGCTCCATTTGGTGTAAAATAGTCCCAAAACCTGTTTTCTGCAATAAAATATAAAGAAGGGTGACAGTAGCCTTTTTCTCTAATTAATTAAACATAAGTGTGAGAAAATATGCTAAACCTAAGCCAAAACCCTACGTAAATCATCATTATATTGACTCTGATCACGCCTCCCAACTTGAATTGTTGCTTGTCCTCAAGCAACGACATCCCAGCTGGTCAAAGGTCCAGTCTAGGTTAAACCATACAATCTCAAGGTTTTGTTAAAATTAAATTAGGGCTTAGGTTTGGTACAATTGGCATGACAATAAAAATTTGGAACTTAAAAATATTCATGACCTCTCCCTAGAAAAATTATAGTCGAACAATTTATTTCACAAATATCCTTAAATTTGAGAGTATTAATTTCTCCTTCGATTATAAATGGATCCCTTCCAATCAATAGGAATTCTAATGATATAATTTTTTATTTTCCTTCCCAATTGATTGGAGCAAAGTATGACAACTAAGTGTGTTGGTACTTGTGACTATTTTTTGAAAAATTAAATATATACAAGATTAAAATTTGGGAGGTTTTCTCGAGCCTATTGGTAACCAGTCTTGCGTAGGCACCCGTACTCTTTTTATCCTCCATCTTTTATTCTATTTTTTTTCTTTTTCTGATTTTTTCTATTTTTTGGATTTTTCTCATTTCTAATTTTTTTGTATTTTTCTATTTTTCTGAAAAATAAAATATTTTTTGTGTCACAAGCACCATGATTACACAACTCCAAGTATTCATTCATACAAGAAATTATTGCATAGTTTCGCTAGGGGTCTATTTATAATAAATGGGTATTTTAAAATACTATCAAGTTTAAAAGACTTTTGCAAAAATAAATTACTCAACACTAAAAATTCTAGGGTTTGCAATTTTTGGTCAACACTCATGGTTAGCAATTAATTGTTCAATTTGAGATCACTAATTATTTTAAAAATTCTGAATTTTTGGTATCATGGCCGATTGTCTAAACCTTAGTCTAATTCAATTTAAAACAATCCCTATTTGAATAATCTACATGCAAATTACTCCTCAATTACATGCTCCTATGAATGCAAATGCCTATATGCGCGCTAGATAAAAACCTCAATCGTTCCTCCCAACTTATCTTGGTTAAGCCTTGAGAAGTGGTCTCGATTGAGTAAAACTGCTAGCGAAAAAATGAAAAATAAGGGTCCTACATGCCATGATCCTAGATATAATGCAATTCCTAAACTAATTTCTTACCCCATCCCCATGCTTAAATTTTGTATTGTCCTCAATGCAAGAAAATAAACAATTAAGAGAGGGATAAGAAAGATCTCACAGATTACTCGTCGCGAAGGGGTGGTGGTGGGGTGAATGGAATCGGTGGTGTGAATGGTATTCTCTTGGAAAGGCAATACTCATAGAAATTCTCGTGGGCTTTGTTTACCTTGTCCAAGTATTCCTCCAAGTAGCGGGTGCGTTTCTTCAGATTTTCAAGGGTGTTGTTGGCGTAACGCGCGGTTGGACCGGGCTCGCGAGGTTGAGATATGGTTGGCTCTCGATCTCATCAGGTAGGTGCGGGCATGGAGTTTGCTTCGTTGGTGTTATCGCGCGGCGGAATGAGGTGGCGTACGAAAGCCATGTCATGATGGTGGACGGGTGAGTGGTGTGATGCGCTATGTGTTTCCTCTATGGGCTCTTCGGTTGGTTCCTCCTCGATTGGTTCTTCTTCCTCGATTAGTTCTTCCTCGTCGTTTCATGCATCATCTCCATGTTTGGATTCATATCCAAACTGAAATGACCCCTTATCTGTTCCGATATGGAGGGTCATTCCCTCACCTATTTTTAACGTGTACTTGATGTCTCCTGTGTGTGCATTGAATACCGCTTGCACGTGATCGTTGTTCACCAGGTAGTTCATGTTGAGGCGGTTGTTTCCGAATACTTCATTTTCACCGACGAGTTTTATGTTATGGTGGTGTGCAAGGAGTTGCATAACAACCAACGGAAACCACGTGATTATTCTTCTTGTCAGCGGCCACCGATTTGAGGTGGTGTAGGATGTGGTATCCAAGGTGCGGTTGATGCTTGTGGCTCTTCATGCAACGCATGATGTAAATGTCCCTCTCTCGCACTTCCGTTGTGTCCTCTCCTGTTGGGAATATAGAATTAGTCAAAATAATATGAATATACCTTAATTCTATCGATGAGATGAGGCGTGAGTCTTTGCGGTATATTTTGCGCTCATCAATTGCGATCATTTCCCAGTACTTCATGCGTTTCTCCCTTGTGCCTAATTCGGTTTCGCCATTTGTGGGGATAGACAGCACCTTGCAAAACTCCTCCATTGTTATGGCAAATAGGCGGTTGAATAATCAGTATTTGATCATGTCGCCATCCCATTGTAGTGTTGATAAAAATTCGATGGAATACCTCAAATAGACTCTTGTGGTTCATAGGCAGTCCGCCAATTCCCATAAATTGATATTATTAAGGGATATTCGCACATAATCATAGCATCCAAGGACCTTCATGGTATTGATACACATCGCTTTGTTGTTCACGATGGTGAGATCAAGCATTGTTTGAGCACGGTCGAATTCTTGTTTGTCGCGGAATTTGATCTCCATGGCTGTTACGAAGGTGTTTGCATCGTCGGATTGAGAGTCGAAGGAACGAGGGCTGTTGTGCGCCATTTTTCTCTGGTTTTTGGTCTCTGTTACGGGCCGTATCCACTTGATACGGGGTTGATACGGGCCTGACTTTTGAGGATTTCTGTGGACAGGATGCGAATTTGGATCTGAAAATTCTATGAAATGGTGCAGGAGGAAGGGAAGTGGATGAAGGGTTTATATGGCAGTGAAAGGATGTGATGAAGATGCAGGAAGTGGTGATAATGGGAGATTAAATTCGGTTATAATTCGAATTTCTTTCTTTGGAGCGCCAGAAAATGGAAAGTCGGTTATTCTGCCTAGTGAATACGGTCCGTATCAACTGATACGGTCCGTAATCGTTGTGTGGTTTTGTGTTGAACCTTGTCTTTCCTGCTCTAAGTCCCAGGTAGGTCCGTATTGGAGTATTACCCCGTATTGGACTGATACAGGCCGTAACAGGGAGTAAAACTTCATGACGGGCTTTGAATTTTTCGACCAAATTCTTCCAGCATCTCTTCCTGTAGGTAAGATTAGTAGCCTTGTGATCAGTATAATAGTTTAGGATGAAAATGAAATATTTTTTTGAATTCTTATGTTTTTATATGAAAAAGAAAGTAAAGAGTGGCCTTGGGTTACCTCTCAAGAAGCACTTGTTTAGAGTCATTAGCTCGACTTTTTGTTCTTATCCATCGTTTGGCTGATTCCCGAAGGAATATGTATCTTTATGTTCATCATTTGTTCCTGCGATGTAGTGCTTCAGCCTCTGGCCATTCACCTTGAAATGTCCGGTTTCCTGACTCCAGATTTGGACTGCTCCATAAGGGTACACGTAAGTGACCTTGTATGGTCCCGTCCATCTGGATCGCAATTTTTTGGGAAAGAGTTTGAGCCGTGAATTGAAGAGAAGCACCATGTCTCCTTCCTTGAACTCCTTTTTTCTGATCTTTTTGGTATGGTAGAATTTAGCCCGTTCTTTATACATCTTTGCATTGTCATATGCATGGAGTCTCAGTTCATCTAGTGCATTTAGATCTAGTAGCCTCTTTTTTCCAGCATCCCTAAGGTCATAATTGAAAGTTTTGATTGCCCAATATGCCTTGTGTTCTAATTCCACCGGCAGATGACAAGCTTTTTCGTAGATCAGCTTGTAGGGTGTCATTCCGATCGGGGTTTTGAACGAGGTTCTATATGACCAGAGTGCTTCGTCTAATTTAAGTGCCCAATTTTTCCTGGACCAAGACACCGTCTTTTGCAATATGTTCTTGATTTCTCTGTTTGAAATTTCTACTTGCCCACTGGTTTGTGGATGGTAAGGAGTTGCCACCTTGTGTGAGACGCCATATTTCTTCAGAAGATTGTTGAATTGATTGTTGATGAAATGCGATCCTCCATCACTTATCACTACTCGGGGGATGCCAAACCTTGGAAATATGATCTTCTGGAACAGCCGCTTGACTACATTTGCGTCTGCTGAGGGTGCTGAAATTGCTTCCACCCATTTTGAGACATTGTCGACTGCTATGAGGATATACTTGTTGTTACCTGAGCTTGGGAATGGTCCCATGAAATCAATTCCCCAAACATCAAAAATCTCTACTTCTAGGATCGAATTTTGTGACATCTCATCACGTTTAGATATGTTTCCCGTCCGTTGACATGCGTCACAACGGGAGACATAATCCTTAACGTCTCTGAAGATGTCAGGCCAATAAAAACCTGCTTGAAAGATTTTCAATGCTGTCTTTTGGAATGATGCATGGCCACCATATGCGAGGAGTGGCAGTCATGGATGATGCCTTTTGATTCTTCGTGTGTGACACATCTTCTGTGTATTCCGTCTACACAAAGGCGGAAGAGGTAAGGATCATTCCAGTAGAAGTGTTTAGCATTTTCCAAGAATCTCTTCTTTTGCTGAAATGTCATGTCGGCTGGGATGGCCCTGCATGCAATGTAATTGGCCAGATCTGCGGACCATGGCTGTTTGCTTATCTCTACAGAGTAGAGGTGTTCGTCAGCAAAAGAATCATCGATCGGTTGATCATTCTCGCTTGGTTGTCTCAGTCTTGACAGGTGGTCGGCTACCGAATTCTCTGTGCCCTTCTTGTCCCTAATTTCGATGTCGAACTCTTGTAGGAGAAGTACCCATCGGATGAGTCTAGGTTTTGTGTCCTTCTTGTTGATGAGGTACTTGATTGCTGCATGATCTGTATAGATGATGACCTTTGAACCTACAAGGTAAGATCGAAATTTGTTAATTACAAAGATTACTGCGAGTAGTTCTTTCTCAGTTGTTGTGTAGTTGCATTGGGCTTCATTTAGAACTTTGCTCGCGTAATAAATTGCATAGGGCTTCTTATCCTTCCGCTGTCCCAGGACTGCTCCTACCGCGTAATCACTTGCATCGCACATGATCTCAAAAGGATGGTCCCAGTCAGGTGGTTGGAGAATTGGGGCTGAAATCAGAGCATTCCTGAGTGTGTTGAATGCTTCGATACATTTCCCATCGAAGATGAACTCGGCATCCTTCATGGTCAAGTTTGAGAGTGGCTTCGCAATTTTTGAGAAGTCCTTGATAAATCTTCGATAAAAACCTGCATGATCAAGAAAACTGCGAACGTCACGAACACATGTTGGTTGAGTTAGTTTTTCAATTACCTTGACTTTTGCTTTGTCAACCTCCAATCCCTTAGAGGAAATGGTGTGACCAAGCACAACTCCTTCTTGTACCATAAAATGACATTTTTCCCAATTTAATACGAGGTTTACTTCTTCACATCTTTTTAGAACTTTAGACAAGTTCTTTAAACATGAGTCGAAAGTATCCCCATAAACTGAAAAGTCATCCATGAATACTTCCATTATTTCTTCAACAAAATCTGAAAAGATAGACACCATGGCTCTTTGGAAAGTCGCCGAAGCGTTGTACAACCCGAAGGGCATGCGTCGGTAGGCGAAAGTTCCGTAGGGGCATGTGAATGTGGTCTTTTCTTGATCTTGAGGATGAATTGGAATTTGGAAGAAGCCGGAGTATCCATCGAGGTAGCAGAAGTATGAATGCTTTGCTAGTCGCTCCAACAGTTGATCAATGAATGGAAGAGGGTAGTGGTCCTTTCTTGTCGCCACATTTAGCCGCCGATAATCAATGCACATTAGCCATCCTGTAACGACCCTTATTTGGAGCATTTCGTCGTTATCTCCTTTCACAACTGTGGTGCCTCCCTTCTTCGGAACGACCTAGACGAGACTCACCCAGTTGCTATCAGAGATGGGGTAAATGATGCCTGCATCTAGCAGCTTCAGGACTTCTTTCTTGACCACTTCCTTCAAGTTCGGATTAAGTCTTCTTTGTGGTTCTCGTGAAGGTTTGTGATCTTCCTCTAGCAGAATTCGGTGCATGCAAATGGTAGGACTGAGGCCTTTGATGTCATCAATCGTGTAGCCAATGGCTTTCTTGTGCTTCCTGAGTGTATTGACGAGTTTACTGATTTGGGTCTTATCAAGCTGAGAGCCGACAATCACCGGATAGGTTCGGTTTGGGCCCAGAAATTTGTATTGTAGGTTGGGTGGAAGAGGTTTAAGTTCGAGTTGCGGAGTAGAGGTTGCCTTTTCCTTTTTCTTCTTTTCGCTACTAACTGGATTAGAAAATACAGGTTGTAGGATTTTGGACGCGGGAATTTCTTCTCCTTTTTCTGTGACAGTGGTGCAACTTGCGCATGTTTCATTATAAACCTCGTCAGGTTTAGTGGTGAAATCTTGTTCAGGTTGCGCTTCATCATCTTCCCTTCCAAAAAGGCTATCCAGATCCTCTAAACCCATGAACTCTTCAAATTCATCGAATGGGTATTCTTCCTCTTCAAATTCGTCAGTGATGCCCAAATTGAAGACACGATCAATGTCAGAAGGGTAATTTAGAGCTCTGTTTATGTCGTAAGTAACCTTGTCCTTACCGACATTCAGTGAAATTTTCTCATTCTTGACATCAATCATTGCTCCACATGTGGCGAGGAATGGTCTTCCAAGGATGATTGGAATGTGTCTTCTTCCATGTCAACCACAACAAAATCTCCAGGTATCCAAAAATCTCCAACTTTGATCGGTACATCTAGCAATACTCCTTCAGGATACCGAATTGACCGATCAGCCAGTTGTAATGCCATTCGAGTTGGTGACAGATCTCCACAATTCAATTTATCAAATACCGCCTTTGGCATCAAACTTACACTTGCCCCCAGATCAAATAAAGCTTTCTTAAAATCTGTTGTGCCTATTGTGCATGGTATCGAAAAGCTTCCCTAATCTGTCAACTTTGTCGGTAATTTGCTTTGCACAAGCGCACTACATTCCAGATTGAGTGGAATTGTTGAGAGTTCTTGGAGTCTACTGCGGTTCGAAAGAATCTCCTTCAAAAATTTAGCATACGAGGGTATGCTTGCGATTGCCTCAGTGAAGGGGATTGTGACTTGTAATTGCTTGAGTGTCTCCATGAATCTTGCGAATTGCGGCTCCATCTTATGCTTGGCCAGCCTTGGAGGGAATGGCAGAGGTGGCTTGTAGGGTGGTGGTGCAATATATTCAGGTTCGGGTTGTCGTTCGTCTCTACCTACGGTGTCATTCTGCTCCTCAATAGGGTCTGCCTGCGCTTCGAATACGGGCGGCTCCGGTTCTTGCGGCTCGTATTCTTCAGAATGCGATGGCTCTGTATGCATCTCATCGGAAGTTTGATTGGGCATGGGAGGTTCCTGATAAGCTGTACCGCTCCTTAATGTTATGCTCTTGCACGTCTCTCTCCGGTTGGCCCGAAAATTTACCTTTTCCGTGTGTATACTCGAGAGTTCTTTTGCCATCTTAGAGACATTGTCTTTTAAGTCTTTGTTGCGGTTTGTTAAGGATTCGATCTTTTGTGCGATTTCGGCGTTAGCCTTATCTTGCTTCTCTAAGAATCTCTCAATTAAAGATGTGAAGTCAGGTTGTTGCGGTTGATTGTATTGCCTTGGTTGATAATTCTGTTGAGGATTGTTGTATCTCGGTTGATAATTGGGTTGTGGTTGATAGTTCTGTTGGGATGCAGCAGGCCTTTGATTGTTTGCGTATGAGAGATTTGGATGCTTTCGGTTGTTCGGATGGTATGTATTGTAGGCGGGCTGAGGTCGAAAGCTGTTGTCGATTGCGTTTGCTTGCTCCATTTCTTCCTCAGTTTTCGTCACATTCATACATTCGGTTGCGGCATTGACTGCTGCTACCGTTCGCTGCTTGGTTTGCTTGTTGAGTGTCATTTGCAAAGCATCGATCTTTGCGCTCAGCATGGATATATCATCTACTCAGTGCATGCCAGGTGTTGGAGTTTGCTTCTTTCGCTCAGGGATCCAGTAGTGTTGGTTGATTGCAATCTCTTCAATTAGGTTGTAAGCCTCGTCAGGTTCCTTGTTCATTATTGCTCCCCCTGCGGAAGCATCAATAGACAACCTATCGGTAGGGTTTAGACCATTATAAAAAGTTTGGACAATCAGCCATCTTTCTAGACCATGATGTGGACAACACCTTAACATATCCTTATATGTATCCCATGCCTCACACAATGTTTCACTATTTCTTTGTTCAAAATTAGTAATTGCATTTCTAAACCTCGAAGTTTTGTATGGTGAAAAATATTTTGCAATAAACACATTAAACAATTGGTCCCAAGTTTGAATGGAATTGGCCGGTAAGGAAAACAACCATGCTCTTGCTTTATCTTTTAATGAGAATTGAAATAGCCTTAGCCTGATTGCTTCATCGGTAACTCTGTTGATCTTTATCGTCTCGCATATCTATAGGAAAATTGACAAATGAAGATGTGGATCTTCATGTGGAAATCCTCCAAATTACTGTTGCGAAACCATATTTATGAGAGCAGGTTTGATCTCAAAATTACGGTTCGTAACAGTTGGCTGGTTTATACTAGAATAAGGATCATTCGCGCGCGGTACGCAATAGTCTCGTAGAAGTTTAGGTCTTGCTGCATTATGAACTTCATTATCACCATTGTTTTGTCTTCTAGTGTTGATCGGTTCGTTCGGTGGGATATTCATGTTGATCGAATCTGAGTCTTCTTCGCTTTCAAAATTACTCAATGAAGAACTATGATTGGTTCTTATCAGTGATGTGGAAGCGAATTGTCCTCTCCTACTAGCAATCATCTCGGATCTTCGTACGGATGATTCGGCCAGCGTTCAGTGTCCTAAAAAGAAAAGAAAATCTGAAAATTAAACTAAAACTAAAAATAAAAAGAAAATAAAAATAAAAACGAAATTGAAAATAAAAGAAAAATAAAAATGCAGAAAATAAAAAGAAATATAGGCGTTTCTAATTAATTGGATTCAATGGTCAAAGCAAGGACGTCTCGCGAGGCCTTGCACAATGAACCGTTATTCCCCGGCAACGGCGCCAAAAAGCTTGATCACTCAAAAGAGAGCAATGTTTCTTTTAATATTTATAAACTCGGAAATGCTATCGGTTCGGGCTGCAAGCGCACAATCCTATCGAGTAGTATATTCAAGGTCGATCCACAGGGAATATTGGTTCAATGCTTTGAGCGATCGAATCACAATCTTTCGAAAGGCTAGACGAAATCTGAAAATTGAGAGATGTTGTTTTGATCAATGTAAATTAGGAAGCAATTAAAATTAATTAAAATAAAGATAAATATGAGAATTCCTAGAGTTTCGGCACACCATTGCCACTCAATCTACCTTGACAATATATTCATGTTGCGTCTGATTTCCTGTTGTTGTTTAATGAAAGACACCACATAGGTCACTGCGATTTATGTTACGCGAGAATGACAGATCTTTCACCGAGATTCTACATAGGACACTGCGATTTACCTTACGCAAATGTCTGATCTCTCAAATACCCCAAAGTACTACACAGGTCACTGCGGTTTACTTTACGCAAGTGATGGAATTTGGTACGCGTTTTGTTGGTCTGGTTTATGGTTTCCTGCTAAAGTTTTCTTCGTATAAACCTAATAGATCTCAACGATGCTAATTCATACAAATAGTTTCTCTTGCCATTAAAGTACTGTCACTACCCTAACGGACTCAAACTAGAACATTGAAGTTAGATGAAGTGATAGTAAATCACAAAAGCATTTTGTTTCAACAACAAGAAATCATAATCAACAGAAATATATATATCAAAATATCAAGAGTAACAAGGTTTACTGCCTAGCCCTAAGAAAAGGAACTTAGCCGCGGAACGGCATTGTTACAAGCACTCCTCTCTTCTCACTTTAATCAAATCTAACCCTAATTACAAAGATAAGTTATTCTTCTGCCCAGGGGCCTTATATAGGAGTGGAGGGACGTCTGGAGGTTGAGTAGGGGCTAAGAAACTGATCTGGAAACAGCTGTCGGCAGTTATTCCCCAAGAGACGCCTTCGGATACGGACCGTATTGGGCAATACGGTCCGTATTAGGACCTTGACGGTTAGGGTTTAATGCTCCCAACGCTATCTTCTGGTCTGTGCTAGGCCTGGTCCGTATTAGGCAATACGGACCGTAACAGAGACTTAGTCGATGAGCGTCGCTAATCCGATTGACCCGATTCTAGCTCCATTTGGTGTAAAATAGTCCCAAAACATGTTTTCTGCAATAAAACATAAAGAAGGGTGACAGTAGCCTTTTTCTCTAATTAATTAAACATAAGTGTGAGAAAATATGCAAAACCTAAGCCAAAATCCTACATAAATCATCATTATTTTGACTCTGATCAGATAACAACCGAATCTCAAAGTTCGTCATCCAAATCCACTGTCTTGTACAGATCCTAAAGCCTAACTCATATCTCAAAACCCCCAGTACACATCTCAAAAGCCCAAACACCAATCTTAAAGCCCAAATTACAATCTTAAAGTCCAGAAAATAATAAAAGAAAACTTTTCACAAAGAAGCCCCTCTAACAAAAACTTCTTCACAGTGCAGTCCCTAAACATTTACAAGAAGGCCCTTGGATACCTAAAATCTCTTCAAATAAGCCCCTGGAAGCCCAATTTCCCATCCAAACCCTATCAAAAACCAAAATTATAAATCCCAATCCTCTCAGCTTTATAAATAGGTCCCTAAAAAGCATAAAACTTCACAAACAAGCCCTTTTCAGTTCTTTTTAGCCATAACTTCTTTATTTCAAGTCCAAATCGACTCAAACCACCTTCAAATGAACCAAAATTAAGTTCTTCATGACCTTAAAATAAAATTAAACACAATCAAGCACCATATAATCTCTTAAATGACCAAAATGCCCTTTATCTCATATTTAAATCATTTCCTCTTGAATAAAATATAAGTAAAATACAAATATATTTTCTCAAACACAAATATGTTTCTAGAATGAATAAAAAAAGTATAATAAATAATATTCATTGCATCTCATGCATACATATTAATTAAATACCCAAAACAATGAGAATCAAATGAAAATAAAAAGATCAAGTACATGAGTTCTCTCCCTTTTAGCCCCATTATTCAATTCACAACAAATAGGCACAAATCCTGGAATGGACGAGGTATTCAGTATGGCTTGGAAGGGTCATATGATGTAATTAACAGCGGGGGCTTGCGCCCGCTGGGAGTTAAACGTCCCCACAATCAATAAACTCTCTCGATAGACTGATTATGAGCAGTAGGTCTGTCGAGGGTGAACCGAAGGAATTGTAGAAAGAAATAAGTGTTTCAAGTTCGATGTTGTCTTCCATGTCTTGAAAACTGAGAGCATTGAACCCTGAGACATTTAACACATGCACACACTTTCCACCGCTGTGCAACTTTCTGCACCCTACAATCTCAACTCAAGGAAATTGTTAAATTCAATAAATATATATTTTACAAATCTATTCAAACAAAGTAGATAATTGCTTGATCCAAAAAAAATTTCTATGGTGCAAGCAATATGCTCATATTTATACCTAAACAATTTTCCGGTGTTACCCATTTTGCGAAAACCTACCCGACTCGTTCCCTTTGACCCTTTCCAGATCGAATGAAATCATGTTTTATTTATAAATAGTTAAAAAAAAAATCATTTCAGTGTGGATCTGGTTGTCATCAACATTCGTACATTATCAAGATTCGGACTATCAAAATCCCTCATTAAAGTATCCAACACGGAGAGAGGGCACTAAATCTCCTTAAGCACTATTAACAACGTAGATTGATAGTATTACACAACGACATTCAGCTCTCTTAAGTATATATATTGGAGTAGAACTAAGGTGTTCTTAAGCTCACCAAGTCTCTTTGTGAGCATAACTCAAAAATCTATCAGATTGACTTCAAACGACGCATCCAAACCGTTGAAACCGATCTACTTCATGAGTGATGCATTTACATATCAAACTTTTAAATTTTTGAACTAATTTAGTATGAAGTCAAGTGATAAAAAAAAGATGATTTGTAAATTAATTTTAATGAGTTCATTTTTCATTATTTTTTTACTACTGGACTTTATACTAAACTAGTTGGAAAAATTATAAATTTGACATGTAAATGCATCACTCATGAAGTAGAACATATTTAACGGTTTGAATATGTCGTTTGAAGTCAATCCGATTGGTTTTTGAATTAAGCTCACAAAGAAGTTTGGTGAGCTTAAGAACACCTTAATTCTACTCTATATATTGAACATTAATTAATGACTAGTCGACTAAATCCATCTACCTTATTCTCGCCTTCTGGGCCTCTCCTGATAGCACATAGAATTTTTAATCTAGAGGCTGTATATGAAAATGTCAATATCAAACAAGCATCAGTAGAGAGTAAGGTGCTTTTGATGCAGTTTTCCCGTTTGGCAATTAAGGAGCCAAGGACGGTACCATCACAAGCCTTTCTAGCTCAAGTTGCTTTTCTCTTTTCGTTTGATTCCTGGCAATATATATATATATATATATATATATATATATATATATATATATATATAGAGATAGGCTATGGTGAGTTGTGAAGTAAAACGTCGTTTTACTTCACGCCATTATATATATAGAGCTAGGCTATGGTGAGTTGTGAAGTTAGATGTCATTTTTACTTCACGCTCATATTTTCATTTTGAAAACCAAACACCCGATCCGAACCGCTCAACATGTTCTAAATATTGAAATGTGCTTGGAGACTAAATTTTACATTTTTTGGAATTTTTTTACTATTTATTAAGCCACTTTGAAAATCGCTAATCCGGTGGTCCAGAAAATTTTACTGTTTTTTACTGTTAACAATGGATCAGCAATTTCAAAGTGGCTTAATAAATAGTAAAAAAATTCCAAAAAATGTAAAATTTAGTCTCCAAGCACATTTCAATATTTTGAAAAAGTTGAACGGTTCGGATCGGGTGTTTGGATTTTCAAAATAAAAATATGGCGTGAAGTAAAACGACGAACGACGTTTTACTTCGCAACTCACCATATCCTATCTCATATATATATATATATATATATATATATATATATATATATATATATATATATATATATATAGGGGGAATCGGTTATATATCCATCAAAAGTTTAGAATTTGGATATTTACCCATATTGTATTAGAAATTTGGGCCCAATTTGAAGATTTGATGGGCAAATATCCAAATTCTAAACTTTTGATGGGTATATAACCGATTCTTCCATATATATATATATATATATATATATATATATATATATTTGATAGACTATGGTGAGTTGTGAAGTAAAACAACTTCACGCTATATTTTTATTTTAAAAATCCAAACAATCGATCCGAACCGCTCAACATGTTCTCTATACTGAAATGTGCTTGGAGACTAAATTTTACATTTTTTTGAATTTTTTTACTATTTATTAAGCCACTTTGAAAATCGCTGATCCACTGTGAACAGTAAAAAACAGTAAAAATTTGTGGACCACCGGATCAGCGATTTTCAAAGTGGCTTAATAAATAGTAAAAAAATTCCAAAAAATGTAAAATTTGGTCTCCAAGCACATTTCAATATGTAGATCATGTTGAGCGGTTCGGATCGGTTGTTTAGATTTTCAAATTGAAAATATGAGCGTGAAGTAAAAATGACCTCTTATTTCACAACTCACCATAGCCCAGCTTATATATATAGAGATAGGCTATGATGAGTTGTGAAGTAAAACGTCGTTTTACTTCACGCTATATTTTTATTTTGAAAATCCAAACAACCGATCCAAACCGTTCAACTTTTTCTAAATATTGAAATGTGCTTGGAGACCAAATTTTACATTTTTTGGAATTTTTTTACTATTTATTAAGCCACATTGAAATCGCTGATCCACTGTGAACAGTAAAAAACAGTAAAATTTTCTGGACCACCGGATCAGCGATTTTCAAAGTGGCTTGATAATTAGTAAAAAAATTCCAAAAAATGTAAAATTTAGTCTCCAAGCACATTTCAATATAGAGAACATGTTGAGAGGTTCGGATCGGTTGTTTGAATTTTCAAAATGAAAATATGAGCGTGAAGTAAAAATGACATCTTACTTCACAACTCACCATATATATATATATATATAATATGTTGAGAATTCGGACAGATGCTGATTCCTGGCAATATTACTTGAAATAAATAACCAATATCCCATCGTTTTTTTTTATTATTGAAAAGTGCCCTAATATTGTTCTAAATTCTAATGTATTAGGATTTTAGCAATACCATGTTTTGAAGAGTATACAAATTGCTGGAAAAAAATTGAAAGTTAATTTTTTTTCACTTCAGTACTTTTCGAACTTATTATTAATTACTGAATAATATTTGTCTATCTGTCAATTAATATGTTATAATTGATAACACTTATTTATTAAACAAAAAATACTTATCTGTAAAAATTTATGTAAATTTCTAATATTAATAAGAGGAGGGGGTCAAATTCCTTTATTTTTTGTATCTCCATCATGTTTCTATTTTTTAATTTTTCATAATAAAAATTCTTAAATTTATATGTCAAAATAAAATTGTTATATGTGATCTATATTATTTTCTCTACATGTGCATAAAAAAATTATTTTTCTTAAAGTCTTAGCAGGATTGCCATGTTGAAATGTGCATAAAAAATTATTACTTTTTTATTTCCATTTTATTTGAATTAATAATTTGAAAAATAAATATCCATAATTTGTCCACGGTGTATTTTTTTTACAATCATAGCAATAATTTCAAAAAAATGAATGATCACTTGACAATGATTATTTTGATAATCATAACAATCATAACAATCATAACAATAATTTCAAAAAAAAATGAATGATCACTTGACAATGATTATTTTGATAATCATATAATCATAACGGTAAGATCACACAGTCCTGATATTCCAATCCAGACCATGTAACAGAAACCGGATCGACACGATCAATTGACCTGATTTTTTCTTTTTCTTTTTTGAAAAACTGATAGAGGCTATCAGTGACAATTGACCTGATTCTAGGTTTGGAAGCATACCAAACAAAATGAAGCTTTGCGAAAGGCTCTGACAACTGCCAACTACTGACCATGGTAACAAATTAATAATTCGGGTTCGGTTCGGCAAGATCAAAAATTCGGAAATCAATTTGGGTCCGATGCCCATCGGCCTCAAAATGAGCTCGATGGGTCCGATCTGCTTTAAGATTCGTGTCCGCAACTTTTGCGACTGCTTTAAAATTTGTGTGCACGAATCTTAAAGTGGATCGGACGGTTCCTAAACCCATCGGACCCAAGCTGTTCTAAAAAATTCGTGATTCAAGAATAATTCGGGTATAATTCGGGAATGATTCGGAATTACAATACGAGACAGTCAGTGCATATTTAATTCATTACCGATGATTTACTATACGAGATATTGCTTGTATTTACCATAGAAGATCAGCAGTTTGGTAATATAGTCAAAAAGTATGATATTTTGACTAAAATGGGGAACTGTGTAGAAATGACCTTTTGTTTAGAGTTTCACGTGAGTTAAGAAATGCAGAAATGACGATTATGTGAGAAAGACAAATCGTTTTTCCGAACAAAACGCGAGAAAAATGCAAATAATTCGTAAAATTCGTTAAATTCGCGCGAATAATTCGAAAAAAGTTCGTTCAACCGAATTATACGTCATTTTAATCGACTCAGACTCAAATCCGAGTTATTCACGAATAACTCGCGAGTCATGTTACTATCCTACTGACAGTCTTTTAATTACAGGAATTTTAAGTTAAGATAAAAAATTAGAAATTTGTGGGCCTTCAAGTTTCTTGATCGAAGATGATGAGGGCCCAGTTCTGCTTAATTAAGCCTTTCAAGCCTTTCTTGATCGAAGAAGATGATGGTTGCACCAGATTACGCAGACTGGTGTTCTTCTATTCGGGCAATTCAATTTTTGAAAGGATTGATGCCTCAAATTCACTAGCTCCGAATCCGATCGAGTATGAATTGATCAAATTTGTCAATTTCTCACAACGCAGATCTAAGTCTTATAACGGTTTCAATAACGAACCTGGTCCAACTTTAGGATCCGGCATTTTTCTTTTTCATTCTTGCTATCAAATCCCGGAATGAACTACCGTATTGCATAAATTTCAGAAGAAGAAAAAAGAACCTTCAATTTATGGGGGCCCAAACACAGAAACATCCCGGCCCAAATGCGACCATATGGTAGTCCGTAATTATGCCCATAACTTTTTATTATGATGCTTGTCATGGAGATCATGTTTGAAATATGTTCCCTAGAACCCCAAACGGGCCTTAATGAACGGAACGGAAGTGTGTATTTAGAACTGTGCTCCTTTATTCATTCGAGTTTACCTTTTTCTTTCCTCTAAAATTGAGATGCCCAAGCGAAGCGAAAGACAACCAGTGTCTCCCCGACCGAAACCACGCCTTCAGAGAAACTGGTCAGCGATTCCTTCAACAAGACATACACTGTCTTTATTTCGGTGATGGAGAAGGGAAACCTTGTTGGGTGAAAATCAGTGATATGGGTGACCAACTGTTATTTCTGAAATATGATAGTGGGTTATCTTTCTGCGCAAGTAACTTTGCTGGATTTGAAGGAAATTGCATTTACTTCTTGGAAAAGGGGCATGAACTTTGTAGATACGACATAGGAGATGATATAACCGATGTGCTGCCTCTCCCTTTTGATTCATTGGAGACTTGGTTTGTGCCTAGGCTGGTCTAGCTCTATGATATCAATTATTCATTTAATGATCGGTGCTTTCACAAATTTATTTTAGTAATACTAATTTACCTATGACTGTTATTTAATACCACTGCTTTAAGTTTTACAAATCCATGGGTGGATACTGGACCAAGAAATTTTCTCACTTGTTTTCACTTATGTTTGTTTCAGGTACTCAAGTGTGAAAGCCAGATTTGAGGTGCATTTCCGTATGAGATCACTTAAATATAGATCGTCACTACTGCTACTTTGGGTTACTTTTTCCCACTAAAGGTTATTATATTAGGATTGACTTTGATTCCAACTAATATGATGAAATTTGGCATCTTATAATCAATCACCATATTGGATATTTATTTATGACCTTTTTATGATGTATGACCGGCTATGATTATGATATTTTGTATGTGTCAGTAGTTCCTATTATGTTGTTAAGTTTGTGTATATTTTTGTTTTGTTTTGGAAAAGAAGGCATATAATAGCCCTTTTCATTAAAGAAACTGGAGAGATAGTATCTTAAAATCTACTAACTACTAACTATGCCCATACTCCCTTACCGTATTAATCTAATAATAAAATAAGTCTGGCCATATCAGCATGTCAGGCATCAAGGTCCTATAGTGATATATGCTGCTATATAACATCTTACTAATTAAGATTGAACTAAAATCTAAACACAATAGTAGATGGTATTTATACAAAATGTGCAAAGCATTGTTTACTACTTTCCAAAAATAACTCTAAATCTTCTTCCTTCTTTCACTCTTCATCGAGGAGCCCCAAATGAATCTCTTTGTAAACTCTGAGGGGGACGCAGTTAGTGTCTTCAGGAATCCACTCATGCATCTCTTCCTTAACTTTCTCATCTGCATTCCCTAACCAATATGAAATAACTTGTTCTACCTCTACTTGGAATGTGAACACAAAATAACTTGTGCTTGTGAAATTCAAGTTCTATATAATTTGGTGGCTAAATTTTGAAGCCTCTAAAGACATGTTACCACTAGTGGAAAAACAGGAATCAGGATCGGCCCATCTGGATCGGCTACAACAAACAACAGATACTAATACCTATCTGGATCGGTTTCAACAATGAACCCGATCTTAAAAGCTAATGCAATCGGATTTACAAACTTATAGGATCGGTTCTAGATTGACAAACCGATCCAGAAACTATCTGGATCGGTTCTAATACAATAACCGATCCTGATTTATCATATCTAGGATCGGTCGTTACACTGGAACCGATCCTGATAGTATCAGGATCGGTTATAATAAACAACTGCTCCTGATTGTTCAATATTTGGATCAGTTGATCAGTTCTTAGTTAGAACCGATCCTAATACATAATCTAGGTAAGATATTTTTATTTCCATAGAAAGATTAAATTTTTTTTAATTCCATAGAATACAAATATGAGTTATATATACACATGAAATGCTAAATTGGCCGATATTTCAGTGGCATTAGATTGAATCGAATTGAGCACTCCAGAAAGTCGGTTTGAATTGTGACTATCTCATTTTCTTCGCTAGTTTCGTTTTGAGGAGATATAGGATTCAAAGTTTTTCCTTCCTTGATTTTGCTCTAAGATGGAGGATTCAAAGTCTTTCCTCCCTTGATTTTACTCTAAGATGGAGGATTCAAAGTTCTTTCTTCCTTGGTTTTACTCTGAAAAGAAGGAATATTTAAAGTCTTTCCTCGATGAAATTATGAAGTTATTAATTAGAAACGAGAGAGTTTTAGTCTTCTCTCACAATATTGAGCCTTCAAAACTCTTGATTAAATCTATAGAATTAATAATGTTTTGAATAGCTAGGGACATGCGTAGAGTATTCAAGTGCTGAGCCAGTGAAGTTGCATCCAACCTGGGCGTATACCTGTTCATAGCAGATGTACTGTGACACATTTTAAACAACTGCAGAATTTATTCTATGGAATTAAAAAAAAAAATCTTTCTAGTTTCTTAAAAAAAATATCAATATTCTTTTCAATATGTAAATAATATTAGGATCGGTTATTTATTAAGTAACCGATCTTGATACTATCAGGATCGGTTTTATACACAACCGATCCTAATAATAAAAATTAGGATCAGTTCTTCAATAAGTAACCGATCCTGATAGTATTAGGATCGGTTGTTAATAAAAAACGATCCTATTAAATGTAATTAGGATCCGTTTTCTACAACAACCGATCCTGATAGTGATTATAAAGGTTAATCAGTCAAACTCTCGACAGAACTTTAATTTGTCAATCCTTCTTCCCCAAGCGAGCCTCTCCTCCATTAATGAACGCAGCTCCTATCTCGCAGTGCATTAATACAGCTATCTGACGCTTCTTTTCTCAGGTTCATTAAATGAACATAGATATATAGATCGCTTTGAATTAATTCGGTTCAAAATATAAACTCTAAGGCCTAAACCCTAAATCCCAAATCCCGAAACCCTAAACCCTAAACCCTAAACCCCTAAACCCTAAACTAATTAGTTTTGCATATATGGTGCTTATATGGATCAAAAAACTTAAATGAACATATGGTGCTTATTTTGTCATAAACACAACTAAATGGCTTATAAATATATCAAAAATCGCATAAATGTTAAAATTAGGTACATTTTGTTGTTTTTATGTCATATGTATTTTCTTTCTCTTTTTTGTAGAGATATAATTGACATTAATTACATATAGCTCCTTATTGTTAAAAATTGTAAATTTTGACACATACTAGCTAGTAGATTGTAGCTAGTGCTATATATATGGATTTTCATATAAAGATAAAAAAATTGTAAAATTTTGTAGATTGGCTATTGTTGAGAGATTTGGTGCAGCAGTCTTCATCTCACTCAGTACGACATCCCAAAAAAGTTGTAAGTACAAACGTATAATCTAACTTTAATTAGTTTAATTTGTATGTGCATGAATATGTATTTTAAATTGATAGCTAGATTAAATGTATTTATGTTAAGTATGTAGCTAGCTAGAGTATTGTCTTATGAGCCACAACCGCATGATTAATGCCTTCAGGTCATGATACCCGTTCAAAATTAATCCATTAGGGATTAATTTTGAACAGTCCCCGATTTGGGACTGCTCTTTGAATATTTTGTCTCAATTAGGATGTGGTCACTTGTTGGTCGTGTTTTAGTATCTAAGAAAGTTTCGACAGTATTTCCTTATTAGTTCCCCGAATACTCGGGGAACTGAGGGGAAATGCTGCCGAAATTTTCTTAGATACTAAAACACGACCAACACGTGGTCACTATTGAGACAAAGTGTTCAAAGAGTGGGATAGGATGGTAACCGGCCCCATGTAAGCCCTATTGTGAACAGAATTTAGTACCCCAACCATGTTCTTAATTAATTGTGTTTCATTATAATTGCAGATGGACCGCCGTTGGATGTACGAAGCATCGCGTCTATCAGATGAATATATGACAGGGGTCGATGAATTTATCAGAGTTGCTACGGAAGATATGGCAAATAAGGGGAGTGCACTGATGTCGTGTCCATGTCGTGATTGTAACAATGGTCAAAAATTTTCCAAACCGAACCAAGTGAGGAACCATTTAATCCGTCGTGGATTCAAGCAAGGATATAAGTGTTGGATATGGCATGGTGAGAGTTTGCCGACCGACATAGTTACTGGCACTGAGTATCATTCATACCATACCGGTGGAAATAAAATGAATGATCTACAGGGATTAGAAACCGACATAGGTACTCGTACCGAGCATCATTCAGAATACCATACCGAAGAAAATGTTGACATTGTGGCAGATAGATGTGATAATTTTGATCAAATGTTGCGTGATTTAGAAGAGGATTTTGATAATGATAAGCAGTATTGTTTATTTGAGAATTTGTACGAAGATTCTAATAAGGAACTGTATCCTGGTTGTACTAAATTTTCAAAATTGAAAGGTGTATTAAAATTGTATAACCTCAAGGCATCTAACGGTTGGAGTGATAGAAGTTTTACTGAGTTATTACAAACAGTAAAAGAAATGCTTCCGGATGGAAACGAGATACCACCTAATGTTTATGAGGCAAAGAAAATACTGTGCCCAGTGGATTTGGAAGTTCAGAGAATACACGCGTGTCCAAATGATTGTATATTATATCGAACTGAGTATAAAGATCTTCACGAGTGTCCAAAATGTGGTGCATCACGTTACAAACCAAAGCAGGTAACCAGCGATAAAAGTGATGATTACAAACAGAACAAAGGGCCTCCGGTAAAAGCATTGTGGTACCTCCCTGTGATACCGAGATTCAAACGTTTGTTCTCAAATGCTAAAGATGCAAAATTATTGCGTTGGCATGCCGATAACCGAAAGAAAGATGGAAAATTACGCCACCCCGCTGATTCTCCTCAGTGGAGAAATATTGACAGAGAGTTTCCCGAATTCGGATGTGACCCTAGAAATCTTAAGCTTGGGCTGAGTGCAGATGGAATAAATCCGCACAGTAGCATGAGCAGTAAGCATAGCAGTTGGCCGGTTCTATTGTGCATTTATAATCTCCCGCCTTGGTTATGTATGAAGCGCAAATACATCATGATGTCCTTACTCATATCAGGACCAAAACAGCCCGGGAATGACATAGATGTATATCTAGCGCCATTGATCGAGGATTTAAAAAAATTATGGCTTACCGGAGTGCAAATATTTGATGCATACAGTAAGGAGAAATTCACTCTACGGGCCATGCTTTTCTGCACCATTAACGATTTTCCAGCTTATGGTAATTTGTCGGGTTACAGTGTCAAAGGAGAGAAAGCGTGTCCTATTTGCCTGGACGATACAGTCGATATCTGGCTACCCAATTCCTCTAAAACCGTTTACATGGGTCATCGTAGATTTCTTCCTGCCAACCACGCACACCGAAAGAGAAAGAAAGAATTCAATGGAAAGACAGAGAATACCAGAGTAAATTATCCGTTGGCTGGGAAAGCTATTTTCTCTCGAGTGAAGGATATCAAAGTTGAATTTGGGAAATTTAAAAAAAAGGTGGTGAGAAAGAAGGGGGCACCAAAAATTAGTTGGAAGAAGAAGTCAATATTCTGGGATTTACCGTACTGGCAGCACTTAGAGGTTCGACACTGCATCGATGTGATGCATGTGGTTAAAAATGTATGTGATAGCATGATTGGAACATTATTGAATATTCCGGGTAAGACTAAGGACGGTATCAATGCTCGAAAAGACATGCAATTCTTGAACATACGTCCTGATCTACAGCCAGCAGAGAAGGAAAGAGAAAATGGGAAATTTTGTACATATCTAAAACCCGCAATGCATACGCTGTCAAAAGAGGAGAAAAAAAGCTTATGTGAATGCCTCCATGGTGTCAAAGTTCCATCCGGTTATTCTTCGAATATTAAAAACCTAGTTTCACTTGAATTTTTGAAATTGTCAGGAATGAAGTCTCATGACTGTCATGTTTTAATGACACAGCTTCTTCCTGTTGCAATTCGGGGTATATTGCCACCATTGGTTAGGCAGACCATCACGAAGCTTTGCTTTTTCTTTAACGCCATTTGTTGTAAAGTAACTGATCCTGATGCGTTAGATGCTCTCCAGAAGGAGGTGATTGTGACTCTCTGTCATCTTGAAATGTATTTTCCACCGTCTTTTTTTGATATTATGGTTCATTTAATCGTTCATCTAGTTAGGGAAATTAAGATGTGTGGACCTGTTTTCTTGCGGTACATGTATCCGTTCGAGAGATACATGGGATTCTTAAAGGCATATGTCAGGAATCGATATCGTCCTGAGGGCAGCATTGTAAGAGCTTATGCTGCCGAAGAGGTTATTGAGTACTGTACCAATACTTAGTAAAAGGAATGAATTATATCCTTAATATTATAATGGGTCCGGCTAATTTGCTGCTAGCAGCATTTCGGCCAGCTGCTGCCGGCAGCAAATCTGGACCATATGATCTTCAAACAACCGATCCGAACCGTTCAACGTGTTCAAAATATTGAAATGTGCTTGGAGACCAAATTTTACATTTTTTGAAATTTTTTTACTATTTATTAAGCCACTTTGAAAATTTCAGATCATATGGTCCAGAATTTTGTTGCTCTGTTTTTACTGTTCATCCGGATCTGGAATTTTCAAAGTGGCTTAATAAATAGTAAAAAAATTCCAAAAAATGTAAAATTTGGTCTCCAATCACATTTCAATATTTTGAACACGTAGAACGGTTCGGATCAGCTAGTTGTTTGAACATCTGTATGGCAGATTTACTGCCGGCAGCAGCTGGCCGAAATGCTGCCAGCAGCAAATTAGCCTGACCCTATTATAATATGATTGAATATTTCAATAAGAAAATTTTAAGTTAAATAGGAGTATCATTAATATTTAATTAAGAGTTTTTTTATTCACTTAGATCGACATCCATCACATATTATCCGATTAAAATGTTTAGATAAAAAATAGTTTAAGTGGTGGGACTGTTCCCAACATGTAGATTGTGCTAAATAACCCACAATGGAAGTTCTAGATTTTGAGGTCTTAATAATCAAATATGGTACATTCTGGTAGCAGTGAAATCTGATCCAAACCAGAAACCCACAGAATTATCCAATTTTGAACCTGACCTATCTGATTTATTCTTTTTCCTTATCATCAGTACATGATTCGTGCAAAATGACTAAACAACAATCCAGTTTATCCTCCCCGATCCTATTCAAACATGAGCAATCCGAAACCAATTTGACCCAAAGCCAGATATGAAGCCTGTACATTACCTGACCCAAATCAGGAATCTGCCCAACCTGATAATTTTGTTGGCACACAAGTCACTACTACAGAATTGCAAATCAGCACCGGTCAAACAACACCGGATTTGATGAAACCGGTGTTGTATGTATTTTAGTACTGGTTAAAAGTACCACCGGTGCTAAATGTTTGACATACAACACCGGTTTATTTGCTAAAACCGGTGCTAAACATTCAGCACCGGTTTATTACTAATAACCGGTGTTGTATGTCATACATTTAGCACCAGTTTATTACTAAAACCGGTGCTAAACATTCAGCACCGGTTTATTACTAATAACCCGTGTTGTAGTGTCACACATTTAGCACCGGTTTTTTAAAATAACCGGTGCTGAATGTATTTGGTGTAATGTTTTAAGCCCTAGAAGCCTCTTTCTTTCTCTCTCCACCCCCTCAAATTTTCCCGCTGGGCTAAACCCTTGCGACTCCCCCCCCACCCCTTCCAATTTTTTTGCTGGAGCCGCTGCACCGGCCGTAGAGGGGCTCGATCCGAGCCAGCGCCGTGGAGGCCGCACGATCGCTTCTTCGCCGCACCACCGTCGCGGAGGAGCCGCACAACCGCCATGGAGGAGCCGCACCCCCCGCCGATTCTTAGCCTTGATTTGGAGGAGCCGCCGCACCCGCTGCACCACCGTGAAGGAGCCGCCACGGAGTAAAGGATATTTGGTGGCTATCGTAAGTGTCAACATTAGCCTTACTTTCTTGTCCTTAATTTCGTTTTATTTGAACCCAATCAGAAGGGAGCTAAGTCCCTTGATTTGGAGCCTTGCTAATTTCTTGGCCTTAATTTCTTAGCCTTGATTTGGAGGAGCCTTGCTAATTTCTTGCCCCTAAAATGCACAGGGGAGTTTTGTACAATGCCCCAAGAATGCGATAATATTAGACAACATATAGAAAGTTTAAATTTCATAATATTAAATATTTTATTTATTGTCATGTCTCATATATTTACATTTGAGAAATGGAGATCCATGTGCGACAATCGAATCCTTCCAATTTTTTCTAGGGGCAATTCTGGTCTTGACTTAGCCACTGTTTACAGTTCTTTTATTTTTATCAACCAGACTTTAGAAATTTATTCCGAACAATCTACTAGACCATATTTTTGGTTCTTTTTATGGAAATGTAGAAGAAATTCAAATCTACATGCTTGCCGAATTTCAGATTTTTTGTAATTTTCTAACTATTTTAACAGATGCTTGAACATAGGGACAAATTGATAAAAGATGTAAAAAACAGCAGTTTTCTGGTTTCTTTTTATGAACTTTGAAAATTAATTCCTGACAATTGGCTAAACCAAATTTTGTGTTCTTTTTATGGTTTTACAGAGGGTAATACAATCTATAACCATATTTTCAATCGTAAGTTACCTAATTCATGCTACTTCCATTAATACAATTTAACACATTTTAATAAATACATTTATCATTGATTTTTATTGAATACATGGCAGCGAACATTGGATATTGCTCGTAATTGTTCCTCGGGAAGGTATGGTGTATATCCTTGACTCGTCGAATAAAAAGGAGAAGGATATACCATTCTATTATATCACGAGGCACTTCAAAGAGTAAGCAACAAACCACATTGGTAAATAAAGGACTAAAAAACACACAATCTAGACCAAAAATTTTCATTTTTACAATTTTCTGAGCATTTACTAAGCATTTTTGAGGTTCACATCTCAGAAATACAAAACTGTTGCTTTTCTCCAGCATTTTACAAATCTGCCCCTGTATTCCAAACACTATTAGGAACAGTTAGAAAATAATAAATATTTTGAAACTTGGCAGGCATTTGAATTAGGCTTCCCACTACACTTCCATAAAAAGAACAAAATTTTCTGTTTAGCCAATTGCTCAGAATTAATTCGTAAAGATTGGCTGTCAGAATTAATTTTCAGTAAACTGCAGGACAGTGAGTGAGGTAGAGCTCCAAAATAAATATTTAAAACCCTCTAAAAATCAGCATTAAACCTAGGGACATCACAGTGAGTGAGGGTTCAGGGTTCAGGGTTCAGGGTTCAGGGCTCAGGGCTCAGGGCTGAGGGCTGAGGGCTGAGGGCTGAGGGCTGAGGGCTGAGGGCTGAGGGCTGAGGGCTGAGGGCTGAGGGCTGAGGGCTTAGGGCTCAGGGCTCAGGGCTCAGGGCTCAGGGCTCAGGGCTCAGGGCTCAGGGCTCAGGGCTCAGGGCTCAGGGCTCAGGGCTCAGGGCTTAGGGCTTAGGGCTTAGGGCTTAGGGCTTAGGGCTTAGGGCTTAGGGCTTAGGGCTTAGGGCTTAGGGCTTAGGGCTTAGGGCTGAGGGCTGAGGGCTGAGGGCTGAGGGCTGAGGGCTGAGGGCTGAGGGCTGAGGGCTGAGGGCTGAGGGCTGAGGGCTGAGGGCTGAGGGCTGAGGGCTGAGGGCTGAGGGCTGAGGGCTGAGGGCTGAGGGCTGAGGGCTGAGGGCTTAGGGCTTAGGGCTGAGGGCTGAGGGCTGAGGGCTGAGGGCTTAGGGCTTAGGGCTTAGGGCTTAGGGCTTAGGGCTTAGGGCTTAGGGCTTAGGGCTTAGGGCTTAGGGCTTAGGGCTTAGGGCTTAGGGCTTAGGGCTTAGGGCTTAGGGCTTAGGGCTTAGGGCTTAGGGCTTAGGGCTTAGGGCTTAGGGCTTAGGGCTTAGGGCTTAGGGCTTAGGGCTTAGGGCTTAGGGCTTAGGGCTTAGGGCTTAGGGCTTAGGGCTTAGGGCTTAGGGCTTAGGGCTTAGGGCTTAGGGCTTAGGGCTTAGGGCTTAGGGCTTAGGGCTTAGGGCTTAGGGCTTAGGGCTTAGGGCTTAGGGCTTAGGGCTTAGGGCTTAGGGCTTAGGGCTTAGGGCTTAGGGCTTAGGGCTTAGGGCTTAGGGCTTAGGGCTTAGGGCTTAGGGCTTAGGGCTTAGGGCTTAGGGCTTAGGGCTTAGGGCTTAGGGCTTAGGGCTTAGGGCTTAGGGCTTAGGGCTTAGGGCTTAGGGCTTAGGGCTTAGGGCTTAGGGCTTAGGGCTTAGGGCTTAGGGCTTAGGGCTTAGGGCTTAGGGCTTAGGGCTTAGGGCTTAGGGCTTAGGGCTTAGGGCTTAGGGCTTAGGGCTTAGGGCTTAGGGCTTAGGGCTTAGGGCTTAGGGCTTAGGGCTTAGGGCTTAGGGCTTAGGGCTTAGGGCTTAGGGCTTAGGGCTTAGGGCTTAGGGCTTAGGGCTTAGGGCTTAGGGCTTAGGGCTTAGGGCTTAGGGCTTAGGGCTTAGGGCTTAGGGCTTAGGGCTTAGGGCTTAGGGCTTAGGGCTTAGGGCTTAGGGCTTAGGGCTTAGGGCTTAGGGCTTAGGGCTTAGGGTTTAGGGTTTAGGGTTTAGGGTTTAGGGTTTAGGGTTTAGGGTTTAGGGTTTAGGGTTTAGGGTTTAGGGTTTAGGGTTTAGGGTTTAGGGTTTAGGGTTTAGGGTTTAGGGTTTAGGGTTTAGGGTTTAGGGTTTAGGGTTTAGGGTTTAGGGTTTAGGGTTTAGGGTTTAGGGTTTAGGGTTTAGGGTTTAGGGTTTAGGGTTTAGGGTTTAGGGTTTAGGGTTTAGGGTTTAGGGTTTAGGGTTTAGGGTTTAGGGTTTAGGGTTTAGGGTTTAGGGTTTAGGGTTTAGGGTTTAGGGTTTAGGGTTTAGGGTTTAGGGTTTAGGGTTTAGGGTTTAGGGTTTAGGGTTTAGGGTTTAGGGTTTAGGGTTTAGGGTTTAGGGTTTAGGGTTTAGGGTTTAGGGTTTAGGGTTTAGGGTTTAGGGTTTAGGGTTTAGGGTTTAGGGTTTAGGGTTTAGGGTTTAGGGTTTAGGGTTTAGGGTTTAGGGTTTAGGGTTTAGGGTTTAGGGTTTAGGGTTTAGGGTTTAGGGTTTAGGGTTTAGGGTTTAGGGTTTAGGGTTTAGGGTTTAGGGTTTAGGGTTTAGGGTTTAGGGTTTAGGGTTTAGGGTTTAGGGTTTAGGGTTTAGGGTTTAGGGTTTAGGGTTTAGGGTTTAGGGTTTAGGGTTTAGGGTTTAGGGTTTAGGGTTTAGGGTTTAGGGTTTAGGGTTTAGGGTTTAGGGTTTAGGGTTTAGGGTTTAGGGTTTAGGGTTTAGGGTTTAGGGTTTAGGGTTTAGGGTTTAGGGTTTAGGGTTTAGGGTTTAGGGTTTAGGGTTTAGGGTTTAGGGTTTAGGGTTTAGGGTTTAGGGTTTAGGGTTTAGGGTTTAGGGTTTAGGGTTTAGGGTTTAGGGTTTAGGGTTTAGGGTTTAGGGTTTAGGGTTTAGGGTTTAGGGTTTAGGGTTTAGGGTTTAGGGTTTAGGGTTTAGGGTTTAGGGTTTAGGGTTTAGGGTTTAGGGTTTAGGGTTTAGGGTTTAGGGTTTAGGGTTTAGGGTTTAGGGTTTAGGGTTTAGGGTTTAGGGTTTAGGGTTTAGGGTTTAGGGTTTAGGGTTTAGGGTTTAGGGTTTAGGGTTTAGGGTTTAGGGTTTAGGGTTTAGGGTTTAGGGTTTAGGGTTTAGGGTTTAGGGTTTAGGGTTTAGGGTTTAGGGTTTAGGGTTTAGGGTTTAGGGTTTAGGGTTTAGGGTTTAGGGTTTAGGGTTTAGGGTTTAGGGTTTAGGGTTTAGGGTTTAGGGTTTAGGGTTTAGGGTTTAGGGTTTAGGGTTTAGGGTTTAGGGTTTAGGGTTTAGGGTTTAGGGTTTAGGGTTTAGGGTTTAGGGTTTAGGGTTTAGGGTTTAGGGTTTAGGGTTTAGGGTTTAGGGTTTAGGGTTTAGGGTTTAGGGTTTAGGGTTTAGGGTTTAGGGTTTAGGGTTTAGGGTTTAGGGTTTAGGGTTTAGGGTTTAGGGTTTAGGGTTTAGGGTTTAGGGTTTAGGGTTTAGGGTTTAGGGTTTAGGGTTTAGGGTTTAGGGTTTAGGGTTTAGGGTTTAGGGTTTAGGGTTTAGGGTTTAGGGTTTAGGGTTTAGGGTTTAGGGTTTAGGGTTTAGGGTTTAGGGTTTAGGGTTTAGGGTTTAGGGTTTAGGGTTTAGGGTTTAGGGTTTAGGGTTTAGGGTTTAGGGTTTAGGGTTTAGGGTTTAGGGTTTAGGGTTTAGGGTTTAGGGTTTAGGGTTTAGGGTTTAGGGTTTAGGGTTTAGGGTTTAGGGTTTAGGGTTTAGGGTTTAGGGTTTAGGGTTTAGGGTTTAGGGTTTAGGGTTTAGGGTTTAGGGTTTAGGGTTTAGGGTTTAGGGTTTAGGGTTTAGGGTTTAGGGTTTAGGGTTTAGGGTTTAGGGTTTAGGGTTTAGGGTTTAGGGTTTAGGGTTTAGGGTTTAGGGTTTAGGGTTTAGGGTTTAGGGTTTAGGGTTTAGGGTTTAGGGTTTAGGGTTTAGGGTTTAGGGTTTAGGGTTTAGGGTTTAGGGTTTAGGGTTTAGGGTTTAGGGTTTAGGGTTTAGGGTTTAGGGTTTAGGGTTTAGGGTTTAGGGTTTAGGGTTTAGGGTTTAGGGTTTAGGGTTTAGGGTTTAGGGTTTAGGGTTTAGGGTTTAGGGTTTAGGGTTTAGGGTTTAGGGTTTAGGGTTTAGGGTTTAGGGTTTAGGGTTTAGGGTTTAGGGTTTAGGGTTTAGGGTTTAGGGTTTAGGGTTTAGGGTTTAGGGTTTAGGGTTTAGGGTTTAGGGTTTAGGGTTTAGGGTTTAGGGTTTAGGGTTTAGGGTTTAGGGTTTAGGGTTTAGGGTTTAGGGTTTAGGGTTTAGGGTTTAGGGTTTAGGGTTTAGGGTTTAGGGTTTAGGGTTTAGGGTTTAGGGTTTAGGGTTTAGGGTTTAGGGTTTAGGGTTTAGGGTTTAGGGTTTAGGGTTTAGGGTTTAGGGTTTAGGGTTTAGGGTTTAGGGTTTAGGGTTTAGGGTTTAGGGTTTAGGGTTTAGGGTTTAGGGTTTAGGGTTTAGGGTTTAGGGTTTAGGGTTTAGGGTTTAGGGTTTAGGGTTTAGGGTTTAGGGTTTAGGGTTTAGGGTTTAGGGTTTAGGGTTTAGGGTTTAGGGTTTAGGGTTTAGGGTTTAGGGTTTAGGGTTTAGGGTTTAGGGTTTAGGGTTTAGGGTTTAGGGTTTAGGGTTTAGGGTTTAGGGTTTAGGGTTTAGGGTTTAGGGTTAGGGTTTAGGGTTTAGGGTTTAGGGTTTAGGGTTTAGGGTTTAGGGTTTAGGGTTTAGGGTTTAGGGTTTAGGGTTTAGGGTTTAGGGTTTAGGGTTTAGGGTTTAGGGTTTAGGGTTTAGGGTTTAGGGTTTAGGGTTTAGGGTTTAGGGTTTAGGGTTTAGGGTTTAGGGTTTAGGGTTTAGGGTTTAGGGTTTAGGGTTTAGGGTTTAGGGTTTAGGGTTTAGGGTTTAGGGTTTAGGGTTTAGGGTTTAGGGTTTAGGGTTTAGGGTTTAGGGTTTAGGGTTTAGGGTTTAGGGTTTAGGGTTTAGGGTTTAGGGTTTAGGGTTTAGGGTTTAGGGTTTAGGGTTTAGGGTTTAGGGTTTAGGGTTTAGGGTTTAGGGTTTAGGGTTTAGGGTTTAGGGTTTAGGGTTTAGGGTTTAGGGTTTAGGGTTTAGGGTTTAGGGTTTAGGGTTTAGGGTTTAGGGTTTAGGGTTTAGGGTTTAGGGTTTAGGGTTTAGGGTTTAGGGTTTAGGGTTTAGGGTTTAGGGTTTAGGGTTTAGGGTTTAGGGTTTAGGGTTTAGGGTTTAGGGTTTAGGGTTTAGGGTTTAGGGTTTAGGGTTTAGGGTTTAGGGTTTAGGGTTTAGGGTTTAGGGTTTAGGGTTTAGGGTTTAGGGTTTAGGGTTTAGGGTTTAGGGTTTAGGGTTTAGGGTTTAGGGTTTAGGGTTTAGGGTTTAGGGTTTAGGGTTTAGGGTTTAGGGTTTAGGGTTTAGGGTTTAGGGTTTAGGGTTTAGGGTTTAGGGTTTAGGGTTTAGGGTTTAGGGTTTAGGGTTTAGGGTTTAGGGTTTAGGGTTTAGGGTTTAGGGTTTAGGGTTTAGGGTTTAGGGTTTAGGGTTTAGGGTTTAGGGTTTAGGGTTTAGGGTTTAGGGTTTAGGGTTTAGGGTTTAGGGTTTAGGGTTTAGGGTTTAGGGTTTAGGGTTTAGGGTTTAGGGTTTAGGGTTTAGGGTTTAGGGTTTAGGGTTTAGGGTTTAGGGTTTAGGGTTTAGGGTTTAGGGTTTAGGGTTTAGGGTTTAGGGTTTAGGGTTTAGGGTTTAGGGTTTAGGGTTTAGGGTTTAGGGTTTAGGGTTTAGGGTTTAGGGTTTAGGGTTTAGGGTTTAGGGTTTAGGGTTTAGGGTTTAGGGTTTAGGGTTTAGGGTTTAGGGTTTAGGGTTTAGGGTTTAGGGTTTAGGGTTTAGGGTTTAGGGTTTAGGGTTTAGGGTTTAGGGTTTAGGGTTTAGGGTTTAGGGTTTAGGGTTTAGGGTTTAGGGTTTAGGGTTTAGGGTTTAGGGTTTAGGGTTTAGGGTTTAGGGTTTAGGGTTTAGGGTTTAGGGTTTAGGGTTTAGGGTTTAGGGTTTAGGGTTTAGGGTTTAGGGTTTAGGGTTTAGGGTTTAGGGTTTAGGGTTTAGGGTTTAGGGTTTAGGGTTTAGGGTTTAGGGTTTAGGGTTTAGGGTTTAGGGTTTAGGGTTTAGGGTTTAGGGTTTAGGGTTTAGGGTTTAGGGTTTAGGGTTTAGGGTTTAGGGTTTAGGGTTTAGGGTTTAGGGTTTAGGGTTTAGGGTTTAGGGTTTAGGGTTTAGGGTTTAGGGTTTAGGGTTTAGGGTTTAGGGTTTAGGGTTTAGGGTTTAGGGTTTAGGGTTTAGGGTTTAGGGTTTAGGGTTTAGGGTTTAGGGTTTAGGGTTTAGGGTTTAGGGTTTAGGGTTTAGGGTTTAGGGTTTAGGGTTTAGGGTTTAGGGTTTAGGGTTTAGGGTTTAGGGTTTAGGGTTTAGGGTTTAGGGTTTAGGGTTTAGGGTTTAGGGTTTAGGGTTTAGGGTTTAGGGTTTAGGGTTTAGGGTTTAGGGTTTAGGGTTTAGGGTTTAGGGTTTAGGGTTTAGGGTTTAGGGTTTAGGGTTTAGGGTTTAGGGTTTAGGGTTTAGGGTTTAGGGTTTAGGGTTTAGGGTTTAGGGTTTAGGGTTTAGGGTTTAGGGTTTAGGGTTTAGGGTTTAGGGTTTAGGGTTTAGGGTTTAGGGTTTAGGGTTTAGGGTTTAGGGTTTAGGGTTTAGGGTTTAGGGTTTAGGGTTTAGGGTTTAGGGTTTAGGGTTTAGGGTTTAGGGTTTAGGGTTTAGGGTTTAGGGTTTAGGGTTTAGGGTTTAGGGTTTAGGGTTTAGGGTTTAGGGTTTAGGGTTTAGGGTTTAGGGTTTAGGGTTTAGGGTTTAGGGTTTAGGGTTTAGGGTTTAGGGTTTAGGGTTTAGGGTTTAGGGTTTAGGGTTTAGGGTTTAGGGTTTAGGGTTTAGGGTTTAGGGTTTAGGGTTTAGGGTTTAGGGTTTAGGGTTTAGGGTTTAGGGTTTAGGGTTTAGGGTTTAGGGTTTAGGGTTTAGGGTTTAGGGTTTAGGGTTTAGGGTTTAGGGTTTAGGGTTTAGGGTTTAGGGTTTAGGGTTTAGGGTTTAGGGTTTAGGGTTTAGGGTTTAGGGTTTAGGGTTTAGGGTTTAGGGTTTAGGGTTTAGGGTTTAGGGTTTAGGGTTTAGGGTTTAGGGTTTAGGGTTTAGGGTTTAGGGTTTAGGGTTTAGGGTTTAGGGTTTAGGGTTTAGGGTTTAGGGTTTAGGGTTTAGGGTTTAGGGTTTAGGGTTTAGGGTTTAGGGTTTAGGGTTTAGGGTTTAGGGTTTAGGGTTTAGGGTTTAGGGTTTAGGGTTTAGGGTTTAGGGTTTAGGGTTTAGGGTTTAGGGTTTAGGGTTTAGGGTTTAGGGTTTAGGGTTTAGGGTTTAGGGTTTAGGGTTTAGGGTTTAGGGTTTAGGGTTTAGGGTTTAGGGTTTAGGGTTTAGGGTTTAGGGTTTAGGGTTTAGGGTTTAGGGTTTAGGGTTTAGGGTTTAGGGTTTAGGGTTTAGGGTTTAGGGTTTAGGGTTTAGGGTTTAGGGTTTAGGGTTTAGGGTTTAGGGTTTAGGGTTTAGGGTTTAGGGTTTAGGGTTTAGGGTTTAGGGTTTAGGGTTTAGGGTTTAGGGTTTAGGGTTTAGGGTTTAGGGTTTAGGGTTTAGGGTTTAGGGTTTAGGGTTTAGGGTTTAGGGTTTAGGGTTTAGGGTTTAGGGTTTAGGGTTTAGGGTTTAGGGTTTAGGGTTTAGGGTTTAGGGTTTAGGGTTTAGGGTTTAGGGTTTAGGGTTTAGGGTTTAGGGTTTAGGGTTTAGGGTTTAGGGTTTAGGGTTTAGGGTTTAGGGTTTAGGGTTTAGGGTTTAGGGTTTAGGGTTTAGGGTTTAGGGTTTAGGGTTTAGGGTTTAGGGTTTAGGGTTTAGGGTTTAGGGTTTAGGGTTTAGGGTTTAGGGTTTAGGGTTTAGGGTTTAGGGTTTAGGGTTTAGGGTTTAGGGTTTAGGGTTTAGGGTTTAGGGTTTAGGGTTTAGGGTTTAGGGTTTAGGGTTTAGGGTTTAGGGTTTAGGGTTTAGGGTTTAGGGTTTAGGGTTTAGGGTTTAGGGTTTAGGGTTTAGGGTTTAGGGTTTAGGGTTTAGGGTTTAGGGTTTAGGGTTTAGGGTTTAGGGTTTAGGGTTTAGGGTTTAGGGTTTAGGGTTTAGGGTTTAGGGTTTAGGGTTTAGGGTTTAGGGTTTAGGGTTTAGGGTTTAGGGTTTAGGGTTTAGGGTTTAGGGTTTAGGGTTTAGGGTTTAGGGTTTAGGGTTTAGGGTTTAGGGTTTAGGGTTTAGGGTTTAGGGTTTAGGGTTTAGGGTTTAGGGTTTAGGGTTTAGGGTTTAGGGTTTAGGGTTTAGGGTTTAGGGTTTAGGGTTTAGGGTTTAGGGTTTAGGGTTTAGGGTTTAGGGTTTAGGGTTTAGGGTTTAGGGTTTAGGGTTTAGGGTTTAGGGTTTAGGGTTTAGGGTTTAGGGTTTAGGGTTTAGGGTTTAGGGTTTAGGGTTTAGGGTTTAGGGTTTAGGGTTTAGGGTTTAGGGTTTAGGGTTTAGGGTTTAGGGTTTAGGGTTTAGGGTTTAGGGTTTAGGGTTTAGGGTTTAGGGTTTAGGGTTTAGGGTTTAGGGTTTAGGGTTTAGGGTTTAGGGTTTAGGGTTTAGGGTTTAGGGTTTAGGGTTTAGGGTTTAGGGTTTAGGGTTTAGGGTTTAGGGTTTAGGGTTTAGGGTTTAGGGTTTAGGGTTTAGGGTTTAGGGTTTAGGGTTTAGGGTTTAGGGTTTAGGGTTTAGGGTTTAGGGTTTAGGGTTTAGGGTTTAGGGTTTAGGGTTTAGGGTTTAGGGTTTAGGGTTTAGGGTTTAGGGTTTAGGGTTTAGGGTTTAGGGTTTAGGGTTTAGGGTTTAGGGTTTAGGGTTTAGGGTTTAGGGTTTAGGGTTTAGGGTTTAGGGTTTAGGGTTTAGGGTTTAGGGTTTAGGGTTTAGGGTTTAGGGTTTAGGGTTTAGGGTTTAGGGTTTAGGGTTTAGGGTTTAGGGTTTAGGGTTTAGGGTTTAGGGTTTAGGGTTTAGGGTTTAGGGTTTAGGGTTTAGGGTTTAGGGTTTAGGGTTTAGGGTTTAGGGTTTAGGGTTTAGGGTTTAGGGTTTAGGGTTTAGGGTTTAGGGTTTAGGGTTTAGGGTTTAGGGTTTAGGGTTTAGGGTTTAGGGTTTAGGGTTTAGGGTTTAGGGTTTAGGGTTTAGGGTTTAGGGTTTAGGGTTTAGGGTTTAGGGTTTAGGGTTTAGGGTTTAGGGTTTAGGGTTTAGGGTTTAGGGTTTAGGGTTTAGGGTTTAGGGTTTAGGGTTTAGGGTTTAGGGTTTAGGGTTTAGGGTTTAGGGTTTAGGGTTTAGGGTTTAGGGTTTAGGGTTTAGGGTTTAGGGTTTAGGGTTTAGGGTTTAGGGTTTAGGGTTTAGGGTTTAGGGTTTAGGGTTTAGGGTTTAGGGTTTAGGGTTTAGGGTTTAGGGTTTAGGGTTTAGGGTTTAGGGTTTAGGGTTTAGGGTTTAGGGTTTAGGGTTTAGGGTTTAGGGTTTAGGGTTTAGGGTTTAGGGTTTAGGGTTTAGGGTTTAGGGTTTAGGGTTTAGGGTTTAGGGTTTAGGGTTTAGGGTTTAGGGTTTAGGGTTTAGGGTTTAGGGTTTAGGGTTTAGGGTTTAGGGTTTAGGGTTTAGGGTTTAGGGTTTAGGGTTTAGGGTTTAGGGTTTAGGGTTTAGGGTTTAGGGTTTAGGGTTTAGGGTTTAGGGTTTAGGGTTTAGGGTTTAGGGTTTAGGGTTTAGGGTTTAGGGTTTAGGGTTTAGGGTTTAGGGTTTAGGGTTTAGGGTTTAGGGTTTAGGGTTTAGGGTTTAGGGTTTAGGGTTTAGGGTTTAGGGTTTAGGGTTTAGGGTTTAGGGTTTAGGGTTTAGGGTTTAGGGTTTAGGGTTTAGGGTTTAGGGTTTAGGGTTTAGGGTTTAGGGTTTAGGGTTTAGGGTTTAGGGTTTAGGGTTTAGGGTTTAGGGTTTAGGGTTTAGGGTTTAGGGTTTAGGGTTTAGGGTTTAGGGTTTAGGGTTTAGGGTTTAGGGTTTAGGGTTTAGGGTTTAGGGTTTAGGGTTTAGGGTTTAGGGTTTAGGGTTTAGGGTTTAGGGTTTAGGGTTTAGGGTTTAGGGTTTAGGGTTTAGGGTTTAGGGTTTAGGGTTTAGGGTTTAGGGTTTAGGGTTTAGGGTTTAGGGTTTAGGGTTTAGGGTTTAGGGTTTAGGGTTTAGGGTTTAGGGTTTAGGGTTTAGGGTTTAGGGTTTAGGGTTTAGGGTTTAGGGTTTAGGGTTTAGGGTTTAGGGTTTAGGGTTTAGGGTTTAGGGTTTAGGGTTTAGGGTTTAGGGTTTAGGGTTTAGGGTTTAGGGTTTAGGGTTTAGGGTTTAGGGTTTAGGGTTTAGGGTTTAGGGTTTAGGGTTTAGGGTTTAGGGTTTAGGGTTTAGGGTTTAGGGTTTAGGGTTTAGGGTTTAGGGTTTAGGGTTTAGGGTTTAGGGTTTAGGGTTTAGGGTTTAGGGTTTAGGGTTTAGGGTT